>CM043315.1:48821773-50219105 GCA_023736055.1 Quercus glauca | reverse complement strand
ACTTTTAGTTGAGGTCAACATGAATCCTTAATAGCTCGAAGTTGGTTCTCAAAATGTGCATTATGCTAGTAAGAGGAAGAACCCAATGAGATCGAAGTTATGGTTAAGCCACTTAAGGTGGTGCCCATGGCCTTTCTTTACTCAGGGAAAAAATATATTTAAATTGTGTTAATGTCTCTACTATTTTTATATTTAGTTGAATGATATTTTTTTGCTGAATATTTAGTTGAATGACATAAGTCATAACTAATTTCGTCCATATCTATATATATATATATATATATATATATATATATATTTCATAATTGATTTAAAGAAAAAAAAAGACTTTTTTAATTACACTTCAACAGTAAACGTGCAACCAACTCCATGTGACATTTTTTGTTTTAACAGTCGATTTCATGATGAGACAATTTGGAAAAAAGTATTGAACTACAAATTTTTTCACAACTTCTTACCACAACTTTAATTTGAGAGTGTGATTGGTAAAAAAAATGATGGTTCTATGTTTAAGTGATGATTAATCACTCATAGTCTGTCATATCAGAATTGTGATAAAAAAAATTATGGAATAATTTGTAATTTTAAAACTACTCGATAATTACCACCACACACCTTTGGTGCAGTGATCACTCTACAAGTATAAATACTTGTGGGGTGTGAGGGGGCAAGAGTCCGGGTTCAGGTCTCCAGGAAAAAGCTTCACACGCATATACACATAGATTATGATAGAATAGAAATTCTATCTGGTAAAAAAAAAAAAAAAAAAAAAAACTACTCAATAATCTAAATAGATCAATTTCACAACTCAGTCACATACAATCATTAATTTTTGCAAATCACTTACCATTGGATCATGTCTTTATTATATTTAATAATCTAATTATCTACTATGTCCTATATCAAAATCTCTCTCTCTCTCAATGTTATGTTGTGTACTTATAATAACTGTTCAAACGATTTTGGTTCTATGGTAGTTCAGCGGTGTGTAAAACTACCACAATTAGGTTAACTTCATTAAATTGTAACATAATTCTAGTCGAAAAAGTAAAAACATAATGAAAGTTGGTTAAGCTTCTTATGGAAATTTGATTAACATGGAAAGCTAAATCATCTAACTCTAACCACTACCTTGCAATTACACAAATTGACCAACCACAGCCTACTGGTTATGATTTTATTAAATAATCAGCTTTATTTTATTTTATTTTATTGATGCTGACAAATCACAGTCTTCGTGGTCATTGAAACGCACTTAGATTTATGGCATAGAAAGTGAGGTCGTACCTTTTTCTTTCGCTTCTGCACCAAGTTCCAACTACCTCTCCTTAACTTAAAAACTTCAATGGTAATGGTACTAAAAATTTATTATAAACTGCATACTCTACAAAGCTAATTTTTATTGGGTCTAGCTAGTTAATGGGTGCCCTTGTGACTATTTTAAGAAAGTTTTCAGGGTTTAATTTATAGTTGTTCTTAAGACATTTGTTAATAAATTATTTTAAAATTTTTTAATACAATTTACATGAGAAATAGAATAAAATTGTTGCAACACTTTTTCCTTTTATCATAAAAAATTTCTTAAAATAAGTTACTATTAAATGTCTTTAGAGCATCAATTATTTTTCTTAATTAAGTTTTAATTTCATTTTTATGAAAAATATAAAAATTATCAAAAAAATTAATTATTTTTTCCCTATAAAAAATTTTTAAAAATATTTCGTAAACTAATATCTTTTACGCATCCGTTAACCTTTTATTATTATTATTATTATTATTATTATTATTTTTTAACTATCTTAGGCTGAGAATTATGCAACATTAGTTAGTATTAGTAATTTTTTTAACCAAAAAAAAAATGAGAAGAAGAAGAAGAAGAAGAAGAAAGGTAGCTTAGGCAAAAATTAATTATGAGTGAAGCACGTGAGGAAAGTGTGAAGGGGTCCCATGAACAACAAGTGCTATAATAATAATACACTAAATACTATGCCACTTTTCCCCAGATGTCTGCGTCGTTTTCTGTAATTGCGTGTGCGCAAGTTAGCGGATTCCATTCCAGTGAATAATCCAGCAGCGCCGGAGCGTAAGAAAGCTCAAGCTTTTAGCTAAAAGCCTAAATCAATGTGTTATGTGCGTAAAAGTTTTGGCATTGTGGCCAACCAATAACAACAATGTCAAAAAGGCAATATGGCATTTAGCTCATGGGTGTCATTAATTGATAAGTAAAAAATAAAAATTCCCTCTGTGCTTAGATTTTAAGTAACACTTTTTTTTTTTTTTTTGGTATAAGATTTTAAGTAACACTTACCTGGCGCACGTTAGGACTAATAATAGGTAGCGGCAAAAAACAAAAAAAAATAATAGGTAGCGGCAAGCGTTTGCCAAGCACATGGTTCTGAAAACAGAAAGCCTACTGACACCTTGCCTCTTTTAATGCACCCTTATAATACGCTTCACCTTATCTTTGTGAGTGTATTATCTCAAAAAAAAAAAAAAAAAAAAATCTTTGTGAGTGTGTAATACTCTAATCATTTGCTTCAAAATTGTCAACTCATGGTAATCTACATAAATTACTCCTAGTCCTATTAGTAGGCACCTTTCTTTTTTTTTTTTTTTTTGGGTAAAGAAAAAAAATGAGTTGTTGTCTACCCATGTGGTTACATTGTCTGGGCATTATTATAATAGTACCCAACTCGTCCCAAGTCGCAAATGAATAGGACATTCACAAAGTGCTAATAAGTGTGCCTGAACCCATGCAATATACATAAAAGTCCGAGTCGTTTTCTATCAGACAACCAACCGTGTGGGTGTAGGCGCTATTTTTCACTACTTAATGAGAATTTAAATAAATTAAGAGAGCCAATCTAAAAGAGCCTAAGTTTTTATAGTTGCAACTACTCGACCAGTTTTTTTGGCTAGGCATTTACTCCTTAGAAAACTTGGCATAAGGTTCCCATGAGTATAAAAATAATAATGAGAGAGAGAGACTGTGTACAAAAATAAATGAGCATACCAGCTGGGACTGTCGGCGTGAAATGAAGCAAAACCATAATAGAGAGAGAGAGAGAGAGAGAGAGAGAGATTAGTGGCATAGTTGAAGATTTTAGTTTGAGATCCTGGTTAACCGCTAACCATACTCGCCAGTTAAAATAACCACCTCCTTTCTCATAATTTCAGATATAAATATATAAATTTTAAAAAATAAAATAAAAAAGGAAAGTAGTAGAAGTGTATTTCTTTCTTTTTATTGTTTCTAAGCAAAAACAGAGTAGAGTGAACAGCAAGGCTAGTACAGTGAAGCACTCGTACAAGATTTTTTCCGAGCTCGTTGCTGGCTATTATTTTGAGAATGAAATTAAAGAAAAAAAAGGAAATCCGGAAAATTGAATTGAATTTGAAGTAGAAGAAAATTTGAGGGAAACACAATTGTTGTCGGTGGTGGCTATTCTAACCAATCCAGTCATATGAGCAAAAAAGAATTCATGTAAAAAGTGTTGGAAAAGGAAAATGGTGTAAAAGCTGAGGAAATATAAGATCGCCTTTTTTTGAAGGAATAGATTCGATTTCCGATGGAGTCTCGCATGGATCAGTACGAGATCATGGAGCAGATCGGTCGCGGCGCTTTCGGAGCCGCTATTCTCGTCCACCACAAGGCCGAGAAGAAGAAGTAATGCCTCTCTATCTCTATCTCTCTCACTATCAATCTCAGTGCTCTGTGTAAACATACATTTTCCATAGACTGAATTGAAATCCATGAATCTCTTTTTTTGTTTCAGGTACGTGTTGAAGAAGATCCGGCTAGCTAGGCAAACCGAGCGTTGCAGAAGATCTGCTCATCAAGAGGTAGCTTAAATTCTGTTTTGTGCAGCAATTTTTGGCATGGATAATTACTTTAATTTTGCGAATTTTGGTGAGTAACTGTAGATGGCACTAATTGCGCGAATTCAACACCCTTACATTGTCGAATTTAAGGAGGCGTGGGTCGAGAAGGTGAGGACTATTTTGTGTATTCATGATTATATGATCTAAATTGTTCTGTATTTATTTTTTTTCCTGAATTAGAAAGTCCATGTTTTGTAAAAATGTAGGGTTGCTATGTTTGTATTGTCACTGGATACTGTGAAGGTGGAGACATGTGAGTTTCTTCTCTGATTTTTATTTACAAACCTCAGATAGAAGGTTTTGATTTCTGTCATTTACTTGCAATATCCCACTTTTTTTTTTTTTGCTTGAATTGTTAACAGGGCCGAATTAATGAAAAAGTCCAATGGGGTTTATTTTCCAGAAGAGGTAGTTTTTTTTTCTTGTCAAATAGATTTTTTATTTTATTTTATTTTATTATTATTATTTTTTTTTAATGTTCATATTAGAATTCAATATCTTTGGGTTGATAATTGTGAACATTGCTCAGAAACTCTGCAAGTGGTTCACGCAACTACTACTGGCAGTCGAATATCTACATTCAAATTTCGTCCTACACCGTGATCTAAAAGTATGTGTACAAGCTGGTCGCTTTTCTTTTTCTCCCCGTTGGATGTCATCGTTGTAAATGCTAATTTGTTTGTTGCTCTCTTGGCAGTGTTCCAACATCTTTCTAACCAAAGATCAGGATATTCGTCTTGGTTAGTTTGTCTATGTTGTTATTGTGTTGTGATAAATTTGAAACTGATTTACGATTTAGTTCTGTTATTTATACTGATGTTCGTTGTTATTGTGTTTTGTTTCTGTATAGGGGATTTTGGACTTGCTAAAACACTGAAGGCAGATGACTTGGCCTCTTCGGTATTTGTACTTTATATGCAAATTTCGTTTTTTCATATGCAAAAGTTTGGGATGGGAAACTCGATGTTTACATTTGACACCAGGCTATAACATAATGATCAAGACCATTCATAAACTAAACAAGTCTAGAAGTAAAACTATTTACTTATCTGTTCATCATTTATCAAAGTAAGTAATGTTATAACTGGTAGGTCTACCTAAAGCTAAGGCAAAGCCATTTCAATAAAATTACGATTTTTATAAATTTTGATAGCTTTAATTGAATCTTACATAGCTCTATACAGTTTTAGAGGTTGATAAATGATAAGGACACTTTATCTTAAATTTCAATTACCTTTTAATCAAGGTTAGAAATTGAAAATTTTAAGTTGTTTGTCCAAAATAATTCTACCTGAAGATGGCTTAAAATTGCTACATAAATATATTAAAATTTTCTCATTCATAGCTTCTCTATTGAAAACTTATCCATAGGTTCCTATTTTGTGAACATCCATATAACTTTGTCCTGATGCTCATTCTGTAAACGTAAATTCAAAGTTATTCACCTCTTATATGATACTACAGCAACATGGTAATAGAACAAAAGCAAAGGAATTGTTAATGTTTGTTTTTTCTCTGTGGCATTAGTTAATGTTCTATACCTTCTTGTGCAGGTAGTTGGAACTCCCAATTACATGTGTCCTGAACTGCTGGCGGATATTCCTTATGGTTTTAAATCTGATATTTGGTCTCTAGGTATGTGTTTTATATCCTATTCCAGTGATGTTCTTAAGTCTTGTTGTGCTACACCTTAAATTGTGCATTGTTGACACCGATCAAAAAAATTGTACATTGTTGACCAGGGTGCTGTATGTATGAGATGTCTGCTCATCGTCCTGCTTTTAAGGCTTTTGTAAGTCTTTTGACTGAATTATATTTCTTGTATTTTGATATTTTATAGGAATTGTTTTCGTTGGTTAAGACATTTTTTTTAACATCTAGATTATGATAAGATGTCTCTTTTGATGTAATACTTCAACTTTACAAGAACTTACTATATAATTTCTACTACTGGAGCCACCAATTGCGGTTTGACTACAATTTCCTTTTGTTTAAGTAAATTGAACCTTGTCATGCTCTTTGATTTGTTTCATATATTGGTAAATTGTGTTTGAATGAGCAATACAATGGAATATCATGAAAATAGTTTGTAGAAGTGCTCCAGAATGAGAAATTGTTAACCAAAATTCCTAACAGTCAGAATCACAATAAAACCTTTTTTCAGCAATTAACACCACACTGCCCGCCCCCCCCCCCCCCCCCCCCCCAACCAAAAAACTCCCTTCTTAAAATGTTTTTTTTTTTGGAAGCTTTTCACAGAATCATATAGTTGGCAAACCATCTGAACTGCTATTTACTGACTAACTGTAGATGTTATACGTGTCTGTCCATGTTTTACCCAGCCTTTGCTTTCTTCACAAATAGATACATACATTATGATTATGTGTAAATATAATGTATGTATTATATTTCTTTTTGATAAAAAATACAACTCATCCACCTGTATGGGGAGGGCTCCATAACTTCACCCTCCAACTCTTGTTTATGGTAGAAGGATTTGGTCAGAAGAAAACTGGCCTTTGCATTCTGAATATTTTATGTTTTGAAAAAAAAAAAATTTGCTTTAGTTTGTGAACTGTTTTGCATTTAGTCTAATTAAATTTTATCACTTTTGGAAGTGCTCAACGGTGTAACATATGATCTTATATGCTTTTCACTCTTTGGAAAGGCTTCTATAAATAATTATCTTTAGTTTATGATGACCTATTTTCACTAACTCACTTCATTTTAATTATTGTTATTAGATGTTTGATGTTGGCATTATACATCTGATTTCAGGATATGGCAGGATTAATTAGCAAGATAAATCGTTCCTCTATTGGCCCTTTGCCATCCTGCTATTCCCCATCCTTGTAAGTTCCAGTCTGCTGTTTTTAAACTTATTACACTTGAATTTTGATTATATGTAACATCATCATAATTGCATGAGCATTCAATGTGTTACTCTGGGTCTGTGCAGTGAGTAGGCAATTACTTTGCCTGGCTGCACGTACAGGCCCCACCACTGGAGCCTAGGTGTCTTTCATAGCAGGTTAGATTGCATTTTTTATAAGATAGTGACTATGCTCTTGCTTTGCCTCACTGTGCCTTCAGGCCCCTGTTCTGGAGCCTAGGAGGTGATGGTACCTGGTAGATTGAGTGTGTGTTTATATATAGATTTCTATATTGCAAGTGTTATTGAGATATAAATGTCTAGGTTCTCATCTTACACCTCTCATACACCTTTATGGTAGATGGATTTTGAAAACTTATGTGATCTCATTATGATATAGTGGATTTTGTTGAGCCTAGTAACTCAATTACTTTAAAAAATTTGGTTGGTGAGTTCATAAAAGAGGTCGGCCATTTTCTTCAATATTGGGTGTGGCCATCTATGCAATGTTCAAATCATATATTATATAAACAACTTAGATTCTGCCTCCATTATCCTTTTACAATATATACTGTAATCTATTAAGCTTATCTGTTATTACAAACCTTCTCTCCCATTTCTGTGAGATTTCTGTTAAGCTAATCCATATTTTGGGATTGACTAACAATTTAAGGGGTTAGAGATGGGCATAGAAATGGCTGGTGTCAAACAAGTATATATGCTGGTCAAAGAGAGAGTGGCAGTCACTGGCATTGGTGGTTAAAACTAAAAGCTCTCTGATGAGAGATAAAGAGAAGAGTCAGGGCTATCTATGGTGTGTGGGTGTGGGTGTGTGTGTGAGAGAGAGAGACAGAGAGAGAAGTGAGAAGAGGAGGTGGGGGGTTAACCAACATTTGACTAAAGTTCTTTAGTAAATTGGGTGACTTGTTTCCGCTTATTGTGTCATGTACTCAATTTCACATACTTCATCATATGCTATTAAATATTGGGCACTGTAAAGCATTATAAACAGTTTCTTTTGAATTTCACAAACAGGAAAACACTTATCAAGGGCATGCTGAGGAAAAACCCTGAGCATCGGCCAAATGTAAGCTTCTATACTAAATTTGCTGCGTTGAAATAAAACTATTTCATTAGCAATACTTCATCTAAACATTTTGGGTGCGTACCTTGGTCAGGCGTCCGAGATTTTGAAGCACCCATATTTGCAGCCTTATGTTGATCAGTATCGCCCATCTTTCAGCCCTCCAACAGCATGTTCCCCAGAGAAGCCTATCTCTGGTGGTCGTAATTCTCGGAGAAATATGGCTGAAAGCCAAAACAGTGCTAGTTCAAGCAGTGACAAAGATAGTTTGCTTTCTAGTGAAAAATACATTCCAGAAATGGTCTCTAACTGCAATAATAAGGGCACTGACACAGATTTGGCTTCGATTGATGATGAAGATGTCTCTGAGAAGCTCCTGCTTAGTGAAGAAGAACATGGGCCTAACACATGCACTGTCAAAAATGATGTGCGAGAGGTGATGAAACCCTCTCATCATGAACGGCAATCCAATATTGAATCAAGGCAGCCAAAAACCATTATGCATATAATGATGGCATTAAAAGAAGGGAAAGTTAGAGAAAATAGTTCTCCAATGAGGGGCAATCGAACAAAGACTGTAGCTGCATTGACCCAAAGAACAAACGCAGAAGCATTGCCTAAAGTGCCCAAACCTAGTGCTGTTGCTCCTGGTTTCAAGTCCAATGCAGATACACCAGCAAAGGCATCCTTTGATTTTGCAAAGCGAATTCAGGGATCACATTCTTTAAAGCATCAGGTACAACTGCGATTTATATTCTCTGTTATGGTTTCGTTACATGAATTGAACTGATCAAAGATAGGTTGTGATTTACCTCTGCAGTTACCTGTTATTGACTCCTCACCTAAAACAAAACCCAGACATGACTTGACTCCTCCATCTGGTCCTGTAAAACAAGTTGTTGAAGATGGAACTCCTACTAAGTCAAGGCAAAGAACCCCTCCTAGTTTGGTCAGACGATCACCATTTCCGGTACGGATGAAGCAAGTGGAGCTTGATGTTCCAAATGCAGTGAGCAGCTCTGTGAAGGTAGGGCCAAGTGAGATGCCCCATGAGGCTGAAAAGACTCATGCAGTACCTAAAAGTTGTTCAACACATGTTTCTAGGCACATTATGCAGGAGCCACTAAAGGCTCAAGAAAGAGGTTCAAAAGGAATGCAAACTGATAGTAGCAATTCATTGTCATCTTCAGTGTCAATTCAAGGATTTGAGCTTTGTGATGATGCAGAAATTCCCTTGATTGACATGAAAGAACAGATACTCCCTAATCATGAGAGTATCACTCATACTGAATGTATAGAATCACATCCAGCCAGCTGCTCACCTGCTTCCCAGTTGCATGCGCATTCTGAGATGTCTGAAAATATGGCTGGGGAAAACCATGGACATGATAAAAAATCTGTAATGTGCTTGGCCCAAACCTCAGGAGACATTATAGATCTTCAGAATACCACTCCTGTTATCGAGAAATTGAGTTCAAGTGTGGTTCAAGAACTCCCAGTCCTAAGCTCTGAAGAAAGATTTGTTTGTAAAGATGATACCCCTGTAAGCAGGCCAAGTAGTAGGCATGATACGGTTATACAGTCAAAACTTACATCTACATCCATTGGTGATGACAAGTTCACTGTAAGGGAACTTTTATCATCAGTAGCAGAGACTACCCCTTCAGTTGTGTCTCCCCTTTCATCAAGCCAAAAGAGTTTGCAGCTGGATAAAGGAACCATTTTGCAAAATCCAACAATTGAAAAGCCAACTGCCACCCATCTTTCCCCAGTTTTTGATGATGTCATACATGTTATACGGCATAGTAGTTTCCGTGTTGGAAGCGAGCAGCCAGTACTGGAAACGGTAGAGATGGGGGTTCAGAATATGGATGTTAATAAGCTGATAAATGTAGTGAGGGATGAAATAGAGATGAGAAACGCGACTGCTTCTGCAACTTTTAAATCATCAAGTGGCACTGAAGCCTTGAGTTTGAATACAAATGTTTCTGAGAACTCTGGTCTCAAGGAAGTGGATGTGAGAGATGCTGTTCCTTCAGTTCTGAAATCTGATACCCTAGAGCCAACGAAGCCCAACCCCCCTGTGACCGAAGAGGAAACACCAGCAAAGGAAATCTTGGATGTTAAGTCTTTCAGGCAAAGGGCAGACGCACTTGAAGGGCTACTAGAATTGTCTGCAGAGTTGCTGCAGCATAATAGATTGGAGGAGCTTGCAGTTGTTTTGAAGCCTTTCGGAAAAGACAAGGTCTCCCCAAGGGAAACAGCTATTTGGTTAGCAAAAAGTCTTAAAGGAATGATGATTGAGGACAGTGGGCGGAGTTCATGATGTATCAAATCTGTGGTAAGCTTGCTCTGATATGATGCTTTATGTAATTGCTCTCATAGTTCTTAGCTCTTTTTTATGCTTTTTGCACATTCAAGCTCGATTTGAATTTAAAGAGAACACGCAGGACTTTTACTTTTATTTTTTATTTTGGGGAGGGGGGTTCCTTATTATCCAATTCTTTCAATGCCTTCTTTTGTTGTACATAGTGACCATACAAGTTAATAACATTGTCTTCAAGTCAAATATACATATATATGCTTTAGCTTGTGGTCTATGTAATTCAAGGCATTGTTTTTTTTTTTTTTTTTTTTTTTTTTTTTTTTTTTTTTTTTTTTATCAGTTGTAATTCAAGGCATTGTAATCAATGGTCTTGGTTGATAAAACATAATGATCAATGGTTGGAGAAATTGGAGAACCAAAAAGTAAATGTTTAGGTGTAATTTGGAAATGGATGTTTTAAATTATTCAGAAATTAATGTTTTAGTTAAGATTGAAGTCAGCTTCATTCTACAATCAATTTTAGCCAAATTTACCCTGATACTTTTGTATACTAGAGCTCTTGGTACTAAATTTTGAAAATCTAACTGAGAGTGAATTCCAAATAGGCTCTAAATGAATAGCTCGGGTTCGGCTGGGGAAAAAAGCTTGTTTATGCTTGTTTATTTAGCAAACAAGTCAAGCTCAAGTTTAAACTTTCCTATCAAATGAGTTAAAACTCAAACATAATAATATATTCGTGAACAAACTTGTAAGTATGAGGCTCAATTTGAATATAAATGTGTTGAAATGTACATGTATAAAAATATACTTATATAGACAATATTTGATTGTATAAGTTTGTAAATAAGTTCGCAATATATAAAATTGTCATTTCTAATTCATTGATAACATAAATAGTTCATTTCATTGAAAAAATTATTTATAATTTTTAACATGCAAGGTTGATGGATCTAATTTTTATTAGTTCATAAATGAAAATCATTTAATTTAATTAACTTAAACAATATAATTTCAATGATAATTTAGTTATTAATTTTTAATATAGATTTGTGAAGGAGTAAAAAATTTTAGTTGTGTTGTTTACTATATTTAGGAAAAGAATAAGTTAATCTAGTAGTTCATGAATAAGATTAAACCAAACTTGAACATGTAATCTAACTTGGTAATAAGCTTGATAAAATTAAATGAACCAATTTTGAACTTTTAATATTTGACTCATTTTCAGCCCTAATTCCAAATGATCTAACATGTGAATGTGTATATATTATTTAAAAATTATCCTTCCCTTCTAGGTGTTTTGTGTATAAAATCTCTTTAAGGAAGAGGGGAAGTTTGGTGAAATGAAATTAGAGTGTTTAGTTATTTTCAACTTTCAAGTGAGGATTGGAGATTTCTTAAGAGCTGCAATTGGGATTTTGCATGCTGATTATATTTGCTTCTTGAATTTTCGACTTTTCTTTACTAATTTAAGTGAAAATCTTTATGATACTTGTATAAAAGGCCATTGACCGTGGAACATTTATCAGCAACAAGGTACTTGTTTAGAAACGGCTTTCAAAAAGAGGCATTCTGGATATATTTCAATTTTCTCTATCTCTTAAGGGATATGTCAAAGTTGGAAGAGAATAAAGGAGTTTTCTTTTTCTTTTTTTGAATGAGAATCATGAGTATATGACACTAACTTAATTCCGGAGACAAATTCATGATCTGAATATAATATTATTTACCCTTTATGTAGATTTGATTGTGAATATAAAGTCCTTGGGACCTTTGCTGGATGCCCTTTCTAGCATTCAATTGTCCCATCTTTTTCAACTCAACAAATGTTTTCCCGGATTTTGCATTTGTTGCTTCATCTGTATATAGCACATCAAATTCAGATTTTAGCTATATTACTCTAAATATTCTGTTGCTGGTGCATTTACTATCCACATTGGCCTGGTTCATGATCATTTATGTATAGATGTTGATGGGTTAAATCATATACTGTTGAGAAGCCATCTGTCCCTTTTGACTTTGTCTTGATTACTCCTCTTTTCCTGCTGGAGTGAGGAAACAGAAAGTTATTGTTCCTTAATTGCCCAGTTCAGCCAGGATGTGTGTTATATAATGGAATGTTTGTCTGAGATTTCAATGATATGGCAGAACAGCTGAGCAGGCTGACTTGCATGGTTTGATTTTAAAAACTTGGACTGTGGCTGTGAATTATGACATGCAAAACAAAACAATCTTGTATACATAAATGAACAAAATTTTGATCTCGTACTTTATCTAATTTAAACATGATTCCAAGCTCAGATCAGTATGTCTTGTACTGCTGCTGATTTAGGAATTAATTTTCTAAAATGAACCTGTGCAAGAAATTGATGGCGAAGACTTTGGCGTGTCAACCAGGGTCATCTACTACGAAATTTGGGCGCCATTTATAAGTCAATTAGTTTTCGCTTCTGTGATGTTGCTTTCGCCCCCATTATTACTACAATTGTTTTCAAGTCTCAATTCAAATCAAACACATTTGTATGTAGCTTTGTTCTATTCTAATAAGATGGACAAAGTTTAGCTATAAAATTAGTTGTAGCTTAAGGTTACAAATTTACTCAATAAAATAAATACTACAACATATTTTAAAAATCTAACCGTTGAATTGCATGTTCTTTACGCCCTTAATGCATATGTTAAATTTTGTGTCAATCAGATATCATTTACTATATGATCTATAAGTTTATATTTTGTGCATAATTTTAAATTACAAAAACTTGCAATTTAAAAAATTGATTGATGACACAACTATTGATCTTTAATTTTCTTGAAATTTTACAAGCATGGAGGATAAAAGAAGGAGGTGAAATCCAATGGTGGATTTGTCAAAATTCACCTCTAATAAAAAGATATTAAGTAAATTTGTAAACTAAGACTACAACTAATTTTGTAACTAAATTTTGTCCTTAATAAGGTTACACGCTATAATGGCTGGATTTCTTTTTTTTTACTGTTTCATGTCATCGTCAAAATCCTTTTAAACTCTCTTGTATGTCATTTTTATGCGCACTTTAAGGTGCATTAGTATTAATTTATTATTACCTTTTTGACAAGTCACTCTTGGCGTGCTGGCTCTGAAACAAAAATACACGAAAAATCGTCGTAAGATCGGAATCTAAAACAGTGCCTACGCGGTAATGTGAATGAAGAACACATTGCTATTTCAATTGGAAGGTTTCCTTTTTCTCACAGGAAGTTACTCATAGGAATCTCACAGGAAGTATGTGTAATGTATCTAAGAGCTTTCCCATTTAGAAGAATTGCTACGAAAAACACTTTACGCGTTACATGATACATCTGCATGCATATATACCTATCATGCCCTTTTCTTTCTCATCCATTATTTCATTGATTTCCATAACTGATATCTGTCACAGCAAGAAAGAGAGACAACATCAGCAGCTTTAGCCGTTAGTACTGTCTATAAGCTATAACACAACGACCAACATACTCTATGGTGTTCCCTAACAGCTCTTCAACTCAGCCCTCAACCTCCAAGGATTCTGCTTCTCCCAACTTCCTTAGCCGTTTGATCTTTGTGCTGCTTTCTTTTTTCGTCATAATTACCCTTGTGATCTACATTGCATGGCTTATTCTTAAACCACTACCTCCGGACTTCGAAGTCGACTCTTTCACCGTTTCCAATTTCACTGTTTCCGGCTCACAAATAAGGGGTAAATATGATATCCAAGTCACTGTGAGAAACCCCAACAAGAAAGTAGACTTTAATGTCGAAATTTTCGATATCCATGTGAATTATAGGAGAACCCGTCTTTCTCAGAACTCACAGGCATCTCGGCTTCTGTTTCTGAAGAAGTTGAATCAAGCTAGTGTTAAGGCCGAGTTGGACTCGAATTTGAGTCGTTATGTGAGGAAAAATGACTTGGAGAACTTAGGTCAGAATTTAAGCGGGGGTGTGGTTTGTTTTGACGTGAGGATGCCTGTTACAACAACATTTACTTATGGAAATTGGCCTAGTATGGAAAGATCAATGTTCGTTTATTGCAAGAATCTGAGGGTTACATTCTCGTCTTCTAAGCTGGTTGGGCAGCTCATAGATAGAAGAGAGGATTGCTCAGTACTTTCTGACTAAACATATGGGAGTCATTCTTTAGTTTTCTTGCACAGTCAACACATAGGTTATTGATTCATTTAATTAGTTTAATTAGGTGAGTTGCAACTTGCAAGTTGCTTTGTTTCTCTTATTTTTTGAATGTGAATTCATTCATTTGTTTTACACATTTTCGGGTGTGCCTAGATAGATTACCTTTTCAATTTGCGCTGTCACTGTGTACGGTTTATTACTTCACGCGTAAAAACTACAAATTAAAGATACCATTCCTCATTCTTTCGCTTTTCTCACGCTTTCTTTTCTTTTTTCTGCCTTCAATATTGTGTGGTTGAAATGATGTCGATATATTATAGAATATGATGTATACAGGTGATGGACAGTGAAAGAGAAATGAAGCTAATAATGCTTCCACAATTCAGTGCAGAATTGTCTCCGCCACTTCTTTTCTTTGAGTAATTATTAATTGTGTCACTGTATTATTAAATTACCTAATAATTTTCCCTTTTATTCACTCCAAAAACAATAAATTATGGTGCAAAACCCATAGTTTACACACTTAAATAGTTCAATACTTACTTAAATAGTTCAATACTTGTATCAAAAAAAAAAAAAAAAAAATTCAATACCGACGTGCTACATCAACTTTCACAAATTAAAAAGTTGAAGTCACCCACAATTATTCCCATAGGCAGAAATAAATTGCACATGGAGCCATGACCTCCCAAAAGTTTTATAATACTCTAATAGTGGGTAAAACTAAGATCCCAACTCTATTTTTTAAAGTGATCCCCACCACACCCCCACCCCCCCGCGGGGGGCCCCTTCCCCAAATTCCAATTCCTTTCGCTAGTCTTTTTATTCTCTTCCCAACAAATCAGTTTCTAACTTTTACCCTTGGCTTTTAGTCTTTTGCTAACTTTTACTATCACCGTCCTTAAGAAGTTAAATTCACCTTTTTCTACTAAAGTGACTATAAAATGTTTACAAACTAATGTGTCAATAAAAGTGACGTGGATTTCAATAATTTAATTGATGATGTTTTGAATTATTTTATTATAATTAGTGACATATTAATTTGTAAGTATTATACAGTAAAATTTAGAGTGTCTTTATCAGCATTCTTTCCCAAAATTCTTACAATATTGCTCCACATTCCAACCACCTAAAAGACTTTCCTTTCCTCATCACTGGATGCTCTCTCTCTCTCTCTCTCTCTCTCTTCAATTTCTCTTCCGTACCTCTTCCTTACTATGCTTTTACATCAGCTACCCAAGAGACTCTCCTTTCCTCATCTCTCTCTCTCTCTCTCTCTCTCTCTCTCTCTTCATTACCTCTTCCTTACTGTGCTTTCACATAATCACGTTCTCATGAACTCCACCATCTTTCTCAACAAAGAGTTTTCTTACTTGAAGCTAAGTGAATCTTGAGTAGTACAAAATTTTTCATTCCCTTTTTCATTTATAATTTACTTCAATTTTTATTTAGTTATCATGATATTTCTTTGTTAGTTTAATTTCTACTTAGTTGAGAGGTATAAAATTGATTTTGAATTTATTTTTGACCATATTAGTCTTATTTGATAGAATTTAAATTCTATTTATTTTATGATTGCTTAATATTATATCTTCTTATCAAGGTAGTCTACAAGTGATAACCTTGTTGTAATGACATCCATTATGACATCTCATGTCTGCATTTCGAACCTCACCCCACCTCCTCTACTACTCTCTCTCTCTCCATATATATATATATATATATATAAAGAATATGAGAAACTTAGGAGGGAAATGGCCTTAAGATGTTCAAATTAAACTATAGTTATGTTAGTAATTTCAATGCTAAATACTAAATAGAGTTACACTAATTAAATTTTTTTAACAATAATCTACTTATATATACTTTGAATTTTTCTTAAATTGCTGATTTCAATGATAGTTTTACCTCAAATCCCAAACCAAAATTCCTAGTTCTACCCCTAATCATTCCCCACATCAGACTAAAGAACCAACAAACCAAAATTAAAATCTCATTCTCCTCTTAGAACTGAGGAAAAATCAAACCTCATCTCGAAAAAAAGAGGCATCTTCAGATTAAAACTTTCCCTTTTTAAAAAAATTTAAAGGAAAAAAAAAAAAAAAAAAAAAAGCACGGTGGAAAGGGAATTAATTTGTCTTTTGCTGGACGTAGAGAGATTCTAGCTAGCTACCTTTTTAATCCATATAATATTCCATACAATTGTACAGTTAACAACGGACAATATATAGACTTTTTTTTATATCAAGTTAATGAGTTAGCAATGAGGTAGGTAATTACATTCAGTAGTCTCATTTGTCTCTCTAAATATATAAGCGTATAAGAAAACTACCTTATATCTAGTTATTTTCATGAGTTGTAACTAGTGATTCTGAACTTCAAGACGGGTCCGATGAGCCAAAAAAGCGGTCAAAAACATACACGTATGAGGCGCCGTGGCACGTCTACGCCATGAAATGGAGCGTCCGCCTCGACAAGTAGTACCATCTAGCCATCGCAAGCCTCCTTGAGCAGTTCCCCAACCGATCCGACCCAAACCTCTCTTTCGAGCACTCGTACCCACCGACAAAAACCATCTTCATCCCCGACAAGGAGTGCACCAAGCCCGACCTCCTCGCCACCTCCAACGACTTCCTCCGCGTTTGGCGGATCTCCGACGACCGCGACAAGCTCAAGAGCCTCCCTAACGGGAACAAGAACAGCAATTTCTGCTTAACCAATTCATGATTGTGATTTCTTTGTCATCATTCCCCTTATTTTTTATTTTTTATTTTTTTTATACAGATTTTTTTTTTTATATTTTCTTTTAATTCCAAATTTAAAAAAAAAAAATGCAAAACAACGTCGTTTCAGGAGTTCTAACGACAGCCACTAACTGAGTTGTAATGAAGTCCTGCATTGACAAAAATTGAAAGTTAGAAAACTGAATTGACAAAACTGAAAGTTAGAGGACTAAAATGAAAAAATGTGAAAGTTAGAGGGTTAGTTTTGTATTTTTGCCAATTTTTTATTTGACTGTATTATTTTTTTCCACCTTTTTTTTGAGATGGAATTGACTTTGTATTAAGCTCTAGCTGCAAATTGTCCCCTATATTTTCTAGGAAATCTTTTAGTTGGTTGTAAATCCCGAATCTAAGATGTAGGGATAAAAGGCCCAGAAAGGGATATTGGGTCGTGGGCTGTGTCCGAGGATATTATGTCATCTAAGGACAGATATACATTAACGAGGATTTATAAATTAGTGGGCAATGTAAGAAGTCTGGTCATTAAATACTGGGAGTTTAGTCCGAGGAGAAATACCTCCTCGGCTAAGCAGGGCAAGTCTGACCTTTCATCAAAAACAACACACCAGACAGTCATACTGGAAAGGATAAGCATTAAAAGGGAATAAGACAAAGGAGAGCTGGGAAATATCTAGTAGAGAGCTGCTACCACTGCATTGAATGCTCTACAGCTAACTCTCTGGCCGCATTAATGTAGAGGTGATACCTGAATAGAGATCTGCAGCCTTACAGTTACCCATAAAAACTTCATGAATGTGCTGATGAGATATGGATCAAAACCAGTAGTTTGATCTACACGTAGAGTGCTGAGATGAAGTAAAACAAAGGAATATAAAGAAGAAAAAAAAAAAACCCAGTTATAGAGGGGGATCAGAGAATCTAGAGGAGAAATACTGTACACTCAAAGAACTGTCATTGTGCTAAAGTCTAAAAGAAATATATAAGAACTACCTTCCTTGGATCTTACCGAGGAGAAATTTCTTTGCATAAAACTGTTTATTCTTACTTACTCGTATCATTTAACCTGCTGTGATGGTTGTCCAACTTATAAAAGTCCAGTTTTTAGCCCACTCTCTACAAATTTCGTTGTTTTAGGCTCTTTGGGCCTTCGTCCTTTTTCATTTTTGGGCTTGGGAACCAAAACGGGTCCTTACAATTGGCACCGTCTATAGGAAACTTGAACCTTCATGAGTATAATGGTTAGCCATGGTAGGTTTAGGACTAAACCGGGAAGAGTATGTTAGGTCCCAACGTCAAAACCACTTTCTTAATCTTGAACGTAGGAGGGACCGCGAAGTTAGCGTACATACCACTCATACTAGTAGGAGTCATTTTAGAAGTGGGAGTCATGTGTCCCATGGAGAAAACACCAAGAATATGCAATAAGAGATAGACCGCTTAAGGAGGAAGTTATGCTGTAAGTAGCAAAGAGAGACTCCATCAAGTTCAGGGTCTTAGTCTAATGAAGATGAGAGCTACAGACCAAGGTCCAGGACTCCTTCTAGTAAGTCTCTCTCAATTAGTGAAGAGCACTATCATAGGCAAAGGAGTAACAGTGATGAGCGCCGTCATAGGCAAAGAAGCAGAAGCCCAGCTCACAGGGGCTTAAGAAATGATGCTATGAGTCGGGCCTTGAGCTAAATTTCCAAATCACCGTTCACATGGAGAATTGAAGGGGGGGAAAATTCCTCGGCGGCTCACCTAACCAACGTTTATCATGTATAATAGTAGGACAGACCCCGTGGAGCACGTAAGTCATTTCAACCAGAGAATGGTTGTTCGCTCAAAGAATGAAACCTTAATGTGCAAGGTGTTCCCATCTAGTTTGGGGCCAGTAGCGATGAGATGGTTTGATGGTTTGAAGGAAAGTTCAATCAACTCCTTCCAAGAGCTTACTAGGGCTTTTGGGACTCGTTTCGTTACTTGTAGCAGGGTTCCTCGGCCCTTGGATTCCCTGTTGTCTACGACTATGCGAGAGCTGAATACGTATTCTAACAAGTATTAGGAAATGTTTAATGAGATAGATGAGAATTTTGATGATGTGGCGATAAGGACTTTTATGGTAAGCCTGCCTGTCGAGCACGATTTGAGAAAGTCTTTAACAAGGAAGCCTGCTATGAGTGTACGTCAGCTCATGGATCGTATTGATGAGTATAAATGGGTCGAGGAGGACTAAGAACATGGAAAAAGGAAAGCCAAAGCAGTTCCTCAAGACTAAAGGGACTTCAGGTCAGAGAGGTATAGTAACAATCGACCCAGGAGAGATTTTGCTGGGCATACTAGGTCTACTACTGCCCAAGTAGTTAGCATTGTATTCAGGGAGCTTGTGCACCAAATTTTGGAGAAAGTCAAGAATGAACCATACTTCAAGTGGCCAAATAAGATGGGAGGAGACCCCACTAAGTGCAACCAAAGTCTTCATTGTCAATACCATCAAAACCGAGGACACACTAT
The DNA here is from genome assembly GCA_023736055.1 of Quercus glauca. NCBI lineage: Eukaryota > Viridiplantae > Streptophyta > Magnoliopsida > Fagales > Fagaceae > Quercus > Quercus glauca. Next base: position 50,199,560 of record CM043315.1, on the reverse strand, counting down.
AGAAGAGTGTAGGACCTTGCGGGACTATCTGGAGCAGCTGGTCAAAATTGGGAATTTAAAACAATTTATGTATCAACCCAACGAACAGGGAAGCCAAGCAGGGTTGGGATATCAGAAAGATGCTTCTTCAAGACCACCTTTGGGGAAGATTAGTGTTATTCTTACTGACCCAAGAAGGACTGGTTCCCGTCCATCCAGGGTGATGTCTATAGCTTGGCCACTTGCAGAGGACCTGACACCTGACCTCAAGAGGAGTAAGATTGAGGTCTTACCAACTTTGAGCTTTTCTGTTGAGGATAAGATTGGAATGCTACAGCCACATGAAGATGCCCTGGTGGTTACCCTTAGGATTGAAGGATATAACGTGAAGAGGGTGTTGATAGATAAAGGCAGTGGGATAGAGATTATGTACCTTGATCTATACAAGGGGCTCAAGTTGAAGTCTGAGGACCTGACCTACTATGACTCTCCTCTAGTAGGATTTGATGGAAAAATAGTTATCCCGAAGGGTCAAATTAGGTTACCTGTTCAGGCAGGATCAAAAGTCGTGGAGGTGGACTTCATTATGGTGAATGCCTATTCCCCTTACACTACTACTATGGCCATACCTTGGCTACATGCAATGGGAGCTATTTCTTCCACCTTGCATTTGAAGGTGAAGTTGGGGAGCTGGTTGGAAGCCAATCTATGGCCAGACAATGTTTAGTGGTTGCAATTAGGCATCAGACTGAAAGCGAGTCCTCGGCCTCTGCAGAGAAAGATTTGTAGCAATCAAAGAAAGCAGTTTTGTCCATGGAGGCGATGGCAGAAGGGGCAAAGTGTGAAGAGTTAGAAAAAGTTGTTATAGGTGATGATGAGGAGAGGTTTTTCCAGGTAGGAGTGCAGTTACCTCCTCGAGAGAAGGAAGAACTGATTGTCTTTCTCAGGGAAAATGTTGATGTGTTTGCATAGAGTGCTTATGAAACTCCTGGGGTGGATCCAAATTTTATTTGCCATCACTTAAATGTTAATCCATTTGTTACTCCTAAGAAGCAACCACCTCAGCACTCCTCTAAAAACATTTTGATGCTGTCAAAAAGGAGGTGATCAAGCTCAAGCGGGCCAGGGCCATAAAAGAAGTGTTTTAACTTGAATGGTTGGCTAACACAGTGGTGGTGAAGAAAAAGAATGTGAAGTGGTGAGTATATGTGGACTTCACTGATTTGAACAAAGCTTGCCCAAAAGACCCCTTCTTAATGCGTCGAATAGACCAATTGGTGGATGTGACTATGGGCCAACCTCGGATGAGCTTCTTAGACACTTTTCAATTGTATTATCAATACTATTAGCCTTGGATGATCAAGAGAAGATTGCTTTTGTTACACCCACTGTAAATTACCATTACAAAGTGATGTTTTTTGGACTGAAGAATGCAAGATCTACTTACTAGAGGATGATGAATAGGATGTTTGAGAATCAACTTAGCAAAAACATTGAAGTTTACATAGATGATATGGTGGTGAAGAACAGAGAAGAGTCCGAGCACGTGAACGACCTTGGAGATATTTTTAAAATACTGAGAAAGCATAAACTACACCTTAATGCTTCTAAATGTTCTTTTGGCATTAGTTTAGGCAAATTTCTGGGTTATATGGTCACTCATCGGGGAATTGAAGTCAACCCCGATCAAATTAAGGCAATTAACAATTTGCAGCCTCCTCGGAATACCAAAAAGGTCCAAAGGTTGACAGGAATAACTGCTGCTTTGAACCGATTCATCTCTAGGTCAGTAGATAGGTTTAGGCCTTTCTTCCAGTTGTTGCATAAATGGAAGGGATTCGAGTGGACCGAAGAGTGTGCCTTGGCTTTTCAGCAATTGAAAGAGTATCTTTCTTAGCCACCTATTATATCCAAGCCCGAAGAAGAAGAAGTTCTCTTTACTTATATTGCTATAGCCTCTCATGCAGTGATCATAGTACTGATAAGGGTGGACAATAGAGTACAGAGGCCAATTTATTACATGAGCAAGATGTTAGGACATATGTGTTTCACATGTTAGGAACATCGTCACTATTTTGTGTAATTGGCTAATCTTTTGACAAAACGCACTTTACTTGTAATTAGGTAGATTTAGGATGTGTTTGATGCTTCAAGAAACCTTATTTCAAGATCAAGTGTTAAAGCCATGCAAGTCTGTCCAAGAATCAAGTGTGGAAAGTGTTGTTCATTAAAGCTCGAAAGCTAGCATCTATCGAGACTTAGAGCTGTCTGAATCCTGTGGCTTGACAACAGCTCGACAGTTAAGGTACTTATCAAGGTTTATGAAGTTCAGTTTCTCAGGACTGTTTTTCATCAAATCCGTGATTATATGTTTGGGCTTTATTTTCTCACAACCCCAGACATATATAAGTATTATTTTAAGGGCCGTAAACAGAGACACAAGTTGCACAAGTGTTGAGCAAAGTTTTGTTCAAGCAAATTGTGATTGGAGACAGAATTTGCCCTAGTTCATCTTTCTTATCAAGAAGCTATTGTGTTTGTACACCGTAGAGTTTTGTGACCAAGGAGTTTTGTGATCTTCATCGTGTGATGAACTAAAGAACTTTGCAGCCAACATCCTTCTCTAGTTGGTGATTAAAGTCGCGTATTGGGATTTGCACAATTGGTTAGTCATGTACTGGGAGCCGTACATTGAAAGGAAAAATTGTCACTACAGAGCAAGTCCAATTAGGTATAGGGTAGTGGGATTCATTTACTTATAACCGCTTGTTGTGATAATAGTGGATTCTCGGGAGTGGTGACCTTAAAATCACCCGGTGGGATTTTTGTCGTATAGGTTTTCCCTATTCGTAAACAAATCATCGTATCAACTTATTTTCCACTGCATACTTAGTTTAATTAGTGATTTGTTTGTGCTACCTCACTCATTGAATGTAATTGAACCTAATTAATTTACTTGGCTAATTAATTGATTAATTCATCACAATGGGTCAATACGTTTTTGGCCTTTCACAAGTCATTGCACGAGGTAGAAGTTCGTTATCTACCACTAAAGAAGGCTATCTTGGCGGTGGTACATGCTACATGGAAACTCCCTCATTACTTCAAATCTCATACAGTTGTGGTTTTAACCCAACTTCCCCTTCAATCGCCACTGCGGAAGGCTGACTACACAGGGAGAATTGCCAAATAGGGAACAATTTTAAGAGCTTTCGATATCAAGTATATGCCTCGAACCTCTATTAAGGGCTAGGTTCTTGCAAATTTAGTAGCTGAATTTACTGAATCTCTGTTGGAAGTGGAGGACGAGAAGCAAAACTGGGAGGAAAACCAGTTGAAACAATCTCTGTATGAGAACCTTTATCCTGGATAGTGTATGTGGATGGTGTAACTAATCAAAGAAGATCTAGAGTGGGGCTAGTTATGGTGTCTCTTGAAAAAATTATTATCGAGAAATCCTTAAGGTTAAGTTTTTCAACCATAAACAATGAGGCTAAATATGAACCTTTGCTAGTCGGGATGGCCATGGTTCAGAAAATAGGTGGAAGAGTAGTAAAGGTGTTTTCGGATTTTAGTTTAGTCGTGGGCCAAGTAAAGGGAGAATTGGAGGCTAGGGATTTGAGAATGCAGGAGTATTTGAGCCAAGCTAGGCATTTGCATTCAGGTTTTGAATCTTCCACTTTGTAGCAAATCCCGAGGAATAGAAATACACATGCTGACTCTCTTGCCACTTTGGCACAACCTCCTCGAAACAAGGTTTACCTCGGGTTATCCTGGTTGAAAATTTATATAAGCCTGCTGAGGCGAAGAAGGAGAAGATCCAAATTCACCAGATTAGGACAGGGCCCAGTTGAATGGATTCCATAGTTCTGTTCCTCAAGGAATGTACTCTGCCTAAAGAAAAGGGAGAGGCAGACAAAGTACGAAGGAAAGCTCCTCGTTTCTAGTTATTCGAGGACCAAAAGTTGTACAAATGTTCTTTTTCGAGGCCATACTTGTTATGTGTCCACCCTGAAGTAGTAGAGCCACTCCTGAAAGAGTTATATGAAGGGATTTGCGGAAGTCATACAGAGGGCAGGTCATTATCCCACAAGCCTTCACTCAGGGATATTGGTAGCCAAGTATGCAAAAAGAGGCACAAGAATATGTAAAGAAATGTGACAAATGTCAGAGATTTGCTCCAAACATTCATCAACTAGGGGGTGTCTTTGATCCTCAGTTTAGCCTATGGCCTTTTTCTCGGTGGGGCTTGGATATTGTAGGGCCCCTAAGGCAATAGGGAACAGGAGATGGCTCCTGGTTGGCACTAATTACTTCACCAAGTGGATTAAAACTGAGCTACTAGCTAATATTAGGGACATGGATGCAAAGAAGTTTGTATGGAAAAACATTGTTACTCGATTTGGGATTCCTTACACCCTTATCTCGAACAATAGGCTTCAATTTGATAGTAAAGCTTTCAGAAGTTACTATTGTGATTTGGGTATTAAGAACTGATATTTGACTCTAGCTTATCCACAAGGGAATGGGCAAGCTGAGACTATTAATAAGGTTATAGTGAATGGGCTTAAGAAGAGGTTGGATGATGCAAAGGGCAAATAGATGGAAGAGTTACCATATGTCCTGTGGACGTATCGAACTATTCCTCATCGGTCAATGGGGGAAATACCATTTTCAATGACTTATGGGTCCGAGGCTGTGATGCCTTTAAAGACTGGATTTCCAACGCTAAGGACAAGCTTGTTCACTTCGAACAATAATGATAACCTATTAGAAAAGAGCCTAGATTTGATTGAGGAACGAAGAGAAACTGCCATGGTCCAGTTGGCATATTATCAACAGAAGCTCAAACAGGGATATGACACAAATGTGAGGCTGAAGCCATTAACACCTAGAGATTTGGTACTTAGGAAAGTTGTGGGTATTACAAAAAACCTAGCATGAGGAAAATTGGGGCCTAATTGGGAGGGGTCATATTATATCACCTCGGTAGCTGGTATAGGTGCTTACTTCTTAGAAGATTTAGATGAAAATGTCATACCACGCCCTTAGAATGTAAATAATCTACAAATGTATTATTATTAATGAAAGGCAACTTTGCCACGTTTTTGTTTATAACATCATGTGTTGTATATATTATTTGTTTAAATATTAAACAAAACCTTGGTCATGCCTAGCTCTTCGGACCACATACTTTGGGTAAATTAATACTCCTTATTATTTGTTTAAGTATTAAACAAAACATTGGTCATGTCTGACTCTTCAGACCACATACCTTGAGTAAATTAATACTCCTAATTATTTGTGTAAGTATTAAACAGAACCTTAGTCATGTCTGGTTTCTCGGACCACATATCTTAGGTAAAATAATACTCCGTAGCAAACATTCAAGTGCTAAACAGAAACTTGGTCATGTCTAGCTCCTCGAACCACACACCTTGGGTAAATTAGCACTGTTTAGTATCTCTTTAGGTGTTAAACAGAATCTTGATTATGTCTGATTCCTCGGACCACATGCCTTGGGTAAATTAACACTGTTTAACATGTATCTAAGTATTAAACAGAATCTTGGTCATGCATGGTTCCTCAGACCACATACCTTAGGTAAATTAATACTCCACAATAGTTATCTAAGTGTTAAACAGAACCTTGATTATGTCTGGTTCCTCAAATCATATACCTTGGGTAAATTAACACTGTTCAACATGTATCTAAATGTTGGATAGAATCTCAGTCATACCTAGTTCCTCGAACCGCGTACCTTGGGTAAGTTAGTTCTTGACCTATCTACCATGGATAATGGGGACTCATGCCATAGTGATTTAATTGATGAGATGCCTCTGAGCATCACTTAAAGCATTTGCAAGTATATCCATGAAGTATTCTTGGGCAACAAACCTAAGTCCACCAAGCCGTATCCCTCAGACCACGTACTATAGGTAAATTAACACCTACAATTGCATTGATCAGCTAGTAGTTGGATGTGTGTGAAATCTGGGATAAATGGATGTTTTGCCATTGTTTAAAATAGAGAAGGAAACCTTAAGGCATGTATAATCATATGAGTTGCTTATCTCAAAGACATAAGGTATGCTTTTGAAGTTAAATTACACTTTATTAAGGGTTGTAAACTTGGAAAAGTTAACCTGTTATATTGTTGATTGCATGGAAGGTAACAGTTATACTATCACTTGTGTGGATAATTGTTAAAGTTAAGAATGAAAGTGTATTTTGTGAAAACTACATGTTATTCTTGTATTAGTTAAGTACTGAATAAAAAAGGTATCATATTCAACCTTGTACAAGCATAAGGAAACATAAATAAGTCTAATAATTTTCATTAATTGAAAAAGGGCCAAAGCAAGCACATAGTCAGAAACGTAAATAACAACTACATATGAAGAAAAATACACTAATAATAAAAAAATAATAAAAAAAAAAACCTATAAAATCTAATCTAGGTACTACTTAATTTTGAGAGGAGGGTTGTCTTTTGCTGTAATCTTAGTAGACTTGGTGGTTGCTGCTGCTAAAGAGGCTGGACCTTTACCCTTAAAATCCTCCTTGGCAGTAATAAGGAGAATTGCCAAAACAATTTCTCGGCTTAGAGAAACCTCTTTCTCCTTAGAGGAATCCTTGGGTGCAGCTGAAGGCTTTGTGGTCTTAGGGGCTACTTCCTTAGCTATTTCTTTCTCTTGATCAACTGCACCATCTTGCTCCATCATTTTAGGAGGACTGTTAGGAGAGGGAAAGGCCTTAGCAGGTACCTCTTGGCTGAGATTTGGATCTAAAGGAGCAGTGTCAGCTTTGGAGCCTGAGGGGCTTGATGCTCGGATGGCTGGGACGTAATAGACATTCTCTACTCTCCTTAGGGCAGAAAAGGCCTCTACTCCAGCTTGGTTAAAAGCCTCATTCCATACTTGGAGGCAGTAAGTCCTACAAACCCCAGAAACCTCAGCCCTGAGGGTTTCCTCCGTTTCTGCTACTCCGACGTCATAACCCTCCTGTTCAGCCTTTTCCACAGCATTCTCAGCCTCCTCTAGCTTTTTCTTTAGGGCCCCTATGTGCTCCTTAGTTGCAGCAAGCTCATCCTCAGTCTGATGAAGTTGCTTACGCTGAGTCTCTGCCTGCTTCTCGGCCCCTTGCAGAGCAGCCTCATCACTCCTCTTCTCCCTATTAGCCTCAGTTAGCTTAGTGTTTAGGTCTTTGATCCTTTTCTCGGCCAAGGTAAAGCTTCCACAACAACAATGCGCCTTCCCTCCTCCTCTTTCATTTGCCTGTAGGAGTTGTTCACCAACTCCTCGGCCCTATGCGCAACTTGAACAGCTGTAAAAACAATATATAATGATGAGAAAAGGTAATTGGAATACTAAGTATAAAAAACACTTCGTGTTTCTTCATGGTCCTTAGGTTGGCCATGTCATCAGGTAGCAGCAGGGCCTATTCCACAGCATTCGCCACGTATCCAGCCTTCCCTTACTGGAAATCCCTTATAGAAGCATCTGAAGGGAGAGGAGATCCGTTCAGCACCAGAGGGGGGTTCCAAACTTGAAACTTGGTGTGATGGTCACGCCCCCTCTCCATAGCCGAACCTTCACTAGAGGACCTTGTCTAGATTGTCCTGGCTATTTTGGCCCCTTTCTGGGACTCGACTTCTTTGGAGGGGATGCCTCTGCCCTCCTCCACTATGTCTTTCCCTTTTTGATCCCTTTTCCTCTTCTTATCTACAAGGTCAAGCTGAAGATCTTAAGGAGGGGGAAGAGCAGGGTGTTTAGTCTGGATAGCCACCTCGGGTGTGTTCCCACCGCATGGGATTCCAAGAGCTCTAGGAGGCTCATCCTGGTTTTGCGTTAAAGTACCATTGCGTCAAGTACACTTGGGGCTTTCTGGATGCTACTAACTTAGGCTGGAGGAAGGTGGCTGAAATCACCAACTGGAGGTTCTGGAGATTGAGGCTGATTAAAGACCTCAAAATCTTCCTCGAAGTCTAAGACTTCAACTTCTTTTATTGCTTCCTTGGGAGCTGGTTGTGAGGGAGTTTCTTCTTCCTTAGTGGTGCGTTGAATGGGAAACTCCACTTGCTGTACACCTTCTGGAGCAGTGCCAGCAAGAAAACCCAGTATTGCGATGTTGATTTGAAGCAAACGAGAGTCTCTTGCCTTTATCACGTATTTGGGGGTTTGAAAGCTAGAAGATACTAGGTTGTAGCCGAGGATAAGGTGGGTTGCTCTCAATTGTTCGTCAGTGTAGACAAAGATTTCGGCTTTAAGTATCTTTGTCAGGTCGGGCTTGTTGACAAGGTTGAGGTTCGAAACGGCAGAATACTTATCTGCAAATTCACCAAAGGCACAAACACTGTTAAAAAGAAATACAAATAAAATACGAGCTAATTCACAAGTAAAAATGGAAGAAATGAGTACAGAAAGTGTTTGTTAGGATATATGTGATTCACTTGTTAGGAACATATGTCACTATTTTATGTAATTAGCTAATGCTTTGACAAAACGCACTTTTCTTGTATTTGGGTAGATCTAGAATGTGTTTGATGCTTCAAAAAACCTTGTTTCAAGTTCAAGTGTTAAAGCTATGCAAGTCTGTTCAAGAATCAAGTGAGAAAGTGCTAAATTTTAAAACTCGATAGCTGCTCAACACCTCTCGACAGCTAGGCTATTTATTGAGCTCTTCATTTGATTGTTATCGCAATCTCGATAGCTTCTCGACAGCTAGTCGATCGATCGAGCAATCTTCTGTCCCCTCAATAGCCCCTCAATAACTCGCAACAAGTAGGCTCAACTGTGATACCTCAATTTGATTGATTGTGTAATGTGTGTGGGTGTGTGATGAGTCCCACATCAGGTATTTACTGGGTAGATCTAGGCTTTATTAACAACTACAAGGAGCCTCAATTATGAGTAGTCCTTTTGAAGTATAGCGCAGATATGGCTAGCGCTTTTCCTTGGGTCGTTACATATGGTATCAGAGTCGGCCCGGTAATCCCACGTGGGCTCAGAGACACTACCCCACAAAGTGGGCCCTAACGAGGACGTTAGGGATTTAAGTGGGGGAGATTGTGATACCCCAATTTGATTGATTGTGTGATGTGTATGGGTGTGTGATGAGTCCCACATCAGGTATTTACTGGGTAGATCTAGGCTTTATTAACAATTACAAGGAGCCTCAATTGTAACTAGTCCTTTTGAGGTATAGCGCAGATGTGGCTAGCGCTTTTCCTTGGGTCGTTACATCAACACCTCCTCGACACCTCCTCGATCGATCGAGAATTAATGAGCTATACGAAATTTAAATTTCTAGATCTGATTTTCGGCTATGCTGACATGTATGTGTAGGGTTTCTTTTTTCACAACCCTAGGCATATATAAGGCTTATTTTAGAGGCCGTCACATAAGAGAATACAAGGAGAACATATACAAAAGGTGACCGATGCCTTATTCTCTCTGAAAGAAGTTACTGCGTCTTTGCGCCTTAGGGTTTTGTAATAGGCTTGATTAGGGGTCTAATGGAAGTAAGTTTGAGAAAATATAAAATAGAATTTAGAGCTCAGTAAAATACAATTTTTCCCTTTAAAAAACAAATAGTATGATTATTTTCAATCAAATAAGCTTTACTAGTAAACTAATATAAAAACCAATATGTTAAATTATTTATTAACTGTAAATAAATAAATTAAAAACAAGAAGAGAATTTTTTGAAATTTAAATAGGGTTATTGCGTGGGTCAAAATTAAACAATTGTATAACTTTCACATTTTTATCTATGTTAATGTTGAGAGGTTCACAATGGAAGAATTAAAAATAAAAATAAAAATAGCAACAATGAAAGAAATATTGCATAATAAATTTGGTCTCAAACTCCAACTTGACTGAGGTTCATGTTATTGGTGAAATCGTGATTGTGCTCAAAACTGGTGATGATTATATATATGTCTGTATAAATAATAGAATAAATGATTCTATGATATATTCTAGCTACTATTTAAACCCTCAATAAAAAACTTGTAATATCATTTAAAAATATATATATTATAATAAATAATTTCATATACAAACACAATCATAACAAATATTTATTAATTGTCATAATATTTATTAAATAGTTCCATTTAGAACTAAAATCATAATTAATAAATATTAATAACTACAATAATTATCAAATTCATATTTAATATATTATACACAAACAAAATCAAAATAAATTTGTATTAATAACTATAATAATTTTCAATTTTCAAATTTTATTTATATTTCTTGAAACTTCTAGTAATTGAGTTTAAATACTATTTTAAATTTTTTATAAATTACACCAACCTCCCTTGAGTTTTATGAAAATGACACTTCGCTCCAAATGTTTGTATAAATAATACTCTACTATTGATTTCTATAATCACAGTAGAATAAGTAGATTTTTTTTTTTCATAACTTTCTTAGCGTGCTATTATGGTTTTTGAAGAAAAAAAAAATTATATGCAAACTATGAAAGAAATGACACTCTCCTTGCTTGAGTTTTGTATAAATGGAATAACACTTAGGGATAGAGATAGATCAGGCCGTTTGTAACTTGTGTTTTGTTTGTTTTCTATTCTTTTAATATGAGACTAGTATTATGCTCGTGTAATTACATGAATTAATTAAAAAATTTATATAAAGAAGAAAAAAACATAAAATTATTATCGAAACTATTATAATAATTGGTGAGAATATCTAACTTAATACTACCATAATGCATACTGTGGGACCCAAATATTTGGCAGCCCCGGCCCACTCCATATCGGACCCAAGGCCCATGCCGAGGAGAGTACAAAATCTGAGGATGGGTGGGAGAGGCCCAAGTCATCAGGGAACCTCGCCGAGGATGACCACGTCCTTGGCAGGCCAACATTGATGAAAGGAAGCTGTCATCCACCCATTAAATGTATACCACCAATACTCTGGCCACATTAATGGTGAAATGACCAGCGGACAGTGATGCCTTAGTTACTTCAACTAACAGAAAGCCTACAAAGGTGGTTGATGGGACGAGCTCTCAGACACAGGCTCAGATGGCCGACAAGTGGACGGCAGAGATCAGCTGAACAAGACTATATAATAGATTGAACCCCTAAAGTTGAGGGGGTTTTTTGTCCTTCGATTTTGGGAGATTAAAGGGTTTTGGAGGCATTCTAGGGCAACCCTAGTGTTCATTAGTTCTATGGGAAGAGCTCCTCGAACTGGGCTGAGAAGGAACTTTCCCTTAGAACACTTAGCCAAATTCCAGTTATTGATCTGATAAACCCACGTTAACTGTTGTGTTCCTTACTAATGCCTAGTCCTTCTATCCACTCTCTACAAATTTATTGTATGGGGGTCGCCCGAATCGGGTCCCTACAATTGACGCCGTCTATGGGAAAGACTTGTGAATTAATAAGTGCGACGGTTGGTGTGAAAAGATCAAGAGCAACACTTCTTTCAAAAAAATACATACAAGTAATGGCAACATACTCATTCAGAAGGCAATCATCACAAGAAATGAAAAGATGCAAGAAGCAAAAGAAACAAAATGGGGCTACTTCTTTATTAATTGAAGAAAGGTTACATTATACAACAGATACCCATGCAGGCTTGTTCTAAAGCTAACTACAAAGGTAAATGCCCAAACAGGCTTGTGCTGAAGCTAAAAGAAAAAGAAAAGGAGAAGGGCCTAGGCAGGCTTGTTTTAAAGCCAAGCCAAGTGTCGGAGGGAGAGGTGGAAACAGGCCTATTTTAAGACCATCCATAGCTCCTCAACCAACACTTGTGGCGCTAAGAAGGAGAAGGAAGAAGAGGCCACGGTGCATGACGGTTCCACCTCAAGGTTCCTCCTGGTTTCCCTCCCAATCCCACGACGATTGGGAGCCGGCGAATCATTACCAGCTTGGAGGGCCAGTAGATCCGCGCACGGAGGAGGGACGTTACGTTCCTTTTGGATCCCCCTCCAAACAGCAAGGGGAGTCCCATCTCTGGCTAGGTTGAAAAGAAGAAGGATCTTCGGCCTCTGCCTAACCCACCTCCAACATGATGTCCAGGATCGGAGTGGCATCCTCGGCTCCTGAAGGGGGCTCGGCTTCCTGGTCATCGCCCTTTCCCAGGGCCACTTCATCTCGTGAGACACAAATTACTGTTCTGGCAAGGCCCTTGAGCTGCCCAGGAAATGGAGTGTTTGTGAGATTTGAACTCAAGTGTTTGTGAGAATTGAAGAAGGGGCCACCCCCAAAATGCCTTATATAGAGGGCAAAAACTGGTGAAAGCCATCCCGCACAAAATCCTAAGGAGAAATTACCGGAGGTATTAACTCCATCCAATTTTCAAGAGGCTTATCAGCCATTAGATCTTCGTAAATCCGCAAGGATATTAATAAGGAGGCGCCTCGTGCATCGAAGCGTCAAGCGCGTTACTCGAATAGCCCAAAAGACGCCTCGTAATCAGAAGAAGTGCGCCAGACGAAGTGGCTAGACCGAAGAAGGGTCCTCCCTCGGCGAAGCAAGCTCGAGGCCGCTGTCACTCCAAAGGAAGACTCCCCAACACTGAGGATGAGCCCCCTAACTCCAAGCAGTTCAGAAGAACTAGGTGCTAGACAGAACCAAGGTCTTGTATGGTCCTCGGACTCAAACTTGTGGGGAAACTAGTCACTTCAGAAGAACCAAGTACTGGATAGAACCTAAACCTTGCATGGTCCTCGGACTCAAGCCTATGGGGAAACCAATTGCTCAGAAAAGAACTAGGTACTAGACAGAACCAAGGTCTTGCATGATCCTCGGACTCAAACCTGTGGGGAAACTAGTCACTTCAGAAGAACCAAGTACTGGACAGAACTTAGGCCTTGCATGGTCCTCGGACTCAAGCCTATAGGGAAACCAGTTACTCAGAAAAGAACTAGGTGCTAGACAGAACCAAGGTCTTGCATGGTCCTCGAACTCAAACCTGTGGGGAAACTAGTTACTTCAGAAGATAAGTGTTAGACAGAACCTAGGCCTTGCATGGTCCTCGGACTCAAGCCTACAGGAAAACTAACTACTTAAAAAGAACTAGATACTAGACAGAACCTAGGTCTTGCATGGTCCTCGGACTCAAACCTATGGGGGAACTAGTTACTTCAAAAGACAAGTGATAGACAGAACCTAGGCCTTGCATGGTCCTCGGACTCAAGCCTACGGGGAAACTAACTGCAAAAAAAGAACTAGGTACTAGACAGAACCTAGGTCTTGCATGGTCCTCAGACTCAAACCTATAGGGAAACTAGTCACTTCAGAAGAACCAAGTACTGGACAGAACCTAGACCTTGCATGGTCCTCGAACTCAAGCCTATGGGGAAACCAGTTACTCAGAAAAGAACTAGGTACTAGACAGAACCAAGGTCTTACATGGTCCTCGGACTCAAACCTGTGGGGAAACTAGTCACTTTAGAAGAACCAAGTATTGGACAGAACCTAGGCCTTGCATGGTCCTTGGACTCAAGCCTATGGGGAAACCAGTTACTCAGAAAAAAACTAGGTGCTAGACAGAACCAAGGTCTTGCATGGTCCTCGGACTCAAACCTGTGGGGAAACTAGTTACTTTAGAAGACAAGTGTTAGACAGAACCTAAGCCTTGCATAGTCCTCAGACTCAAGCCTACGGGGAAACTAATTACTAAAAAAGAACTAAGTACTAAACAGAACCTAGGTTTTGCATGGTTCTCGGACTCAAACCTATAGGGAAACTAGTTACTTCAGAAGACAAGTGTTAGACAGAACCTATGTCTTGCATGGTCCTCGGACTCAAGCCTACGGAGAAACTAACTACTAAAAAAGAACTAGGTACTAGACAGAACCTAAGTCTTACATGGTCCTCGGACTCAAACCTATGGAAAAACTAGTTACTTCAGAAGACAAGTGTTAGACAGAACCTAGGCCTTGCATGGTCCTCGGACTCAAGCCTACGGGGAAACTAACTACTAAAAAAGAACTAGGTACTAGACAGAACCTAGGTCTTGCATGGTCCTCGGACTCAAACCTATAGGGAAACTAGTTACTTCAGAAGATAAGTGTTAGACAAAACCTAGGCCTTACATGGTCCTCGGACTCAAGCCTACGGGGAAACTAACTACTAAAAAAGAACTAGGTACTAGACAGAACCTAGGTCTTGCATGGTCCTCGGACTCAAATCTATGAGAAAACTAGTTACTTCAGAAGATAAGTGTTAGACAGAACCTAGGCCTTACATGGTCCTCGGACTCAAGCCTATGGGGAAACTAACTACTAAAAAAGAACTAGGTACTAGACAAAACCTAGGTCTTGCATGGTCCTCGGACTTAAACTTATAGGGAAACTAGTTACTTCAGAAGACAAGTGTTAGACAGAACCTAGGCCTTGCATGGTCCTCAGACTCAAGCCTACGGGGAAACTAGCTACTAAAAAAGAACTAGGTGCTAGACAGAACCAAAGTCTTGCATAGTCCTTGGACTTAAACTTGTGGGGAAACTAGTCACTTTAGAAGGACCAAGTGATGTGCATGAAATATATACAATAAAGTACTCACATATCTACATATTTAGCCTTACTTTTATGTTATTTTGTGACTGATTATATAATATCTTTGTATTGCAGGTAACAAGGTCTTTACATGAAAAGTAGAGCTAAGCCAATTGAATCAAGCCAACTTACATCCAGCCAGGCATGAATATTAAATTTTAAGTCCAATTGGAGCAAGGAATCAAAGGAAATTTGTATCAAATTCAAGTCCAATTCGGATTAGGATTCCAGCCTGGACATCAGTTAGTATTTTCGGCATAACTCTCAGCTCAGATGTCCAATCGAGATTATTCAAGTTGGGCTGGAAAGTTAACTTAAAGGGTTACAACTTTGTAGTTTACCAAAATCCCTAATTCTGACGTTAAATGGGCCAAAATAGTCGGTTAAGTGAAGCCTAAATATCTGGAATTTTCTCCAAACGGGAATTCAACTTGTAATAGGATTCCTTGACCTATTTAAAGGCTTTTTAGGGCAAAATTTAGAGAGGCTAGTGCTAGGGCTGAGATGCAAAATAGAAAATTGGAGCAAGAGGCAGTGCCGCATGTGGCTTCTCTGTAGCTTTTCTCCATGATAGCACTGTGACTATTTCTTTCTCTATTTTATTTGTCTAGTTTAATGTTTAGTATTTTATTCTTGTGTTTTCTTTCAATTATCATGAGTAGCTAAATTTATAATTAGGGTTGAGGATGAAACCTTGTTAAGGATTATCAGTAATATTTATGTGATTTGATTTTTCCCACAATAGTTGTTCTTTAATGATTTAAATTGTTCTTGCTTCATATCAATTGACTAAGATGGGATTCTAGATATGAGTTCAATCATGTTTTTCTCATGATTTAGGATTTGTCTTAATTAATTGAATGCTTGGTTTATTAATTCTTGATTATAAAATTGGATATCGTTTGTGATTTGTCTGTCAATGGATACAATTTATGATTTGATTTTTAGAATTGGATATATCTTGTGATTTGTTTGGCTACGGATACAATTGATGATTTGGTTTTATACTTAAGAAGCGAAGAAGAACATGCTTTTGGTTTTTAAAATAAGGATTTTAATGAGGATATTTTCCATGATAGCAAGATTGATTTCTAGATTATCATGTAGTGAGTTGGGAAAAATTAATGATCATAAATATATGCTGATATGAATTAACAAAGCGGATTCCAAAACCTTAATTCCTTTCCCTTGATTGTTTACATCTTTTTATTGTTTTATATCTCTTACTTAGTTTAACTATTTGCTTAATTTTATTATTTGCTTAATTTTATTATTTGCTTAGTTTATTTAATTTCAAAACAACCAATTTTTATTAAACTAGATTAGGATTAATTTGGTTAAGATTTGATTAATTTTCCTACGTTCATTCAAGTCCCTGTGGGTTCGACCTCGTACTTGTCAAACTATACTTCGGTACGGTTCGTACACTTGCGAGTATTTTAAAATTTCACAACACCAAGTACTGGATAGAACCAAAGCCTTCCATGGTCCTCGGACTCGAGCCTATGGGGAAACCAGTTACTTAAAGAAGAACTAAGTACTAGACAGAACCTAGGTCTTGTGTGGTCCTCGGACTCAAACCTATGGGGAAACTAGTTATTTCAGAAGACTCAAGCCAATGAAGAAACCATCCCTCCACGAAATACCAAGTGTTAGGCGGAGCCAGGGTCTTGTGTGCTCTTCG
The DNA here is from genome assembly GCA_023736055.1 of Quercus glauca. Classification (NCBI taxonomy): domain Eukaryota; kingdom Viridiplantae; phylum Streptophyta; class Magnoliopsida; order Fagales; family Fagaceae; genus Quercus; species Quercus glauca. Next base: position 50,183,356 of record CM043315.1, on the reverse strand, counting down.
GCATCGAACCTATGGGGAAACTAGTTGCTTCAAGGGAATCCAAGTATTAGACAGAACTAAGGTCTTGCATAGTCTAAGAACTCAAACCTATGGAGAAATTAGTCACTTTAGGAGGATCTAAGCACTAGACAGAACCAAGGTCTTGTGTTGACTGTGGGCCTAAACCTACGGTGAGGCTGACCACTTTGGTACTAGTAGTAAGCACTGCAGGGGACAATAATCATTGTGGTCGGCTGAAGCGCAATTGAGGCCAGAATCGTGCAAGTAATATACATACATATATATATATATATATATATAACATAATACAAGCAAATCGGATAAAATGAAACAAAATATGCACTTTACTGAATCTTTAAAAAAAAAGTTATACAAGGCAAATGTGTCATTACAATACTAAAAAAAAAAAAAAAAAAAAAAAAAGAAGAAGAGAAGAAAAACAAAGCAAAGGTGTAACGGAGGGTCATTCCTTCGGTTCTATCTCAGCTCCTCCCTCAGAAGGCGGGGCAGAAAAAGTCTCTGGGTCCTGATGACCCTCGCTTGGGATCACAGCCTGGGGAGGGTCAGCTGGATGAGTTATCTCCTCAACAAGAGGTGCGTGGACATCAGCTAAGGGGTCCGCAGTCTTCACAGGCGCATCAGCAGTGGGACCCTTGCTTGCCTCAACAGCCCCAAGAGGATCAACTTCCTTGGTGGGCTCGCCCGAAGTGATGGCAGCTGGGACGCCCTCCTTAGAAACAACCCCAACTCCCTCGGCAGCCACCTCGGTCTCAGAACTTGGAGGGGCAGCCTCGCGAATTCCAAAGGGATAATATACATTCTCCACCTTCCACAGGTCCGACGAGGCCTCAACCCCAGCTTGTTTAAGGGCCTCGTGCTAAACCTGGGAGCAGTAAAGTCTGCACATCCCTGGCACTTGGGCTCTAAAACTGTCTTCTGTTTCAGTCACCCCTGCCTCATAAGCCTCCTACACGGCCTTACCTTTGGAGGCCTCAGCCTCGGCCCTGGCAGACTTGGCCTCTTCCTTGGCTTTCAAAGCCTCGATTCTGGCAAATTCCGCGGTGCATCTGGCCCCCTCTGCCTCAAGCACCCTCTTTTCCAGGGTCGCGATCTCTTCTCTAGTGACCCTTAGCTGATCCTCTGCCTTGAGCAGGCTGTCCGTTTGATCTAGGGCCAGTTTTTCAGAGACAGAAAGGGCCAACTCGGTGGTATCTGGAGCCCTCTTCATCTCCTCCAACTGGTCCATTGCCTTCTTAAGATCGGCCTTAGAGGCGTTGAGAGTCCGCACGGTGTCCAACAGCTTGGTACACTCCGAGCCCGCGACCTTGCTTTGGCTACTGGCCATGTCCTCCAACCTGAAGGTAGCCTAGATAGCCTGCCAATTGAAACCAATATGCAACATATAAAGAGCCAAGAAACAGGAAGTCGAGAGAGTCACGAACAATCAGGAAACTTACCATGCCCAAATACTGTTTGAGGCCGAGGAAGACCCCCTTGATCCTTAAAGCCTCAGCTGGGCCATATCCGCAGGAAGTAGCAAGGACCTCCCCAATGCATCAGCTACGAGCGCACCCTCACCCCTTGAGGGTCCCTGAGGGAGGCGTCATCTGTCAAAGGCTTCCCATGGAGCATGGGGGCAGGAAGCCAAGTCTAGGCCCCAGCCTGGATGGTGGCCTGTTTCTCCTAGCCTCAGCGCCCAACCTTCGGCTGTTTCGATGTCTGCCGAGCGCCGCCATCACCTTGGGAAGGATCAGACTCTTCGCCCCCCCTAGGCCTTTTTCCTTTGTCCTTCTTCTGCGGAGGACTGGTAGGCTTGGACCCAGACGTCGAACTCTGTTGGGGTGGGGGAGGAGAAAGCTCGGGAGTAGGAAGCTCGGGAAAAGGAAGCTCGGGAGAAGACTTCCCCGACGCATCCCTCCCCGGCTGCCTCTCGATCAGCGCCAGCAAGCTCTTCTAAGGTCGCTTCTTGAAACTCATCCTCGGTCGGGGAGAGGCTTCTTCGGATAAAAAGTCTGCTTCGGTTAGGTTGGGGTCACCCAAATCGCTGGAAGGGTCCTCGGGCGAATGGAACTAGTCGAACACGCCTAAATCACCTTCGGAGGGACCAGAATCAACAACTTCCTCTTCCTCTAGCTCTTCCCCTTTAGCCTCAGTAGCTTAAGCTGATGAAGAAGTACCTACCAACGGTACGCCCTCGGGAATGGGAGACCCTTCGGGGATCAGAAATCCGTGCTCGACTACGGTGATGCTACGCAGCTGAGAATATTTAGCTTGGATCGCATGCTTTGGAACCAAGAACGATTTTTGAATTGAATCGTATCCTAGGATCTCAGGAGCGGCTCTAACTTGGCCGTCGGCTTCATGTACAAAAATCTCCGACCTCAGTATGGTTTGCAAGTCCTCTTTGTTAACTAAGCCGAAGTTACGCTCAAAAGCGCGCGGATCTGTAGAAAAGAAAACAAGTTCCAGTCAAAACCAAGTAAAGCAGGGCATGAAAGCACAAGAAATTAGACCCTCTCCTAGTTCGAGTTCCCCACCTGGTGTACCCTCCACTGTTGGACAATGAAGGCCCTCATGCCACTCTCCAGACACAATGAGGAAGTCTTTGTTCAAGCCCTTGCTGGACTCAGGGAGGCACTGGATGAGCTGGATCCTATCGTCCCTCGTCTTCTTGTAATAAGACTTCCCCTTCAAGCGCTGAAAGTTGTAGCACCAGTTTACATCATGATGGGTTAGCCTTAACCCCATCTTCTCATTCAGGGCATCTACACAGCCTAAAATCCTAAATATATTGATGGCACACTGGGTGGGGGATAAGCCGAAGTGCCTTAGATAGTCCCTCATCACCGGCCCCATGGGGATCCTCATACCACCCTCTAGGAAGGTGATTATAGGAATCACCACCTCACCCTCTTTCCTCCTCTTACTCCATTCCCCTTCTCCACAGTACCTCAAACCCACTGTATCGGGGATCTTATAGTCAACAACAAATTTGTCCATCATCTCCTCAGACTCGACTAATTTCTTAAACCTACCCATCCTAAAGAGCTAACAAGGAACTCAGGTGAAAAGTATGAACCAGAGAGAGAAGAGGACTTACAGAAATGAGGAAAAGCTTCTCAGGCAAGCTTTTTGTGCTAAAAGAGGTCTCAAGTACAGTTGGAGATGTGACCGAATTCAAAGTATGTGCGCAAGGTCTCTTGAATGCAAAAGTGAAGGGGCAAATCAGTTCGATTGGGTATTTATACCCCCAATTAAAAATAACCACACTGGCTTTCCCGCCTAATGAGCCAAAAGTATCCCTACCGTCCATTCATTATCACACCGTTGAACGTGGAGGACATAGAACCGCCAAAATTTAATGAAGACACGCTCCAAATACCAAAACGCCTAGAACGTCCCCTAGGCAGTTGAAAGGATTTTGACACTGACAGAAAGACAAGGCTCGCCAGGCTAGGACAAGGACCCGAGAACATCAAAATCCTTCTCCCTGCCCGAGGAGCCGGGCAATAGAATTTTGAGAGGCTATTGTGGGGCCCAAATATTTGGTAGCCCCGACCCACTCTATATCAAGCCCACGGCCCATGCCGAGGAGAGTACAGAATTCGAGGATGGGTGGGAGAGGCCCAAGTCATCAGGGAACCTCGCCGAGGATGACCACATCCTCGGTAGGTCGACATTGATGAAAGGAAGCTGTCATCCACCCATTAAATGTACGCCACCAACACTCTGGCCATATTAATGGTGAAATGACCAGCGGAAAGTGATGCCTTGGTTTCTTCAACTAACAGAAAGCCTGCAAAGGCGGCTGATGGGACGAGCCCTCAGACACAGGCTCAGATGGCCGACAAGTGGACGGCAAAGATCAGCTGAACAAGACTATATAATAGATTGAACCCCCAAAGTTGAGGGGGTTTTTTGTCCTTCGATTTTGGGAGATTAAAGGGTTTTTGGGGCATTCTAGGGCAACCCTAGTGTTCATTAGTTCTGAGAGAAGAGCTTCTCGGACTGGGCCGAGGAGGAACTTTCTCTTAGAACACTTAACCAAATACCAGTTATTGATCTGATAAACCCACATTGACTGTTGTGTTCCTTGCTAATGCCTAATCTTTCTATCCACTCTCTACAAATTTATTGTATGGGGGTCGGCCGAATCGGGTCCCTACACATACATACATATTAATTAAGCCAGTAGGAATAGTTAGAGCCCAAGTTTTATAAAACAACTGCCTGAATTCCTACACAATGTACAGTGCAACTTATTATTAGTTTTCTTTAATATTTCAATAAATTTTACCAAAAATCTTGTAGCTTCCAATAGAGACATTCATAAATTAAATTTCCTAACTATCAATGTATAAAAAATATTCAATAAATTTTCTTGTAAAAATTGTAATCTTTAGTTATTTTATAGACAAAATAGAAAGACACTAAAATTGCATGATATGGTAGTTAATATTGATAAACATGTTTCATGGCTACTAAAAAAAAATGCATATATCATTCAATTTATTTATTTTTTATTTTTTTACATTCTTGATTGTGTGTTACTAATTTTTTCCCATTTTTGTTTGAGCTTCAATTGTTGCATGATATAGTGTTTCAATTGTTTCTCACATTAAAAAAAAAATATTGTTTCTTGTATAAATCTTAGAAAAATTATATCAAAATTTCATTATGCTATAGCAAAATAAATATATTTATTCTAACACACACACACACACACACATATCTCACATGAGACTGAAAGAATGTCATATTCTAAATTTATTATTATTATTCCAACTAAAAATTATCTCTTATATAGAGTTTATAAAAATAATCATATAAATTCATTTAATATAAATAATTAATGCACAACTATAGATAATTAATATATACATTTACTCTATTGGTTAATTCAATAAATTAATATTTTGATATAAATGCAGACTTTGTTGATTTAGAAGCTTAAATAAAGAAAATTTCAAGGAATCCACTACATGGTAGGACCTTATGCTCTTTCATATAAGGTCTCTGCTTTTATATATACTAGCATATAATCCATGCAAATGCATAGATGCATTTAAAATTAAATACAATTTTTTTTTATAAAAATATAAATAATTAGTCAAATTATTTAATGTAGTTAGTAATGGACCATATATAATCATGGTATATTTATATGATTAAGTTTTTATGATTTATTTATAATGAACTCATCGTTTTCTATATTGAATTAACTTACTTGGTACAAAAATTAAAAAATACATTAGATGAGACACGTGGCGCAAAATTAAACTATAATTGAATTTCAATTTTTACACTAAATTAACTAACTTGACACAAAGTTTAAAAATTAGATTAGATGGGACATATGGCGCAAAATTAGACTGTAATTGAATTCCAATTTAAAATATAATTGGATTTTCTCTCAACTTCACCTCTTAATATATATATATATATATATATATATTGATTAATTTCAAATTCCTTTAACTCTTTGTTAAAGAGTTTTAGTTGGAATATATATAATTTATAATTTCTTAAAATTAAAAAAATAGAGTTTTACTTTTACCTAATTCATATAATATAAGATAAATAAAATTATAGTTAGAGTATAATCTATATATATATATAAAACCGAAGCTTTTGAAACTCTCACAATTTTCCACATCATCACTATTTTCTTTTTCTTTTTATTTTTAATTCTTTTTATTTTAGGTTTATATTTATAACAATAATATTAAAAACGTATATAAATTTGGAGGCCTATTTAAGAGCTCCATAAAACTTGATGGACAAGAAAATATATTCTAAAATAAGCCCTACTTAATACCTAAACATAATAGGAACCAAATTTGACCTAAAAAAACATTAAAAGAGCCTAAAAATAAGGAAATAAATCACCTAGACCTAAAATAACGTTTTTTACATAAAAATACCAAAATCTCTTCTCTTCTTAAAACCCTAGCAATTACCATCTCAAAACCCTAAACTCAACTTCACTTTAAGATTAAAAAAATAAGAAGGAGAGAGACTCACGTAAAAAAAAAAAAAAAAAAAAAAAAAAAAAAAAAAAAAAAAAACGTAGGTTTTGTCTTTTTTTATTTACTTTCATATGTGCCTGAAATTTTCATTCTATCTTATTGTTTTATTATGTTTAGAATTGATTTTCTTATAAGTATTTGGGTTAATCTCTATATTTTGATAGTGTTTTTATTGGTTTGGTTTTTGAGTTGAAATTCTAATAATTATTTTATATTGCATATAGCAGATGAAGCATCTCTATTTTTTGGAGAAAAATCAAAACTACAAGATATGTCTTCCAGCCCAAGATGTGGTAAATTTTTATATGTTCTTGCTTTATTGAGAATTTTTATTTTGGTTCATGTGATTTTTTTTATTTTTTATTAAAGCTTTGATTTTTGGTTGATTAATTATTTGTTTGGATTAATTTCAATTAATTATTTGTTTGGATTCAACGTAAAAGATAATGGAATTAGGTGTTATAAATTTGATAATGTTCCATGTTTTGAATTGTTTATATTATTTAGACTTCTGGTAGGACTCTCTCTTCTCTCCTTAAAACCCTAGCAATTATCATCTCAAAATTCTAAACTTAACTTCACTTTAAAATTAAAAATATAAGAAGGAGAGAGACTCAACTAAAAAAAAAACGTAGGTTTTGTCTTTTTTATTTGCTTTCATATATATGTCCTTTTATTTAACTATCCCGTGCATCACACGGGTTAGCGACTAGTTTTATAAATTCTTGAAGCCTGTGAGTAATAAACTTTGAGCTAAACTAAATTATACTAATAAATAAATTAATCGTGTTGTCAAAAATATAGAGTTTAGCTCGGAATAGAAGACTGGAGAAGAATTAGAAAGTCGGTGTCCTCCTCTATATAAAGCCCAAAGACCCTCTTAATTCTGATATAATACTCCGCTTGTTTGAAATCCAAAGTAATATAATTCCAAGCAATGTCAACTCGGTTCATCTTCCTCTCCATCCTATGCGTGACCGCATTCCGCTTCTACATCTTTGACCTCCTCGTCACCAACAACAGCCCTATCTTGCCAAAGTTCCGAGTCGATTCAGTCTCCGTCTCTAACTTCTCCTACTTCGACTCCAACTCCTCCGTCACCGGAAACTGGAACGCCCGGTTCTCCATCTATAACCCCAACAACTGGATGACCATCTCCTACGAAACCTCGTTCTTTCACGCATCCGGGTTCAATTCCGAGACCCGAATCCCTTCCTTCAACCAGTCCAGGCTTAGCCAGACGTTTGTCGATGCTGCGTTCGCCATCAGAGGCGATTACGTGGACAGAGGGGCACTCCGTGACATCAACGTGGACGGCACACCTGGCTCAATCACTTTCAATGTGATGCTTGTTACTGGGTTTAAATTCATGGCTACTGGAAGTGGACAAGTTGTAGATTTAGGGAGTGACTATATCACAGTTTGGTGCGAAGGTTTGGTTGTTTCTCTCTCTCCGTCATATAGTAGTGCCTCCGGGTCAGGGAAGCTGGTGAAACCCAGGGACTGCGACGTTTTCTAGTCTTTAGCAATTTATGATAGGAGGAATTAATTATATATTGCTAGTTTATATAGATTGAAATTAGGATACTGTGGAATCAAAAAAAAAAAAATTTAGGATACTGTACAGTTTTCGAAATTGGGTTATCTTTAAAGTTGTTTTTATTTATTTTTTTTTTTTTGAAAATTATGCTTTTTATTTAATTTAGTAATTGGAATTATTATTATGTTTTTTTATACAAAATAGAAATAATTTACTCAGTTTAATCGAAGTGTTTATGTGTGTGAAGTTCATTCTTGAAGACTTGAACTTTGAACATTTATATTTTAAATGGTATAGAGAATATAAATGATGTAGAGAGTAAAAGGAAGTTTTTTTTTTTAATTTGTTTTTTTATCTATACTATATATAAGAGGATTTTCTTCTTTCAACTATATACTATATATAAGATGGTTTCCTCTTTCAACTAGACTTTTATGTCTTTCTCAAAAAAAACTAAACTTTTATGTGGTTCAAAAATAACCTTATTAATGAATGGTAACTTCATTTAGAAATAGGGTTATAAATATCAAATAAAAAATTTCATTTTGAAAATTTTTTTTTTTAAAAACTCCTAAAATTTAGGATTTTTTCCCTTCAAGTTCAAAAAAATAAAAATTACAATTCTTACTTATCTCTAAAATTTATCCTTTTTATTTTTTTGAAAAATAAAAAAAATATTTATAAATTATAATAATACCCAAAAAATAGAAGAGCTTTTGAGTACGCGTGTGTGTGTAAATATATATATATATATATATATATATAAAAGTAATTATTGGTGTGGAGATAAGAGCCCAAACTTGTATGCTGGGCCTTGGGCCCTGTACGTGGATCTGTCCGAGGAGGAACAAATAGTTAGAAGACGCTCCAGAGTAGAGGGCCACGCGAGGAAAAGGGGGAGGAATATAGTCCGAGGAGGTTGACCTCCTCGGATAGGATGAATGTCACTCAAGCATGTGCTCGGATAATTTAGGTAACCGTTCAGGAAGCTACGACGACAAGGACGAGCTTCAAGCACGTGCAAAAGCGATGATAACATGAAAATATCTTAGGGAAAAACTGCTACCATCGCATTAAATGCACTGCAGCAACTTTTCTAGCCACATTTATGGGGAAAAGACCCCTAAACAGTACAATTTTCAGCTACAACCACTCAAAGATAACAAAAGAAGAAACTTGATGAGACATGCACTCAAGTAAGAATTTTGATGGTAACACGTGTAAGGTCAGGATGGTCTGAAAAAGCCTATATAAATGTAAAAGATCACCCAAGAATGGGGGGCGGAAGAGAGAGGAAGAAAAAGGAAGAGAGAATTACTGTAGCTCCAAGTGCTGTATGAAAGTTTGTAACTACTGCATTTAGTCATATTCAATCTCTTCGGACAACCCTTTAGTTAAGTTTTATGTGCTGTTTACTCGTTTATTATTGAAATATTCCCTGGCCGTTAGTACAAATCAATAAAACCTAGCTCTTTGGCCCACTCTCTACAAATTTATTGTATAGGGCTCTCCAAACCAACGTCCAAACGGATTTTTGGGCCTGGGCTAGTAAACTGTGACCTTACAATTTGGTACTCCGGAAGTACCATAAATGCGTACTCCCCCTAATCATATAACTATGGGTTCCACTAATTAAATTTATGGTGTGACCCACAATTCATGTGAAAGAGGAAAGTACGCATTTATAGTACTCCTGGAGTATTCAATAATTTTCATATATATATATATATATATATATATATATATAAGTTTTGAATTCAAAAGCAACACTTTCACAAAAAATCATAGATTGTTAATTATTATTGGTTCTTATAGGGACCCTGTTCGGGTACTTCCCTCCTGGGGATGAATGGACCCAAGCCCAGGTAACCCCATACAATAAATTTGTAGAGAGTGGATAGAAGGACTAGGCATTAGCGAAAGATACAACAGCTGGTGCGGGTTTACAGAATCATCGAGGGAAATTTGGCTAAGTGTTCTAAGGAAAAGTTCGTCCTCGGCCCAATTCGAGGAGTTCCTCTCCGGTTACTAATGAACACAGGGGTTGCCCTTGAACACCCCGAAAAGAACCAGACCCCCAACCCTTGGGGATTCATTTTATTATATAGTCTTGTTTAGTTGATCTTTGACGTCCACTTGTTGGTTATCTGAACTTGTGTCTGAGGGCTTGTCCCATCAACCGCCTTCACAGGCTTTCTGTTAGTTGAAGTAACCAAGGCATCGCTGTTCAATGGTCAATTCTTCATTAATGTGGTCAAAGTGTCAGCAGCGCATATTTAATGTGTGGGTGACAGCTTCCTTTCTGTAATGTCAGCCTGCCGAGGATATGGTCGTCCTCGGCGAAGTTCCTTGATGATTTGGGCCTCCCCCACTCATCCTCGAATTCTGTACTGTCCTCAGCATGGGCCTTAAGCCCGATATGGAGTGGGCCAGGGTAGCCAAATCTTTAGGCCCCACAGTTTTAATTTGAACCTATTATTGAAAATACTTCTTTGTCCTACCAATAACAACTCGTAATAACCTGTCACTTAGGATTTTTTGTGAAAGTGTTGTGAAAATATTGTGGACATAGCATTTCTCTAATAATTAGTAAGAATAAATACATTCCAAAACATAAATCTTATCACACTCCATATAAATTTTGTGATTGGGAAACGCATAAATCTTATCACACATTCGCATGTGCATTATGTGTGCACAAAGGCTTTTTTTTTTTTTTTTTTTGTAACATTACTTTCCATTCATCTCAATTCAAGATTGGGTGTTTTTTCAAATCACCATAAGTCCTAAGATTGTGATGAGATTTAGTACCAAAAAAAAAAAAAAAAATTTTAAAATTAAGGCATCCACAAAATAGATCTCATCATGCTCTTAGGAAAATGCATTAACTCCAAATTGGAATGAATTAAAAGTGTTGACATTTAATATATATATATATATATATAAAAGATTATGGCAATGAGCACGCACATACCGTGTCATGAGGCTAGCTGCTTATTATTTGATTGTAAATTGTTTGATTTTTGAAAAATTAGTATAATTAGAAACAAAGCTTTTAAAAAATTAGTCATAGTGTGTGTAATGAGGCTAGTTGCTTATTATTTGATTGTCAATTATTTTATTTTTGAAAAATTAGTATTGTAAGGTCACAGTTTGCTGGCCCAGGCCCAAAAATCCGTTTGGACGATGATTTGGTGAGCCCTATATAATAAATTTGTAGAGAGTAGGCCAAAGAGCTAGGTTTTATTGATTTGTACTAACGGCCAGGAAATATTTCAATAATAAACGAGTAAACAGCACATAAAACTTCACTAAAGGGTTGTCCGAGGAGACTGAATATGACTAAATGCAGTAGTTACGAACTTTCATACAGCACTTGGAGCTACAGTAATTCTCTCTTCCCTTTTCTTCCTCTCTCTTCCGCCCCCCATTCTTGGGAGATCTTTTACATTTATATAGGCATTTTCAGACCATCTTGACCTTACACATGTTACCATCAAAATTCTTACTTGAGTGCATGTCCCATCAAGCTTCTTCTTTTGTCATCTTTGAGTGGTGGTAGCTGAAAATTGTACTGTTCAGGGGTCTTCTCCCCATAAATGCAGCCAGAAAAGTTGCTGCATTGCATTTAATGCAGTGGTAGCAGCTTTTTCCTGAAATATTTTCATGTTATCATCGCCTTTGTACGTGCTTGAAGCTCGTCCTTGTCGTCGTGGCTTCCTGAGTGGTTACCTAAATCATCCGAGCACTTGCCTGAGCGACATTCATCCTATTCGAGGAGGTCAACCTCCTCAGACTATATTCCTCCCCCTTTTCCTCGCGTGGCCCTCTATTCCGGGGCATCTTCTAACTATTTGTTTCTCATCGGATGGATCCACGTACAGGGCCCAAGGCCCAGCATACAAGTTTGGGCTCTTATTCCCACAAGTATAATTAGAAATAAAGCTTTTAAAGAATTAGTTAAACTAAATTCTTCTTGAATTAATGGCACAAAATTGTTATGCGCGAAGGGCCTTTTTGTTGGACAAATGCTTTGTAATATGCTGATATCATGAACTATTAATTAAACACTTCTAATATGATATTACATTCTACTTTATGATGTATGTATTATACATGGTGAATAAGATGAAGAATTTTGGATCATACAAAAAGCATTTACAGTAGAAAAGTGAGTCATATCTTTATTAATATAGTAGCACAGAGATTTTTTGTCCCTTATGTGTTAGTTACTCAAAGATTCAATTTAAATGGGTTTATTAAAAGTGTTTAATTAAATGTCATTTTCGTGGCTCTAAATCGATGAAGCTAGTATTGAATTAATAAAAACAAAACATATGCAGTTTTCAAACGTATATTATACAAGTTTGAATTCTTGAGTAAGTATATAATGCCCTTTTTTTTTTTTTTTGAAAACGAAGTATATAATACCGTTTAAAGATAGATATAATGTTTCAAATAATAATTATGAAATCTAAGCAATCATGAATATTTAAAATACAACATAAAATCTGATTTGTCTCACGCATGAAGCATCTACACACAGAAATTAGCCAAAAAGCTCTACACTACTGGAGCATCTACACACAAATATTAGAAACTAATTAAATTCATGTGCGTTGCACTGTTTTGATCATAAAATTATAAATAAATTAATTTATTGAAAAATATAATCAAATAAATAATGATTATATTTTATTTTGCAACTAGTTATAATTTATTTATTCATATATCATATTTACACATGCATAACAGTTGGTGGGTCTTCAGCTTTATAAGCCTTTGCACTTGAGGGTCAATATTCTCTACTTCAATTGGTTTTTTTTTTTTTTTTTTTTCATGAAAAAAAAAATCTTACAAATTAAGTTATAAGATATTTTCAATGAAAAAAAAAAAAGGAGTTTTTTCTTCTTTTTTTTTAATTTTTTTTTTCTTTTCGTTAGACTTTATACCTCCTTAATTCTCATTTAACCTATCGAATTCGCATAGAAATTGTTCATGTTATAGAATTGCAATATGATGAGTAGATGGTATATCTAATGGAGTTGCAATCTGCATAGTTTTATAAGTGGGTTTTGTTACCAAATAATCATAATAATAAAAGGACATTAAAAATAGTTTTTACTTTTAAAGCATCTCCTTCATTGGCATCACCCCAAATTCTGGACACCCAAAATCCAAAAATTTAACACATCATTCCAGAAAATTGGATGCATGTATATTTTCACTATAAAAAATAAAAAAACAAACAAAGAAACAAATTGTAAGCTCAGTATCACATACCAAAAAATAAAAAATAACTGAATGACAATTTTGCATATTGAATTAGTTAGAAAGCCATGGGTGTAAAAGTTATATATATCCAGGGGAGCCTTGGCTTTTATCATAAAAAATTGCACGAGAGGATCACATGAATAAGAGGTTCTTTTGTAAGTCCTCTTCTTATTCAATCCCTCGAAGTCTTTAGCCTGATTCAACCAATGCACTCCTTGGGCAAGTCCTTCAAATAAGATATAAACATGTCCTTCAAATAAGATATAAACATTATAAAAAATTTTATGCCTCTGAAACCAAAGTAATGTCAACTGATGAGCCAAGTTAACACCAAGTCACCAACTATTCTTTTTTATCTAAAAACTAAAACCTGTAGACAGAAAAATTGTAACTTTGAAATCCCATAGCCGAACCTCACTATCTCAAACAAATTCAATCTCTCTTGAAAATTTAAGTTATGTTTGATAACCGTTTTTGTTTTCTATTTTCAAAAACTTGTTTTTGGGAATAGAAAGAAAAAAAAAAAAAAACAATTTCCTTGTATTTTTGAAATAAAACGTGTTTGGTTAGTTTTAAAAAAAAAAAAAAGAGTTTTATGAAGAGAAAAGAAAAAGAAAATACTGAAATATATTGTCACTAGGATTCGAACTCTGACACTAATTCATTAAATGGGACAAATTGATTAAATTAGACTTGTGTTTTCATTAGCTTTGAAAACTGGAAACTGAAAATAGTTTTGCCCTCATAAATTGAATTTTGATAACAGTTTTTATTTTCTATTCATTTTAGATTCCCAAACAAATTTTTTAATCTCAAAAATAAAAAAATATTTTTAAAAACAGAAAATAAAGGGAAAAAAAAGTTACCAATTATTTTTCAATCTTGTAATAAGAAATACACTACACACATAGCAAAGAACAAAATTTTTAGATCTCAAATTAAACCCTTTAGATAAAAAATTAACAACTCTACTTTTAAAAGAAATGTCAAAACCAAAAAAATATTATACCTTCAAACACTCAACCTGCCAATTAACCACCCTTGGCTATAACTGAACTTTTGCGGCCATAGTTGTGCAATCCCAACCAAGAATCCTCCATAGCCCCAAGGCCACCCCAACTTGTGTATCATGCTACACAATCCACTTCCAACGTCTCATCATAGCACATCTCTATTTAATTAACTATTTGAAATGTGGAAGGATGGAATATATATATATATATATATATATATATTAAGCCACTTGATGTAAGGATAATAAGTATAATGCAAGTTTTATTAAAATAAAATAAAAGATTATTTATTTCAAATTCTATTGATAGAGTTTTAGTTGGAATATAATTTAAAATTTCTTCAAATTTAGAAAATAGAGTTTTACCTAAGTTAAGTTATCTTAACAATTCATAGGATACGATAAATAAAATTTTAGTTTGAGAAGAATCTTTAATTTCTTGAAGTCCTATCTAATAGACTTTAAACTAAACTAGTCGCTAACCCGTGCGATGCATAGAAAAATTATTTATATAATAAAATCTAAGAAATTTAGAAATAGAAAATTGTGTCAATAATATGTACATTATAGACATTTTGCTAGTTAGCATTTTTAAAAAAAAATAGATCTGTCATAATTAAAAAAAAATACAATGGGAAGAAATATTTAACTTTTATGCTTTTTTATAGTTTAGAATTATTGTCTAACATAGAATGTTATTGGGTTGTAAGAGAGATTTTTATAAAATGTTAATACCATATATATGTGCTTATATTATCAACATCTCACTGTAGGTACATAGTTATTGAAATCTACAAAGTAATTTACAATTCTTAAATTAATAAAGCAAAATTTTCAAAAGTTATATATATACACAAACTTAAAACTAATATAAACTACAAAGATATAAACAAATCTTACTTAGTCACATGAACCCAAATAAAAATTCTCAACCTACTGAGACACAAATACCAAAAACCCCAAGACTTAAAGTTTCCAAATTTTATAGAATCTCCAAATTCTACTTCAAAACCAAACAAAACCCTTCAAAATCAAAAAATTCATATATAATATACCAGATAAAAATTTACCACTTCTTGGGCTGGAAGACATAGGTTGCAGCTTTGATTTTTCTTCAAAAAATATAGATACTTCATCTACCATATGCAATATAAAATAATAATTAGAAATTTCAACCCAAAAACCAAACCCACAAAAGCATTGTCAAAATATAGAGATTAACCCAAATACTCAAAAGAAAATCAATTCTAAATATAACAAAAGAATAAGATAGAATGAAAATCTCAGGCACATATGAAAGCAAATAAAAAAGAAAGAACCTACGGTTTTTTTTTTTTTTTTTTTTTTTTTGCGTGAGTCTCTCTTCTTCTTCTTCTTCTAATTTAAAGTGAAGTAAAGTTTAAGGTTTTGAGATGGTAATTGATAGGGTTTTAAGGACAGAAAAAAGAGTCCTAGCAAGAGTCTCTCTCTTTTTTTCTTAATAAAGTTTTTGTTTATTTTTTTTATTTACATGAGTCTTTCTTTTTTGAAACCTAAAGTGAGTCTTTTTTTTTTTTCTTTTTTTAATTCTAACATGTTATGTGAGATTTTTTTTTTTGAAACCTGATGGTGTGAATAAAAAGCTATTGTCCTGTCTTGTCCACATGCCTCGTCCAAGGAGATAGATTAATAAGAAGAAAGCTATTCAACAAACTCCTCTCAAGAAAACCTCGTCCGTCCTGAAGAAAGGACGAACGAGACATTGCGAGTGTCTCGTCCATCCTTGAGGATGGACGAACAAAGCATTGTAAGTGTCTCGTCCGTCCTTAAAGATGGACGAGCGAGACAAGGTTGCTCCTATTCCCAATAAATACAATGTTTAATCATTATTAATCGTTCTGTACAAAAACGGTTAAGGAGGAAATACCAAAATATTATAACTTCCATATCAGTTGTTGTGGAAGTTACCTGATAGATCCGCGATAACAGGAGAAGTTACAAAGTAACTTCTCTCAGCAAACACTATATAAAGGACTCACTGGCAGAAGGATATTTTTTCTAAGACATCTTTTTCCTTCTTCCATTTTACAGTTACTGTGAAAAATAATTCTAACTTTATCATCGGAGGATCTTTGACCGGGTCCCCACCGGTCACCTTTGATTATCTTTCTTTATTTCAAGCCCTACATCGGAATCCGGATCATTTGACTTATTGATTTTCCAGAACTACATCAAAACCTAAAGTGAGTCTTTTTTTTTTTTTTTAATTCTAATGTGAGGTATCTTAAAAAATTATAATTAATTTTTAATCTTCAATTTTATATCATATATAGATAATAATAACGATGTGATAAGCCCTGGAAAGGTCAACAAAATATATGTACTAGAGTTTTACTTAAACTAAACTATTGTAACACTGAAAAGAATCTAAAAGAAAAAGAAAAAATCCTAAAGTTTTTTTTTTTTTTGAAGTTTATTTTATTTTATTTTTTTATGTGAGTCTTTCTTTTTTGAAACCTAAAGTGAGTCTTTTTTTTTTTTCTTTCTTTTTTTTAATTCTAACGTGTTATGTGATTTTTTTTTTTTTTTTTTTTTTGAAACCTAAAGTGAGTCTTTTTTTTTTTAATTCTAACGTGAGGTATCTTAAAAAATTATAACTAATTTTTAATCTTTAATTTTATATTATATATAGATAATAATAACGATGTGATAAGCCCTACAGAGGTCAACAAAATCTATCTAATAGAGTTTTACTTAAACTAAACTATTGTAAAACTGAAAAGAATTTAAAAGAAAAAGAAAAAGAAAAAATCCTAAAGTTTTTTTTTTTTTTTTTTTTGATGTGAGTCTTTTTTTTTTTTTTTTTTTTGAAACCTAAAGTGAGTCATTTTTTTTTTAATTCTAACGTGAGTTATCTTAAAAAATTATAATTAATTTTTAATCTTCAATTTTATATTATATTATAGATAATAATAATGATGTGATAAGCCCTGGAGTGGTCAACAAAATATATCTAATAGAGTTTTACTTAAACTAAACTATTGTAACACTGAAAAGAATCTAAAATAAAAAGAAAAAGAAAATAGTGGTGACGTGAAAATAACTATTTGGCTAAAATAAAAATAAAGTTTAAACAATTTTTTTAATCTCAAAAATAAATATAAAAATTTTAAAAACATAAAATAAAGGAAAAAAAAAAAACAATTACCAATTATTTTTCAATCTTGTAATAAGAAATAAACTACACACATAGCAAAGAACAAAATTTTTAGATCTCAAATTAAACCTTTAGATAACAAATTAACAACTCTACTTTTAAAAGAAATGTCAAAACCAAAAAAATATTATACCTTCAAACACTCAACCTGCCAATTAACCACCCTCGCCTAAAATTGAACTTTTGCGACCATAGTTGTGCAATCCCAACCAAGAATCCTCCATAGCCCCAAGGCCCCCAACTTGTGTATCACGCTACACAATCCACTTCCAACGTCTCATCATAGCACATCTCTATTTAATTAACTATTTGAAATGTGGAAGGATGGAATATATATTAAGCCACTTGATGTAGGGAATAAGTATAATGCAAGTTTTAATAAAATAAAATAAAAGATTATTTATTTCAAATTCTATTGATAGAGTTTTAGTTGGAATTCAAATTTAGAAAATAGAGTTTTACCTAAATTAAGTTATCTTAACAATTAATAGGATAAGATAAATAAAATTTTAGTTTGATAAAGAATCTTTAATTTCTTGAAGTCCTGTCTATGAGACTTTTAGCTAAATTAAATAATAATTAATAAGATAAGGATTAAGGAACCCATCCCTCAATAATTTCTATTTCATTCAAAAGAAATAAACTAATCGTGTTGTGAATATAGAATTTAGGATGGAATAGAAGACAGTTGAAACACGACGGAAAAATCGAATTAGAAAGTCGGTGGCCCTCCTCTATTATATAAAGCCCAAAAACCCTATTAACTCTGCAATTCAAAGCAATGTCAACCGGTACCAGTAATTGCGTCTTCTACGGCTATATCGCCCTCCTCTTACTCACCACCACAGCCATAACCGGCTACCTCATCCGGGACATCGTCTTGGTCATCAACAGCCCTATATTCCCCGAGTTCCGAGTCGACTCACTCTCCGTCTCCAACCTCTCCTACACTTACCCAAACTTCCGTGTCTCCGGCAACTGGAACGCCCGGTTCTCCGTCCAAAACCCCAACAAAAAGTTTTCCATCTCCTACGACCTCGTTCAGTCCACGCTCGTGTACGAACCCAAGTCCTTGAACGTTTACGAACCCGAGTTCATATCCGAGATCGGCATCCCTGACTTCAACCAGTCCACGCGTAACGAAACGTTTATCGATGCTGCGTTCGCGGTCAGCGACGCTTACAGATCAATGTCACTCGGTTACATTAACGTCGACAGCACAGTCTCTTTCGTTGTGAAGTTTCTTGGTAGGATTAAATTCAAGGATGGTAGGGGTAGACTTGTTAAAGATTATTGGGGGAGGGACGCTCTTAAGGTTCATTGCGAAGGTTTGGCTGTTTCTCTCGCTTCGTCACATAGCGGTGCCTCCATTTCAGGGAAGCTGGTGGAACCCAGGGACTGCAAGATTTTATAGTCTTTAGTATGATAGGAGGAAGTATTGCTAGTTTCTTGATCTTGGTATGAACAAATTGTTAATACCAAGATCAAGAAATTGATCTTGCTATTTTCACAATTGCCTTCCTCGTAAAAAAAAAAAATGTATGAAGTATTGCTAGTTTACTGTTTACATGTAAATTGAAATTAGGATTTTAATTTTAATTTGAAAATTTTTTTAATTTCCCGGAGAATGATCGGTGTATAGGTTTTCGGTTTTGTTATCTTTGATTGAAGTTATTTTGATTTTATTTTTTTGAAAATATGCCCTTCGTTATGCTTTTTATTTTTTATTTTTTTATAAATAAGTTTTGAATTCAAAAGCATATAGTTGAATTGAATGAAAACGCATAGCTGAAAGGTAAATCTTAGGGTTTTTCCAAATTAAATTCATACACTCTCCTTTCGACGTCTTGGCATCTCAATATATATATATATATATATATATATATATATGCATATGCATGCAAGCTTTTCTTTATTTTTATTTTTATTTTTATTTTTATTTTTTTGAGAAAGAGCTTTTCTTTAAATTAAATTCATGCACTGTCCACAGTTTTTTTTTTTCCTCATCCACAAATGGACTATATGCATATAAATTCCCACTACACATACATAATGGGCTAATGACCTATATTTTCAATTGTATTGGTAGGGCTCACGGCCCACCCTCACTCCCTCCTCAAGACTTGGGTCCCATAATCAAGGGAAATTAAAAAATAGGAGGATAAAATCCGAGGAGGAGATAGAAAAGAGGAAGGGTATGAGAAATTTTAATTTTTTTTCATTTGTGTTTGGCTGGGGTGGAAAAGCGGAAGGATGAAAAAAAATTTCATTTGATTGAGAAGAAAAATAGGAGGATAGAAAATGTGGTTTGTATTAATTTATTGTCATGTCTATATTAAATTAAAATGAGAAGTACCAAAATAAAGACAAAAACCAAATAAGAAGAAGAAGGAAAACGACATAACCCATGTGAAATCCACTCAACCAAATGGACCCTAAAGACAAGGTTCATACCTACTTTCATCAAGACCATTAATAAGTTGATAAGCATGGAACTCACATGCCTCATGCAAGCTAAATAGGTTTAGCTGGAGAATGAATCCCCTAAAACCCACTATGCAAACAAGAGATCACATAGAAAAAATAGAGAAAAAAAATCACCAAAGAACATCTACGAAGAGGCAAAGATCTACAATTAGCAATTTGTTTGTGTTCACATGTCATGTTAACTTATGAGTATTTGATTATATATGTCACACAATAAACATGACACATTTATTAATCGTGTTAGGATTCCTTGATCCTAACATATATAATCTTCTCTTTGAAAAAGCAAGATAACTCATTGGCTCCTCCTTCAGGTTTTTTTTTTTTTTTTCCCTTACATCCAACCCAACAGACTCCATGATCGAGACACCTAATTCAAGTTGATTCTTTAAGAAATATGATCAGCCATGGAAAGTAAACATGATTTGCCTCTTCAAATTCATGAACTAAGGGTCTGTTTAGATACAGCTTATTTTGCTGAAAACTGAAAACATTGTAGCAAAATAATTTTTAAATATGTGAATAGTGCTGTGAGACCTATTTTTAATATTTTTTTTGAATAAAGTGGTTGTAGGTCCCATGAACAGTGTGTAAATAGCGCACTTTGTCTCCTAAAAGCTGAAACGCGTGCATTAAAAAAAATTAAAAAAAAAAAAAAAAGAGAGAAAAACACAAAAGGCCAGACGTAGGAAAAAAATTCCTATCCAAAAGTATACTAAGTTTACATACTTTCATTGGGTAAGCTTGGATCCTATGGTTTGGAGGGAAAAGTATGATTCAATATCTCTTCTTTAGGTTCATAGCGTCTCCACGTGCATGAGCACATATGCCTCAAAAAAATTTTGTCTTCTCTTGAAACTTCAATTTACAACTACTCTTAAAAAAAATCCCCAAGAGGATACTTTGTCACCCTATCTCACCTAATCTTATTCGATCCTCATTATCAGGAAGTCTTACCATTGAACTCATGTTAATTTACGACTTTATTATTGAACTTTTAATGATTCTAAAACACTAAAAGTTAAGGTTCGTTTTTATAGTTTGTACTTTTCTCAGGTTTTGGGTTTCGTTTTATAGATTTAGAAGTAGAACGTTAATCAACCAATAACCATTCTCGAGTTTATGTGGGTTGCAAGAATTTATTTCAAATTCCTTGAACTCTCCGTTGATAGAGTTTTAGTTGGAATATAATTTAAAACTTCGATCTTATACTTTTTTTTTTTTGAGGAGAAATATTTCTTAAAACTAAGAAAACAGAGTTACAGTAACAATTAATATTATAAAGAGGGAAAATTTCGGATCTATCATAAGCTGACACATCATACTACCAAGTCCACAACATATGGCCAATTACAAAGTGCCACGTACTGATACTAGTTTCTACCATCACCATTCAAAAACCAACAGAAATTTTTCAAGTATCATTGAAATAAAAACATAAAAAGCATGCACAATGCCAATCACACACCGGCGCGTGTAAGCAGTGACATAAGCAGAGGTGCTGACATGTGTCACCTTGAAAATTAAGACATTTCAGGCAATCAAAAGATGCCATGTGTCTTGGAGGAAAAGTCTTAAAACTCCTCCAATCAAGCTGTGACGTGTCACCAATCAGTGTCCGCTACGTGTCGCTCACCCACCCCCAAATTCCTATAAATAGAAGTCTTCCTAACGCATTTCTACACACCAAGACATTTTAGAAGGGATCTTGGAAGACACCGACACACCAAGGCATCTATGCCACAAGCAACATCAAAGAAGATTAAGAAATACAGAAGCTTTGTTGGAATCAAGCCTTGAAGCCTCCAAGAACTTCAAGAACTTCAACCTTAAATACAAAGAACATTCAAAGCATAATCATCCAAACTGGCTGCCTAGATTTTAAAGTTTGCTAAAATCAAGCCCAAAAGCCTTCAGAAACTTCAAGAAACCACAAATTAGTGAAGCTCTATAGATTCAAGCCCCAAAAGATCTGAAAAACTTCCGCCACAAACCTTCAAATACGAAGAACATTTAAAGAAAAATCATCCAAATCATCTTCTTAAGTCTCAAAGTTCACTGGAATCAAGCTCAAAAGCCTCTGAAAACTTCAAGAAACCACAAATTGGTAAAGCTCAATGAATTCAAGCCTCCAAAGCTTTGAAGAATTTCCACCACAAACCTTCAAAGACAAAGAACGCACGAAGAACGTGAAGAACAAATGATTTCTAACAAGCTCATAGCCAGAGATTCATTGTAATTTTGTTTCAAAGATCTTCGATCCATTCTTCAGCCAAATTAAAGTATATTTGGTGTTCGAATCAAAATCACATTACCACAATTCCAATCAACAAATCTTTCAAGGAGATCAAATCAGAGAATCACTCTTTTGTAATCACAGAGAATTGTACCACATATTGATCAATACAAATTCATATTTGTGAAACTATTTTAATTGTTTGATTTATTTCAAACTCAAAATTTAGTTGTCCACAAATATAATATAAGATGAATAAAATTTTAGTTTGAGTTGAATTTTTAATTTCTTGAAGCTTGACATATAAACTTTTACCTAAATCAAATTATCCTAATAAAAATAATAATTAATAGGATAAGTAACCCATCCCTCAATATTTTTTTAGTATTATTCCATGCTCCGGTACAAACTCAAGTCCCCGCTCTCTCACGAACCCAAGTTCACTTCCGAGATCCAAATCCCTGACTTCAATTAAGGACTGCGAGTTTTTTTAGTCTTTAGCTATGATAGGAGGAATTATTAATTGTTAGTTTATAATAGGAATGACAACGGGTCGGGTTTGGGGTGGATTTTTTAATGCCCAAACCCACCCTGTGGGCTCGTTACCCTAACCTGACCTATTTAGTAAACAGGCTTTTTTTTTTAATCCCAAACCCACCCCGTTGGGCCCCACCCTAAACCATTTTGCCAAATTAAAAAAAAAAAAATCAATTTTTTGTTTTCAGCTTTAGGCCCTAACCCTTGGCCTAATTTTGAAATCCAAAACAAATCAAACATATACTAAGCAAAAATCAAACATAAACAAGAATCAAGTATTGCCTAATGAACCCAGACTTAATGAAATCCACATCCAATGACATAGAATTCAAGCATTAGTGCATTACCCAGTGAAAATTCACATCCATAAACAACCATTCGAAGCAAACTAATTAACAAAAACAATTTTTTTTTCTCTTCTTGACTTCACCAACTCGTTCAAGAAACTTAACTATGCCACAACCACTTGTGAGAAGAAGGCCCCAAATTGGTAGTAAATAACTATGAATCAGTACTGAAGGGTACTAAGAGAGTGAGAGCGAAGGTGGTTTGATGAGAGCTTGCTACGTTGGCCTGTAGGGGCGGATTGGCAGCGGATTGAGAGAGTGAGAGTGAATTGAGGCATCAAGGAATGAGAGGCGTGAGGGACTAAGAGAGTTGAGGGTGGGTCGGTGAGAGCTTAAGGGCCGAACTTGTAACGAACCTGTGAGGCGGTGAGTCATTGACAACATTTGAGGGCCGGTGGTGAGAGTGAGTGAAGGTGAGACTTGAGAGTAAGTGTGAGTGGATGGGGGTGGGGCGGCTGTTGTTGCGAGTGGGTGGGGGTGGGGCGGCTGCTGAGTTCGAAATATGATGGGGTGTGGGGCGGGGCAGCTGCTAGCTGAGTGAGTTTGAGAGTTTGGGTTAGAATAGCTAATATATATAGGTTTTTTTGGTGATTTTAGGTTAAACGGGTCGCGTCGGCTCCGGGTTCAGGCAAGTATTATGCAAGACCCCACTTGACTCGAACCCACTTCAGGTTTTATTTTAAAAACCCAAACTTGACCCTACTATTTCAAGAGTCAGGTCGGGTACCCGCAGGTCAGGTAAAAATTGTCATTCCTAGTTTATATAGATTGAAATTAGGATATTGTACAGTTTTTGAAATTAGGTTTTAGGTTTTCGCTTTTGTTATCTTTGAAGTTGTTTTTACTTTATTTTTTGAAAATATATGCTCTTTCTGTTATGCTTTTTAATTTAGTAATTGGTATTATATTTTAGGTTAAAATACAAAACCTATCCTCTAAGTTTCTTCAGAGTTTCTTTAGAATTTATTTCAATTGGTATTATATATGTTCTTTCTTTTATGTTTTTGTTCATTTTAGTTCTCTAAGTTTCATATTTATTCAATTAGGGCATTTCCGTCAAATTTTGTTAAAATTTTTTGAAAAACAAATTCTAGAAAATACTTTTCAATCATTAATTGAATTTTTTTTTTAATTTAAAAATTTGAAGAAAAATTTAAAAAATTGGAAAATTAACAACAACATATAACAAAAGTTGACAGAAAAACCATAATTGAATAAACTTGAAAATTAGAGGATCAAAATGTACGAAAGCAAATTTGGAGAACATAAATGAATTTTGGTGAAACATATATAGAGGGTGAGTTTTGTATTTTAGCATATAATTTAAATGGTGCAAGGAGTAAAAGGGAATTTTTTTTATGTTTTGAATTTAAAAACACAGCTGGATTAAATTTAAAGTCTCAAAAAAAAAAAAAAAAAGGGATTAAATTTAAAGCCATGGCGGTAGCCAAAAAAAAAAACACACAACAACAGCAACAACTCAAAAAATCACAAGCAAACTTAAGCAATACCAAATATATACACTAATATAGCACTTTAGTTTTAAGTCATGGATTCTTGAACCCTCTAAAGCATCCCCTTCATTAGCAAACTCTTCTTATTCACTTCCTCTGATTTCTTAGCCCATTAACAACTCTACTTTTATATGCCTTAAAAACCATTACTTTTTAATCTAAAAACTAAAACTTGTAGACAGAAATAGGGATGGAAATTTTTGCCTGACCCGTGGGTACCCGGTCCGGCCCGACCCTAATGGGCCGGGTTTTACCCGGTCCGATTAGGAATAGGGTCGGGTATGAGTTTAAAAAAAAAACCCCAAGTGGGTCCGGGTCAGGTCCGGGTTTTATCAAAAAACCCGAGACCCGACCCGATTAAAAACCCGAAAACCTAAATTACGAAAATACCCTCATATATATATAAACCTAATCTAACCCTAACCCGGTAATCCCTCTCCCTCATTTCTTTTCTTCAAACTTCAGCCTCACTCGCCTCCCTCCCTCAAAACTGTTACTGTTTCTTCAACTCAGAAGCAAGCGTGATTGTTCAACTTCAATCCAAAAATAGTTCGTTGAAAGCTCCGATTTGAGAAGCCATGGGTTTCTTGCTCAAAGAGGTGCTCAAGACGCTCTGTACTCCGAATCACTGGTCCTACACTGTGTTCTGGAAGATCGGATGCCAAAACCCTAGGTAAATCTCCGTTTGGTTGCCAAGAAAGGGAAAGTAAAATAAAAGATTTTATTTTTGGGAATTTTTTTTTTTTTTTTTTTTTGGTTTCTTAAGAAAGTCAAAATCTTAAGTAGATAATAAAAAGACAGATAAAAGTGGAGAATATCCGTGTGGAGAATCAGGCTGCAAAAAAAAAGTTTTCTATTTCAGATTCATAATAGTGAAAAATTCAGTGAGTTTTATTTTTGCTATCAGTTTCGTAAATTTTCTGGGCAACCAAACATAGAGGATCTGATTTGGTCCTGTTTCTAAGGTACTCACATGTTACGCTGTGATTGGGTACTTTTTATTTTTTACTTATTTGATTCTTCTCTATGTTCTTTATTTTGGAATTTTATGTTTTGGTTGGTTCTGTTTTGGAAAATTTCTCAACAGGTTCGAAAATTTTGATTTTCTTTTTTCTTTTGTTTTTGATTCGTTGTTTGAGTTTATTTGAGCTGTTTTTTTTTTTTTTTTTTTTTGTGATTTTTAGTGTA
This sequence comes from Quercus glauca, assembly GCA_023736055.1. Lineage (NCBI taxonomy): Eukaryota > Viridiplantae > Streptophyta > Magnoliopsida > Fagales > Fagaceae > Quercus > Quercus glauca. The sequence continues at coordinate 50,157,996 of CM043315.1, read as the reverse complement.
TTTTGTTTTGTTCTGTGCCTAGAGTTTGTTCTGTGATTGTGATATAGAATCTGAGGAGAACTTGAATTTTGGTTTTCTTTTGACAAATCTTGCTTTATTCTCTGTTTGGTTGCTGAGATAATGAAATGAAATTATTGAATCTTATGTATTTTCTTGCATTTTTCCCCAACGATTAAAGTCAAGCTGAAAGATTTGCTTCTTCTTTTTTTTTCTTTTTCTTTTTTTTTTTTAATTTTTAAATTTTGACCTTCAGTTCAGTTGGCCTATTAATTTTTCTGTATTGGGTTTTTGTGATTTGCAGTAGAAGTTTGAGTTCAAAATTTTCTTGAAGAATTGGGGATTGAAGAAGCAAAATCAAGATGCCATGGACGTCCTCTTTTGTGTATTATAAGATGAACGGTGTTCACTTGGTTGTGTTCTTTCGTGTTATACTGTAATTCCATTTCGTTGCCATTCCTATTGAATATGCATGCTTAATGTAGGCAAAATCTGGCCTTAAATCTGGGCAAAAATTGGGCTTGAATCTGAGAACAATTTGATTTTAAATCTGGGCTTGAATTAAAATTTGGGCTTAAATTTTTTTTTTTTTTTTTTTCGGTTGGGCTACAAATTGGGCCCAATTCCTAAACGGGGCCCGCGGGGCCCGTCTGGGGCGGGTCCGGGCCCCAGGAAAAAACCCGGTACCTTAAACGGGCCGGGTCCGGGCTACGGGTCTTGCCTCGCGGGTCGGGTCCGGGTATGAAAAAACCCGGCCCGAACCCGACCCATTGCCATTCCTAGACAGAAATAAGAAAAATCTCATAACCGAACCTATCTATCTCAAACAAATTCATTCTTTCTTGAAAATGTATTTTTCAATCTCATAATAAAAAATACGCGACACACATAACAAAGAACAAAAATTTTAGATATGAAATTAAAGCCTATAGACAGAAAATTAACAACTTCACTTTTAAAAGAAAAAATCTCAAAACCAAAAAAAATATTATACCTTCAAATGCTCAACCAGCCAATTAACCACCCTTGGCTAGAATTGAACTTCTGCGACCATAGTTGTGCAATCCCAAAGTGGCCTCCAACAAAAGCCATCACGGCCACATCAAAATAGCCTCTATATATAAAATCCCAACCAAGAATCCTCCGTAGCCCCCAAGGCCTCGACTCGTTTATCATGCCACAAACCACTTCCAACCTCTCATCGTAGCATATCTCTATATTTAACTAACCGGTTGAAACATGAAAGCTAAGGAGAGTATATATATTAAGCCACTTAATATAAGGATAGTAAGAAGAGTGCAAGTTTTATCATAATAAAATAAAGGATAAATTACGTATTTGGTCCATATACTTTGTATTATATTTTAATTTAGTCCATAACTTTTTAATTGTGTCAATTTGGTCCATTAGCTTTCAATGTCATATCAATTTTGTCCCTACCGTTATCTCTTAAATGGAAAAGTCTGATGTGTTAAACATCCTAGATAAAAAAAAAAAATTAAAAAAAAAAAAAAAAAAAAACTCACATCAACTGCCACCTAAACTAACACATTTGTGAGTTTTTTTTTTTTTTTTTTTTCTTTTTCAGGAACACGTCCATTAGTTTTTTTTTTGAAATAACAAGTAATTTTTTTTTAGAAAACCCAAATCAAATCTTTTTAGTTTGATTCAGAATTTTGCTTATTTCATTAAACAGGGGCAGACCCATGTAAAACACTATCTCCCTAGAATCCAAAATCCCTTCTCCTTCCTTCTGGCAACGCCTCTCTCTTCCAACGGCATTAGGTTTGTCCCTCTTTCTCACTCTCTCTATACTAAGTAAACCAAATGACAATAGAAACATTCCTAAATCCTTGACTCTTCCTTCACAGTTCGCTATACCCATTTCTATGCACCATAGTTTCATCACAAAATTGTCTTTCACAGAATAAAATTTCTATTCAATCTGTTAGCTATTGAGAAAAAACAAAAGAGTTTGATTTTCTTCATTGAAAATGGTAGTTTTGTATTATGTTGTTTTCATTGTCTTTCACGATATCATATTTTCAATGTTTACACTCTAGCTGTACAATATCATGTGTACTTCTTAGTTTATTTTGGTATGTTGTTTCAAAATAGAACACATTAATAAAATTATGAAAAATAATTAATGTGGATGTATCTTTTCTTTTTCTCTTTTTTGCAAGAATGGATGAATTTTCTATGGAAGTTTATCATGGTGGGAAACTTTTGAACAATCCAATTAGGTATGAGGGGGTTGCTATAAATTATTTTGATAGCAATGAACGTGATTGTTGGTCTGCCCGCAAGAATTGAGAAACATGATTGGGAAGTTGGGTATATGAGTTATGGTAAATTGTGGTATAGGATAATTTGTTTCAAATTCCTTGAACTCTTTGTTAATAGAGTTTAAGTTGGAATATAATTTAAAATTTCTTAAAACTTAGTAGAAAATAGAGTTTTACCTAAATTAAGTTATCCTAAAAATGAATATGATATAAGATAAACAAAATTTTAGTTTGAGTAGAATCTTTAATTTCTTGACGCTAAATAGACTTTTAGCTAAATTAAATAATAATTAATAAGATAAGGAACTTTATGAAACCGAAAATGGTTGTCAGTTTCAAGCAAAAGAGGAAACACAACCCTGAAATAACAACACCAAGTGGTGCCTGCCAAAGGCCCTCCAATGCTTAAGTTAGAGGGCTGTAATATATAAGAGCACTTGTAGCAATGGAGCTAAATACCTATATAGCTATTTTAGTTTCACCAAAACATCAAAATACATGCTGCAATAGTGGAGGAATACCTAAATTTTTTTAGCTTATTGCTACAGTGCACATCCATAAATAAATGTGTGCTATAGCAAGAAGCTAAAAACAATAATAATATTTTAACAAATTTCTCTCTCTTCTCTCATTAAATTTTTCTCTTTTTCTTTCTTTCTCTCTCTCTCTCTCTCCGGCTTCTTCGCTTTCTTCTGTTTTTCCTTCTCATTTTTTTCCTCTAGCACCTCCTTCATCTCCTCTCTGCTTCATCGAGGAGCTCGCCGACCGTGGTGGTGCTCGGGTCAATTGGCCTTCAATTCTGGTGGCCATGGGTCGAGCGGTTTTGGCGGGCGCGGTTTGAGCGGTTCTAACAGGCCGAGACCCTATCTCCCCAAGCCCCATTGCCAATCTATTACCCGAGCCCCATCGCCGTTGAGTTTGTGCTAGATTTGTGTATGTGTGCTGAGTTTGTGTTTGTGTTTGTGCTGGGTTTGTGTTTGTGTTTGTGTTTGTGTTGGGTTTGTGCTAGGTTTGTGTCATGGGTGTAGTCTGATTGGATTGTGGCCTATGTGATTGTTGTCGTGGTATGATTGTTGCTGTGGTGTGGTGGTTTGTTTGCTCTGTATCAGAGAAGAGAGAGAGAGAGAAAAAGATAGAGATGATGATGTTGTATATAATGAATATTTTATTGTGATGTTTATATTATTTTATTATATTTAAAGCTAAAATAGATTCACTGCTGCTGCATGTATGTAGGTAAAATAAATAAAGTAATTTTTAGTGGAGCTAAAAAGCTAAATTTTTAGCTCCACTACTATGGATGCTCTAAATATATATATATATATTGGAGAATACTAAATATTTTAACACATACATACACAAAGAGAAATGGGAGAGTTTTATATAAACTGATAGTGGTTTATATAGCTGTAAATATATTTGAATACTCCGAGTACTGAGTGATTGGGTGTATGTGTACCTTTCTTCTTAGTGAGTGATGGCTTTTTATAGCCTCCATTTGTAAAGCCGTTGGGGGCTATTTATGGTTCATTTTTAGTTGTTGGAGTAAACGTACCTGAGATTCTTTATGGCCAACTCTTATTGCCTGTCTTGCCGTTGTGGCTTGTCGGTTACAAATGAGTTGTGACCGATCTTTAATGCTAGATAGCCGTCAAACATACTGAAATGTTACTCATCAGAACCGATCCCTCGAAAATTTTTATTTTATTCAAAAGAATTAAATTAACTGTGCTGTGAATATAGAATTTTGAAGACAGTTGAAATGCGGGGAAAATCAACAAAAATCAGAAGAATTAGAAAGTCGGTGGCCTCCTCTGTATAAAGCCCAAGAAAAACCTCTCTCTTAACTCTGATAACACTCCGCTTGAATTCCGACGTAATCGAATTCCAAGCAATGTCACTTTCACCCCGTTGCCTTTACGGCGTCAGCTTACTCGTCATCATGGCCGTAATCTGCTTCGTCATCTGGGACCTCGTCGTGGTAATCAGCGGCCCTAAGGTCCCCAAGTTCCGAGTCGACTCACTCTCCGTCTCCAACTTCTCCTACTCCGACTCCAGCTACACCGTCACCGGCAAATGGAACGGCCGGTTCTCCATCTACAACCCCAACAAAAAGTATTCCGTCTCCTACAACGTCGTTCGGTTCACGCTCTTGTAAAATCCCAAGTCCGACATCTTTTTCGATTCCGAGCTCATATCCGAGATCCGAATCCCTGACTTCAACCAGTCCGCGCATAACGAAACGTTTATCGATGTTGCGTTCGCAGTCAGAGACGCTTACAGATCAAGTTCATTCCGTGACATTGACGTCAACAGCAAAATCTCTTTCAATGTGAGGTTTACTGCAAACTTTAAATTCAAGACTGGTAGAGATGGGCGTGTTAAAGTTTGGGGGAGTGACACTCTTAAAGTTCAGTGCGAAAATTTGGTTGTTTCTCTCGCTTTGTCAAATACCATTGCTTTCATGTCAGGGAAGCTGATGGAACCCAAGAACTGCGAGGTTTTTTAGTCTTCAGTTATGATGGGTGTATAGTTTTGGTTTAGGTTATCTTTGATTGAAGTTTTTTTTATTTTATTTTTGAAAATATGCTCTTCGTTATGCTTTTTAATTTTTTTATAAATGAGTTTTGAATTCAAAAGCATATAGTTGAATTGAATTTAAACGCATAGCTGAAAGGCAAATCTCAATATATATATATATATACACACACACACACACCATGCATGACCAGCTGCAACATCACCTTCTGTGTCAAAAACCCAAGTAATTAAGCATGCAAGCTTTTCTTATTCACCTGAAGTTGTTGACAACTGGGTCCCAAACGTTGTTGAAGCTGATAGAGGAATCATGGTCAGGCTGTGCATTTAATTGTAAAGGTGGAGCCTTTTTGGTTCATCAAGAGAGAATGGAGACGATGTATGGAGGCCAATTGTGTGAGGATGTGAAGGTTGGATTTCCTTCAAATACAATGATTGGTATAATTTCAGGTGAGCCACACGTGCAATCTCAATTTGCTACTTGAAGACTGATATAGTGAGGTTTTCCTTTTCAATTCTAATTGAAAATCTTATCTATGGTACTCTTTCTGCGAAGGAAAGTAAATAAATTTCCATTTCTGACATTTTTCAAGTAAGGTCTTGATTTAGGACAGAAATTACTATTTAATTTTTGTAATTTATTAATTTTGATATTTAATTTATAATTTTCGTTATTTTAAGTTTATGGTTATTATTTTCTTATTTTTAGGTTTTTTCAATTTTTTTTAGGTCAAATTTTATTAGGTATTAATTATGATTTATTTTAAAATATATTTTCTTGTCTGTCAAGTTTTACGGAGCCTTAGTTTCTCCACACAAAAAAAAAGTTATACGGAGTCCTTAAATAGGCATTCAAGTTTGTAAATGTTTTTTTTTTTAATAATTATTCAATCAATAAAATTCAAACTTTTTATTTCTCTATTTTCTGGTAGATTCTAGACCATTTTCTCCTTGTGTATTCAAGGAACCCTCGTGGATTCGAGATTATTTTCAGAAACAAAAATGTTTTGTTTCTTATATTCTAGAAGTAGACGTGTTCTGCTTCTTGATGCTTCCACATCCAGCATCAATTGGTATTAAAGCCTTGACTTATCCTGGTCTAGTAACTTATAAGACAGTAGCAATTCTATTACCAGAAAACTTAGCAAGTATTAAGTGATGTACAATAAGCACTCACAAATATCTTTGCTAGGATGTCACCGTTGGAGCATGAAAATTATAGGGATAACTGTCATGGAGATTTAACTCATAGGCAACCTATTGGTAAGCAAACTTCATATAGGCCTTATAAAAGAATTGCAAGTCTTAATGGTTATTTATATAAAGAATATTTTCTTGATTGGTTATTTGATTTAAAGGATTTATTTGACTATTAGAATATTCCAGATAAGAGAAAAGTTAAACTTGTTTTGTATAAATTTAATGAGTATGCCTTACATTGGTGGAAACGAATACAGTTTGACAGAATTCAACAAGGTAAAGACAAAATTCGTTCATAGCCAAGAATGAAAAAGAAGCTTGCTATTGTGATGAACTTTTGTCATATACAAAATAAGATTATTGGCCAAGAATTTCACACTCAAATTATTTTGAAGAACCATACATTCCACCATTAAGAAAAGAATTACATGTTGAAAAAAATACTTTTCTTGAATTACATGGAAGTCAAAGAATAAAATATAGATATTTCTGAGGAAAATAATGAAGACCTTGTTATAGAAGAAGAACCTAAAATCAAGATTGTGAAAGAGATTAGTGAAGATCCTATTATCAAGAAAGATCTTGAAGTCAAGATGGTAGAGACCATTGATGAAGAAATTGAAGAGAAATTTTTCAAGGATCTCAATGAAATCAAATCAAATGATTTTCAATCTCAAGATCCTTTTATTTTTGCAGTAAGTGATACACCAAAGTTTATTTATTTTATTGGGGTTGATAGATTTGATTCAATTGCCAATTCTTATTTGGCAAATCTCTACAATTGCGTAAAAACCAAGAAAAAAGAAATTCAAGCTGATTTGTTTATTCCATTAATGAGTTTCAAGTATGGAAAGAAGATCAAGAGGCTAAGTATTCCAAATTTTTTTTTGCTTGGCATGGAAGATTTCAGATCTCAAAGATGAACTCGAGAACGAGTTTACTTCAAGTGGAGTGGACTAATGTAAGACAGAAGCTACTATTTGATTTTTGTAATTTATTAATTTTGGTATTTAATTTGTAATTTTTTTTATTTTAGGTTTAGCTTTAGGGTTATTATTTCCTTATTTTTAGGTGCATTTAATGTCTTTAGGTGTCAAATTTGAATTTTATTATAGTTAGGTATTAATTAAGACTTATTTTAGAATATATTTTCTTGTCTGTCAAGTTTTATAGAACCCTTAAATAGGCTTCTAAGTTTGTTTCTAAGTTTGTGAACGTTTTTTCTGGTGAATTCCATATCATTTTTTCCTTATAGATTCAAGAAACCCTTTTAAGGTTATTTTCATAAGCAAACGTATTTTGTTCTTTATTTTCTAAAAGTAGACGTGTTCTGTTTCTTAAGATTTCTGCAATCTCACATCATATCTACTTTGAGGCATTAGATCCATATGATAATTATTATTTTTTTTTTCCTTTTTTTTTCTTGTGAGGCATTCAACTTCTGTATCATCAACTTAGATTTTGATGAGATTCTCTTTTGGGTTTTCGTTTTTTTTTTTTTCCCAATAATTAATATATCATATTTGTATTTGTGATCAAAATGATCAGATCAAAAAGAGTGTCTAGACTAATCTCTATAAAATTATATATATATATATATATATATATATATATATTAAAGTAAAATTAGACAACTATTGTGGACTAGAAATCAATGACATTTCAACTTTTTTTTTTAAAAATAAAGAAAAAAGAAGAAGAAGAAATCTGTGACATGACATTTTTATTCTATGATTTCCATGCTTGTAGATTTTCCTGGTGGTGAAGGTTAACATGTATTTTATTTCATCCATTCTTTCTCAAAAAAAAAAAAAAAAATTATTTCATCCATTGTCTGAAACATTGGGCCGGTGGCGCGTTTGATCTTTTCTTGCGGCCACCACCGATTCTAAAAAATCAGGCATTTTAACTTTTAATTGCATTAAGGTAAAGGAATAATGATAACAAGTTAATTAAATTATTAGTGGATTCTTGATTTTCTTTAAAGAAAAAATTGTGGGTTCAATTCCCCAGCTCTAACTGGTCGTCTCATAGGCATAAGGACTTGTACTAGTTTTTTTGTTTTTTGCTAATAGGAGGTATTAGCAAGTATTGGGTTAAAATGAATAGGAAAATCAAATAAGGAATCATACCCCTCTCAACTGAAGTAATTCTTAGGTACTCTCGGAGTACGGAGAATGGTGCTCCCTCCTCTCGCATTCATGGTAGAGTCCACTCATTAAATTCATGGTGAAGTTTACCATGAATGTGAAAGGAGAAAATATCATTTCACTATACTCCGGGATTACTTAAGAATTTTCCCAGCTCTATATATTCTCCTCTTCTCATCCTCTATTCAAACAAACTATAAAAAAATTCATGTAATTAAACATCTTGTAGTTGACATATATAGGATAAAAGTTTTTTAAAAAACAAAAGAGATAGTATTATATCATTGCTGATTGTGAGAAACATCTTGAGAGTATCTTTTGATGGTGCATTATAAAAATCAACTCCACATTCGTCCGTTGAGGTCATCCAAAGGGAAGAAAGATAGACAGCAGAATACGATAATATGCTTGTCCCTCTATGAGGTCGTCCATGTGAAGGACGACCTCCATGCATTCTTGATACTTCTCCTCATCTTCGCTTAGGACAGACTCCTCTTTTGTCTCTCACAACTGGCAAATCTATTACTGAAAACAGTTTCCCAGTTATGGAGGACAGGCCAAATAAGGTAACTTTCAAGGCAGTTATGGAAGTTACCTCTTAGTTTTCCGAGTTCCTCAATAATACGGACAGTTACTAAACAAATAACTGTCCCAAGGCGTATGCTACATAAAGCGCTTGTCCACGAGAAGGTAGAGGGAGATTGTTTTTCTGATTCCAAGAAACACTTCTTTTTATTTGGAATTAAAAACCCACTGACTTTACCATCGGAGGATTCTTGACCGGCCTCCACCGGTCTTCTCTGATTTTATTTGCTTTTTCAGGACTCAGCCTTCAAGATCATCAACGCCCGAAGATTTTCAGCCTACTCATTCCCAAAGATTCATCATCTTTTATAATAAAAGGAGGCTTTTCCTCTAACGAAACTTTTATTCATATCTATTATAGACTTCTATCGCTAGTGCATTGGCTGCTCTATCACATCATTTTGAAAACCCATTAAATAGGATCTCAAAGTGTCAAGACCATGGTTTTAAAAACCATACTAGACGGTTGAACCGGGAATTGGCCACTAGTTTGGTCCCAAAAAAACCCCAATAACTAGTCAAAACCAGGTTAAACTAGGAACTGGAGGCAAATTCGATTTTGTCCCCGATCCGGTTTTTAAAACCATAGTCAAGACCAAGAGAGGTGAAACACAAACTGAGCCAAGCTGTAATACCCGAAGGAAAAAAAAAATGGCATTGTTTCAAAATACATTGCTGTGACCCAGTTGAATGAATAGAAATAATTAGTCATATTCGAGGCGACAACCCTCCAAGAACAAATAGAAAAGAAAGGAATTCTGTAAATATTATCAGCTTGCCTCTTATTCCATAACTCTTTAGTTTAAATACATCAACCACGACTAACTCAAATAAAAGGATAACCATAATTAAAAAGATAACAACCAACCTAATGGCTAAGTCTATCCAAGATAATAGGATGAGTCCTATCTCCAGGAAGTTTATTGATAACAACAACTAAATTCAAATACGAAACTATTAATTCAAATACGACACTAGAGGCATTTATCTTCAGTTGCTCTGCTTTATCTTCGGCCACTTCTAGAGTCCAACTTCAGTTGCATCACTTGTTCCCTTAGCTTCCACGTGTGCTGCAGACATAACATACATGAAATGGGTCCAGATCTCTTTTTTACAAGTGATGCTGCCTTGTCTTTTCTAGCATGAGTCTTATATTGTATAGGACTAAGGATTTTGTCCTTGACCTTATATTTATTCTTATGCTTTAAATTTAGGAACTAATTGTGACAGGAAAGTGAAGGAAAAATATTTATAAATGGGTTTTACTAAATATGGATATTTAAAAGCTTCTTTTCTGAGCCGGGTACTGTTACAAGATTTTCCTATTATTGAGTAAATAGTATCCGAAAATTGTTTTAGGTGATATCTCAATATTTTAGAGGAATGGTTAGGGGGGAAGTGCATATTATGGTGTGCTAGTTGAGGTTATAAGTAACATTTATTCTAATTAGTTATATTTTTGCTTTTACTACTATATTTACAACTGTTACAATTTTATTTTAATTGTTTTAGCCACATTGATTTAAAGTTTAAAAAAATAAAGAATCATCATAAATGTATTTGATTACTATATATATGATTTTATATGTGTATTTGAATGAGATGTATATTTATTTGAATTATGATTTAATATATATGATTTTGGACAATTTGATTGTGCTTTAATCTCTAATATCCAACAAATGTGAGTTATTCATTGGAACATAAACTAATTTCATCTAGGGCATCATGAGCCTACTGTGTTTTTGGACCCAGCTAACAGGGGATATACATTAATTAGCATGAAGCTAGTTTCTTTGCAATCTGATGCCTAGTCATAGGAATATAGCATGACCATAGTCATAAAAGATTGTTAAGAATATAAATATGTTTGAGTATTTAAACTATTTTAAGTCCATACTTATGTTTTTGAAACCCATAGTATATTATAACTTTTGATATATATGTGAAATATTTGATCTTATGTACAATGTATTATTTTGTCAATCTATATGCTTGTTTTCAATTAGTTAGGATTTGGTTACTTATTGATGAGTTATCTACTCACTCCCTCTCTTTCCCTTTCAGATTATGATCCTGAAGAGTAGCATGTGGATAGGCTTCCGTTAGGATGTGCGTATGAGTGAGTTTAGGAATTGTTGGACTAAGATTTGGATTTTTATGTTTAAAATTTATCTTTTGTTTAAACTGTTAGTCATATGAGATATAGGCTCTTTTTAGTGATGTTGGAGATTATTATTATATTTTGGAATTTTGTGCTTAATTGGATTTGATTTAATATAATAATTGTTGGGGCTTATTATTGCTCTTTGAAGGCCTTGCATGCTTGTTAGGTGAGAAACCTTGTAAGTGCGCGGCTATTGTCATGTGCTTAGCCCTTTTGGTTGGGTTAGGGCATGACACAAGCAATAATAGCAACAAAAGAAGAAGGTTTTCTTTTCTCCCAAACTTGATAAAGGCTATCAATGTAAATAACTTGGCCACCTCTTTAGCATCCGGATCCTGAACCAGATTTTCAGAATTGGGATAGCTGAGAGTTGTAGATTGCAAGGCTGAGAATACAGATGAAGAATGGCCCTCTAGTACTATCCGGAAACCTTACTTCCCTAGCAAAGACTAGAACCACGTGGCGGCTCTTCATTCGTTTCTTAATATCCATTGGAGGCCATATCATCACAATGCAAAAATTTGGACTAAAAATATGTGCAAAACCCAAGTCATGAACTCCAACTTCATCGCTACAGGGTTTGGGCTTTAAGCCATGTATCTCTCTACATTTGATAGAATTCTCTTTGAGCACATTTACTAATCTCACATGTCGGGCTTTGTAATTCACATTTGTTTTTCTTATCAACATGCCCATAAATTTCCACTACACATAATGGGCTCATGACCTATATGGCTATAATTTAATCTGTATCGGTTGGGCTCACAGCCCAACCTCACCCCCTCCTTAAGGCTTGGGTCACATAATCAAGAGCCTTTATTTACACAAAATAGGTTATTTCGTGGAAAATACCCAAACCCACAATATTTGCAAGATAAAGAAGTTAATGGGTCATCTTTGAAGGCAAGGTTCAAACCTAATTTCATCAATGCAGAATGGGCCAATGAGTAAGCCACATGCTCCATGCAAGCTAAATGTGTTTAGTTGGAGAATGAAACCCAACTCATGAGTATTCAATTATATAACTTACACAAACGTGACACATTTATTAGGCTGCGTTTGATTCGGGTATAATTGAATTCCTAAAATTGTTTTACACTATTGCTGGTGTTTGGCAACACAGGAAATTATGGTCAAATTGAAAATAGATTCCAGTTGACCGTAAAATACCCACCCTACACCCGTAAATCATTTTACACACTTATTTTATCTTCAAACCATTTCCACTCTCCTCAACTCACTCACGCCAAGCCAAAGCGAAAGGATGGGAGAGAGCTAACACACCTGAAGAGAGAGAGAAAGCAAGAAAGATAGAGAGCGAGAGATTGAACTGAGTCTGATCGTTGCAACCGCCCTCTAGATCGCCTCGTCCTCCTCTGGGTCAGATCATCTCCTCTCGATCTTGTCATTGCTGCCCTCTAGGTCAGATTGTCTCCTTTCGATCTCGTCGTCCGCCACTTGCCGATCTGTTTTCTCTCTCTTTCCCTCCAACCAACCAAGGCCAGATCGGACACTGCATGTCACCGATCTAGTGCCTTTACTCAAGAATCACACCCTCTCTTCCACTCTCATTTGCAGCAGTTTCTCTCATCTCACTTTTTCTCTCTAACCCGAACCAAGCCTCCTACTTATTTTTGTGTCTAATTTTCGTTTTCTTTGATCTCTGTTTTTTGTTGTTGTTGTAGTGGTGTGGGTGGTGTTTTGGTGGTTTTTGTGTTGTGTGGTGGTGGGTTTTGTGTGGATAGTGGTGGATTTTCTGTGGGTGTTGATGTGTGGGTGGTGGTGGATTTTCTGATATAAAATTTGTTTGAAAGCTGAGAAAATATAAAAAATTTATAGAAAAATAGTATTTTTAAAATGTTACCAAATACTGGAAATCGTTTTCTGTACTATTTTCCATTGCAGAACCAAACTCTCGGATTTTAATTTCCTTACGGGAATTCATTTTCTCCTGCATTCATTTTACACTTGGAATTCAATTTACATTGAACCAAATGTAACCTTAATCGATCCTAGTACACTATGTGCTCTTTGAAAGAGCAAGATAGCTCATTGGCTCCTTTTTTTCTTTTTCTTTTTTTCTTTTTTTTTGGGGTCTTACATTCAGCTCAATGAACACCATGATCGCGACACCTAATTCAAGTTGATTCTTTAATTAAGAAGTATGATCACCTATGGAAAGTAGACATAATTTGCCCCTTAAAACTTTAAATTCATGAACTAAGTTTACGTAATTTCATTGGGTAAGCTTGGATACTGTAGATTGGACTTTGGAGGGAAAATTATGATTCAACATCTCTTCATTAGGTTCATGGAATTGTCTTTTCCTCCAAAAAAAAAAGGTTCATGGAATTGTCACGTGCAAGAGCATATCATGTCTCAAATGGTCATGTGAAAACCTGATTTGTCTTCTTTTGAAACTTCACTTACAAAGGCTCTTTCGAAAATCCTGAAGATCGACAAAGACTAAACTTAACATTCCTTTGCCTAGTTATCAATTTGTCATACTCTTATATCCCTATCTCACCTGATTTTATTCTCATTCTGAAGTCTTACCACTTATCTCATGTTAATTTACGACTTTATTTTAAACTTTTAATGATTTTAGGTCACTAAAATTAAGGTTCCTTTTATAATTTGTATTTCTCTCGGGTTTCGGGTTTTGTTTTATAGACCTAGAAGTACAACGTTAATCAACCAATAACCATTCTTGAGTCTATGTGGGTTTCAAGCTTGATTCATTTAAACAAATCTAATTGGGTGGATGCGGCACATGACTACTCACCTAAAACGAGCCCAAAAAAACTATAACACAAATGGAATTATATTTGTCTCTTCAATTCTTTTTGTTGGGTTTATAATTTGAAGTATTGTTCAACTAGACTCACTACAAAAAAAGGGGCTATCCCGGCGTTTTCAAAACCGCTGGGATAGCCCTCGAAAGCGCTGGGATAGGGTCAAAATTCCTATCCCGGCGTTTTTTTTCCCGGCGCTTCAAACCGCTGGTTTTTGAATGTGGGGATAGGGTCATCGGACCTGTACCAGCGCTTTTCAAAAGCGCTGGGATAGGTCCCGGCGCTTTCAGACCCTGTTCCGGCGTTTTTACTTGTGTCGGGACAGCCTTTATGAAAATGTGAAAATAACCTATACCAGCGCTTTCAAAAGCGCTGGAATAGGTACGACCTATGCCAGCGTTTTTAAAAGCGCTGGTATAGGTCATGAAAACGCTGGCATAGGTCATGAATGAATAAAATTGAAAAGGCCTATACCAGCGCTTTTGAAAGCGCTGGGATAGGCCATTTTTAAAAAAAAAATTTCCAAACCCTATTCCAACGGTTTTCAAAGCGCTGGGATAGGTCATTTAAAAAAAAAAATATTCCAGACCCTATTCCAGCGATTTTCAAAGCGCCGGAATAGGTCATTTTTTTTTTTTAATATTTAATTTTTTTAGCACCTGTAATGTACCTACAATACATATTTTCCAATACCTATTTTATAGCAACTGTAATGAACCACAATTCATATTTTTCAATAGCAAATACAATACCACATTAATCTTGGATCACCTTGAAAATTTGTAAGCATGAAAAATATATGAAGATAATGTAATCTAAAGGTAGATTTGTCAAAATTCACATTGAATTAAGAAATATAAGCTTGGGTTCAAATTACACTTGATGTAACTCTAAAAAATGTTACACCAACCAATAACATATTATTGAATTCATATTTTGAAAATCCAACCGTTGGATTACATTTTCCATATGTTCTTAACATGCTTGACAATTTTCATGACAATCGGATGTAATTTACCATTTGATCTTTATACTCATCTTTTATGTGTTATTTTAAACTACAAAAACTTGAATTTAAACAATTGATTGATGACATGGCTATTAATCTTGGATCACCTTGAAATTTTGTAAGCATGAAAAATATATGAAGATAATGTAATCTAACGGTAGATTTGTCAAAATTCACATTGAATTAAGAAATATAAGGTTGGGTTCAAATTACACTTGATGTAACTCTAAAAAATGTTACACCAACCAATAACATATTATTGAATTCAAATTTTGAAAATCCAACCGTTGGATCACATGTTCTATATGTTATTAACATTCATGTCAATTTTCATGCCAATTGGATGTAATATTATTGACATTATCTTAATTATTATTAGTGAGTCATTTAAAATCTTAATAAAATTTCACGTAGAGTCATCAATTAATTATCTTTTTTTTTTTAATAGAATCAATTAATTATCTTAATAATAAATAATGAGACATAGCAAAAAAGACAAAACTTCTTCTTCTTCGTTTTTTGAGAAACAAAAAGAACCAAATTTAGATACAATATCTAAGATACTGTTTCTTAGGTATCCCTTCTAAATTACAGCCATGTGTCTAATTTATTTAATAAATTATTGATTTTACAATGTGTAATAATATATGTGTTATATAAAGATGTAACTTTAATTATATTAAAGTACAAAGTTATGATGTATTATCAAAATAATTGAAATAAATAAATAATAAATAATAATACATAAATTTTAATTAAATAAATAATACAAAGTTATGATGTATTATCAAAATAAATAAATAAATAAATAATAATTGAAAAGCCACCTTATTAATTATAGATATATAAACCTAGACCTATGGAAAATAATTTGTGGAAGAGAGTGCCGAACCCCTCTCCACTCTATGATTAGAATAAATTAACTACTTTTTTTCTTTAATCTAAAATGAAAGCACTGTACAGCAAGAGAAACTCAATTATAAGAATTGCCCCAAGATGAGTTCCTTACTAGAAGACGAACTCTACCTTCGGGTGTATTTTGTTCATCTTATAGGATTAGTGGTATGTTGGTCATTTTAGATATATTGAAGGGTATTTTGGTTGTTTTATAGGTTTACAAGTATTTTGGTCGTTATAGGTTTAGAGGTATTTTGGTTATTTTGGTCATTTTTTAGGTTTCGGGGGGTATTTTGGTCATTTTTTGGATTTCAAGGGTATTTTGGTAATTTTTTAGGTTTCGAGGGGGTATTTTGGTCATTTTTTAGGTTTCGGGGGTATTTTGGTCATTTTTAGGTTTTGGAGGGATTTTGGTCTTTTTTTTTGGGTTTCAATGGTATTTTAGTCATTTTTGGGGTTTTGGGGATATTTTGGTCATTTTTGGGGTTTTGGGGATATTTTGGTCATTTTTTGCACTTTTGGGGTATTTTTGTAATTTTTAGGTTTTAAGGGTATTTTGGTCATTTCATAGGTGATCTATTCCAGCGCTTTAGGTGACCTATCCCAGCGCTTTTGGAGCGCTGGAATAGGTTGACCCTATTCCAGCGTTTCAAAAAACACTGGAACAGGTCATTCTAATTCCCTTATGGGAAAAGACCTGTCCCAGCGCTTTTGAAAGCGCTGGCACAGGTCCCTCCATGGAGAGGGCTGTCCCAGCGTTTTCAAAAGCGCCGGGACAGGCCTTTTCCTATACGGGAATGAGAATGGCCTGTCCCAGCGCTTTCGAAAGCGCTGGGACAGGTCCCTCCATGGAGAGGGCTGTCCCAGCGCTTTCAAAAGCGCCGGGACAGGCCTTTTCCCGTAAGGGAGTCAAAATGGCCTGTCCCAGCGCTTTTGAAAGCGCTGGCACAAGTCCCTCCATGGAAAGGGCTGTCCCAGCGTTTTCAAAAGCGCCGGGACAGGCCTTTTCCCATACAGGAATGAGAATGGCCTGTCCCAACGCTTTCGAAAGCGCTGGGACAGGTCCCTCCATGGAGAGGGTTGTCCCAGCGCTTTCACAAGCGCCGGGACAGGCCTTTTCCCATAAGGGAGTCAAAATGGCCTATCCCGGCGCTTTTGAAAGCGCTGGGACAGACCTCTCTCCGTAAGGGTAGAGGGACCTGTCCCAGCGTTTCTAAAAACGCTGGGACAGGTCATTCTCATTCCCTTATGGAGAATGACCTATCCCAGCGTTTCTAAAAGCGCCGGGATAGGTCTTTCCCATCAGGGAAATCAGTAACCCTATCCTAGCGTTTTTGGGCTTCCTACACCAGCGTTTTTGAAAAATGCCGCTATAGGCCTCCTATTGCAGCGCTTTGTAAAGCGCCGGTTTTGAGCGCTGGGACAGGATTATCTATTACGGCGTTTTGTAAAAACGCTGGGACAGGTCGATTTTTTTGTAGTGACTCATTGGTTTATAGTTGGGACTTTGAGGAATAGAGATGGATCAAGCCCATCGGGCCATTTGTAACTTTTATTTTATTTATTTTTTCTTCTTTTAATATGTGACTAGTAGTATGTACGTGCAGTGCATAAATTAGTTAAAAATTTTATGCAAAAAAAAAATTATATCTAAATTAACTACTAACATACATACATACATATATTAAAACACTTAGTATAGGAATAGTAATTAGAGTAATAAAAATTAAAAAAAATATGTTTCAAATTCCTTGAACTCTTTGTTAATAGAGTTTTAGTTGAAATATAGTTTAAAATTTCTTAAAACTTAGAAAATAGAGTTTTACTTTTACCTAAATCAAGTTACGGTAACAATTAATATAATATAAGATAAATAAAACTTTAGTTTGAGGAGAATTTTTAATTTCTTGAGGCTAAAGTAACAGACTTTTTGCTAAACTAAATAATCCTAATAAATAATAATATAGTAATAATTAATTAATAAGATAAGGAACGTGTTGTGATTGTGAATATAGAGTTTACAAAGAAATAGAAGACAGTTGAAATACGCAAAAATCAACAAGAGTAACAAGAATTCGAAAGTCGGTGGCACTCTATATAAAGCCCCAAAATAAAAACCCTCTTAACTCTGATAATAATTTTAATACTCGGCTTGAAAATCCAAAATATAATCTAATTCCAAGCAATGTCAACCCGTTGCAGATGGTTCACCTATTTTCTCCTGTTCATGGTCATAGCCTGCATCATCATCACCTGGTCAGCCGTCTTGTACGTCGGCTACCCTAAATTACCCAAGTTCCGAGTCGACTCAGTCTCCGTCTCTAACTTCTCCTACTTCGACTCCAACGCCTCCGTCACCGGCAACTGGAACGTCCGTTTCTCTGTCTATAACCCCAACAAAAAGTTTTCCATCTCCTACGACGTCGCTCAGTCCTCGCTCTTGTACGAACACAAGACCTCGCACCTCTTCCACGAACACAAGTTCGCTTCCGAGACCCGAATCCCAGTCTTCAACCAGTTCGCGCGTAACCGGACGTTTATCAATGCTGTGTTCGCCTCCAGAGACGATTATGTGGACAGAGAGGCACTCGGTGACATTAACGTCGACGGCACACCTGGCACAATCACTTTCAATGTGATGCTTGTTACTGAATTTGAATTCGAGGATGCTAGAAGTGGACGTGTTGTAGATTACGAGAGTGAGACTCTCATAGTTTGGTGCGAAGGTTTGGTTGTTTCTCTCTCTCTGTCAAATAGCAGTGCCTCTGGGTCAGGGAAGCTGGTGAAACCCAGGGACTGCGAGGTTTGCTAGTTTCCTGTTTACGTATAGGTTGAAATTAGGATTTTTTTTTTTTTTTTTTTTCAAGAATAATGGGTGTACAGTTTTCGGAATTGGGTTTGAGGTTTCGGCTTTTGTTATCTTTGAAGTTGTTTTGATTTTATTTTTTGAATGCCTTTTAATTTTAATTTAGTAATTGGTATTATATTTTGAATGGTGTATAGTGAGTAAAAACTAAAAAGGAGTTTTTTTTTTTTTACAAGTAAGTTTTGAATTCAAAAAAATATATATATATACACATTCTAAAAAAAAAACCACCATATATAATACATATTGATAGGGATAAATACAAGTGTTACTCGTCCTTGTGTCGCCGTCCAAAACACAAGAGAAAATATATCAGCTTGTCCAAGAACAAAAAGACATAAAGACATGTACATGAACGACCAAGTCATGCAATAAAGGGAAATCTCCATAGACGAGTATATCTACAGACGACATGTACATAAACGAATGAATCATATTTGGTGAGTTTTGTAGAAAATATGACACGTGTGGAAGAAATTCCACATATGACGCCCCATGTAACCCATTTTCTTTGTCAACCGCCTACATTACCCATGATGGGGATGGGTCTGTTGGAGCATTTTAATATTAAATTATTAAAATGAATAAATGTTACAACATAAATGTAAAGATGTGGAAGTGAATATGGAAGATGAGGAACTAATAAAAATGTTTAATTTCATATTAAAAAGGAGAGATACTATTTTATTCTTTTTAATTGTGATGATTAATGAGTTAACATGAATTGTCTCAGATATTGGGCTAGATACGTGCGCAAGGGGGAAGTGAAGGGTGGAGGCATCAAAAATAGAAATGAATCAGCCTCTTAGATCATCAAAATAATTGGCAAAGGAGGGTGTTCTTTCTGGTGGAGAGACAAGTCAGAGAAGGTATGCACTAGTTACAAAGTTTAGTCAACCAAGGGTTTAGGGTTTGAATCTCCTTAAAGAAAGCAAGTGTTGTGCATCAGTCAAAATAGTGTTGTGTAATTTCTCTCTTTAAATTAATAAAACTATGAAGTATTATTTAGTTTCTCTTTGTGTTATTTCCATTATCATTGTGTTTTCACCAACAAGGTCCAAACAAGTAGACCCACGTCTAACACTCTATAAAAGGAATAAGTTTCATTCTCCTAAGGTAAGTTCAAATCATTCAGTATTTTCTATCCTTGTGTCTTAAAGAGAAAACTAAGGTCCTTGGCCAAGTCACACTGGTCACCTTTCATAGTTCTTTCTTTCTTTTCAAGATTTACAGCCATCATTATAATCTGAAACATTCCAGCCTATTGATTTTCGTTCATTATCACATATTATATCATGTATTAAGCTACCTAACTTAGGGATAGTATAGACCTGGGGATAGTGAGTGAAAGTTTATTATAATAAAATTAAAATTTATTATTATTATAATTAAAAATAAAATTTATCATTAGTTATTTATTATAATTATATTTGTATATGGAACTATATATTCTACCATCACACGTTAATTTATTTATTATGATTGTGTTTGTATTTGAAATTACAGATTCTACCATGAACAAAACTTAGATACAGTATCTTAAGTGTTCATCCTTAGATTCTCCTCTTAAAATTCAACCATGTGACTACTTAACTAAAAAAAAAATACTTCCCTCCCATATGAATTTTTATTTATTATGATTGTGTTTGTATTCGAAACTACATATTCTACCATGGACAAAATGTAGGCATAGTACCTTAAGTGCTGTTCTTTAGGTTCCTCTCTTAAGATTCAACTATGTGGCTACTTAACTAAAAAATATACTTCTATCACAGGAGAAAAAATTCACATGGCAAAATTTTAAGAGAGGAACCTAAGGAAATCTAAGTACGGTATCTAAGTCTTGCCCTTCTACCATTAAGAGAAAAATATGGCATATCAAGGTAAAAAGATTTCTTTAACTCTCACTAAAATATTGCCTACAAAACAACATTGCTTACAAAAACAGACCACTCTTTTTTTATTACTTATTATTATATTTATATATATCCTATTCACTTATTACAATAAATATGTAAAATCTGCATTCACTTTTGTATATATGTGATTACTTTACAAGTTGAAAATTGTTAATCTTTAAAATAATAATAATAATAATAGAAGAGTCTAATCATAGTTATCTATGGAATCATAGTTGTCAAAATGTGAATGATATTGTAAATCAATTTTTTATTTTTTTTGTATCATATATCAAATCGTATCCTATATCATAAGATAAACAAATATATAATAAAATTTATAAATAAAAAATTATAGGCACACGTACATAAAATGTATATTAATTATAAAATTGAAATATATCCAACTAATGACTAATTTAATAATCACTTATGTAATAATATTTAACAAAACTAACTAAATAAATCAAATTATCTAGTCAAAAATAATAAATCAAATTAATATATATTTACGACATAAATATTCAAATTTATTAAACTCAAAGTGATAATACATGACATATATGCCAAATAGTTTATTTTCATCACATTTATCAATCAACTCCATCTAAATCAATGTTATTATTTATCATCTTGCAAAATTATTTTTTCATTGATGTTTTCTTCATCAACATTTATATCTCTTTTTCCTCTTTTATTTTAATAGTTTTTTATTTATATTTCTTTTTTGGCATTCTAACTTCTTAGACTTCTAACAATAAAAACAAAAATAAAAAATAATTATATTGTCATTTAATACATTATTCATATTATAAAAAAAAATTGTAAATATGAAAGTGAATTATTAAATATGTAGTCCAAATCTTGTAGGAGAAAAAAAAAAATTTATTGGGCTCAAATAAGTAGCCTAATAACTTTTTATTAGAAATAAGTCTAATAAATTGTTGGACTTTAATAAAAACACAAATCCTAACAACAAAACCCATTTTAAACCCATATATATGTGTGTGTGTGTGTGTGTGTGTGTGTATTGTACGATATGCATGTTTGTATCATATAATTTATGAGCATTTCCAATATGCCTTTACTATACAAATTTTTTTACACGATACTTATCACATATTATAGGATACTGACAACTATGTACGAAACTATATATTTTAGCATTACACATTTATTTTTATTTATTATTTTTTTTAGAAGACACAGTTATTTATTATGAATTAATTTGTATCTTAAACTATAATATTCTACCATCTAAAGAAAATATGACTTGATAATATTTTAATGGAGAGTATGAATATAGCATAGAATTTTAATTGAATAAAAATTATAATCTTAAAATAATAAGATGTACAATTGTGAGGTCTTAAAAACTTTATTTGGCACAATATTAAGAGTCCGTTATTTCAATTTTATATTGTATATATATATATATATTGATGGGTAATTCATAAAAGTGTGATTCGTCTATAAAGGTCATCCAAGAAATATCACATTCAAGATGGTCTTCAAAAGGAAAAGAGGAGAACAGTGTTCCACGCCAAGAAAGAAAGTCCTCTAAAGAAGACCAGTCGTCTACACCACAAGAGTGTGTAGACGACCAACAAAGAATTAATAGATTTTAAGGTGTTTTCTACAAAGTGAGAATAGTTACACCACAATCTACTATTCCGAGACATGGGGTGAATTCCTCGAAATTTGCTCCACTCTTCCCACTAAGTCCACACATCTCTCACGATGTTAGTAGCACCTAACAAGTAAACCCACTCCAAACTCTCTATAAAAAAGGATCCAACCTTGCAAAACCAAAGGTATGCATTTCTATTCACCCACTCACTATACTTGACTCCTAGAGAGAAATCTGACTTAACCATCGGAGGGCCTTTGGCTAGTTCACCCTGGTCATCTTCAATAGTCACATTTTTTTCATTTTCAGGTCATCGACTCACCGTCGAAGTTCGGAGTATACAATCTACTGATTTCACACATCATCATATATAAATTGTATACTTTAGATTATGGATGACAATGTAACCAACCATTTGTCGCAAAAATAAAGTAGCCACTTGATATAAGCATTACTTACCGAACTTAATTTTTATATAACAATATGAGAAATAATATCTACAGTATTTTCATAACACTTTCACAATAAATCATAAGTGACAAGTTGTTACAAATTGTTATTGATAGACAAATAAATAATTTCAGCGATGTATTCATATTAAAAACATGTAAAAACTTGACAATTAAGATTTGTCATAAAAACGTTATCAACATTGCACTTTTCTATTATTATAGCACACACCCACCCCCAAAATCGAAAATCTCAACCCACATGATAAAATTTAAGATTTATGACATTTTATCAATGATGATATATAACTCTCTAAGGATAAATCTAACTCTAAAATAAAAAAACAAAATAAAATTAAAATCCATTATCTCTTTAGATTAAAAAAAAAAAAACCCACCATCCCTCAGCAATTTTATATTTTGATCCTCAATAAATTTTATTTTACTATTCAAAAATAATAATAAATAAATAGTGTTGTCAATGTTATTTGTTCAAATAGAATGTACGACGTAATAGACAGACAAATAGGCAACAATCACAAAACTTTAGAAAGTCGATCAACAAAACTTGACCGCCCGGGAAAAGGACCCCGACAACTCATCAAATTCCAAAACTTCTTCTTCTCCCTACTTCTAATTCTAACTTCTAAGTCCAAAAAAATAAAAAATAAACAAAAACATCAAAAACCTCTTTTATTATTGTGGGGCCTCAAGTATTTAACAACCCCGGCCCATTACATATCGGGCCCAAGGTCCGCGCCGAGAAGAAGCAGAGCCTAAAGATAAGCGTACAAAGCCCAAATCATCAGAGGACCACGCCGAGGATACTCACGTCCTCGGCGAACCGACATTTATGGTGGGAAGCTGTCACTCACCCACTAAACGTACGTCGCCAATACTCTGGCCGCTTTAATGGTGAAGTGACTAGCAAACCCAGATGCCTTGATCACTTTAACTAACAGAAAACCTGCAAAGGCGGCTGGGAACTAACAGAAAGCCTACAAAGGCAGATGATGGGACAAACCCTTAAACACAGAGTTCGGATAACCGACAAGTGGACGGCAGAAGATTAACTAAACGAGAATATATAACAGATAGAACCGCCAAGGAGAGGGGGGGATCTTTGAGGGCGTCCGAGAAAAACCCTTGTGTTTGTCAGTTCTAAAGAAAGATACCCTCGGGCTGAGCCGAGGATGACCATGCTTCATAAACACTTAGCCAAAATCATTATAAAGATCCTCACAAACACTTAACCAAAGTCATGGTGATTATCCACAAAAACTCTTAGTGAAATTACTTTGCTATTATTCTTGTGAATTTCATGTCATCCATTGTTTGTCTTGTTAGTGCTTAGCCCTTCTACCCACACTCTACAAATTTTATTGTTTAGGGTCCAATACAATTTGAGTCCTTACAATTGGCGTTGTCTGTGGGGAGGACTTGTGCACTAGCAAATGCGACGGTTGGTGTGAAGAGATCAAGAGCAACACTTGTAAAACAAAAATAAAACCATACAGTTCGTAGCAACAACATTCACTCATAAGGCAACAATTACAAGAAATAAGAATATGCGAAAAATAAAAGAGATGAAACAGGTCTACTTCTTTATTAATATACGAAGAAAAAGTTACATCTTACAATTGATGCCCATGGGGCTTATTCTAGAGCTAACTACATAAAGAAGCGCTTAACAAGGCTGGTTGTGAAGCAAGAGAAGAGGAAATGAAGGAAGGAAGGCTGGTTAAGGAGCAAAAGAAGAAAAGAGAAAGGGAAAAGAAGGAAGGAAGGCAACGTTGAGGGAAGAAAGGGCCGTAGCAACGAGCGGTTCTATCTATTGGTTCCGCCTGGTTTCCCTTCCAACCCCATCGCTACCAGCTTGGAGGGTTCACAAACCCGGATCCAAGGGAAGGAGGTTACGTTCTCTCTGGATCCTCCTCCAAACAGCAAGGAGGGTTCCACCTCTAGTTAGGTTGAAAGAAGGAGAATCTTCGGTCTTCTCCTACCCCAACCCCAACGTGACGTCCAGGGTCGGGGTGCCATCCTCGACTCCTGAGAGGGGCTAGGCATCCTTGAAACCGCCCTTTCCAAGGGCCAATTCATTTGGTAGGGCTCAAACTGCTATTTTTTGCAGAACCCCTGAGCAATGTCTTTGGGAGAGTTTAAGACGAATGTTTGTCGAGTATGAATAAAAAGGTTGCCCCAAAAACACCTTATATAGAAGGCGAAAAATTGGTGAGAGCCAATCCGCATTAAATCCTAAGGAGAGATTACCGGAGGCAATAACTCTGCCCAGATTTTAAGGGGCTTATCCGCCGTTAGATCCTCGTAAATCCACAACTGACATTAATGAGGAGGCGCCTCATTAACAGGCACCAAAGCGTTAAAACGCGTTACTCGAACAACCCAAGAAATGCCTCGTAATCAAAAAAGTCACGCCAAACGAAGAGGCAGAACAGAGCAGGGTCTTCTCCTCGGCACAACCACTTAAAATGAGAAAATTAGGTACTGGACAGAACCAAGGTATTGCATGGTCCTCGGACTCAAGCCTCTGGGGAAACCAGATACTTCAGATGAGAAAACTAAGTGTTAGACAGAACCTAGGCATTGTATGGTCCTCGGACACCAGCCTCTGGGGAAACTAACCACTTAAAATGAGAAAATTAGGTACTGGACAGAACCAAGACATTGCATGGTCCTTGGACTCAAGCCTCTGGGGAAACCAGATACTTCAGATGAGAAAACTAAGTGTTAGACAGAACCTAGGCATTGTATGGTCCTCGGACACCAGCCTCTGGGGAAACTAACCACTTAAAATGAGAAAACTAGGTACTGGACAGAACCAAGGCATTGCATGGTTCTCGGACTCAAGCCTCTGGGGAAATCAGATATTTCAGATGAGAAAACTAAGTGTTAGACAGAACCTAGGCATTGTATGGTCCTCGGACACCAGCCTCTAAGGAAACTAACCACTTAAAATGAGAAAACTAGGTACTGGACAGAACCAAGGCATTGCATGGTCCTCGGACTCAAGCCTCTGGGGAAACCAGATACTTCAAATGAGAAAACTAGATACTGGACAGAACCAAGGCATTGCATAGTCCTCGGACTCAAGCCTCTGGGGAAACCAAATACTTCAGATGAGAAAACTAAGTGTTAGACAGAACCTAAGTATTGTATTGTCCTCGGACACCAGCCTCTGGGGAAACTAACCACTTAAAATGAGAAAACTAGGTACTGGACAGAACCAAGGCATTGCATGGTCCTCGGACTCAAGCCTTTGGGGAAACCAGATATTTCAGATGAGAAAACTAAGTGAAATGAGAAAATTAGGTACTAGACAGAACCAAGGCATTGCATGGTCCTCAGACTCAAGCCTCTGGGAAAACCAGATATTTCAGATGAGAAAACTAAGTGTTAGACAGAACCTAAGCATTGTATGGTCCTCGGACACCAGCCTCTGGGGAAACTAACCACTTAAAATGAGAAAATTAGGTACTGGATAGAACCAAGGCATTGCATGGTCCTCGGACTCAAGTCTCTGGGGAAACTAACCACTTAAAATCAGAAAACTAGGTGCTGAACAGAACCAAGGTATTGCATGGTCCTCGGACTCAAGCCTCTGGAGAAACCAGATACTTCAGATGAGAAAACTAAATGTTAGACAAAACATAGACATTACATGGTCCAAGGACTCAGGCCAACAGAAAAATCATCTCCGCATGAAACACTAAGTGCTAGGAAAAACCAAGGTCTTACATGGTCTTCGGACTCAAACCTATGGGGAAACTAGTCACTATACGGCGATATAAGCACTGGACAGAAATAGGCTTTTATACTAACCATAGGCCCAAACCTACGGCAAAGTCGATCCCTTGGGTGCTAAACGATGAATCCTGCTAGGGACGAAAACCAAGCAAAGACGAGCGCTAAAAGCATAACAAACTTAAACCTACCTTTCCTGGAAGAACTAGCAAGGAACTCAGGCGGTAAATTATAGATTAAGAAGAAAAGAAAATTTACCAAAGTAAGGAAAAACTCCTTAGGCGAACCCTTTGTGCTAAAGAAAGTTGCAGGGACAGTTGAAAGGATGGGTACACTAATAGAAAAGGCAAGGCTTGACAGGCCAAGATGGTAGGCCCGAGAATGTCAAAATCCTCCTCCCCGCCCGAGAGGTCGGACAGCAGAATTTTGAGGGGCTATTATGGGGCCTCAAGTATTTAACAACCCCGGCCCATTACATATCGGGCCCAAGGTCCGCGCCAAAAAGAAGCAGAGCCTGAGGATAAGCGTACAAAGCCCAAATCATCAGAGGACCACGCCAAGGATACTCACGTCCTCGATGAACCGACATTTATGGTGGGAAGCTGTCACTCACCCACTAAACGTACTTCGCCAACACTCTGACTGCTTTAATGGTGAAGTGACCAGCAAACCCAGATGCCTTGATCACTTCAACTAACAGAAAGCCTACAAAGGCGGCTGGGAACTAACAGAAAGCCTGCAAAGGCAGATGATGGGACAAACCCTTAGACACAGAGTTCAGATAACCGACAAGTGGACGGCAGAAGATTAACTAAACGAGAATATATAACAGATAGAACCGCCAAAGAGAGGGGGGGATCTTTGAGGGCGTCCGAGAAAAACCCTTGTGTTTGTTAGTTCTAAAGAAAGATACCCTTGGGCTAAGTCGAGGATGACCATGCTTCACAAACACTTAGCCAAAATCATTATAAAGATCCTTACAAACACTTAACCAAAGTCATGGTGATTATCCACAAAAACTCTTAGTGAAATTACTTTACTATTATTCCTGTGAATTTCATGTCATCCGTTATTTGTCTTGTTAGTGCTTAGCCCTTCTACCCATACTCTACAAATTTTATTGTTTAGGGTCCAATACAATTTGAGTCCTTACAATTATTTATTATTATACTCTACTTGAAAATTGTTAATCTTTAAAATAATAATAATAATAATAATAATAATAGAAGAGTCTAATCATAGTTATATATGGAATCATTGTTGTCAAAATGTGAATGATATTGTAAATCAATTTTTTATTTTTATTTTTTTTCTCAAAAAAAAATTTTTTTTTTTTTGTATCGTATATCATATCATATCCTATATCATAAGATAAATGAATATATAATAAAATTTATAAATAAAAAATTATAGATACATATACATAAAATGTATATTCATTATAAAATTGAAATATATCCAACTAATGACTAATTTAATAATCACTTATGTAATAATATTTAACAAAACTAACTAAATAAATGAAATTATCTGGTCAAAAATAATAAATCAAAATAATATATGTTTATGACATAAATATTCAAATTTATTAAACTCAAAGTGATAATACATGACATATGTAGGGGTATTAGGCCTAGAAGCTCATTGTCTATATATATATTGGGCCTAAGGCCCAAGCCGAAGACTAGAGGTCGTCCAAGGAGGAGTAAACATTGTCAAGGTAATCCGTGTTAGTAGATAAATAAGTTAGTTTTGGTCATAATGGCCTAGAAAGGTGGGCCGAGGACAAATGTCTCCTTGGCTAACCAAAGTCGAGGTCTGAATAGGTGGTCTGTCATCCAGGGGAATGTTTCAAGGAGTTCTGTTGGTATGGATAAGCATTGTAGAAACATAGGACAGGGGAGAGTCCTGAAATATCTAAGGAGAAAGCTGTTACCACTGCATTAAATGCTCTGTAGCTAACTCTCTGACCACATTAATGTGGAGGTGATACTTGAACAATGTCTTTCAGCCTTAGAGCTACTACATAAAGACTTTAGGAATGTGCTGATGGGACAAGGATCAACACCAACCATCTAGCCTTCACGTGGATGGTAGAAATGAAAGGGGGAGAGAGTATAAAAGAAAAAGGAAGCAATGAGAGAAAGAGATCGGAAAATTAAGAGAAAAAGACTGTAACAATCAAGAGTTGCATTTATAACCAAACTTGAGAGAAATATATAAGAACTGATATTTTATTGTCTAATTTCATTCTCTTGTGATCTAAATCTATTTGAGTGATTGTCTGATTCATTAAGGCCCAGTTTTTCCAACCCACTATTTACAAATTTATTATTTTGAGCTTTTTGGGCCTAAGTCCATCCATCTTTTAGGCGAGGGACTCAAATCTGGACCTTACAACATATATGCCAAATAGTTTATTTTCATCACACTTATCAATCAACTCTATTTAAATCAATGTTATTATTTATCATCTTGCAAAATTATTTTTCATTGACGTTTTCTTCGTCAACATTTATATCTCTTTTTCCTCTTTTGTTTTAATATTTTTTTATTTATATTTCTTTTTTGGCATTCTAACTTCTTAGACTTCTAACAATAAAAACAAAAACAAAAAATAATTATATTGTCAGTTAATACCTTATTCATATTATAAAAAAAAAATTGTAAATATGAAAGTGAATTATTAAATATGTAGTCCAAATCTTGTAGGAGAAAAAAAAAATTATTGGGCTCAAACAAGTAGCCTAATAACATTTTATTAGAAACAAGTCTAACAACTTGTTGGACTTTAATAAAAACACAAATCCTAACAACAAAACCCATTTTAAACGCATATATATATGTGTGTGTGTGTGTGTGTGTGTGTGTGTGTGTGTGTGTGTATGGTACTATACAAATTTTTTTACACAATACTTATCACATATTGTATAATACTGACAACTATGTATGAAACTATATATTTTAGCATTACACATTTATTTATTTATTTACTTATTTTAGAAGACACAGTTATTTATTATGATTGAATTTGTATCTTAAACTATAATATTCTACCATTTAAAGAAAATATGACTTGATAATATTTTAATGGAGAGTATGAATATAACATAGAATTTTAATTGAATAAAAATTATAATCTTAAAATAAAAAGATGTACAATTGTGAGGTCTTAAAAACTTTATTTGGCACAATATTAAGAGTCTGTTATTTCAGTTTTATATTGTGTGTGTGTATATATATATTGATGGGTAATTCATAAAAGTATGATTCATCCATAAGGGTCATCCAAGAAATATCACGTACAAGATGGTCTTCAAAAGGAAAAGAGAAGAACAATGTTCCATGCTAAGAAAGGAAGTTGTCTAAAGAAGACCAGTCGTCTACACCACAAGAGTGTGTAGATTGTAATACCCCGATTTGATTTTATGATCATCACCGTCATCATCATTATCATTATAGAGTCGAGGTACTACATGTGTGTGCATAGTAGGATCGATGGAAGTAGACAATTTTGTGGTATTACAAAATAAGTGAGAAGATTAAAATTTTAGTGCATACAATTTAGTGCGGTAGCTAAAAGAATAAATAAATAAAAGAGGAAGATATTTTAGGGGCCTCTTAGAGACTAAAGAGATAAGTTTAAGTAGGTTTTAATCTACAGCCCACTACCCCACTAAGCCCACATCTGTGATGTGTCAAATATAAGGTAGATGAAGAGATAAATTAGGATTTTTCATAGAAAGGGTTTCATCACTAAGGAGGTTAGGAGGTGTACTTTTCTCTTGGAGTTTAGAACACATACAATTGAAGAGACAAACAATTTGTTCAAGGTATGATTTCTCACTATTAGAGACAAAAAAAAAAAGGTTTGCATGATTATTCCATATGAACGCACGAATAGGTGATAAGCCTTTAGATGTTTTGTGTCTTACAGTTTTAGTGATGTCGTTTGGGTAGGGCCAATATATATATTAAAAAAATTCTTGCTTTTATGTTATTAAGTGAATTTTTTACGAAATACCTAAATGCTTATGACAGTGCAATGAATAGAGTTTTTTTTTTATTATCATATAGAAATATATAAAAGGATTTAGTCTCAAAAGTTCTTGGAGTTAACGCAACCTTGGAGTAGTGCTGAATTATTAACTCTTATTGTAATCTATAATATTGTTTTAAGTTTCAAAGATTTTAGTCAATACATGCTATGGGTTGCTAAGTCATACGGGTAGAGATTTTCTATGGATACTATAAATATATATATTTGGATCTTAAAAAGTATTTCAGGGCGGCCTAGAATATTAATTTTGGTTATAGAAATTTGTTTGAACTCTAGGAGTACAGATTAGTTTTGAGGAAATATTGTTGCAGTGAGACTTTGATAAGGAATATTAAATTGCTTAATTCAATAGTATATACGAAAGTAGTTTTCATACCTGATTTTGTAGGACAGTAGGAAAGAAAAGGGTTGTAAGGATTAGATTCCATGCTTATTGATTAAAGCATTCTTTTGTTTAGAGCTTACAGAAGATTAAAGTGTTCAGCTGTGTTCAGAAGTATTAACAAGAGAGGTAAGTAATTATGTATAATATGCACAAGTTTTGTCATTTAGGTTCTTAGATGTCAAAGGTTTTTAAAAGTCATATTTTTAAGCTTATGTTTTCTAAAGTTTATTGAAAGCATTTTTACATCATTGAAAGGGAAACTTTGATTTTTTTTTTAAATAATGTTTTAAAGAGAAATTTCAAATTTTAAATAACGTTTTGAATGTCTGAATCTCATTTAAAAGATGAGTTCTAAACTAAACTATTTTCATAAAATAATTGAGTTTCAAAGTAAGTTTTCTAAAAAGGTTCTTGTTCTTTAAATTTGTTAAAACCAAGTGATTTCAAAGTCATATTCCTATTCTCCAAATGGTATTTAAAATGTTTCTTCTAGCAAATTAAATTTTTAGATTTACTCAAGAATTGTAATATATTTATATAAACTCCTCAGTTTCTATTCTTTCCCCAAGAGAGTCAAGCATCCTTTGAATTATGTTCTATTTGATATTGTGATCTTTGATATGCCTCTGTATTTAGAATAATTGTTAATATCAAGTAAATTATTATATTTTATATAAACTTTGATTTTGTGATATGTGACTCAAAAAAAGTGTTTTTAGGATTGATTAGATATATCAGATATATGTGTAAATCCGCTCATAGGATTGTATGTGAGAATATGTGTTGATGCCTCACCAGTAGGGGTTAGATGTTAGTATCCGCTCACAAGATTGTATGTGAGAATATGTGATATGTATATGTGACACCATGCTCTGATCAATTATATGTATGTGATTTCAAATGATTTTTAGATGTGATTACATATGTATTAAGTGATTTATTATATGTTTTGGAATAATTATTTTGATATCATTGAATGAGTTTGTGAAAAAGCAAAATGCTCGTACTTTGCTGGACTCTATTCCGTTGTGTATTCTGTATAATTACTTACTAGATGTGTGGCTCACCCCATCAATTACTATTTTCAGATTAAAGTGTAGTTGGGAATATAAAACATTTGGATCGCTTGTAAGGTGCAAGGTAGAGCATGGAAGTTGTAGGTGACTTTAGTATTACTTGAGGACTTATAGAATTTCAGTTACCTTATTTTGTAATTCATTTTTATATAGTGGAGATTATTTCCAATTTGTGGAATTTAGATTTTTGTAAGAGGTTTTTTTTTTTTTTTTTTTTTTTTTTTAAGAGTACTGTTCCTTTGGAGTTTTAATCTATTTTGGATTAGTTATGTTTACTAAGTTATATGAGTTCAACAAGTTAGTTATGCATCTAAATTCATGTTCCATGGATTTGGGTTGTAATAGACAACCAACAAACAGTTAATAGATTTTAAGGTGTTTTCTACAAAGTGAGAATAGTTACACCACAATCTACTATTCCAAGACGTGGGGTGAATTTCTCGAAATTCGCTCCACTCTCCCCACTAAGTCCACACATCTCCTACGATGTTAGTGGTCCCTAACAAGTAGACCTACTTCAAACTCTCTATAAAAAAGGATCTAACCTCGCCAAACCAAAGGTATGCATTTCTATTCACCCACTCACTATACTTGACTCCTAGAGAGAAATCTGACTTAACAAGAGCCCTTAGCTGGTTCACCCCGGTCATCTTCAATAGTCACCTTTTTTTCATTTTCAGGTCATCGACTCATCGTTGAAGTTCGGAGTATATGGTCTACTGATTTCACACATCATCATATATAAAATTGTATACTTTAGATTATGGATAACAATGTAACCAACCATTTGTCGCAAAAATAAAGTAGCCACTTGATATAAGCATTACTTACCGAACTTAATTTTTATAACAATATATGAAAAATTATGTGTCTATAATATTTTCATAACACTTTCACAACAAATTTTAAGTGACAAGTTGTTATAAAATGTTATTAATAGACAAATAAATAATTTCAGTGATATATTCATATTAAAAACATGTAAAAACTTAACAATTAAGATTTGTCATAAAAATATTATCAACATAACACTTTTCTATTATTATAGCACACACCCACCCCCAGAATCGCAAATCTCAACCCACACCCACATGATAAAATTTAAGATTTATGACATTTTTTCAATGATGATATATAAATCTCTAAGGATAAATCTAACTCCAAAAAAAAAAAAAAAAAAAAAAAAAAAAACCCATCCCTCAGCAGTTCTATATTTTGATCCTCAATAATTTTATTTTATTATTCAAAAAAAAATAATAAATAAATAGTGTTGTCAATGTCACTTGTTCAAATAGAATCTACGACGTAACCAGACTTTAGAAAAGTCGGTCAACAAAACTTGACCGCACGGGAAAAGAACCCCGACACCTCATCAAATTCCAAAACTTCTTCTTCTCCCTACTTCTAAGTCCAAAAAATAAATAAATAAACAAAAAACAAAAAAATAAACAAAAACATCAAAAAACCTCTTTTATTATTTATTATACTCTGCTTGAAATCCAAAATATTCTAATCTTCACTCTCTCACTCACCACTATGCAAAACCCTTCGAGACCAGCGCCGGCGGTGGGCTACCCACCCGCAAACGGTTACCCTCCGCCGCAACCCGGCGCCGCTTACCCTTACAACGCCCCTTACTACCCGAACCAACCCTACGCGCCGCCGTACAACAACCAGCCCTACCGCGCGTCGTCGTCACGCGCCTTCGTGCGCACCTTCCTGATAGCGATGATCGTCGTCTTCATATCCATGGGCGTGATCATCTTCATCCTCTGGCTCGTCCTCCGCCCTCGCCTCCCCGAGTTCCGAGTCGACTCGCTCTCCCTCACCAACTTCTCCACCTCCAACACCTCCGTCTCCGGCAACTGGAACGCCCGGTTCTCCGCCTACAACCCTAACAAGAAGCTCTCCATCTACTACGACGCCGTTGACTCCATGCTCTTCTACAGGACCGAGTTCGTCGCCGAGACCCGAATCCCTCCCTTCAAACAGTCCAAGCGGAACCAAACCTTCGTCGACGCTTCCTTCGCCGCCAAAGACGCGTACGTGGACAGAAGGGCGCTCGGCGACATCAACGCGGACAGGACACGTGACACGCTCTCTTTCAACGTGAAGCTTCTGGCTAGGGCTGAATTCAAAACTGGTGGTTGGAGAGCGAGGAATAAGATTGTTAGGGTTTGGTGCCAATCTTTGCTTGTTTCTTTCTCTTCCTCAAATACCAGTGCCTCCGGGTCAGGGAAGCTCGGGACACCAAGGGATTGCCAGGTTGGTCTGTGAGCTCTAATTCGCTTTGTAAAAGTTTTAGTCTTTAGTTGATTTGGGCTCACTCGGATTAATTTCAAATAAATTTTTTATATGAGCAATCAATGGTAGTTTACGTGTAGATTGAAATTAAGGTTTTTTTTTTTTTTTTTTGGAGAATGATGGATGTACAGTTTTTCTGATTTGGGTTTTTAAGGTTTTCGTTTTTGTTATCTTTGAAGTTATTTTGATTTTATTATGTAAAAAAATAAACCAATATGATTTTAATTTTAATTGTTGTTGATAAGTAAGTTTTGAATTCAAACTTATAGCTGAATTGAATTTAAACGCATAGTTGATTTCAAACTAAGAGAGGGAAGGTGAGAAATTCTGAAAGGACAATCTTGGGTATTCCCTTATTAAATTCAAACACATTGCTAAATTGAATTGAATTTTAATTGGAAAAGATAGCATAGTTTGTATTTTATTAGTGAATGCAACAGCGTGTTTGAATTTAGTTGCGGAACCTAACCTACTGCACCTAAAAAAAACTGTATATATGTTGTGCCCACTTTGAAATCGTAGGAATGAATAAGACAAAATCGTTGTTAATATTTTATTTTTTATTTTTAATTACAACTTACACACATCCAGCGGAGTAGTGTATTTTGAACCTGCAAGGTTCTGCTCTGTCTGTATTTGTGGGCAGACGCAGAGTAAGTGTTTTTTTATTTGGAGTTCATTAGCCCTTTGCATATCAACAATGATCTGTTTTATTGAGAATGTTTGTGTGCATAAATATTGCTGCTTTTGCTTTTGTACCACCTTGTTTGATCTTCATGTCCAAATTTTGGGGGCATAAATGTTCTACACTAGTTTTTTAGTACAAAATTTGGGACTATGGGATACAATCTTGATTTGGTTAGGTTGAACTAGGCTTGCCTTCGATATTAGACAATTTTAATTGTTGAGACCGTTCTTTACTTGCTTGGCCTATTAGGTTGGACTTACTTGTGGCTGATTATCATTTGGGGAAGAATTTCTCTCAATTGGTTAAGGACGTTTTATACTCTAGCCACACTTTGTTATCTGCCGCTCTTATATATAATCTTAGGATGGAAGATAGTGGTTTATGCTTGGGTACCTAAAGCAGTTTGGTTATATAATTGTTTAAGAAGAGCGAGATCAAAATCAGTTCTTTAGTATTTTCATCTTAAACCCTGTTATGCTTTAAGAAGTGTTATCTATGTTGCTGTACTATCAGCTGATGACCCTAAGGTTTCTGTTGTTTTTCCTTGGATAGTATTTTAATCCAAATTAGATGGAGTCAAGGGACTGTACTATCCATCTATAGGCCATTATGGATCACTTAGCTGATCCAATTGTATCTCTTAACCTAGCTAAAGTACTCTTATGAGGCTTAAATTAGCAGCATGTAGGTCTATTGAAGCACCAATATGGTGTCCATTTGTTATACTAGATTATTTGGCTTAGTTAATGAATCTTATTTATGTGTAAGTGAATCTCATGTATGCTGCAAGAATTGAAATTATTAGGTGATTGTATTGTTATATTGTATACTAAGTTACCCTATTTATTTGCTCTATAGTGGTAACCTGGTGGGTTGATTGGAATGTGTTAGGTTTGATTCATTTTTATAAACATGTGTTCTTTTTGGCTGTATTTTATTCTGAATTTTTTACTTCTACTAAGTTATTTTAGTTGAGTCTATAGGAAGGGTTATAATAATTCAATCTTCTACCATGTCTTTTTTTTTTTTAATTGGTAACTTATATTATATCTATATAAACAATATTTTTGAAAAAAATAAATAAATAACTCATTTTAAACCTTATTTAATAATTTTTTCTTATTCTCTTTGTGTGTGTGTCTCGAACCCCCCCACTCCAACCCTTCACCTGTTGTGATCTTTCCTTCCTACATAGACTTCTTCCTCATCTCATCAAGGACAAATAACACACGTGGACCTGTCATTTTCACATATTCACTTAGCACATGCCAACTTGCCGCAAGTTTTTTCTCTTTCAGACCCAGATTTTCTTGGACCTTGTCATCTTTGGCCCACCAGGATGAACCATATAAAACAAGGAGTTCCAATCACTTATCCTAATTGGGCTTAAATTCTTTGACCAATGTTGTTCCCAATAACATCATATTGTTCAGGACCGCTCAGAGATCCAAAATGGAAGGGTTTGGGTTTGGGTTCAAAAGTTGGGCCAAGCAATGGGTGGTTTGATCTATGAATAACATCATCTCTTCTTAAAACCTTGTCCTGCAACTGTATGCCTGATCAAGCACAACCTGTGGTTATTGCAATGTCTGCCTCCTGAGGTTGCCTGTTTTTTTTTAATCTACAGTATATGGTCTAGACTCTGTCTGTTAGAATTCCATCTCTGTAAAACGTGACTGATGAAAATTAGTTGTTTAAAGGGTATCTTTCCATTGTCTGTTTCTGTGCGTGTGTGTTTTGGGGTGTCGCTTTTCTCTATATTATCCATGTGTAAGATAAGGTAAAGTCAGAAAGCTTAAACTTCATTAGCAAATTTTTTCTTTAAAGCAGGAGGACATCACAAGAGGTTGTGTTGTCCAGGGTAGTAGTAGCTCAAGAGCTTTACTATATAGAAACATGTCTTTTCCAATCAGGTTCTTAATTCAACAGTGTCATTTAACTCTGCTTTTGGTTTCAGTGAGTAACCTGATTAATGGACTTTTACAGAGGTCAACCATATGCAATTCATTAAGTGTTGAGGCACAAAAAAATTTCCCAATTGTCAATGTGGTAAGTTGTTATTAGTAGCTAAAAAAGTGATGTCAGAGATGGACTTAGATGAGAACTATTAAAAACTTTGCCAAAGGAGGGTGAAAAAGTGAAGGATGGAAAAATGGACAGCTTGAGAAGATATTAAATTTTTCATCTTATGTGTTTGGCATGAAGGGTAAGCAAAGTGGGGATGGAAAATTAGTGTATCTTTCCTTTGGTATGGAAGAAAAATAGGAGGAAATAAATAGTAATTTGAAGCAATTTACTAATATATACCTATTATGTTCATTTTCAGCAAAAAAAAAAAAAAAAAAGAGAAGTGTGCACGGTTCAATGGATAGCCATACTTCTTACCTAGGGTTTATGTTTGTTTATTATAAACAAGTCAAGTTTGAGTTTTTTTTTTTTTTTTAATGAAATATTTTAAGAAGCTCAAACAAATATTTAGTGCACGAACAAACTAGTAAACATAGAGCTCGAAGATAAAGAATGAATTTTGCTTCCTAATGAGGTTTTGTCATAGGCTTGACAAATGGGCTTAGGAAAAAACAGAACATTCGGCCCCTTTACCGGTTACTTCATCTGATGATCATTATCTATTGAGAGCCGGAGATGTGTATTGAATAGTTTTAGAAGTTTGGAATTACCAGCTAGCTTAAAATTTGAGTTTTTCTACTGCAACAAACAAACTCATAATTTTTGCCACAATTCTTCTACATGGCAAATTATGACTAGTTGTCTATTACTTTAACACGAACCTATCATTTGTTCTTTACCAATCACAATCAGCAATATGGAGAGTTGTGACAAAAGTTGTTTATTTTTTTTGTGGTGCCAAATTTTTTTAATTACTTTTTATAATCACAAATTATGGGGAGGATAATTTCACGAAAACTCTTTTTTTTTTTTCTTTTGGGAGAGAATTTTGTGAAAACTTAAGTTGCTTTAAAACATGCATATGTTAAAGGATCTGGCTTCTGTCAAGTGGCCAATGCCACTGGACACGTTGAATTGCAGGCACGTGTTCAAGACTAAACACGTGTTTGTATCCTGACAGATAGTGACCACTGGACAGAAGTAGAATCCTATTTAAAATTATACAAAAACAAAAAGGGGTTATATAAATTAAACAAAATAAGGGAGTACGAATGGGATTGCAACCCCAACCAAGTCCCAAAATTCTAAAAGATGTGGCGTTGAATAGGATTTAGAAATGACTTTACAATGAAGTGATCGTTTTTTTAATTTTTTGTGGCTTTTTTTTTCTCTCTCTATTACAGTACTGTATTCCATCCTCTCTCGGACCCTTTATTTGTCTCGATTTTTTCCCCACCTAATGGATAAGTTACACATGCATCAACTTTATCCTTACAAGAGAAAGATGTTGCGATCGAGTGAAAGGAGAAAATGCCATTTGAATTTAATATACAAAAATTAATGTGTAGATTAATTTTTCAGCTATAAAAAAATTACACGATCGATTCAGTTCAATAAATATAGATTTTATTTTTCTATGGCAGAAATTAATGTATCCTCACTCTACAAAGTAAGACTATTCCTTCCCCTCAAGAAAAGGTAAGACTATTCCTTTGAGTACAGTTCAACATTCTCATCCATATATTGCAAGTTAAGTTGGGAAAAACCCCACGGGGGCTGAGTTTTTCCAGCAGCAATAATTAGCTTATGCGTGGCAAATATGTATCATTACTTTCATGCATGGTGTATGGATCCTATGGCTGTGTGAGAAAGAGAGAAGTGATGCATGCATCAAATCTAAGAGATACCTTCTCTTTGAGAAGAGTAGAACCAGAGAATGTAAACTAAAAAGAAAAAAAGAAAGTTGGATAAAAAGAGAACCTAGGCTTTTGCAGTTAAAAATGCAAAAAATAAAAAAGCCAACGTGGTGAATGTACAGTATATCCTTAGCTTGTGTGGTTAAGAAAGCCATATTCTGATGCTCTCCTTTCGAAAAGGAAGAAGCACAAAGATGATACAGAAGGGAAGCACTTGGAAAGTGATGGAAATAAGAATCCAAAATGGTTGCAGCGCAGGTAGGGACGACAACTCCCACTCCCACCACCACCACCCACAGACCACAGTCTTGTACTGAAACTTTTCGAATTTCGAGAAGCTAGAGTAAATTTAATGGGTAAATTCCTTTGCCGTATTTGAGGTTGAGACAGAGCCTAAAACATTTTAAAACTGACCAATTATCAATAATGATTGTAGTTTGCTACTTCATTATAGATGCCCATCTTATCTATAATGGTAAACGGTACAAGCAAGGTCTCAGTAAATATATATATATATATATAAAACTCTTTTTTTTATTTTTTTAAATAACGGATCCAAACCTCTTCAAATACATATCTAACTATTTTTATATTCAATTCTCATCTTACACCTACCGGGTTATTATAATGAAGAATTCTTTGAAAGTGATCCTAAGATAGGAGCAAGCAATTTCAAACCCAAGATCTCATAGATATTATGAGGTCTTAGGAACTACTAAGCCAACTTCTCAAATTTAAGAAACTCTCTTTAAAGTCTATAGTTTATTAAGCTGCATCTATCAAAAAATAAAAATAAGTTGGGTTTAGCAAACAATAAAAAGTTTGGTAGAGAGAGAGACAGACGTATGATGGCAAATATGCATATAACATGGGCACAAAATTAGGAAAGTACAACTTTGAGAGTGTGTGAATCAAAAGGAATACAATTCAAAACTGGTGTTTGCTTTGCAAAGACGATTTACAACTTTCAAAAAGCCATATGATCGACCTACTACATGTTTCCCTTCATAGCCAAGGCAAAAAATGTGATCTGCAAGTTGTTTTCAAAGGCTTAACTAATCAACCAACTCACAACCACCATCATTGAAAAAATACCTGCCATTGGGACCCCACAATTTGCTTCAATACTTCTTTCTAATTAACCGAAATTAAGTTCATCTGAGACAAAATCTAAGAATTGTCGGAAGCTAGACCTCTATATCCAATCCTTAAGCAAAACAAAGTCTCAGTTATTCATATTTTTTGTGCATCCACAAACGGTTGGTATAGCGTCAATTGGGCATTTTCAAGTTGGTACCAGAAAGTGGCACATCGTTCCATTCCATGGATAACACAAATTATAGTGGATGTTGACAACATTGCCATTCTTAACGAAATAAATTGACCTGTTTTTTTTCATGCTTTAAATATGTACTTAATTACAATTGTGAAATCGTGAATTGGAAAAAATTGAACTGTTGAGTATTAAAGTGTGTTTTGTTAGGTTAGAGTAAAATTTTTATTTTTGTATTTCCCAAAAAAAAAAATATATATATATATATATATATGTGTGTGTGTGTGCGCGTGCGCGCGCGCTGATTGTTGAACTTCACATGTATCAAGTATTAAGTATTTTTTCTTCTGAGAATTGTATTAAGTAGAAATGAAATATATAAACAAAGAAAACAATAATGGAAAAGATGATTAAAAGATTGTCAACAATTTTGCTCTCTGTCTAGCAAATTAAAGGATTTTGATCTTATTGATTAAACAAATTTGGTGACAAAATATTAAATTAATATGCTCACTTATGCCAGAGATAGTTATTTGTAATATTATCCTGTTCTCTAAGATTGAACCCCTTTCTAGTAATTGATCATACAACTATTATATAACAATTTTCTCACAACAATTCCTTACAAAAACTTGCTGTCGGTTAAATTACAACCCTTAATTGTTTTTATATATAAGATCGGATAATTGAAACCACAAAATTAAAGAAGACTTAGAAATACACGCGATAAATAAAATAAAATAAAATAATAATGATAGTTTTTCAACTTTCATTTCACAAATTACAAGCTTATCACGAAAACTTTTTTTCTAAGTAAAAATCATCTTAAAGTACTATGATTTGAAGACTCAATAATTGTAACTAAAATACTCATAAAAACTCTTTAAAACAAGGAAACAAAACCCTACTCAAGAAAAGTCTGAAAATTACAAAAATCCAAATAAAAATCTTCCAAATATCCTACCTCAGATCCCTACTTAATTAGAAAGAACTTGTCCTCACCATTAACCAAAACAACAAGTATTGCAAATACTTTAACAATTTTGTCTTCTTTTGGAACTTGCAATCCTCTAGTTTAACTAATAACACACCTTAATTGTTATCCCCTTTAATTTCCTTGGTTGTTACACAATTGACAATATTCAATTCACCACTAAGTTAGATCTTTCAAATCCAATAAAGTCAGTAGATTTCAGTACATTATAATAAAATGATGGAATCTTGGGCAAAATGAGCATTTGCCCCTTTCGCCCAAAAGATGCAGCAAAATACCTTTCTTCTGAAACTATCTAACAAAACGCCCCTGTTTTGAAACTCAATTTTTAGAAAATCGAGTTTCAATGAAAAAATCGAGTAATGTGAGAAATTTTACATGGAACTCGAGTTCCATGTATTTTTTTTTTTTTTTTTTTGGTTTGATTTCACATAACTCAATTTTTTAAAAATCGAGTTTATCATTGAAACTTGATTTTTAGAAAATCGAGTTTCAAAATATGGGTATTTTGTTGAAAAGTTTTGGCGAAATGAGCAAATGCCCATTTTGGCCTGGAATCTTGAGACTTGAAAGTTATAGACTCACTGTCACATTTGACTTCAATTAAATCATTTATAATATTTCCAAAAATCTCCCTCATATGGAAATCTGTCATTTCCTCAATCAACTTTGAATTTTATTCTTTAACAACTTTTTGCAAAACATTATCTCAGATTCTTAATCTTCGAAGTTGTGCGATTTCATCACAATCGACACCTTTGATATTTTTTCCTTTAAAAATTGGCATGATATTATTTCATGAAAATCAGGGAAAGAATATGTTTACATCGTCTTTATTATCTTCCATGAAGAAATTTTGAGCTTACGTCTCTCATTCTAAAACACTTTATATCTCATTCAACCAAATTATTGTATCGCTCACAAATTTGTTTCATACAAAAATCTTTATAGATCTTTCATAAGAAAAATAATCTTCAAGATCAATGATCTAATTTATAACCTCTTCTTTTAAAAATAAAATATAGTATAATAGATCTTGTTCAAATTAGACGCAAACTATTTAATCCATAATATGCTTTTTGAAGGAAGAAAAAAACTAATTATAGTTTTATTAGTAATAAATTTCTCTATTTTCATTTTATAAAATTGCAAACTTACTTAAAGGTTTGAGATAATTTATTTTTCAGCTAAAACAAATTTTTAAAAAATTAAAAAAAAAAATGAAAACTCAATTTTGACTAAAATACTTCTAAAACTCTTTTAAATAAGGAAATAAAACTCTATTAAAACAAAACCCCGTATATTATAAAAATCTTCCAATCAGGTTTATAAAAAAGTTGTCAGACCGCCCTTGCAAAACTATAATTAATTAGCTAGTTAACTTCATATTCATTCATTAATACCAAACTAAGTTCTGATTTAATATCAGTACCTTTATTTGTCAGAAGTTTTCCTTGTCCACAAGTAATTAAAATTATTATAATAATATATAATCAGAGATTAATTCAAAGAATACATGAGCGCATGAACCGACAGCCTTTAGGGTTGTATTAATTCTCTTTTCTTGTTAAAACAAAATTTCCTATATAAGTATCCACAAGGTGTTTCATTAGGTTAAACAATTACGTTCTTTGTTTTTTTTTTTTTTTTTTTGTTTTGTTCAAGCGATTTAGTAATTAGGTTACGCAGCTTTTGCATGGTCTCTCCCCCCACGGTGCCCTGTCTAGTCTCCTTCAGAAGAGTGCTTTTTGCATCAAATGATTTTTGAGCAGATGAGAAATTTATTCCAAGAGGGTCCCTTGCCCAAGCCGGTTTGTACTCTCTTTCTCTCTCTAGTATAATGGGTGCATTTGTAAAAAAAGCTATAAGGAGTTGTGATTGCAGAATAGAGTTTTGAATCTTTATAAACGCTCTTTTAAACTTCTAAAACAGACCTTATAAATATAAACGACAATGTTAGTAAGTTCATGCTTTAATTATTAGGGTTCTAATAATATTATGTTTTGAGTTGATCAAGTAATTTTTTTAAAAAAAAAATTTTATTTGAACACATTGCTGTGAGTACTTCTACAAATAAAATTAGAATAGTTCTTCTATAATTTTATTTTAGAATAGAAGAATTCGCACAAATCTTACGTGAAAACAAAACGAATTGTGGTTGACTTTTCTACATAAG
This sequence comes from Quercus glauca, assembly GCA_023736055.1. NCBI lineage: Eukaryota > Viridiplantae > Streptophyta > Magnoliopsida > Fagales > Fagaceae > Quercus > Quercus glauca. The sequence continues at coordinate 50,114,985 of CM043315.1, read as the reverse complement.
ACCTGTGCTATTATTAATGATGAATGGTTCGAGATGTTCTTCACTCTTCCATGATACCGAAGGGCATACAAAATTGATGGCCGTTCCCTAATCCAAACACCCATCCCAAAGTTTTCTTCAATTAGAATTCAATAGTATATTTCAGTTTGTATAATTGGAGCTAATAATCATAACCCTCTTTACTTAATCTATATTTGCCACTAAATTTCCGGTCTCAACCTTAATTTAATATCAAGCTTATAAGAGTTCTATGATGAAAAAAAATTACTGTCATATGCTTAGATTTTTTTTATTATCAAATTGTATTGTAATAAAGTCATTAATTACATAAACAAATTGATGGTGGTCGTGACTCAAGATCTCCTTCACCTTTGTATCAAAAGAGAGTTATTCACTAATAGTTTTTAGTAAAGGACGTCCTACAAACGACAAACAATAAATTTGTCATAAATTAGAAAGATACTACCCTCCAACTTGTTCAGAAAAGAGTAAATATTTATAACACTGCATCTGCATATACAGAGATCCAGAACCTTATGGTCAAAAACAGCAAAAAATTACCGCGTGACCTGTTAGTAGGAATTTTTGACATTTTGTATCATACTTAGTTGATGGCCCCAGTGATACATAGTATTATTTTTATTTATTGCCATTACTTGACGTGAGCTTTACGAGTTTACACCCCAAAAAAAAAAACTTTTAGTTTTATCCCCTACAAAAGTCCAAACAGCCACAGCCAGAACGGTCAGTCCCCATAGGACCCTGATACAGCACTCGTCCTTCAACTTCAATTTTGATGGGACCCACCTGTATGGCTTTTTTATATTTATGGAGGGTTCACCGGTTCAGTCACTCAGTGGTTCACCTCTCGTAGACGCATACGAAATTCACCTCAAAGAAAAGGACACCCTGCACCAAATGAAACCCATTCTCCTCTTGCCAAGAAAAAGAAACCCATTCTCCACCACACCTAATGCATATACATCTGCATTAATTTTGTTTTAATTTTAGTAAAAGAGAACATAAAATCTCCGTATTTTTTATAAAATTATTTAGATTTAAGTTGTGATTATAGTGACATTATTTTTATATATTATATCAAGAATTGTGAAAGAGATTGTGCAAAATTTTCTCTCTGCAATACTCAATAGAAAATTTAAAGTTATTACTAATTAAGTTAAGGTACCACATCAATAGCATACTAAATAGAGTTTTTAATAATTTTTTTTTATCTTGTATTTAAAAATTAACTTATTTTATAAGGCTATGTTACAAAACTTATATATCTGTGACCCATATTTTTTATGAGTAAAGTCCAACTTCCACTATATGATTTTTTTTTTTTTTTTAAATCACTGTTTTTCAATACATAATCACATTATTTTTTATGCATCATGATCTATCAAACAATCAATTAAGGTTATTATGATGATCTAACTACCTAAACTAAAATGTGTCAAACACTCAAACATGATGAGCCAATAGTTTTCATTTCTTTTCATTTATTTATTTATTTTTCATATGCTCTTTCTTTGTCTATATAATGCACATTTTCTCAGAGGAACTGTCTCCTGGACTCTCAAAGTTAACTTTGCTCTCTTCTTTGTTACCAGCTAGAGTTTTCAGAGCCCCCACTGAAAGTACCCTCCTTCCCTAAACCACCACTACCACCACCAGTGAAGGCAGCCATGAGTTCGAAAGACTGTGGCCACCATGAACATGATAAAGCCAGGCTCCGCCTCATATTATTCATCATAGCCGTCTTCATTGGCCTCGTTCTCTTTGTTGTATTCCTTGTCTGGATCATCCTCCTCCCCACAAAGCCTCGCTTCGTCCTCCAAGACGCCACCGTTTATGTCTTCAACGTTTCAACCACCGAACCTTCCACCCTCACCACCAGCATGCAGATCACTGTTGCCTCAAAAAACCGCATGGGCAAAGTTGGAATCTACTACGAGAAACTTGACGTCTACGCCACCTACCGAAGCCAACAAGTGACGATGCCAACTTTGCTCCCCTCAACGTACCAAGATCACAATGAGGTAGCTGTGTGGTCTCCTTTCTTGTATGGGGACACGATCCCTGTGGCGCCTGGGTTAATGATGGCTTTGGAACAGGACCAGAATGTTGGGGCTGTGTTGCTCAATATCAGGATTGATGGGTGTGTGAAGTGGAAAGTGGGAACTTGGATCTCTGGGAAGTACAATTTGAATGTGAATTGTCCTGCGTATATTAAGTTTGGTGGCTTTAATCCTAATGGTGGAATTACAGTTGGACCGGTCATGAAGTTTGAATCAGTGGTGCAAGGTTGCAGTGTGGACGTTTAAACCAGTACTTAATTTGCTTTGATTAGTTATTATTGCTCTCTTGTCTAGCCCCCTATAGTTTTCTTCTTCTTCTTCTTCTTTTCTTCTTTTTTTCGGTTGGATAATACTATGACTTTTTTGTTAAGTAAGAGAAGATTATTATAAACAAATTTAAAGGGGAAATAGAGGCACTCATTTTATATGATTAGTATTGGGTTTTTATTTTTTGTATGAGAAGAGGGTTATTACTTATTAGTATGCTTTGATTTATTATGATTTGTTAATGTACATAAAGTATGTGTGAAGAGCAATGTGTTTGATGCTCGGTTACATGCATATTCCAAGAGATACAAAACGAGAGGTTACTCATTGGTGTCCTTTAAAGTTAGCCAAAAAATAAATGGTGTCCTTTAGATCTTAATATGAGATTCTCTAACCAATAAAAGATGATCAATGTGTCATATAAGACTGAAATTTTTATTTACAAATTGCAGCAAGATTTGAAAACAGTGAATAATAATGAATAATGGGATGGATCGAGTTTATATAGTTAACAATGAAATAACATAATTCTCTAGAGATTTGAGAATGAGCCTAGTAATTAGTATAGTTGACCAAGTGGGGGCCCTATCGTTTGGGGACCGCAGACAACTTGTTTAAATTCAACCCCAGTAAGATCTGGCTTTGATTTATTGGTGCAGATTCCAGAGAGAGACGATGGTCATTTTTTTAACTCATTTAAACTGTAATACAAAAACACAAAACTTCTTAAGGGTGCGTTTACCTAGTAGCATGTACTTTGGATCGTGTTCTGTGGAAATACAACACCAAATTATGTCATCACGTTCTCTAGTGTGAGATTTATAAGCACTGCGTGCGAGCTTGAAATGCTTTTAGTTAAATACATTATCATCAAGAAGAACAAGCATGAAAGTCCCCTTTTTTAAAATGTTCTTTGTGTTTGAATTATGATTAAGGACAGTTGATCATTTTTTTAGTTTCTTTGATGTTTTCAGTTTCTTTGATGATGCGAACAAACTACAAACTAACTTGTCAACTAAGGAGTCAGATGTATGAGACCAATGTCTCACTGATATATGAGTCTCACATGTATAAGACCCACATGTCACTAAAATATTGGTTTATACATCAGATGCACGAGATATTTTCTCCTTGACATCACTCTATTAGAAACATTAAGAATTAAAATTTTGATCGTCTTATTAAATTTGTTAGAGACTAAAAAGTAAAAACCATCCCTTTATCTTATCCCGGAGTTTTTTCTCCGTGAAATTTGTAGTTAATGAGTAGAGAACTTAATTGCAATTAAACTTTTTGAATCTTCTCAAATTTTCAGGTTGAATCACTGACTTTTTGGTCGAGTTCCTCACACTCATACACCAGCCCAAATATTAATTAAAGAAAAAAAGCAGATAAAATTGAACAAACAATTCTGGGATTAGGTCCATCAGGATTGAATTTTTGTCACGTTAAGTAAGATATATATCGCGGGCCACATGAGTGAAATCATAACAAAGGCTATGTTAAGCTCGTAAAGCTTTTGGAAAAAAAATAGTATGAGTTTACGTAAGGGGAATATCATATTCTAACTTTACTTTTCACTTTATAAAAGTTGGGTTACATACATTCTAAAGAAGAAGAGGATTAACTCCTCCACCTACCTCTACTTACTATTCTACATTATTATTATTATTGTTACAGATCAATGCAGTTGAATGAGCCTTTCCCAGTTTCCACTCTCCTCACTCAGTCCTCTCCATCATCTGATAGTCCCTTTCACAACAATTACCTGCTCTGCCTACTTCTGGTAACGGATGGGACATCAAACATATATCCCATTGAACACATTCTGACAAATGAGGGAACATGAGGGAAAATGCTTACATTACCGAAAATGACACAATTTTGTGTCACAACTCATTATGTGATGAGTTGTAATCGGTAAAAGTGTGTCCTTATATGGTTCACAAACACTCTTTCACTAATCACAACTCGTCACGTAATGAATTATGACACAAAATTGTATCATTTTTTATAGTCCTAGCACAACTCGACAAATGAGCCATATATCAAAACCCCAAAAATAAAAAAATAAAAGTTATTACTCTCATCATGGACAAGGTATTTTCCTGCCTCGGAGGCTCTCATATATACCCACATCTTTATGAGTGATGCCCCATGTGTATGTATATACATCAATAAAAGTATTGAAGCTTACCAATATATATATATATATATATATATATATATATAGAGAGAGAGAGAGAGAGAGAGATCACCACGAGTACAAATTTTGATTTGCTGGTACTCGCTTTTGATTCTGAGTTTGAAATGTCAAAGCTTACCTTAGGATAGTTGAATCCACTTGTTTCAAAGTAATTTGGTAGTCTAATTTGGATGCTATGAGTTCGCATGAGTGCATATGGGATAGTAGGTTTCAGGGTATTCCATAAAAGGTAAATTGAATATGATAAAATTAAATAGAGAGCAAAAGCAAGAAAGAAAGAGAAAGAACAAAAAAATTATTTGATTCAACTTGGTGGTTTACATCCACATTATAAAACCCTAATGGCTACACATTTATATATGTTACAAAAAGAACACTAAGCAAGGTTTAGATAATTTTTTCAACTACCATGTAGTGGGTAGAAAGAAATACAGATATGAGTACCGCTTCCAATGTTACAAACACAATTTTTACTAATTTTTATTTGAGCATACTTTATTCATCAGTTTTCTATCTATTAATAATAATTTGCCGTCTTGATATAGTTGTGAAATTTTTGTATCTATAAACTTATTGATATTGAAAATGTATCACCAATGAGTGAATATCCAAAATCCAAACAAACAACTATGGGAGACAAGATATCAAACACCATTCACATTGAGATATGCTCCTAATAAATACTACTACTATGACATGTCTGCACTTCACTCCTCTCTCTTCCTCCCCTTTTTATCTCCGCCGCCTAATTAATGATAACAAGCACTTTGCATCACAACACAGCCCTGCCCGTTGTACTCCTCGAGCGAAAGCTATGGCCTCAACTTCAAAATTCTTCAGTGGTCTAACCAAAACTCATCAAAATTACTATCAAATTTGCACCCCTTTTAACCTCTTACGCCCCAATGTAGTTCCAAAAAGACGCAAATCTTTTCCAAATGTTTACAGGGAGAAAAATTAAAATTGGCTAGCTTACATCCCACATTCCCACTATATTTCAAAATTTCCAATTTTTCATGCATATATTTTGTAGGGGGAAAAGGTAAAACAAACCCTAGCTACAAGTAAAATTTGCTTATATGCTAGGTTTGTCAAAACAAGTTAATGCATGGATGGCAGCTAAAAAACATGTATATGATTACTCAATAGTCGATACAACTAAAGGTTTGGAGCTAAAAAACATCTCTCCTTACATTTTCATTCTTTGTCTTGAGTGCCTTGGCCTTTTCATTCAAGAAATGACATCTCTCAAGGTTTGGAAACCTGTCAAAGCCTCAAGATCTAGTCCTGCCTTCTCCCATCTATTCTTCGTGGATGATCTTATCCTTTTTGGTCAAGCCTCTCTTTCCACTGTTAAAGCAATTGAAGAGGTTCTCACTCGCTTTTGCCATCTATCTGGCCAAAAAGTCAGCAATGAGAAATCCAGGATTCTTTTCTCAAAATCACTCCTGAGGCAACAAGGGATTGTATTTGTAACTCTCTTGGCTTCTTGGAGACTAGGAAGTTTGATAAATACCTAGGATTTCCTCTCAAATTTTCAAGGGCAGTAAGGATTTCAACTTCATTATTCAAAATATCCAAAGCAAATTGGCTAGTTGGCAAGCTAATCTCCTATCTCTAGCTAGAAGGCACATTTTAATCCAATCCTCCTCTAGTGCAGTAGCAGACTATGTTATGCAAGGTGTTTTACTTCCAAATAGAGTTTGTCAGGAAATTGATCGAGCTAACTGTAACTTCCTTTGGGGATCTACTTCTGAAAAGCGTAAGTTACATATGGTCAAATAGGAAGTTGTCACCCAACCTACTAACCACAGTGGCCTTGGCATTCATGCTGCTCGACCAAGGAACTTGTCCTTGCTCGCCAAGTTGAACTGGAACCTCTCATTTGGAGATAATTCGCCATGAGCTAAAGTTTTAAAGGCTAAATACATGTTTAGGAGCTTTCCTTGGTCATCTAAAGGCTCATGCTCTCAAACATGGCCAGCTTGTAAGGCTGCCAAGCCTCTCCTTTACAAAGGCCTAAGGAAAGTCATAACCATGGGCACCTTCACCTCCTTCTGGAATGATAACTGGTCTTCTCTTGGCAACCTAAGATCTGTCCTATCAGGTCCTCTTAACTACCAAGAAGAAAATAGCCTAGTTGCTCAGTTCGTTGATGCTTATGGGAATTGGAAATGGGATAACCTCTCCTGTGTCCTTCCCCAATCTCTCTTAAACATCATTAAGGCTATCCCAATAAGTCCCTCCTCCTCTTGTGAAGACTTGACAGCTTGGGCTCCCTCAAAGGATGGTAATTTTTCTCTTAAATCAGCATATATTCTTGCCAAAGGGTTAAATGCTTTGAACCCTCCCACTCTTGCTTCTACCTGGATTTGGAAAGTGAAAGCGCCTCAAAAACTTCTCATTTTCCTTTGGTTATGCTCTTACAATAGCATACCGGTTAGAGAAGTGTTGGGTTCAAGGGGTTTTACCATTGATCAATCATGCCCTCTTTGCAACAACCACTTGGAAACTATTGACCATCTTCTTAGGGAATGCCAAGCCTCGGTTAATTTCTAGAATCAGCTTGGAGTTCCTATAAAAGCTTTACAATCTTTTGGTCTCCCTCTTTTGGAATGGCTGCATTTCAATAGCACTTGCAACTTCACTTCAAGACACCTCTACATTCCTTGGAAAACTCTCTTCATTTTTGGGCTATGGACCTTATGGTTGAACAGAAACTCTGTGGCTTTACAAGGAAAGCAACCCAACCCCTCTATTGCCAAAATTTGTATTGCAAAAGCTACTGAATTTCACTTTCTCATCCAAGAAGCTAATGCACAAAACAAAAAAAATTCAGCACCCCGTCTCTTGGACCAAGCCGGACCTAGGATGGTATAAACTAAACACAGATGCATCTGTTCTGCTATCCTCAAACTGTGCAGGTGGGGGTAGGCTTATAAGGGACTCTTATGGCTCTTGGATTAGAGGCTTTTCTAGACTCATTGGTGCCTCAAACTGCCTTCTTGCTGAGCTTTGGGCTTTGAGAGATGGCATCACTATGGCCAAAAACCTCAACATTACCAAGCTTGTTATTAATGTCGATGCTGCTAAAGTCATTTCCCTTTTCTCTAAACCAAGTAATGATAATCGGCTAACCCAGCCTATCGTCGATGAATGCAGGAACATGCTCCAAGCTTTCCAAGAATACCACATGTAGCACTACTTCAGGGAAACTAACAAAGTTGGTGATCTCCTTGCTAAACTTGGCTGTGGCCAATCTGAACATTTTATTTCTTATATAACGCCTCATGTTGTTGTTATGGAGGTCTTTCCTTTGATTGTAACGTTGTTCCTTGTACCCGTTTAATTCAGGCTCCAACTGCTTATGATTAATATTATTAACCCAGTATTTTACCCAAAAAAAAAAAAAACAACAACAACAACTGAGGTCTAAGGTGATAATTTTAAGTGATTTTTTTTTAATATTTAAATATCAATTAAATATATCTATTTAACTTTTATTATTATAATTATAAATAAATAAATAAATAAAAACATTCTTCTTAGTTCTTCTACTTTTTAAGATGAAAAATTATTAATTATTTTTATGTATTTAGGGATTTTTTTGTTGATGAAAAAGTTATGTATTTAGTTTTTATTAAAATCTCTTTAACTATTGATCTTAGTTAATCTGCTTATATCAAACACATTCACAAAAATTTTCTTTTGATGAAACAACTTCTTTTTTTTTAGAGGATTTTGATGAAACATCTTAAAAGTTTCAATTGGGTTGGATTTCTATTAATCCAATATTTTAAGGACACTCTTAGAAATAAGAGACCCACTTATAGTTTTTCTTTTAATAAAATTAATTATCATCCTATAATTTTTGAGACTTTTTTTGCAATTTTGAGGGGATTTTTTTTTTTTTTTGGAAAAAATTTGGGAACAAGGAGCCTTGTAATTTAGAATCCTTCAGTAAATTATTGGGCGTAGAGGGCTTAGGCCTAGGAATACTTGGACTAGGATTGCTAACCTAAAGTGACTAGTTTAATGGGCCCTAAGCCCACACAATGTGTTGGGCCAATATAATTCTGATAGAGGAAGATCAGAATCATGAGATGTCTTCTCTGTTCTGTTTTAGCATATAGGATTTGTTGTAAAGAGTGGCTTGATCTTGACTGTTGTTGTACAAATGTGTTTTGGTTTCAATAAAAATTCTGAATAATCAAAAGCAAAAGGCAAGGACTGTTGTAATATATCATTTACTAGTACTACAACTTGTTTCAAAAGGAAGGGATAGAACTTTATTTCAATTTTCAAATATCGAATCTAAAGCAGAGTAAAAGAATTTCTCAGCCAAAAAAAAAAAAAAAGCAGAGTAAAAGAAGCAGAAGGGACAGATAAATTGCGGGAGACAAGAAGTCATGAACTTTTGCTCAAAAAAAAAAAGTCATGAACTGTTCCAACCGGTGTCTTTACTTTGGAGTCATTGGTAACTTGGTATTGAAGCAAAAGAAAGAAAACAAAAATAAAAATATTAACAATTTACCACTTAAAATTTGCCCATAAAGTAATATAAAAATATTGTGCACATCTTATTTTTCTTTAACATCTAGCCAAAATTCTTCATGTTCTTTAAAGTTTATCCTTTGAACTTACATTCTCTACTACATTTGGGGCCCTTCACGAATAAATGTCCGACAAATTAATCAAAAGCACTGAAACATCAATAATGAATAGCTACATAGCTAGCTGAGAATTTTGGCTGCCTCTTCGTATCTCGTAGCCATTATCTGATGCTTGGATTTTCTTCTTTATTGTTTTTTCATGGCCCTTCTATATATACGTCTATGTAACATAGGTCAGCCAATCTGTTATGCTCTTGTAGTTAGAGCCAAAGAGTTAGCCAGAGAGAACCATTTCAGCTAAAGTGAGTGAGGACTGAGAGATGGGTGTGCCGTCGTTTTATCGATGGTTGATAAACAAGTACCCGAATGTTGTGGTTAAAGCCATTGAAGAGAGACAAGAACAAGAATCAGAGAGAATAGATACCACCTTGCCAAACCCAAATGGCATTGAGTTTGATAATCTCTACCTTGATATGAATGGGATTATCCACCCATGCTTCCACCCCGATGATCATGTTGGTTCATCTTTAGCTTATTTTGCATTGTACTTCATCGTTGATAACAGTGTATTTACATCTATAGTCTATTTATGTTTTTTTTTTTTCTTGTTATGTACATTTCAGCCTAGCCCACCGGAAACCTTTGAAGATGTCTTCAACAATATCTTTGAATACATTGATCACCTTTTCAGCATCGTAAGACCAAGAAAGTTACTTTATATGGCCATCGGTGAGATTGATTTTCCTTCAACTTCAACATGTTCCTGACTTAAACTAATTGACAATAATTAGTTAACTATTGTGTTACTAATGCATTTTCATTTCAGCGTTTGACAAACACACAATGCATTTTAGAGTATGAGTGTAGCCTTTGACATACACAAATTTTCAATGTATACATGTGTAGATGGAGTTGCTCCACGGGCTAAAATGAATCAACAACGATGCAGACGTTTTCGGACTGCTAAGGACAATGAAATCGCTGTGGGTTTTCCTTCTTTTGAATTTGTGTCTAGAGTTGTGCTTTTCTATTTGATACACCATGTTCTTTTATCTTCATGTTGGCTACAATATATATACAGGCAGCCGAAGAAGAAAAGCTGAGAAGACAATTTGAAAGGGAAGGAAAACCGGTTCTTCCAAAACGTGAATCTGAAGTTTCAGATTCTAATATTATCACTCCAGGCACAGAATTTATGTACAAACTGTCAAAGGCCCTTGAAAGCTATATTAGTTCACGTATAAACAATGATCCAGGATGGAGAAACATCAAGGTTTTGTCCATATTATTTTTGAATACTAAATCATATTGGAGATGATACTTTATAGTAAACAGCATATGTTACACTCACTCAAGTGCATTTTGTTTTGTAGTTCCTTCATGCAACCTATGCCTACTTATCCTTTAATTCTTTATTTGATTCATATTTGTTCAAATAGGTTATCCTCTCTGATTCCAATGTTCCTGGTGAGGGAGAACACAAAATTGTGTCTTTTATACGCTATCAGCGGAATGTTAGTGGTTATGATCCAAATACCAGGCACTGCCTGTATGGTCTGGTATGAGAACTCTACTAGTTTCTTTATTTTGTATTGTCACATGTATATATATACATGCAATCATAGGGGTTGGATTGAAGTTTCACCTTATACAACTTTTTGTAATGTTATACAATTTAATAAATTTTTATTGAATGTGCATTTTGACAAATCTACCATTGTATTGCTTCTTTCTTTTCTTTTCTTTTTTGTTATCCTCTATGCTTGAAAAATTTTTAAGTCGATTAGAAATCATAGCTATCTCATTTATAAAATATTTAAATTTTTACATAAAATAAGAGTTATGGATGATTAGCATGAAATATGCTGTTCATGTTATGTAAATCCAACAGTGAAAATTTTAATATACTAATCATATAAATAGTTTTCCAATGGTATAATGTTAACATAGAGTTACACTAACACTTGATCTTGTTTTAAAAAAATAGAGTTACACTTGGATATAATTTTGATCCTAATTTTATATATGATGTCTCCTTCATCTCCTTGAACCTAGTTACCATTCATCAGTTAATTTTATGTCTAAATGAATGATATTGTCATTTGATATTGGCATGCAGGATGCTGATCTGATAATGCTCGCTTTAGCAACACATGAAGTTCATTTTTCCATTTTGAGAGAGGTGAATTTGACTAGTTGTCACAGACACTTTACATTTTAGATATAATTCCTCTAATGATAAGTCATAGGGTGACTATTGAGATGTTACAATTTGGAGCAAAGGCCTAGTATGCTTGCCTCTTAATGGGTGTTTTGATGTTTGGAGGGGTATCTCATCCCGCGACCTTTCCCTGCTTCATTTAGAAATATCCAAACAAAGTGATTAATTAAACCTCCCTAATCCCTTTCACTCTGCTCCCCTTTTCTCACCCTCTACTACTGTGAGATAATAAAATGCATAAAATGTTATTGATGTATTTTGTACCTAAACTTGAAGTAGGATAACAGATAACTTGTATTGGGTTGGGGCAAAATGAGAGATTAATTACAGACAACCAAGAATGCTGCTTACCATTCATTTTAAGAATATGCCAAGAACCTTGTCAATTGATTTAAATCCCATCTCCCTACTTGTTGTAACAATTGAATTTTTTTTTTTTTTTTTTTAAGTTCTCTATAAAGTTTTGAGTCGAAGGATTATGTTTGTGGGATCATTACATTTACATGTATTCTTAATTTTCATTTGTTGATATCATTAATATAGGATGTGCTACAAGCACAGCAACCAGTTGGTGAATCAGCTTCAGAAACAACCCTCAAATTCGAGTCTGGCTTAGAGAAAAGTGGAGGAGGATTGTTTAATTCTTCTAACATGGTCAAGAAAAGTGCATCTTTGGCTAAGAAGCCTTATGGGGTATCATGATTTCCTTTGACCTCAGTTACTTGAGTCAAAAGCTTTGATATTCCATCCACTTACACTTTTGTTTCTGTCACATTTGCAGTTTCTACATGTATGGATTTTAAGGGAATATTTGGAGCTAGACATAAAAATAACTGATCCTCCTGAGAATTTCAAGATTGACCTTGAGCGGATTGTTGATGACTTTGTCTTCATATGCTTTTTCGCGGGAAATGATTTCCTACCCCACATGCCTACTTTAGAACTTCATGAGGTTGTGTTGCCTTTTTTCAATTTTCATTGCCAAACACCCCATCAGATGCATGAACTTCTGCTTTTTGATTGAAAACAAATAGATTAGTTAATCAGGAAGTATTTGCCTTTTCTAAATCAACAAGTGTCAATTTTAGGGTAATTAATCCTCAATCAAGGATTAAAGAAATATTTGAAGCACCTTTCTGTGTTGATGAATGACATTTTATCTCTTGAGATTTTGATTTATATTAAATAATATCCCATGACCATTTATGTGCCATTACAGAATGAGTTGAAATATATTTATCTCCAACCAAATCTTGTCCAAAACAACCTCATATAATAGTTACTATTTAGATGAATAAAGCTAGGAGCATAATAATTTTACAACAAAACTCAAATGGCAAGCTATTAATGGTAGGTAAAGTAGTGATGTCATTGATGGGTCCAAATGAGAACCATTAACAGCTTACCATGTAGGCTCTGTTATGAAACTATGGCGTATGTAACACTACTCTAATTATTAGGTTTGTTACATTTTATCACCTCTCCTTTACCATATTATTTATTCATTCTTTAGTGTGGCTTCTACCAAAAGTATTTTATTGAATGTATTAAAGAAAAGGCTATAATCATATAATCCTTGTACGTTTGAATTTACCACCTTTCCTTTAATTACCTACTTGCTTGTTCTTTCATATTAATAATAATAGTATTTTAATGAACTTATCTTATCATCTCTGTATTTGTATTTCTACATTCTCAAAAAAAAATTATTATTGGAAGTTTGTTGAAATAGCTATTTCAAATAGATCATATTAATATGAAAATATTTTTCAATGTCATTACACATTGATGCAATTCATGAGTAAGGAATTCAGGCAGAAAATAAACGTGAATAAGGTCTGATCAAGTGATACATGCACCCCTACTTGTTATATTCATATAATGAATCAATAAATGATTTTTATAGGTAAAATTTTAGAATTAAAGATAACTTATTTGTACCATCCTTTTTCAGGGTGCTATAGATTTGTTGATTTATGTTTACATGAAAGAGTTCAAGAACTTTGGTGGCTATCTAGTTGACATGAGCCGGGTAATACACACACACACTCTCTTATTGTAGTTTCTTTCCAATACTTGTTGTGTAGAGTTTAATTTATTTTCACATTTCCTTGTACGAAAAGCCTGCTGAAGATAAAAGAGCAGGTTATATAAAATTATCCAGGGTTGAGAAGTTCATTCTTTTGGTTGGCTCATATGAAGATAAAATTTTCAAGAAAAGATTGGAATTGCGTAATCGCAAACTTAAACGGCTTTGCTATTATTTAGATGATGTGAGTAAACTTTTTTAATTAAATTTGAATAGCACTGTGCATTCTGCTCAAAGCTAATGGAAAATTTGCTAAACTGAATGCCTCTCTAGCAAGAAGATAATGAATGTGGCAATCTGGAGAGTCATCCTAGGGATAATGATCATGAAGAAGCATCAAGTTTCATAGGTTCAGCAACCGTGACAGTACAAAATGTATCATCTTTTGAAGTAAGTCATCTTTTTTCACAAAAGATAAAAATTCCTTTATTATGAATACAGAGGTATATTTAAAATACCACTTAAGGAATTGGTTGTATTTTTTCTTTCACTTTTAAATTCAATAATTGCAATTTCTCATTTAAGACTGGCATGATAAAAGTTGTAATCTGATATTGGTTAAGAGAAACTAAAATATCTTCTTTATATAAATAGATATTCCATTTATTTATATACCAAGAGAAAGGAAAAAAATATCTCTGGTTATTATTTATTGTGATTTTATATAACCTTTCTCCATCTTAATTAGTTTCTTTCTTTCTTTTTTGGTGTTGCAGATTATCAAAAATACGAAAGAGTTGAAAGAAAAGTTGAAATCCAACCTTCGCAAAAAGTATGACTTATTTAAGAATGGCGGTCTAGGGACTGACAAAGTAATAATCACTTTTAGTGATACTTGTTGCTTGTTGTTCAAGTTCTCTTTAGAAGGCACATGCATGTCTGTTTTTCTAGATGCTTGATGGGTTTATTCTTATTCATTCCACATGCACAGGTGAGATTGGGGGACTTTGGGTGGAAAGACAGATACTACAAAGAGAAATTTTCTGCAGAAAGCTCTGGGGAAATTGAAAACCTTAGGAAAGAGATAGTAAGAATCAACCATAGTAAATTTTTTCTTGTTTCTTCTGAAATTACAACACTTGCTACATCTTGAATTTAGTAAGTGTCATGCAATAGTGATTTAAGCAGCATGAATGAAGCTCAAATCAGTTGATGTTCAACTAAAGCTCCTCAATTTTCAGTTTTGTGGTCTTCAAATTAACCAATTCAATAAGACCTTACTTACTCCTTCCTATCATCCTCTTCTATTGGAATGAATTAATATTCTCCTAAATTTTATACTTCTTTCTTGATACTTGAAGGTTAAGAACTACACTGAAGGACTATTGTGGGTTCTACTATATTATTTTTCAGGAGTCCCATCATGGACATGGTAAGACAATTCTATGAGATGAAGTGCCCCATTAACAATGGTACTTAATGATGTAAGGAAATTTACTAATCAATGATCTTAAGTGAATCACGCTACAGGTTTTATCCATACCACTATGGACCCTCAGCTTCGGATTTGAAGGGCCTTGCTCAAGTTAGAGTAAAGTTTAAAAAGGGTTACCCTTTCAAACCATTTGATCAATTATTGTCTGTCCTACCCCCACGAAGGTAACTCAAATTTCCCTGTTTCTTCTTCAGTTTAGATTTTTATTTTTATTTTTATTTTTTTGCATAGTTAAACAATTAACCAAATGTGCTCCTATGTAGTGCTCATGCACTTCCTAAAGTTTTCCACGCTCTTATGATGAATGAAGAGTCTAACATCATTGATTTTTATCCTACAGGTAGTCTCTTTTTTTGAGTTGGTTAGTTCCAATGAATTGTATATAAAAATTAACCTTTTTCTTTGTTTTATTCTTAGATTTTGACACTGATATGGATGGAAAGCGATTTATGTGGCAGGTTTGTTTGCTTATGTTTCTTATCTTTTTCACTTGCCTATTGTCCTCAAATTTTATGATTTCATTCGATAATGTGTCCTAAAAGGGCACATCAACTCTGCAGGTACTTCGTTTTACATATTCAATAGTGAAGTAGTGTTATGTGCTATGTTCTTATCTTCTTCCTTTTTTCTTTTTTTCTCATTGCAGGGAATCTGCAAGCTTCCTTTTATAGAGGAAGGACGCCTTCTAGATGAAACAAAAGATCTAGAGAAGGATCTATCAGTATGAGACTGTATTATAGGCTCTTGAATAATAGGGAATTTTGGAACTATTGACAATTACGTTTTTATTATTTTCAAACTTGATGTTGTATAGGAGGTTGAAGCAATGAGGAACAGAAACAGTGCTGACCGGTTATATGTGAGTAGCACATGCAAGTTGGCATCTCAAGTTTTGTCTCTCACTCCAATGCAAAATGAATCGGTCAAGATAGATACCAGTTTGAGGTTGGTGAATTCTTGTGCTAGGCTGCTATTTTCTTGAGCTTGGACTGTAGAGTTGCAAATCTAATACAGCTACTATAGTAATTACCCTGGGTAGAAGAATTGCAAATATGTGATAAATCGGTCAAGATAGATACTGTTTTATTTAGCTTGGATTATATTCCTGTTCACAAATGTACTCCCCGCAGATCTTTTACTTTTTCACTTTTTACCTGTCAGTGATGGTATCGGTGGTTCTATACGACGCCTTAATCAGGATACTGAAAGGGATCGGGAAGAAGTCCATTGCAACATTGAAGAGAACTGTGTTTTGTAAGGCAATAAAGTTTATAGCACTTTTTTTTCAGTCTTAATTCTTTTTCTGTTGGCTTCCTCTGATATTACTTGAATTTATCTTGCAGATGTGTATATTTTGAGATGCCTGATGGAAATGCACATGTTCCTCGTTTACTTGATGGTGTTAACATTCCAGAGAAGGTATTTCGGTTTCAAAATAAGGAGCTTTGTATTGACTTCAACCCAAATTTTCCCGTGCATAAAATTCTATTTATGATATCTGTTGAAAGAGGCAGTAGTTAGCATTTGCTATTCTTACCTCCCAATAAAGTTTTAGTAATTCTTACCTCCCAATAGTTCCAAATCAAAACCTTTTAATTAAGTTAAATGATAAACTAAATATTAGTTTAATACACATTTCCATTTATTATTATTGACTATATCAACATGGAAAAGGAAACGACTAGGAATTTATTATAAAACCATATTCTTATGGGTGCAGACTATTACTGAAGATGATATTTTGGAAACAGAACTCTGGCATGAATACCAGGGTAACAAACCCCCCTCTAGGTATGATATCTCATTTCTTGCTTTCTTTTTATTGCACCCTTTCTATTTTTTCCCCTATATTTGGTGAGTAGGATGAGAATTACAGATTGCAGCAGCACCAAGGGTGTAGAAAAGCAGATAATGGCACTCAAGAAGGCTATAGCAGGAGATTTATTCCGGACTCATCTACTGAGGTGATACATAACCAAGCTGGTAGTGGATGGGGTGCTGGTAGAGGGAAACAACATGATAGTTCCAACATTAGTGAACATATTGAGAGTACCATTGGGAGAATTCAGCTCAAAGATGGTGAAAGAATCATGTTACCTAGCTCTTCTTTTGTTGAACAGAATAGTACCGGATCAAGTTGGAATGCTAGAAAGGGTTACAGTCATCCTGTTAGCTCAAGTAGTAACTCAAACAACAGGTCATCCAATTACAATGGTACTTGTGCTTTGAATCAGAAGTGGAAGCCAGTGGGTACTGATATTAGTAAAAAAGAAGGCTTCATGGACAAGGATTTGAAAAATTCAGGGTCCAGCGAAGGGTTCAGGCCATATGGAGGGACTCAGTTGCTGAACAACAACAATTTCTGGCAGTCCAGGACAGATTCAACAAATGACAGAAACAATGCCTAGCATCAGAAGATAAATGCCGGTGCTACTCCTAGTAATGACCAACAGAGTGGGAAACAGGGCTCTACAGGTTATACGCCCAATCCTAATAACGTGCAAGTACGTGGCAGAGGCCAAAATGTCACCGAAAGTAGCAATCGTTGGTAGTTACATCCCAAACTTCTGGCAATTACCAAACTTCTTTTTCTTTGTGTCTGTGCAATAATGCTATTCAATGACAAGGCCAGCATCATCAATTACATGTGCTAACCTGGTGCTTTTGTAACATTTTCTCTTTTTTCTTCTCATTGTTTTCAAATTTTACTCTTTTTGATTTCAAGTTTATTTGCCTTTTTTGGCTTTCACATGTCTAAGATTGCTACAATTCAACTAATTCAACTAATCGTACATTAGGAATTGTCTTGCCCCTAAAATGACTCTTATATGCATGATCAACCTACATTCATTTAGGATTCTTTAATGTGGCTTATGGCTTTGGCTTGAAGGCTAAATTATTGAATAAAGATATTAAATTCCAATTGGTGAGAAAATTGGCTCATATTCTTCAGTGCCTATCACTATCAGTTACAGATGTGTTAGTATGCTTAATTAATTTTTGTTGCAGGTATGTGCAATTAGCACCATAAAGATTAATGGAAGTAATACAAAAAATGCAAATAAATCCCCGAGCTCATACAAAAATTCCATTTGTTTCACCCTTGGCATCTCTTACAATAGTGCTGATATTTATTTTGTTATCATTGACATGGAATCATAGCCATAATGTGCTTTTTTAAAACTCTCTCATTAGTTCAATGGAGACTTGATATGTGAAAATTTCATTCTCTCCCAAGTGCAAATCTTCAAGTTCTCTTAAATATGAAAGTATATAAGCTTCTATCTCTGGACACATTCAGATTAATAAATGAAAATTAAAATAAGATAAGCCCTTTCTGGTCTTCTTCTAAATTTGTTTGGTTGCATTATCGGAAATAGTAGTGTAATGGAATAAGAATCATATTCATCTGATAGGTCACAACCTGTATCAAGGAAATCACCTAGAATAGTTGGAACAAATCCAGACAAAGTACTTAAGAACTAGATACAATCCATTAAAAATTGATAATTAACTGAATTAGTATGTGTGCATACATACGCTCCGCTATATGAAGCATCAGCAGTCACTTAATGCTTAACATCAGCAGCCGCTTCATGCTTCTCTGGATTTAATAAATCAGCCTAGTCCTCAGATCAGCCTCTCATACACCTGAAGCAGCATTTTTTTTCCAAGGTTGAAGGAAAAGAATAATTGAGTTACTCTGATGTAATCTTCAAAACAAGAAACCAGGCATATATTTGATTTAGAAAATAGGCTCAATATATAAAACTATTATAAATATAAAGAATAAGAAACGGTATTAATTCTATAAGAACAAAATTTTAAAAATAAAATTCTCAAACAGGTATTAATATTTTTAAGGCATGCAGTTTGATAATTATATATTTGCACCATGTTAGAAAAAGATGTTTCTAAGACACCCCAGTTACTTCTAGATTATCAGAACTGGAGCCAACCAGCAAAGTTGCCAATCTGCTACCAAAGACTTGTAAATTGAAAAAGTTACTCTGTAAGAAACTGGAGTCATTTAATAAAAATCAAATCAAATCAAATCAGCCTGCTGTGCAAGGAGAACCAAACTCCAATGAAATCTTTCTCTAGCATATTCTGCTGTCAAAGAGAGTTTTGTAAGGAAAGAGATTACCAAAACTCTACTTATAAATAAATAAATAAAGAGATTACTGAAACTCTGCAGAAATCTCTTCAGCATATAGTTCTGTCAAAGAGAGAAACTCTGGCATTAAAGAGATGGGAAAGTTCTACTCTTGCTGAAATCTGAAGAAGAAAAGCAACTGAAAATTATTGTTTTGCTGGAATAAGAAGAAAAAGAGAAGAAAACATGATTGGAGAAGGAGAAAAAGCTGCTCGACAGGTAGGACCTTGCAGGTAGACTTGAAGAAGTCTCAACAAAAATTTATTATTCTTCTATTTTATATGACTTCCATTACTGCTATGCTTGTTTAGACTTAGCATTTCGTGAATCCACAAAAAAAAAAATGACAACCATTTAATACTACATTATGATTTGATGGCCCAGAGCTTCAAGTACAGCTTACACTATGAAGTAATCAATCATGAAATCACATTGCACAATTAGAACTCAGACAACCTATCGTTTTTAATTTTGTAAAGTACAATTGATCTAGAACCCATATATATCAATTAACATCGACTATGATCATTTGCTTGCAAATTTAATGTTTGTCAGAAACCATCAATATATTTGTAATTTTAATCATTACGCTGTTGATCAGTAACTTTCAGAGTTCTAATCGAAGCAATGGTTTTAAGATCAGCCACTTGATTGATAAGCCAAATTTTGTGCTTAAGTTCGCTCAGGAATCAATTCGTATGCTTCTTTTAGGTACATAAAAAATAGAAAAAGATGAAGATACCTTTCTCTCTTCATGATCTTGTGATCAAGGATGAAGAGCTTCCCTTTCATATAATCCTAAACTCAGGATCCTCTTCCAGGGCTTTCTTATGAAGTACCTCAATCATGAAACAGAAAATACAGGATAAACAAACCAAAAACATCACAAGGAAATCAAACACAAAGAAGATTGCTTTCCTTGAGGGTTTACTTACATCCTTACCAGCCTTGTCTTCCTAGACTAGAGAGCAATCTCTCACTGATGTCCCCATCAAAAACAAAAAGAGTATGAAGAGGAAAGGCTCAAGGGCTTGAAAACTTGTCACTTGCATCTTCAGCTCTGACCAAGCTGCAAGACTTACCTTTTTTTTTTTTTTGGGATAAGTTCTGCAAGACTTATCTATTCTATTCACTTTCTTTTCCCTCTTCAATTGAAATAACAAAAATATAGTGGCACACAGACACAATTGAAGGGGGAAAAAATTAATGTACTGATTCCTCTAAATAAAATAAATTAGTACATTACCAGTAGGTTCCACAAGAGCAAAATCGACACCTTCAGATTACCAGTAATCTCCACAAGAGCAAAATCCATTCTTGAAATGATGAAATCTGTATCCATCACGCACTATAAGTTCCCTTGAGGTAACAAGGGAAATCAGCTTTATTGTCAGGTGACAATCATTGCATACTCGAAGATTCTTCATTACATGGATAGGCATCCAAGTAGGCAAATTAATCAAACCAAATGCCACTGCAAGTTTCTCACTGTGGTAGCCTTGTCCACGAAGTGAACTAATTGCATTTTTGTAGTTTCCTGTATCTTCTATCTTCTTCATCATCTCCTCCAACTTTCTGTAAATATCCTTGATTTGTGGGTGATTAGTCTCATCTACAGTGAATACATGTACCCTGTTTTCTACCTCTATCCAGCTACAACCAGGATTCTTTCGTATTCCTTTCTCTCTCATCAGTTTTCTCACATCTGCAACACTTTCTAACTTGCCAGAATCTAAATATATATTTGCTAGAAGGATGTAACTTCCAGATTCTTCCACATCAAACTCAAGTAAATTCCTCACTGCAACTTCTGCTAATTTAGATTCGCAATGGGTCCGACAAGCACCAAGGAGAGCCCCCCAAATAGCAGCATTTGGCTTAAAAGGCATTCCATCAATCAAATTCTTGGCCTCCTCAAGTAACCCAGCCCGACCAAGCAGATCCACCATACAAGAAAAATGTTCAGATGTTGGAGAGATGCCAAAATCCTCAGTCATGGAATAGAAGTATTGCTTCCCTTCTGTTACAAGCCCTGCATGGCTACAACCTGATAGAACAGATACATAGCTTATATGATCAGGTGAGCATTTCATCTCCAACATATTCTCAAAAATCTCTATTACTTTCCTACCTTGACCATTTTGAGCATATCCAGCCATTATTGCATTCCAAGAAATCACATTTTTTTCGTGTATCAAATCAAAGACTTTTTGTGCTTCTTCAATTCGTCCACACCTTGAATACATAGTAACAACACTATTTGCAACTGAAACATTAGAACCAAACCCTAATTTTTCAGCTTGAGATACAATTTGGATACCAAGTTTTAGTATTGCTAGATCAGCACAGGCACTAATTGAAGTTGCAAAAGTGACCCAATCAGGCTTAACTCCTTGACTTTGCATCAAAGTAAACAATTTGAGACCTTCTTCCCAAAAACCATGTTGGGTATATGTGCCTAACATTGAATTCCAAGTTATGACATTCTGCTCTGGCATTTGATCAAAACATTGTCGAGCTTTTTCAATATCACCAATCTTAGAAAATGCGGTGATCATTGCTGTCCATGATATTATATCTCTCATTGGCATCAGTTCAAATGCATGATTCGCCTTCTGTACATTTCCACACTTTGTGTACATCGTAACTACAGCGTTTCCTATAGCAACAGAGGAATCCATTCCAGTCTTGATTGTATATCCATGTAGCTGCTCCCCAATTGAAACATACTTTTGACCTGAACAAACCCCAAGAATTGTTGCAAGTGTAAACTCATCCAAGGAAATAGGAGCCTCTCTGATTTGATTAAACAGTTCCAAAGCTTCTTCCTCTAACCCAAAATGTGCAAGTCCACTGATTAAAGAAGTCCAAGAGACTGCATTGTGTTCTGTTAAGCCATCAAAGATCCGCCTAGCAAATTCTAAGCATCCACATTTTGCATACATATCAACCAGACCACTACCAACTAGAACATCAATAGTCGGTTCCATTCGAACAATCCGAGCATGCAAATGGGTACCCCATTCAAGATCATATATACTTGTGCAAGCGCTAAGTACGCTGGCATATGTCACGGAATTCGGTCTAACACCTTGACTCCACATCTCAACAAAAGTACTAAGGCTCTTAACCCCAAAGCCATGTTGAGAGAAGATTGATATTATCGTGTTCCAAGACACAGAGTCACGTTCAGGCATCTGGTTGAACAAGTCAAAAGCCCTTCCAGCCCCATACAATTTGGAATATCCATAGATCATACTGTTCCAACAAAACAAACTCGGATTTGGGATCCTCAAAAACGCTCTCTCAGCATAACTCACTTTTCCAGACTTAATATACATATCCATTATTGAATTCTGAATAGCCATATACACATTGCTTCCAAAATCAAACTTCTCCACAAGACCATGTAATTGTAGAGCCAACTTCATGTATGTGAGACTGCCACAAGCCTTCATTGCACAAGTGAAAGAAAACGGATCATTAACACAATTACCATTTTGTACCATCGAAACAAATATATTTAAAGTCTTTTCTGGTTGACCATTACGGAAATAGCCCGACATCATCACAGTCCAAGAAACAGAGTCTCTTTCAGGCATTTCATCAAACACCTTCTCTGCTTCACTCATCCGACCCAAATCAGCAAACCCACTAATCATCGTGTTCCAACTAAAAACATTACGATACTCAATGTTGTTGAAAACCCAACAAGCATCGTCGATGAGATTGCAATTGGAGTACAAATGCAAGAGATGGTTTTGAAGGAAAACGGAAGAGTCAAGGCCAGTGGATATAAGCTGTGCATGGAGTTTTTGAGCAATGGGTGTGGACTTGATGGAAGCACAGGCTTTCATGGCCTCGTAGAACTTTTGGGATAGTTCCATATAAGACAATTGTGCTGAGGGGTCGTGGAAGAGAACGAGTTTTGTGGAGAGGTTTTGTTGTTGGGTTGAGACATGGCGTATGAGTATGCGTGAGAGTTGTGGAAGACGATGGTTTAGAGTGAGGAACATTTGGAAGTGAAGGACTGTTGTAGCTTTGAGGTCTCATTTGATTGTCAGTTGAGAGTGGAGACTTAAGACAATGTTCATAAGGTGTTTGTTTAGTTTTCTTCTTCTTCTTTTTGAAGTACCCGCCGCGCGGGTATGCATTCATAATAACAAAGATAAGTGTTAATATAAAAGGGAAATGTTACCGAATAGCTATTGGTTTATGGATTATTTTTAAAAATATTTTATAAGAAAATAACAAAATAATTAAATTTTTTTAACAGTTTTTAATATTTTTTATGAAAGTGTTGTTAAAAAATTTTCTAATATGATTTACTAAGAATTACTTTGAGAGCACCAATTAACATGACCCTAAAAAATAAAAATAAAAAAACAAGTTAAATTTTTTTAAGTAGATAATTGTCGGTGTACACTATATACATGTTGCACGCAAATTACACATATCCTTGTTTCACACAAAGTATTTTTGAACTCAAAAAAAAAAAAAAAAAAAACTTGTGTTTTGTGTAATAGTGTGCAATGTGTAATAAATATTGCCCTTAAAGTAAATAGCAAAGAGTGATGATAGTTAAAAATAGCTAAAATCATGTTTTCAAAACATTATTTTCTCCAAAAAGGGTTTTCAAAACACTATTTCATGTTTTTAACTAGAGTATATATAAGCCATTTAAAACTTAACGTGTGCAACAATAATAATTAGTGAATAAAAAATGGTGATCCATTTAGTCAGAATATTCCCACTACCTCGTACAAAAATTTATGTTTATTTCAACATAAGGATATATTTGTTTTTCTGTTTTACCCGATTATTTTTCAAAAAAACACACGTTAGATTATCTTTTTTATACAACACGTTTCATTAAGATATTTTTTTATCAATTTTTTATTATTCCTTTAAATCATCTCTCTTTGTAACGAACCATGTATTTCACAATTAGCGTAACAACAATCCAAATTTACACATATGGATATGAGTGATTTTTGGAGCTAATGTGCAAAATTTATGAGTCCTCTACGCTATTGGATATCCATAAAGCAAATTACCTTATCCAACTGTGTCCCTATGGTACTCTCTTTCTCTCAAATCTATTCGATTATCTGATTTTTCTGTGTCTACGTCGCAACCTATCTCTCTCTCTCTCTCTACGATTGACATTGATTTTCAGCATATTCCCAGGTATTGGTTCTACTTTCATATTAAATTTTTAATTTTTAATTTTTTTTTATTATTATTACACATGAACCCGCTGGGTTTTAACCCCACAGCCTCGCCCTCCACCTTAACTTTTCTAAATTTGGTGTGGCCTTTCGATCTAGATGAGTTCTCTGATTGAAATTGTATATGGGTTTTTGTCTTTATTTTTGTTTGAATTGAATCCGTGGTGTTGTTGTGTTGAGACAGTGATGTTGGCTTGTATTAACTATACATATATAAGGTATTGGTTTTATTGTGTGGATTGGCTATTCATCTGCATTTCAATTTACTTGAATTCTTATAGTTGGTGTAAACCATAATTTATATTTGTGGTAATGATTTGATTTATGGGTTATGATTGGAATTGTACTTGACTTTCACTCAATCCACTTCTATAGACCCTTTTTGTTAATTTTGATGGCTATGTTGTTTTTTGTTGTATATTTGTGTGTTTGGTTTCACTACGGAATTTGTTTTGGTAGTTGGATTTAGTGTTTGTTAATAAAGGTTCATGCTTTTTTGTTCTGAATTGCTAATTTGCTAATAATGCCATTTCGTGTTGAACTTTTGAACTTGAACTGATGAAAGTGTTAGCAATATTACATAACTCTAACTTGCTTCTGATCAATCAAGTAGTATGCATCACTTTCTATTCTGCCTATGCAACTTAAAAAGGTAAAGATGTGCCACATCTAACCTAACTATATTGTTTCTTAGTGCTATGCAAACCTTAGATTTTCTTCGCTCACCCTAGATTTTTTTATTTCTTTTTTCATATCTTGTTTTCAAATTGTAACTGTAGTCCTGTTCGAGAAGACTGGAACCATTTATGACCCCTCCAAACTTTGCCCATTTGCCACCCCTAGGGGTGGCTTTGTTGGCTGCTGCTTCTTCTGCAGTTCTAGTATTTTTGATAATCTTCTGCAGTTCTAGTACTAGTAGTAAGGTTCAACGCCTACCTGCACTTGCTTATTTCACTTTCTTCTTCCTCTTCCTCTGAGATGACAAACCAAAAAGCAGTGAAATCATTATTACAAACCAAAAATTTTATTTAGTTAATGTAATAAATTAAACACCTTAAACAATTTTAATCCTTAATAACAATAAACAATTAGGGCTTAAAACTGTTTGTTATCTTTGTTGTCCTATGGAAAATTTAATAAATAAAGAAAAAAAAAAGGTGAAGAATTAAACTTCATCATAAGTTAAAAAGTTGTCCATATAATGACATAATGTATCCTAAATTGTCACTCTAGCCCTTCAAAAGGGAGGATTGAAATCCTAATTCAAAAGCAAATTATCTTAAATTGTTACTCTTATAAATAGTAGCCCCTACTGATGAAATGATGAGGGTGAGTCTTGCTGAAAGTTAAATTTGAATAGGAAATTCTTTGCCTTTTCATGATAGGTATCCCTCAATACTTAGCGATCATTACTAGTTATGAAATTCAATTATTTTTTTCTTTTATAAAAAATTAAAATGGAAAAAGCGTGATGGATTGTTAACATTTATGCATTTATCAAAATAAGTAATTGCTAACATTTATGCATTACACATGAATGACTTTCTTTGATCTGTTTTGTTGGCCTAGGGACACTGAACTCGTAGCTTAGATTGTACCATATGCCAACAACTCAACAATTTCCTGTTTCAGACTTCACAATGCAAAGATGCATGCCATACACTGTTTATATTGTTGAGGTTATCAAATGGTCAATGTGATATTTTTAGTTCTTTTATTTGTATCTATCCACTCTAAACTATAGAAGTAGTGCACCATAAACTTCAAAATTTTGCAATCAATACTCAAATTTGAGAATATTTTGTGATATCCACCCACCATCCGAATTAGAGTCCAAATTAATGATGAACTTTGCGTGGACATTGTAATTACTCTCATGAAATTGTTAATTTTGACACTAAGTTAGACGTTGCGTGGACATTGCAAAGTAATATTGAATTAGGGTGTTGATTACAAAATTTTAAAGTTTAAGGTGCACATTGTAGATATCCTTTATAGTTAAGGCTGGATGATTGGAATTAACTTAGTTATTTTGTCTCATGTTGCCAATTCCTGGCCATTAACAGGAGTTGTTCTGTAATTTTATCAGTGTCTTATATCTCATTTGCTTTCTCAACATCCAAGATCCAACAAATGATCAAAGTAAATCTCTGGGAATTGAAACTTTGATGCAACCTCTATGACTTTTGTAGGCCTGGAAAGCGATTTCCACTATGTAGCCCATGTAGGTGGAGGGTGAATTTCTCTAATATTTGGAATATGGTTCCAGCTTGTTTGACATGGTTAATTTGGCGGGAGCGTAATAATTGTACTTTTGAAGATATTGTGATATTAGTAGATCTTTTGAGACTTATATTAGTTGGGACCTTATTTCAGTGGGGTAGAATGGGTTTTACACAATGTATTTCCATTTCTAAATTTCTTCTTTCTATTCATATCTCTTCTTGAGTTACTTGTATTCGTTTTAAGTTCTAAGTGTTCACCATCATGAACATGATGTCATTTTTATGAAATAAATCTTTGATTACCTAAAAAAAAAAGGTGGAGGGTGAAGTTGTGGGTTCAAAACCCATTGGGTGCTGCTGTAACTTACCAATAATAAAAAGAATTTACTTTGTAGATTTTTTGCTTTCATAGATTTCCAATGCCTAAGATTTTAAATCTTGGATGACAATGACTGAATGTACTTCATTGCAAGGAAAAGTGACCAATAGAAAGTCAAAGGATTTCAGTAGTTTGGAATGCCATAACTCATTTCATGTCTCTGTACTGCTGCCTCAAACCCTTAGCTTTGTCCTGTATCCTCTTTTGTCAATTCTATACTCTCTCTCTCTCTCTCTCTCTCTCTCTCTCTCTCTCTCTACTGCATGATTCTTAACCAAAATTTTTAGTTGCAACTCCGAGAATGTTGTCAAGGTACTGGTTTTAATGGGGGTAATCAGATGTAACTGCACAAGTTGCTACATTCATTCATTGGTCTTGAGGATATTGTGGATTGTTGTAATGAATATGCAATGCTGGTGGCTCCCTCATAAGCAGTTGTTAACAAGAATTGTTAGCTAGGTTCAATTCTTGTTTTGTTGTGTTGATGTATATAATATGCCTCTTGTTGATTGATTTAATTTATTCATCTTTTCAGGCTAGGCCTTAGTATGGGAAATAAACCTGTGAAGCAACAAGAAAGGGAAGAGATACTATTGAAAGTTGTGCCTCCTTTGGATCATGCATATGTTAGATGGCTTGCTCGGGATGTCGAGAGAATTCATGGCTTTACTCCAAAAAACCCTTCTGCTGTGAAGCCACCAGAACATTATATAGAATACATGCGCTTGAATGGATGGTTGGATGTAAACTTGGATGATCCTGATCTGGCCCATTTATTGAAGTAGGTGATTATCTACTTGGTTGAGAATCTGAAAACATAACCAATGCTAGCTATAGTTGGATAGTAAGTACTGGTTGTTTAGGATGTTGTTGAATGGGGTTGAGATAGACCTTAACTTATAAGAAGGTTTTCTGATGGTATGAGCTTTTAAACAGCATATCATATGATTCATATCTCATTGTATCTAATTTGAATTTCACTCGTACAGAAAAATATCTAATAAATGTCTCCCTTTTTTCTTTTCTTTTTTTGTGTGTGGTTGGAACACACCAGTGTGTGAGAGAGCATTTTCGTCTGAGTATGTAAAACGCATAATAATGCAAAATAGATAACAATGTAGCTTTAAAAATTAAAATTTAAAAAAAAAAAAAAAAAAACACACAGCTTCGTCTGGCTCTCTAGTTTGCTTTAAATTATACACAAGTGTGTTGTAATTTGTAAAGGTTTTTTTTTTTTTTTTTTTTTAATTATTGAGAAATGTGTGTTATAATTAAGTTAGTTATGCAAAATAGGTAAATAATTTTTTGGTAATCTATTATTATTATTATTTTCGTAAAGGAATGAGAACACCCTTACATCGCTATATAATTAGAACAAAGTTTCTCTCTAAACTAATTTGGAGAAAAATTCTTCAAACTTCTTATATATATATATATATATATATATATATTTTTTGTGAATTTTGAAAATTTAACTATTAAATTTCATGTTTCTTATGTTCTTAACATGTATATCAAATTTCGCTCAAATTGAATATTATTTACTATTTGATCAATTAGCTTATTATTTATATACAACTTTAAATTACAAAAATTTTAAATTATAACATTTATTGGATAACATAGCAATTTATCTTTGATTTTTTTGAAATTTTGTAAGCATTAAGGATATAATAAGAATATGCAATCCAACGGTTAGATTTTCAAAATTCATGTTCAATATAAATATATACGATGAATTTGTAAAGTTTCTCTTAAACTTTTTTTCTATAATTAATAATGGTCTAACTTGGACCACAACGTCCGGAGTCAAACTTTTTCCAACATCAATTAATGCCACAGTGACCCATTCTTTAAATAAGAAATAACCGTTGTTTTAATGTACTAGTAGTCTAGTAGCGGACTTTTCTTCCTATTTTTTTAGACAAGTTGAATCACGTTGGGGACAATTTGAGCATCTCAACTGTCACTTCATCTAAACCATTATAAAGTATTCTTCATTATCAGCCTTTACTCACCGCCACCGCCACCGCCACCTTCGCCCTTCTTTATAATTATACACACGATATTATAAATTATACTTTATTTAAAAAGTGTAGGTTGAATGAACAAAATTTTCAATTAAATTATACGGGTTTAAAGTACATTTTTTAACCTTGAAATTTGATATTATTTTCATTTTGTTCATTTTCTTTTCAAAAATTTCGTTTTGATTATATATATATTAAGTATTAAACCCACCGTTTATTTCTATTAGTAATCTTGTGAGACTTAACGTTATTTTAGTAATGTGTCTTGATTAAAGAATGTCACTTATCTAGCACTTAACGATCATATTGCAGATAAAAATGAACGATGTGAGCGATATAAAAGAAAATCAAACATGAAATGTAAAAATAAAAATTTTAAAACCTAAGAGGCCAAAATGAAAACACCCTCACCATTAAGGACGGAAATTGTACTTTACTTCAATTCTAAATATGAACAACACAATTCTTTCACATTTCAGTGTATTGTTTTTATTCCCTTCGTCTCAATTTGTTTGTTCTCTATTTTATTTTGGAATGTCCCAAAATATTACCATATTTCTAAAATTAAAAACCGTTAATTTACTAATATTTCTATTACGCCCCTACTTTATTTTCAAAACCATTTTTGATAAATTTATTTAAGGGTGATTTTGGAAACTTATACATTTTTATATAGCAGACAAGACAATAAATAATGTTCTCTTAAAAAGTTAGATTTTTGAAACAAAACAAAAAAATTGAGACGGAAGAAGTATTTTATTTTTGAAAAATGATATGTCCACAATAATTTTACAATATTTTTACAACAAATCCTAAGTGGCAGGTTGTTACTGGTTGTTATTGTTGGGTTAAAAAAGTAATCTCAATGCTAAATTCAAATTTGAATCAATAATAACTAACCACTCATGATTTGTTATAAAAATATTGTGGACGTAGCATTTCTCTTTATTTTTTCTTTACTTAATTATTGCTTTTTTCATCTTTTTCCCTAAATAAATTCAGGCTCAAATGTTGTTTTCTTCTCTCACTAAAGGTTAAAAATTTAACATTTAACACACCTATGCTAGACACCTATGCTAGTGCTCAGTATTGGGATGAAGAAGACCGAGTTCCTGGTAATTCTAAAAATCTACTGGATCTCTAGATGTATTCGTATTTCCAAATTATATATATATATATATATATAGTAATGCAAACAAAAAAAAAAAAACCTCTAATTAGTAATTACTAATTATATCCAGCCATCTTATTTTCATTTTATAATCAAAACTTAAAAATAAGGACTTAGTTTAGGTCTAGTGCATCTAATGTACTGGATCCAGTCAGATAGTGACACGTGTCTAAAAGTAGACACATGTTATCATCTCAATGGACCCAATACTACTAATTAAACACTAGACCTAAGCCTGACCTAAAAATAAATTAATCTGAAACTTAATAGTACTTAATACTATTATACTACTACTTCGTGCATGGATTAGCCACTGAGGAGTGAAGGATCAGTTGCATGACTGTTGGCGAAACCCAAACCTGTCATTCCTCAAATCAAACTCCACGTGAAAATTCTGCATCTGAAAATTCCCCAATATTATGGATGGCCCACCCACCAACTCTCTCTCGCCGGCAACCCCATCCGTCACCACCGTCAAGCACACCACTCCGCCACTTCCCTTCTTATCTTCCCACGCCATTGCAAATATATTCTCCAACGGCAATGCCATCTCCACCCCTCCCTTGAAGTGAAACCTCAGCTCTGGAAACGACACCGTTTTCATCTCCTTTGACACGTTGAAACATGGCCTTAACCCCGTCATTGCTTCCACTCCCACCGCTCTCACTTGCTTCTTCACCTGCCTTCCAAACTCCGCCGCTACCAGGTCGAACACTTCACGTGACATGAACGTGAAGGTGGTCCCGGAGTCCACGATGGTCCCACCGCTTCCATCAAGTTGCGGTGATAAGTACCTACATTATAATAATGTTAAATGATTAAATTCACTGTTTTTAACAGTTACCATAATCCTGAGTTAACGGTTTAAACTTTTGGAACCATTTAGTATTTATCAATTATCAACCTGTAGGGAACCTTGACGCGCTGCCCTCCGACGCTGATATGACGGAGAGCCACGTAGTAGTAAACAGAGAAGGCAGGTTTGTCAGCGAGTTTAGGATTCTTGACAAAGTTAGTGTAGCTTAAGTTCAATCCCTGACTCTTTTTGGATCTGTTGTCGAGAACTAGCGAACTGTTTGTTGTGGTTTCGTCGAAATGGTGGGAGAGAAGACAGTAAGAGAATTTATTAAGGCCCAATTGGCTTGGCAACGATGTTAAGCCACGTCCAAATCCAACAATACCGGCGGGTTGGAAAGAAGAGAAAACAGAGCAACCGACAAGGAAGTTATGTACGGTTTTGTTAGGAAGGTTGAGGGTTTCGGAGAGAGCAATGCCGCCTGTGGAGCCTGAACCGTAGAGGATGAGATATGGAGGGCAGATCTGAGTGCAGTTATTGGAGCTTTGTTTGCAATCATTGCATTGAGTATTAGAGCGGTGAATCCAAGAGCATTTGGGGTTTAGACAGCCTAGGATCTTGGAGGAGGAGGAGAGCTTGGGAATGAATGGTAGTATTGGAGATTTGTGTGGGTTTGTGGTGGAGCTAGAGAAGGAGCAGTTGTCGCAGCGGTAATGGTGGGTGCAAGGGAACCAAGTAAAGTCGCTGCCAGTGTCAAGAAGGAAAGGGAGGGTTTGAGAAGGTGTGCCGAAGCTAAGAGAGATGGAATATGCTCCATAGCTGTGGGAGAAGATTGGGGTTGTTGTGGTTGTGGTGGTTTGTGGATTTTTGAGGTGGTGGGCTCTGGTTAAGGAAGAGGAGGCTAAGTAGTTGAGGTTTTGGTAGGGAAGGGGAAGTGGGTATTTGTGCAAGTGTGAGATTGGTATGCTGGTGGAGGAGATTAAGGTTAAGAGAGAGAGTAGAGAGAGGAAGCAGAGCAGAGAAGAAGAAGAAGAAGAAGCAGCCATGATTGTTTTGGTTATGTGCTTTTTGGGTTTTGAGAGAGAAATTCTAAAGCTGTTTGTTTGGGGATGATAATGGAATGGTACGTACTACGTAGAGGGTAAGTGGTTAGGTTAGAGTGATAAATTTGTAGCTGTGAGGTTTTTAAGTGATTCAACTGTCCCTTTACAATTTGCAATGCATGTGTCTAAATCTAGATCTGGATTTCATGTGCAGTATAGGTAGGGTCAATCAATGTTAACAAGGGGAGGGCCCGAGTGCTTAGACATTTTAAGGTTTCTGATGGTTATACAAGCAACAACTTTCACTTTTCCAAGTTTGAAGTAAGTTGACAACAAGCACAAGCAGCTGTAACTTGTAACTTGTAAGGTTTCATTCATTTTTATTTACGTTCCTCGTAAGTAAAGGGTGATTTTGAACAATTTAGAGTGAATTTCAAGCTAAGCCTTTTTTTAATTTCTCAGGGAATTTTGAGCTTCAATGCTTTAACTGTTTAACATCACTTTTTCAATTGATCTTAATCAACTTTTACAATAATTTCACATCAAATTCTAAGTGACAAGTTGTTACTGGTTATGATATACGTCCAACATTGACATCATTTTTTTTAAATTACCAGTAACATCTTGCTACCTAAAATTTGTTGTGAAATTATCATGAAAATGTATTAAACATAGTAGCATTACTCAATTTATCAAGTTATATTGTAAAATTTGTAGTAGTTTAAACATTTTCTTTTTTTAAATCATTATCATTCATCATTAAATGAGTATATTAGATTCTCATATATAAACTATCGATAACTTAAATAGATAGTAAAATAATGCTAATTAATATTTGGAAAATAAATTATTAGATACTCCTATAATACAATGACCCGTTAAATTTCAAACAACTAAATTTTCAATAAATTGTAAAAAATTAAGAGTTTTATAATGAAATTATGTTACAAACTTTAAAAGATCTTATTTAAAAATAAAAAAGAAGAAACTAGAGACATTTTTTCACAATAAATTTCATAATTGCTAAAATGAGTTAACTATTAGTGGTTGAGACAATTAACATGCTCATACCCAACATTTTTTTTTCCATTACACAGCGTTAACCACTTCAACAATTATGAAATTTATTATAATAAAAAAAAATAAGTTGCATTTGTAGCATTATTGAAAAAGAAAAAAAAAAAAGCATCTATAATTTTCTTCTTCATTTATTATTGGTGCGACTTAGTGGCACAGACCATAAAATGTTTGTGGGTGAGAGAGAGAGGGAGGATGTACTTAGAAATTAGAATCTTAGATTAGGCACATGGATGGCCTTTTTTTCTTTTTCTTTTTTGATAATGGGCACATGGATAGCCTGTACTCATGAGCATGAAATGTCACTTTTTAATGGAGGCTGCAAAGTTTTTTTTTTTTTTTTTAATATTCTATCTTCTTCTTGATTAAAGTTAAAATTTTCAAGACTTGGCTCGTTAAATAAAATAGGCTGATTACCCAAAAAAAGATGTCCAGAAACAATGATATAGTCTCTATAAAAAATAAAAAAATAAAAAAAAACCTAACCCTTAAAAGGGCAGTCATATATCTTTTAAAATGTTAAAGTAAGAGCAATGTTACGGCCACTAATTTAAGTAATCTTGCATTTTTAATAAAATCCAAAATAAACAAAGTATCCCAAAAATTAGGAATAGATTGCAAATATCTATTATATATATATATATATATATATAAAAGACAGAAATTTTACTGAATACCATTATTCCAACCCGTACCTCCCTACCACACAAAAACTTAAATTATCACTCAAGTTGAAATATCCACACTAGGATTGAGTAGTCAACACTTTATGTTGTGTTTTGAATAGAGAATTTTAGCTAAGTTTATGGTGCATAATAGAATTTAAATTTGTATCAATTAAAATTATCTATTTGGTCAATAAGGAAGTTTAGACATGAGTTGAGAGCTTAAAATCCTATTACAAATTTTACATATTGAGCTATTTCCAAAACTCCCCCAATCTTCAAAAACAAAAACAAAATCAGTAAAATCGATCTAGTCTCATGCTCTACCCAATCTCCAATAACTTAAGCTTATCAAACCACCATAGCAGATATGTTTCAATCCAACTCGGCTTGCAAATCATCTCCATCCTCTCCCTATTTTCCAAACTCATAATCAAACAATCTACAGTGATTTCACATTTACATTGCCATGGCCCATGTTAGGTTCACCTTTTCCATCTTTAGTCGCCATCTATTGTCCTTCCCAAGGAAAATTGTCTTATTCTTTAGTGTCATCGAGTGCAACATCTCCATAATGAGATTGTACACACTTCTACGATAACAAGAAGTATCAAATCATCATCAATCATATTGAGCACGAGGCATTATTAGCGGTTGTGTTATATTTGATAGGATTCTAAATAATGGGAAGTAATTAATTTTTTTGTGGATTTAAAACAATTTATTCATCCAAACCCATTTTTAATGTCGCTCAAAATTCCAAATCACTCTAGTCAGTTCAATTTTCATGATCAAATTAAAAACAAAATAACATGCATAAAAAGGGAGGAAAAAAGTTTAGTTGCATTTTTGTAGCACGTTGCTTGTGCAATGATATGCTTGAAAATAAATCAAGCTGTTTATGAACAGCTCAAGTTTTGCTCGGGAAAAAAAAATTATCTTAGTTTATTTAGTAAGCAAGTCAAGGTCCAGCCCATATTTAGGCTCGATTATTGAACAAGCTAAGTTCAAAAATAATAATATGTTAGGAAACAAGTTCGTGAATACAAGGGCTTAATTTAACTATATATAATATTATATTTTTATACGTATACTTGTCCAAAAATATATTTGTAAGGACTCAAATTGGATTGGACCCAAAAGAGGGATAGGTTTAAACCCAAACAATAAAATTTCTAGAGAGCGGGTGTAAGAGCTAACTCTAATTGGTAGAAAAAGACACGATCATTGTGCAGCAAATGAAGCTTCAGACTTGTTAAGGGTCATTTTCGTAAAGTCAGCCCAACCCAGCATAACAGACAATAAGAGTGGCAGGAACAGAATAAAACTATTAGACCCGAGCGGCAGGAATAACAAAACACAGGCCCATAACACGAGCAAATGGGTCTTGAGGAAGCAAATGGGCCTAAAGGGCCCGGAAAGAGAAAAATGACACCCATGGGCAATGTATGGTATGAAAAAGTGAGAATGGGCCGCGGCAGGCCCAAAGCGATGTAAAGAAAGTAGGGGTTAATGGCAAACCCATGAACCCCAAGGATGAGAATGAGGAGATTGGGCCGAGGAAGCTCAATCAAGTTAGTAAAAAGCCCATGGGAATACAAAGTCAGTAAATGAGCCGAGGAAGCCCAAGGAAAGTAAAAGGGCCGCAGGCCCAAAGAAGAAAGAAAGGGACAATGGAACCCATAAAATGAGAACACCAGCAGACTTTCTTAAGTCACTGGGGGAAGAAGTGAAACGGCAGGTCTGAAAGGGGCCTAGCAGGAACATGTTGCCATGGTAGGAAAGGCCAAGCAATGAAAACAAGACATAAAGCATAAAACAAGAAATGGGCCAAGGGAGATGTACTAAGGAAAGCCCAATCCAAAGGGAGGTAGTGAAGGTGCAAACAGTCCGCGTAAAAGAATCAAGAAGAGTGGCAGACGAATACAAACAAGGCGCCATGAGCCGCAGGCCGGCTTTGAACGCACATAACAGGGAGCATGCGCAAAGCCCAGATGCCACCAGCCTGTACCCAGCCAATATGGGTCGTGGTGGGGCCATGGGTCCGTGGTAAGAGGTAAGGGGGGGTGTGGTTTGGTGGTGGGGAGGGGGGGAAAGGATTTATTTTGCGTTCCCTGTCTAAACCCTTTTGGAGGTACGTCCTGCTGGGATGACAGACCGTCTAAAAGGGGTAAGATTGGAGAGGGAACATTGGGTGCATGCCATAGGAAGAGAGAGAGAGCATTTAAAGCCACGGCAGAGAGCAGTGCCACGACGGACAGAAACAAAACAAACCTGTCTTTGTCTGGCGAGGGCGAGCAATGCGCAGATGGTGGTCGGCAAGCATGCCCAGACCAGACAAAGGCCGTTAGAGGGTAAAATGGTAAAAGAACGATTACGGCAGGCCCTATAAAAGGAGCCTCGCCATGCCCTGTAAAAGGGACCGAAAAACAGAGGAAGAAAACACATAGAAAGAAAAACTAAAAGGAAAAGGAAAATAAAGGAAAAAAGATAAGAAAACAAGTTGTGAGGATAATAGGCATGCACCAATAGATCTTTTCTTCCCTCTCCCCCTCAAAATCCCACTCTCTAAGGGATAATAAAGCGGTAAAAAACTTTCTCCACGCATCAACCATTTAGGTCCGATTCCCTCAAAGTCATTAATCCCCACGGCAGGATATTCTCCTAGGAGATTAGTTTCATTGAGAGGAAGCGTTCTTCCTCTTTGGACGGTCACCATCACAGACTCGGTTTCTGTCTTGATGTTTATCTTTGATTAAACCTCCGTTGTTGTTCAATCCATTGTTTTTCTTTTCTTTTAAAAGCCATCATTATTATTATTACTATTATTACTGTGACATTCGGCCATCATTATTATTGAAGCCACGACATTCTGTTTGTTCATTTTGTTGTCATTGTATCTGCCTGCGGTAATTTTGTGGTAATAGCTCTGTTTGCCGTGAGGGGTGTTCCTGGCAGATAAGGTTGAGTTTGTGCACAAGCCGACCCAAAGTGAGTTGCAGTTGGGCCGGTCTCAACTTCCCTACTCAGAAACACATCAGGGACCATCACTTGCAGAGGGCAGCCCAGCCCAAACACAAAAAAGGCCCCTACAAGACTATTTAAGCGATATCAACTCTCCTCGGTTAGGTTTCAAGGGATATCTTAATGGATGTTCTCCTGTTCTTCTCCTTTCTTTTTCTCCAAAAGTCCTTTTTTCATGTCATCTACTTTCCTGTTATATATTGCGTCCCTCCCTCCATTTTTACCATACACGTGTAAGTTCTACTCTAAGAACTTCTTTCTGTCCCATCCAGCACTTCCTGGAACCTTCGCTCAGTGGCCATAAGGCTACTTGGCTACTGTTCAGGTATCACCTCCACATTAATGCGGCCAGAGAGTTAGCTGGGAAGCATTTAATGTGGAGGTAGCAGCTTTAGCAAATATTTGCTACCTTTCCCGGTTCTTCCTTCGTTGATGTTCATTTTTAGTTCATACGTAACTTTGTGAAGGACCTTGAATACTAAAATAGTTACATCCACCTCGGACCTTGGTATTAGAGGTGGATCTTATCCTCGGACGCAGTTTGGGCCACCATACATGACTTATATCTCTTTGTCTTATACTACTCTCAAAATAACTCTCTTTAGCCATCCTCGGATAAGTAAATGTCCTCGGATTGGGCCGTTGGGCCACAAGCCCACTTCCTATGAATTCTATGTCATCTTTTTGGGCAACCGGCCCCACAATATTTATGTAGACTTGAATTTGAATTATATAAGTTTGTTAATAGTTTCAAATGATATTGAATTATTATTTATAATTTATTGATAATATAAACCTTCAATTCATAATAAAAATTCAAAGACTTGTGAATAAGTAAAACATTTTAGTGATGATTTTATTATATATAGAAAAATAATAAATTTATCAAGTAGACAGTAAACAAGCTCATGCTTACTCGACAAGAAAATGAACCAAATAAAATTAAATGAATAAGCTTAAACTTTTATTACTTACTTTTAGCTAAACCTTTCATTCTTTTATTTATAATTATTGCAGGGACCTGATTTGGTTTCCTAGCCCAAAAGATAGATGGACTTAAGCTCAAAAAGCCCAAAAATAATGAATTTGTAGAGAATGAGTTGGAAAACTGGGGTTTAATGAATCAAGCAACAAATAAAATAGATCTTGATGACAAAGGAATAAAGATAACAAATTTACACTAAGGAAGAATGTCCACGGCAAAATCCGAGGAGGCTGGTTCTTCTATATTGCTCTTAAGTTTGATTACAAGTGTGGTTTCCAACTGTTACAGTGTTTTTCTCTTGGTTTTCTGATCTCACTTTCTCTAGGGTTCTCTTACATTATATATGTTCCTCTTAATGATCTTGGCCCTCCATTTGTTGATCATCCAAGCCATTACTTGAGTGTTTGTTCCATCGGACTCCCTCTCTGCCCCTCTGTGAGTTGGGATAGCAAAGGCAGTACTGTTCAAGGGTCTTCTCCACATAAATGCGGCTAGAAAATTAGCTACAGAATATTTAATGCGGTGACAGCAGCTTTTCCTTAGATATTTTGAACTTCCATCCCTCATGTTTGCTCATAATACACACCCCTATCAATAGAACGTCCTGGAATGTCACCTTGAATAATAAGATATATATTTGATCCGTGCTTTGCTCATCCAAGGAGATAATCCTTCTCGGACCACCTTTCCCAATCTTTCCGTTTACATCTTACTCATGGGCTTTTGAACTTAACATCTCCACTACTATTTATCAGTCCTTGGACCAATCAACGTCCTCAGCTAAGGCCCAAAGCCCAATATACAATTTTTGGGCCCTTATCCCTACAATTATATTTTAGAAATTTATATTTTAAATGGCTAAGTGATGGACAAGTGTCCCAAGCCAATGAAAGAAACAAGAATGAACTTTGTATTAGATTCACACTTCTGACATTGAAGTATTAGAAATTTGTTCCACCCATTCAAATGAGTGTCGCTTGTTACTCCCTCGAGTTTAGGGGAAATTAGCAATTCATATTTAGACTATTTAGCAACCATCTGCAATACAATGAATTAAAAATAGGTCATGCTAACGAATGTCCTTAAGACATTGATTAACAATCCAGTTAAATAAAGTTTTTATGGAAAAAAAAATTATTAATGTTTTGACAGCTTTTTTCATTTTTTATAAAAGTGATGTCAGAATTTTCTTAAAATGGATTGTTAACCAATACCCTAAAAGCACTTATTAGCATTTCCCATTAAAAATAGGTTAGTGTGGACAAAAAGGACAGAATAGAAGCAACCATTGGAATCTTGGATATGTAATACACGCGGATGAGCATTGCTTTTATGTT
This sequence comes from Quercus glauca, assembly GCA_023736055.1. Lineage (NCBI taxonomy): Eukaryota > Viridiplantae > Streptophyta > Magnoliopsida > Fagales > Fagaceae > Quercus > Quercus glauca. Next base: position 50,075,954 of record CM043315.1, on the reverse strand, counting down.
AAGGAAAAGTTAACCAATGCTCTAAAAATATTAGTTTAGTAAATATTTTTTAAAATTTTTTAATGGAAAAAAAAAAGGTAATTGTTTTGAAATCTTTTTATATTTTAAATAAAAGTAGTGTCAAAATTTTTCTAAAATAAATTATTAACAACTGTTTTAAAAGCACCCGCTAACATAACTCTTTATATTATAACCAATATATAATAGCACAAAACATAAACAAAACTCTGAACAAAAACAGATCAGGATTAAAGTTAGCTTTGAAAATAAACTTTAAAAAGGCATCAACTTTCAGTTTTTTAGCTTTAGTTTTTTTTTTTTTTTTGTTAAATATTTTTCTATCTAATTTCATTCATTTTCTAAAATCAATATATATATATATATATATATATGTTTCACAAGTGTGTAGTAGCCCATATTCCTGGTCAGGACACAGACCGCAGGAAAGCCCAGCCCACGAGAGATAAATGCAACGGCGCCCTAATAAAGTGGCGCCTATTAGTGAGTGTGGAAAGTGCTGACTACTGGCTAGTGCTTTCTGGTTGGTGGGACGGTACTTTTGTCTATTTGCTATTTCCAATTACGCGCCAAATACTCGCCGCACTTAATTTTTCCTTAGCAATAGGCGGGCATCGCCGATTCGAACGAAGTTGGAATCACATCCACCTAATTTTCTTTTTTTTATTATTTTCTTTTTTTTATGGACCTAATTTTATTTTTGTCGTCAACCAAGTGCTTATTATTCTTCACATCTCCTCAAGAGCTCAAATAACTCACACTCATACCTATCTGCACCCTAATCTCTTGGCAAAACTAGTATGTTTTTTTTTTTGATGAACAACTAGTATGTTTTTTTAATGCCAAAGCCAGCGCATGATATTCTTTAGTCTTTAGTCATTTTTAGCTTAGTCAGGCATGATTTTTTTTTTCTTTTCTTTTTTCTTTTTGGAACTCAATTTTAGATTTTGATTCCAATGAGCTTATTTGGTAAAATTTATCATTGTTGAATAAATGATTTGGATTTTAAATTCTCTTACACCAAAATCAATTGGTATTTTAATTCAATGATAAAGAACAATCATCATAAAGTGGACACCATTAATTCAAATCATATCGTGCATATAAAAAAAAAATACATATATATACACACACATAAGTTTAATACAAGCTATTTTAATTTATCAACTTAAATTTATATTACTATTAAACAATTTCATAAGTTAATGAAACTTCGATTTTTATTTATTTTTTTATTATTTATAAACATGATATGATTTGAATTGATGACGTCCGTTTCATAATGATTGCATTTTATGATTGGATCAAATTACCAATTGCTCTTCATAAGAATCTAAGGCCAAATATAAAAAAAAAGAGACCCCTAACATATAATATATTAAATCTATTTGTCTTATAGTTATAGTATAACAATAAATAATTTGTAGTAAAAAAGTAATTCTCTTACTTAGAATTAAAAATAATAATAAAATAAGACATCTTCAATTGGCCTATAAAATGCCTTATTTATCTGTCTTGTGATGTAAAATTTTTAATTAAGCTCAAAATTTTGACAAATTGAAATTATTTGTAAAATATAATACTCTTTTTAAATATTCAACGTTTTATTATTACATTTTATTTTATTTACAGTAGTTTAAGATTGTACAAATTTTCAATCCCCCACAAATTTTATTCTTCCTTTCTTTCTCTATCAAAATTAAAGTTAGAATAATAGTTTTTTTAGACAAATTCATTACTGAAATTCATTATTCAATAATTGAAGTTCAACATTGCCAAGAGAGACATTGAACATCTAAAATATGATATTTATTATAATACCGATTGTTTCAATACTTTAGAATTAAGAGTTTAAAATTATGTTTTATCAATATATGAAAATAGTCCAATTAATGTATTAAATTATATAAAAATTTTGAATTATATTAATAATACATTTTACATTTGTGTCTGGCACTAAAATCTGTTAAGTTGGCCTAGACTAGGTCTTATTTTTCTCATGTAAAGCGTAATGCTAATTCCCCAGCTCATTTGTTAGCAAAGTATGCCAAGGGCATAGTTAATCAATGTATGTGGATGGAGAATTGTCCAAGTTTCTTAGAGCTTGCAATTCTTCATGATGTAAACTCTAATGTTGTTTAATATTAAGTGTGTGATTTCCTATCAAAAAAAAAAAAAAAAGGTTTGAAAATAATCTATTTGAAGTTGAATTGAAATATTTAATAGAAATAACACCATTTAGAATATACTATTGCTCAAAATTTTTTATTTTATATTTAAGGTACTCTACACATACGAAAAAACTTTATAACAATGTGGCCATATTTTGCATGAAATACATATAAAATGCCAATATCAATGTTAATATTTCATGATTTTGACATGATCATATCAGTATTAGTATAAAGAAACCAATTGTATAGAGACTAGAATTGTAAAAAAAAAAAAAAACACAATTATTAAATTAATGACTTTGCAAAGAAGTGTTAAATGAGTACTTCCATTAGGATATTGGAAGAAATTAATGATTATTTTATAAAATACCTGATTTTGATTATTGTCGTAGGCTAGTTTGGTATCTGAATACAAGTTATTTTAATTTATCAACTTAAACACATGTTCTCTAAAAAAAGAAAAACATAAAAATATATTACTATTAAACAATTTCGCATGATCAATTAGTTTTTTTTTTTTTTTTTGGTTGGTCTTAATAAAAAAGTTGATATAAAAAATTGAATTAATAATATCGAGTTAATTCAAAATTGATATTTGATGGTTGGCTTTACTAAAAATTTAATATAAATTATACCAACCAAGTTACACCTAATCTAATCAATTGTTAATATTATATCAATTAATAATTTTTTTATTTAATTAATATCTTAAAAAATGTCATGATTGAATTCCATGGTGTCTTTATTCTTAATAAAACATATGCATTGTAGGGACTCAAATTGAATTGGACCCAAGAGAGGGATGGGTTCAAGCCCAAACAATAGAATTTCTAGAGAGCGGGTGTAAGAGCTAAGTTCAATTGGTAGAAAAAAGATATGATTGTTCTGCAACAAAAGAAGCTTTAAACTAGTTTCAACAATATCTCTTCTTCTCGACTAGGTTTTAGGGGATATCTTAATGGATACTCCAGTGTTTGTTTTTTCTCTCTCTTTTTCCAAAAAGTCCTCCTCAATGTCACCTACTTTCCTGTTATATAATGCATTCTTTTCTCATTCTCTCCGTACACATGTAGGTTTTAATCTGTGAGCTTCTTTCTGTCCCATCCAGCACTTCCTGGAACCTTTGCTCGGTGGCCATAAGGCTACTTGGTTACTGTTCAGGTATCACCTCCACATTAATGAGGCCAGAGAGTTAGCTGGGAAGCATTTAATGTGGAGGTAGCAGCTTTAGAAGATATTTGCTACCTTTTCCAGTTCCTCCTTTGTTCTATATTCACCTTTTAGCTCATATGCAACTTGATGAAATACCTTGAATTACTAAAATAGTTACATCCACCTCGAACCTTGGTATCAGAGGTGGATATCGTCCTCGGATGCGATTTGAGCCGCAATACACGACTTACATCTCTTTGTCATATACTATTCTCAAAGTAACTCTCTTTAACCATCCTCGGATATGTGAACGTCCTCGGACTGGACCGTTGGGCCACAAGCCCAGTTCCTATGAATTCTCTGTTATCTTTTTGGGCAACTAGCCCCACAATAGCCCCTCAAAATCTCACTTTTTGTCACCTCGAAAAAAAGGGAGATTTTGATATTCTGTCCTCACCTCTTTCGTTGGACTTTTCTAAATTTCAGAAAGCTTTTCCATCTGCCCAAGGCACGCTCCTGACGTTTCGGCGCCAGGAGCACGCCATTATTAAATGATGGCGGCTTCTTTGCCCCCCACGTTCCAGCAAGATGTGAATCTAACGGTGGAGGGCTCGCGGTATTTATGGGTGGGATTTTTCCCGCTTACGATTTCTGCGCCACTATAAAGAGTTTTTCAAATCGACTCTCTTTGCAGTTACAAAAAATCGCATTGTCTTATCGTGTATTCATTGAACCTGTCCCTCTTTCTTTCTTCTCCATGCTCTCATAAATATCTGGAGTCTGTCCGAGGAGCTCGTTTTTCACACTTGTAAGTTTCCTTAACCCTCCTTAGTCTTCAGTCCTCTTCACTAATTTTTTTTCACGATTTTTAAGAAATGGATAGGTTTAAGTATCTAGTCAATTCCGAGGAGCAAATAGAGGAATTTAGAGCTAAGTATAGGATTCCCCCAACGGTGGGCATGAGATATGCTTCCTTAGGAGAGTGGGTAGATGAGAGGAAAACATGGGAAGTGGTCATCCCTATGATCGCTTTCATAGAGGGAGGGATGACCATCTCTATGGGCAGTCTTACCAGAAGTTATCTTAAGTTTTTTAGGTTATTTCCCACACAATGCGCCTCAAATATGTTCAGAGTGTTAGGGAGCATAGAAGCCCTTAATGCGAGGATGAACCTAGGTCTTACACATCACGATGTGAACTGGGTATACAACCTCAATCATTTGAAGGGTCAGGGATACTATCTTAAGTCTAGGTTCCCTGAGGTGAGGTTAATCCAGTATCTCCCTACGTCGAACAAGGGCTTAAAAGATGATTTTCTTATTTTTTTTAGGGAATGGCATGATGGTTTACCCTGTCCGACCTAAGAGGGAACACCAGGTAGGGTTTTTAGGCTGAACGCCTCTACACCTTGGTTTATACTTTTTAGTACAAGTTAACTTTATTTCTGACGGAATTTTTCTGCTATTTTACTAATTTTGTAGATAAGCGCGCTACCAGGCCTCAGTTTCAATTGGTTAACAGGGAGAGCTTGGATAGAATCCTGCGGTCCGAGGTGTATGTGAACCCATCCGACAGCCAATTAAGAGCAGCTCACATAATCCTTCGCTTCAAACCAATCTCCACATCCTTTCAAGCGCCCAAGTGTGTGATAAAGTCTAAGGATCCTCGGCTGCACCGAATCAGTGTAGCCTTTGAAGGGTTCCAATTCCTGAAGGTGTTCCAATTCCTAAAGGCACCCCTTTTACTTAGCCGTTACCTGTGGCCGCTGTTTCCGTAGGGGCTTCATCATCACGTTCTGTTCTTCAAGAAGTGAAAAAGGAAGAGGAAGAGGAAGAAGAAGAAGAAGAAGAAGAAGAAGAAAAGGAAATTGTAGAATTATTATATTCCGCAGACGACTTTGAGGTTTTCAACCAACCCCAATCTCCCGAGGAGATTTCTGACAACATGGGCATTCAGAGAAAGAAGCAAAGGAGCTTGCTGGATGTGATCGAAGGCAAACTTGGAAAGGGGGCGCCAGGGAAGTTAGCTCAAACCAATCTCCCCCCTCCTCCCCCTCCTCAACTACCCCAATCGCAGGGGGTTGAACCTACTGATTCCAAGAAGAGGAGAGAGCCAAAAGGCAAAGAAGTGGTGGAGACTGAGAGATCTCGCCCAACTTATGAAGATGAGGTCTAACGGGCTCCAAAGCAACAAAAGACAACTCATGGGCCTCAACGTGTTGTGGCCAAACAAAATATTCAGTCCTCAGAGCCCGAAGCCTGGCTTCCTGCTCCCATGCTCGGAGGTGAGCCTCTGAGGGAAGACGCCTTGATCAGAGACTTCAATGGCGAAATTGGGTACTACGTCGCCTCGGCCTTAGAAGAAACCCTCCTTCTTCCCAAGGACATGGCCGAGCTGAAAACGATGAAGAAGAACAAGATATTTATGAACATGAAGAGATATTTGGGCATGGTATGATATCCTTGCTGCTTTTCTTCTCCTTTTTGGTTTATTGCCTCTCTGACCCTTTTTCCTCTAGGCTGTTCAAGCCACTTTCAGGCTGGAAGAGATAACCAATGCCTGTTACCAGCAAATAGATGAAGAGAGAAAAAAGCGAAATACAGCTGTTCAGACACTCAACGTCAGTGAGCAGAACAACGCACAATTGAAGAAAAAGTTGGCCGACGAAGAACATGCTCAAAAGAGTGCTGATTCAGCCTTGGCAGGATTCCAAAGGCAGGCTGAGGACCAAAGAAAAAGTCTGCTTGATGCCAATGCTCAGCTGGCAGCTTCCAAGGAGTAGATATCATCCTTACAGAAGCAATTGGAGGAAGGCCAGAGGCTTAGAGATTAGGCTGAAAAAGCCAAAGCTGAGGCTGAACAAGCAAGAGCCGAGGTTGAAAAAGAAAGAGACGCAACCGAACAGCATGGGTACGACGTCGGCGTAGCTGAGACCGAGGATACCTTTCGGGCTGAGGTCCCAGTAGTATGTTGGACATACTGTGCCCAAACTTGGTAGAAAGCTCTCAACCGAGCTGGGGTCAAGCCATCATCAGAGCTGAAAAGGTCCGAAAATATTTACTTCCCCCCAGCCATACGAGCCCCAGGTGCTTCTTCCCAACAACAGGAGGACTCCTCTATTGCTGCTGAATCAGCTGAAGAAGCTCAAAATCAGAATCCCCTCTCTACCAATCAGCAGACACAGCCTGAAGTGCTTGAAGTGGCAAAAGATACCTCCTTAGACAAAGCAGCAGAGGGAACTAAGGATGGAACAGCTTCTCAGAGCTTTGAAAAGGACTTAACTTCTACTATTTTATCTGTTGGGGAAGCTTCAAAGAAGAAGGAGAAAGTTGTTCCTCCTCAGGAAACTAGCAAAGTTCCCCCACCCAAGCTCCAAATAAAACTAAGCAAATAGATGATGTAATTTTTAATTTTAATTTAATTTTTTTCCTTGAGGATATTCTCAATTATGATGTGTATTTCCCTTTTCAGATTTGTATGAGACACTATGACTTTATCTATTACTTGTGTAATTTCCTGCATGACTGTTTTTTACTTTTACATTATCTCAAGCTACAAAGGAGTAAAATCTGACACTATAAGAGAAAACTTAACTTTATGTAGGCTAATTGAGAACCAAAGTAGACTATAACTGCGAACTCCCCAACCTTACAAAGGCTTGCTTTATATTCATTAAAAAATGTCTATACTGAAGATAATCTTCCAGACGATTAGTCCCTGGAAGTATTGATCACCCTAGAACGCTTTAAGTGATGCTCATGGAGTTTGCCTTGATATATAATGATAGTCACATAGATCCCATTTAAGAAGCACTGATTTTTACTAAGTTAGTAGTATAAACAATCTGTCATACCTTAGCTTAAGTGTAATACTCGGATTAAGGTCACACTGTGTATTAATTTCTACCAAGTTGTGGTCCGAGGATCTTACATTACTTAATTTCTGTTTAATACTTCAATAAATATGATAGTGTATTAATTTCCACCAAGTTGTGGTCCGAGGACCTTACATTACTTGGTTTCTGTTTAATACTTCAATAAATATGACAGTGTATTAATTTCCACAAAGTTGTGATCCGAGGACCTTACATTACTTGGTTTCTATTTAATACTTCAATAAATATGGCAGTGTATTAATTTTCACAAAGTTGTGGTCCGAGAACCTTACATTACTTGGTTTCTGTTTAATACTTCAATAAATATGACAGTGTATTAATTTCCACCAAGTTGTGGTCCGATGACCTTACATTACTTGGTTTCTGTTTAATACTTCAATAATTTGAGAAACATAAGTAATAGAATTTAGGATAAGCTATAAAAGGGAAATAGAACAGAACTGTTCATATTAATAGTAATACCTCTTTAAGTTGCTTACATTCAAAGGATGGAGTATAGTTTTTTCATATAAATCTTCTAAGTAATAAGCCTCTATTCCAGCTACAAATGTGATACGATACGGTCCTTCCCAATTAGGCCCTAATTTTCCCCAAGCCGGATTTTTGGTTGTTCCCAAAACTTTTCTCAACACCAAGTCCCCTGGAGCTAACGGCCTCAGCCTTACATTTGCATCATAACCTTGTTTCAGCTTATGCTGGTAATAGGTTAATTGAACCATCGCATTCTCTCGTCGTTCGTCTATCAGATCTAGATTATTACTCAAAAGCTCATCATTGCCATCCGAGGTGAAAGTTCTAGTCCTTTGTGTGGGAAAATCCGTTTTAAGTGGAATTACAGCCTCAACCCCATACGTCATTGAAAATGGGGTTTCCCCTGTTGAACGTCGGGGCGTTGTTCGATACGTCCAGAGGACATGTGATAGCTCTTCCACCCATTTTCCCTTTGCATCATCCAGTCTCTTTTTTAGCCCACTCACAATGACTTTGTTGACAGCCTCAGCCTGCCCATTTCCCTGTGGATAAGCCGGAGTGGAATATCTATTCTTTATCTCCAGGTCGGAACAATACTTCCTGAAAGCCTTGCTATCAAACTGAAGACCATTATCCGAGATGAGAGCTTGAGGAACCCCAAATCGCGTGATGATGTTCTTCCAGACAAATCTTTTGACATCCACATCCCTGATATTAACCAGGGGCTCAGCTTCGACCCACTTCATGAAATAGTCCGTGCTAACTAGCAGATATTTTTTATTGCCTATTGCCTTAGGGAAAGGACCAACAATATCTAAACCCCACTGAGCAAAAGGCCAAGGACTAGAAAGAGGGTTAAGAACTCCCCCAAGCTGATGGATGTTTGGGGCAAACCTCTGACATTAATCACACTTTTTAACATACTCCTGCGCTTCCTTTTGCATGCCTGACCACCAATACCCTTGGGTAATTGCCCGATGAGATAAAGATCTTCCTCCAGTGTGACTCTCACAAATCCCTTCATGTAGCTCTTCTAGAAGCGCCTCTGATGCTTTAGGATGCACACAAAGCAGATATGGCCCAGAGAAAGAGTGCTTGTACAACTTTTTGTCCTCGGACAGCCAGAACCGAGGAGCTTTTCTTCATATCTTTTCAGCTTCTGATCTGTCCTCAGGCAGTATATCTTTCTCAAAGAATAACGTTATAGGATCAATCCAACTAGGCATCGAGCTGATTTGATTGACCCGAAGCGAGTCCTCCATTATTTGAGTGGGTATGTTTAAATCTTCAACCATGATCACCCGAGGTAAATTCTGTGCCGAGGAGGTAGCAAGGGTGGCCAAAGAGTCCGCACGTGCATTTCCACCTCTAGGGATATGGGACAACTCAAAAGACTCAAAATCCACTTGCATACATCTAACCTGGCTCAAGTAACCTTGCATTCTGGCGTCTCGAGCTTCCAATTCCCCTTTAACCTGGCCCACAACCAGTCCTGAATCCGAGAATATCTTCACTGTTTTTCCACCCAGCTTCTTAACCATCGCCATTCCCTTTAATAAAGCTTCATACTTTGCCTCGTTGTTAGTGGCTGAGAATCCCAACCTTAAAGACTTCTCGATAATGGTCATTTCAGGAGATATTAGAACCAGCCCCACTCCTGACCCCCTCTGATTTGCTGCTCCATCCACATACACTTTCCAGGGTGAGGAACGTTGCATAGAGATAAAGCCAACTGATTTTTCATCCATGCCATGCGTGCTTGCTCCTATTTCTTCAGGGCCTTCAGCAAATTCGGCCACCAGGTTGGCGAGAACCTGACCCTTCACAGAAGTACGAGGCATATACTTAATGTTGAAAGCCCCTAGAATTGTGCCCCACTTGGCAACCCTGCCAGTGTAATCTGCACTCTGAAGTACTGCTTTGAGTGGATACTGAGTCAGAATGACCACAATGTGTGCTTGAAAGTAATGGGAAAGTTTCCTTGTAGCGTGCACCACCGCCAAAATGGCATTCTCCAACGGTAGATAACGCACTTCAGCCTCATGAAGTGACTTGCTCACGTAATAGACTGGCCGCTGCACGCCATTATCCACTCGTATTATAACAAAACTGATCGCATAAGTGGCTATCGCCAAGTAGGCGAAAAGGACCTCGTCCACCTCAGGACTGGACATAATGGGTGGCCGAGACAGATATTCCTTGAGTTGTTGAAATGCCAGGGCGCACTCTTCAGTCCACTCGAACCCTTTCCACTTGTGGAGTAAAAGGAAGAAAGGTCTGCACCTATTCGCCGACCTGGATATGAATCTGTTCAGCGCAGTAGTCATCCCAGTCAACCTCTAGACCTCATTGGGATTCCGAGGTAGTTGCAAGCTATTTATGGTTTTAATTTGGTCGGGGTTCACTTCAATTCCTCGGTGGGTCACCATGTAGCCCAAAAATTTCCTAGAGCTTATCCCGAATGAGCACTTGGATGCGTTCAAGTGCAATTTATGCTTCCTTAGAACCTCAAAAGTGTTGGTGAGGTTTGTCACATGCTCGGCCACTACCTTACTCTTCACAACCATATCATCAATATAAATCTCAATGTTGTTGCCCAACTGTGACTCAAACATCTTTATCATCATCCGCTGGTAAGTAGACCCCGTGTTCTTCAAGCCAAAGGGCATTACCTTATAGTGATAATTTCTAGTAGGAGTGAAAAAAGTGGTCTTCTCCTGATCACCCAATGCTAGTGGGATCTGGTATAGCCTTAAAAGACATCTAGGAAGCTCATCCGAGGATGACCTACTGTTGCATCTACCAGTTGATCTATACGGGGCATAGGGAAAGGATCCTTTGGACAATCTCTATTAAGATCTGTGAAATCAACACATACGTGCCATTTTCCATTTTTCTTCTTCACCACGACTGTATTTGCCAACCACTGAAGGTAAAACACTTCTTTGATAGCCCCTGCCTGCTTGAGCTTGGTCACCTCGTCTTTGATAGCCTCAGCATGTACTTTGGACAGACGCCGAGGTGGCCGTTTCTTCGGAATAACAGAGCGATTGACATTTAAATGATGACAGATGAAATCTGGATCAACCCCTGGGGCTTCATAGGCATTCCATGCAAACACATCAACGTTTCTTCTTAGGACCTCAACTAACTGCTCTTTTTCCAACGAAGGTAACAATGCTCCGACCTGAAACTACTTATCTGGATCATCACCAATATTCACTTTCTCCAAATTCTCACACTCCGCTTCCTCGGCAGATGTGCTGATGAGGGTTTCCAGACTCTTTGATTGCTATAAGTCATTCTCGGCCGTGGCCGATGTACCTACCTCTGGCCGATGTTGAATAGCCGCTATCATGCACTACCTTGCCATGGCTTGATTTCCTAATATCTCTGACACTTGGCCTCTTGATGGATATTTCACCTTCTGATGAAGAGTGGAAGAAACAGCCCCCAGGGTATGCAGCTAGGGCCTACCCAAAATCGTCGTATACGAAGAAAAAGCGTCTACCATAATAAAATCCACCTCCACCACATCTGAACCTGTCTGCACTGGTAATCTAATCATACCCATCGGAATGACCGATCTACCCTCAAAACTCACCAACGGGGAGCTATAGGCCGTTAGATCTTGGGGTGTCAAATTCAATCCCCTGTACAGGTCAGGATACATCACCTCGGCTGTGCTCCCCTCATCAACCATCACCCCTCTCACATCATACCCCCCAATCCTAAGCGTAACCACCAAAGCATCATCATGCAGTTGTATGGTTCCTCTTTTATCCTCATCTGAAAGCCTAACACTGGTGAGGTGCTCAGCTTTGCTTTCTTCGGCATTGAACTAGAGCCCCCATCCAAACAATGAGACACAGACATTATCTTGGAGGGACAAGACTCTGTTCTTCCTGGGACAGTAAATATAACGTTTATTGTGCCCAGGGCGGCTTCTGAAGAGGCATCTCCTCGAAATGTCGACCCTGTTTGACTTCCTCGGCCACTGGAGTGGTGCAGAAGGTGGGTCAACTTTCCTTCTCGGACCAGCTGCTCCAAGTGGTCCCACAGGTTTCTGCAATCTTCAGTAATGTGTCCATGGTCTTGATGGTATTGACAGTACAGGTTTTGATTACGTTTCGTAGGATCCCCTGCCATTCTATTGGGCAGTCTGAAGAAAGGCTCATTTTTTATCTTTTCCAGAACCCGCTGCACTGGTTCTCGGAACACCACATTAACCGTCTAGGAGTTGGTAGATCCTGATTGTTCTCCAAAGTCTCTCTGAGGTCGGTTGTTGTTATATCGATCCGACCTGAAATCCCTCCTCTTCTGAAGGATTACCTTGGACTTTCCTTTACCCTTATCTGATCCTCTTCTATTCTTCTATACTTGTCAATTCGGTTCATAAGCTGTCGATGCTGGTAATAGGTTTACCAGTTAGAGAGCTCCTCAGATCATGCTCGGTCGGAAGGCCCTCCTTAAAGGTATTAATGGCCACATCATCATTGGCTCCATCTACTTCGTTGAACATTTCCCAATATCTATCAGAGTAGGCTTTTAGGGTTTCCCCTTCTCGCATAGACATGGATAATAACGATCCCAAGGGCTGAACAACCCTCCTATAGGTAATAAAGTGAGCGCTAAAAGCTTGGGTGAGCTTCTCAAAGGAGTCAATAGTATTCGCTCTCAGACCGTTGAACCACTTCATCGCCATTGGACCTAGGCTTGAGGGAAAAACCTTGCACATCAGGGCCTTGTCCTTAGTATGAATGGCCATCCTCTGACTGAAATGGCTAACATGTTCCACTGGATCTGTTTGACCGTCATAAATGGTGAACATAGGTTGATGGAATCGCCGAGGAAGATTTGCATCCTCAATGCGTCACGTGAAGGGCGACTTAGAAACTTGACTCAACGCTTTGTTCAGAGCATCGTTCCCTAAGCCCTGGCGAGGTGGACTGTCATGTTTTCGTTCGCGGTGGTGCTCCTCACCATACGAAAAAGACTCACTGGGCGGAGTTCTTGACCTCCGTCTGTAACTGGTGCCATTTGACTCCTCAGAGGAGTCCTCGGAGTTGTGAGCCATACGCTTTCGTCGCTCGTGCCGTAATTCCCTTTTTAATATGTTAATCTCTTGCTGCATGCCTCTGTCGTTCTTTACGTGGGAGACATGGTTTTTCCCACGAGAATGACTTTTATCAGGGTGGGTTGTTCGTGCACTTCCCTCATGATTTCCTCTTTATTCATGGATCACCAACGGATTACCGTGCTGAGAGCCTCTGGACTCTGCTTGGTGTGGATTAACATCTACCTGTAGTGGGCACACTACTGGTTGCTGTGGTGCTCCCTCTTCCATCACAAACTTTGCACTTGTCTTTCTCTACAAATGGATCAAGCTCTTCCCACAGACGGCGCCAATTGTAGGGACTCAAATTGAATTGGACCCAAGAGAGGAATAGGTTCAAGCCCAAACAATAGAATTTCTAGAGAGCGGGTGTAAGAGCTAAGTCCAATTGGTAAAAAAAAGACATGATCGTTCTGCAACAAAGGAAGCTTTAAACTAGTTTCAACAATATCTCTTCTTCTCGGCTAGGTTTCAGGGGATATCTTAATGGATACTCCAGTGTTTGTTTTTTCTCTCTCTTTTTCCAAAAAGTCCTCCTCAATGTCACCTACGTTCTTGTTATATAATGCATTCTTTTCTCATTCTCGCCGTACACGTGTAGGTTTTAATCTGCGAGTTTCTTTTTGTCCCATCCAGCACTTCCTAGAACCTTTGCTTGGTGACCATAAGGCTGCTTGGTTACTGTTCAGGTATCACCTCCACATTAATGCGGCCAGAGAGTTAACTGGGAAGCATTTAATGTGGAGGTAGCAGTTTTAAAAGATATTTGCTACATTTTCCGGTTCCTCCCTTGTTCTATATTCACCTTTAGCTCATATGCAACTTGATGAAGTACCTTAAATTACTAAAATAGTTACATCTACCTCGGACCTTGGTATCAGAGGTGGATATCGTCCTCGGATGCGATTTGGGCCGCGATACACGACTTACATCTCTTTGTCTTATACTATTCTCAAAGTAACTTTCTTTAACCATCCTCGGATATGTGAACGTCCTCGGACTGGGCCGTTGGGCCACAAGCCTACTTCTTATGAATTCTCTGTTATCTTTTTGGGCAACTGACCCCACATGCATCATTCATCAAATTCGTTAATGATATTTATAAGTAGAAAAGAGCAGTGGCGGCTCTAAGATTTTTTTTTTTAGGGTAGTCATTAAGAAACTTAAATTATACGAAATTTAATAAAGAGACAATTTAAATATATCAACATCACCAAAAAAAAAAAAAAAAAACACACACACACACACACACACACAAATACATGAAATATTACAATTTTTTGTATTAACAAAGAGAATAAGAAAAAAAATAAACTAATAAAAGATAAAATGCAAATTGAAAATGCTGATATGAGAATAATAAAGTAATCACAATAATTTCATAACAAATCTTATGCAACAAGTAATTAGCCTGTTATTGATGGGTAAAATATGTCAATATTGAACCCGAATTAGAATTAATAATAGCTTACCACATAAAATTTATTGTGAAAATGTTGTGGACGTAGTATTATTCTTATATTTATTGAACTTAAATTCTTATGAGTCTTAAGTAAAAATGTTTAATATTTTTATTAGGGTGGTCAAAATAGGTTAATTTAATAAATAATATATTTTTTAAAAGTATATATATACCATATTTTCAAGTCAAGTGGTTCCAAGACACATTAATTTAAAATAATTATTTTTGGCATGATTATACTTATCAAATTTCGTAGGTGATATTTATAAGTAGAAAAGAGTATAAAAATACTTTTCTCAAAAAAAAAAAAAAAAGAGTATAAAAATACAATAAATTCAACCGTTTAAATAATTTTTTTTGGCATAATTATTGCCTATAGGAGTAGGGGTGCCCAAAATCTAAATAAGAAACGACCACATTGCCCCACCGAAGCGGTTAAGACATAGACATGAAATGGTTTTTTTTTTTTTTTTTTTTTGCCTTTCTTTAATATTGAATTAAATAATGAAATATGCAGTAATAAAAATAAAAAAGAAAGGAAAAAAACAAAAATAGTATTATAATGCGTGAAATTTTTATAAGTGCTTCCCTCCACATCTATATCCGAACTAAATTCCCTCCTTGTTTCTGTCCTTTGTTTCCCTCGTTTTCTGCTCTCTTTTCTCTCTCCCGCTTTTTTATTTTCTTTCATTCCAAACACCTTCTCTCTCAGATCCCTACCCACTCTTCCTCTCCTTTCCCTCCAATTCCTTTCATTTTCGATTTCCCTCTCAATTCCCTCCAACTCTCCACAACTCACGAGCTAATTGCTTTTTTTTTTTTTTTTCTCTTTCTTACAAAACCCTCAAACCCCATAGCCCCGACTCGGCTTGATCGATCTTGAACCGGGCTCTCGATGTCGGGTCTGCAAGCTCCGAACCGGTCGCCGCAGCCGCAGATGGGTCAGATCATGCAGCAGCCGCTGAGGAGGCAGCTTCCGTTCTCGTCTTTGAAGCCGCCGTTCGCTGCTCCAGCTGACTATCACCGGTTCTCTGATCCTCGCCGCGGTGGTGCTGCCGATCACGATGTTGAGGCCGAGGCCATCGTCGTTAAGCCTCTCGTGAGTTTTTCCCGATTGTATTGAAAAGATGGAATTTTTATATAAAAAAATTTGTAGTGTGTTTTTTAGTAGTTTGTGAATGGAGAAGAGAATTATGTTAGGATCTGCTTGTTTTGTGAATGAGATGAGTTATTGAGGTTCGGATTTGTTGAAATTAGTGATTTGAAAATTCTGAGTTAGTTATTGGTGTTGGGAATTGTCGAATTTGTGGAACAAAAATTGGTACTTTGATTTACTAGTATGGGCTTTTCTTCTTTACATTTATGAATTTCAGCTTGAGGTGATAGTTTTTGTGTTATTTTAAGAGTTCAAGGACTAGGTGAATTAGTAAAAATGGAGTCTTGTTAGGTGGGCATTTGTTTAACTGTGTGGTTGACCATGTGTATTTCATCATTGTTGCGTTTCTTAAACTTTCTTGTTACTTGTACAACATGAAACTATGATTCTGATTGTGATCAATGACGCATTAGTTGCCAAATGCTCTTTGTGTCTCGAAGATGTTTGAGTCTTGCATGAGAGAATGGAGTTATTTTGACTAACACTTATTTAATGACCTGTTTGTGTTGCTATTTATGCATGACTGCCTGCTTTATTTTTTACTAACAAGTTTCTCATTCAAATTATAGTCTTCTTTGGTGCTTGTTGGGGTAGCAATGAGTTGAGGTTTTTGGTTGAATTTCAACTATGGACTATGGCGTGTTAGAGCATCTCCTCATGTTGCTTTCTTATACGTGGACTATAGTGAAGGGTAAAATTTTAACATCAGATAATTTGAAGAAAAAGGGGAATCATTATTAGGGATTGGTTTAGTATGTGCAAATCAAAGAGTGCTGGTAATCCAACTTAAGTCCCAGCTTGTGGGAACTCAATTCGAGTGGGAACATGCTACTTTGCCCTCGCCTGCTTTAGATTCAGATCTTTTAGTCTTGTTGGAGTGTTGGACAGCTTGCATCTTGTTTGATTTCATTTGTATTTTGTTTTCTCTTTTAGGGTGCTTGGGCTTGACCCAAATTTATCAACTTTTTTTTTTCTTATAATTTCTTTTGAGAGAGGTATCTTTGCCTTCTCAATAGCCACACAATGCACATCCTTGCATCATGGCTGTTAAAATTAGATTGACTATCCATTTGCAAAAGTAATTTTAAAGAGTAGACACATTGAGTTTAGTATAGAAATTTTAATTACACGGAGTTTGAAATGTCTGAATGCTGAACACATTTGCTAGAATACCTTCCCATTGACAAATATTTTAGATTGACATCTTTATGTAGCCATAAAATTTTTATCCTTGCACCATGGTTGCTATGGGTGTAGGTCTTTTTGAACATCTGTATTGATGATACAAATGTTTGGGGTGTCCCTCTCAATGTCCAAATCTATAATGTGAGTTAATTACATGGTTCTGGAAGGGAGTGAAAGATCTTCTAAACTGTATCATTTTGCATTGATACTTATACAAATTCAAAGTACTGATGCTAAATGCTGATTCTTGTGTGATTGTCATTGTAGCCATTTTAATGTTTAGAAAACATATCATTGGTTGTGCTGGAAATAGATGTAATGGGTGCTTCCAATTTCGAGACTTGTTTGATTGACTTATACCAATCAAATTCAATGCGATAGGCTTGTCAGTTGTGACACCAAAAGCTAGGCCAAACAAAGAAGTTTTTGTCTGCAACATTGTTGTGTCTGAGATGGGTTTGTAAGTTAGTGCAAAGCATTGATTAGAGGAAAGAAGAATTTTCTATCACCCCTAGAGAAATCATCCTGCAATACATGAGAATCATCCTTTAAACATCTTATACTTTATTTTAGAGGTGGGTGCCCATTGATAAAATTACAGCCAGAGCTCTCACATAAAGGGGCTTTTTATTGAGTCTTACATATTCAAGTATGTGGGCCACACACCTCCAAAGTTCCCTCAATATCAATACCCCTATTATTTAAAAGCCATTCAAGACCCAATCTTATTGCAACTCATATTTTATTGTAAAAATGATCTCAACCAAATATATTACAGAAATATATCTTACATCTTCTAAAGGAAATCAATGTAATCTGTTATTACCCTCTTTATTTAAAAAAAAAAAACTTATTGATGTATTCCTTGAAAGCCTATTTAAAAGGCTCTAATAAACATAGAAGACATAATTTTGAGTAATACAATTTTATGTTGGAATTTTTCAATTGTTGGGTTCTGATTTCTAAGTTTTTCTACTTGGTGCTGATTCTTAAGTTTTTCTGCTTGGTGGTGATTCCTAAGTTTTTCTGCTTGGAGCTCATTCCAAGCAAACCCTTAGTGTTTATTCTTAGGGCATATCTGTGTTTTTGGCCTATAAACTAATTATGCGAGGTTAATATCATGTTTTTTTCCTCACACCTGACTCTTGCATCAAGCACGAAAAATGCTGTTGCTTCTTGCCTCACTTGAAATGTTCTTTCCCCACACCTTAGGTGGATGTATCATGCATTTTGAGGCCCTGAAGGATTGACGCTTATGGAATCTGATGTATTACAATTTTGGTTGTGGTCTCATGGGCTATATGTCATAGGGTAGAATCTATTGTGTTGATTCTCATTCTCACTGGAGTTCTTGGGTTTGGAATGAGCAAATAAGAGGTCCCACTATAATTCCAGTGTGTTGTCTGATAAGTGTGAGAATTGATTGTTGAATGAGAACATTTATTTTTACAGAGTTCAAGATGCCTGGTTGGTTGGGTTCCCTTTTCTGCATGAAGTATTAGAGGTCATTCTATGTGGAAACACTATACTTGTGTCTGTTAACTAATCATGCAATGTTTATCGCATTTCCTTGTTTCCATTATTTTATTATATAAGTTACTTATCAACAGAATTATTTTACTATGAGTTTGCTAGTTAGAAAATTAAGATATTTAAGGAGTTTTCCGTTGAGCAATCTTAGAAGTTTAATACATTTTTAATCTTTAATGTATGTTTATAATCTAGAATGATGAGATTCTTACGACGCAATGATCTTTCTGTTGACAAACGTGGCTATCGTCATTGTTGCTACTTTTGTTTTGGGTTTCATTTTTGAGATATCTTACCCTTTTAAATGATGTTTTTAGTGAATCTTCTCAGTTGATAGGTTAAGAAATGGCTAATTTCTTTCTAGTTGTATAGTCCAACCTCTTGAAAATTAGGCTGGTTGGGAATTTGTTGATTTTTGCCACCCAGCATGTATGTTTTATGAGCATTCTTTTATCTTGAATGGAGCGTAGAATTCTTGCTTTCAATTGAATTGTGATGAAATATATTTGCCCATGTTTCTAATTGTGTTTTGGAAAAACTAAATGGATTTTATCAGCAATTAAAGCGGAAGAGTGAGACAGCAGATTATGAAGCTGACTCTAGTGATAGAACAACTGCTCCTGGATTCACTGAAGTAATTAATAGTTCCCTACAGACACCTGTATCAGTAAAAGGGGGAAAGGCAAACAAAACATCAAGGCTTACGAAGTGCAATAAGTCTGGACCTCAAACTCCAGTTTCAAATGTTGGTGAGTACTAAAACTTATTGAGCGTGCTTCCCATTATTTATATTTCTGCGTATCGAATGTTAAGTAGGACCAGAAGGTGCTAGTAAGAATTATCTCAATTAGCATAAACTATTCTGTTTCCTTCTGTCTCCATTGGTCCTAGCAGAGAGCATTAGATACATTCACTGAATAACTTTCTGTAAAATTTGGCAGGTTCTCCTTCTGGCAATAATCTCACTCCAGCTGGTCCTTGTCGTTACGATAGCTCTCTTGGTAACAGAATATCTACTTATTCCTTTGTTGATTATGTTCTATTTTATTTTACATTATTTTTAAACTAAGCATGGTTAGCATTGTTATAGGCTCTGTTTGTGGAACAGAGCAAGTGCATGTTTAAGAGTGACAACAAAGTCCTATGATTCTCATTCAGGTCTCTTGACAAAGAAGTTCATCAATCTGATCAAACATGCTGAAGATGGTATTCTTGATCTAAATAAGGCTGCCGAAACTTTAGAGGTGACTATTTTTCTCTTTGGTTCAACACATCAATTGTTGTAAAGTTGTATTAGTGGAAGATTTCTGCTACAGGTTCAAAAGAGGAGGATATATGATATAACAAATGTCCTGGAAGGAATTGGTCTCATAGAGAAGAAGCTCAAAAACAGAATTCAGTGGAAGTATGGAAAATTTCCCAACTTTTTAAAATTTTATATTTGTTATTTTAAATTTTGAGAATGTATTCTCTACTGCACATGAAGAGTTACTCAATTTGATTGATTGTTTGATTAGGGGACTTGATGTCTCAAGGCCAGGAGAGGTTGATGAAAACTATTCCAGTTTACAGGTATGCAAAATAGAGAAATTGTTTCTTGCCTTGCAAGCATTACAGTTGCTCAGGCACTGCACGACTCTTTGAAGAGTATGTGTGTGCACGAGGGTTCTTAATCTTCTTGTTTTTTATTTGATTTTATTGTTTCTTTTGAGAGTATGAATTTCCAACTCTTCTTGGTTGATTTGATATAGTGAAGCAACTGTGATCTATATAAATATAAACTCAAAAATGCCTCGTATGCCAATCATTTGGAATTGGCATGCCCCACCTAGTGCCATAACCCATTGAAAAAAAAAAAATCATTGGCCATGGTGTTTGCATGCACCAGTTCAATCCACATTCTTTCCAGAATATTGTCCTTGTGGCAACTTTAGTATGAATCCTGAAAATGAGTGGAAAGGTGAAGTTGGCCTTCAGTGTTGAATAAGGCTTTTGACTTGAGTTTAGCATCTCTGCATCACCATGTAAATAACATTGAGATGATAATCAAATACAGTTTGTCTACCATGTGCATAAATAATGAACTAATGATTGCATATTTTTGAAGGTGAAGATATCTTTACTTATATTTAAAAGGCCTTATTATCTTTCTTTTAATCTGTAGGCAGAAGTTGAAAACCTTTCCATTCAAGAGCACAGATTAGATGATCAAATAAGGTTATGTAGCTATGCTTTCTTAATTATGATCTGTTTTATTTTATTAATAACTTATTACTATTATTTTTTTGCTTCCATTGGTGTGCTGAGGCTTCTCATCTGTTGCAGAGAAATGCAAGAACAATTGAGGGACCTGAGTGAAAATGAGAACAATCAAAAGTAATTTTTTTCTCCTTTACCTCCACCAAAAATCCATTCACTTTTGTGATGTAATTTCACTTTTTTGGGTCCCTAATTGGCAATCATTTTAACTGTCTTGCTTATCTAACCTTTGCGCTGTGTTAGGTGGCTTTTTGTCACTGAAGAAGACATCAAGGGCTTACCCTGCTTCCAGGTTTGTTTTTTACTAATGTTATTGTATATTCTTGTTGTTTGGTCGCCTTGTGTTTTCCTAAAATAAGCTGTTATCTTAATATATATAGTAATTGCTTCTACCAGAATGAAACATTAATTGCAATTAAAGCTCCTCATGGCACCACTCTGGAAGTCCCGGATCCTGATGAGGTAATTGAAGAGCAGAGAAGATTGACACAAGAAGTTCATTTTGTGTTTTTACTTGCAAAATTCTCAATGCAACTTTTTTCTAATTTGTACCAGGCTGTTGACTATCCCCAAAGGAGGTACAGGGTAGTCCTAAGAAGCACAATGGGTCCTATAGATGTTTACCTTGTCAGGTATTGTTCCTTATACTTGGTTACGAGGCCATTGCATTTTCTTTAGGCATTACTGTCTTCCTTGCGCTCCCAATCCTTGTAGAAGTAGTGATAATTAAATATTTGAGAATTCATATAATCTGACACTCTTTCTCTCCATTTCTTACCATCCATCATTCTAGTCAATTTGAAGAGAAATTTGAGGAGATTGAGGCACCTTCAGACTTCCTGCCTAGTTCAGGGCTTAATGAGAACCCATCAATGGCAGTGGTCACTGAGGAGAGCAGAGGAAAGGAGATTGAAATGCAGGGACAAGATGCTGAGAGACTCAGCTCAGATCTTAATGCCTCGCAGGACTTTGTGAGTGGAATTATGAAGATTGTTCCATCAGATGTTGATGTAAGTCTGGTTCTTGATTTCTATGGGTATAATAGCTTTTTGGAAGATACAATCTGCTATAAACATTTTTTATTGGTTCTCTGGACCTCCAAAAAATGATTGAGCAGAAGCAACAAGTTCTGATTCCTCAAATACCTATTTAGAATAAGATGACATTAAATTACTGAAGAATGGATTGGTTTCTGATTACTAAGTGCCTTCTTTTTGGTTGATTCTGCTCGCTGTTTAAATATGTTATAATAATAACTTCATAATTCACAAAAATCAGATTCCACTACCAAATTGTTGTTCAAGTCATGTTGAGTTTCTTTTTTATCTCCGATAAAGAAAGGAATATTTACATTTTTTTTTTCCTTTTCTGTTTGGCTATTCAGAGTGATGCAGATTACTGGCTTTTATCAGATGCTGATGTTAGCATCACAGATATGTGGAGAACAGAACGTATCCTCCCAACCAGATGCTCACCCCTCCCCTTTTTTGTTTTTGTTTTTTATTTTTGTCATTTGCCCTGTCTTAATATCTTGACAGTAAGTACTCCTTGATTCTTGACGATAGCTGGGGTAGAATGGAACGACTTGAGTACACTTCATGAAGATTATGCCATGGCTAATATTGGCATACCACAGCCCCAGACTCCACCATCGAATGCAACTGAAGGGCCTCCTGCTAACTCTACCAGAAGTTGAGACCTTGGAAAGTGTATGTTGATGAATCAAATTGTGGATACAAGGATTTTTATGTGATGAGAACCTATGATGTCCAACCATTCTCATTTGTTTAAAACCCTGGAGGTTGGAATGAAGGTCCCCAGGAGATGCCTGCAGGAGGTTCCCAGAAAAAGTGCAAGGAACTATTGGATGGAAGATGGAGGTAGCAGGTTCATTGTACAGTTAAGTAACATGATCTGTCATTTTGTAGTAAATAAAAAAAGAAGAAGAGAAAAGATAGTACCATTACTTGTTGGGTACACCCTTGTATATTATTACAATTCTTGGCTTTACTGTATTGACTAGCTTGACCTCTAGGTTGACTTGGCAAGTAATGAAGAGATATGTTTCATATGATTAGAAGTCAAGAAGAATAAAGGAAAAAAGGGATCAATCATCCGGTTTGCTACTTTCATTTTTAAGTATATGATGACTTCTAATCATTTTTGGTAATGAAATGGCCATAATATATGCTATTATGCTGCCTGATTTGCGCATGGAGTTTTTCATCAGTGGGCTGTGGCAGTGAACATCTGGAAGTGAAAGAAACATTTGGGGGCTGGAGCGGGACTGATAAGATTGTTACTTCTCTCCATGCATAACATATTACTTGTTGTCCTCGTAATGGAACTTGGCATGTTAATGAATAATGATTCCTCAACTGCTCATATTCGGAGGCATTTTGAGCATGAATCAATAGTCATTACCTGCTTATTAGGACTGCCAAAAAATTTAAAAGGGGATTTTGCAAATGATAATAAATGCGACTGAATTTGATTTTCAAGAGTCAGCCATTTCATGTAAATTTTTTGAACAGTAGCATCCCATGAAGATCTAACCTCTGAGAGTCGTGCTCTGTAACGGTCAGTTTACTGCCTTCGGTATTGTTACTTTGTAAGCTTGTTCATGTTATAATTATTTTTTGGGATAATTTGTTCATGTGATCCTTAAGATACCACAAATTGGCTATTGGTTGTTTCACATAATTGTTTTCTCAAGTTATAAACTCGTGGTTCAAACCTTTGGTAATTTTCGGGATTTGCTTTGTTTTGGAAATGGAGTGGCAAGTAAAACAATTAAGAGTTATTAGTAAGGATAATCTCATCATGAGGTTCTGAGCTGGACTCTCTCTTTTTGGTTGTTAAGGAGGAAGAGAAAAATCCATACAACTTATTCAACAGCAATGGACATAAACTAGTGAAAATTCATTTGCATTATAATCTTGGCTACAGTAAGTTACATGTGAAGCATAGCCTGTGAGCTGGGAAGCACCAAAAGAGGCTAATTCTCTTTTTCAACTTTCTTTCCTATCCATCTAGCAACAATGGGAGTCAGAGCAACTGTAGGAGGAAATCTTATTGGAGATGCGGCCTTGTGTGCAGCATATGCCAAAGCAAAGGTGCCAACTTTCTCCCCGGTCGCATCAGTTGAGATCCCCACCTGAAAGTATAATACATTCAAAAACCATATTTCGTGTAAAGTCATTTTGCAGTTCGTGGAAGCCTATATATTCTGCACTTACCTTTTGTAGCAAGGATTGGACATCAACACCGGCGTTGATTAGTGCATAGCAGAGTGCGAAAGAAATCAAAGAGAGAACAATGGAGGTGGCCAAGTATGCTCCTCCATACTTTGTTAGCAGTTCTTTGGCTTGATCACCCTTTGATTTTGTTTTCTCATCACCTTCCTTTTCTTTCTCTTTAGAGCTGAATATCTGCAGACATCACCACATTTTTAAAGACACAGTGTCAGTTTGGCAAAATCTTTTTTCTTCTAATTTATTTGCTTATGTTACAAGTTTTTAAAGTCTCACTTTTTCAGTTTTTCTAGATACTAACACACTTTAACCAACTTTCAGTAAATAAGCAAATAGACTTCCAACAAAAGAATTCACCCCTACTATTTCATTTCTAAATTTGTGTCTTATCTTCCTATATATAGGCCATCTTTGATTTGCATTATCAAAAACAGAAACGAGTCATATAGATTATAGACTAGAGTTTCCCTGGCTTCAAATATCCCTAGATTATCAAACTCTTTTTGTGATCTTTTCTGGGACGGATGTGCCAATGGTTACAACTTACAATGGAGAAAAAAAAAAAAAAAAAAAACCTCGTCATAATATGGAGTAGAGGAGCATGTAACAGTATATTGTATAGTATTAGTTCCCATGTAAAGAGCTAAATTAAAATCGAAATTTTATCTTTAGTTTCTTTCTCATCCCCTAATCAAGTACAATAGTAGAGATGCTTTTATAGTTTTGAAATTTCAGTTCATTTTACTCCCATCTGAGTCAGACGCCTTCTATTATACTCAACTACTCAACACTCAATGCAGAGGACCTTTTTCCATCAAATTTTTAATACACACACATATATAAACATGTAAACTCTGAAAATAAACGTGCAAGGACCCAACTCAGCATGTTAGTATTAGGACTTAGGAGTGCTACTCTATCATTTACAATGGAGAATATGAGTAGAGTAGCCATATATAAGCCAATTATTGAATGAAAATGAGAATTTTTAGAGCTCCACAAAGTAGAAACAAGCAAAAACGAAAAGACATGGAGAAGAGAAGAAATGGGTACCTTCCAGAGACCAGCTTCAAGGCCATACTTCTTTGCAATTTCTTCAGCTGAACCTGAAGATGAAGATGAAGATGAAGATGAAGAAGGGGTTTTAATTTCCTCAGTTTTTTCTTTAAGAGCTCTGACTCTGAGGCGCTTGAAATTGGATTTGGAGGGTGGAATTGAAGCAAAATTTCGGATTCTGAGCTGCCCCTTATTGAAGAAAGAAGCAGAGGGTAGAGTAAGAGAAAGGGATAGCATGGCTGTTGCCATTGTTAGCCAACCAAAGGTTTTTATTTTTTTGGTTTTGTATTTTTAATGTATTCAAACATTCCTATGAGTTCGGAAAGAAAGACTAAATATCTTAACAAAATTTCTGAGAGAGAAATTTATACGTGTCAGAACCAAGCGACGATGAAAGACAAGGTCGATAGTCCATATATAATAAGATCATGATGACATTAGGATAAGACAACAACAAAGAAATTAGTTCTTTATTACTTTACTGCCCCCATAATGTTCAGCGATTTTCAATTCAATTCTAAATAGTGACTGAAGTGGGCTTGAAGAGCAGAAAAGGGGTATTTTGGTCCTTTTGTGGGCCTTCCGACACCCTCAGGAAAGCAATGGTCATGGG
Organism: Quercus glauca; assembly: GCA_023736055.1. Taxonomy (NCBI): domain Eukaryota; kingdom Viridiplantae; phylum Streptophyta; class Magnoliopsida; order Fagales; family Fagaceae; genus Quercus; species Quercus glauca. The sequence continues at coordinate 50,050,613 of CM043315.1, read as the reverse complement.
CCTTAGCTTGGACATGATAAGCATACTTACCAAAATGGGCCTGGGCCGGATCCGTTAAACCTGTTCAAAACCGAAGGATTAAATTAAACCCGGACTTGACATGTTATATGTCTGTGGTTTAACTTCCACATTTTTCTTATCCAATCTACCTTAAAAAAAAAAAAAATACTCATTCTCTTTCTTTGATTCTCACTTATTTCACTCTTCTCAATTTTTTTTTTGCTTTGTCTGATTCTAGCGAGGATTGATCTCTCTTTATCATTATTGTGGCTCATTTTCATACCTCTAGTCTAGGAATCTTGCTTAACATTTGTTGACTTATCGATCTCTGATCTCTCTTTATCAGGACCATCACTAACCAACCATTAATCTGCCTACGCATTTAGCCATCAACTTTGATGAAAGATTTAATTATTATTATTTTTTTCATTCAAAGCAACCCTAATAGTAGGAAATAAAATTCACTTATTTGATATCATCTTGATAGAATAGTGGATATTAAAGGCTTTAGAGCTGTACTTTAAGTTTTCTAGAAAATATAATGTGATGCTCATTTGATTGAATATTAAACTAAATTAGTGGAGTGTGTGTAGATGTGTGTTAAGTCATACATTGGAGTCACTGGACATATATTAGGTCGATATAGATTACCTTGATAATAGTAAAGGTCACGGGATGAGCATGAGAACCATGACTAAAGAGAATTGGATTTTTTGGTATCCCCTTGAACCACTTGATTTGGGGATTTTTTTTGTCAATTTTTTTTTCCTTTCTAATTTTTTGTGTGATTAATAGTTTCTTGCCATGTGTCCTACTTTGTATGTCTATTTTTTTTCTTTTTATTTTAATGTAATGGTTCATGTTAAATTTTTTAATGTTAAAAATTAATGGGAGTAGATAGAGTATATAAAGTGAACATTTTTAATAATTTAGGGACATTTTTTATTTTTTAAGTTTTGGGAATTTCATGCAATTTAGGGATGAAAATATTTTTAACCATGCTTTTTTTTTTTTTTTTTTTTTTTTTTTGTGTTCTTAAAACTTTCATAAATTTCATTTTTCATTTCTAAACTTTAAAAAGTTTATTTTTCATCTCTAAATTATAGAAATGTGTTACTGTTATCATATTTCAATTTAAAACGTTCATTTTTTATTCCCAAATTATAGTAACAAGTTCTTTTTATTGTCCATATTTTTGTCCCTAAACTATTAGAAAATTTTATTTGAAAAGATTACGAATGACATATGAATTTTTTTAAAATTTAAGGACAAAAAGAAAAATTCAAGCCAACTTTAAGGACAAAAAGAATATTTAAACCTTTTATTTTGGCTCCTACACCAACAAATGAAAAGAATCTAATAATCACCAATTAATTAGGCAACATATGTTAGAACTAGGAATGTCAAATAAATGGGAAAAGAAGGGAAATTCTAATAATCAAGCCAACATAAATCAAGCTTGGGAATTTCAACCTTAAATTTAGAAGGTTAAATCTAGAAGGCACACACTTGTGTGGATGTTAGGCAACATAGGTTAGAACTAGGAATGTAAAATAAATGGGAAAAGAAGGGAAATTCTAATAATCAAGCCAACATAAATCAAGCTTAGGAATTTCAACCTTAAATTTAGAAGGTTAAATCTAGAAGGCAGTATTTCATACACACTTGCGTGAATGCACACACTCCACACAAGTGTGTAACAAGTTTTCCCCAATCTAGAATTCCAAAAAGGTGAAAGTGGTTGTTCCTAATCCAATCAAATTCTAAATGGCGTGAAACAATTGGTCACGTACTCCATCCTCGATAATGTAAAGCAACCAAACCTATCTATTCTTCTTGGTTATCTTTTTGAGCAAAACTTTTAAAGTAACCGAAATTTAAACTCCTAGATAGTTGATACTCTATCCACAACGAAGCATTTCAGATTTCAAAAGCCCTTTCAAAATTTTCCATTTCAAAACAATAAAAATAAAACAACCCCATTAGTCTCTTCTCACTCATACATCAAACCAAAAATGCCATGGATTCTCTCACTAGTCAATCCGGAAAGTTTACTTCCAGAAAGCGGTTTCAAAGCAAAAGTTTTCCAAGGACAGTCCGCGAGGAGACAGCCTTTGCAGCTGCCAACAGTTCAGAGCTTGCAAACTCTTCAAATTCGCCATCATATACTTCGCTGAAAGAATTGTTGCCTCCATCATCGGAGATCAGAAGGCGAAAAAGTATGTTATCAAGACGTTTTGGCATGCAATCTGCTCATGAGATTCCAATAAGTAATTTCATTGTTCAGAAGGCTGCCTGGGCTTACTTGCAGCCCTCACCACCAGTCTCAAGCTTCGTGGCCGGTAGTAAGTGCATTTTGTACCGTGTTTGGGATAGGCTCAAGCTTCCGGTGCATTCTTGTGTTAACTTCATCAACAGGCATGTCATTAGGGCAATAACATCCGCGTTTGATAGGCTGTTGGGAGCTATTCATCATCTGGATCAGCATGCATAAGAATTAATGATGCTTGAGGTTCAAGTATAGTCGAGATATAGTGACACTTTTTGTGGTGTCATTGTCTATCTCTCAGAAGTGCTAGATTTTAGGTAACAAGATACTTGCAAATGTGCTAGTGTGAGACGATCTTATTGATCCGTCCGGCTATTATCTAGGCCTTTTAATGTATTTCATCTTGTTAATTTTAATAAAAATTTTGGTTTTGTAGTTAAATCTTGTTTGCACTGGCTATTAGATCTTCAATTGCGTACCCTGTAGCTCATATTTTTTTTGAGGGAATGTTGTGAATTTTGGTTACTTAGCAATATAGTGAAAAATAAAGAGAAAATAGAGTAAAATCAACACTGAAATTATGTGATTTGGGTAGTGTGTCTACATCGACAAACTAAGAAACCCTAACCAAGGGATGGAGCCAGAACTTGAGGTTAGAGGGGGCGGCTTTGTATTGGTTGTGTGTGGCGGTCGACTCTAACCTCCGACTTTATTACTTAATAGCTAATGGTTTTTTATTTTTTTATGTGTTTTTTATTTATTGTAGAAAAATTTGTAGCTATAGTAGTACTCTTAAAAGAATCAATGATATTGTTAAGGGGGTAAAGTGTAATTTTATATAACAAAATTGCTAAAATTGATACCTATATATATATATATATATTAATATTTAAAAAAAAATTAGGGGGGCCATTGCCCCCTTGTCCAAGTCTCCCTCTGTCCCTACCCTAATTCGGTATATTAAAAATTATCCAATATATATACCCTTACCATAGTCCACTAACTAGAGGCCAATGTTATCAAAGTATGAGCTACCATTTCTCTAACAAGACAAGGACCAAACAAGATTTTGTGAAGAGAACTAAAAGATAAGTTTGCAAACACCACCCTAGTGTGTGAAATGGGGAATATACGCATATAATAAGGGATTAGTCAGACTCAGATGTTATGATAATCCTAAACACTTATATTAAGGGGAAGTTTGGATACTGTTTATTACTGAAAACTGAAAATATTGTAACAAAATAATTTTTAAATGTGTGAATTGTGCCGTGGGACTCAGTTTTAATGAAAATTTTACTAAATTGGACAATTTATGGGTCCCGTAAACAGTGCACAAGACCCACTGACAGAGACACAAAAGTGCTAAAATTTCATTTCAGTACAATTTTAACTAACACTAAGTGTGCGTTTGGATTGAAATGAAAAATGAAAATTATTTCACTATTCAGCTTATTTTTGCTACTATTTCTGTGTCCCACTGCAATTTTTGGCATTATTCATGAACCCCACTGTACTATTTCAACTAATTTTTACATTTATTTACAGTACTTTCAACAATAATTTTTCAGTTTAAACAAAATAAACGGTATCTAAACATACTCTGAAGAGAAAAAGAAGTCAGCATATATGTTTGTCCCGAAGTGGATTAGTTCTTTTCTCATCTTCATCGATGTAGATTGTAGATTATTAAAGGTCAGCGGTATATTACCCATGACTGTATTTCAGGGTTAACCAGAAAAAAAAAAAATAATAATAATAATAATTGCGCTGTACTTTACTTCAACAGTGTTGTACATCCCTACAAATAAAAGAAAATCATGTAGCAATATTCCAAAATGGCAAACTGCAATAGTAAATGAACATGTCATGTATACTGACTGATATTAGAGTTCACTAATTGATGGAAAATGTAAGCAAAAAACATAGTATATCAAACTTCACTCAAAAGTCAAAAAAGAAAAAAAAGAAAAAGAAAAAGAAAAATGATGCAAGCTATACTATTCATAATACACTATTTTTTATATATAGAAATAACATACTATTTTTATTTGAAATACATGTTTATATATTTTATATTATATAATGAATGTGCATGTGAGACAATAAAAAAAAAATTGTTTTTTTTTTTTTATAACATATTGAACGTGGAAGTCATATCCATAGTCATCTTTATTTGAAATAAGAGATTTATTTTATAATAATTAGTGTGTAAATTCGTGTATATGCAAAAGACATTTAAAAACAATCATAATTACACACACACACACATATATATGATTTAGAATCTAATTGGATCTAGACTTTTCAGTTTTAGCACCTAATAATTCACTTGCTACAAGAATTAAAAAATTAGATGGAACATATGACACAAAATATAACTCTAATTAAAATTCAATTTAAAATCTAATTGAATTTAGACTCTTTGATTTTTGTATATAATAATTCACTTGACACACAAAGATGAAAACTAGATAAAACACGTGGCACAAAATTAAAATTCAATTTAAAATTTAATTAAATTTTCTCTCAACATTTACTATTAATATATATAAATATATATAGATTCACATTCCTCGTTAGGTATTAGAAATTTACAAGTGTACTTAATACTATAAAATAATTTAAAATTATAAAGGAGATGGCAGTCAATCCACTAATCATGCCAGTGGATATCTTTTGCCCAACCCAAATTCAAAAGTTTTTTATTTTTATTTTTTAAACGAACTTTGAAGTATTATCATCGGAATAAATGCTTATTAATTCATTTTCAAAATAGATAAAACATAATTTGAAAAAAAAAAAAAAAAAAAAAATTCTTATCATGAGGGGATCATACATCACATGCCCAATTTCTCTTTCTCTACTCTCCTACGTTAAGTCAAATGCCTCATAAAAACCCCTACTTTTACTCAAAACAAAACTAGAAAACAACTCCTGCCCAAAATCACCTTCTTACGCATATCTCTAAAACCAGAAGTGATTTATATTTGAAAAAGATTCCTACCAAGAACACCTTCCAATCCAGCTTTGCACCTTCACAAATTAACCTCTCTTTCTTAGCCATTGCTGTACACCGAAAGTTCCAATCCTCTCTCTCTCACATGTCTTCCAACAAGAAAAACATCCTTAAATCCATCTTTGCAGCCCATGTAGCCTGTGGCTGTGCCAGATCAAAACCCTCAGATGTATTCGAGCCAATTCGAAGGCCAAAAATTTCCACCAATAATGAAAACCAAAAGCCTTGCACTTCTTCTTCTAGTTCCAGAAATGGTGGGCTTTCGGTAGATGAAGAAGATTTGACCTCCACAACAATCTCTGAACCCGAAACCGATATTAATCCCCAGAGTTCAAAGAAAATCAGCAGCAGCATCGCGGTGGAGAAGGTTTCAGATAACCCTTATCAAGATTTTCGGCATTCAATGCTTCAGATGATATTGGAGAAAGAGATATACTCAAAAGACGATCTTCAAGAGCTTCTCAATTGCTTTCTTCGGCTGAATTCACCTTGTCATCATGATGTTATCATTAGAGCTTTCAAGGAGATCTGGGATGAGGTTGTGTCACATAGACTAATTCTGCAGAAGCCCTCAGTTCAAGGAAACTCAAACTCACGTGAATCCTAACTATGCCACGTGTGAGATGAGATCCATGTCATGAGGACATTGAATTAGGAAGCTGCAAAGGAAGGTCACACAATTTCATGAGTCATCAATACAATGGGTTATCCAGAAATTTAAAGCAGGCCAGAAGAGATATGAGCTATGTGGTGGAGGCATGTGGAGCTCGTAATTATTATTGATGGGGAAGTGTTTTTTATTTCTCTGGTTAGGAAATTTTGAACTTTTTTTCTTCCTTGTGCCATTTTTTTCCTCCATTGTCAATTAATGTCATACTGTAATCCAACATGAGCTTTAATACTAAATGAATGAACTGTCTAATTTTAAATGAGTCAGTCGGTGGTTGGGCGTATTTGTTGCCTTTTCAAATTTGGTTCTGGGGTCACTTTCAAATTTGTTTCTAGGTTTTTCTTTTTTTTATTTAGATTATGCCTTCACCAGCAAGAGAGAGATTAATACATTTTTACAAGTGGTTGACACTTGACACAAACCGTTTAGATAATACAATTATAATACTATGGATATACATTCTCAAATAATAATAATAATAATAATACTATGGATATATATATATATATATTTATTTATTTATATATACTTTTAATAATATAATTCTCTGTTTGAGTTTCATCATTTTGCCTACTATAATATCCTGACACAAATTTTTTAAACTCTCTAAAATATCCATATCTTTTAGTTAAATAATTTTAAATTTAAAAACATAAACTGGTTAAAAGAGTAATTTACTATTTTTTAAAAAGTTTCTAAATTTTAGGTTTTTAAACTGTTATCAATTCCCACGTACAGAAAGATCCTAAAAATTAGGACATTATTTTTATCCGACTTTTAAATATTATTTTACTAAATCCAAAATAAAAAATAAAAAAGAACTTAATTCTATGGACAAAACGTGTGTAATGAGTCTAGCATATATATATATATATATATATATATATATATATATATATATATGGAGTTGCCTATCATGAACCAAAAAGCACATTGAAAACACAATGCCTTAATAAAAAGTGTCAAAAAAAGGTGCTACACCTTTTCGATAACCAAATTAATAAAAAGTTTTTATATGAAAAGTAATAAAATAGGATATGGTAAAAGTGATTTATATTTTTATACTTTATTTCCCACCGAAACATTGAGTTCATTAATTACGGATATCTTAGGGCACGTTCACTCTTTTAGCTAGTTGGGCTTGTGATTGCAACGTCTGAGGAATGCCACTACCACCATCCCTTCTATCCTTTGGATTTTTTAGCTAAATATTGGTAAAATTTGAATTTATAAGCTTTATGTGCTATATGCCAAGTTTTTTTTAACTAAAAGGGGAGAGATGTCATGACACGATCCAAGCCCTTAGAAGCACACGGATTGACTTGAATTGCTGGTTGGAGAAGGAGGACTCCATGTGGCGGTAGAGATCTAGATTAAATTGGTTTCAAATGGGAGATAGGAATACAAATTTTTTCCATGCCAAGCTTTAGCCAGACAAAGGAAGAACCTCATAGAAGGACTGTTGGATGCCGAGCAGGTATGGCAGACAGATGAGTGACAGGTTGAGGAAAAAGCAGTGGAGTATTACGAGACTTTGTTTACTTTCAAGCAACCCGACTGACTTCATAGAATTGGTCCAAGCAGTTCAGCCAAAAGTGAGTGCAGCAATGAACCATATGTTGTTAGGTGACTTTACTGCTAATGAATGTAGACGTGCTCTCTCAAGCAATGTATCCTTTAAAGGCCCTAGGTTCTGATGGCATGCCCCCACTTTTCTTCCAACACTTTTGGCCTACATGTGGAGAGGTAGTCACTAAGACGGTACCAGACTTTCTCAACCTACGTATTGTTCCTCCTAATTTCAATGAAACTCATATTGTGCTTATTCCTAAAATACAAGAGCCTAAAAAAATTACTGATTTTAGACTTATTAGTCTATACAACGTAGTTTATAAAATTGCATCAAAAGCTATAGCTAATAGGTTGAAAAAGATCTTAACTTCCATTATTAGTGATACACAGAGTGCCTTTGTGCATGTTAGACTCATAACTGACAATGTTTTGTTGGCTTTTGAGACTATGCACCATATTAGTATGAGGAAAGGACGTAAAGTTGGTGAGATGGCTCTTAAACTTAATATGAGTAAAGTGCACGATAGGGTGGAATGAAGGTGTTTGGATAAAATTATCGAGAGATTGGGGTTTGACTTAAAATGGAGAAGTTTAATCACGCTATGTATTACATTTGTCACATACTCCATAAAAATCAATGGAAAGCCCACAGGTCACATTACACCCTCAAGGGGAATCCGCCAAAGGGACCCCTTATCATCTTACCTTTTCTTGTTGTGTGCAGAGGGACTTTCAGCTCTAATTCAACAGGCAGTGGGAAGGGGTCAAATGGACAGTATTGCCGTATGTCATGGAGGGCCAAAGCTTTCCCATCTCTTCTTTGCTGATGACAGTTTGATTTTTTGCATGGCTACTATTGCTGAATGTGAGTCTTTGCAGAGAATTTTACAAGTTTATGAGCAAGCTTCAGGCCAACAGTTGAATAGGGCGAAAGCATCTTTATTCTTCAGTTCCAACACATCAAGGGAGGTGCAAGAGGAGATAAAGAGCAGGTTTGGTGCTCAAGTGATCAAGCAGCATGAGAAGTACCTTAGACTACCATCTCTAGTGGGAAGGAAAAAGAGAAATACCTTCAATGATATTAAGGAAAAACGTGGCAAGAAATTGGCAGGGTGGAAAGAGAAAATGCTATCCAAAGTAGGAAAGGAAGTATTAATAAAAGTTGTAGCCCAAGCCATTCCTTTGTACATTATGAGTTGTTTTAAGCTCCCTGATTCTCTTTGTGAAGAATTAACAAATATGATACAGAACTTTTGGTGGGGGCAGAAGAGAGAAGAACGAAAGATAGCATGGATTAATTGAGAGAAGATGTGTGTGCCAAAATCTGATGGAGGTTTGGGTTTTAAACAACTCAAGCAATTCAACTTGGCTTTGTTAGCAAAACAAGGGTGGCGACTTCAAACAGGACATAATTCTTTTGTGTTTCGGGTGCTTAAGGCCATGTACTTCCACCGGTGTGACTTCATAAATGTGACGCTGGGAAATAACTCGTCTTACACATGGCGTAGCCTGTTGTCTGCTCAGAATATTGTCAGGGAGGGACTACGGTGGAGGGTGGGAAATGGTGAGCATATACGGGTGTGGGGAGATAAATGGTTACCCACGGCATCCACGCACAAAGTGGTGTCTCCTAGACAATTCTTGGATGCTGATACGAGAGTCAGTGAATTGATTAATTGGGACAATACGTGTTGGAAGTTTGAGATCATCGATGCCCTGTTTCTGCCTTTCGAAGCTGACATTATAAAAAGCATCCCAATATGCTCCAGATTACTTGTGGATAAGCAAATATGGGCCGAATCCTCAAATGGAACCTTTACTGTAAGAAGTGCATACACAGTAGTGATGAGAATGTCTCGAAAAGCTAATAATGGTGGTCCTTCAGATGGGAGTTCACAACGCCGACTCTGGAATATGATTTGGAACCTTCCCCTTCCCCATAAATTGAGGCATTTCACTTGGCGAGCATGTTGGGATATTCTGCCAACTAAATCAAACCTTACAAAGAGAAGAGTGGTTCTTACTGTGATGAGTGCAGAGCGGATGTTGAATCTATACAACACGTCCTTTGGACATGCCCAAAAGCAAAGGGTGTGTGGGAGTGTTCTAAGTTGGTGATTTCAGAGAGGTCATCACGCTGCCAAAATTTCCACGACTTGATGTGGTAAATACTGACGGAGGATCAGGTGGAAAATAACAAGGTAGTGCAGATTATGACAACAGCTTGGACACTATGGCACAACGAAAACGAGTTCAGACTGGGTGGTGCAAGAAAATCGGGGAAGGCTATTGTGAATTGGGCAACTCAATATGTTGAAGAATATAATGTAGCAGTGGAGGATATTGAAGTCCAGGTCCCACAAAGCGTTGATAGACAAGGCCCGCGTCCACCTTCAATGAATAGCTTTAAGGTGAACGTGGATGGTGCGGTTTTTTCAAATCAAAAAGCCGCAGGTGTGGGTGTGACTATTCGGGATGATAGGGGAAGATTGGAAGCTACAATGTCCATGAAAATCCATGCACCACTTGGAGTGCTCGAGGCAGAAGCAAAGGCCTTTGAGGCAGGAATAATTTTCGCAAAAGATGTGGGGGTCAAAGATATTGTTCTAGAGGGTGACTCAATTATTATATACAAAGCTTTATGTGAACTGTCCCCCCCTCTTCAGTCAGTAGCGTCCATTGTTGAGGGCATTCTGGATCTTGTACAGGATTTTCGAAGAGTCCAGTTTTCTCACATTAGGAGACAATGAAATACACCAGCACACCTATCAGCAAAACATGCTTCCAGCATTGTTGATTTCACTGCTTGAATTGAAGAGACTCCTTACTTCATTGAGCAAGCTCTGATCCATGATGTAATTTCTTTGCCAAGTCATGAATAAAGTTTTTTCGTAGTTTCCCATAAAAAAAAGGGGGGGGGGGGGGAGAGATGTAAATTTTGGTATGTAGGGTACCAAATTTACTTAAAAGATGGAAGTTGATTTGCCAAATTTGATGTCAAGTTCTCTCTCTCCTACCCATTGTTGTGGAATGCCTAAATATCTATAGTTTTTTGTTTTTTGTTTCTTGATACATGTTGGTTTCTTTCAAAAAATAAATTGGTGGTAATGTACAATAAAAATTAGTTGTCCAATATTGATGAACTCTACCACTCATCTAGCTCTTATATACGGATGATAACATTTGTGTATCTATATAAATATATATATATATATATATATATATATATAAAATCAAACATACTTTTCAGAATTCAAAATAACCATTACTCCATAAGCTCCATTTCACATGGTTCAAGATGACACATAGGTCTGTAGGGACGTTTTTGCGACAAGGGCCAAAAATGTCAGAACGGCCTAAATCTCCCCTTGAGTTCTTTAGAAGTGTTTATTATGGAGAATCAAGCCCAAAATTCCATATGTATAATGAACAAAAGGCTAATGGTGTTTTGACAAGAGATAATCAAAATGCTAATAACAAAAGTGCAGAAAAAGCATAAAAAAATAACAGGTCTGAAACTTCGATGCACAGTCACCGAGAAAAGGAAATTGAAAGAGGTTGTGAGGAAGAGAAGGTAGGTTCCCCTGTACCCATATTTCCACCCCTAAAGTTCAGAATTGTGAGATTGTTTCCTGGCGCTGTGAGTTTTTGCTCTCAAGTTTCAGCTTTATGGAGAAAACGCGGTTCAACAGGTCTGAAACTTCGATCAATAGTCAGCGAGAAGAGAAAATTGAGAGAGGTTGTGAGGAAGAGAGGGAAGGTTCCCTTGTACCCATATTTCCACCCCCAAGCTTTGGAATTGTGAGATTGTTGAGTGGCTGAATGGGCTTTTGCTTTGAAGTTTCAGGTATGTGGGTAGAACGTGGTTGGTCTTTTGTGGGCTGGTGATGAATATTTATATCAAACTTTAAGGGATGCTTGTGACCAGTTTTTTAGTTGGGAGGAAGGCCTTGGACTTTTTAGATGCTATTTCAATGACTTGGTGTATTATGCTTTATGCTTAGGGAAGAGTTTGGTTGTTTTTTACATGATTTTGGAAACAAAGTTGTTTCCTTTTCATGGCTACTGTCTTTGGTCTTTGCAGGCCTTGGAAAAGTACATTTGGGTGGCTGAGTGGGCTAGGCTGTTCAGCCTTTTTCTTAGAGTCAGTTGTGTTTTGGTGTGGAAAATGGAGTTGGGATAAAAATTAGGGGCACAGTCCCCTAGAGCATAAAAGCTCTTTTGAGGTGGAAATTTTGGGTACAAGACCTCCTCCATGAGCGTAAGGTGCTACCAGTGTCCCTTGCCCACTTGGTAGCACGTATGCATTGGGCTCATGCAAAAGGTCCAAAAGAAACGGACCCATACCCTTCAAACCACACTTTCTCAATTTTTCCCAATAAGTAGCATGGGCTTGGGCCATGCTTAAAAGAATAAAAATAAAATATAATACATAAATTAAGTCCACAAGGAAGTCGGGCTTGGTTAAATCGGGCTTGTAGAAAATGTATTGCGAAAATAGGTATCAAGAAGGTCAAATAAACAAAAACAAATTGACACCTACAAAATATTTCAACATGCAAAATATCCTTTAAACTTCAAAATAATGTGATTAGTAATTCAGCAACCAACACAACAGGCTAAACATTCACAATTTCACAATGTCCATTTCACAATTTTAGATTCAAAACCAATCATACCGCCCCCAAGAAAATAAAATAGAATAATTTAAATAACCTAAATAATAATAATAAAATACAATCCAATTATTATGGACACCATTCTTCCTTTTCTCTTTCACTCCCCTCTCTTCCTATTTTTTCATTGGACATCGCACCCATATCAATTCTCAACCCCTCTATATCATTTTCCCTCTTCTTTCAATTTGTTGTTGTTGTTTTTATTTTCAAAGAAAGAAAAGAAAATTACAACAAAAGAAGAAGTAAAACCAAAAACCCATTAAGTGGTTTGCTTTGCTGTACGTAGTTTTTTTGAATCATCGAAAGATGAACATGTGGAGAGATCTCTGTGAATAAACCAATTGTTGACTGCACCTACGGACTCCTTGTTCACTACTATCAGATAAGATAGTTTTCTTTTAACTTATATTTTTTAATGCTATCAAACACCGAAAAATATTCTCTAAAGAACTTTTTTTGTGAAAACAAACGTAATGTATAAGAAAAATTGTTTATTGTAACAAAAAAAATCGTTACAATAACATTAGAGTTATTGCAATAGTTGATACGAAGTATATATTGCAATAAAATTTGATGAGATAATAGATTTGTGCAATCAAAATTTTCATTGTAATAAACTTCAAATATTTCAAGACAATGGTAATGCCATAACAAAATCCACAACTTTTGGCACAATAACTTACTCACATGGCGAATTGTGAGTGGTGGAATTATAGATCCACATGGTCCCACCACTTTAAGTGCACCCCTCACAACTCACCATGGTGTGTTATTGCATACTCCGGGAGTATGTTCCCTCCCTCTCACAGAGGGGTGGGTCCCACTACCCCCCTGTGAGAGGGAGGGAGCATACTTCTGAAATATATAATAATTTTTCACTCACCATGTGGGCAAGTGGTGGGTTTTCTTGTGATATTAGCATTATTTATATTTTAATGATAATTTTGATGCAATAATACATATGTTATTGTAGTAACAAATTTACTTCACTAATCTTATTATAATAGATTGCAAATAATCGACAAAAATAATTCAAATCAAATTATTGCAACGATATTTTCGTTGTAATAGTTAATTATTTCATATTTGTCGGTACAATAGATTGTAAAATAATTGATATTTGATTCTTGCTATAATATCTTCATTGCAACTTCATGTTTATCATTGGAATATATTGTAAAATAATTTCTTTCAAGTTATTGCAACGATGTAATAGATTACAAGGATAATTGCTATTAAGTTATTGCAACGATTTTTTTATTTTAAGTTATTGTAACATATTTTTCTAATGCCAATAAGGTAATAAAGCATCTATTACAATCGAAAATTATAAGTTATAGTAACTAATTATTGTTAATGCAATAAATTCATCACTATTTAAGTTACTATTGTAATGATTTTTAACTTGTAGAAGTGATGTTGTGTTTAATACAACTATACTAATTATGTTGTATTAACATTCGATGTAATAGACTTATTTTAGTGTAATGGTATAAATATAACATTTTCTTTTGAAAAAAATATAAAGAGCACCTCTATAGTTTCCCCTTAAAACACAGGTCCCTCTTAAAGTTTTGAGTGTAACACTTAACTCTCCCCTTATAGTATTATTTTATGTGTAGACTATTAATACTATAACAATTAACTCTTGAGGTTTTGAGTATAATTTTTTTTTTGGTTGAGAAACGAGTATAACACTTAATCCCTAGAGTTTTGAGTATAACACAAAACCTCCATATGGTATTGTTTTATGTAAAAATAATATGGACACGTGTAATCACATGAGCAACTCATTATTTGTTATCTCAGATTTTTAACAAGATTAGTTTGATTTACTTTTGTTTTAAATATTGTTTGTTCCGTTAGATTTCCATCATAAATGATGTTCACAAAAAAATGGAAACGAAAAGTTACATATATAACTGTTTTCTTTAGCTTTATAGTTGTGTTTAAATTGTGATTTTGATAATTGATTACTAATGGTAATTGTAGATTAGTTTTAGTACGGATTTGTTAAATTTCTTCTGCTCATGGTCATCTTAATTTCTAATATTTTGCGTCGTGGTATCGTGTATCACAAATATATATGTTCTTTCATTATTTAGGCATATATTAGGTCATGTTAGATTAGGAATTTGCATGAAATAGGAATTGGTTGTTTATTGTGTAAAAACTGTAGCAAACAAGTTTTTTGTTTTGTTATTTTACTACTTTTACACCATTGTTCAATTTTCTTTTGATGTTGCAAAAGCAGTTTTAATTATATTAGGCATAATATTAAAAAATAAAAAATAAGAAGATGAGACATGCTTAACCACTTTATATATTACATAGTAACATAACGTTGCGAAGAAAAGTCAGTCCTCAAAAAAAAAAAAAAAAAAAAAAAGAGCAAACCAAATTTATCTTTTGTGGCAAAGATCCATATCCACTTATATCCTTTCAGTTCAGTATTGCATTCAACTGCAAACTATGTTCCTTTCATCTATTATGCCTACCAGCCAAAACTTATTTACATTTCTGAGACGTCCTAATGGCTATCTACCATATATCCAACAAGAAAATTCATTAGACTTAAGACTTACAGTTTGGATTTATATATAAAAACCGTAAAGACCATTAAAATATTTTAGTTATGTTGGTAGCTAGGGTGGTGGAAATGTCATAGCTCAGAGCCTCAGACCATCAAGATATGTGTTTAATTCATCAAATTAACCTTGGTTATTGGTTAGTATTAAAACTATTTATTTAATTGATATTTAAATATAAAAACTCCCACTTAAATTTATTACTTTTAAGTTTTAAGCCTTAAACTATACTGGTGTATTTTATTTTTATCAAACTCAGTCTCCTTTAAATTCGTGCCGTGTCACTGAGTAGAAGTCCAGTTTAGGGGACAAGCAAGTGTAAAGACACCTTACACAAATGGGGTAAATATATTATTAAAATTTAGGTGAATGCAATACGTTTTTAACATGTGATAAATTTAAGCTTTAGGTTTTCTGATTTTGTTTTTGTTTTTGTTTTTTTGGGTTGATTACAATCATGCACTCTAAACTGTAACAGTATTTACAATATGCACAACTAATTTAGAAGGTGGGTGGATATCACAAATTATTCTCGAATTAATTAAGATGTTGATTTTGAACTTCACAATAAACATTAGACCCCTTTTCAACGAGTAATTTTATTATGGAAAAACAATCTGATACAAAAACACAAACAATCAGGCTTCAAAGTAGCAGCACCCAAACTAAACAAAAAGACAGCACCTTAACAGTAACTATAGACAATTTTAACTAAAGGAAAAAACCACAAGCAGCATCCAGGACTGTATTACACACAAAGACAAGAAACAAGGAAATTGCAAACAGCTACGCATAGAAGTTAAACTTTAGCTTACACTATCAGAAACATGAAGACAACATTTGATGCTCCCCATTTGCAACATAACGCTTTGTCAAGAATAAGCTTCTTCACTACTCCCTTGCAGACTCAATCTTTGCTTTAATTTCCAATCTGATCAACTTCAAGATAGCCTCCTCAGATTTGATGAGTCCAATATAGTATGTGGCAGCTGATTAGGCTAGCTTACAAAGTTTAACTTTGAAACTTACACGCTTTAACCTGCTTATATAATAACACGCCACTGCATGATCTTATTCCAGCAGCAACAAGGATTGTCAACCAAACACAACTCCATAAGGTTTGGTTTTCACTTATTTGGTGTATCAAATATAAATAGCATTTTTGAAACTTCGAGAATATGGGATTAAAAGTGATAGAAGTTTGCTTTCTTATATAATGACTAATGTCAGTATAATCCTTGACCAATACGTATATATTCTTCCTCAATTCCGTGATTCATATTCAACAATATTTTGGACATTTTCCCTTCTCAGCATATGAAGGAATGCCTTCAACCTCAATTTCCCACCAATCTTTCGATTTTGAAGATGAAGCTGACGCATGATAAGAAAAAGAACATAAAGAAGGAAGCTCAGTATACATGTCAATGAAGGCCTCGATTATATACCGGTGGTTTTTCTTCCCATTCATCCTCAAGTACCATGCCAATAACTCCTCTAGATACTCCCAGTCTTTTGTTGCATAATCCTCCAACCCATAAGCTTTAATCATTTCCTCCATGGAGTTCCGGAAATCTGTATATGGGTTGTTGGATTTAATAGCCTGCATCACGCTGTCCTGGAAAGGGAACTTGGTTGCCCCAGTTATGAAGCTTGTGTCCCCGGGCTCAGGCTCGAATGAAAACCTCTTTGATCTCAATGCCGTAACTGCCATCTCTATCAGCTCACCACCAGAATCCTCAAGCACTGCTGAGAAACACCTTGATTGTGACCAGGATGAGTCCAGCATTGTCACCATCTTGACAGCATTGGAGAAGAAAGAGTTGGCGGTCTTAAACATGTGTTTGGCTTTGAATGATATGGTTCTGATTTGCTTAAAAGGTGACCATTTCCATGAAGTTTTTGTTTTTCTGCTTTTGAAAATTGAAGGGAGCTCCATCATCTTCAGCAGTGGATCCCCATATGGCTTGTCAAGAAGTAGCTTTTACTTTTACAAGGATAGTGACTTTGCGAAGTCACCTTCATATAGATTGTATGTGTATATATGTGCAAATAAATGTTGTATCAATGGTTTCTTAGGTGAAATAGGCAGATGAGATGGTTTGTTGGGGTCATTCATGGTGAGCATTTACATTGCAGTTTTTGGTTTTTCTTTATTCATGTTTGTTTGGTCCAGAGAAACGACCATGTTTAATGTTATTTGATATGTTTAACGTGGTAGAGGAGGAGAGGGGGCTAAAGTTAAAGAGGCATGAAGTCTTGGGCCTACTCCTATAGAATTATATCCACTCCTTTCATTTTCTTTACTTAACCAAAAGAGATATAGATAGTCTTTTAGGCACTGATAAAGAGAGCACCTTGTGTTGTCAATTGTCATTGGCATAAAAATATCTAGCCTCTCGGGAGCCAACTTGTGAGAGGTTGTAAGAGATTGTAAAAGTTTTGATACCAATATTTTTGTAATAAATTATAATAGACTTATGCGAAATATAAATAGAAAATCATAAAACATAATCACATGAGGAGCACCAAAATTTATTTGAGGTTCAGCCTCAGACCTATATCACGGGCGACATCCAGAAAAGATTTAACAATAAAATAAGAAAAATACAATAGTGATAAAGAGCATTCTCTCAATTTGCAAAGATTATAACTCAAGAAACTCATAAATAGGAGAGAAGGTATCTAGTGTATCAGGTATATATAACGTTCTTTTCACGTAAGGATGGATCCCACACTTGTGAGGTTAACCCATATGAGAAGAATGTTACATATATCCGATATATATAATTAATATTTTTTCCACATGCAACCAACTTAAGTATATGTGAACAGATTAAATAAAGTAGGTCAACTAGGATTTTATAACCAAAGTAAAAAATGAGTAGTAAATACTTTAATTGAAACAAAGTTGATTTTGGCTACTAGCTATTAGTCGATAGACCAAGGATTGAATACCAAGTGGCAGGAGGACTTGTCTTTGGTGCACCTACGTACTCTAATATATGTAATCAAGTCTTACAAATGAAACTCCTATAGTGCCTGTGCCAAAGGGTATCGTAGATTGTAAACACCATTTAGATTCAAGCATTGCTTGAACTTGTCCAAAAGTTGGGTATCATATCTACTGGATTATCCGCTATAATAACGTTTATGGTTATAATGGTGCCCTGAGATACGATCGATCTTGCAAATGAAGCAATATTTGACATCAATATGTTTGGTTTTCTCTTGAAACATTAGTCTTTTAATCACGTATGGCATTCTGTTCTCACAAAATACAACATTATCGTCCTATTGTAAACCCAAATGCCCTCATGTTCCCGATGCAATCATTTTCAAGGGTAGAACTATGAAAATATCCATAGACAACGAGCATTCCCTTCACCTATCATGCTAGACTTGGGAATAAGGGCAACTAATAAAATGAGATTGAGATCACGTATAATATCCAATTACTTTTAATGGCTGAGATTAAAAACTGAAAAAGCAACTTTCAATCTCAACAATTCAATAAAAACATTTTTAAAAAAAGTTTAAGGATCCATTTGGTTGAGATGATAAAAAAGTGAGAGAATAAAAAATGATTAGGGGTGAAAAAGGGGGTAGATATAAAAGATTTAGTTTTTCCTCCGTATTTTTGGTTAAGAGAGTGAAAAAAGTGTAGAGATGAAAAATTATTTTGTTTGGTTGAGTAGAAAAGTGAGAGGATAAAATATAGTTTGTAAAAATTTACTCATGCCCCTAGTACATAAAAAACTATTTTTTAATAGTTTATAAAAATTGATTTTTTTAATTACTACAAACCTAAAAAATAACACAACTAATAAAATATCTAGACAAAAAAAAACTAATAGGACAAAGTTTAGCTACAAAATTGATTGTAACTTTAGACTACAACTTTATTCAATATCTTTTTATTGGAGGTAAATTTTGATAAATCCACCATTGGATTACATCTTCTTATATCCTCCATGCTTGCAAAATTTCTAGAAAATTAAAGATCAATAACTATGTCATCAATAAATTGTTTAAATTTCAAGTTTTTTTTAGTTTAAAATTATGCATAAAATATAAGTTCATAGATCCTATAGTAAATAATATCCGATTGATACAAAATTTAACATGTGTATTAAGAATGTAAAGAATATGCAATTCAACAGTTAGATTTTCAAAATATGAGATAATTTATATTTTATTAAATAAAATTGTAGCATTAGGCTACAACTAATTTTGTAGCTAAATTTTGTCCAAACTAATAATAATAATTGTGGGGGCATTTTTTGCTCCAAGGCCAAGGGCTAGACCATGTTGTAACCTTGGGCAATTTTTGCTCTTGTCCCACATGGAAAAGAAATCCTCCCTCAATCTACCTTATAAGGCATGAACCAAAGGAGTTAGAGTACCACTAGTTTGGTCCAAACTAGTGGTACTCTAACTCTTTTGGTTCATGCCTTATAAGGTAGATTGAGGGAGGATTTCTTTTCCATGTGGGACAAGAGCAAAAATTGCCCAAGGTTACAACATGGTCTAGCCCTTGGCCTTGGAGCAAAAAATGCCCCCACAATAATAATAATAATAATAATAATAATAATAATAATAATAATGATGATGATGATAATAATAATAAAGATGGGTTCAAGTTACACAAATTTAGCGGTCAGTAAAAGACTACTTCTCACATTATTAATATGTAATTATTATTTGACAGGTCAACTCAGTTTAATTAAATCCCCCCACATTCACTGCTCTCTCCTTAATAATCATCTTCCACTTATTTAAAAAATATAAAAAAGCTTATTCTCCCCACCCACTTCTAATTCTATTCAATTAGGAAGACAATATAGGACCTTGAAATTAATAGAAAATGTTTGTAAACATCTCATCAATAGTTATTTTTGCTTCCTCCTTCTTTGGTGTAAATTTAATATTGGACTATCGGTGGTGAATATATTGCTGAAATTCACATTGTACTGGAGTATTGGACTATTGGTGGTCAATAGAATTAGATTATATTGCCCGAATGTATATAATTTTGAGATCATTGCCAAGGTGTTTTGCTTGAATTTACTTGTTCAAATGAACCTCTTGAAACCACTGGCTGCATTTGATATCAATATAGCTTGCCAATCCTCAATCTTTGCCAAGGTGATTTACTTGATGGATAGGAAGATGATTATTAATAGTGAGCCGGTGAATATGGGGAATTTGATATAAATGAGTTAGACATGATAAATAATAATTACATATTAATGATGTGAGAGGTAATCTTTTGCCAACCGTTAGATTTAATGAGAATCAATGGTTTAAAATGGGTATAACTCTAGTCAAGTTACACCAGGTGTAACTTGAACCTATTTCATAATATAATAATAAGTTTCTATTTGATATTAAAAGAAGAAGAAGAAGAAGGAACAAAACATGAAAACAACACCAGAAAAAAAAAAAAAAAAAAAAAAAAAAAAAAAAAAAAAACAAACAAACAAAGTTAGGTTCAATGCCAACCAAAAACAAAAAGAAGAAGAAAGAGGAAGTTAAAAAAAGAAAAGAAAAAAAAAAAGCAACATTAAATTAGGGGAGCGCAGATGGGTAATTTCCCATCAAACCCACTCTCTCCTCATTTTTCTTTCTAGTTTTCTTTCCCACCCCCATTTTCTCCTCCCCCAACCAAATACCCTTCTCTCTCATTTTCTCTCCTATTCCCTCTCCCCCTCTATCATTTCACCCCAACCAAGCATACCATAAGGGTGTGTTTGTTTGGAGGGAATTTAGGGAGGATGAAAAATTTAGGAGAAAATTGGGAGGGTCTTTTGTGGTGGGACCCGAATGTTTTCTCCCAGACCCACCAAAAAGTTTTCTTCCCAAAATGGGGAGAAAATGAGGTTGTTTAATTGATGAAAATGCCTATGTGCACTTGTACATGGGCTTCGTCCATGTTAGTAGCTTTTTCCTTTTTTTTTTTTTTTTTCTTCATCCAATTGTTTTGTTTACTAGTTGTTTCTTTTCTTTGTCCACTTGCACATACACAATTTTTTTGCTAAAAAATGCGTTACTTTTTTTGTTTTATTTAATGAGGACATAATTGTAAATTTATATAAACTTCATTTTCTATCATCTTATTTTTCTTCTCAACCAAACAAATAAGTTTTCAATTTCTCCACTTTTCCATACTCCCAACCAAACACAAATGAGATAAAACTAAATTTCTTCTATCCTCCCACTTTTCTGTTCTCTCCCAACTTTCTATCCTCTTGCTTTTCTACTTCTCCAACCAAATGGATCCTAAAAGTTAAAAAATAAAAAAGTGAAGTTGTAAAGTATTTTTGTGAAAGGAAAATGGGTAAATTGCACCAGGTCGATCGATCACCCATAGTGCCCATAAAAGTAGGCAAGCCACTGCAATCACAAGAAGAATACACAAACTACCTAGCCAATCCAAGAGCACCGTGATCTTTTGACTTATAATTTGAGACTATAGAGTTTTAGACTTTTTTTTTTGTCTTGTAGGATTCGTTTTCAAACTAGACATAAAATCATGTTTTCCATCATACCTTAAAGCAAATGAGGTTGCTTAATTGACAAAAATGCCTATGTGCACTTGCACATGGCTTCATCCATGTTAGTAGCTTTTTCCTTTTTTTTTCTTCATCCAATTGTTTTGTTTACCGGTTGTTTCTTTTCTTTGTCCACTTGCACATACACAATTTCTTTTACTAAAAAATGTTACTTTTTTTTGTTTTATTTAATAAGGACATAATTGTAAATTTATATTAACTTCATTTTCCATTATCTCATTTTTCTTTTCAACCAAACAAATAAGTTTTCAATTTTTCCGCTTTTCTATCCTCCCAACCAAACACAAATGAGATAAAACTAAATCTCTTATATATTCCTACTTTTCTATTCTCTCCCAACTTTTTATTATCTTGCTTTTCTACTTCTCCCACCAAATAGTCCTTCAAAGTTAAAAAATAAAAAAGGCAAAAATGCAAAACTGACCTTCTAACTTTCACTGTTTTTCATTTCAGTCCTCTAACTTTCATTTTTGTCAATTCAGTCCTCTAACTTTTAATTTTTTGTCAATTTAGGGTTCTGTTACAGCGCAGTTAATTTTGCCGTTAGAACCACTAAAACGACGCCGTTTTGCATGTTTTTTTTTTTTTAAAATTCGGAATTAAAAGAAAATAAGAAAAATCTGAAAAAAAAAAAAAAAAAAAAAAAAAACCTTAAGCGGGGAACGACGTCGTTCCCCTTCCACTGAAATAATCCACCCAAATTTCTACAGAAATTTGGTTTTCTTTTGATTTCAGGGAGAAAGCACACCAGGGGAGAAAGAGAAAGCAAACTCTGCGTGAGAGCGTGAGATAGAGACAGAGATAGAGAGAGAGAGAGTCTAAAACTTTTATTAAATTTTTTTTTTCAGTGTTTTTCTTGGCTTTTGCGAGAGTCTGAAATCTGAATCGGTGATTGTTGCGGTGGAAAATTGGGAGAATCTGGAAGCTTTTGTTGATAGTTTTCTCCGGCGTGGAATCGATGTTCGCCGGAATTGAGCTGTTGAGTGAGTTTGATTTGACGAGAGAAGAGTGAAAAAACTTATGGACCGAAGCAGAGAAGCAAGAAGATCATCATCATCATCCATGGCAACCGGAAATGGACAATCGAAATGACGTCACAGAAGTAAGAGTCTCTGAGACTCACCTGAAATAAACCAAATGATATTTGTTTTTCTTTTGATTTCAGTGGAAGGGGAACGACCACCCTTAATGGTTTTTTTTTTTTTTTTTTTTTTTTTTTTTTTTTTTTTTTTTTCGAATTAAAAAAATAAAAAATAAAAAAAAAACATATGCAAAACGACGTCGTTTTAATGGTTCTGACGGCAACACTAACTGAGCTGTAACGGAATCTTAAATTGACAAAAAATTGAAAGTTAGAGGACTTAATTGACAAAAATGAAAGTTAGAGGACTGAAATGAAAAACGTTGAAAGTTAGAGGGTTAGTTTTACATTTTTGCCAATAAAAAAGTGAAGTTGTAAAGTATTTTTGTGAAAGAAAAATGGGTAAATTGCACCAAGTCGACCGATCACCCAGAGTGCCCATAAAAGTAGGCAAGTCACTGCAATCACAAGAAGAATACAAAGACTACCCAGCCAATCCAAGAGCACTGTGACCTTTTGACTTATAATTTGAGACCACAGTGTTTTAGACTTTTTTTTTTTTGGTTTTTTTTGTTTTTTGTTTTTTTTTTGTCTTGTAGGATTCGTTTTCAAACTGGACATAAAATCATGTGTTCCATCATACCTTAAAGCAAATTGTGTTATTTTTATTTATTTTTTCCATCTATTTATATTATTGAAATAATTTTTTTTTAATTAATCTAGGTAGCACATGTATATGATGCTAATTGAATCTTTTCAAAAGTTCTGTTTATGTTCCAATTATAAACATGTTTCATACTCAGTCAAAGCATATGAATGGCGGCTAACATTACCGAATTGACTTGTAATGATGAATTCATGACTTGGTCTTTGGCAAGAGTGGGTTCGAAAGAAGATAACGTGAGCTCAATGTAGAAGTGGCTTCTTAGTCGATTTTCAACTTTTTGACTGCTCAAAATAGGATGTCAAATGCTCTGCGCAACCTAAACTCTGCCGGCAAAGAAAGTCAATTTCTAAGGCCATCGATATTTTAATTTGACGGTTAATTTTATTAATCTTGGAATACAGGTCATGATTCGTAATTGTCTATCCGAAAGATAGAAAGTAAAAGACAAGTAAGGGAAGATGAATAGCCAACTGAATTTGAAAGATTTGGTAAACCATTTTTTTTTTCTTCCGTTGAATGCTCAATGAGCTTACGCATAGACGATTGAAAATAATTATTTCCGTTTTATGAAACTCTTTTTCCACAAGATTAGACTTCAAAAAAACAAAAACAAACCAAGAGACACCCGTAACCAGCCGTAATAACTTGCCTAATTATTTATTAGGACAGGGTAGGTGATGACTTGCCTATAATCTATGAGTAATGCTACTGTCATAACCTATTTTACAATATTTTTACAAACCGTTGATGTGGCCAACTTTTCATTGATTTTCATCTAGGCTCACCATTAATATCACTTTTTTATTTGCCAATAATCATTCACCATATTAGCAGTTTGTAAAATTTTTTGTAAAAAAAATTGTATCTCTAGCATTGTTCATAATATATTATGGGCTTAGAAATCGGTTTAGGCTATTTCTCAAAAAAAAAAAAAAAAAAAATCTGTTTAGTGTGCGTTTGGTTCCAGATTAAAAAGCGAACTTATTTTGCTATTCAGCTTATTTTTGCTATTAGTCATGGACCTCACTGCACTTTTTGGTACTATTCATGGGTTCCACTGTACTATTTTAACTAACTTTTACATTTATCTACAGTACTTTCAGTAAAAAGTTTTCAGTTTCAGTAAAATAAGAAGATCTTAAACAGATCCTTAGACTGAATGTTGGATATGCGTTAGCCAAATTTTGATCTATGCAAAAAGCTAACTCAAAGTCTTAACTCATAGAAAAGGCTGCCCATAGATCCAGTCAACCCAATCAACCTGGCAAATCTAATTGGACCTGAATTGACAACGGATCATTCTAGTGAGTAAGGTGGTCAATGATGGGTTTTCTCCTCCAAAATTCGACGCCGATGAGTTAAGTGATGGGTTCCCTCCCACAAAATTTGACGAACTTGATCTGTCCAAACCCAAATTGAAAACGAACTGATCTAGAGACTAAAGCGATTAATGCTGACTTTTCTTCCCTAAAATTTGATGTTGGCGGGTTAAGTGGTGAGTTCCCTCCCTCAAAATCTGACGAACCTGATCGTCCAAACCCTTGTTACTGTTTTTGTCTTTTAGTCTCAAATCCATCAAGATCCAACAAGGAATGGCGAGATCCAACCTAAATCTAGTGAGATTTCGACTTCATTTAGACTAAATTTGGTGAGATCTTAACTAGATCCAACAAAATCTAGATCAAATATGAAGAGATCCAACTAATATTCGCTTCTTTCAATCACTTTTCTACTCCATTGCCGCCATTACTGATTTTGCCCAAATCGCCAGCCACTTATGGAACGCTTGATCTACTTCTTCTTTTCAGTCAACAATGGGTTGAGTTTTCCTCCATCCGATCAAGTTAGGTCGGGTGCAAGTTGAGCACAATGCCCTCAATTAGTCGATAACAACCAAGCTCTCTTTCAACCAAGTTTAGCTTTTATTGATTAAGTTGGCCAAGATTAATATAGAAAATTTACTAATAAAGTTAGTACTATCCTACTAGTAAATACTATATACTAAGATAATAAATCACAAATCTGTTTTAGGACAAATAAATTTAATTCAATTTAATTTTTTAAAATAAATTAATTAAATTTCTTAATACACTTCCAAGCCAAACAATACACCAGCATGTTTTTCCGGTCCATCATTTACAAAATACACATCCCTCATCTTCTGAAAGGCGTGCCACGTAAGCAGGCTATCGGAGCCGGCCTGGTGGCACTTACCGACGGCCCGGTCCACCTCAAGGGTCCTCGCCACCCGGTCCAGACCGCCATACAAGCTGTTACAAAACCTCATCATGTGCTTCACATCGTAAACCCTGTTCCCGAAAAACACCCTCAAAATCCTCAAAAACTCGTCCAGCTCACTCGGCAGGCTCCGGCGCGTGAGGATCTTCACCAGGTACCCGAAGTCGTACGCGCTGTGAAACGTGACCCAGCTCACCGAGTCGTTGCAGACGAGCCCGGACGACATCATCAACTCGGCGAACCGGGCCGAGTCAACCCCTTCCTCCCTGTTCCTGTCGAAGTCGATCCCCTGTCGCATCAGCAACGCGATCGAGTCAGGAGCGTGAGGGTCACGCGCCACGTCGAAGTCCTTGAAGTTGAACTCCCAGATGAACCGGTTCCCGGATCCGAGGTCGGGAAGGTTACCGGCGGCGTCGGAGAGAGTCAGGCCGACCTGGATGAGGTTCAAAACGTCGACGTTCGACTTCAGAACGCGGTAGTGATCGGAGGGCTGAAGAGGACGGTAATAATAAGGCTTTGATGGGTCCACAGATGGTCGAAAAACAAGACCAGGAAACTCGGTGTCCATAGAAATATAAGGGTACCGATCGATCACGTCACGAATGAGTTCGAACTCGGATTCCAAATTACCAGCCCATACTTCCCGGATCGTAATCGGTTTCTGCTTCTCTGAAATCATCGCTCTCAGTCTTCTTGATCACTCTAAAGTCACAGTCTTGGAAAATTCTAAGCTGAAAATTTTGCTAGTTAGAAAGAAGACCGAGGTGGTCTTTGTTTTTTTTTTTTTTTTTTTGGTGCAAAGTGTGAAATTGGTGTGTGAAGTTGAGGCAGTGAGGGATGAATATAAATGGGGAGGTGAAGATGGTGCTGAGAAAGAGAGAGGAAGAGAGAGAGAGAGAGAGAGTGAGGGGACTGTGTCTAAGTTCAACGCGTTTGCTTACTTTTGACTGAAGGCAAGTAACGGATCAGATTCATAGAAAAGACTCGGTCCATGTTGGGTTCTTTTTTTCCTTTACTCTTTTTTTTCCTTTACTCAATTATAAGTGGCAATCTTATTATTATTATTATTATTATTATTATTATTTTTTAAGAGTTTTTGAAGACTTGGTGCACGTTTTTTATGTTATACTTTCGATCATTAACTAGTACTGATGCGGCCGCCACTCATGTATGCTGATGCACCTTTTGGTTTTCTTCTTTAATTTGATTCTTTGTTTCTCTAACTATTATTATATCATATATGGTGGTTACAGAGTATCATATATGGTGTTTTCTTTAATTATGGTTTCTTTAACATTGGCATCAGAGGTACAAAATATGCTAAAAAATGCTAAATTTTAAGCATTCAGCGTACCAAATACCAAAATGTTTTAAATGCCAAAAATTTTAATGTATGAATATTACAATTCTAATTTTAGACAAAAATTGTATAAATTTTATTGTTTTTTATTATAGTTTTCTCTTTCCTACTTTTCCCTTCCTCCCCTGTTTCTGATTTTCCCCTCACTTTCACCCTGTTTTCCCCTCACTTTCACTCAGCCTTCCCTTCTTCCTCTTTCACTCTCACTCTCACTCTCACTCTCACTCTCACTTTGCCTCTCCTCTCTTCCTCTTTCACTCACACTTTCCCCTCACTTTCACTCGACCTCTCCTTCTTCCTCTTTCACTCTCACTCTCACTTTGCCTCTCCTCTCTTCCTCTCTCACTCACACTTTCAGCCTCGCCAAGCCAGCCACCTCGCCATACCACACCTCCATGATGCCATGCTGCCGAATCTCTCTCTTGATCGGCAATTAATGGCTTTTAATTCTGGGTTTGTTTGTGGATTTTTTTTTTTTTTTTTTTTTTTTTGTTATGGGTTGATTTTAATTGGGGTGCGGTCAGGGGCGGAGTCAGGAATTTTTGTTTGGAGGGCCAAGTTGCAACACTAATATATTTATCAAGACAAACTCCTACATACACATATACACACGCTTTTTTATTATATGCACACTTTTTTATTTGATAAGTTATATATATACACACACCCAACAAAAAAAAAAAAAGAGCTTGGTATTTTCAATCAAAATTATGTTCGATGGCAATCTTTCATAAAATAAAATTCATTTTTACCATTTGTATAGTGAAATTCTTAATGAAATTTTCAAAAATATGAATAATCCAAATCTTGGAGGAATAAGTTAGGCTCCAAACATATTTGAAACTATCTTGCTCTAACTCATTATGTAGCAACTAAAGAGACATTTCATGTGTAGTTTTAGTGACATTATTTTTTTAATGAGTCAATGACTTGTTAATTGCCACATAATTGGTTGAAAAATATATAGATTCAAACATATTTAGTGCCAAACTTTATCAAATATTTAACAGATATAAGAGCACATTTCACAATAAAAAATAGAATTGCAACAAATAATGTTATGTCTCTATAACTATTAGACCAATTATTTTTTTAAGAGCATCATTGAACTAAATCAAATATTTGGGGGGCCAACTCTTATTTTTGTAGACTAAGTTTTGAAAACATTAAAATAATTATATATATATATTTTAAAAAATTTCAAAATTGGGGGGGGGGGGGGGGGGGGGGCATGGCCCCCCCACCCTTACACATAACTACGCCCCTGGGTGCGGTGGTTGATTTTGGTGGTCTTGGTGGTTTTGGTTGTTGCAGTGGGTTTCGATTTGGAGGTGGGTTTGGATTTTTGTAAAGTTTTTTGGGTTTGGATGTTGTTGAGTGGGTTTTTGCATTTGGATTTTTATTATTATTATTCTTTGTATTTTTGCAGAATCATGGTGGCCGATGGTTATGGGTGGTGGTCATGATGGTGGATGGGAGCTGGGTTCAAAGAGTAGAGAGAAGAGAGATGGTGGATGGGTTCTAGTTCAGCACACAGAGAGAGAGAGAGAGAGAGAGAGAGAGAGAGAGAGAGAGAGAGAGGTGTTTTTGGAGAAATGAAATTAATTTTTTTATTAGTTGTTTATATTATTTTAATGTTTTGAATGGAAGAATAGAAGATGTTATGTAAGGTGTAATATTAAATACTATGTTAAAATAGAAAAAAGTAGGTTTTTGTATGTTAAATTGACATTTGGCATGGTACAACTGATGCTAGAGCACTCAAACATAGAGCTATTTAGCGCAACAACTACAAAAAGTTAAGTAATAATAATATAGAGTTTGCTTTTCTGCATGAGGAGCAGATGAAAGATGAAAGGCCAACAAAATCATTGGTTTAGACTTTAGAGCCCAATGAGCAAGCTCATGGAATTTGGAATTTGTCTTTCTTAAAAACTAAGGTTAGACTGAGCAAACGAGTCTTGATAAATCAAGTTCAAGACAAGTTAATTTGGTTTGGGTCAAAAAAGAGTTTTGAGCAAATTAGGTCAATTGGGTTATAAGTTGGGTTGATCAAGTTATGGGTTAGCTTGTATTTTTTTACATACAAAATATATATATATAATAACAACAACAATAATAATAATGTATCTCTTCTTTCAATACAAATAATAGAGAAAATTTTTTTTAACAATACATACATTTTTTTAATATTTGAGATAGAATTCTAGTATAACATAATCTAAGTATATGTGTGTGAAGTTCACTCTTAAGGACTTGAACTTTGGCCCTTACCCCTCTCACACCCTACAAGAACTTATACTTGTGGAGTGACCATCACGCGCCAATGGTGTGCAGTGGCACAATACATAAATTCTTAAGTTGATACAATCCATATTTCATTAATAATTTCATCACCATAAAGAATGAAATAAATTCTAAATCTCATGGACCATAATTTTTTTTAGGTACAATATATTGCCACAAAAATACTAAATGTGCATGTGAAATTGTGAAGAATGAATATGTTGTATTATCCCATTTGAAAGTCTAACCCCTTTATAAAAAGGCCTCACCCCCCATTATAAAAATGTCCAAAGTTTTATGATAATAATTTTTTTTTTTCAAATGGATGTACACCATTTTTCTCATGAGTGATACTAGGTGTAAGGGGATGAACTTGATTCAAGGCTGAAGCCCAAATGCTCAGGGGATCATACTTGAGGAAATGGGCCAAGCCCATTTCAATGAGTAATAACGGGAAACCTCTCAAGACTATTTCTGTGGAGTTCCGAGTATACTGGCCAGCCCTAAAACGCTTCTTCGTGCTCATAAGCATGGGTGACCCCTCGGCAAACGAAAGAAGTACCATGGGAGATCGACCCCATCCATTCTATTCTTGGCTGAGATGGTGCTCTTACCAATACTACCTCGGGAAACCTCCTGAAAGGATAAGGATCACAAAAGTCGTCACCTCTGCATTAATGAAAGGTTCTCTACCTAACCTCTTCCACATTAAATACATATAAGACAACCTAAACAGTACAGAATTCACCCAAAAGTCCTGTTTTAGGATAAGAACGGTAGGGAAACCAATAAAAGAAGGGGAAATATCCCAAAAAGATCCAGCTAGGGGCAGGCCAGCTGGAGGGATAAGGGAAGGGAAAATGCCTATAAAAGGGGAGGATATGGCAACAAAGGAGGGGTCAAAAAAGGAACAAGGGAGAACCTAGAGAAGAGAGAGAAAAAGTAAGAAATGAGATATTCCTTTTTCTTTATAAATCCTAAATCAGTTGTTTGAGCTTCCTATCGTGCAATATTCACCTTGTTCTATTGATAAATAAATTGTGCTAGTCAGTCTTCCAGGATTTAATCTATCCTTAATCATACAGTATTTCTTTTTGAGTGTTTCTGACCCCCGCACTAGGGTTTTTACAAATTTTACTATATAAGGTTTACAAATTAATGTGTTAGTAATTATTAAAAAAAAAGTAATTTAAAGTTTCCTAAAAAAAGTAATTTAAATATTCACTACTTAAATTGATAAAGTTCACCAATCACATTAATTGACACATTAATTTGTAAACATTTTGTGGTAAGATTTGTAATAGTTTTAGTATTTTCCTTCTCTCATCTCTCACAAACCCTCCAAAATACTAAAACAATAGAGATTTAACTCAATTGAAACCCTAAACTTTTTTTCAATGATGATACGTCTCCCTAAATAACTTGAGGTTTTAATTTTTGTAAACTAATATTCTACACAGTAGATTGTGAATATCAATCTCCTAATCTCCTACATTGCCACACATCAAACAATCTCTATATCTCTCTTAACACCAAATATAAAATTAAAATTTGATTGCAACTTTAATTAACTATGCATCATCTTATATGCAAGATAAAGTATACCACCAGAAATCTTTAAAAAAATAATAAATTTTCATTTCTGTTGTTAAATTTTATACTTGAAGACGTTATTTAATTCTCTATATGAAATTAAATTTAGTTTGATTAGTAGTAATTCATCAAATTAACCTTAGTTTGATTAGTATTAAGTAAATTTATTTAATTAATATTTAAATAAAAAATGCCCCACTTAAATTCATTACCTTAGGCCTAAAACTATATTGAGTCAATCTTGCCAAGAATGGTTGTAGAAATGTAGAAAATTTTGTAATCTAGGGGTGTGCAGCCAACCCGCTAAAACCGACCCAACCCAACCTAACTCGCTGGGTTGAGTTGTTTTTAGGGGTTAGTGGGCTGGGTTGAGTTATGAATTTTCTTTTAATAGTAGGTCAGGTTAGGTTTGGGTCATAACAATCACAAACCCGCCTAACCCGATCTAACCCACCTAATTTAAATTTTAAATTTTATATATATATATATATATATATATTTAAAAATATTATATAATTAATAATTTTTTATTTAATTTTTCCCCTATTTGGCTCTTCCTATATAAAACGCAATTACCTCACAAACCCTAACAATCTTATTTCTTTCTCTGTCGCCTCCCACTCCCACTCTTTCACTCCACTCTTATTTGTTTATAATTGAGTTGGGATACTAGTTCATGTATATTTTTTTTATCAACTCAATTGAATATATTTTGTTTATAACTGAGTTGGAATACTAGTTCATATATATTTTGATTATTAACTCGAGTGGCAAGTGGGATATATTTTTTTCTGCTTAATTTAATAATAGTAGTAATAAAGAAATAAAACTATCCAACCCATGGTTTAACCCAACCTAATCCATGTGGGTTGGGTTGGGTTGAACCCTTGTGATGGGTTGGGTTAGGTTGAATTTTTTTTTAACCTAACATGGTGAGTTGAGTCAAAAAATCCCCTTAACCCGACCCATGCACACCCCTAGTGTAATCTATATCACCTTTTCTCATCTAGAGGATCACAGAGGAGGACAAGAATAGCGCGATGTCAAAATAGATGTCAGAGCCATTTTCTACACATATGTTCCTTAGCCTTCATGGGATGGCAAGTTGGATTGACCATCTAATAGCTTATGCTTCTGCTTGGACAAGGTCTGTGGTGTTTGTCTTCTTTTTTTTTTTTTTTTTCTCCTGCAAATTGAAATACCAAGGTTCTTCTCCAATCTCTAGCAATGAAAGTTAAGATGAAGTGATGTCTACCTACCTCCGCAGCAAAGTTAATCTTGATTGTGTCCCCATTAGAATAGGTCCATTGTTGATTTCCTCTTAGTGAAGGCTGCAACTTTCTTCTCTATTCTCTAACAGCGTTTTGTTCCTTGAAGAGTTTGAAGAGCTCTTAATGGATGTCTACATCTAAATTTTTCCTGCACTCATGGACTAGAAAACTGAAATAACTGGTTATAGTAAGCATAAAGAGTCTAATGAAATATGTTCTTTTTATACATATGTTTGTAAAGCACGTTCCTACATTCAAGACAAGACAGTGGCGGCTCCACTTGCATGTGAGGATGGTCACAGGACCACCCTCACTTGCCAATTTTTTTTATTTTTTAATATATATATATATATATATAATTAGTTTAAATTAATCTTTTCCTGACTTGAAAAAAATGTATATATATACTTACCAAAAAAAAAATATTGTGGGGATAAGTGGCTCGAATAAGGGTATTGGGATGTGGTCAGCGCCCGAGGACGTTGGAGAGCCCGAGGACAAACCAATGTTAGTAAAGGTAAGTAGGTTATCGGGCCGAGGATGGGAGCTGGTCATGACAAGCAGGCGATATTGTCCGAGGAGATAAAACTCCTTAGGAAGCAGAGTGGAAACCTATAGCCCGACCACCCAATAAGTACTAGGAAGTGGACAACCATGCTTGGAAGGAGGATAAGCCTTAGAGAGAGGAGAGTCAGTAGAGAATTGAGAAATATCTTGGAAGAAAACTACTACCATCGCATTGAATGCTTTGCACCTAACTAACTGGCCGCATTAATGTGGAAGTGATACTTGAACAGTGACCTCTAGCCTTATAGCTACCCACAAAGACTTCAAGAAGGTACTGATGGAACAAGTATCAAGGAGGTTAGCAATCTGATTTACACGTGGAAGACTAAGATGAAAGAAGGGAAAGGAGCATAAAAGGAGAATGATTCCATTACAGAAAAAATCATCAGAAAACCAGAAAAGAAACCACTTTGTAATCAAGAATTTGAAATATTTGTATAAGTCTGAAATTATCTATAAGAACATACCATCCTCAGGCATGGCCGAGGAGTCTTTTTCTTTTTAACTTGTTCATCTTAGCCATTCCAACACTAATTAACTTACTGTGAGTTACTTGTATCTCATTGAATGTTCAGTAACAAACATACTCTCTAACAAATCTATTGTTGTGGGCCTATTGGGTCATTGTCCGAATCTTTTTGGCTGTGAATCAAATTGAGTCTGTACAATATTATATATTATATTAACTTATTTTGACCACCCTAATAAAACTGTTAAACAACATGACCTGAGATTCACAAGTATTTGAATTCAACAAAAATAATAGTAATGTTACATTCACAATATTTTCACAATAAATCTAATTTGGTAAGCTATTACTAATTCTAATTTGGGCTCAATATTGACATGTTTTACCCACCAATAATAGCTTGTTACATAAGATTTGTTATGGTCACTTTATTATTCTCATATCAGCATTTTCACTTTCCACTTTATCTCTTATTAGTTTTTTTTTTTTCCCTCTTTGCTAGTACGAAAAATTGTAATATTTCATGTATTTTTATGTTTTTTTTTTTTTTTTTTTTTTGCAATGTTGATATATTTAAGTTGTTTTTTTATTAAATTTTGTATAATTTAAGTTTCTTAGTGACCACCCTAAAAAAATTCTTAGAACTACCACTGAAACAAGAATAAGCAAAAAGACTAATTCCACTTATTGTTTCAATTGAAAGTTTTTGATTCATCAACCCTTCTAAACAGTAATAAAAAAGATGGAGTGACATAGGTAAGAAATCAATTCATTATATGTGATATATGAGCATCCCCTAATTCCCAATTAACAGATTTGTTGTGCAAATCTTAAAAACTAGTACTAATATTCCAATACTAATTTATATGTTATAATTAATAATCAATACTAGAAATAATAAAAAGCTGTGTTGTACGTGTAACTTCATTCAAAAAAATGAAATTAAATCGCTTCAAAATTGGGAAATCATTTCTCTGTCTCTATATGAAATCGATGGCTAGTGTTGCGAAGAGAATGAAATCTTTGTGATGTTTCAAATGTTGGATATGAATTGCTTGTTTAGTTGGCTTGGATTCTGTCAGTACGCAAACCTTAGTTGTTACTCGTTACAAAACCGTAAGGCTTTAGCCAAGGGACAATGGACCCATAGGTAAATCAATGTCTCTTGTTCCTAATCACATAGTGGGCAAGCTATGTCCAGCCCTTGATTCACAGAGAGGCTTAGTCAAAGAGCCTCCTCAATTTGTTCGTGTCCCCATCGTGCACTAGATTTTTTTTTTTGAGGGGACCATCGTGCACTAGATTGTTTAAACAAATAGGTAACCACCAGGCATTTGAGACATGCATTTTAGTCGCCAAGACTTTAGAATTGTGAGCAATACGATGCTCGACACACGGCTTGTGCCTGGTGTAGTGGCCACCTAGTTGAGAAAGACATATTCTGTTTCTTTGTAGCTTCTTGCCTACACCAAAGAGTCAAGTTTTTTGTGACTTCACGCCTACATCAAAGAGGAACTAAAAACTGAGGGTTGTTTAATAGGAGTAATCCTGAGAGACTCTTAGAGTACGAAGAATGATGTTTTCTCTTCTCATATTCATGAGTTTACTTATTAAATTTATGGTGAGATCCACTATGAATGTGAGATTGAGGAGAGAGCACCATTTCTCCGTGCATCAAGAGCACCTAAGAATTTTCCATTTAATAGGGTGCAAAACATTATATTGCAGTCACGAATAATACACTTTTGCAAAAGATTTTTAACTATCCCTTAGCAAATATTATGGCAGGAAAAATTTCCTCCAAAATATTAGCATTTGTGATGGCTACAAATATAATTGTGACAATATTTTTCATGTTGGTCACAAATGATTTCACATTTTACCAAGTATTTGCGAATACTTTATTTTTCCCTCATAAATAGTTTTTTTTTTTTAGAGAGCTTTTTGGATCTGTCAAAAACACTTCACTAAAAGACATTTTTCTTGAGGTATTAGTTTGTTTAGATCCATTGTAAAATTTATTATTTTTCTTTAGTTTTAAGAGCTTGGCTTAAGATGCATGGACACAGCTACAGGTAAGATACAGTAATACGGGCAATTTTTGAAAAATTAAGAACCTGTTTGGTTGTGTTTTTTTAAAAATATTTTCCGTTATTTAAACAACACAATACGTATTTTCACAACACTTTTTTACCCACACGTATTTCCATAACACTTTTTCACTCACACGTATTTTCACAACACTTAAACAATATTACTAGAACAACATTACCAAACGGACCCTAAAACATAAAACAGTAAATAAGACATCGTTACAACACATATACAACACCAAAAAATAAAGTGTGTAGTTCTTAGAGCTTGGCTTAATTAGCTTCTGTGTTTATTCTGGTTATCATAGTTTATAACCGTTAAAGGTAGAATATTTAGAATATAGGGTCATGCTAAAGTACTAAAGTACTAGTCATGACGAATTCCATACTAAAGTGCTGATCATGATTTTTTTAAAAGGGTCAAGTTGGAGAATATATATATATAGCTCTTCTTGGGAAAAAATCTAAAGTCTCTTCAGTGTTTACGTGTGAATTAAAATGAATGACTATCCAACAATAGCAAAATATATGAGAACAAAAATTTCAGCAAGTACCAATAAAACACAACCATACAATAACACTAAATTTTACGTGAAAAAACTCTACAATGTAGAGAAAAAAACCACGGGATAGTTTCAAAAAATATCTACTTTAAAATAGAGATTACAATTTTTAAGTTTATACCAAACTTAAGCATATAAGAAGTTGAATATGCAACAAATAAATTTCAAGGAGAAAATTTTCTCACTGAGCCATAACAAAATCTTCCTTGAACACTCTTAACTAGCTTAGCAAAGAAAAATGTCTTTTTTTTTTTTTCAGTTTCGCTCTCACAAAATCTTCCTTGAACACTCTAACCAGCTTAGCAAAGAAAAATATCTCTTTTTTTCTTTTTCGCTCTCCCACTCTCACTTGTTTCTCTCTGTCTCTTCGAACCGCACCTCTTAAAGCTCTCACTTGTGTTTTTCTCACAAGAGCCGAATGGCTCTCTCTCTCTCTCTCTCTCAGTGTATATGTATCTCACGCTGCATCACACAATGGCCGAATGGCCTTTCTTTTCTTTTCCTTCTTTTCTTCTCTGCGTGTCCAACACGCCTTGATCAGCTTTTCATTAAACCAAAAAGTGATTTTGGAAGCTTGAGGAAGCTCATTAATTGAGTTTTGACCAATGCATTGGGGCTGGACCCACACGGTGCTGCACCTAACAAGAACAACAACGCCTGATCTAGTTATTTCTGTAGTCCCTAATTCTTTTGCTTCAAACAGTTGCCCAGAAGTGACCGATGACTTCAAGATGAAGAAATTGTGGGTCTCAGTCCGGAAATTGAGGGCCTCTTTCGCAAGAAATTTCTAGTATAGTTGTTTGTTGTGAAAATACACGTGGGTTAAAAATATTGAGAAAATAACTATTGTGATGTTCAAATACTGAGAAAACTATTGTTTAAACATAAATACCAAACACCCCAAATGATTGGAATAATTGGGTAGGCATCTTGATCCTGTTCGTCCAACTGGTTCCATGAACTGTAGGGTTGGAAATGCAGCATCTATTGTGGGTTTGGAGTCAAGCACTTTAAATCAGTGTGAGGGCTTTAAAGGGCCCAGAGTGCTTCCTTCTGTTATGAGAAATCTTTCCCAACAAGAACCACAAGAATCAATGGCCCAAGATGAGACGCTTGCTGGGGAGATGAATGGATCTATAAGATCTGAAAGGGCTGATGAAAATGAAGACTCTAGTGAATACTTTTCAGCCACTGAAACTCACCAGAGTATATTGGTATCATTTTCAAGCCATTGTGTGCTGAAAGGAATTGTATGTGAACGCTTTCGGTCCCTGCGCATAAAGTTTTATGGTTATTTTGATAAGCCTCTAGGGAGATATCTGCGTGATGACTTGTTTGACCAGGTAAATATTTTTGTGTTTCCCTTCGTTTAAACTTCTTTTATTTGTTCTCTTTTACTAAATTTCAGTTATAAAGTGGAATTATGTTGGTTAATAGAACTTGTAATTGCCAGGCATGTTGCTGTCAATCATGTAAAGTTCCAGTTGAGGCCCATGTCCTATGTTACACCCATCGGCAGGGAAAGCTAACAATCAATGTTAGATGCCTTCTGGATATAAGACTACCTGGGGAACGGGATGGTAAGATCTGGATGTGGCACCGATGCCTAAGGTGTGCCCATGTGAATAGAGTTCCACCAGCTACTCGTATAGTGGTTATGTCAGATGCTGCCTGGGGACTTTCTTTTGGAAAGTTCTTGGAACTTAGCTTTTCAAACCATGCAACTGCTAATCGTGTTGCACCCTGTGGTCATTCATTGCGAAGGGACTGTCTCCGTTACTATGGGTAAATTCTATCAGATTTGGAACTCTTGTTAAATTTCAATTGTTGAATGCCACATTAGTGGTTGTTGACAATCAAATTCAACAGGTTTGGGAGCATGGTTGCATTTTTCCGGTATTCCCCTATCGAAATTCTCTCTGTTCATTTGCCACCGTCAGTGCTTGAATTCAATGGCCATGTTCAACATGAGTGGACAAGAAAAGTGGCTGCAGAGGTGTCTTTATGAACCTGAAATTTTATTTACACAGTTATTTTGAACTGATGCTAAATAAGTAAACCTAAAGCTAATATAGTAGCTTTTGCGAGTATTTGGGATCACTATTTTAGTAGCCTACTGCCTTTTGCTACAGCTTGTCCGTAAAATGGAGACCTTGTATGCCGAGATATCTGATGTACTTGATAGCTTGGAAGAAAAATGTAAGGCTTTTGGAAATGAATGTTCGGACTCGAATGACTTACAGGGCCACATCGTGGAGCTGAAAGACTTGCTTAAAAAGGAAAGAAATTATTACAATGTATGTACTGACAATATTTGTTATTCTCATTACAGGATTCCTGGTTCTAAAACCTTGTAGAGTGCCTGTGTTTTTTCTTATTTTGATTTTCAAGTAATATTATTCTCAGCTTATAATTGTCTCCTCTTTAATAGGGTTTGCTTCGACCGGCTATTATGGGGATTTCACAGCCAGACTGGCTGGCTGGAGACATTCTGGAATTGAATCGCTTGAGACGCTCTCTTTCAGTTGGTTCACTTGTTTGGGATCAGCGGCTTTGTTCATTGGACTCTCTACATAGAAAGAGTTCTATTTCAAAGGCTGCACAAGGGGATGCATCTTATGCCCAGCTGAAAGAGCTGAAGAGTGAGTTATCACATAAGGATGGCATGCTTGGCACTGGGTATGAAGATTCTAACTCTTCAAAATTACACGAGTCTCCTGGCAACAATTTGCAGTCAGAGCAGGAGCAGCCTAATGTACCACCCTTTGAACCTTCTGTTACTGTAGACTCGATGTTAACTACATGTAATCATCATGTCAGAGAGGAGGAAAAACATTCAGATGGGGAAGTTAGTGTAAATAAGACACTAAGTGAAAGCTTATCCCCCAATGAGTCTACTCTAACTGAGAGAATAGA
This sequence comes from Quercus glauca, assembly GCA_023736055.1. NCBI lineage: Eukaryota > Viridiplantae > Streptophyta > Magnoliopsida > Fagales > Fagaceae > Quercus > Quercus glauca. The sequence goes on along the minus strand of CM043315.1, from coordinate 50,012,137 downwards.
TTCTGCTTGGACGGGTACTAATCAACCTGCAATGAAAGCTCAACTTCATTCATCACATGCAGATGAACTCCAAGCTGTATCTGTCAGGCAGATTAGTCAAAATGGTAAACCTCCTTTTAGAAGGTTAATGTCATCAATGAGAGTTCGTGCTTTTGATTATGCATTACGAGTTAAAGAAAGAATCCGGAAGGGATTGCCTCCCTCTTCCTTGCGTTTGTCCACACCATCATTTATCTCCTCCGCATCTCATATGGCTGAAGGTGCTCCGCTGCTGCTTAAGCAAACTGGCCACAGTGATTTAGTTATTGCCGTTTATGAAAATGAACCCACTAGTATAATTTCGTATGCCCTTAGTTCCAAGGAGTATAATGATTGGGTTGCTGCTAAGTTGAATGAGCGTGAGGGAAGCTGGAGTCCCCATGAGAGCATTAAAGAAGATTCTGCAGTTTCCACCTTTTCTGCCTGGCAGTCTTTCGGGTCTTTGGAGTTTGATTATATCCATTATGGTAGTTATGGATCTGAAGATGCTTCATCATCAATGGGTACGTTTTTTAAAGATCCCAAAAGACCTCCACATTTAAAAATATTTTTTGAGGATGAGTTTTCAACTGCCGGAGGCAAAGTAAAGTTTTCAGTCACTTGTTATTTTGCCAAGCAATTTAACTCTCTGAGAAAAAAATGCTGCCCTAGTGAAGTGGATTTTGTGCGATCCTTGAGCCGCTGCCGGACATGGAGTGCACAAGGGGGGAAAAGCAATGTATATTTTGCCAAGTCATTGGATGAAAGATTCATTATAAAACAGGTTACAAAAACAGAGTTGGATTCCTTTGCGGATTTTGCACCTCAATATTTTAAATATTTGACAGAATCTATTAGCTCGAGAAGCCAAACTTGCCTTGCAAAAATTCTTGGTATTTATCAGGTTAGGCCTAACTCTTTGCTTATTTGGCGTGTGTGTGTGTGTGCCTGCACTTGGGTGGGTTAATCTGGGTATATGGTGCAAAGACCAACAGTAGTAACTATCTTCTTGTGATTCTCATCTTAGTGATGTGATGGCAGGTCTCTGTAAAACATCTAAAAGGTGGTAAGGAAACGAAAATGGATTTGATGGTGATGGAGAACCTCTTTTTCAAGAGAGATATCTCAAGGGTTTATGATCTCAAGGGCTCTACACGAGCTCGTTATAATTCAGATACAACAGGGACAAACAAAGTACTGCTAGATATGAATTTGTTGGAAACATTACGTACAAAACCTATATTTCTTGGAAGCAAGGCAAAGAGAATTCTAGAAAGAGCTGTCTGGAATGATACATCGTTTTTGGCGGTAATCTTTTTTTTTTTTTTTAATTTTTAATCTTCTAATTGTTACAATAGCATCAAATTTGATCCTAACTGAAATCAGAACAAAAGTTAATGGCTTAATTTGTCTTATAATTGTGGATATGGTCCACATTGACATTCCCTAGGTTTTTTATTTTTTATTTTTTTAGGTCCATTCCCTAGGTTTCTGAAACTTACTCTTTTGAGGTTTCAGAAATCATTGACATCCCCTTGGTTTCATATTTCTAACTTGAAAAGGATAACTATGTCAAAATATTGTTCAACACAGTTAAATCTGCCAACAGGATCTTTTGCCCATTTGTAAAGTCCACGGGAGGTAATGCCAATACGAAATCCATGGTGTCTGGTTATTGTCAATATTTTACCTAAATATAAAGTGTAAGGTTGGAATTGGATAGGATTCCCAAAAAAAAAAATCATAAAATGGCTTTTAGATTTTGTTGTCATTAAAGCATTCTTTAATATATAATGATTTTTTTGTTCCCATCTCATGTTTCTTCAGTCTGTGGATGTTATGGACTATTCCCTGCTGGTTGGGGTGGACGACGAACGCAAAGAGCTGGTTTTAGGGATCATTGATTTCATGAGACAGTATACCTGGGACAAACATTTGGAGACATGGGTGAAGGCATCTGGGATACTTGGTGGTCCAAAAAATGCTTCCCCCACCATCATTTCTCCCAAACAATACAAGAAAAGATCCCGGAAGGCGATGACTACCTATTTTCTCACTGTACCTGATCAATGGTCTTCATGAACTGCTTCATTGCAATTTTTTTGTTAACGCCCCAAAATGCATCTGTTTGTCAATAAAGAGGGGGGATTGTAATTGCAGATAAATGGAAAGTAAGATTCCTCCTATGATTTTTTTTTTTTTTTTTTTTTGTACACTGTATATGGGCAGAACTAACCCAAATGAGAGGCTTTACACTGAGATCAAGAAGAGATGGTTATGGGGCCGTTTGGTAACATTGTTCTAATAACGTTGTCTGTATTTTTTAGAAATATGTGTGGGTGAAAAATTGTATAAAAATACGTGTAATGTTATTTAAAAACTGAAAAGTATTGCTTAAACTATCATACCAAATTGCTGGTCTGCTTTTGTGTCTCAAAATTGCTCTCCCATTAATTGTACATCCTTTGAAAACTAACACATAATTGTGAATTGTCCCCTAACATCTATTTGATGCAATGATGCATACTCTCTATGCCATTTCCTGCAACTAACCAAATGTTCGCTTTCCGTCCTCGCATCGAGTTGTTGATAGTGTGTTGAAATTAAGGTGGATGTCCCAATTGCTGTTATTATCCAATAGTCAGTGAGAAAGTTAATCTAAATGCTTTAATAATCCCTGAATTGATGATCTAGCAACCAAGGTAGGTACAATGTTAAATTATTTAAACTCACGGGTTTGGTTTATAACTTTATATAAATAAGTAGATCAGTTCCAAACAATGTGGTACTCACATGAGACTCTTGTGTTGCAACTGTAACTTCATATATTCTCTGCACATGTACATTGATTAGGTCTCACGTGAGACTCATGTTGCCATCACATCGTGGTAACATGAATCAGGATGGAAGTTAACTTCAAATGCATGGTATAGCCTTTAAAATGAGAATAATCCATTTTGCAAGAAAAGTTAACGTTATTTTCCTTTTGCATCTGAAAGTGAAACATACATTTTTGAACTTCCCTTCCTTGATGCATAATAATAGTACGGAGTGCAGTTTTTTTTAATGGGGGGTTTAGTTTAAATATGGGGGATCTGACTCTGAATCTAACCTTTGGTCATATGACCATTGGTTTAATGTATATTATTAAAACTTTGCCAAGTATCCCAAAGTATTGCAACAGTACTCCTCTCTTGGCACATTTTTTAGGTACAATATATTACCACAAAAATACTAAATGTGCATGTGATTGATGTGAAATTGTAAAGAATGAATATGTTGTATTATTCCATTTGAAAGTCTCACCCCTTCATAAAAAGGCCTCACCCTCCATTATAAAAATGTCCAAATTTTATGATAATAATTCCTTTTCTTTTTTTTCAATTGGATATACACTATTTTTCTCATGAGTGATACTAGGATTTTTACAAATTTTACTATATAAGGTTTACAAATTAATGTGTCACCAATTATTAAAAAAAAGTAAATTAAAATTTCCTTTAAAAAAATTAATTTAAACATTCACTACTTAAATTGATAAAGTTCACCAATCACATTTATTAACACATTAGTTTGTAAACATTTTGGAGTAAAATTGTAATAGTTTTAGTATTTTCCTTCTCTTATCTCTCACCAACCCTCCAAAATGCTAAACCAATTGAAAGCTAATGCAATTGAAGGAAAATTATTAGGTACTCCTGGAGTACCATAAATGCATACTCCCCCCTCTCACATAAATAGTGGGTCCCACCATGAATTTAATTAGTGGGACCCACCATTCATGTGAGAGAAGGGAGTACGCATTTATGGTATTCCGGGAGTACACAATAATTTTCCGCAATTGAAACCCTAAACTTTTTATCAATGATGATATGTCTCCCCTAATAACTTGAGGCTTTAATTATTGTAAACTAATATTCTACACAGTAGATTGTCAACATCAATCACCTAATCTCCTACATAGTCACACATCAAACAATCTCTATATCTCTCTTAACACCAAATATAAAATTGAAATTTGATTTCAACTTGAATTAACCATGCATCATCTTATATCCAAGATAAAGTATACCACCAAAAATCTTTAAAAAAATAATAAATTTTCATTTATTTTGTTAAATTTTATACTTGAAGACAATATTTAATTCTCTATATGAAATTAACTTTAGTTTGGTTAGTAGTAATTCACCAAATTAACTTTAGTTTGATTAGTATTAAGTAAATTTATTTAATTAATATTTAAAAAATTCCCACTTAAATTCATTTCCTTAAGTCTCAAACTATATTAAGTCAATCTGCCAAGAATGGTTGTAGAAAAGTAGCATATTTTGTAATTTGTCTCACTGCACCTCTCCTTATATAGAGGATTGCAGGGGGAGGATGAGGATAGCACTGCATCAAAATCGATGTTGGAGTCATTATCTACACATATATTCCTTAGCCTACATTCACTACAAAAAAAAAAAAACTGTCTATAGCAGCATTTTTTTTAGTGGCATTTGTCAAAAACGCCACTATAGGTCACTAATAGATGGGCCCGACATTTTTTGTAAGAATCATCCATGTGTAGGAATGGTAACGGGTTGGGTTCATGCATGGTTTTTTCATACCCGGACCCAACCCACAGGCCAAGACCCGTGGCCCAGACCCAGCCCGTTTACTAAGCGGGTTTTTTTTTGGGGCTCGGACCTGCCCCTGTCGGGCCCCGTTAAGGGATTGGGCCCAATTCGTGGCCCAACCAAAAAAAATTTAATTAATTCTTCAATTTTGAAAAAAAAAAAAAAAACACACACACACACACACAAAACATAAAACAGAATTAAAACACAAGAACACGCATGAACACAAACCCAGAAAATTCAAACACAAGAACATAACCCAAAACAGTAACAAGAACCCAACATTAAACTGTCTCTAGCAAACCCAGAAAAACCCAAATTAATTATCCAACCAATCACATAAATATCTTTGAATAAACTCAAAATTTTCTTGAGAAACAAACACACAAATCCAACACCAAATCCAAACACCATACAACAATACAAACCCAAAAACACCATTCAGTCCGTGAGTATCACAACCTTCACTCCATAAACCACCATTCAATTTGTGAGAAGAGAGCTTGAGATAAGAGAGAGGCGAGATTAAAGAGAGTGTGTTAGTGACTAAGAGTGAGTGAGGGCTGTGAGAGTGTGAGGTCGTGTCGGACTGAGGGTGTGTCGGAGTGACTGAGTTGAAATCAGGGACTGAGCCCAATTCGTGGCCCAACCAAAAAAAATTTAATTAATTCTTCAATTTTGAAAAATTAAAAAAAAAAAAACACACACACACACACAAAACATAAAACAGAATTAAAACACAAGAACACGCATGAACACAAACCCAGAAAATTCAAACACAAGAACATAACCCAAAACAGTAACAAGAACCCAACATTAAACTGTCTCTAGCAAACCCAGAAAAACCCAAATTAATTATCCAACCAATCACATAAATATCTTTGAATAAACTCAAAATTTTCTTGAGAAACAAACACACAAATCCAACACTAAATCCAAACACCATACAACAATACAAACCCAAAAACACCATTCAGTCCGTGATTATCACAACCTTCACTCCATAAACCACCATTCAATTTGTGAGAAGAGAGCTTGAGATAAGAGAGAGGCGAGATTAAAGAGAGTGTGTTAGTGACTGAGAGTGAGTGAGGGCTGTGAGAGTGTGAGGTCGTGTCGGACTGAGGGTGTGTCGGAGTGACTGAGCTGAAATCAGGGACTGAGCTGATGGAGAGGAAGTGTCGGATTGAGGGAGGGAGGCGTGAGGGAGTGTGGGAGTGAGGGTGAGGGAGTGTCGGAGTGTGGGAGTGAGGGTGAGGGACTGAGCTGAGCGAGAGGGAGTGTCGGACTGAGGGAGGGAGGTGTGAGTGCTAAAGAAATGAGGGATTAGGGTTAGATTATAGGTGTATATATATATATATATAGGGTATTTTTGTAATTTTAGGGTACTGGGTTTTTATCCGGGCCGGGTCTCGGATTTTTTTGATAAAACTCGGACCCGCTTCGGGTTTTTTTTTTTTAACCCATACCCAACCCTATTCCTAATCGAACCGGGTAAAACCCGGCCCATTAGGGTCGGGCCGAGCCGGGTACCTGTGGGTTGGGCAAAAATTGTCATCCCTATCCATGTGTCTTAGGATCAATCAATATATACACGCGCTTATTATTTGTTTTTTTTTTTTTCATATAAAATATGTTCTTTAATTTATAAGGCAAAGGTATGAAATATTATTAGATCTATTGGGGGATTTTTGAAGCAATCCTTCCAACTAATGAAACAATGTTATTTATGAATGTGTGTGAGTTAGCTTCTTAATCAATCAGCACAAAGGAAAAAAAAAACTCTGGTAATATCACATTTGCGAAAGTGACAATGTTTTATTGGTTGGGAGGAATAAAAAGGGCCACTTTGATAATCTTCTGACTTATTTTACTTCATATTGCATAATTGCACAAATATAAATCAGTTTTTAGTTTGGTTCCAATGCAGAGAAAGAGGAAAGCATATTCGCTTCTTCAGGAAGTGGCGGAGCCACATGTAGACAGGGAGGGTCATGGCCCCTAAAATTTTTTAGAACTTCTTTATTTCCCCTTATGTTATAATTAGACTTACAGTCCTTAGAAAAAGAGTAGAGCTAGGGACTTATAAATTAGCACAACTTTGTGCTACAACTCACCATGTGGTGAGGTTTTAATCGGTGAAAGCATATCCCCGCATGGCCCACCATCGATGGAAGCATATTTCTAAAGAATACCCAAGCAAACTACATCATTTTGATGAATAAGAAAATTACATCATAATCCTCCCAAAATATATTCCAGTGATACATACATTGCTTGTAGTTTTGTTTCTTTTAGAAATAGAGTGATTAGATATAATTTATAAAATATTATATATGTATAAAGATTAAGGTTAATTGCGGCTGCCCAAAGAGAATTTATTTTTACTCTGTCACTGCATTCATGTACAATTTGTTACAGATATTTGTGAGCCTGAATTAGGTAGGTATAGCCTTAAAGTACAATAAGTTTTTGCTGGGTGATACAGTACAACAATAATAAGTTCTCTAGTAATGCATCTCACAAACAATACTTCTCTTTTGAATTCATTCCTTGATTATAGCTATTTATAATAACAAGATTATTGGTTAATATTTTTTTTAATTGTTACAATGATATTTGAAATTGGATATAATTGATAATTCTTCTTAAAGAGACTAAACTAAAATACTCGAAGACTAAGTCCACAAATGGGAAGGAAGGATCCACTCTAGTGTAAAATGTACAAATTGGGAATTCAAGGACCACGGCACATTTATAAAAAAATGGTCCTACTTGTTATTAAGTTCATCGATTTTTGGGATACCGCTATACTTTTTTCTTTTTTTGTGGGAATCAATCATCACTTGGTAGATAATTGAGACATGGCAAAAGCTGCATGCAGTCAGCTACGTTTTAGGAGAATTTGAATTTGTCAAAAATTATTCTTTCATGAAGCTTTTTTCGATGAAAAATAAAATGTTAAAATCCGATTAAGTTACATACACAAGCCTTTTTAGAATATAAATATTAATAGTCAAGCTGGGTGTGGGTGAACTAAGCAATGAGTGCTGCAATCGAATTAATTGAATAAATCCGGTAGCTTGTGGGACTAACATTTTAAGATTCTTTTTAGCTTTGATAAAACATATTGCATGATAATAATATAAATCATTATTTAGCCAGTGAAGAGGAAGTTTAGGGGCATAACACCATATTCTTCATACACTATATATTATTATATAATAAAAGTTGACTTTTAAAAATTATAGTTACTCCTATTCTTTTTAATTAAATACTTTAGTCAACTACATAATTTCCATTAGTTTGGAATTATTACATATTAAATCCTAATTTTTTTAATTAAAACCATAACCTTTTGAATTATTTTAATTTGCACTCTTATTGAGTCTTTATTAATTAAAAATAACCAAAGTTTTCATAAGTTGTGATAAAAACTATTAAAACTTATATTAAACTAAACCACTAGGAGCATATGAAGAACTAAAGTGAAATAAAACTAAATAAATAAATTTAAAAAAAAACGAATTTAAAAGAAACAACTCAAACAAGAACTAAAAAGTCCCTCAAACAAGAGCCAAAAACTTGATTCTTGATTGCTTCACTTAGCCAATCTAACAAAACCAAAAAAATCACAAAGGGTTAATAATATTTAACTAGAGAACCCAGATTTTATAGAGGTCTAGGCCAAGTAAGAAAATTGAATTTATCTACAAAACTCCCTCTTTAAAACATTTTTGAGGCGATTCTTGTGTGTGTTAAAAAGTGTGCCCAAAAAGGCTTTTAATAGTACGAGGTGCAAGGTTATTCCCAGTAGATATGAGATTAGCTTTTCTTCGTTTCCACAAGAAAATTCTCAAGTAAAGCTCCAGCAACTTTCATCTACATACACAAGCTTGATACCTTGTGCACGCAATATCAAGGTTGCATACGCGGGAATCCAAAGCTGCATGTGCAAAGCTAGGGTTTCAGTGTATTTTTTTTTTGTCCATTTTTGAAAGCTTCAAGTTAAATAGTTCTTGACCTTGAACTCTTAGAAATGAGTCCCTTAGACTGTTGTTGTTGTTTTTTATTTTTATTTTTTTTATTCAATTAGGCTGTTGTTGTTGAGAAACAATAATTTATGTCATAAGGGACCCAAAATGGTGTGTTTGTAGTGTTACACTTGTTGGGCAGCACAAGGAAACGCTGGAATAGCCCATTTGAGTTTATATCGACGGTTTTTGGAGCTATAACTGTGGTTTAAAAACGTAGGTATAGCCTCAATTTTTTTTTTTTTTTTTTTTTGGTAGTGATTGGTCATTTTGGACAACTGAAGGCTTGTTTGATAAGAAATTTCTTCTAACATTACTTTGTATTTTGAAATACATGTAGGTAAAAAAGTGTATAAAAATACATATAATTTTGTTTAAATAATAAAAATATTGTGTAAAGTATGAATAATATGGACAAAATTGTGTACGGCTCATGATTCAAATCAGTGGACTGTGGCCAGATGAATCAATATATCTGTACGTGTAGGGGACAAGCTAGGATTAATAGACAACGCGTCTTGTAACATTGTGCAGAGTATGGATAGGATAGACAAATATAGTAATAGTGTGGCTCGTGAGTCACTAAGTCAGAGCAATGGCTACAAGACGATGAAATCGGCAAAGCTAGAGCAGCACTATTAATGTATGATAAGTAGATATGTCAGGGATCATAAGAGACGACGATCAGATAATTAAGTTCGTTGGCACTTGGTAGGAAAGGGTGCTATTGTTTTTTTTTTTTTTTTTTTTTTTTACAAAATAAAAATTTTACTTTAATATAATTTAAGTATATATACGTGTGAAATTTCTTTCTGAAGGCTTGAACTACGGCTCTTGCCCCTCACATCTCACAAGCTCTTATATTTATAGAATGACTATCACACCAAAAATGTGCAGTAGTGGAAGGGTGCTATTGTTGGGGTAAGATGCTGGGAATGAGGCAGTGTGATGTACGCTGGGCAAAGTTGCCAAGTATGGAAAGGCTTTATTAATGGAGAGGACACAAGAGTTGGAGAAAGAAAAAATAGTTCCTAATTTCAAAACCCCAACTCTAATGAAATATTAAAATATAAATAAAAAAATTAACAAAAATAAAAAGTAATATAAGGTGGAGAGGAAGAAAAAAAAAACATAGAAGATTAAAGCGATTCAATTTATATGGCTTACATGTACAATATAAACCCCTAAATGACTACATCTTTACTATTTTGTTTTTTGTTTTACAATATACTCCTCTATATATATAAAAGTGGCTTACATGTATGAATGGAGAGAGAGAGAGAGATGAATATTAGGACCGGCTCAATGAATTTTGGGACCTAAGGCAAAAACTTGAAGCAAACACTTTTTATATTTAATATTAATTAAACAATATTTATTTAAATTTTGATATAATTTTTTATTTAAAATTTATTTTTCTTGCCATTTGAGATGCAAAACTACTAATTAATTTTTTGTATTCAAGTTCCCCTAACAAAATTTAGAATAGAAAATTATAATTTAACTAAAATAAAATTTAGTATAGAACAATAGACTTGGTTTATCAAAAGCAAGATTGTAACTTTACTAAATGATATAATCACTTTATATTCTAAACCTGTATGAGTAAAAAAAATTATTTATCACATAAGTCAATAAATTAAGACTAATACAAAGTAATTATTCTAAATTCATATTTTTGTTATTGTAACTTTTACATTGATATTTAGATCTAATAAAAAATCTATTATTAAAAAAAAGTAGGAAAATTTATGAAAACATACACTAAAAAAAAAAATGCAAATCAAAATAACCTACCGTGAAGCAAAAGGACCGTTAAATCTATCTTATTAAAAGAAAGGGTACAAATGGGAATTGGGAAAATTTAAAAAAAAAAATGACTCGAAAAAAAAACGGTATAACAAAGTAATCGAAGAAAGAAAATGCTAAAACCATGACTTACTGTACAATTTACAATGTGGTAAATTATAAGTGAAAGAGAAAAAATAATGTGTCTATAACTTTACCATATTGCAAAAGTTGTGCTCATTTTAAAAAACGTGTGGGTTGATAATTTGGTCTCCGTTTGGATTCGGCGTCTGCGTCTGCGTCTTTCAATTTCGCGTTTTGTCTCTTTTTTTTTTTTTTTTTTTTTACGCGTTTCAGCCCAAATTTTCACTGTTTATCACTGTTGCGGCTACTGTTCAATGAACAGTAGCCGCAACTTTTAACTTTTCTCCACATTTTTTACTGTTCACGGACCCACAATTTTCACTTTTCAGCAACTTTTTCATTAAAAATGAGTCATACAATACTATTCACACATTTAATAGGTTTTTAAAGATTGATGTGACGTGACAATCAACAGTCAACAAGCAAGGGCAGGTAAATGCAGTGGAGAAACAATAATAAAAGATAAAAAGTAATAAAAGATATGTAGAAAGTTTTTCTTCAGAGTCCAATTAGTTTGAAGTAAATTTTTTAAAATTTCTCTTATATATTTTTTATTAGATGTAAATTTGGATAAATTTATTATTAGATTACATTTTTTTAATTACATTCTTTATGTTTATGAAATATCAAGAAAATTAAAAATTAATAGTTATGTTTGATGAGTCCAAAAAAATCATTAGGTCGTCCATTAATATGGACGACCTTGCATCATTAGTAGGCCATCAAAGATAACCGCTCAACACATTCAATAACGACCATCAAAGGTTTTAAACTCTCATTAAGACAAAAAACGTTACAATTAAGGTAATAATCACCCTAATTTATGTACAACAACTACCTAAGTCACCTATAAAAGGGACAATCTGTCTCACTAGCAAAGATACGTCAAAAGCTACTACAAAAAACTATCTAAATATGAAAAATATGGGTTGATACTAATTTAAGTATCGGAGACTCCTCCACCTGGCACAACCCGGTGGTCTATTCGATCTATCTCTCCTTTATCTTGCAGGTCCTACGAGATCGTCTAATACTATGGATTGGGCGAGTGACCCAAACTGACGATTTTGGCATCATCAATGTTATCAATTAAATATTTAAATTTTAATTTTTTGTGATATATACATAAAAAATAAGTTTATGGATCAAATAGTAAATAACATCTAATTTGAAAAAAAAAATAACATGAGTGTTATGAACATAAAGAATATGCAATCTAACAGTTAGATCTTCAAAATCCACATCTAATAAAAAAATATAGTAAAAATTTGAATGATTTTTCAGTTTTTCTCCAAATTAGTTTTTTTTTTTTTTTAATTATCCTAAAGATAGGAAATAAGATGTAAACGTGTTCATCTGTTAAAACACATTCTATTGGCTAATAGAGGGAGTCTTAAAATTATATTTTCTTTTTTGAAACAACCTTAAATAAAATATTTAGACAAATAAATTAATTTTGTATTAGTTAATGGGGTCTTCTTCTATTAATTTGGTAGCCTTAGGCCATCTCCTAAGTTGCCCATATGATTGAGCTGGCCCTAAGGAATATGATAATCCTAAAAAATCACTATAAAACAGTACTATAAATATTGAAGAATATAAGCATACTATTAATAAACTGTAGCTCATGTCTCATATGCTACAAAATCATGCACACAGAATATAAGCATACTATCTATTATAGTAAACTTGTTTTCACTTTATTACCTTCTAAATAATATAGAAGAATTCATGAAACTAGGAAACTATACGCTCAATGCTACAATAGCTTGAAAAAGAAATGCTGCTCTTCATGCTTTGCTATACTGAAAGTCAATTATCCTCGATTTAGTGTAGGTTGGTCCAAAAGGTAAGCCAAAGGAGACGTAAATTGGCCTCTTAAAAGTTTTTCCACTTTTGAGGTTTTAATGTTTAGCTAACTTAAGTTCATAATAAATAATAACTCTTAAATTCTTTCCACATTTGGGCTGTAAATTTCTGGTTCAAGTTTGGTTCTGTAAATAGATAATATTCACCATGAAAAATATAACTGAATTTAGGTCAACAACCACATTGAGTGCATGGCATTGATGAAAACTTGGCCACCAGCGTCAAAAGAGTCAAAACCCGCGAGAGCGAGGATTGGCTATTCAAATGGCCGTAGCAGTTAGTTATTTTGGTGTCCCTAATATTAATGGATGTGTACCACATTTACTACATAGCTGGACGGGGGGTATATCAGTTGAGCAAAAATCATAACGAGCTTATGTACCAATATAATCTATATATATTAATAGGTAAAGATTAGAGAAACTTCAATTAGAATTTGAAATTAAAATTCAATTTTGCATCATGTATTTAAATTTATGTGGAGACCACATCATAATTATCCACTTAAGTTTGTGACATATGTCCACTTAAGTTTTTTAATTTTTGTGCCAAACTAGTTAATGAGTGCAAAATACTAAGAATCTAATACTCCCTCCGTCCCACTTTTTTTGTCCTTTGAAAAGTCAAACTTTTTAAGAAAATATCATTTATTGCCTTGTTTATCTTTTAAAAATGTATAAGTTTCCAAAATTACCCTTAAAAAAATTTATCAAAAAATTGAATTAGTAAATTAATAGGGGTATAATAGAAACATTAGTAAATTAATGACTTTTATTTTTAGAAACAGGACAATATTTTGGGACATCTCAAAATGGAATAGAGTACAAAAAAAGTGGGATGGAGAGAGTATTAAAAAACTATAAAATTAAAAAAAAAATCACATATACTCAATAAAAATCACTACACAATAAAAATCACCACACATTCTATCTTATTAAAAATTAGAAAAAAAAATGATCATAAGTAGTATTAAATTTAGGTAAGAATTTTAATATGTAACTAATTACATTTACTTGAAAAATAATAATTTGACTAATTATCTATATTTTTATGATAAAAATTGTATTTAATTTTAAACGTATCTATATGTATGTATTAATGTATGTGTTACATGCTATTTTATTTTAATAATTTGACTAATTATTTTTATTTTTATAATAAAAAATTATGTTTAATTTTAAATGCATTTATACGTTTTTCATAGTTTTAAAGTAATGATTATTAAAAAAATGATTTTCTAATTTCAACTAAAATTGTATTTTTATAACACAATTTCAAATGGTGTGTGTATACAGAGTGTGCAATAACGGGTCTATAACAAGATTTTTTTCATAATTATATATAGTTGCAAGCCTGCAAGAAGCGTTTTCTCAATGTTTGCCTAACCAAAATAATGAGAATATGGGCTTTTTTGTATTAAATATTATTTACTTAGGTTTAATTTAGAAGCACGCAAAAGAAGAGGGGGACAATATACACCATCATTAATTATTAATTATTAGTATAAGAATAAGATGATTATGTTTGGTTGTAGAGAAGACGTAGGAAAGAAAATGAAAATTCACAAAAGTGTTTTATGAAACAATCTAACCCTACATAGTTGTGTTACTTGTGTAAGCACAACCTTTATTTTTTTAACCTCGTTTCTTCGTCTTAATTATAGGCAACCACATTTCACAAAAGAGAAGAAAAAAAAGAGTAAATAATAGAAAAATCTCAACATACAAAACAGAAGATGGAGAAAAACATTTAAAAAAAAATTAAAAAAAGAAGCAAAAAAAGTAAAGGCCTAATTAAGGTAGCATAGACAAGTAGGTGCTCCACGAAGAACAAGAAAAGGAAGGCATGCTACTCTCTCCTCAGTTCCCTCTATTATTCTTGCTGTTTTCTTCTTTGAGGAAATCAAGCAGCACGGTGCTCTTGCATTGCGGGCATTTTGGATCCACCTCGGATAACATGACGTACATGAGGCATCGAGGACACCCTACGAGCAGCATTGATGTGGAATCCGGGCTGCTCGGGCACTGCAAAGTCTCTTCAGGCTCTGATGAAACGCATGAGCCCTCAATTGACATGTCTGAAGAAGAAGATGTCGAAACATTTGGCGACTCATCTGGTGAATTTGCCCTTGGTGGTGACAAATTCAGCTTCAAATCCAGCTCTGGACTATTCGGTCTTCGGCTCATGTTTGTATTTGCCAAAACACCTTTTGCTCCGTCTCCTTCTGCACAATATTTTACCTGAGGCTATGATATTGTCAAGTAAATCAGCGAAAGTCGAAGTAAAAGATTAGCAAAATAGATAAACTAATGCATTATAGTAACTAAGTATACCTTGTATAAGGTCAAGGATTATTGTCTTCAAAATGGAAAGTAACGTGGTAATTAAGTGAAATTTGGTGAGAGAATAGAGCTGGAGAGATTGAGAATGCAGGACAACAGGACGAAGCTTTGCTAATAAGGACCTGGATTTACCTATACCCCACCATCAAAGGTTGGTGTTCACGTTGATGTTAGACCTCTAAGACCATTATATACTAAATTTTAGAGAGAGAGAGAGAGAGATCTTCAATAGGAAATTAATTATTGGTAGGAATGGAGGGTGAGGAAAATTTAGAGAGAGAGAGAAAGAGAAAAAGGTTTGGATTGGATTGAGTTTGAGTTGAAGAGAAGAAATGATGGGTAGGCAGTGTGAGATAGTGATTGTAAATGTATTAATTGAGGGGGAGGAAGTGTGCCTGATATTTGTAGGTAGGAAGAAAATTTTAGTGAAATATGTTGTTTAATTAGTCTTCATTCATGATTGAATCTAGGTGAGTTGTTGATTTTGTAGATATATGCTTCATTGAAAGAAGAAAAATGGGAAAAAAAAAATTGACTACCTTTGGACGGAAAATTATTAGGTACTCCCGGAGTACCATAAATGCGTACTCCCTCCTCTCACATGAATGGTGGGTCCCACCATGAATTTAATTAGTGGGGTCCACCATTCATGTGAGAGGAGGGAGCACGCATTTATGGTACTCCGGGAGTACACAATAATTTTCCCCTTTGGACTATTTGTTTAATTTAAAATACTACAAATAAAATTGGGAAATTATTGTGTACTCCCGGAGTACCATAAATGCGTACTCCCTCCTCTCACATGAATGGTGGGTCCCACTAATTAAATTCATGGTGGGACCCACCATTCATGTGAGAGGAGGGAGCACGCATTTATGGTACTCCGGGAGTACCTAATAATTTTCCGACCACATTTGCTCTAAATATCAATCTTGTCATTAAGGAGTTCTGACTATTGCCCTGTTGGACTATTATTGTCTTGATAACAGATGTCGATAACAGATTACTAATAAACTATTTTAGAAAAATTTTATTACCAATTTTATAGTAAATATATAAAATTATCAAAAAAGTTAATTGTTTGATTCTTTTTTTATAAAATTTTTTTTTAATTAATTATTTCTTAAACTAATACCTTTAGGACAATAAGTAACTTTCCCTTTTATATATATAAATTGATATACGCATGTGTGTGGGCAATTTTGCACCTAGGTAATTACAATTTTTTTTTTACTTCTTTGAATTCTTTATGTCAAAATTTTTTTTTTTTTAGGAAATTCTTTACATCAAATTGAACTACTGAAATTTCCCATTCTCAAACAATTTAATTTAAGAGGTGATGCTCCACCTTAGGTTATACCTATTTTAACCATGTATTCACAATATTTTCATAACAATTTTACAACAAAAATTTATGCGATAAATAGTTAAGGATAAACAAAAAAAGTGATATCAGTAATGAGTCCAAATACGAATACAACTTATCATCTAAGTTTTGTTGTGAATATAGCACTAATCCCATGTATTTTTATGCCTTTCATCTTATCCCTGCAATGCAATTATGGTGTATAAAATTTAGCTTTCAAGTTTCTGACACTACTCACTCAACTCTTTCTTGATAGTCTCTGTACTCTCAACTCTTGTAATTTACAAAGACTCTGCCAAAGTACCCTTTAGTCTTTGCCCGGCATAACCGGCCGCTACATGAAATATACCAAGCTCAGAAGAAGTACAAGTGATTAATCATATAAAAAAATACTTACGGGGAGTGATTCAAGACATGGAGCTTTCACTTGGATTCAGTCATGCTCGAATCTCTAAATTTTTTTTTCCATGTAGATTTTTTTGTGTTTTTTGATGAACCCCACGTAGATTTCTTCATCAATTGGCACTGTGTAATTAAATGTGCTATAAAGGAAACCCGATAGGGGAAAAAGGAAATAAATTAATAGGTAAATGTGGGCAGTTATATACTCTACATGACATGAGAGATGTGGTAGTTATCTAGGTGGCACATCATTGTTTGTGACCAGCATTATATTGATTAAGTATTATGATCACCATTGATTTTCAACAACAATTTTATTAATGCTTATAGTTATGGAGATAGCTAGCTAGCTTTCCCATCTTGTGTTAATAATGGTATAATCATCCCTCATCAACCTCAACTGCTAGATTGAAGGGTGATAATGAACTGATCAATAAGGTGTATGACATTAATTCTGCTCCTATCCTGCTATCCATCGGCTCAGATTAAAGTATTGGTGCCAATGCTGTACTAAAGGAACAAGAAATTAGATATTAGTTGCCCAAAAACTAAGCTCATCTCCAATTAATAATAGCATTTAGAATGGTCCAATATCTTACCTAAAGTTAACTAACAAACTACAATAAAATAAAAATAAGTCAATTGGTACTTTAGCCTAATACTTTTAAGGGAGGTGCCCACTAAAATGATGGTTGTGAGTGTTCTGAGGGGGGGGGGGGGGGGGGGGGGGGAATGGGAAGCAAATGAAAAACGTCACGGTTACTTGTCTCTGTAGATAAGTGTGGGGCTCTATCACGCTCATTACGCTGGCCCACTACACGCGGCCCAAGGCCCGCGCCGAGGATGGTGTTGAGACCGAGGACAATGGGAAAGAACCCAGTACGTCCCAAGGCCCGCGCCGAGGATGACACATCCTCGGCGCACCGACTTCACTAAAGGGAAAATATCTCATATCCTTCGAATATATCTCACCAATATTCTGACTACTTTAATGGTGAAGTGACCAGCAAACCCAGATACCTCGATCACTTCAACTAATAGAAAGCCTGCAAAAGCAGATGATGGGACAAACCCTTATACACAAAGTTCAGATAACCGACAAATGGACGGTTAAGATTAACTAAAAGAATACTATATAACAGAGAGGATTCCCAGCATAAAAGGGAGAACCAAAAAGGGA
Organism: Quercus glauca; assembly: GCA_023736055.1. Lineage (NCBI taxonomy): Eukaryota > Viridiplantae > Streptophyta > Magnoliopsida > Fagales > Fagaceae > Quercus > Quercus glauca. The sequence continues at coordinate 49,994,375 of CM043315.1, read as the reverse complement.
AAAGAAAAACAGATCCTTGGCCGAAGCCGAGGACAAATACCCATCGCAAGCACCTAGCCAAATTCCGAAGATTCCTAGGAAGTTCATGTCATCCATTATTTTGTTATAGACTTTACACCAGCCGTTGTTTATTTCGGTGAGGCCAAACCCTTAGACCCATCTCTCTACAAATTTTATTGTCGAGGGCCCATTACATTTTTAGCCCTTACAATTGGCGCCGTCTGTGGGGAGGATTTGTGCGCCGGCAAGTGCGGTGGTCGGTGTAAAGAAATTAAGAGCAGCACTTTCCAAAATAATATAGGAAAAACAATACAATCTACTACAACGACAATGATTCAGAGGTCAACAATCACAAGAATAAGAATATACGAAAAAGAAAGAAAAAGAAAGACAACAAGTGAAACAAATCTACTTCTTTTATTCAAGTATGAAGTGAAACTACATCTCTTACAAGTAATGCCCAGGGGGCTTGTTCTAAAGCTAAATACAAAAGCATACACATGACGAAGCTGACTGAGGAGCAAAGGGTGGAGAGCAACAATGGCAGAAGAACAGAAGATAGAAAAGGAGAGTAGAGGAAGAGATGAAGAAAAGAAGAGATGAAGAACAAATATCAGAAAAAGAAGTGGAGGACGAGAGGAGGAAGGAAGAAAGCGGAAGTGAGAAGAGAGAAGACGTGAGAAGGGAGAAGGGCGGGGAAGATAGGAAAGCTACATTAAGGGGTGGAAGAGGCCGCGGAACCCGACGGTTGCGCTCTTGGGTTCCGCCTGGTTTCTCTCCGACCCCCACTGTAGCATGCTTGGGGGGTCAAAGACCCATACCCAAGAGAGGGAGGTTACGTTCTGTCCGGATCCTCCTCCAGGTGGTAAGGAGGGCTGTGTTCCCGGTTAGGTTGAAAAGAAGGAGAATCTTCGGATCTCCCCTACCTCCACACCAGCGTGGCGGCCAGAGTCGGAATGCCATCCTCGGCTCCTGATGGGGGCTGTGCATTCTCTGGAGCGCCCTTTTCCAGGGCCAGTTCATGCGAAGGGGCTCGAATGATTGCGCCTTGAAGAATTTTTGGCGATGTGTTTTTGGGGAAGTTTCAGAACGAGTGTTTGTCAAGTGTGAAGGGGAGTTTCGCCCTAGGAACGCCTTTTATAGTGGGAGGAACATTGATGAGGGCCAATCCACAATGAATCCCAGGGAGAGATTTCCGGAGGCAATGATGCCGCCCCAATTTCCAAGGGGCTTGCCAACCGTTAGATCCTCATCAATCCATGGTCAGTATTAATGAGGGGACGCCTCATTAAACGGGAAGACACCGAAGCGTCAGAACGCCTCACCCGGACAGCCCAAAAGACGCCTCGTTATCTGAAGAATCCCACCAAACGAAGAGGCAAAACACGGCAAGGTCTTATCCTCTACCAACTTCAGCATTTATTGTTATTATTATTCTGCTTGAAAATTGTAATTATTTAATGCTTAGTGTAAAACGCGGCAAGAATTAAAACGGCTACGAATACCTAGGTAAAATCGATGATTAAAAATGGAAAACTAGGTACTGGACAGAACCAAGGCACTGCATGGTCCTCGGACCCAGGCCTCATGGGGAAACCAGATACTTCAGATGATTAAAAATGGAAAACTAGGTACTGGACAGAACCAAGGCACTGCATGGTCCTCGGACCCAGGCCTCATGGGGAAACCAGATACTTCAGATGATTAAAAATGGAAAACTAGGTACTGGACAGAACCAAGGCACTGCATGGTCCTCGGACCCAGGCCTCATGGGGAAACCAGATACTTCAGATGATAAAAATGGAAAACTAGGTACTGGACAGAACCAAGGCACTGCATGGTCCTCGGACCCAGGCCTCATGGGGAAACCAGATACTTCAGATGATTAAAAATGGAAAACTAGGTACTGGACAGAACCAAGGCACTGCATGGTCCTCGGACCCAGGCCTCATGGGGAAACCAGATACTTCAGATGATAAAAATGGAAAACTAGGTACTGGACAGAACCAAGGCACTGCATGGTCCTCGGACCCAGGCCTCATGGGGAAACCAGATACTTCAGATGATAAAAATGGAAAACTAGGTACTGGACAGAACCAAGGCACTGCATGGTCCTCGGACCCAGGCCTCATGGGAAACCAGATACTTCAGATAGCTAAATGAGATCAAGAAACTCGATACTTCTAGCAAGAAAAGCACGTCATCATGAAAGCTAAACTATAAGCAAAACCAAGGCATCGCATGGTCCTCGGATCCCAGCCCCAGAGAGAACCGAGCGTAAAATGAGAAAACCGAGCACAAAGTAAAGCTCAAAACGCATTGCATGGTCAAAGACCTCAGGTCAGCGGGAAGGAAATCTCCCCGTAAAAAATAAACACTGAGGAAAAGCGAGGTCTTGTACGAATTCCGGACCTAAACCTCTATGGAAATCGGTCGTTATGAAGCCGCGCAAACGTTGATCAAAACCAGGGCTCTCGTACGGGTCATGAGCTAAAAACTGAGGCAAAGCCAATTCCCTTTTTAGGCACCGAATAAACAAATCCTGTCAGAGACAGAAAATCGTGAGAAATTGAGTACCATAGTGCAAACAACCCAAGCCCTACCATCCTCGGGTGATACTCTACGCGAAAAGAAAACTGTAAAGAACGGCTACAAAAGCGATAGCACTGACGACAAAGTAGAGCCAATAGGCTGAGGAAAAACGCCGAGGAGGTCAAAATCCTCCTCCCCGCCCAAGGGGACGTGCAGCAGGGTTTTGAGGGGCTATTGTGGGGCTCTATCACGCTCATTACGCTGGCCCACTACACGCGGCCCAAGGCCCGCGCCGAGGATGGTGTTGAGACCGAGGACAATGGGAAAGAACCCAGTACGTCCCAAGGCCCGCGCCGAGGATGACACATCCTCGGCGCACCGACTTCACTAAAGGGAAAATATCTCATATCCTTCGAATATATCTCACCAATATTCTGACTACTTTAATGGTGAAGTGACCAGCAAACCCAGATACCTCGATCACTTCAACTAATAGAAAGCCTGCAAAAGCAGATGATGGGACAAACCCTTATACACAAAGTTCAGATAACCGACAAATGGACGGTTAAGATTAACTAAAAGAATACTATATAACAGAGAGGATTCCCAGCATAAAAGGGAGAACCAAAAAGGGAAAAGAAAAACAGATCCTTGGCCGAAGCCGAGGACAAATACCCATCGCAAGCACCTAGCCAAATTCCGAAGATTCCTAGGAAGTTCATGTCATCCATTATTTTGTTATAGACTTTACACCAGCCGTTGTTTACTTCGGTGAGGCCAAACCCTTAGACCCATCTCTCTACAAATTTTATTGTCGAGGGCCCATTACATTTTTAGCCCTTACAATAAGCATTGTAGAATATGTCAAAAATTGATGTCTCTGTAGATAAGCATTGTAGAATATGTCAAAATTTGATAGAATGTTAGCTAGTAGGATGTAAGGGGTTTTTTTTTTCATGATCACTAGATATAAATTTGGCCAAAATTCCTATTAAAATTTTAAAAATTTGGATGTGAATGTTCTAAGCATTTCTCCGTTAGAGGTCTCTACTGATTTGATCAATTATGCATTGAGGTTTATAAAAAATTGTGAATTCTATTATTGAAAAAAAAAAAAAAAAAAAAAGAGCCCCATCCTTGTATGAGTCAGAGGTGTGATACACTAGGTTTAAAGAATAAATGAAAAAAAATATATCAATATTTATATCATAGACTAAAAGTTTTATACTAGAAAAAATATAATTTCAATAAAAAAAAGAAACATGAGAGAGAGAGAGCACACTTTTTGGGAAAAAAATTAGTAAGGTGGTCACACTCAAATACAAATCCTATGTTCCACGTCATAATTCACTAATTCATATATTCATTTAAATTTTTTTATAAAATAACTAAATTTTAAAATGAAAAATAAATGCTGACAATATAATATATCATAATTGGCGGAGTATAAAGTGAAATATAAAAAGTAGGACAAAGCAGGATTGTATTAGTTACACTAAAAAGCAACAATGAAAATGGTTTTATGTGTGAGTTATTTTAGAACCACAACCTTTATCAAATACTTTTTACAACTATTCTATGTGATAAAATGTGATTAGCTGTCTTTCACATCCAAATTGTGACAAAGTTGTAGCACAAAAGGTTGTGCTCCTAGATTTTTTATTTACTTGTTGTCGTCATTTATATATTAATTAAGAATAAAAGTAGAACCGTATGGTTTTTTTTTTGGTTCATTTTTAAGCTAATAAGCCCACATTTTCCCACATTATATTTTTAATTTAATTTTTAAATTTCAAAATTATAACTTATGAAAAGTGATCAATTGTTTCAAGCCACTTTATAACTATGATTACTCTATAACTAAACAAAGTTCACTGTCCTATTTCATTAAAATAACTCAATATTAAACAAATTCTAATTGAAATATGTTTATGTTCATCAGCCTATTTGAGCTGTTAATGTAGAGTAGAGCTAAACAATATCTTTGAATTACAAGACTCTTGATAACTAGTAAAATCGATATTAGTTTAACTCAAGTGCAAACATTGAATAAGGTAATACTAGAGCCAACATTTCTCAAATATAGGTGGAAACTTGCTTTTTTTTAAAAAAAAATAATTCAATAATTACAATAGGAGAGAGGAAATTTGAACCCTAAACATTTCTATTGAAAACACCAAGAGGTGTCAATTGAACTATAAAGCTCTCGGCACTATGGTAGAAACTCTAATGGGTAAAACAAATTAAATACAATGATTTTGATGTGGTATTGTATAGAAAATCATATATTTTTTTAATTAATAGTTTATTATAATTGTATTTGGCAAGTTTTTATATTTGCAAATTTTAGGTGATCACCTCAAAAAAAAAAATGCTACAAAAATAATAATTTAATCAATCTTAATAATTTTTAGTAATTTAAAATAGACAACCTATAAGAATTTTGCAGTACCTAATAAAGATATTAAAAAAACTTGTCAAATATTTAAAACTTATTTGATGTTGGAATTATGTTCCAAACTAAATTATAAAGAAAAAAATAATTTCAAAGGTTTACAAAATATATTAATTATAATTAAAATAAAAAACTATGAGAAGAAATCGATAAATTACTATGTAATTTTCATTATAAAATGAGTACTAAGTGATTGGTAACGTGAACAAGTAGCTAGGTAAATGGTACATAAGGTAACCAATAGTAGAGAAGAGATAAGGGTAACTTTAGAAGAATATCATCCCTAATTATCACTCTCTTTAAAAGATATTCCCCTAATCCTTAAAACTATGCAATTAATCACTTAATTTTTCTTAAATTGTAAATAGTCATAATGCTAAGAGCCGTGTAACTTTTTTTTTTTTTTTTTTTGAAAATCAAGACTGAAATATTATTAGTTAAAAATGGTGGAATTCGCCTGAATTACATTGTTAATGTGTTGTAGAGTATCTTTCATCCATACAATATAATTTGAAACATTCTTAACTAACCGTGTAGTTTAATTGATTGTATTTTACTATTTTTAATGGAGACATTTAATATTCAAATTTATTTTCCTCTTTTGTAACTATCGAATTATAAATATTAAAAAAAATTAATTTTAAATAATCCTAACATCAGTTGGTGAACATTTGAAGTGAACTATAACTGTGATTAGTGCAAGAGTTTGAAATAGAATGTTGAGTCCAATATATCACATCGGAATAAATTTTTCGTCATTGGATCACTCATTCTAGGTTGTCACTCACCATCTTGTGTCGACTGTAAGTACACAATTAATTACACATGCCAAGCCCCGTCAAGCAAATTTTATTTATGCAGCATTCAAAGTGCAGTTAAATACTGGTCACATTTTAGGAAACATACAAACAAATATAGTTAATGGTCGGCAAAATATTATTTTTCAATATGAAAAAAAAAATTTCAAAATTCAAAAAATGGCGGCCCCTTGGAACGTAGATGCTTTTTTTATATCTAGGACGATGAGCTATAAGGTCAAATTTAGGGTAAAAAAAAATTACTGTCAATTTATTTATTTTTGTTCTATTAAAAAAAATTACTTATTTCTATTAACAATATATGTGTCTAGACAGTTATATACAAAAAGTGAAAAAACTAATATGTATTAATATTTTTCATTTAAATAGCTATTGATAAGTAGATTTTGAGCTCTAGATCGTTGCAGTAATTTTGCTGAATTTGTAGTGTGAGTGATGCATAAATTAAGAATGAAAAGTACACAGGCAAAGGAAAACCAAAGAGGCAATAAAGGAAACCCTCAAAAAAAGGAGGCTTTAAATTTTAGCCCTCGTAAATTGTACAACTCTGACATCTGGAGAAATTATTTCGTTCACAGTATGATGCAAAAATTGTTAGATCCATAGAAAGAATTATTAAAGTGATTTTTTTAATTAATAAAATGATGTCACATATATAAATATGTGAATCAACCTTTTAACAAATACAAAAAATAAAAAATAAAAAATTATCAAATAATATCATATTTAAGTGACAGTATTTTATTGATTAAAAGCATCATTTCAACCGTCTGAACCTAATAACGGTTCACCTGGAGATAGAGTGCCTTTGAAAACTTGAAGGACAGAACATTAGTTAGGTACGCTAATTTACACTGGTATTTATACAAATTAAGGGAAGTTTTATGAACGCTACCAAAGCCAAGTCCCACGCCCCATCTTTGTACTGTTCATTTTAATTCTAGTCTTAGTAATAGTACTCTCGCATTAATTTCAGACAGTTGTACAAGGTAACACAGTATTCTTTGTCTGATCAAAAAAAGAAAAAAAACACAGTATTCTTTGTAGATGAATAATTGTATTTGTAAGTAGGTATTTGCTTCTCAAAAAAAAAAAAAAAAGCGCAAGCTACCGCTGTACTCGACTGAACTTATTACCTTTTTTGCTTATGCAGTATATGGTATAATAGTCAATAGATGAAATTCATCCCAAAAAAAAAAAAAATTAGTCAATAGATTAAGATTTTGGTAAAGGATAAAGTTTGGCAAAAAAAACTTGGTTGTAGTTTAAAACTACAATTTCATTTAATATTTTTTTATTAGATGTGAATATTCAAAAATTCATTATTGAATTACATTTTTTTAGTATATTCTCCGTACTTGCAAAATTTCAAAAAAATTAAATATCAATAAGTATGTCATTAATCATATGTTTAAATTTCAAGTTTTTGTAATATAAAACTATACATAAAAAAATAAATTTATGGGTCGAATAGTAAATAATATCGATAGACATGAAATTTGAAATGTGTGTTAAGAATATAAACAACATGTAATCCAACGGTTAGATTTTCAAAACATATAGTCATGTAAAAAATTTTTTAATGGAAATTGTAACTTTAAGCTATAACAAAGTTTGTAGCCAAACTTTATCCTTTGGTAAATCAAAGAAGTAGAAATTAATTTTTTAGATATAAAAAAGAAAGAAATGAATTGTTATTTATATCAATTTACTAGCATGCCCTTATTATAATAAAATCATTTTTTTCATTATTTTTATATTATTTGAAGATTTATTATAGCAATATAAATATGGAAATCATCTTTGCATCAACAAATGAATTTTAAGAAGTATGTTTCAAATATATAATGGGTTGGTTCTTGGTTGCCTGGTTTTAAATCCAACTGAACCTTTTCTCATTTTTTATTTTTTATTTTTAATTTGTTGATGTGTGCATATAATTAAACTATCCTAATCTTCCTAGATATTTTATAAAAAGTTTTCTTTGTTAGTAAGTCAATAATGTTATCGTATATATAATCTTAAAGCTCAAAGCATGTTATATATGTTATATTTGCTTCACTATTTAGCCAAAACACAAAAAGTATGCTTCAAGGAAATATTACAACTCATCCACACATTAGTTAAAAACGTTTGAGTGCCATATGCTAAGTGAATGTGATCCTAAAAGACAAGATTAACCTAAGTGGATATAGCAAAATGATATGACTGTGCATTGTGAGACAGTGTGTGTCTATGAGGTGTGTGTATTGTTTGTTTGTTTGTTTATTTATTTATTTTTTTGAGTGAATATCAAAACATTTTCGTTAACGCATTTTTGCTTTACTACTTGATTTGGCTTGTTTGTTTTGGTTTTACAGTTAGATTTGTAATTTGATTGTTGTAGCAAGAAGGTTCCTATGTTGGTTTCTTCCCTTCTATGGTTTTGGGGTTTACCATAAGTATTATGTTTTATTTCAATTAATATAAACTAAATTACCCAACAAACAAACAAAAACACTTTTGTTAATTAGTTCAAAAATGTTTATGTGCTGCTATGTTGTTTGTTACTAATTATTATACTATTTCAATTGAAAAAACGAAGTATAAAGTTTTGAGTTCAGTCATTGCCCTTTCACTCAATTCCCCAATCATCTTTCTATATTTTTCCCCTTCAAGTTGTTATAATATTTAATTAGCCACTCGCTCTGGTCTCATTATTCCATTTAAAATCATTTCATGGTAATTAATTTTATATACAAATTAAAAGTTTTTTTTTTTTTTTATTTTCTTTAATGCATCACATGGAGTTGTTTTTCCTGAAATATCCAAAAGACACACAAAAAAAATATATTTTGTTTAAAAGTTCAACCATGAGAATTTAATGGATTTCTGACGCAAACCTATAAATTTATATGCTGTCCAATTCTGTTAAAAAGCATTAACGATTTTACCTACTATTTCAGACACCCAAAGCCCAAACAACCTGCACCATTATAATTAAAAAAAATGTCAAAACAATATTTTTACAATAATTGAGTTGACAAATAAGGAATGTATCAATTGGGTTAGGTTGAAGGATTATTTCAATCAAATCCAATCTTGTAGGGTTGAAAATTTTTCAGCCTACACTACCATAAATGTAGAAACCAACCCAACCCTTCACACATGAATCGAGTTAAATTGAGGTCAATGGATGCGCTTGCATATCTCTTTTTTTTCTTTTTTTAATAATATAGTTACAAGAAAAGAGATATTTGAACTGAATGTCTTTGCTAGAAACGTTAGAAGGTGTTAATTAAGATATAAGACTTTTAGTGTGCTTACGTATTTCATGTCTTGTAAATAAATTGGACTTTTATTATTTATTTAATTATTTTATTAATAAATTATTACAATCACATAATAAGCCTAAATTATATTGCAAATTTCCAAATTAATTGAAACAATTTCTTAAAATACCAAAATAAATCGAACTAAAAAAATAAAATAAAGGTAATAAAATGAATATATATATGTGTGTGTGTGTGTGTGTGTGTGTGTGTGTGTGTGGTAGTCAAGTTGGGTCAAATAGGATGAAAAAAAATATTAACACAAATTCAACCCAACTCAAGACTTAAAATAAAATTCCTACCTACAAAATCTCACCCAATGCATTGAGTTGGGTTGGGTGCACACCTCCATGGACAAGCTTTTATTAGTTCTCTTCTAGGTTCACCACTTACATTACTCTTTGATCTTTCATTAATAACTTGTCACCTTAATAGTTGTGAAATTTTTGTCTCTTTAAGGCAATTGATAATTATAAACTAGCTTATATTATACATTCATAGTATTATATTAAAACTTAAATTAAATTTGAATAGGGTCTTTTTATATTTTTTAAGTTTAGGTTTATGAATTTGCGTGTAAATATTATCTTACCAAAATTAGAAAATAATTTGAATAACACTGGGCAAGAAATTAGATTTTATTGAAAGTCTTAAGACACTTGATATAAAATTATATTTCAGTTAAAATAATACATGGTACAAAATTTAAATGCATTAAAATATAATTTGGATTCTTTTATATATATATATATATATATAAAGATACAATGATGTAGAACGGCCTACCACGATTATGTATGGGTAAGCAAATATCCCACAAGATGGCCACTGGAATTTGTAGCCCAAAAGTGGATACGGTTAATTAACCACAAAATTTCAAATGCCAAAGAAACATATAGTAATTTGACTAATTTCTCTCTCTCAAAAATAAAAAATTTAAAAAATTTTAACTTATGACGTTTATTTTTTATAATAATTCTTTATCATTAGATCAAGACATCAATCGATTTTTGATATACACAATAATTAAAACTCAAATCTCTTATTCAACTATTCCTTTCAAAATATATTTGTACGAAAAAATGACACGGTTATAAATGAATTGTGGGTGACTCATGACTTGTACTTAATGGTTAGTCATTTCGTGCCATTTACAAGTTGAAGTCATACTCTAGTTTAGAGCAATAAATCTCTTATTCAACTATACCTTTTAAAATATATTTATACGAAAAAGTGACACGGTTATAAATGAATTGTGAATGACTCATGACTTGTACTTAATGGTTAGTCATTTCGTGCGCATTACCCCTATGGGCCATGGTGTCAGCTGGTCACTTTAATTTCTCTGAGGACTTTTTTATCTTTCCTCTTTTTGGGTTTTTGTGCAGTGGCTTGGAATTAATGTGTGTGTGTGTGTGGTTTTTTTTTTTTTTTTTTTTTTTTTATGGCTGAGGAGTGGCCTAACTGATAATCAAAAGTTACAGGGGAAGATCCTCACTGACAGTCAGTTAGTCAAAAGTTATAGGAGAAAATTCTTACAGGGGAAGATCCGTATTTCTAACGTCACTCCCATGTTTTGTAACTATTAAATTATATATAAAATATTTCTCTCAAAAAAAAAAATTTATATATAAAATATTGTTATGTATTTTAAAATTTTAAACTATTAAATTGCATGTTTTTTTTATTCTTAATGCATTACATTTAATAAAAGGATTTTGATTAAAGTTGTAATATTAAATTACAACCAAGTTTGTAGCCAAACGTTGTCCATATATTAAAAAAAAAAAACATTGAGTTTAAGTTACACTCTAATCAATATTACACTACTCAATAATAAGTTATTAGATTCATATTTTAAAAATCTCACTGCTAGATTATACGTTCTTAACACACATGTCAATTAGATGTTATTTACTATTCAATTTATAAAATCATCTTTTATGTATAATTTTAAACTATAAAAACTTGAATTCAAACAATTAATTGATAACATAACTGTTAATCTTTAATCATCTAAAAATTTTACAAACATAAAAAATATACAAAGATAATGTAATCCAAATAATAAATTTATCAAAAAATCTCTTCCACTTAAAAAATTAAGTTCTATAACGTTACTTAAAACTACACCAAATATACATTTTTTTTTTTTTTTTTTTGAAAGGTACACCAAATATACATTGAAATCAACCCATAAAAGAAAAGCAATCGCACAACAATTGATAGCCATGGACCCTGAAGTTTTCAGTTTTCGTGAACATATTAATTGCACAATTTGCAGCCCGTTACCATTTGCAAACGAAAATTCCGCTGACAACAGTACGGTGTACAATCTCTACAGTATTGTTTGCATCCGTTCATAGCTTGCTCCAATAGCATTGTAGCTTTAATAACTTTACATTTAATACGGTGTACAACTATTAATGATTTTCAATTTATAATAATTACCATTACAGTGATCAATAGTGACCCTTAAATATTAATGGCATCTTCATATGAATGAAGATTGAAGGGCAAATGGACCTTTAACATCGTGAATATGAAGATGTGGAACTTGCACCAAACTGAAACCTGGGTGAATTTTTACAATTTGAGCATTACCAACAGGAACTTGCATGGTCCCAGCCTAGTTTCCCAGAATCTGCTGTCGTTCAAGCTCAATAACATGTTCAGTCAAAGGGCTTGCATTGTCATTTGTAGTCTCATTATTGTCTCTGCACTGCTGCAATTGTTCTCGGAGACTACGTACAAGTTCATTGAGTCTCTGAATGCTCTTCTCTTGTGATAAAATGATCTGCAGCAAGTGTGACACATCAGAAAGTATCAGAGAGCTTGACATATATATAGACTTATACACTCAAATTAGGCTAGAATATAATTTTTATTTTGTATCCAAAAAAAAAAAAAAGGAAGTATCAGAGCTTGATTGATATCGCACCATAGAAATTGACAAGCGAATTCATAAGCTTGCAACTGCTAAATTAGGAGGTAGAAACTTGTTAACTAAGTAACCAAATTCATAAAAGAAATATGCTCAAGAACCAGCGACGTATTGATTGTGTAGCATGTGTAGAAAAACATGCATTTCAAAGAATTTCAACTGCCTACCGATAAACTTAAAGCATCTTAAAATTCAAAAGCATTTTGCACAACCACCATCTTCACTCACTAACCAAATTAAAGGGGCACGCATGACAATAAATAAGGTTGGCTTTTAAGTTTTAACCTTCTCTTTTACAACTTCTTCCCGCTTTGAAATATGGTGCTGCTTCTGTGAGATGCTCGGAGTTGAGTCAAGGTCAATCACAAGCTGTTGTTTCCATTCAAACTGAGAAGTGATTATGAGTACAAGCAACAGAAAAACAAGCAACATGGGTCTTGACATCCTTACAAGCAGCTCACAAAACCTGTTCAGCATTTAGAAGTACAAGAAATATCATTGTCCACTCTTGCCATTCAATTAAATCTCCCACAACAAAACCCTCATTTTGACATAAAGAAAACCAGGGAAAAGAAAAATAAAAATAGAGTATAAAAAGAGTTATATATGTTACATACTAATGTTTTAATTAGCATATACTGAATATCTCCTCAATTCAACCTCATAGCCATATGGGGTACCCTTTAGAGTATGTGACTTTCCAACAATGCATCCCCCAAATTTCAAAATTCTAAACTGAATTCAAGTCATTCCTTTCCTTAGCAACCAAATAACGTTAACGTTAACAGGAGGTCGTGTTGTTAATGCAAGCCCAGCAGGGGGCTGAACTATTGTGTTAGCTGGGCTGGATAATCAATTAAAGGCCCAAGCCCCTAAAACCCACGGCATGTATAGGTGAGAGACTCAGAGCTGGAGTTATAAAGCGGGCTAGTTGTTAAACTTGGCAAGATGAGTAAAGAGAAGTTTGGAAGGGTGTGGGCGGTTCAATTAGCTGGGGAAAGGAATCTGCATGCGTTATACAAGTTTGGAAAGAATTTGACCAACCGGTTAAGTGTGTTCATAATAGCTTCTGAAGTGATCGGAACACATATACAGTGGGGTCAAGTTGGATCAACAAAAGTTCTTGACTCTCAATTGTGCATTCACACTGACCATGTGCTGTAGGCTTCAATAATGATTTCAGCTGCAAGACAAAGCATAATAGTAATTCATAATGAAGGCGAGAAGATATAAGTGATGCAATCAGTGGCAGTGATGGGCTCAGTTGGACAAAGTTATTTTGCGAGATGGGAAGTGGTGATGAGAATGGCTTCACAGGTTTGAAAGTGGCACTATATGAAGGTCCCATGGAACTTCAACCATTAGTGGCCTACCCACAAAAACATTTGAGACAGAGGATGACAACCAAGATGAAGATCTCTCTAAATGGGAGATGCTATGATTAAAGAGCTTTAGCAAATTCTTGGGAACATAATTTACAGGATTTTAAGGCAAGATTGTGAGGTTGTTCTCTAAAATTGAATAATATAATAAAGCAAGGTTGCTTAACAGAGTCCAAGAAATGTGGCTAAGGAGGTGTGGGAACCGAAAATTATGGCTTGTTCCCTTAATTACAACACAAAGGAGAGTGAAATGGAGCAAGCTTGAAGATGCAGTTAGGCTGTTAGGGATTATTCTGTTTCATGTAGATTTCAAAGTGTGGATGATGATTTTAAATGATTTTTTTTTTTTTTTTGGAGTTTATGGTACTATTGCTAATGCAAAAAGATGGCGGCTTTGGACAGAGTTGGCAGGTATCCAGAGTTGATGAAGGGTTCTTTGGCGTATAAGGGGGATTTTAACATAATTTGCTTCCCAAGTGAAAGGAGGGGACATTAAGAATAATGACAGGGATTTGGGATTTTTCAGAGTTTATCTAGGAACATGGCTTCACAGACTTACCAATGGAGGGAGGTATTTATTCTTGGTCGAATAACCATGATCCACCCTCAATAACCAGATTAGACAGGTTTTTGGTCTCACCCAATTGGGTCGAGCATTTTACAACTAGAGTCAGAGGTTACTTCAAAGACCACTATCAGATCATTTTCCTATTTTACTTGATAACAATGGTGTCAAGAGGTGAGAATTATTTTAATTTTCCGAAATTGATGGGGGAGCTATCATAACCGGGGGTCTCCTGGTTATATATTAGCTCATAAAGTCAAATCCTTGAAAGTGATTTGAAATTTTGGAATAGGGATACTCTTGGAGATGTTGCAGTAAGGAAGGAAAACCTTTTAGAGGAAATTAGGAAGCTGCATGGTGTTAAAGATATTATGGTCCAAGAGATCAAACCTAATGTAAGCCCATGTACTTGTAGAGTAAGCAAACTAACCCTAGGGTTAGTCTAGAGTTCTCTACTATGTAAACCCTACATTGAGCCATTGTAATAAAAACTTCAATAGTTATCAAAGGTTTTCCACTATGGGTGTAAGGCCCAACCACATTAAATCCTTGCTTTGCTTCCACTTTTCTCTCCCGCAATCACTCAACAACTATAACACGGTATCGGAGCTAGGCTGATCCATTCCCTTTGAGTTTCCCAATTTCAAAAAGAAAAAAAGAAAAAAAAAATCCATAGCCATCACAGATAGGCTGCAAGGTGGTGCACAACATCACAAATCTGGACGGTGTCGCCACCCACATCCTGCACAAGTAGCAAATATCTCCCAGTTGGTCAGGAACCCAACCAAGTCCTTCAATCTTTTTTTTTTTTTTTTTTTGAAACTATCTCTTTTCTCTTTGTCATGGCCTTGTCAAAGGGCATTGGTACTTATGAACGCATGCTACAGTCATAAAACACAACAAAATCTCCCATCACCAAACTTGATTCGAGTAACCAAACCCATCCAAGTTTCTGTCAAAACCCAAATGAAGCCCAAGGTCACCATCACCTTGGCCAAAACCCTAGTGTTGCCACCAAAAACTGCTTTAGATCCACCATTCATGGTGCCATTAATGCCACAGCAACCTAGCTTATCAAAACCTAGTTGCAAGCTAGTCTTCGTTGATGCCAAGCCCAACAAGATATGCTGTGTGGTGCATGATCTCCAACACGTCCACCATGTGTGCTATGCCTCCGACGACAATGAAACTGATCATCAATCTGAGCATTGACACCACCAAATCTACTTCCAATAAGCCAATAGTCTTTACATGCCTAACTTGACTATACCTGTACTGGTGCCAGAACCAGGGCCAAAATAGCTGACTCCTGAAAGGCTGCAGCTCATGTGTGTTGTTGTTTCAATGTTTCATTATGGGTTGGATACGAGTGGCCCGTTTAGAATTCCATTTCTTCAAGAATTGGTGTACTTTGACATGTCGTCATCAGCATGGAAATATTTTTTTTTTATAAGTAATAAAGATTCATTGATATCAAAAAGAGAGAGACGCCCAAGTACACAGGGAGTATACAGGGGTGAACAAATCAAAAACGAACATTACAAAAATCAAGTAAATCCAAAATGGAAGAAAAATGATGGTTTCTCCACACAGAGAACCAATCAAGTAAGGTTCTGAAAAAAAGAAGCTTGAGATCAGGCATGGAACGCTTCTTGTCTTCAAAACACCTACTATTTCTCTCCTTCCAAATGCGCCACATCAAACAATGGGGAACAACCATCCATATATCTCCATTACGATGGCGACCAAAACAACCTTGCCAGCAAGCAAAAAGCCCAACAACAGACATTGGCATAACCCAACAAACTCCAAATAAACCAAAAACCATATCCCACAACTCCAAAGCAACTGGGCAATGAAGGAATAGATGGTCAACAGTTTCACTATTACACTTGCACATATAACACCAATCCAAAATGCAAACCTTTCTTTTCCTTAAGTTGTCAATTGTCAGACATTTCCCCAAGGCTGCGGTCCATACAAAGAAAGCCACTCTAGAGGGAATCTTCTGCTTCCAAATGTTTTTCCAAGGGAAAAACTGCTCACTATGGCCAACTAGAAGATGGTAGTAAGCACTAACCGTGAACCCCTTACTCTTACAAGGCAGCCAACATCTCTTATCCTCCCCGATCTCCCTTACAGGAGTGCAATAAATGGTATTGATGAAGCTTCTAAAAGCTTCCAATTCACGATTCTGCACCTCCCAACTCATCAGCACGGAAATATGGGCAAATAGTTCTGTTGCACTGAATACACTCTGAAACATGGAAGGTACTACGCAAAGTTTTCTCCCCAATTACCAAAGCAATGTCACCAAATCATAGAAATATTGGAGGCTTACAAATCAATACAACTCTTTGCTTGACAAATCTTTGAGAAGCTGGGTCATTATTTCCATAGCCTTCTCCAAGCCCACTTCTTCAACTAAAACAAAGGTGGGTACCTTGCAAACGACAAATGGGCTCCACATAGCTCCAACAAAACCACAAAAATAAATAAAAGGGATGCCACACATGCATGGCCACATGGCGTTATAGGGTGTTGCCACGTTAGCCCTAGCCATGTCAGTATGCCATGCTCTGTCACGTTTTGACATAGGGTCTAGCCATCTCAACCAAACATCAATGTGTCACATTACCTACCACATCAACATGGGTGCCACATCAATTTCCATGTGAGTGTCTCACTCAGGCCCATGTGCCACACATTTAGCGTCATGCAAGCCCACGAGCCTCCAAAATCATACAGGCCCATGCTCCATCATGAGACCACATGCACCAACATCTCGAATCACCCAACAACTTTAACAGATGGATTGGAGGAAGGAAACTTGATTATTGAAGAGAAACTTATACAGAAAGACTCTAAAAAGGAGGTTCAAAAGATAATGCTCACAAAGGAGACAGGTTGGAGGTAGAACTTTAAGGGCTCTTTGGCTAAAGGGAGGGGATAAGAAGACTGGGTTATTTAATCATTTGGTTGATTCTCACTGAAGGAATAATTTTATTGGAAGCCTAAAAATTGGTGATGCCACCAACCAAGATGAAATCAGGGAGCATATTAAACAATTTTACAATGATCTTTACCAGGAATAGGAAGCTTGGAGACCTAGAATGGATGGGATGTTGTCGATGCAAGAACAGCAGCCTTTTCAGAGTGACAATGAGAGGAAAAGGTTCTACATGCCTTAAAAAGCATGAATAGAGACAAAGCACCAAGTCCAGATGGGTTTACCATTACTTTCTTCCAAAACTACTGGAGTGTGGTAATAGAGGACATAATCAGCTTCTTCATTGATTTCCATGACAAAGGAATGGTTGAAAAAAGTCCAAAAGCTTTCTTTGTGGTTTTGATACCAAAAAAAGTGGAAGAACTTTAGGCCCATTAGCCTTGTGGGAGTACTTACAATATTTTGGCCAAAGTACCATCAAATAGATTGAAGGGGGTTTTGTAAGCGATAGTGATGGGGAAGTGCAAAGAAAGTTTTAATATAGTTTAATCTTATTTTTAATATTGGAAGTCAATTGGATTTTTTTTTGGTCAATTGGATTTCATTTTAATATCTTACTAAACTCAAGGAAAGCTATCCTGAAATTTTTTTCTAATAGCTATGGACAGAGATGTCAATAGCAGATTATGATCTAGAATACATAAATGATTTCTCTTAATGGAATCCATTACTTTCTTGAGAGCTTCATGATCGAGAGCTAGAATAGATGAAACAGTTTTTGGATGACCTATGTGCTACCAAGATCTGTGGAGAGGAGATAGAAAATTTGGTGATGATCCCATTGAAAAACTATTGTTTTCAAGCAAAGAGTTCCTACAAGGCACTGAGAGAAAGAAGGGGAAAATTTTTTCCTTCGCAAGGCATATGGGAAGTTCATGTACCACAGAAGACCTTTTTCTCATGGTGTGTTGCAGTGTGGAAATTTTTTTAAACAAATAACCTGAGGAAGTGAATGATAAATATTATGGATTGGAGTTATATGTTTAAAAATAATGGAGAGTCAATGGATCATCTCTTTCTCCATTGGGCAGTGGCTTGAGAAATGTGGTCTCTGGTATTTTCTTTGTTTGATGTTTCATGGGTAATGCCTAGTCCCATGATAGACTTATTATCTTGTTGGAAAGGACAATTTGGCAAAAGAAAAGAAGCAATGGGGGAGACTTTGAAAGTTATTCCATTGTGCCTAATGTGGCGTATTTGAAGATAAATCATTGTTTTGAAGGGAACGAGTTACATTCAATGAAGCTGAATTTTTTTTTTTTTTTTTAATTTTAATTTTATTGGGAAGACTTTATACAAGTGGAATTCGGCATCTGTTGTGTTTTCTAGCTCAAACTTACTAGAGTTCTTGGATAATTTGGGTTTTTGTTAGTTTCTTTACTGTATCCCCATATACTAAAGTAACTCAAAGCAATTAAACTATCATTCCAGAATCTAAAGTAACTCTCACAATAACTATACCAAAGATTAGCCAAAACGTATAAACAAACAAACAAGTAAGAGATTAATACAAATCAATAAATAATAAAAGTAAGCAATTAATACTGAAAAGAAAGCAATTCAACCATAGAACAGAACAACAGTTACAAAAATAAAAGGCAGAATTTCTGCTTTATCAATTTGAGTAATGTTAAAATTAGGTTCAGTTTAACTAATTATATAGTTAAGTTTTTTCATTTACTTTAAGCAATTAATAGGAAAAAAAAAAAAAAAACACCCATAAAATTAAGGTCCCAACTAAATTAAAAACACTAAATTTAATTTCTTTTCGAGCCTGTTTTTCTCAGCTACCAAACAGAAAACAAAACTCATGATCAACAAGCAATACAAAATGGAATGCTAAAAAGAAAGAAAAAAACTCACAAATCAATGTCAGCAAGAAAACCCCAAATTCATGATAGAATTCGTCTGGACTCCAGCTAGTTCTTTGAACTTCTTTTCTGAGTAGCAGAAACGCTATGTAACTGCGTTTGCTTCTTCTTCTTCTTTTTTTGGGGGGTGGGGGGGTTTCTTTTTCCTCAGTACTCAAGAAAAAGTCTCTGTGTTTAGGCTGACTTAGTCAGTAAAGGTACTGGGTTTTTGTCTTTTTTTTTTTTTTTCTTTTTTTGGGTTAAGTAACATAGGTACCAGTTTGATGTTCGAAGCAAAGGTTTATCTATGAAGTTTCTGTTTTTAGTATTTTTCGAATTTGCTTTTTAGCAAACGGTGACGGTAAGTTACGTATGGCTTATTATATTTGGAAATTTCTTTATTAATCTATTTCTTTCCTAATACATATTAATCCCCTAGGGCCTAGTTACTGTGTCTTAGACTTGGACGCATTAAAAGAGAGATCCAATTTGGGTGCGTTTGTTTTGGGTGTAAATTATTTTCGGAAAATATATTACACCCAGCGGCATGTTTGGGTGCACATGTAAAATAAAGTATTTTAGAAAATAAACAATTTTGACGGTAAAATAAAGCCTTTGACTCGAAAAATGATTTACGTTTCTGTTTTACCTTCAAATCATTTTCGAATCACAAACACCCAAAGAGAGAGAGAGAAAGAGCAAGAAGAGAGAGTGGAAAGAGTGAGCTAGATCGCACCCCAACACCAGACGCGCCGGCGAGATCGCGCTGCCGAGATCACGCCGCATGAAGATCGCGCCTGTGAACCGGGTCTGATCGTCGCCACCGCCCTCTAGATCGCGTCGTCCTCCTCTGGGTCAGATCATCTCCTCTCGATCTCGTCGCCTCCGCCTTCGGGGTCAGATTGTCTCCCTCATCTTTCTCATTCCACCTCACCGCCAACCAGTCAAACACCTCCTCCACCTCTGCATGAACCCGATCCACCACCGCCATAGCTCGATTTGGAACAGTCTCACCATCCCTCTCTTCGATCGGTCTCACCCTCCCTCTCTTCTCCACGGTTGTCTTCATCTTCTCATCTCACTTTTTCTCTCTGACCCGAACCAAACCCCCCACATATTTTTGTGTTTGATATTCTTTTTCTTTGATTTCAGATTTTGTTGTTATTGTGGTGGTGTGGGTGGTGGTGTTTTGGTGGTAATGGAGCAATGGGGGCGGTTTTTTTGCTCTTCTCAATCTAGATTTTGGGTGGTTGGTGGTGGGTTGTGCTTTTCCTTGGCGGTGGCGGTGGCTAGACCAAGTGGTGGCTGGGGGCTGACTTGTGTTTCTCTTTTCTGAAAATAGGTTTTTTACATGTAAGACCAAACACAAGAAATAATTTTCCGGCATAATTTTCACAACACAGACAAACAACAGAACATGTTTTCCTTTTCCATAAAATATTTTCCCCTGAATCTATTTTACACTCGGAAATGAATTTACATAGAGCTTAGTTTTGTATAGTGATAGACGCCGTTTATAAATTGACAGAAAATGGTAAGGTAAGATTCAAGTGTATATATTGTTCCCTAACCTAAGAGATTTGCATAAGTTATCATTTAATTTAATTACAACTTTTTTTTTTTGGTTGAGAAAACCTCATATTAACTTAATTACTATGAGCTTATTATCAATTCCTTGAAGAGTCAACATCCTTTTCTTTTTGCCTATAGTTGTTTGATTGAAGAGGCGTAAGACATTGCTTGTTCTTTTGCTGTTTGTAGTTTTTCACATACTAAAAGACAAATGAATTATGTCGCTCATCATATTGCTAGACATGTTAGCAATTTTTTGGGGAGAATAAATAATATTCCTCCATATCTTAGTGCTATATTAGTAGCCGATTTTGACTAATTTTATTAATAAAGATACAGCCTTTTCTTTAAAAAAAAAAATTGTGGGTGAGAAAGCCCAACGACGTATGATGGGCCTGAGGCCTAGTCCGAATACAACTCTCTGTCCGAAGAGGCTGAAAGTATCAACGCTTTGCCATCCTGGTGGGAGTGCAACCTATAAGGGACAAATGCTTCGTCCGAAGACAACCTGGTCGGTCCGAAGGGATCCTATCCAACGGATTTCCCCAGAACTTGATCAAGTAGATACGCTGAAGATTCCCCTGTAAGGGCTGAGCTTTGGGCATGTCAAACTGCATGGCTATCATGAAATATCTTACAAATAAAGCTGCCACCACCGTATTTAATGCACTGCAGCAACTTTTCTGGCCGCATTTATGTGGAGAAGACACCTGAACAGTGCATCCTCACCCACCACCACTCACTGCAGGCTAAAGCAGACTTCTGATGTGACTAGTACTTAAGTGGACGCCTAGATGGAGGACAAGTGTGCGGTGAAGATGGGGAAAGGGTGTATATATAAGAGAAACAGGCCTCACGGAGAGGGGGAGAAAAAAATTTTGTATTCACTAAGCTTCAAATATATTAAGCCTCTTCGGACCAAAGAGATATCCTATTTAAACGCCAGTCTCAATCCCTTTTTACATTGGTTTTGCTCGTAAGAACCGTTGCTAAATCCACAACCAGCCCAGTTGTTTAACCCATTCTCTACAAATTTATTGTTGGGACTTTGTTGGGCTCACAATACAAAGAGTTGGTACCTGGCCCAACAAATTTGGACCCTACAACAATAATTACTAAATAAATAAAATTACAATAAAGCTTACGAATAAAAATTATATAGCTTTGGTGTTAGCTAGGTACAATCTAATAAAATAAATTACAAGATCATTTCTTAGTTATTTTTATTTATTTATAATAATCATCATTTCTTAGTTACAATCTACTTAATCTAGTACAGAAGATCATAAATAAATAAATAAAACAATACATAGATGAAACCTATTACAAATTCCTTAGACTAAGTTTAAATGCTAAGTTGTGGAATGGAAAGGTGTTAAGCTAATTGTAGGGGTCAAAAACCACCATTCCTCGGGGATAATATTTGGATTCTCAGGAAGTAATTTGATTGACTAACAATTTATTTATAAAAGAGAACAATGTGAATAAACACTCCACAATGGGAAACTTAAATAATTAATTTCATCAGAACTATTCATTTCAAGTAAAACTAATGTGTTACAAGAGAAAACTCAATTTCCAGTGGTATATCACTACATTAGTTTTTAGTGTTTCACTCTTTCTCTTTTTCCTATCTCTCTCTCCTTCCTTTCTGTTTTTCAGTTCCCCTATTCTTTTCCTGTCTTCCCCCTTATATAGGTACCTTTTTGTTCTTATCTCTACAGCTGTCCTATCGCTAGCCAAGTTTTCAGGAATATTTTCCTCTCCTTTATCGGTTTCCTTCCTTCCCTTATCCTGGAATTTCGACTTCTAAGGGTGTTTATACTGTTCAGGTTGTCTCATATGCATTCAATACAGCAGAGGTTAGGTGGAAATCCCCTCATTAATGCAGAGGTGAAGATCTTCAACCTTTTTGTGTGTTTTGGAAGACTCCCCAAGGTTCTAAGTACCTTTTGGAAGTAAGACGTGGATTATCCGTGCACCTCGCCTCAAGTAAGGCTTGGCTCTATTTAACTTGCTACCTTTTTCATGGGAATGATCTACAAAGGTTCCTACCTTCTTCAGGTAGGTCGGGATGGCCCCATACCCTTCAGACCTTATAATCCATTGTGCCCTTCTATGAGCATATGCGTATGGCCCAATTCATTCCATAGGGCCCAATTGTCATTTGGGCCTTAGGCCTGGAGGGGGACTCTTCCACTCCCCACACTAAAGGTTGTCAAAATCGCAATATAGATCTTAGGATTGCACAATTTTACGATCTCACCTCACCAAAACGTCTAGGATTGCACTAAGACCGTAAAAATGGTAGGATCATATGTAAAATCGTGTAGGATCGTATGAGATCTTACTAATTTTACCGATCCTACCAAAATATCAGTTTTTGGTTTTTTTTTTTTTTTTTTTTTTTTTTTTTTTTTTTTATGGGATAAATTTTTGGTTTTGATGAAACTTTAAGAGTTTTTATTTTTCCATGTTGTGATGTTATGACTTTTTTATTTATTTATTTTTATAAAATTAGGTTAACCTAAGCAAATGTTTTCTAGTTTCTAGTTCACTTATAATCAAAATAAAGGAATGCTTTGTCATTTCTAAATGAAGAATTTATATTAGCTTTGATACATTTTAAGCTATAATGTTGTTAAATTTGTTTGATCAATATACTAATTTGTGTTATAATATTATTAAAATGTTTTTCTTATATATAATTTTATTAGTATGTTTGCATTTGTATATTGATTGATTAATTTTTTTGAGCATTAACTGTAATTATTGCTGAGTGGTATAACTTAAATAGTTAAGTGTGAAGTAGTATATTGATCTTTTTTGTAGTTCTAGTATACAAATATACAATGTCTACATAGATGATGAAATGGATGATGATGATTAGGACGGTGGTTATAAGAACTCGAGAATGTGAATAATTAAATGTTCACTTTACTTTAATATTAATCTTGCTTTTGGATTTCATATTTTAGTTAACTAGTTTCCGTTTGATAAATTATTTTGGATTTTAAACTTGGAACTTAGAACTTGGAAAATATTTCCATATGTGTTGATAAACATTTTGGTATTTGGATGCTAATCAAACATTTATTGAACTTTTTAGATACATTAGGTCAAAATTTATATATATATATATATGTTTCGTTAGTATAGATGTAGCAATGTATGACATGCAAATTACATCATATAATGCAAACTTTGTTTTTTTTATTTATAAATTCACAATTTATGTGATTATTTAACATATAAAATCATTATCAATGTGTTTTTTTGCTTTAAATATGAAAATATGTAGGATCTTATGATCCACGATTCGATCATACGATTCACGATCCCACTTACCTCTCACGATCCTATGTAGGATCCCAATTTTGACAACCCAACAAGGATACTAACAATGGAAGTTGAGGTCAACAAGGCGCGGTTCATGCCTTGGTCCTAATGTGTGACTTGAAATGGGAAAGATGAAATTCTTTGTACTTTGGATGGAGTTCCATAAGTGACTATGAAGGCAAATTTGGGGGCTTTTGGCTAAGGTGAGTTGAAGTGACCATGAAGGGAATGTTGGAGGATGGTGAAGGAAGAGGGAGAAAGAAAATGAGAGAATGATTGTGCAATAGTAAGATAAATATAATATTAAAAAATAATTTAATAGTTAAAGAAGAGAAGATTTCAACCGTTAATCTTTTTTGTTGAAAATATTATATAATACCAATTAAATTACAAGGTTCTTGATTAAAAATTAAAAACAAAAAAAGAGTTGAATACGTGTTATATTTATTATTTAAAAGTAGAATGTATGTTAAAAAAAATAGTTTTTAAATTTTTTTTTTTTTTAAAGTTCGTTAAGTTAAAATTTAACTAAATTTTTTAGCTAGGTCAATGCTAATGCTCTCTGCCCTCAGTTAAACAACAAAAACCCTAAGTACTAGCATTAGACAAGCCAATGAGCTGGTCCAATTAACATGCCTAGCTATACTAATAAAATGATCCATATTGGCTTAGCAACACAATATAACAAATCACATTTCTGCTATCATGGTTTTCCATCCAAAATTAACTAACAACGTATAGTTTAGGCAATCAATTTGGACCATTTGCAAATTTAAGAATTTATGGTTTTTTGTGTGTGTGTGGCATGCAAAACAAAGTAAATGAATAATCCATTTAAAAAATGACCGATTTTTGACCCGGTCTCAAATAAACCGAAAACAATCCGATCGAATCCAAACCCGTTTGACTTTGACCCGACCCATTTGGCATGAATAATTTTGACGACAAGTAGACAAAATTAGATTTTGATTAAAAATATTTGGCATCGCCAATCCGATGCTCTAATCTCATATCTCCGGTCTTCCTCACGCTGAGCCCCCTCTCTCACTCTCTCTTCTCGCCGTGCCGCCGGCGGCTCTCGCCGATCTGCTTCCGGCAAGCTCTTTGGTCTTTGCTGTTTTTGTCTTTCATCTCTCTCTCTGTTTGTCAATCTCATGTTTGTTTTGCTCACTATCTCTCTTTGTCAGGTTTTTCGGTTCACTCGCAGCTCTCTCTCTCTCTCTCCGGCTAACAAAGGTAAGTTCTTTCTTTGTCAGATTATTATGTTTTGGCTTGTTCAGTAAAATTTACTCATTTAGTTTGGGTTTGGATGACTTTGAAGATACATATATTTTAATATCAAGTTCATTATTTTCATTTTGAATATGGAAAAAGAGCTGTGAACATGTAAATGAGAGAAATTATATTATTATCCAGCTCCTTGGTATGATTATTTTGTTTATTTTCTGGTTTATTTTATTTTATTTTTATTTTTTATTTTTACTTTTGTTTGGTTTTGGATA
Source organism: Quercus glauca (assembly GCA_023736055.1). Taxonomy (NCBI): domain Eukaryota; kingdom Viridiplantae; phylum Streptophyta; class Magnoliopsida; order Fagales; family Fagaceae; genus Quercus; species Quercus glauca. The sequence continues at coordinate 49,969,095 of CM043315.1, read as the reverse complement.
TTGAATTTTGGGTCTGTTTGGTTATTAAGAAAATGTGGGAGAGGAAAAGATTATATGGGGGTATCTGGATGATGAGATGAGGCAATATAGAAAATGGAGAGAGATTTTTCTAGAAAACTCTATCACCGAATCCGAACACACCGCTAGATGTATTCATGTGGAGTATAAAAATGTTTATACCTTAGGTACAGTACGATAGGCTGCCCTGTTAAATTCAAACACATAGCTGCATTGAATTTAATTGTCATTGGAAATGATAACGTTGTTTGTGTTTTATTGATCAATGTAACCAGGTGTTTGAATTTAATTACGAACCTAATGTATTGTACATAAATTATTGTACCTAAGTTTTGTATAAATAATTTCAATTTTTTTTTATAGACAATTCTAATACCAACGTTCTTTTGTTTTTCAATGAAAACTAGGATCTTAGGATCTTCTATCAATCCATTAAGTCCCTCTGCTGATTTTGTGTAGGATCCCGATCATAATAATCTTGCACAAGGCTCTGCTACTAAATAAGTTGGGTCTCTGCTAGGGTTGCACACAGGTTAGAATTGGGCATCTTTGAACTCAGAGGCAAACATTCAGAGATATGGCGAATCAAGGTGCAAAGAAGCGTAAGGAAGAGAATGCTCGACACATGAAGAATCTCCAACGCCTCATCATCGGCTGCAATGTATGCCTTCTCATGCTATCATTTCCTTATTTACTACCATGATCAATCACTCAGCTAGCATTGTTCCTTGGGATAGTTAATTGGTTAACCTTGAATATTTGCATCATGATGTTTATTTTGCTATCTTAATGCATTACATTGATGGTCTAATTTGTGCTTATCTAGGTTATCTTTATCTTGGTAAGGATGCTGATCTTCCATTCAACTTTCACTTGGAAGCATTGGATTGGTCTGGTTCTCACATCTGTGGCTTATGCGATTCCCTATCAACAAATTGCCAATATGGCTCAACCTAGTTATGATGAAAATGGGGAGCTTCTTGATGGCGGGTTTGATATGAGTACTGGTGGAGTTTGTGGGTGTGTCTCCTTGTGCCCTCCTTTGTGTGTGTGCGTGTGTAAAATGCATGCTATGGCTTCATATATATTTTTATCCAAGAGGAACTTAGTTCTTGTAAACTTGCATGACTGCAATTGGTTCTGCTTGCTAAAATAGGTAATGCAGGGTGTGTCCTGGGCCCAGATTTTGAATCTTCAAGAAGTTTGTTCCATAAGATATATATCATGATATTTCAAAATTAAAATTGAGGATCTGATAGTGACATACTCCTCAGACCTTATAATAGAAGGTTGTTTGGTTGCTGAGGCAACTCTATGATGTGGCCCCAAATGACATTCATTTAATGATTAGATGTGTATCTAAAGTTCTGTGCAATGCTGAACTTAGATTTGATGCTAGCTGTTTGCTGACATGGCTTTTGCAAGAGGGTGCACTTAAAGGAGATTGATTTTATTATAGCCCTCAGTTATCTAGCATACTTCTAAGCTGCAGTCTCTATCTAATCAGATATGATCATATGATACTTTTAAGACACTTTTCAATTCTTAAATGATACATAAACATCTACACTTTCAAGTTTGAAATTTATAAGGTACTTCTTGGTTACTGATTGACCCAATTAGATGCACCTTCAATGTTAGAAGATGATTTTTTAGGTTTAGGATAGGGAGTATACAACCTGACATTTATATAGGATAATGTATATATTTATGAACATATATTCCTGCAATAGCGGATCCTACCTTTGCAAAAAAATTCATGTTGGCTTATCCATATTGTGTAATATTTTTCCCCTAAAACTTATCTAAGCTTCTTTGGTCCTTATGCTCCTTTCTTGTTTTATTCTTAATCTTAGAATTTGGCTTGACAGATATGCTAGCAATTTGATATTAGGGGATTCCTTTTGGAATGAGTTTTAAGGCACTTTTTTTTCACAGATTAGGTAGTCAGATGATATTTGAATATATGGTACTGTAGTTTGTATTTTTGTTCTATCAACATTATAAATTGTAATTATGCCTGGTATGGCCTGCAATGTTTCTTCTTCTTCATCTACCTTCCCCATCCCTGCTGCCCCTGTTCTAAATTTCAATTAGGAAATAATTATTTGACTTGTATTTGGTAATGTCTTGCAGCTATTTACATGATATAATTTACATTACGAGCTTCGTACAAGTCATGTCCATCATCTCTGCAAAATTTTGGTATATATACTTGGTGGTAAGATCTCTTTACTCATTTTATTTTGGTAAACATGTATTTAGAAAATTTTTCTTCTGGGTGAGTGAACGTGAATTCACATACACATGCTTGTGTTATGCTTTCGGAATGGGGAAGGGCCACCTTACACAAACATTCTTGATTTGACTCAGAATTTTCTGATATAAAAGCTAAAAAAAAAAAGGATTAAAAAAAAGCGCAGTTGCCGTTTTGTCTTTATTGACTAGAAAAACAAAATACATTTGTGCAATTGGTCTATCTCTCCCATTTGACATGATCTGTGTGTCCTTGAGGTAAAACTTAATATAAACATGTCTGAGCAGATGTTGATGATTGGGTAACTGTCATATACCAGCAACTGTTTTGTGAGGTTACTGTCTTACTGGGGCCCACTAAATGTTGCTGTTGTTTGATGTTGAAATAACCTCAATTTACAGAGCCAGAGTACAGCCTGATGGCACGACCTGGGACACCATCTATATCATTAGCATATTCACTACTACCTTATGCTGGACCACTTGATATTCATTTGTATGTACATCTCTCATGATCAATCTGTGTTCATGCTGTTTATAGAAGATACAAGCTCAATCATCTCTGATCGACTTATTTTGATTAAGTCGATGTAGTGTTTGCTCAGAGACAAACTGGCTTGGGAGTTTGTTTGTCCCCATTTATTGATCATTTCAGGCCTGTCTACTTTATGTGATCATACATACAGCACAAACCTCTAGGTGGAGGCTTTCATTATGAATTGTTCAACCTGCTTTTTATGTTTGATATGATATTTTGATCAAATATACAGAACTAACTGCATTGAGGATCTTCCAACCAAAAGGAAAGAACTGTATTTATGATGTTCAGAAGAATTGAAATACATATTTAAGCATTTATAGATTGAAGTTATGCCAATATTTACTTTCATAGAGGGAGAAAATTATTTAGTGGTATACTGGAATACTTTTTGAATATCTTGATAGTTAAACAAGGTAGGTTTTGCAAGAACACAGTTAATTTTTCTTGTTGTTTTCCAGATACCAGCATTTGGAGGATATAAATCTTTTGGTTTCATTAGAGGATTCTTGTCACAAGGTTCAGAGGTACCATTTCTTCCCTAGATTTTGTTTTATATTTGAAAAGTAGCAGATAACATGTACTCGGTATGATTTATTCTATCCTTGTGTCTGAAATAGGGAGACATGGAGGATGAAAAGACCCGCAAGAAGAGGGAAAAGATGGAGAAAAGGGCGTCTAGGGCCAAGTTTGTCAAGACCAGAACTAGGTAGTCTACTTTTGACAAATATAAATTAGTTACGGGGTAGCCAATGAGCTTTAACTTCATTGGCACCTCCTCCCCTTGCAAATTCTAGAGGTGCAGTACGAGATCATGGGTTCAAAATCCACTGGTGTGTGTAACTTACCAATCAAAAGAACCTATGAATTCTGTCTTCTCTTCCTAGCAATGAACAAGACATGGCTACACTTAAAAAATTTATAATACTTGGTAGAAATTGGACTTTCTGGTCCCAATTTGAATTATATCACTCTGTTTTTTTTTTTTTCTTTTTCTTGTACTATACAACTGCTTTGTGATCTTTTCGCATGAAGTAATCTTTTTTAATTAATATTTTTCTTACTCTTATATATATATATATATATATATAACTTTGTTTATTTTGCTTTAGAAATTCTTGTAGAGAAAACGAGAAAACCATCTACACGCTCAAATTCTCCTCATACCATCTATGTATTTTTTCCTAAATATTTCAGTTTTAATTAGCTGACAGTTACATCATGCAATTTGGGTATGACTGCTGAGAATAATATTTATTCTGGAAGTTTTAGGTTAAGTCAGCTAGATGCAACTCTTTTATGCGTAGATATAAAATAATTTGGATTAATTGAACTTTAGGGCAGTTACATCATGCAACTATTCTTCTTTATTATGACAATTTACTTTTTAAAAAGAAGTAATTATAACTTTTTCAATTGAGGGATTAAAATTGGACACACCACATAATAGAGGGATTGAGGGGCGAAAATTGTAATGTACGCAGCGTTTAGGAATTATTTTAAGAAGTTTTGCTTCTTCTTTTTTTAATAATAATTTGGCTTTTAGCTTTTTAAAAATTATCTAGTTTTTAACTTTTTGTTACACGTTTAGCATAAAAGTTACCAAAAACTACATCTTTTGATCAATGATATGCAAATAGCTTATTGGAAAATAAGCAATTCCCAAATTAGAGTATTTCATATTTGCCGCAATCTAGTTTTAATTAAATTTGGCGTAAAGATCTCATTTTGTTAGTTTTGCAAATTTACATTAGACTTAATGTTTATTTTTCTACTTTATTTAAATATATTTTTTCTCTCCGTTCTCTTTCACTTGTTACTCTTTTTCTTCCCACAATTTCTTGGCACCGTTACTCGCACAAACCACCAAATCAAGATCGTTGCTCATGATGAATGAGAGAGAGAGAGAGAGAGAGAAAGAGAGAGAGAGTCATACGTGAGAAAATAAATAAAAAAATGTTTTTTATTTGATGTGTTGGTGAACATGAATAGTGTCTTAATAAGTGCATTACAACATTGTTCATTTGTACATTTTTTTGGACAAATTGTTGAACCTAATGTAAGAGGGTTTTAGGTGGGTTTAAGTATTTAACTATATTTTTGTTGAGGCTGGTTGACATTTAGTCAGCTCACAAATGGTGTAGTACTCAGGCCCAAAATCTTACAAATCCATTAAAGGGATGCCTTGCAATATTCAGGCCTGGTTAAAATGTTGTGTTAGAACTTAGAACTTGGCCTGGAGAATTAGCGGGAGAGTTGTAATCTACACTAGGTGTTTGGATGGATGAAAACTGAGTTATAGTTACAAGATTGTAGGGATAGTAGTAGGAAATCCTAAGGTGGAAAAAAGGAACTCTCTCACTCAAAGAAAGGCTTCTAAAAGAAAGAAGTTCTGGAGAAAAGAATTCTATCTTAAACTTAAGGGACAATTCCCCTTAAATAGGCAAAATTCGGAGTGAACAGTGTCATAAATAGTAAAAAGTAAATTATGTTTTTTTCACTTTTTTGACTCAAATAATCAGCAGAAAAGTCTTGTCATTTTCTTCAATCTAAAGTGTCAATTCTTGCCGAAAGAGAGCTTGAAAAGACCAAAAGCCTGAGGAAACTCATTTTTCAAAGAACATCATCATAAGCTTGAGGAAACTCCTTTTTCAAAGAACATCATCAAAAGCCTAAGGAATCTCTTTTTTCAAAGAACTTCACAGTAGAGCATGGGTAATCATCGTAACATTTTTGAGAACTCAATTTTCATCACCCAAAACTCAAAAAAATGTGGAGTCCATTACAAATGGAATTGTTTGGATTGATTTTTGAGTTGAGTTTCCATAACTCAAAACTCAAAATTTTGAGTATGAGTCACGGAAACTTAAAACACAATTCGTCTATTTTTGAGTTTTGAGTTAAGTGTTTCAATGACACTCTTGTAAATAGAGGAGATATGCAACCAAATATGAAACCAAACAAGTTAAAAGAGTGAGCGAAAAAATAGAGTTAGAGAAATGAGTTATGAGAATTGAGTTTGAGTTATGAGATTTGAGTTATAGGAATTGAGTTATGGGTGATGCTCAAATCAAGAAGGCCAAATTTTTAAGACTGGGAACTATAAAGTGAGTTAGTTGATCGTTACTTGTACTGTTGTACATGAGAATGAGACGGAGGTATTCACACTTCAGTTACAAAGCTGACAGAAAATAAACTCAAAACGTGAGTAATGTTGAAGTAATATCAGCAAATTTCCATTCCCAAATCCTTTGGAAGGGCGCTGTTCCCATAGTACAGGAAAGCTTAGTTACATTTCTCACCCTTATTGTGCATTGATTTATGAGTGCAAATCATTGATCCAATCCTTTAAGGAGGCTTATCTTCACAATTTGCACCACGAACGAAACTTCTGTGTAGATCTTTTGGCAAAAAAAGGAAATAGTTCTACGGAACCTTTTGTATTGTATTTTAATCCTCCTTGTATTGCAAGTAAGCTAATTACTGGCATACATTTGGGGTGTTGTTTACCCTACACTTTGTACCACTTTAGTTTTCTAGTTGAATTTCCATTTTCCACCGAGGAAAAGACAAAAGTAAGATGATACGTACCTATTTGTTGGTCGTAAGAGGATTGTAATTGTAAGAAGAAAAAGAAAAAAGTGTTCTTAAGGTGGTTCAAGTTCAACCTTAAATTGCAACTTAAGTTCAGGGGGCTCATCACCAGAAAATCACATAAGAAATCATTATGCCCAACCACAACTCTCTCTCAACAAGTGGCGTCAATACAAAAAGATTGGCAAAACCACTAGGCAAAGACCAAAATTTTAAAACACCACGCTCTTTTGACTGTTTAAACCTTCGTTTACAATCAACATTAGTTATGAAAAAGACGCAGTTTGAATTTTACATCCGCTGCCAAAAGTGCTCATATAAAGCGGCATATGTTATCCTTTTGACTTGCTTGGATCTTCCCAACAAAGACACAAACAAAGCTAGCAAAGCCAAAATAACAAAAACCACCGATACTCGCCAACGATTGGTTGTTTTAGGAGAAAGCATATCTAACAGACATTTTGGTTGCTTGTCTTGGTTTGGACAATTATCTCTCACTACAACGTAGTTGTCATTGCCAGTTTCCAATGATTCCGATACCTCTACAGCAGGGGTCATTGTTTCTCGTAATCTTAATTGGATTCTCCGATTTGCTGTGCCTTGTAAAGGAACCACCCGGGAAAAAATTTCTTGCACTGGTTCTTGATCTTTTCTCTCAGCCTCAAACTTACCAATAACCAGTGACATGGAAGATTCATCAAGCTTAATAATGTCATCGTTCAGTATATCAGTAAACCAGTCTTCTTCAAAGTCAGTTTCCTACAATGTAACAATAAGACAGAGCAGCGTTTTATAGTTAGACAAGTTGTTGGCTACCATGTGGAGTTCAAAAATGCAATTAACCAACAAAGCAACCTACCTTCTGCTGGCTAGAAGTTTCTGTCAGAGTAACCTCAGTTGACAGTTTCGGTTCAGACTCAGATGTTGAATCAATTTGGTCATTGGAATAAGAATCAGAAAAACTACCAGCTGCCCTGTGCCCCTCCGACAATCCAGTCTGGTCAATACCAACTTCAGAGACTGCACCATTACCAGTAGGAAAAGTTATCCTTTGACTTGGAGAAGCTCGGTTTGAAGAATCATTTAGACGGAACTCACTGTTCTTCCGGAGGCGACAAATAACCAAAGAATCCTGCACAAACACGAGTGAAGAATTAAACTAATGAACTTTCTCCAGGATGAATACAACAAAGTTAAACAAGATCAAACATCTTACAATTAATAAATGCTTGTACACTGAAAATGCACATTTCAATAAAACCATTCCCCATCAAAATCACACCAACAACAAGGAAAATAATCCCTAAACTTTTTCAGAAAGGATATATAAGAAATAGATATGTAACAGAACATTCTCAATCCCAATGTTCGCAAAATAAATTAGGACATATTATGATAAAAGCCCTATCCCAACAAGGGTAAATAGAAATAAAAGAGTGCCATAGGAAGGGTGAGACATGTAATGTAAGGGCGAACTACCTTTTCTTTTTGGTGTTTGATTGTTAGGAAATGAAAGGAACGGAAGATAGTGGATTTTGGGGTGTTAAACAAGAGACAGGGTAAATCACTGTCCTTACTTCACACGCACTTCATCTTAATATACTTTTTTATTTTTTATTAATTTATTTTTATATTGAACAATATAAATACATAAAATTAGTAAAAATGTACATACATGGAAGAGAAATTAAAAGAAATTCATAAAATTATTTACATAAAAGTTTTTTCCCCCCCAAAATTATGAAAACATATTTAGTATAAACATAAAGGATACATGGGGTGGGGCAAGGAAGGGAGAGACTAATCCACTCTCTATTGGGCAGGGCAGGGAGGTACTGGACGTCCCTGTTAAATGGGCCTAAGTTGCCAACCCAAGGGTAAGGTTGCAGGTGCATAAATTGTATATACCTAGCAAACAAAGAAAAATTTTTTTTTCCTATTTAATTCAAATACTTAGCAGAAGAATTACATTCTCAATAATAAAAAGTCACCTGAGAAATCCCGGTCATGCAATATTCGTGCATAATCCATTCCGTCCTTTCCCCTTTTGGAGCACGACCTGTGTGGAACACTAGAGTCCTCTTTGTACCTATCACGTTGGTACCTGACTTTACATTTCGTTCTTTTCCAGTAGCTTTCCAGTAACCCATTTCAGTTGCCCTCCTACTTTGTGAGCCATTTGGATACTTTCTTCCACGAGGAGAAAAGAAGAACCACTCATTATCTGATTGAATGATTGATTTGGCTGGTTACAAATACACCAGCAACAATTAGTAACCAAGCCCAAGTAAAAACAACTTTCTCAAGAGAATTGCACCACCATGCATGCATGAATGTGTAACATGTTTCAGCACTGCATATTTATACAACAGACAATCAATATGGCCCTGCATATTTAAAAACCTAAAAGTATTTATACATGTTTCAGCACTCCAGACTTTAATGAACAATTTTTTCTTTGAAGTTCTGTAGCTTCTAGATTCTATCAAGATTCAAAAGTTCCACAGCATCAAGCAAACTCGAAACAAGAGGGTAAAACCTCTGGTAATAGTTCAACCCAGAAAAGAATTAAATATCAGAAGAGAACATCAACAAATATTTCAGTTATGAAAAGTATGCTGGACTAATTGCCAGTATGAAACCCCATGACTCCATGTGCAAGTAAAGGTTTAAATCTTCGTGGTACAAGGGCAATTTTTGAGCTCCAAATATATTCTAGCAAAGACAGAAGGGACAACAAAAGCTCCAGTTTTATAAATGATTGAAAATATTTTGCATATACTAATTATGAACAATTATAAAGTCAAAAGAATGAAATGAAATCATATTTTTTTTTAAATATATCAAAATCAATTTATTAAAAGAAACTTCTAAAATTCATTAACTTAAAACAACATATCACTCACTAGGGATCTGAAACAAAATTGAATGAACTGAAATAAAATCTACAGAACATTCATAAACTGGCAATAAAAGCCAGATGATGGTAGTGATCCCATTGGATAGCTCATGCCAAAAAAAGTGCAGTGATGACTTTGCCACTCTGTGCTATAAACTTCAAAAAGTTTAGAATCATTCAAATTTAAATGATCTTGGTACTATTTTAGCTCAACATACCACATTAAGCACTTATGTCACTACATTCCACACCAGCTAGAGTAATGACTGCCTTAAAGATTTTTAATTTCCCATCCTCTTCAGGTCAAAGTCTTTCAGTGTCTATCCCATATCGAATGACTCCTTAAACTCTCAAAACATAGAAAAATGCAAAATTTACGATATTTTTATCTAAATCAACCTAACCTTGCATAAATTCAAATAAGATATCTATTGTTTTCTGAAAGATTATATCTTGACAAATGAATTTTAGTCGTATCACATCTGACAAATTTTGAGCCTTATTAGCCATACAATTGTGGTCAAATGAGACCACCAAATAACTCTCTACTCAAACAGAACTTGTTCGATAACTGTGTAACAAAAAAAATGGCACCACCATAGTGTAGAACAAAGTAGAGATCCAATTTCAACTAACCAAACATTTAAAGACGCTCTACTGGACATGTTGTCAGAAGCTGTTTTAAAAGAAAAGTTCTTGAAAACATGTTTTCAGAATAAAACAAATTGTGTGTTCTGAAACTCTTTTTTATTTTTTATTTTAAAGGAAAAACCATTGAAACAAGGATCAAGAAAGTCTTCATTTGCCTCAAATGGAGATGGTTCATTTCATGGTTCAGATTTAGTTTTCATGAATCTAAGGGTACATGGTGAAACCTTAACAAGATAATAAATGAGTCCAAAGAATAACATCCTAAAGCTACTACTAAAAAAAAAGAATTGATTCTCAAGAAATAAAATATACTACGCACGACAGCATGACAGCAACCCTGATTGGTGTCACCTATAAGATAATAAACGAGCGTTTGAATTACATTTTTCAAAAAAAAAAAAAAAAAAAAACCTTTTGTGATTTTTGGCAAGACTTTGAGCATTTGCATTATTCAAAGCAAAATGAAAAATGGTTCTATTTTACACCTTTCAGCTCCAAAATCACACACATCAGTCAAGTTAAAAACGTGTAAAATAGAAAATATGATGTGTTTTACCAATATATATATATATATATGACATGAGGTGTTTTGAAAAGTGAGTACCTAAAATAAAATAAAAATTAGGTTCTTGTACTAGATAGAAATTTTAGCACGAGATACGGTAAATTTTGCAATATCCTAGCATTACTCTCCACGAAAATAGGACTAGCAAGCGATTTTAAACCCAACTTTCTCCTCAAAAAGGGTCTGTTATATGTTATTTGATTTTTTTTTTTGGTTAAATTCAACAAACACAAAACGTGGTTGTACATGTGTAACAAGAACACAAAATCTAACGTCTCCTATCAAAAAGCTAAATTAGCAAAAAGAACACACTGAGACAGAGACAGAGACAGAGTAATATGAAATATATATTGGTTTCATGGTTTGTGAGGGCGTAACTAAATAAGAACAGAACAACTAACCTGGTAAGTCCCAAGGCTCGTGTCTACACATCTCAACCTCTGAAATCACTTCCACGCTCTGCTCATAACCCTCCAACTTCCTCTTCAGGTAATACGAAATCAATTCCTCGTCCGTCGGACAAAACCTGAACCCAGGAAACATCGTCGTCGCAGCTATCGAGACCTGTACTCCCCTCGATACCCCACCAATCATCTGTGCCTCTCGAGAACTCGAAGTTCCTTCCATATCGATCTCTCTCTCTCTCTCTCTCTCTCTCTCTCTCTGTGTTATCTTTATCTTTCTCTACGTCTATGTGTCTTTGTGTGTGTGTGTTTGGCAAATGGGGATTATGAAATATAATTTAACGGAATCAGCGGAAACTGAAAAGAATGGGAAATTCGAAACCCCACTTCGTGTATCCTTCTTGGCTTTTTATTCGTTTCTCTTTCTTTGTTTCTTTCTTTCTTTCTTTCTTTCGGTTGCTTTGCTTCGTCGAGTTCTCGATCTTTCGAATTGTCGAGTCACGAGTGGACATGATGTACTGTGTTGTGCTGTCGAGGTTTGCCTGGGCACGTGTAAGCTTGTGCGCTTGAATTAGAGCTACTTTGCAGAAGGATAGGCCACGTTGGATACTTGGTACATATCGTGATTGTCACACGGTGAGTCCACGTGGTCTTGCTTTTTGACTAGAGGAAACGTAGGATTTACTACTTTTTAATGTTGTCAGTTTATTTTTAATTTTTTTTAAGAGGCCTTAGATAAGGGAAATTTATTGAAATGATAAAGAGAAAAAAAATGTTTATTTCTAAATTGGTTTAGAGGAAAAATTTCTGCATCCCTTGGAGTTTATAAAATTATTTTAGTGTACTTCTATAAACCTTGCAACTTAGATGGATTGTTTTTCATCCGGTGTTTTTTTTTTTTTTTTTTTTAATCTTTTTTATATTTTTATCTAGTTGACTATGTGGTTATAATCATACAACCTACATCACAGAGTAATTGGTTGAGCCAACAACTTTAAACTTTCTTCATATTTAATGAATCAAATTTGCCAAATGTGACTTATTTAAATAATATATGTTGATAATTTTATAAATTGTAATGTAATAGATTGGAGGAGATTCCCCAAATCGATTTAGAAGAAAAGTTTAAAAAATAAATACAAACTAGAAATAGGCCCTTGCATTGCACGCTTTTTCAAAAAAATGTTTTTTTGCAATTTAGTATTACTATTAGTCAGATAATGGAGGAGAGTACATAGATGGAGGGTTCAGTGAGTATTGTGCTGCACAGGGAATTAGGATGGAGAAAACCATTCCTGGGACACCACAGCAGAATGGTGTGGTTGAGCGCATGAACAGAACACTCAATGAGCGTACTAGGAGTATGAGGTTGCATGCTGGACTACCAAAAACTTTCTGGGCTGATGCTGTTAGTACTGCAGCTTACCTGATAAACCGAGGGCCATCAGTTCCCATGGAGTTCAAACTTCCTAAGGAGGTTTGGAGTGGTAAAGAGGTAAAGGTTTCCCATTTAAAAGTTTTTGGTTGTGTTTCTTATGTTCATATTGATTCTAATGCTCGTAGTAAACTTAATGCAAAGTCTAAAATATGTTTTTTCATTGGCTATGGTGATGAGAAATTTGGCTATAGGTTTTGGGATGAATAAAACAGGAAAATCATCAGAAGTAGAAGTGTGATATTTAATGAACAGATTATGTACAAGGATAGGTCAACTGTAGTATCAGATGTTGCAGAGATAAAACAAAAGAAATCTGAATTTGTCAACTTAGATGAATTGACTGAAAGTACTGTCCAGAAAAGAGGTGAAGAAAATAAAGAGAATGCAGATTCACAGGTAGATCAGAGTACAACTGTAGCTAAAGTCCGCAGATCTTCCAGGAACATTAGACCTCCACAGCGTTATTCACCCACTCTAAATTATCTCTTGTTGACTGATGGTGGTGAGCCAGAGTGTTATAAAGAAGCCTTGCAAGATGAGAATTCAAGCAAGTGGGAGTTAGCCATGAAGGATGAGATGGATTCCTTGTTGGGGAATCAGACATGGGAACTGACTGAATTGCCAGTAAAAAAGAAGGTTTTGCACAACAAGTGGGTATACAGAATAAAGAATGAGCATGATGGTAGCAAACGTTACAAGGTCAGATTAGTTGTTAAAGGGTTTCAGCAGAAGGAAGGCGTTGACTACACAGAGATATCTTCTCCAGTTGTGAAGATGTCAACAATTAGACTGGTATTGGGAATTGTGGCTGTAGAAAACTTACATCTTGAGCAGTTAGATGTGAAAACAGCATTCCTTCATGGTGACTTTGAGGAAGACATTTACATGATTTAGCCAGAAGGGTTCATTGTTCAGGGACAAGAGAATCTAGTCTGCAAACTGAAAAAGAGCTTGTATGGCCTAAAACAAGCTCCAAGACAATGGTACAAGAAATTTGACAGTTTTATGCATAAAATTGGGTTCAAGAGATGTGAAGCTGATCATTGTTGTTATGTCAAATTCTTTGACAATTCTTATATCATTTTACTGTTGTATGTGGATGATATGCTCATTGCAGGGTCTAGCATTGAGGAGATTAATAATCTGAAGAAGCAATTGTCAAAACAGTTTGCAATGAAAGATTTGGGAGCTGCAAAGCAAATCCTTGGTATGAGAATCATTAGAGACAAGGCTAATGGTACATTGAAGCTTTCACAGTCAGAATATGTGAAGAAAGTTCTCAGTAGGTTCAACATGAATGAAGCTAAACCAGTGAGCACACCCTTGGGTAGTCATTTCAAATTAAGCAAAGAACAGTCACCGAAGACAGAAGAAGAAAGGGACCATATGAGCAAGGTGCCCTATGCCTCAGCTATTGGCAGCTTGATGTATGCTATAGTGTGTACAAGGCCAGATATTGCACATGCAGTGGGAGTTGTGAGCAGATTCATGAGTAGGCCTGGAAAGCAGCATTGGGAGGCAGTCAAGTGGATTCTGAGATATCTGAAGGGTTCATCAAATACATGTCTTTGCTTCACAGGTGCAAGTTTGAAACTGCAGGGTTATGTAGATGCTAATTTTGCTGGTGATATTGATAGTAGAAAGAGTACTACTGGGTTTGTATTTACTCTAGGTGGTACAACTATATCATAGGCTTCAAATCTACAAAAAGATTGTTACTTTGTCTACTACAGAAGTTGAGTATGTTGCAGTAACTGAAATTGGAAAGGAGATGATTTGGTTACATGGTTTCTTAGATGAATTGTGTAAGAAGCAGGAGATGGGCATTCTACATAATGACAGTCAGAGTGCAATTTTTCTTGCCAAAAATTCGGCTTTTCATTCAAAGTCGAAGCACATATAGACAAAATACCACTTTATCCGGTACCTTGTTGAAGATAAATTGGTAATACTTGAGAAGATCTGTAGATCTAAGAACCCAGTAGACATGTTGACTAAGGGTGTCACTATTGAGAAGCTGAAGCTGTGTGCAGCTTCAGTTGGCCTTCTAGCTTGAGGACAGGAGGATGAGTTGCAGGGATGAGAGATTGCTTTTGGAGGATAGCGGCTGATGTTGGTGATTGAGCTAGTCTCCAAGTGGGAGATTTGTTGGGCTTTGTGGAGCCTAATTTATGTTTGGCCCGTTTTATAGCCCATTGTAAACCTGTGCGCAGGATATAAAAGCCCTTTCATAGGTGATTAGGGTTTCGTCTTGTTGTTGTGTTTCAGAGAGAGAGAGAGAGAAACATTGTAGCCGCACTTTGTATTTTTCCCTGATAATAGTGAAATCCCTGCAACTCTGTGGACGTAGGCAAATTACCGAACCATGTAAATACTGTCTTATGCGTGTGATTATTTTTCTTTGGCGTGTGTTTTCTCTATTTTTTTTGTTTCTCACTGGTTGGGAATCGAGTTGAATTCCCTACAATGGGGTGGAAGGAGAAATTTATCTCTAAAGCAGGAAGGGAGATCCTTATCAAAACGGTGGCCCAAGCAATACCTACCTAAACTATGGGAATCTTCAAAATCCCTAAGGCCTTATGTGACACGATAAATTCAACACTTGCAAAATATTGGTGGGGCCAGACAAAGGATGAGAAGAAAATACATTAGATCAATTGGAGGAAGCTGTGCAATCCAAAAGATAGAGGTAGGATGGGATTTAGAGATGTCCAAGTTTTCAACTTAGCATTGCTAGCAAAACAAGCTTGGAGGTTGATCCACAACACCCATTCATTATTTTTCAGGGTGTACAAATCAAGGTATTTTCCTAACTGCTCTTTTATGGATGCCGAATTGGGGAGTAATCCTTCTTATGTATGGAGGAGCCTGTTGGCTACAAGGGAAATTATTTGGGAAGGTTCTAGGTGGAGAGTGGGGGATGGTAATACTATTGGAGTAACCACACATAAGTGGCTTTCTCATAGGCCGGTCTTCTTGGGGGAGCAGCAGATGGGACTCAAGGTTAAGGACTTGATAAATAGCAACACAATGCAATGGGATAGGGAGAAATTTTTGATCTCTTTGCACACAAGACACGAATGGAAATTATGTCTATCCCTTTGCAACAAAATGCTGCAGGTCAGGATGTATTGGTTTGGACAGAAAATCAGTCTCAATCATTCTCAGTGAAATCTGCCTATCGCATCGCTGTTAGGATGAAGGAGCAGACACGGATTGAGCACTCTACAGCAAACACTGAAAGGCCAATATGGAGGAAGTTATAGAAGCTGAATGTGCCCCCAAAAGTCAGGATGTTTCTTTGGCGTGCCTGTGCAAACGTCCTACCAACTAAGGAAAACTTGAATAGACGAAGAATACAGGTGGATCCGCGGTGCGAAATCTGTTGCCAACAACCTGAATCAGTTGGACACTTGCTGTGGGAGTGCCCGTTGGCACAAAATGTGTGGGCACTCTGTCGAGGTGGACTCTAAAAATGCCAGAACAACCTATGTGATTTTTTCCTACTATTTCGAACCTTGCTTGATAGATTATCAAAGACTGATGTGGAAAGGTGGGTAGTGACATCATGGGTAATCTGGAATGCGCGAAATAAATACTATTTTGAGAAGATTCAATCTCATCCCAAGGATATCCTAAATGAGGCTCTCGGTTACCTGCAAGAATACCAGAGGTTGCTGACGGCACAACAGAGCACATGAAGCGAGCTGCAATAAACCTCGGCTTGAAAGGACTGTGTTATTGTCTATTAAGGGTTGGTAGCCTCTCCCCCTGTTTTGGAAGGGGCTGAACAGGGTATACATTGATACAGATGTAAATGCTTTTGGATTAAATTCAATAAAGCTCTCTCTTTTTATCTCAAAAAATTAGCGCATTTTTCTTTTTCATTTCTATTAAGACTCTCAAAGTACAAGACCAATAGAACCTTAACTCAATTGAAACCCTAAAATATTTCAAAAAGATGTTGCAAATGTGTTAAATCATCAATTATAAATTAATCTCCTCTAATAATTTGAGACCTTGATTTTTGTAAACTAATATCCTACAAAGTCACACACCAAATAATCTCTCTTTCTCTCTCTTAAAATCAAAATATAAAATTAAAAATTAGATTACAACTTTATTTAACTATACATCGTCTTATATCCAAAAGAAAGTATCTTTTTCAATCGCAATATATTTTTATTTTTTTATATTAATATTTATAGTTTAACTATGATATTCAATTCTTTATATGAAATTAACATTAGTCTAATTGGTATTATTTATGTATTTAATGTATCAAATTAACCTTAATGTGATTAGAATTAGTCTCTCAAAAAAAAAAATAATGTGATTAGTATTAAATAATTTTGTTTAATTAATATTTACATATTAAAGGCCCCGCATAAATTTTTTCCCTTAGGCTCCAAATTATGTTGGGCCACCCCTGCACCTGTCACTCGACCCGAATCATTCGGGTTGAGAATCATCCTACCCGTTGTCGATCGATAGAACCTTGTAAATCGAAAAAAACTTGACCCGAACTTAACGGTCGGGTATCGATTGAATATCGTGTTACCAGATTCAAAACTTGCATCTCCACTAATCATGCAAATTGCAAAGTCAAAGAGCAACAATGTTCCCAAAAATATATTCAGATCCAAGTGGAAAAAAGGTTTATACCAGATATGCATAATCTAATATTGAAATGGAAATGATTTTTCATACCCAAATGGAATTATTGCCATTATTACTAATATGAAAGCCAACAATTTGAACGATATCAACTAGAAAAATAATAGGAAAAAAAAAATGACCAGCCTTGAATTAAGCAATAGGTATTAGAAATATAATAGGAAATAAAAAACCCATGACCTGCCTTGAATCAAGAAAGACAAATTCATAGAGTGAAATCTAGAATCAGATTTTGTGGACGAAAAAATTGAAAATTATGGAAATTAATTTATCATATTAATGTTAATCAACTATTTTGTTGGTTTTATTCCGTATTTAGAAACCCTGCATTTAGGTGGGAATCATGTAAGGGTAGTGTATGAGAGAGTGTGAAGAAAAGCTCAAGATTGTGCACTCAGCAAGGAGCTCGCGATTGGATCTCGCGGCTTGCTCGTGGCTTACAAGTGGCCAAAATTTTCACACGTGTGGAGCATACAGAGGAGCTGAACAGTCATGCCAGCTGAAGCACTACAGGACAAAAATTCCAGACTGGCCTGTTAGGACATATGTGGTTCACTTGTTAAGAACATATGTCATTCTTTTATGTAATTGGCTAATCTTTTGACAAAACGCACTTTACTTGTGATTGGGTAGTTCTAGGTGTTTTTAATACTTCAAGAAATAAAGTTTCAAGATCAAGTGTTGAAGTTATCAAGTCTGTTTAAGAAACAAGCTGAGAAGTGCAAAATCATTAAAGCTCGACAACTGTATCTATCGAGCTTAAGAAAGCTGTTCAGCCCCGTGTGCTCGACACCTTCTCGACAGTTGCTCGACAGCTCCTATCTGTCGAGGTTTAAGAAAAATAGATTTTTCTGTTCTATTTTCTTGGGATCCGTGTTTATGTGTTTGGGCCTTCTTTTCTCCTAACCCTAGACATATAAAAGGATTGTTTTAAGGGCCGTTAAAGAGTACACAAGTTGCACAAGCATTGAGCAAAGTCTGTTCAAGTAATTTGTGACCGGAGACAAAGTTTCGCCCTAGTTCATCATTCTTGAAGAAGTTACTTTGTATGTGCACTTTTAGGTTTTGTGACCAAGCATCTTCTTAATTTTCATTGTTAGGATGAATTGAAGAACTTTGCAGCCAACAACATTCTACAGTTGGTGATTGAAGTCGTGTACTGGGATCCGTGCATTGGTTAGTCATGTACTTGGGAGTCGTGCATCAAAAGGGAAAATTGTCACTACAGAACAAGTCCAATTGAGTATTGGGGTAAGGGTTCAACTGTAGGTTGGTATAAGGTACTGGGATTCATTTACTTGTAACCGCTTGTTGTGATAATAGTGGAATTTCGAGAGTAGTGACCTGAAAATCACCCGATGGGGTTTTTGCTGTTAGGTTTTCCCTATTCATAAAAAAATCAGCGTGTTATTTATTTTCCGTTGCATAATTAGTTTTATTGGTAATTTGTTTGTGCTATCACGCGTTTGCATGTTAATTAACTTAATTAATTCACTTGGCTAAATTAATTGGTTAATTTATCACAAGGGGTTAATTTGTTTTTGGCCTATCAAGTAGAATCAAAGCAGGCACACTCTGATTAGGTTTAATCTTTACTGTGTTAATCCATTAACCCTATTTGTCATGGATAGAGAACAGTCGTTAATTATACCTCCTTTATTTGATAGTATTAACTATGTATACTGGAAAGTATGCATGAGAGCTTTCTTGCAGTCTTTAGATGAAAAAGTGTGGTAAGCTATAGAGATTGGCTAGACTAAGCCAAAGGAAGTGCCAGCTGATTGGGATGAAGCAAAGATCAAGGCGGCAAACTTCAACAGCAGGGCATTGAATGCTTTATTCAGTACGGTCACCAATGAGGAGTTCACACACAACACGCAATATTCTTTGCTACTCTTGATACATGTGCAGGTACAATGTGATTTGGCCATCACAAGGTTTACATGTGTTTATGTATGCTCACTAAACTGTCTTGATTTGTTTTTTAAATATAAAATTGGTTAGACTTGTTTAGTGTGTGTGTTTTTGAGATCCATGTGCTTAAAATTTTGTTGAGAGATGTTTTTGAGAGCTTAATATGTTGATTGGATCATTGGTTGAGTTGCATGTTGGATTGCATTCATATCTGTGTTTTTCACTTCTTGAAAAACTGTTTTTAAAAGCTTGCTCGACACCTCCTCGATACCTCCTTGATACCTAGCTATCTGTCAAGCTTCTTAAGCTTTTTCTTATCGCAATCTCGAAACTTCCTCAACACCTGGTGGATCGATTGAGAAAGTTCTTGCCTCCTCGATAGCTTCTCGACAGCTGGGTTTATCGATCGAGCTTCTGCTCTTGGTTCTGGTGGTTTGTTCCTCGACACCTTCATCTGTTGACGACTAATTTCTTGACACCTTCCTCGACAGATGGCTCGAAACCTCTCGATACCTACATCTGTCGAGATTTATTGAGGTTCTATTTAAGCTTCCTCGTGCGATCTGGTTCTCATTTTCTCGATCTCTCTCGATCTATCCACACCTGTTCACATCCCAAACCCTATTTTCTCACTCAAACCCTTCAATCCACGTGATTTTTGGCCTTTCTTTGCTTCAAATCACTTGGTATGCTCTCTTATCTCTTCATTTTTCATGCATTTCATGTTTTGAAACCTAGGTTTTTGGGGTTTTTGAAAAATTTTGGGGTTTTTCAAAATTGATGTGTGTTTGTTGAAATTTTGGGATAGGTTTTCATTTAAATGAGTTTAAAATCTCATACATTGCATCACATGTGCATTATAACAGTATTTTCATGCATTTAGATATATGCAATATCCTTATGTACTGATAGGTTTGGATTAGGCTGAGCCCATTATGAATTTCTTTTTCATGTCACATGTTCATGTATTTCCCATGCATACGTACTCTGTATTGTGATTGCATGTGATGGTTTATTTGTTCAAAAGACTGATTGGAGTTCATGTCTTTGAATGTGAAAGGAATTCATCACCTTACTGTTTAAGCACATTAAGTTCACTAAATTTGCCATGAATTTCTGGAAGTCTTACTGCATATATTTCTTAGTTTGTATAACTTAATTCAGTATGGAATATCAATGTATCATTTCTATTCTTTGTTTCCTTCTAGCATCTCTTGCAAAATGGTTATGAATGATTAATTTACAAATACAATATGTGCAACATTATTACAAGACTAAAATATTATTCTTGACCAAATTGCGGTGCACACCTATTTAGGCATGTAACAAAGAAAAGAGCCCTTTCCCACCAAAAAAAAAAAAGAAGAAGAAGAAGAAGAAGAAGAAGAAGAAGGAAGTTTATGTATATTTCATTTATAAGAATAGGTGAACATGTGAAGATTTGAACTCTAGGTACGTTGTGAATGTTCAAATAGCGTATAAAACACTTGAACGTTTAGACCTCCAATTACAAAATTATCAATTCAAGCTTAATGTCAAACAATAAATGTGCAGAACATGAACATAAGCTAATAAACGAATTGATGAACAATCTAAACCATAAATAATCACAATCACAGCAGTAATTAAATGGTAAAGATAAAGGGAAGAGAGATGCAAACACAAGGACAACACTCGATGTGTTATCGAAGAGGAAACCGAAGCCCTTGGTGTAAAACCTCTCCTCCGCCCTCCAAGCGGTCAATAATTCACTAGAAAATGTAGTTGGGATACATGAACAACAATAGACCCTCCAAGCCTAATCTACCCAGTGTACCTAAGCTCTCCAAGCTTCTTGCTCCAACGAAGTTGCGCCGAGCCTTTTTCTTTTCTAGCTTACCGGATTCTGCTATAACCCATAGCATCAACCAATATGAATTGGTGTCTTCCTAACTACTTCCCAAAGCACCTAAAAGAAAACCTTCTCACAAATGTGGGTATGGTGAGAAAATGATTTGGCTAAGAACCTCTTAAGGATGTAACAATAGAGAGGGTGAGAGTAAAGGAATTTGAAGAGTCTCTTAGGTGAAGATTGTGGATGAATTAATCTTGTTTTTCTCAAGGGTTTCTCTCTCAAAATTCTCTCTAGAATCTCTCTCTATTTCTTTGGTATAAGGGCCTATATATAGTGGTGTGTGTTTGGAATGCGAAGAGTCAGTTTTTCCAAAACAAAGCTAGCTGGCGGCTTGGCCTCGCGACTTGACTGAGTCGCGAGTTCAAGCCGCGAGGTAACTGCATTGCCAGTTTGGACTTTTGTCCTGTAGTACAGCAGCTAGCATAATGCTTCAGCTTCCCGCATGCTTGACACGTGACCAACTTCTGGCGGCTTGCCAGTTGCAAGCCACCCACGAGTTCCAGTCGCGAGTCCCTGCTTCTTTGCACAATGTTGAACATTTCTTCACACTCTCTCACGTACTACCCTTACATGAATCCCACCTAAATACAGGGTTACTGATTGCTAAAATACAAGCAAATTTTGTATGGAATAAAGCCAACAAGATGGTTGATTAAATTCGACCTTACAATCTCCCCCTTTGGTTATTCCGTGACAAAACCCTACAACAAACTCTAGACTTAACGCGTGAGTTGGGAACAGTTGAACAAAACTCACTCACACCTAATTCTAGAATCTGATAAGCTCTTGAATCATATGAACAAGTATCTCCTGAAATACAACAACACAATTTGATCACTGTATGCAGAAAACTTGTAATGCATATGAAGCAAGTACAATGCGATCAAGTAAAATGGGATAAATCAATAAACCATAGCTTGATCAAACAAGCAATCACTATATAAAAGTGATCACAATGCTCATTCACACAAAGAATGAACATCCGGACATGTAAGCTAATAAGCTCATTTGCAGAGTATCATTTGCATGTCCAACACTCAACCATTGCATAAAACATATATGCATCTAGGAAAAAAATCCTACAAGAGCACAAGAGTGATGTACTTAAAAAAAATGCATGACATTTAGCAACAAGTACTTAAGCTACAAAGCAAGGGTACGAAAACCTAAAAGCTTACAAAAGCAAACGATTACAAATGTATCATACAAATCACTAACTGAATAACATCATATAAATAAATTTAAACCAAATCCATGAGTTTTAAAACCAGCAGAATAACTAAACAGATTAACACATTGTATCAAACCTATAAACATAAGATAACAAAATATAGGACAGAAACAATAAACTAGATAAACACTATTTTTGGCTACTTCCCCTCAAAATGGCATTCCCCCTCAAGAGCTGCTTCTCAAAAATTCTCCCTCTTTTTGACCGGAATGGCCAAAGGGTCACTGCTGGGTGTTGATGCTATCAAACTTGGCTGAAAGTATGTTGAGCTACTCCTGAATTGCTGCCATTCTGTTAGTATGCTCATTCTAGACCTCTCTAAGTCCATCAATCCTTTCCAGGATGATCTAAAAAGCATCTGGAGGTGCATCTGATGAGGTTGAAGCCCTGCTCCACTTGCCTTTACTTTTGGGTGTGAATGTCTGTCCTGCAGCCTCTGCTTCAGTTTCCATTGGATCACCTTCTCCTTGGTCACCCTCATCTTCATCACCTGGAAGATGAACTTGTATCCTTGTGATGGTTTATTTGTTAATGGCTGAGAGTGGAGTCATGTGACTGATATCTTGAGGGATTGCAACACCTTTTGCTCTAAAAAGCCTCATGAGAAGGCTAGGAAAGATCAGCTTGGGCCTAGAGGTGGTTCTAGTCTCATTCACAAAACCCAAAAATCATACCCATAAATATTCCAACTTGAGTACATTGCCGAATTTATGAAAGTGGAAAATTATCGAACCAAAGAAAAGTTTGAATGTGTGTTGCGTTTAGAGATCGCAACAAGGCTAGCTCCAAGTATGATTTCCCACTTCCTTCCTTTTGAGTTTATTTTCTTTACATGATGTGATTTGGGGACCTTTTTTAGAGGACTCTATTTAAGAGGAACCAAGGCTCAATTGATCATGTCCAAGTGCGGTTTCCTCATTCATATATCCCTTTCTTTTATTGTTCCTTAGTTTCCCAAACATGACCACCCCCCCTAGAATTTATTGTCCGACATTAGTTTTGGTATCAATGTTGTAAAGTTGTTATTTACAACTATGTGTTTGTGTTGGCTTTTATTCCGTGCCAAATTTGATTGTAAGTTTTATCAATCATTTATACCCTGTATTTAATGTGGGATTTGTTGTAAGGGGTGTGTGATAGAGAGAGTGTATAAAGACTCAAGCATTTGAAGATTGAAGACTTCTCGCGGGTGTCTCGTGACCTAGCTACCCGCGAAGTGAATCATGTGCCCTGCACATGCTGGAATGCGAAGAGTCAGGCCTGGTAGAGACAGCTGTGTCTCGCGAGTATTTCGCGGGTAAGGCCTTCCCGTGAGACACCCGTGAGACATTCTGTTCTGCCAACCTGTACTGAATGAGTCACACTTTCTGTACCTATCCTATATATACCCTCATTGCCCACAATTGTTGAGGAGTGCTTCAGAGAGAAAACCCTAGCCAAACACATTGAGAATTAGAGATTGTCATCCCCACATTTCTCTATACACTTGCTTGTGGTATTTCCTCAACTCTTCCCTCTCCATTTCCATACCATTGAGAGGTTGATAGCCCAAACACTTACCACACCCTTTGAGAGTGTTGTGTGACGTTTTGGTGTTGTTGGGAAGCATTGGAAGAAGCCAAGGATGGCAAATGCAACATGGGGCTTGTTGCGGGATCCGGAAAGCTAGACAAGACACGGTTCCGAGAAGCCTTGTTGGAGTAGGAGCTTGAAGGGCTTAGGTGCATCGGGTAGATTAGGCTTGGAGGGTCTTTTGCTCACCCATGTATCCCAACTGATTGTCTAGTGGATCGATTTTCGCTTGGAAGGCAGCGGAGACGTTTTTCGCCGAGTTCTTTGGTTTCCTCTTCGATAACACGTCTCGGTGTTATCTGTGTTTATATCCTTCTTCCTTACTCTTGTTCATTTCATTTTTACTGCTGTGTTGCTTTAAATATGGATTAGAGTAGTTGTCTTGCATATACGCTTGTGTTTACACTATTTCGCACTTAGCATTAAGTTAGTGTAAAATCAACCAAGCCGTAACTTGAATTTGGGGGTCTAAATCGCTCTTGTGTTTTCAACACATTTCCGAGCTTTCAATTGGTATCAGAGCGGGTACACTCGCTGTGGTTTAAACGCCTGAGTGTGATCCTTGACCTTTATTGAGATGGACCGGTCTCAATCGCTCAATGTTCCACCGTTTTTTGATGGAAACAATTACGCTTTTTGGAAAGTTAAAATGAGAGCATTTTTATGCTCTATCGATGATACCGTTTGGGATGCGGTTGAGATAGGTTAGGCTAAGCCGGAGACTCTTATGTCCACATGGGATAAGGTAGCTCTCGCGGCAGCCAATGCTAATAGTAAGGCTTTAAATGCTATTTTTTGCGATGTGTCTCCTGATGAATTCCACAGAATCTCTCATATGACAGTAGCCAAAGAAGTTTGGGAGATTTTGGAAACTACCTATGAGGGTACGAAGAAAGTTAAGGACACAAAACTTCAGATGCTTACCACCAAATTTGAAGAGCTCAAGATGGGTGATGATGAACCATTTGATTCATTCTATGGGAAACTCAATGAAATTGTAATTGCTAAACTCAATCTTGGGGAGAAGATTGAAGATACCAAGGTGGTGAGAAAAATATTGAGGTCCTTACCTAAAAGTTTTAGAGCAAAGGTTACAGCCATAGAAGAGAGTAAAGACTTGGATGAAATCAAAATCCAAGAGCTAATTGGGTCTCTCCAAACATATGAGCTGGGACTGCCTTCCCATAAGACAAATAAGTCACTTGCTCTTAAAACCATCACCGAAAGAACAAATGATTCCTCCGAAGAAGATGGAGTGGAAAAAGAAGTAGCATTTCTTGCAAAGAATTTTCGCAAATTTCTGAAGATGAAGAACAGTGGTAAACCGTTCAACAGATGGCAGTTTTCATCCTCAAGAGGTGATAGGAAAGAGTTTAAGAGGAAAGAAGGGAAGGATTCTCAACTTTCTTCAGACATTGTGTGCTATGAGTGCAATGGCCATGGACATCTAAAGAAGGAGTGTCCAAATTTTCTAAGGGGAAAAGGCAAGGCTTATGCCACAACGCTCAGTGATACAGACTCGTCTGATTCTGACTCGGAAGAGAGTTGTGACGGAGAGGTAAACTACTCCACCTTCATGACCATTGCTCATGTAGATGCCTCGGATGACTTGGGTGCACTTGTCCAAGAACTTGGAGAGCACAACAATGAAGAATCCATGGGAATTGTGGAAGAATCAGAAGCTGAAGAGGAAGAGAATACTGCTAATCTTCAAGAAAATTACTCCTTGCTACTTGAGAAGTCGGGAGAGTATGCAAGGGTAGCCAAGGCAGCTGTGAGGAAAATGAAGAAGGCAGACGAAGATCACCGGAGTCTATTGGTCAGACATAAGGAGGCCAAATGTGAGATAGAAGGCTGAATGGCGAGCTGTCAGAAGCTTACTTAAAGATCAGATTTCTTGAGCAAGAGGTAGCCCAAGCCTATGCCAAGTTAGAAAGGGTCTCCTCCAAGAAGTTAGATGATGTTATTTCATCTCAGAAACCTTTCTTAGACAAGTCCGGGCTGGGATACACCAGAAGAAGTAGCTCATCAGCAAATGTCACCGAGGGAGTGAAGTTTGTGAAGGAAAACGAGGCGGCTGTAGAAGAACCCATCCATGACAAAATTAAGGATGTAAAGAAGAAGAATGTAGTTGAGCAACGGATGGTGAATAAGCCTCGAAATCAGTCTGTGGTCAAACATGAATCTAGAGGAAGATCAATGCCAAGACATCAATAGGGTCCTAGGACAGATTATGTGTGTCACTATTGCGGATTACAAGGACACACCAGAGCCAATTGTCAAAAGCTGAGAGTAGACAACAATGCAAGTGTTCCTCGATCACGAGGAAGAAGAAATGACAATAGAGATTGGGATGGTGACCAACCAAGAAGTCAAAACCGTGATCCCGGAATGACTGATATGATGAAGATGATTGGTGCTTTCACCACTTGCTTGGAGAGTTTCACCAAAAAGTTTGAAAGTCCCAACTCTCGTACCCAATCCATCAAGGATATCACCCCAAACGCACGTGACGTGTGGGTGAAGAGGGGTACTCATGCATAAGTATTATAATATGTCCATGCATTAAGTCTTTCAATGTTTAGGGTCTTTTGCTGTTGCATCATATCATGCATTGCCTTCATCCTTTTGCATGCTTCCTTTATCTGTTTTGTTTTTGTTTGTTGTTGATCTTACTTTTCTTGATTTTGTTTTGGGTGTGTTTCAAAAATTTCAAAAACCCATAAAAATAGAAAAATCTAAAAAGTTTGATCACTTGTTTTGTGTATGTCACATGTGAGTTAGGCCTAGTACCTTCGTACTAATGGCATAGTGCATTTACGATCTTGGCTTGTTATGCATGCATTTATTTCTATGTGGAAGAAATCTTGAAAACTATGTGTGACTGTTGTAAATAGATCTTCAAGCTTGTCATGAATGGTTGGTCAATAGCCTTGTTGGTCTTGATACTTGCTTAGACTTATGTCTATATCTCTTCCCACTTATTTTTATGTTTTTGCAAAAAGAGCTCACCAAATGTAAATCTCCAAATGAAAAGAGATATTGAGCTACAAAAGCCTGTCGCACACACTAGTATTTGACTAGGAAAAAGGGAAAGTGACTCTTTTTAATGTACTTTGTATGGTGCTCAAAAAGCCAAAGGCTAATCATTAAAATTGAAATGTCAAAAATTTCAAGCACCAATCTCAAAAAGAGATGTTTGTCCAAATAAAAGTAATGGACCAATCGTTATGATTTTGCAGAAGCCAAATGAAAAGCTTCTAAGTTATGTATTTATTATGTGGGAGGTCATATATACTCATTTCTAAAATGGAGATAGTCCAATTGACTTCGTATTAGTTGTGTATGACTTGATTGAATTGATCATTAAAGTTTCACTCTGGTCTAAGGACTATTCTATATTTGATACTCACACACAACACACAAGACTTTGATTCAATCAATGCCTATTTCATTTGTGTGATTGTATATGTTCAAATGTGATGTGTATGCTCAAATACTTGTTGATCAAACCCAAAAAGATTTTTGAGTATTTTATATGTTTTTTAAAGTGATTTTGTACTTTCGTGTGTTTAGGTTTTTGATCAAAATGCATTTTGTGTGTTTTTCTTCAAAAAACTGGTTCAGGGGTTGTTTCACGAGAAGCTCACGACTTAGAGCTTCCCGTGAAAAGTGCGTGAGGGAAATTAAAATTTTTGCTATTTTTCTCAGAGACTCTCGTGACTGTATCGCGACTATTTTGCGACCAACAGCTTCTCGCGAAATGCTATTTGGCAAAAGCTGGGATTTTTCAATTTCAAATAAAGAGTTTTGCGATTGCATTGCGACTGTTTTGTGACCTAGAAGCTTCTCGCGAAAGTTTTGTGCTTCAGTGGCCATTTTCGCGGTTGTTTCGCGACTTCTTCACTACTCTCTAACCCGCGAAAAACGCGTGTTTTCAGTTTTATATTGCTGATGTGACAGTTTTTTCAAATCATTCTCATTTCCCTCTAATAACTTCCTTTGAACTCCTCTTCAGCCCAAATCACTATTCCATCAAAATCCTTTCTTTTCAAGCATCTTTTCTGCATTGTTATCTTCAAGGTATGTTTTCTAAACAACTATCTTTGTGTTTTTGCTTAGATTATGTAGAATTTTAGTTAGAGTTTGTGAAAATTGGGGATTTTTCGAAAATTTGGATGTTTCTCATTTTTGGGTGCAATTTTGTCAAATATTTTGATTGGCCTTTGTTCCATTTGATCATTGTGCATCTGTGTTGGCCTCGTGTGGCGTTTTAACATGTATTGAGGGTAGATTTTGCCATGTTCATGCATTATTCATGTGATATTTGCTTGTATGCATGCTAAGTGTTTGTCAAAATGCCCAAGTGACATTTTTGTATTAAATTGGATTCAAGTGAGTTCCAATTTGTGAGTTTGCATTTGTTTAACCTTAGTTTACTTGGTTTGGTCATTGATCAAGTGTTTCATTCACTTTTCTCATGATGCACTCACTAGGCACACACCTAGGCATTCTTAGGCACCCCTCATGCACACAAATGCACACACATGCACCTGTTCATGCACACAGACACACACACATGCACAGTCACTTAGTGTCATGCATTGTGTGTTTGTTTTCATGTTGGTTTAGATAAGCATGTAATGTGAGTTGGTTTTGTTATATTTTTTTTAATTATTTCACTTGCTTTGAACTAACTTGAATCTAATCAAGACTTGGTGTTTTGTTTTGTGCGTTTGTGGTTTGTTTGTTGTGTTCTTGCATGCAGATGTCTCCCACCAAGCATGCAGCTAAGAAGAAGTCATCTTCAAAGCGTGCAAGAACTGATTCTGAGCACTTCATGTCAGCGGATGTAGATATGAAGTATAATGATTGTTATAAGCACAGAACAATCATCATGGAAAGAGTGGTTCAACTGGACACTCTGGAGGACACTTTTATTCCAGATATTTTCAAGGAAAGGACTTGGACCAAGTTGTTGACACCAAATGGAGTGGTCTACTTTGAAATAATCAGAGAATTCTTCTCTAACGCCATTGTAGAAGATGAGCACATCAACTGCTGGGTGCGAAGGAAATAGTTTGTCATAACAAAGGATAGCATTCAAGATTTTCTTGAAGTTCGTCCTTCATCTCATCCTATCACCACCCAATATGAGGATAAATTGGGTTCTATTGGAGAAATGGTGAAGACACTTGGGGGAACAATGACCAAGAATGCCATGAACACAATTCCATTCTCGCCAGAGATGAGAACCTTGGCCTACGTGATGATTCACAATTTGTACCCAGTGACGAACCTGACTACTCTGTCTGCTGCAAGAACCTTCTTCTTGTATGATCTCTACACTCACAAAGAGATTGATATCTGTGGACATATCTTTCATTTACTAAAGAAGAGTATCAGTAAGCAGAACTCCAGGACCATCATGCCCTTCCCTACTCTCATTATGGGTCTTATTGCAAAGGAGAGGCTCAAACTCCCAAGTGGCCTCACGGTAGTTCAGAGAGACTATCCCATTGGTGCTCACACTCTGACTAGGAGCATAGCCCACACCAGAGGCTCCAGGACCGGGGTACATACAATTCCATAGCCTCGTGTTGTATAAGATGAGGGAGGAGATACTGAAGAGGAAATTGATAGGTTCACTTCTGCTCTAGAGACTTCTGCACAGCCATCGTCTTTTGCTCCAGCACAAGGATTAAGCAAACTAGATCAACTGCTTGCTAAAATGGATATGATGGCTACAGTGCTTGACTCCCATGTGCAGCACACCGCAGACCAGTTTGCATACTTCCAGGGTCAGATCACAGCCATATCTGCTCAGATCGAGGAGATGTCTACCGGTCATGGATCAGACTCAGAGTCAGCCTAGTTCTAGTCCTTTGGCCATTTCGGTCAAAAAGGGGGAGAAAATTTTGAGGGGAGCTGATGAAGAAGAGCTTGCACAGCCTTAAGGGGAGCGTAACTTAGAAACATAGTATGCTTTGACTTCAGTATTAATCTTAGTACTTATTAATTTCAGTATTTTTTTCTCTATGCTTTGTAGCATTGTTGCATGTACCCATAATGCTTTTGTAAGCTTTTAGGGTTTGTTTTCCTTGCATACTTTTGTAGGCTTGTATGATTTATGCCATGTGTTTACAGTACCCTATTTATGCAGCCCTGCTTATGTAGCCTGTATGCCTTTGTACTTGATGTTCAATGTTCTACATTTTACGTCAGTACAACACTTTTGTGCCCATGTAGGATTGTTCCTAGATGTAAATACTTTGTGTATTTCGCATTGGTTGAGTGTTGGATTTGCAAATGAAACTCTTCAAATGAGCTTTTCATCTTGCATGTCTGGATGTTCATTCCTTGTGTGAATGAGCATTGTGATCACTTTTGTAAAGTGATTGCTTGTTTGATCTTGCCATGGTCTATTGCTTTTATTCCATTTTGCTTGATCATATTATTTTTGCTCTATATGCATTTCAAGTTTTCTGCATACAATGATATTTTTATGTTGTTGTGTTTCAGGAGTTACTTGTTCATATGTTTCAAAGAGCTGTTCAGAATCTAGATTAGGTGTGAGTGAGTTTTGCCTTTGTTCCCAAAATCACGTTGAAGTCTAGAGTCTATTTTAGGGTTTTGTCACGGAATAGTCAAAGGGGGAGATTGTAAAGTTGTTATTTACAACTATGTATTTGTGTTGGCTTTTCTTCCGTGCCAAAGTTGATTGCAAGTTTTATCAATCATTTATACCCTGTATTTAATGTGGGATTTGTTGTAAGGGGTGTGTGATAGAGAGAGTGTATGAAGACTCAAGCATTTGAAGATTAAAGACTTCTCGCGGGTGTGTCGCGACCTAACTACCCGCGAAGTGAATCATGTGCCCTGCACATGTTGGAATGCGAAGAGTCAGGCCTGGTAGAGACAGCTGTGTCTCGTGAGTATCTCGCGGGTAAGGCCTTCCCGCGAGAAATCTACGAGACATTCTGTTCTGCCAGCCTATACTGAATGAGTCACACTTTTTGTACCTATCCTATATATACCCTCATTGCCCACAATTGTTGAGGAGTGCTTCAGAGAGAAAACCCTAGCCAAACACATTGAGAATTAGAGATTGTCATCCCCACATTTCTCTATACACTTGCTTGTGGTATTTCCTCAACTCTTCCCTCTCCATTTCCATACCATTGAGAGGTTGATAGCCCAAACACTTACCACACCCTTTGAGAGTGTTGTGTGGCATTTTGGTGCTGCTGGGAAGTATTGGAAGAAGCCAAGGATGGCAGATGTAACATGGAGCTTGTTGCGGGATCCAGAGAGCTAGACAAGACACGGTTTCGAGAAGCCTTGTTGGAGTAGGAGCTTGGAGGGCTTAGGTGCATCGGGTAGATTAGGCTTGGAGGGTCTCTTACTCACCCATATATCCCAACTGATTGTCTAATGGATCGATTTCCGCTTTGAGGGGGCCGGAGAGGTTTTTCGCCGAGTTCTTCAGTTTCCTCTTCGATAACACGTTTCGATGTTATCTGTATTTGCATCCTTCTTCTCTACTCTTGTTCATTTTATTTTTACTGCTGTGTTGCTTTAAATATGGATTAGAGTAGTTGTCTTGCATATATGCTTGTGTTTACACTATTCCGCACTTAGCATTAAGTTAGTGTAAAATCAACCAAGCCGTAACTTAAATTTGGGGGTCTAAATCGCTCTTGTGTTTTCAACACAATTCCGAGCTTTCAAATGTTAATTGCTTAATGTAATACGAAATAATGATTTTGTGTATTTGTCTCTGTTAATGGTTTTTTAATACTAAATAAATGCTTATTTGTTTATATGTGTGTGTGTGTTTCTCAAATAAAAATAAATAAATGCTCATTTAAAATTTTATGATTTTTTTTTTCTTCTACTTCGGCCCCCCTAACTAGAAATATTGAGTCCGTCCCTAATTAAGAAGAACATTAAGACTATCTTCTTCTTAATAAAGTTATGGTATTTTTATCCAAAAAAAAAAAAAAGAAGAAGAAGAAGAAGAACATTAATACATTACAATGCAATAACACGTGTCTTACATTTCAAAAAAAAAAAAAACGTGTCTTTTACAAATTGGCTTGCACAATTGCCAAGTCATTGCATTTCAAACTACAGGCACTTGGTATGTGTAGAAGTCTACTTCATGCTCAAATTGACAGGTGGGTTTCGCTAAGCCATACGTGCCTTCTCTTTGTTATTTACAATTCATGAGGAGTTTTGACTCATTTCGAAGTAAGCATACTTTATTAAAAGAGCTGATGTATTGAAGAAATACCACGAAATAATCAAATCTCATGAGGAATTTCTATTACTTCGAAGTGGCCTCTAATTCAAGTTTCAACATTTAATCCTTGCTAATAAGTCATATTTTCACTCGCAAGATGTGTCTTCCTGTTATTCATCGAAGTATCACACAGCCATAGTTGCAATCGAGATGCCTCAAGCAACTTGGAAACCATTCAAACTGCCAAAGGCAAATTACACCACAAGTAGTTAATTTAAATTTTAGCCAAACCCCAAATAAGTTGTAATTTGTCCAAAAAATAATAATCCATATAGACTAGCAATTGCGAAAAGCACGATGAAACCAATTTTTCTATGTTTGGTTGGGAGGAGTTCGGTGATTGGTTGGAGAAGAATCAGAATCTGGTCTGAGACAAATGAAAAAAGAAAGAAAAGAATGTTAGTTTTTAGGTTGCAAAAACAAAAACTGAGACACGAAGTAAATAGGCGATATGGCTTTGCATGCAATGTAGGTGATAATAATTGGGTTGATCATCATTCTGGCTGGAACAGAAGCATCGAGCTGCATGAATCACTGTGGACCCCTACAAATTCCCTATCCGCTTGGAACAAGCGAGGCTTGTTCTGCTGATGAATCGTTTATCCTTTCATGCAATTACACATTTGGGAGTCACAAACTATTTCTTGGCCACAATGCTGTTCTTAGCATTTCTTTGGATGGAGAAATAAGAGTGTCAACGCCTATTGCAATCACCTGTTACAACCAATCTGGAGTTAGTGCAAGCTGCATACCATCTGAGTTGATATCTTCCAGGTTTCCTATCTTCTTTAAAAAGAACAAGTTCATAGCCGTAGGCTGTGATACCATTGGGTTTTTTAATGATTCAATCTTCTAATTGGAAAAGTCATGTCTCAGGATGCATATCAGTTCCAATACCACGCAGAGACAATTTTCATTCCACACATGGCAGCACTAGCTGGATTTGTCCCATGTGCTGAAATAGGTATGATGCACACATTGCGATGATGGTCCCTCTTGCCTACAATGTTCATTCAGCATTAGCTTTTGAATAAGACTAATACAATGTCATATTGTCTTTGAAATGGAGTGACGATCTAAGGAAATGTATGAACAGTATTGCAATGATTTTTTGTGTTGGATTCAAAAATTAATTAGAGGTGTGTACTATAACTGAGTACAATGTATCTTTGGATCACAACTGTTATTTGTAGTTTTATGATAGCATCTTATACATGTTGTACACCCTTGTTGTTTACTTTATACTCTGCCAATAATAGCCTACCACATCTCTTTTTACTTCCCTATAAGTAATCAAAGTATAAAATAGGGAAAAAAAATTGAGATAAGAGTGGAATGTAGGATTTTTATTCATGTCTAGCTGCCAGCAGCTCCAACACTTCCACTGATGGTGGTTTCTTAATCTTCTCTGCCATAGCGGCCATACTGCAAATCATACCTAACTTTTTTTTTTTAGAAAGCAAATCATACCTAACTTATGCCAGCATATAGCCGTTATTTTTGTACTTATACTTCGTTATTATTATAATTTCCTTATTTGTATCTTAAACACTCATTGAATGTATTTGTAGATTCCATACAACTCCTATTATTGCCTGGATTAGGGAATATCAAATTATCCTTGATTCAAGCGTAATCACTTCCAGCCAAGGTCGGCCCTTCCACTAGGCCAATTAGGCCATTGCCTAAGGCCTCCAAGTGGAAGGGAGGCCCCAAAATTTAAAAAAAGAAGGGATAATAGAAAAAAAAAAGTTTTAGATGAAACTCCAAAAAATCTTATACATCCTTGTGACCAAAGAACAAAAAATCTGGAATATCCTTGCAAACATTGGCACCCCAAAAAATCCTTTGGTCTAAACAAAATCAATTATCCCAAAAAAATTCATCCTTAACCTCTAGACAAATCAAAAATCAACTGCATAAAATGCAAATGAAGGGAGGCCCCAAAATTTTAAAAAAGAAGGGATAATAGAAAAAAAAAAAGTTTTAGATGAAACTCCAAAAAATCTTATACATCCTTGTGACCAAAGAACAAAAAATCTGGAATATCCTTGCAAACATTGGTACCCCAAAAAATCCTTTGGTCTAAACAAAATCAATTATCCCAAAAAAAATTCATCCTTAACCTCTAGACAAATCAAAAATCAACTGCATAAAATGCAAATGAAGGGAGGCCCCAAAATTTTAAAAAAGAAGGGATAATAGAAAAAAAAAAGTTTTAGATGAAACTCCAAAAAATCTTATACATCATTGTGACCAAAGAACAAAAAATCTGGAATATCCTTGTAAACATTGGTACCCCAAAAAATCCTTTGGTCTAAACAAAATCAATTATCCCAAAAAAATTCATCCTTAACCTCTAGACAAATAAAAAATCAACTGCATAAAATGCAAATCCAGTCTAAAAAATACCCATAAAACAATCTCAAATCAAAACAAATCAAAAATCTTAAATCCCTAAAATTTACTCATACATTTTCTCTCTCTCTCTCTCTCTCTCTCTCTCTCTCTCTCTCTCTCTCTCTCTCTCTACTAGCTAGATGATGATAGTTTGCAAAAATATTGTCTTAAACTTGAATCTTTTCTTAAACATGATGTTTATTATGGTATTGATGGTTTAGATTTATTTTCAGTGATAAAAGTTTTAAAAGAAATTTACAAATAAAAGAATATACTCCAATTGACATACTAAATTATATAAAAATGTTAGATTCATTTCTAAATACATGCATTGCTTATAGAATAGCCATGCTTTGCTGCTAGCATAAAAATCACTTCCCTTGGACTAATAATTATGTACCACAGCACAATGTGGCAGATGTTCACTTCATGTAGACTAATGAGCAAAAATTTTCATTTTTAAGCCCAACCAATGTAATGAACACTGTAGCTATTGATCTATACAATTTAATACCAAAGAAAAGACTGTACATCAGTTCATGGATCAGTGCACGGGGATTGACTTAGCTAATTAGTCATGTATCTTAAGCCATAAATAAAACCTTCAGAAATTGGCACCTCCACTATAGTGTACAAGGTGACCACCTGTTAAGGAATGAATGTAGTTTATATATATACTAGTTGAAGGCCCGTGCTGTAACACCCCAAATATTTTTTTTTAAAAGCATTTTTTTCCAATGAAAATAATATCTAAATTGGACTTTATTTTTTAATCAGTATGGTTAATTATTTTATGGAGGACTTATGAATATTTAAGTGATTCATGGGGATAGATGATATATGGGAGGAACCTTAAGGGTGGAGTGGTAATTAAACACAAGATATTTTGGGGCAAACTTGTAATTAAGCCCCCTCTCATAAGTCAGCCAACCCCCCACCCTAAGCCTACACGATCTCTCTCTCCCCCTTGTCTTCTCTTTTGTATTTTTCTCTTCTTGTTCTCACCGTCCTCCATGGCTGATCCATTGAATGTCCTATATCCTTACCACCACTTCAAGTAACCTCCTCAATAGATTGAATCCAACAACTATGATCTTCCATGAGTTTTGGCTGCCCCAAACGATTTTAAGGTGAGTTTTCCAATAACCCACTTCCTTGATTATTTTGTTTATGGCTCAATGCTCATGTGGGATTGATCTAATGGATGGGGATAACGCTTTGGAAGGGTTAACTACGATTTTTGGGTTGTGGGTATGTGATAGTTGGTATTAGGGTATTCAACTATGGAGGTTTTTGGTACTTGGTTTATTGGAGGAAGGAGGGGCTGAATTTTATGTGTTTTATGATGATTTTTTCTGTTTTGAGTTGAGTTGTTGTAATGATTTTGGTCGTATGTAAGAAGTTGATGAAAAGTTAACTATTACTTGCTGTTAGCGATTTGAGAATGTGCTTGTGCATGCCAAGTGTTTGGTATATTGCCTTTATGGGATTTTGGGTTTGATTCCTTGTTTTTAATATGCTTTTAAATCTGGTGGTTTTATTGTGAGTAAATTCTCAAATAATTTGGGCTTAGGGGTGTGCATGGGTCGGGTTGGGTCGGGTTGAGGGAATTTTTTGACCCGACCCACCACGGTGGGTCAAAAAAATTCGACCCGACCCAACCCAACCCATCACATAAATTCAACCCGACCCAACCCGACCCATGTGGGTCGGGTTGGGTCGGGTTGAACCCATGGGTTTGAAATTTATTATTATTATTATTATTAAATTGAGTAGAAAAAAAATATAAATATTAATATATTAAAAAAACCCAAAGATTAGTATCGATGTAATTCCTTAAGGGCAAACAACACCAATAACTAAACAACAATAATAATTTATTAGAGTTTGTGTGAACTAATTGGCTTTTATATAGGATAGGAAGAGTTGGTTATTTTAAAAATTTTATTAATTATATAATACATATTATATATATAATTAGTATTAGTAGGAGAAACTGAGAAAGTATTGCTCTACAGTTGGTTTTTTTTTAATTATTAAATATAATATATATATATATATATATATATATATATATATATATATTTAAATATATATAAGTGCCCTGGTTTTTTTTTTTTAAAAATTAAATATATAATATATTTTAAATATATATTAAATATGGGTGGGTCGGTGGGTCGGGTCGGGTTTGGCGGGTTTATAATTTTATGACCCAAACCCAACCCGACCCGCTATAAAAAAAAATTTTGTAACTCAACCCAACCCACCAAGGCCTAAAAACCGACCCAACCCGGTGGGTCGGGTTGGGTCGGGTCGGGTTTGGCGGGTCGGTGGGTTTTCTGCACACCCCTATTTGGGCTAGTCTTACAACTATAACAATTTTCTAAAGCTGTCATGACAGGTTTGAGTTAGCCACAATGCATGATTTTTAATAAATTATAGAAAAATCGTTTTGGGCTGAATTTTCTGTGGTACATTGTATACATATAAGGGAATGTTCCCTTAAAGTTTTGAATTAATCGGATAACTTTTCATTGACCAAACAATTTTTACAAATGGCTGCCCTGTTATGTGCTGAATTTGAAGCAAGACTAAAATGCCGAGAAGTCGTGGAGTTAATCCCAAACCTTGGTTGATCTTATCTTGGCTTAAATATATTATTTAGTACTCAAAGAGATTCATGAGTATGCTATATTATCTTGTGATGCACATTATTGCGGCAATGAATTTAAAATGTTTTGGTTGTGTCAGCACTATGAGTTTCTTGGATGCCTGTTTGGTTCTTGCTTGGGAAAGGTACTTGTCTTAGGACGGGCAAGCTAGATTTTAGGGCCTTTGGTTTGATTTTAGGATATTGTTACTATTTATGGAGATAAGTGTGATGGTACTTTGTGAAAGGCCTTGTTATTGATAGGTTTGATCATTGTGTTTCTAGGTTCTGATATTCTTGGTGATGGACCTAGTGATTGGATTAGTTGATTTTGTGGTGCCCAGTTGAGGAAAAATTGGTTGGCCTTCCGAGGTAAGTAGTTTTTTTAATGGGATTTTGGAAAATTATCATGTTTTATAAATGTTGTTTTTAGGTCAAATACATTTTGAAAAATTATACATGGATGTATGTTTTCTTAAAAGTATTGTGTTGTGACCCTATTATATATTATTATTAGACCTTTGAGCGTCTTTTATTAGATCTTTGATAAAGAAATCTTGGATTTTATGGTATATTAGAGAATTTAAAGATGCTTGTCTTGTTTTGTTATGTGGGAAATTAATAGAAAATCTTTTTGACAAGAATGAAGTTGAAAACCTTATAAACTTGGTGGAAGTTAAATTATTTAAGGTTTTCTGAAATTACCTGGATATGAACTATGTGTTTCAAAGTAATGTAACCTGTGAGTTTATGGGGTTTTAACACCATGCCATGTGTGATTTCCCGATGATCACCCGATTTGGTTTTCGTGGTCTTTGTGACAACGAAATCAAGTTTAGGTCAGTGCTCTTTCACTTTGGATGACGTGTTCTTCCCTGCTGTCCATGGGGGGAAGAGGATTCCTTGATTGTGTGTGGGTGAGGCTGCTGCCCATGGGGTCAAGAGACCACATGCAAGAGAGGTCCTAATTGACGCGCTCTCTCTGCTGCCCATGGGGGGAGAGAAAAACCTTGAGGGTATGGGTGAGGCTGCTGTCCATGGGGCCAAGAGTCTGCATACTAGAGAGGACAATATCATGCCAGTTGTGAATGGGTGGATCCCCTGACCAATCTATGTGATAGTGTGGTATATTTGTGATAATTTACCTTATGTTAGGTATTATGGCTTTGGAAAATATCTTGTTGATGCTCACAAATTATGGTATATAGTTTCAAGGTATTTACTTTGAGAAATTGTGTTCCATTAATTAATCATTCTTATCATACTATTATGGAAATGATTTTTCAGTATTCAGTTAGAATTTTCCCAATTTAAAACATGCTTTGTAATCTATTCAACATTATGAAACTTGCATTTCCCCCACCCCCATTAATTATACTACTTACTGGGCTTTAGTTCATTCCACTCTCCAACAGTTTTACAGATAAATTAGCTACACTTTGGGAATGGAGCTTGACTTTTTGGTGGAGATTGGAGTTATATGCTAAATTGGCAGATTCGCCTTATTTTTGGTTGGTGATTCGGTCTAGTTGTTCTAAGGAAGTAGTAATTAATTCTATAGGAGGCTGGATACTTGAGGTTTGTTAGCCTTAGGCTTTGTAGGCCTAACTTCAATGTTGAGGTTGTGTATTCTAAAAGGGATTGTGGTTTTGTGTTATCCATTTGGAGTTTTGAAATATATTCATGCATTATTTGGGGGCAATGTCGTGAGTTATTGTTTGTAAATGTGTTAGAAAGCTCTGACTTGTAATATGAAGATTTTAGTATGGTTAATTTATCCTTATCATGTGTTGAAGAGGGAAAAAAAAAAAAAAATCTCCTACGTTCTCGCTCTTAATGGTTATTCTCTCACACTTTGGGCTGTTTTAGGTTTGGGGCGTGACACGTGCATTGCGCGGTTTTATTTTAAAACTTGTAGAATATATATAATTATTATAACCAAATAAGTAATTATTATAACAAAAGGAATAAATTGCATTGGTATAACAATTATCTTCTAACATATCAATTGTGCTATAATATCATTTGTAGTTACATGTATCAAACTATTGGTATATGAATTTTATGTCTAATGAATCTACAATATAAGTGATTTGCAGTATTGTTAACAATAATATTAATGATTAAAATCTTTAGACAAAGTAACATAAAATTGGCCACTTTTTAAAGATAGAACTATTCAAGGAATAAAACATTTGTTCTAATTAAAAAAATTGCAAAGTTCTACATTTAGATTACAAACCTTTCTTAGGATGCTTGAAATCTTTTTTGACAAACCTGAAAAAAAAAATCAAGAAGAAAATTAAACAGAGTTAAAAAAACAAAAAGGGAACAACATGAATAAATCCAATTTGAAAAAAAAATTATATAAAAAATCCTATTAACTTAATAGTGGTGTATTTAAATGATCCAAAAAAATAATAAAGCATATACTTTTGTGCCTAATCACATCTAGCAAATACTAAAGCATTTAAAATATTGAAAGGCAATTTAAATTCATGTATGCTTGCATGAGATACGTACTTGTCCACCATTGTTGGAAAAAAAACACAAAAACAAAGAAGAGAAATACATACCTATAATACTTTGGATGGTAGGTTTGATAAAAGCTTCTACTATGGATTTCACAGACATCAAATTGCTTAAGTAATAAGAAAAAAAAAAAAAAAAACAAAGGAGAGTTAGATTTCTAAACAACATATAAATTATAAAAGAATGAGAATTATTAATAATAATGGGGGAGAGAAAAGAAGAAGAAGTTATTATGCCTAAGAATATATAAGAATGCACAGAAAAACAGAATATATATAGAAAATTTTCAATTGTAAGGGAGTTACATTTCTAATCACTCTAGGAATTATAAGAGAAGAAGAGTTAATTTAGGATATATGTTTTATCCACAAAATAAAAATGTCATATAGATTGAATGAAAAAAAAAAATATATATATATATATATATATTGAGAACAATAACATGAACATAAGTAATAATAAAAAATAATAAAATAATAAAAAAGAAGAAGAAGAAGTAAGTAAACGTGAATGATGCTAATAAGGAAATATGATAGATTTTTTTATTTTTTTATTTAAGTTATAATTGGTTTAGAATTTTAAAGTTATCTAAAAAAGAAGAAGAAGTAAAGCTCAATGTAACCTATTTTTTAAAGTTATCTAAATATAATTTTTTTAAATTTTTTTTTAAATATATTTCAGGCACCTAATCTGAAATTTTTTAGATAAAAGGTGTCATCTATATCAATTAACGAAGGCCTGGGCCTCATGTGTATCAATTAGTTAGAACTCTACATTAACGTTAATCATAATTTTATATTAAATTTTAGTGTTTATCCAAAGAATAAAAAAGTGAAGGAAAAGATTGGATGAAGAGTTTGGATTTTAATCAAATTAAAATTTTTAATCAAGTTAAAAATTATAGGAGAAGAAGATAACAACAAAAATAATTTATATTTATTGGCTAGATTGATATTAGATTTTTTTTTTCCGTTAAAATTAATACCAAAAAAAAAAAATTCTTACGTGAAACAGTATTTTTTTTAGAGATAAAAATGAATTAGAGTCCTAATTTTTAGAATTAGAGATAAGAATGAATTAGAGTCCTGGTAGTATACTATTCCTCTAATATTAATCTGCAGTTTTTTTTAGATATGAATTAGAGTCTTGATAGTATACCAATCATTTTTAATTCTTTAAAAATCTAAAAATTTAGTACAATTTCTAGATATGGAGGCTAAAGCTACGTAACAAGTGAAACAAATAATTATGAATATTGATTAGATATAGAGGCTAATTGGCTAAGCCTATGTAACGCTATGGGAACAACTTTTTTTTGTCCGCTTTCAGCTATGCTATATATATGCGCTACCTTGTGAAAGAAAATGTCGTATGTAAGTAGCATCTAGAATCAAATCCAAAGCAGCCAAGAACCAAAAAAAAGATTAGTAATTAAAAAAATGTATATTAAAAAAACATAAAAATAAATATAAGCAATTAAAAAACATTCAACATCTATAGCCACAAAACAATTCAACTTAACAATCCATAACAATTCTCTAAATTGGATTAAACTTAAGGAAATCAACCTAAACAAATACACAAAGTATATTCAATTTGATGGGGGAAAAAAAAGTAGAGTAAGCAAATACGTACTTGTAAGATTGTAGGTAAAAGAAAAGAAGAATAGCGCAAAAGAACCATATGATGGTTATTAATTATGAATCATTTGATATATATATATATATATATATATATATACACTCCACATTAAAGAATTTTATATGAACAAAAAGTCTAAAGCTAATTAAACTACCCAGTGATATGCCAATTGCTGGGTCTTTTAATATTTAGCAAATATTTAATTTTGTTTTGATTTAGTTTAATGTTTAGCACCACGTGACCCAACTATTGCTGGGCCTTTTTAGCACCATACACCATGTGAAGTAATTAACATAACCACCGGCTTTTAATTGTTATGATTTTTGTTTGTATCCACTTAGAACACTACTGGGTCTTTTTAGCACCATACATCACGTGAAGTAATTAACATAACCATCGCTTTTAATTGTTATGATTTTTGTTTTTATCCACCTAGAAATACAGCAAGTATAATTAAACTTTAATTAAAGTTGAAGAAAAATTTTATCCACTTAGAAATTATAGTTGAAGAAAACTTATATATATTTTTTCTTAAAATCTAAAAATCTAAAAAAATTTCTGCAATTTGGTGCTGCCACTTGGCGCAACCACAACATCTAAGTCCAACTTTTATTATATATAATATGATATGATATGATATGATATGATATGATATATATATATATATATATATATATAATAGTCCACCAAAAGAACTCCTACGTTTTTTTGTTTTTTTGTTAGCAAAAGATTAGAAAAAAGAACTCCTAGGTTAAACCTATTAAAAAAAAAACCAAATAATAAACCAAATTAAAAAAGGTCTCCAAGTTGAACAAAGAAGAACTCCTACATTTTTGTTTTGTTTTAAGTAAAAGATTAGAAAAAAAGAACTCTTATGTTGAACCTATTAAAAAAAAAAACCAAATAATAGGTGTAGCGTGAGGTTTTATTTTATTTTATATAGGCCAAAAAGCAAATTTTTATTTCT
The DNA here is from genome assembly GCA_023736055.1 of Quercus glauca. Taxonomy (NCBI): domain Eukaryota; kingdom Viridiplantae; phylum Streptophyta; class Magnoliopsida; order Fagales; family Fagaceae; genus Quercus; species Quercus glauca. Next base: position 49,926,949 of record CM043315.1, on the reverse strand, counting down.
TTATTTTTTTTAAAGAGATAAACTATTTAATGATAAAAATGAATTAAAGTCCTAGTAGAATACTATTTCTTTTTAGTTTTTTAAAAATTTAAAAATTTAATAAAATTTTTACAATTTGGTGAAGTCACATGGCGTAACCACAACATCTAAACCCAACTTTTATTATATATAATATAATATATATATTAAGGAGGAGGGCAATGGCCCAATCACTAGAGTGAAATTTTATTTGAATGAGGTAATTTAGTTTTGGAACAGGGAGGCCCAAAAAAGGAAGCATAAGTGAATAAATGGGCCTTGGTTTGCATAAAAAGTAAAAACCCTAAATATGCTAGGGTAAAACCGTACTTTGTCATAAGCTAGCCAACCGCTTTCTCTCTCATTCAACAATTTGACATCTCTCTCTCTCATGCTCTCTAGTATGTTTGTCTCTCTCTTTCCTGAATTGTTTTTCTTTTTGTTTGGCTTCTTTAATTATCCCAAAAAAATCATCCTTTACCTCTAGACAAATCAAAAATCAACTGGATAAAATGCAAGTCCGGTCTAAAAAATTACCCACAAAACAATCTCAAATCAAAACAAATCAAAAATCTTAAATCCCTAAAATTTACTCATACATTTTCTCTCTCTCACTCTTACTCTCTGCCTCTCTCTCTCTCTCTGAGCTAGCTAGATGATGATAGTTTGCAAAAATACTGTCTTAAACTTGAATCTTTTCTCAAACATGATATTTATTATGGTATTAATTGTTTAGATTTATTTTCAGAGATAAAAGTTTTAAAAGAGATTTACAAATAATAGAATATACTCCAATTGACATACTAAATTATATAAAAAGGTTAGATTCATTTCTAAATACATGCATTGCTTATAGAATAGCCATGCTTTGCTGTTAGCATAAAAATCACTTCTCTTGGACTAATAGTTGTACCATAGCGCAATTTGGCAAAGGTTCACTTCAATTGCATCATGTGGACTAATCGGCAAAAAAATTCATTTTTAAGCCCAACTAATGTAATGAACAACTATTGGCCTTTACAATTTAACACCAAAGACTGTACATCAGTTCATGACTCAGCCAATTAGTCACGTATCTTAAGCCATAAAACCTTCAAAAATGGGCACCTCCACCATAGTGTACAAGGTGACCACCTGTTAAGGAATGCATAAAAACCCTAGCATATACGTGTAAATAAAATACTTATATATTAGGCTTTTGTTTTTTTGTTTTTTTTTTGGTTACAAAAAGGATTCGTTTCCACATTAAAAAAATAAAATAAAATCGTTTAACTTAAACACGGAAACGGTGCGGTTTAGACTCTAATTCAAAGACATAAGGGTAAAACCGTACTTTGCCATCGGCTAGCCAACCGTCGGTATATATTAGGCTTTTAGGGCTCTCTTTCTCTCATTCGAACCCCCGCTAGGCGCGCTTTCTCTCTCATTCGACAATTCGACGCATCTCTCTCTAGCGCGCTCTCTGGTACGTTTGTCTCTCTCTTTCTCGAATTGCTTTTCCTTTTGTTTGGCTTCTTTAATTAGGGTTTAGATCGACCAATTATTTATTTATTTTATTTTTTGTGTGGATTAGATTTCCGCTTGGTTTGTAGGTTTTGTTTTTTAGGGTTTGGTATTTGGGTTTTGGGGGTTTTCAAGTTTCGAGTGAATGACGGTTGGTTGTTGAATTATTATAAGTATTTTATGTTATGTTTCCTTTGTTTGTTATTGTGTATGAATCTCTCTACTCTACTGTACTGTGTTTAAGATTATAACCACGTTTGTATAAACCTCTCAGATTTTCAATCGGATTTGTATAAACCTTTGTTGTATTAGGTTTTGTTGAAGCTTTCAAAGTTAGATGACTTTTGTAATTAATAGCATATTATTTTTTATTTTTTCTGTTATGATTAACGATCGACACAATGGAGTTGGTCACAGAACCAATGGAATTGGACGCAGAACCAATGGAGTTGGTCGCAGAACCAATGGAGTTAGTCGCAGAACCGGTCACAGAACCAGTAGAGGCCTTTTCGAAGTCCATGTAATTGCTAATACTTTGTTCTTAATAATTAAATGCAAATAAACATGAATGATTTTTTTTAGTATTCTTTATTTAGATATTTCGACTTATTATATATGTTTATTTGTTTGTTGTTTCAAGATGCGAGTTGAGCATCCAAGAATCATCATCTGAAGAAGAAGATTCTGATGAATCATCAGAAGGATTATGGTCTGATGAATCATCAGAAGAATTATCGACTGATGAATCAGATAATAAAATACATCCTCCTTTACGGAAAAAGAAAAAGAAAAAGAAAGGTGTGACAGAAGAAGAAGTTTGAGCCAACTGAATTTTAACTATTTCATTCATCCCTTTTAATTATTTAGTTTTATTTATTTATTATAATAACATGTTTTTGTAGGGTCTCCAGTCCAGCTTAATCTCTTTTATCCTGACTGGATCACCAGTTACATTCTGAAGAAAAAACTTATAATTAGAAGTAGTGGTCTTGATCTTAAAAAGGTCGATGATGAATTTGGCCAACTGAAGCTGCCACCAAAGTTTGATACTCACTGTATTCTTCAGTTTACCTATTGTCCGGTACACATCGCTTGTTTTTTCAAATTGATATTACCTCTTCTTCTATATTAATATTATGTATGAAAAAAGTTCTGGCTTGTATATAACCCCTTCCCCTCTCTCTCCCTTTCTCCCCTTCCTTTCTCCTATTACAAACTCTCTTTCTTCTAGAATATAGATGACTGTGTTCCTGCATTGGACATTCTTGTGTGGTTTTGATTCACTTTGAGGCATTCATTAATTTATTGACTTCTTTGTTTCCATTTAATAATAATGGTCCTCAAATACATTTGTGTGATATTCCCTACTGTCATGTTATGTTTGAATACTTTTGCTTTGCACAATTCTTTTTAAGATTGCACCGCCATTATATAATAATGAAGTCTGACCCCCCCCTTTTTTTTTCTGCCCAGGGAAAAAGCTTTACCTTCAATTGGGTTAGACAATGTTTTGGTATGGCCTCTAAGATTGACTTCCAACTTAGTTCATTATTTGGTTGCTCTTTGAATATTTGTTTTCTCCATTGTATTTTTGGGTATATAATATAATCTCACTAACTAACGCTTCTTGACTTTAATGTGTGTGGGATTAATTGTAGGTGAAGAAGATGATGATGATGATGATAAGCCTATTTATTTCAGAGATGATTCTGACCGTTTTGCTCTAAAAATGCCTTATCTTAGCAAGGATCTCACTCACTCTGTCCCTCTCAATGTCCCCCCCAATTGGGGAATGGAATCTGATGGGAGTAAATGAAAAGTTTTGTGGGACTAAATTGTGATAGATCATAAAACCAAACAACAAGAGGATAGGTTGCAATTGAAAGTAATATGTCGAATCTTCTAATTTATTTTCAAGGGTAAAGAACGATAAAAATAAAAACTTATTATATTGTGAACAATTTAAACCTAAGGCATGTCACACCAAAGGATTATAGTTAAGTTTTGTTATTACAAATCAAAGTTCACATACTCTGGTCATTTCTCATCATACCATTATTTTTGTCATTTAATCCAGTACAAAGACATAATAGTACTGCATTTAACCCCAGCCATATCTTCCTCATCATCTGGTCCTTATGAGTATGCTTCAGTGGATCTCCATTGAGAAAAATTCACATTTTGATGTGAAATCACAAGTATACGGTATAATGTCGGGCATCTTTTTATCCATGTTAGTATAAATCATTGTTTTGCTTTGTAACAACAAAAGTTACATTTATCCACAAAGAGGATTCAATCATTTCTGATTCCTAAGCAAAAATTTAGGTGTAGCAGGGGAAAAAGAGATATTCTCTAGAGCTCAGGTTTTGGACTTCTTGGCCCATAGAGGAGGCCTGATTTTGTACTCTTCCGTTGGCTTTTCCTCTTTCTTGACTTCATCCTCTTCTAGAATGTTCTTGGAGAAGGCATCGTGGTAAGCTTTAATACATTTCTACAAAGCCACAAATGGGTGCACATAGTCTTGAGCCCTTCAAAGAAAAAAAATGTAACAGGTTAGCCGCTTTAAAAAGTTGAGAGATTCTTTTAAAAATAATAAAAACTTGATAGAATGCTATCAAATTCAGTCTGATCCTACAAACACCCTGCTCTGGTGATGGAAGACTTGATGGTACCTAACTTCCCAACCTTGTAAACGCAGATTGACATCATCAAGTTATGTAAATAGCATAAATGCCAACAAACTACAAATATATGAGCCCTCAAATCCAACAATGTGCCATTTGGTAGCTGGGATGATGAGAGACGGGAAAATTCAATCAACATCTTAATTAGTATTTAAAAAATTAAGAAAACACTCCTAAATCCTAATGTGTTCTCCTGTCTCAACAGTAGCCAAATGATCATTGAATTAACCAAAAAGAAACAGGATCTAAATATGTATGATTTACTGCCAGCTTTTCAAAGCTGCAATATTTCCTACATAAAAGAACGTAGTATGTTTTATTTTGACAGCATCAATTTCGATGCAATACATTTTTTCAGGTGTTATTTTCCTTCCCCCATCCCTAACTTTTCCTTATCACACTTAAAGTGCCATACTAAGTTTTATGTCATAAAGTATAGGGAGTAAAAATATGGAAAATGTTCATTTTTAGACCCCTTAAACACAAGTTGTTTAACCTAGTTATTTAGCCAAGTGATTACTTAGATAAATTATTCAGTTTTAGGTTAACACATTTAATTCATATCATGTAAATAATGCGAAAATATAAAGAACACAATGATATGATAACCCAAGAAAACCTAATCGGTAAAAAACTTGGAAATGATTTAATCTAACTATCCTTAAGGTAAGAACAGATCCACTATGAAAGAATTGAAGTTTGTATAATGAGACTTAGACCACTAACATCCTATTGCTACATCGAGTAGAAAACTTACAGCCACGACCACGTGACAACTCCGAATTCACGGACTACTTTTTTCCTTGATCTGCAGCAACCACAAGTTCACCTACTTGTGACTTTGAGATTCCACTTAAAGGTTTAAGATCTTCTTTAAAGTTCTTTATGCAGTAACTGAAGCAACCATCAAGTTCTTGATGTGAATCTTGATCTTGATAGCTCAATGTGTGTGTATGAAGGTAAACACCTCTAGATCTCACAAAAGATTCAACACACAACTCAACAAAGACTCTAGAGAGCTTTTGGGTACAAAACCCTAGATTTACAAAAGAGGCAAACTCTTCTCTCTCTGAAAAGCCTTTTAAAAACGTGCTTAAGGTTTCCTTTATATACTAGAATAAGTAGATCTAAAACCTTAATCCTTAATGGGCTTGAACTGCTATTTGGGCCGACTTAAAATTCTGCAGACCCATATTTCGATCGGTCGAGCATTTTTTTTGATCGATTGAACCAGATAGTTTTTGAACTCTTCTTTCTGTAGCTTGTATATTCTTGAATTTTGACTTGTATCACCTTGAGTATTGTCTAATAATACTTATGGACTCTAGGATCTATATCTAGACAAGTTTGTATTCACGATTTGCCAATTGTTCTAAACTTTTAGAACCTAACAAAAAAGGTGTACAGGAATAATTATTTGCATGTAAGAGATCCAACATCAGCACAAAGTAGAGACAATCACATGTGTTAGGTCAAAACTACCTTTTCCTCAACCGCACTCTTGAGGAAGCAAAGGAATGCCTCTGAAAATTGAAATCCACATTGACCATTTCGTAAGTCAGCTATGCAAGGGAATTCTAAAGCTTTCTGAGCCTTTGCCTTCAGAGACTGAAAAATGGAAATTTCAATTTAATTATTCACTTTTTAAATGGAGGTGTGAGTTCAAATCTTTAAAATGATTGGTCATATAAAACCTCAATGTCATAAGTTGAAGAGAGAATAAAACCATGTTGTTAGATCCCTTCCCAAGAAGCCTAGTGGATCTAAACACATTGTTTGTCACCATTGTGGTGCCTTTGGTCATCTAAGATCTCATTGCTTTAAGTTTTATGCTCTTAAAAGAATCAAAAGAAAAGAGAAACTTGAACTTCTTGGAAGCTATGCTAAAAAGGGTAAACCGATTTTGAGTGAAGATATCATGTTGTTAAAGAAAGTGTTTAATGCTCTTAACTCCTTGACTATGTGCATCTCTAGTTCTCATTCTTCCAACTCTCGTCTCACTTCTTATGAGACACTCATTCCAAACAATCGTTTTGTTTGGATGAGGAAGAGTTCCTACGGTTGAGCTTTTACTCTTTTGGTCTTTGATCTAATTCTTTCGATATTTGTAGGATCCTTCATGCATTAGATGTCATATCTTCATGCATTTATGCATCTTGCATTTATTTGTATGCATTGCTTTTGTTTTGATCTTACTTTTATACTTTAGTTTTGTGTGAGTAAAAAATCCAAAACCACATAAAAAGTGAAAAATTCAAAAAGTTTGATCGTATATGTTTAAGCACATATCACATGTGAGTTTTGCCTTGTACTTTCGTACTTATGGCTTTATGCATTTACGAACTTAGCTTGTTCTTTATGCACTTATATCTTTGTGAGAAAAATCTTGACATCTTTGTGTGATTGTTGTAAATCGATCTTCAAGCTTATCATGAATGATTAGTCAATAGTCATGTTGGTTTTGATACATGCATAGACTTGTGCTTTTATCTCTTTCCACTCTTTTATGTTTTTACTTAAAGAGCTTAACCAATGTAAATCTCAAAATGAAAAGAGATAATGAGCTGCAAAAGCCGTCGCACATACTAGTATTTGACTAGGAAAAAAGGAAAATGACTTTTATGAAAAATGTATGATGCCCAAAAAGCCAAAGACTTGTTCATCAATTTGAAATATCAAAAATTTCAGGCATCGATCTCAAAAAGAGATGTAAAGATAAAAAATGATCAAATGTTATGAATTGTAAAGAAGCCAAATGCAAAGCTTCAAAGATATGTAATCATTTTTCGTGGGAGGTCATATATGTTCATTTCTATAATTGAGATAGACCACTTGTCTTAGCACTAGTTATGTATGACTTGATTGAATTGATTTTTGAAACTTCACTCTAGACTAAGGACTATTCCACATTTGATACACACGCACAAGACACATGCCTAATGTTCAATGAATGCCTTGTTCATTTGTTCGATTGTACTTGTTTAAATGTGATGTGTGTGTGCTCAACCAAATATGGATCAGTCCAAAAAGATGTTTGATCATTTTATTTTGAAAGTGATTTTTATCACTCTTTGTGTTCACGTTTAGTGCTTACTTTGTTTAAACATGTTCTGTGTTGAAAAACAAGTGTCAGAATTTTTGGCTACTCATTCTGGCTACTTGCACGAGTAGTGAGCAAGCTGCGAGTTTTGGCTACTCGTTTTGGCGACTTGCCCAGCCGCGAGCCCAGTCGCGAGTTCACATAGAATGGTTTCGTGACTCATTTGCTACTCGCCAGTCACGAAACGCCTATAATCAGCTTTTTTAAAGAGCTTTTTCGTGGGAATCTTGTTTTAAACATCTCCCATCCTTTCTAAAACCTCTCACATCCTCTCTAAAACCTCTCTTTCAATATTTTTACATAAAAATTCAGTCAATTTGAATGGTTTTTCATTCCATTAACATCTCTAAGGTAATTTTAAACTCTTTTCATTGATTTGGATTCTTGGATTATGTTTTAGTGAGTTTTGTGCTCTTGGTTGAGATTTTCATCATAGGGGTTGAGAAAACTTAATTTTTGTCAAATTTTTGTATGTGATTGGTTTCTTTTGATGATTTGATTTGGATGTTGGCCTCTTGTGGCAAAAAGAACTTGTATTAAGGGTGGATTTCATGATGTTCATGCATTGTTTCACATTGTTATTCATTGTGTGCACGCTAGGTGTTTAATAATCTGCCTCTTAGGCATTTTCTCACTTGTTTGGACTCCGATGAGTACCAAACTTTGGGGTTTCTCATGTTTCCTCATTAGGAACATGTTTGGTTCATTAGTTGTGTATTTAACACACCTTGCCCCACATGTGCATTTTCCATGCATTGCACATAGCCACCTCTTGGGCACACATTTGCTACCCTTGTCATGCATTGGTCTATACCTAGCTTCTTCATCCTAGCATGTCATGTTTACCTTATGCTTTGTAGCACTTTGTTTTGTCTTAGGATTGAGCTTCATTTTCTCATTCATCTCGCACTCCTCATGCATCATTATCATTGTTCATACCTTCATCTCTTATCCTCTTTTCTCCTTGACCCTTTGTCTATTTTTGACAAAAGGGGGGAGAGTATACTTTAGAGAGTATACCAAAGTGTTTTGTCATTTCTATATAACTCTTGTGCACATCCTTAGGGGAAGAAATTCTATTTCTCATGCACATTTGTAGGGGGAGAGATATTCCATAGGGGAGATGCATATACTAAGGGGGAGAAAACATTGAGTTAATAAGAAAACTTTGTTTTGTTTGTTTCTCTTTATGTTTGTTTTCTTGTATTGCATCGTGTTCGTGTGTTAAACATGCATACATCCTTATGCTATTGTGTTTCATTGAATGCATGTTTGGATGATCAATTACTTTGCTATGTGATCATTGTAGTCATTTCTATATGATTGTTTTGGTGTATGATCAAGTTGCTCACATGTTTCACATCATGTTTACTTGATCGCAATTTACTTGTTACATTATACTTGTCATTTTATGACTTGCTTTACCTTAAGGGTCTAATGTGTTTTGTGTAAGTGTTTCAAGTTACAGGTATATATATTTCAAGTGTATCACAGCTTCTCATCATTTTGAAGGGGAGAAACTTTAAGCACTTTTAGTTTATATTGTGCATTTTCTTTAGTACATCATTTGTATGGTACATTTGTAACCGTTTGCTTTTGTAAGCTTTTAGGCTTTTGTAGCCATGCTTTGTAGCTTTAGTACTTGTTGTTAAATGTCATGCATTTTCTTTAAGTACAACACTCTTATGCCCTTTGTTGGATTTTTATCTTTAATGCAATTATCTTGTGTTGTTGCATTGGTTGAGTATTAGACATGCAAATGATACTTTGCAAATGAGCTTATTAGCTTGCACGTCCAGATGTTCATTCCATAAGTGAATGAGCATTGTGATCACTGTTTATAGTGATTGTTTGTTTTTGGTCAACCATGCTTTACTGCTAAAGTTCATTGTTGCTTGATCGCATTGTGCTTGCTCCATATGCATTACAAGTTTTCTGCATACAATGGTCTTATTGTGTTGTTATGTTTCAGGAGATACATGTACTTATGGTTCAAGAGCTTCACAGATTCTAGAGTTAGGTGTGAGTGAGTTTTGCTCAACTGTTCCCAACTCATGCGTTAAGTCTAGAGTTTGTTGTAGGGTTTTGTCATGGAATAGCCAAAGGAGGAGATTGTGAGGTTGAATTTAATCAACCATTTCGTTGGCTTTATTCCGTGCCGAATTTACTCGTTATTTAGCATTTAGTAACCCTGTATTTAGGTGGAAATCATGTAAGGGTAGTGTGTGAGAGAGTGTGAAGAAATGTTCAACATTGTGTAAAGAAGTAGGAGCTCGCGACTGGAACTCGCGGGTGGCTCACGACTGGCAAGCCGCCAGAAGTTGGTCACGTGTCAAGCATGCGAGAAGCTGAAGCGTTATGCTAGCTGTTGCACTACAGGACAAAAAGTCCAGATTGGCAATGCAGTTACCTCGCGGTGACTCAGTCAAGTAGCGAGGCCAAGCCGTCAGCCAGCTCTGTTTTGGAAAAACTGACTCTTCGCATTCCAAACACACACCACTATATATAGACCCTTATACCCACGAAATGTAGAGAGCTTCTAGAGAGAATTTTGAGAGAGAAACCCTAGAGAAAAACAAGATTGATTCATCCACAATCTTCATCTAAGAGACTCTTCAAATTCCTCTACTCTCACCCTCTCCATTGTTATATCGTTGAGATGTTCTTAGCCAAATCTTTTTCTCACCATACCCACATCTGTGAGAAGGCTATTTGGTGTTTTGGGAAGCAGTTAGGAAGGGACCAATTCATATTGGTTGATGTTATGAGCTATAGCGGAATTCGGTAAGCTAGAAAAGAAAAAGGTTCGGCGCAACCTCGTTGGAGCAAGAAGCTTGGAGGGCTTAGGTACATTGGGTAGATTAGGCTTGGAGGGTCTATTACTGTTCATGTATCCCACCTATATTTTCTAGTGGATTATTGATCGCTTGGAGGGCGGTAGAGAGGTTTTACGCCGAGGGCTTCAGTTTCCTCTTTGATAACACATCGAGTGTTGTCCTTGTGTTTGCATCTCTCTTCCCTTTATCTTTACCATTTAATTATTGCTGTGATTGTGATTATTTATGGTTTAGATTGTTTATCAATTCTATTATTAGCTTATGTTCATGTTTCGCACATTTATTGTTTGATAATAAGCTTAAATTGATAATTTGTAATTTGGGGTTTAAACATTCAAGGGTGTTTTATACACATATTGAACATTCAGGTGATTTGTTTGTGCTACCATACTTATTGTTTGTAAATGAATCTAATTAATTTCACTTCGCTAAATTAATTGATTAAGTTACCAAATGGGTCAATACATTCTTGACCTATCTTCTTTCTATGCTTATGTGCTGCCTTGGATATGATATGTATGATGGTAACATTAGCGTGTGTGTGAGTATAGAAGCAATGTTGAATGTGTCTTTAATAGGGTTAAGACATAAGACACAATAAGAGGAAGCCAACCTTAAGGTTGTGCGATTTTGGGTGCCTAACACCTTCCCAAGACCGTACCTTAATTCCGAACCCATATGTCTGGTAGTAAGATTAATGGTCCTTACTCGAGAGAATGCTATATAAATGGTTCGTGTTTGTGTGCGACAAATTCATATAGAAGAATCCGTGGATTCGGAGCTACATGTGGTCGTTTTAGTAAGTATTACAAGAGGTAGCTTTAAATTTAGGATTTAAATCTATTGTAAAACTTCCATTCTATTATAATGAATTTGTTACCTTGAGGACAGATTAGGTCAAATCATCCCCAGGTTTTTTTACCTTGAAACTATTGGTTTCATTGGTTTTCCTAGGTAATCATATCGCTTGTCTTCTTTATTTTTTCCGTACTTTATGATATTATTGTTTGTGTTTAACCTAGATCTCATAATAAACCTAAGTATCAACTTGGTTAATCAATTAGGTTAAACAATCTAAATGTACAGGGGTCTAAACAAAACAAACAAGCAATTTTGGAGAAGACTCATAGGTTTCTTGTGTTTCTAAGAAAGATAAAAGAGAAGAAGTAGAGAAGAAGTTACCAAATGAATATGAACCACTATTTATATCCAAAAGATTGTGACCCTTCAATAGGGAAAATTTTTAGGTACTATCGGAGTACCATAAATGCGTAGTCCCCCCTCTCACATGAATGGTAGGTCCCACCATGAATTTAATTAGTGAGATTCACCATTCATGTGAGAGGAGGGAGTACGCATTTAGCGTACTCAAAGAGTACACAATAATTTCCCCTTCAATAGACACATTTTCATTCAATATGTACATTTTTATCAATAAGCACATTTTCATTCAATAGTCACTTTTTTGGTCAATAGACATATTTTCATTTAATATGCTTATTTTAGGTCAATAGAAACATTTTCGTTTGTAGGCAACTTTTCGGTCAATAAGCACCTTTAATATATATCCAATATAAAGGCTTATGACATTTCAATTGACACTTTTTGATATATCCAATATGAAGGGTTATGAAATTTCAATAGTTGCCTTTTGGTATATCCAATTTGAAGGGTTATGACATTTTAATAGGCACCTTTTGGTATATATATTACACCCTATCTTGTATATATCTATAACACAAACTAAACTAGAGGCGCAACATTTAGTCTCTGGTTCCTTCCCTAAAAAAACTAATAAATAAAACAACATTTCTTTCTTCTACCTAACTAATAAAACTTTGCCCTATTTCTTTCAATATATATATATATATATATATATATATATATATATATATATATATTTAATTTCATGCATTTTTGCTTACTACTCTAGCTAAAAAATAATGAGTTTTTTTTTTTTTTTAAATTCATCCAGTAACTATTCTCGTGCATTACACGAATTAGCAACTAGTTTGAAATAAAACTAAAACTAAAACTAAATAAAATTCGACTTGTTTACAGTCTTATGAATAAAGAGAGAAAATAGTGCAGCAAACTGATGTTTCTTAAGGCAAGAATATAGGTCAACAGTCGGTACCGTAGCCGTTGGGACATTAGTGCCTCGATGGCTGAGATCATAACCATCATATGAAACCAATATTTGTAATATTCCGTTAAGTCTAAACTCTTTTCCTAAACGGAGATATAATATCACCCCACAACTTCTTTAATTCCTCATGCAATTAATGTTGATGATATATATGGGATAGATTGTAACATTTGAGACTTGAAGGAAAAAAAAATGGATTCAGATCTTCTAGATTTCCTAGGGTATTCTACCAAATAGATTTCCTTAAATCTTAACCATTCTTTAATGATTTAATGGTCTAAATTCTGCCATATTAGCATTTTACTAACAATATTTTTAATTGTTTTGTTTGCAACATTATTTTATTATTTTAAGAATATTGTTAGTGGAATGCTGACATGGCAGAATCTTGATCGTTAAATCATTAAAGAATGATTAGGATTTAAGGAAATCTACTGGTAGAGTTCCCTAGAAAATCTAGAGGATCTGAATCCAAAAAAAATATATTGTTGATCTTATCCAGTTATCCCACTCTATATGAGTCACAAAAGAAGGGATCGAGAACCCCATCGATTTTGAGTCATTGACCAAATTAAATTTAACAACTAAGCAAAGTAGCTAATGTGGTAAGAATATTTTAAAGAAATTCAATTTCTTTTTTGGTGAAATGGAAATCAAGTTTGATACTATATAATTGATGGATATATATATATATATATATATATATATATATATATGGAAAATGTTAATCAATACCTTAAGGATATTGGTTTAAAATATATTTTTAGAAACTTTTTATGGAAAAAGAAAAAAAAATTACTGCTTTTAATTTTATATTTTCCAGGAAATTGTGTCAAAACTTTCCTAAAAGTGTTTATTAACAATTTCCCCAAGGGCACAAGATAACATGACCCTATATATATATAGAACAAAGTTTCTCTCTAAACTCATCATATATATTTATATTGAGTGTGAATTTTGAAAATATAACCGTTATATTACATGTTCTTATAATATTCTTAATGCTTACAAAATTTTAAGAAAATCAAAGATCAATTGCTATGTTATCAAACAAATGTTATAATTTCAAGTTTTTGTAATCTAAAATTGTATATAAAATATAAGCTAATTGATCAAATGGTAAATAATATCCGATTCGAACGAAATTTGACATGCACGTTAAGAACATAAGGACTATGAAATTCAACAGTTAGATTTTCAAAATTCACACCCAAAAAAGAAATATATGAGAAGTTTAAAGAGTCTCTCTCCAAACTAGACTTTTTTCATATATATATATATATATATATATATAACAACATAAATATTATTGTTAATAAAATCTTTACTACAATCCCATTAAAAAATCTCTAAGAAAAGAAGAAAAGATTTCCAACAAAACTGGTTGATATCTTGAAGAACCAAAAAAGACAATGCACATAAAAACCAAACTGAAATTAGATATGTGTTTGGATCGTATCATGTCTAGTGCATTGATGCTCTAAATAGAAACTTAACCCCCAAAAGTGAAAGTAAAAGTTTAATCTTTATCCATTTATGTTAATATTAATTTATTGACTTCTTTATTTTTTCTTCAGTTGGGACTTCCACTCATTTTTTTATATCCAACACTTTGGAATTACGTTCATTTGTCAAGTTCAACCAAATTGCAGGTAGTCATCATTTAATCATTTTTTTCATTTGTCAAGTTCAATCAAATTGTATGTAATATATAGGTTGCACACAAATTCAAGGTCGCTCATAAGTTATCTAATAAATATGCCTTTTTCTCAGTTGTGAGGAATAACTAAATCATTTTCATGATTTCAGCTAAGTCATAATTTGAAATTTCTTTTTCAACCGGAAGAACTAATAATTAAATCAATCAATCAAATTTGATGCACTACTTTCGTTATAAGCCAACATGAAAGGGATTCAGTATTTGTGGAAGGATGAGCAAACTCCAAATCAGATCCTTCAGATAAACAAGTTTTCTAGGACCATCCACCACATGGGATATTAGCCAATTAATTACAGATAATTTGTTATAATAAAAGTAAATTAACAGGCCAATTTCGAAAAATTAAAAGTCCAAGTGGTTTTCCTTTGTTGTTGAAATTTTTTACGATATTTTTTCCTTTGCTCCATCACCATGTACTCTTTTCACTTTCCTTATAAAATAAATAATAAATAAATAAACACATGAAATATTGCAATTGATGAAAAATAAAATAGAAAATACAAAAGGTATGATAGAGAATTTATTTTCATTCTATATTTTGGTCATAAATAAAAATTCTTTATCCCATTTTTTATATTCCACTTTATACTCATCCAATTATGAATCTTGTGTTGTAATTTTTTTTTTTTCTATTTTAAATTTAGGTTATTTTATAAGGAAAAGGAAAAAGAGTATGTGGGAACTGGAAAATTGTATAAGATTTTTATTCATTTGCCTTGTATTCTATTTTAGGATATCCCAAAATATAAGGCCTCTTTTGGGAGGAGGGAATAAAATAAAATGGAAAGGAATGAAAAGAATAATTTTAGAATATTATTCCCTTCCCTTGTTTGAGAGTTTTAATGGAGGGAATGGAAAGTCTATTCCTTTGTTTGGGAGTTTAAGTGGGAGGGAATGGAATGGGTAAGAGGGAACACTTATTCCTCTCTATTCCCTTAAAATCTCAAATTTTCATTCTCCCCGAAATTGGGAGAAATGAGAGAAAATATAATTAGATTTAATGATTTTTTTACTAAAACTCTCAAAATACCCTTATATATTCAACCATTTATTTTAAAATAAGGGTCTAATAGTAATATTGTCATAAAATGATTTCATTCCATTCTCTCCATGTTGCTCCCAAATAAGATTACTTACATTCTATTCATTTTCTTTCATTTCCATTCTTTTATTTTAAAACATCCAATCAAGGTTACTTAATTCCATTCTTTTCCATTCCTTTCCCTTACTTAAATACATTTCATTCCCTTATGATCATTCAATTTTGTAGGGACTCAATTTGTAATGGACCCTTGACAATGAAATTTGTAGAGATGTGGGTAAAAAGGGCTAGGCACCAACATAGCAAACAATGGATGACATGAAAATCATAAGGATGATGGGCTAGTTAATTTGGATAAGTATTTTCTACGAGGATAAGGCCCATGACGTTGGTTAGGTGTTTATGACGATCTTGATAGTTTTGGCTAAGTGTTTGTGAGGATCCTAATGATTTTGGTTAAGTATTTGTGAGGCTCCTGATGGTTTTGGTTAAGTATTTGTGAAGCGTATTCATCCTCGACTCAGCCCGAGGATCTATTTCTCTTTAGAACTGATTTTTCAACCTTGTCCTTTCTTTTTTAGGACTCATAAATATCAGGGGCCTCCCCTTCCTTTTTGCTGAGAATCCTCTTAGTTATATAATATTGTTATAGTTAATCTTAACCGTCTATTCGTCGGTTATCCGGACACTATGTATATGGGTTTGTCACGTCATCTGCTTTTGTAGGTTTTATGTTAGTTCTCAGCCGCCTTTGCAGACTTTCTATTAGTTGGAGTGACCAAGGCACCTGGATTTGCTGATCACTTCACCATTAAAGCGGCCAGAAGGTTGGTGGCGTAAGTTTTAAGGGGTGAGAGATATTTTCATTCTATCAACGTCGGTTGGCTGAGGAGGTGGGCATCCTCGGCGAGGCCCCTTGAGGGCCTGGGCTTTTCCTTTTTACCTTCGGCCTCTATATTCTTCTCGACGCAGGCCTTGGACCGACTATGGAGTGGGCCAGGGTTGTTTAAATATTTGGGGCCCCACAAATTTCATTCCATTTCATTCCCTAATGAACTTCCAAATGGAGCCTAAAGATTAAATTAAACAATTTAATTTTAGAAACCTATATCTTCTTTTATTTGGAAGACAATTTCTGGGTTTGTGCCTTAAAATTCAATTTATTATCATATTTTAAGTAATAGTATTTAATTGCATGAGACTATTTTGCACATGAACTAATTGGACATTATCATATAGTCCTTGAAATGCATTGAATGTAATCTATATGCTTTAGTTACAAAAGATATAAATCACAAGTTTCTTATAAACTAAAAAACGTAGTTCGTAGTCGGCGATGAAATTAAGTGTTTTATTTGTGAAGACTATAAAGCTTAGAGTGCAAGTATAATTTCATAGTGGTACTTGTTATGTAATTAATGGTAGGTTTGGGCTTGTCAAAGAGCTAATGGAAGCCCGAAACCCATTGAAGTTAGAGTCTTATTTGTCTCATTGGTCCCAACTCAAGCCACTTACTAATACCCAATTGCGTTAACCCAAAAAGCCAAGTCCGATTAAATAATCAATTGGTTTTTAATAAAAGTTATTAAATAAAATAAATACCTAGACAGTTAAAATATACATACGACTAAAAGGAAAGAAAACTATTTTCTCTTGTATCTCTCTTGAAACGAACTGTTAATAACACAAGAAAAAGAACCTGTTAAGGTCAGTATGAGGTTAGTTGCGTGAAACTGTTACATATGAGTGTACTTTAGTTAGGAGGTTACTGATGTTTAATAGATTGAGATGTAATAATTTGTTGTAATTGAGAAAGTAGTTAGTTAGTTAGCTGGGAATAGTAGAATTGAGAAAGTAGTTAGTTCATTAGTTTAAAGTACTTACTTAGTTGGCTAGAATTGGGAATACTAGAATTGAGAAAGTAGTTAGTTCATTAGATTAAAGTACTTACTTAGTTGCTAGAATTGGGAATACTAGAATTGGTTACAAATATCTCGCAACTGAATTTAAAGTACTTAGTTGGCTAGGAATACTAGAATTAGTAGTTAGTTGTCTAGGAATACCAGAATTGTTACAAATAGCTAACAACTGAATTGTATAAAGGGGAACAAGGATCTCAATAATGGAATCATTGAAGAATTAACCCAAACCAGTACCTAATCTCTCTAATTCCCTATCTCATCTCTTCCACACTTCTTGGAGGCTGGGTTGGCCTCAAATTCAACCCAAACTATCTTCCTTTACTACTTAATCCTTAGAAAGATCTTAATGAAAAGTACAAAGAATTGATTAAGAGACCACACATCTTGGGCGCCAAGTGGAATTAGGGTAAAGGTAGAAGGTTTCCTAAGATTGACCTTCTATTTTGTTTTTTAGAATCACTACATTAAGGTATGCTTTGTATTCTTTGTTGTAGAATTAAAAATTGTATGTTATCTCTTATGAATAAATTAGATCCTTGTGTTTGCTTCCGCAATTTTATTGTATGTGATGCAAAACTATGTTTTTCAATAGACAATGCATAACACTATTGATGACTTTGATTGGAGTGAAAATAGGGAAGATAGAAAATGAAGTAGAGAAAATAAGAGAGATTTTAGCTGGGAAGGGTGTTTGATTAGAGTGATTTGGGGGGGGGGGGGGGGAGAAAATGTTGGGTTCGGTTGTTTTCTCCCTGTGCCTACCACTTTTTAGCCCTCCAAATCGGAGAGAAAATGGGGAGGAGAAAAGGTTGGTTAGCCCATCAATTTTTTTTTTCTTTCTTTCTTTTTATGGGTTATTTATTAAATATTTTACTTGCTTATTTTATTCCAAAATAATAATTTTTTTTTTCATTTATAAAATATTTGTATAAAAAAATTCATATAGGGGCATGAGAGAGTAAATTTATACAAACTCTATTTTTTATTCCCCACATTTCCATCCTCTAACCAAATACAAATAAGGAGAACTAAAATCTCTTTTATCTCTCTACTTTTCCATCATTTTCTCCATTTTCTATCTCCCCACTTTTCTATCTCCAACCAAACGAACCATATGTGTTAAATGACATTCCTTTATAAAATCGGATTTTGTAAGCCAAACTTAAATAACTTGGTTTGCCTTAATCTCCCAATTAAATGAGTTAGTATATTCTTGGTTTGCCTTAATCTCTCAATTAAATGGTTAAGTTTTGATGGTTGAATAAGTGATCTGAGATTAAATCACTACATATACAAAAAACTGATTAGTGTTTTGTTCTAATGATCTGATGATAAAGAGCTATCATTAGTAGATGTCATAAGCTGAAACCTTCTCTAAAAAAAAAGTTAAGCTTTGAACAAATGGACCTATAAAATAAAATTTTAAAATTTGCTCATGTTATCTTTAACTCTCAATTAAATGAGTGAGAGTAGCTCCAGTGTGGCTTGACTCTTCACACTGAGAAATTATTTGGTCCACTAGAAGGACTATTGAAGCGGTCCTCATAGTCTTTCTAACCAATAAAACACTTCTATTTATGTAAATGTGATATCACCTAGTGGGTTTTAATTTTTAATTTTTGTGCTGGTTAGGAATCTAACTCACATATTTGCATAAATGAAATTATTTCATTAGTTGGGAGGACCACTTCAGTAATTCACCCAGTGGACCTAATAATTTCTCGTTAAGACGTTTTTATCAACTGAAAAATCATTAGATATTCCTAAAATACAGTGACAAAATATTTCCTTACGTTGGATGATTTTAATTAGTAACATCCTTAATTACGTGAGAAAGAAAATACTACGTCATTGTAGTTCTAGATAACTGGATAATTATTATTATTATTATTTTTTTTTGAACGAAAGATAGAAATAACTGGATAATTACTATTGTAACCATAAGTGAGAGGTTTCTTGTGATGCATTTATGATGCTATGCTGACTATTAACTAAGTTCTGATCCAGGTATCAGTTATTCAGTTGGCTTGCAGGAGAGTCCAATGGTGTTCCAAAGTGTAGTCCTTTTTCTCTTCATGTCCTCGCTCATTTTCTCTTCAACCATCACCACTGCCATTGCTGCCTTGCCAAAACAACAAGAGCTAGATCGAATTTCAGCACTGCCTGGACAACCACCAGTAACATTTTCTCAATTTTCTGGCTACGTTACGGTCAACGAGCAACCTGGACGAGCTCTCTTCTACTGGTTGACAGAAGCCACTGCTTTTCCAGAAAAAAAACCTCTTGTTCTTTGGTTCAACGGAGGTTAGTTTAGCTTCTTTCTCACTTTTTATCTTTAATTTCCTCCGACTACTCTTCTCCTGTAATTCTAGGGTGCTAGTCTAGCTCTACTAGGAATGAATTACAATGTATCCATCTTGTAGCACTCTTCACAACATTTATATAGGAAACATGAATTACATGGGGTTTTTTCTTTCTTTCTCTTTTGGAAAACATAAAAAGTAGAACTTCAGAAAAACATTCCATTGGAAGCAAGAACAAGAATTAATTAAAAGCCATGAATTAATAAGCATTCAGAAGTCACAAATGGTGATGATGATATGTTTCTTTCATTAAAGAAGAACAATTCAAAAAAATGAGCTTAAAGAATACAACAATTTTAACCAACTTTTACACAATTGATTTAAAATGACATATGATGTGATTGATGACGTTAATCGTAAATTTATATGAAAGTGATATTATACTAATTATAATAATTTGCCATATGTGAAAAATGACTATGAAAACTATTGCCTCCTAACATTACTTGCTATAAAAGTTGTTACTATCTACTTGTGTTTAAATAGTTGAAACCGACATCAATAACAATAAAACGTATCACTATCTAATTGTGTTTAAATAATGTAGACCGACATTAGAATTAATATAAAAATATATAGCATAATAAAAATTATTAATGAAAATGTTTAGACCCTTTTGTAGTTGTACTCTGGTTATGTAATATATTATAAACCCGATTTAAAACACTAATATTATTATTTTTGTATGTGTTCTAATAAGTATTACTGTTTACTAAAAAAAAAAATAATAGGGAAGGTCATAACCTCATAGGTGAGGTGCTTCAATGTGGATTACTAAGGAGACAAATAATATATTTGTGAAAAGGTTGCACACAACTACAGATACTCATAAATAACATATATATTTTTTAAATAAAAAAGTAGAAAAGTTATACAGATATTATGTAGTGAAATTCTCAACTGCATACCCGGTACATATTTTGTTATCCCTTATGTGAAATGTTAACAAATGCTTTAAGGAAATTAGTTTGGACAAAGTTTGACAAATCCAACATTGGATTACATCTTTTTCTTATAACCTCCATATTTGCAAAATTTTTAGAAAATTAAAGATCAATAGCTATGTCATCAATAAATTGTTTAAATTGCAAGCTTTTATAATTTAAAATTATGTATAAAATATAATCTTATAGATCATATAGTAAATAATATCCGATTGACACAAAATTTGACATATGTATTAAGAGAATAAAGAAGATACAATTCAACGGTTAGATTTTCAAAATATGTTGTAATTTTTATTTTATTGAGTAAGGTTGTAGCGGCTACAACTAATTTTGTAATTAAATTTTGTCCAAATATTAATTATACATTGCGTAATTGTGCAGGGCCAGGTTGTTCATCGGTGGCATTTGGAGCATCAGAGGAAATTGGGCCATTTAGGATTAACAGGACTGGTTTATCACTTTATCTCAATGAGTATTCATGGAATAGAGGTAACAACCACTATTCAAATAATTAATATTCAGCGAGTTGGTGAACCTTTATCTTTGCAAATTTGTGGTTAAAATCTATCATGTGTTTACTTTTTATGCTTACAGAAGCAAATCTTTTATTTCTTGAATCGCCGGCTGGAGTTGGTTTTTCGTACACAAATACAATGTCTGACCTTAATGATTCCGGAGATAAACGAACTGGTACTAGATTATGATGATTTTATTATTATTATTATTAGATTACCATAAGATTATGTTGTAAGTGAATCCTATGCATTACCAATTTTGTGACACAGCTGAGGATGCTCTAGTATTTCTAATTAGATGGATGTCAAGATTTCCACAATACAAACATCGAGAATTCTACATTGCTGGGGAAAGCTATGCTGGTATGTATATATATATATATATATATATATATATATGCAACAAACAACCAATAACTTATTATTACACAATTATGAGTAATTCTAAATAATCATAAGCTAATCCTTTCATTCTTTTTATAGGGCATTTTGTTCCCCAGTTGGCAGAGAAAATTGTAGAATATAATAAGGCACTCTTGCAACCTATCCTCAACCTTAAAGGATTTATAGTAAGTAATACATAATTAACACAAATTTGAACACCAAGTTTGATCATAACTCTAATTAAAAATTTTCAATCAAATTATGCAGGTGGGAAATGCAGTTTTTGATAATTACTATGACGGAATTGGAACAATAGAATATTGGTGGAGCCATTCAATGATATCTGATACAAGATACCGATCAGTTCTCAAGAATTGCAATTTCAAGGTGGTAGAAAGTGAAAGATCACAACCATGTAAACAAGCAATGTACCATGCCATTACGGAGCTTGGAAACATAGATCAATTCAGTATTTATACACCAACTTGCTTGGCATCGCATGATAATACTATGAGCCCTATAAGGTTCAAAAATACTCCATTGCGTCGAAGGCTTTCTGAGTACGATCCATGTAGTGCAAATTATGCTGAGAAGTATTATAATCGGCTGGAAGTACAAAAGGCAATGCATGCAAATGTTAATGGAATTCTTCGTAACTGGACTGTTTGCAGGTTTACTATTTAATGAGTCAATAATTTTTGTTTATGTATTTACTTTTTAATAATCCAATAATTGGGAAAGAGTGATTTGAACCTAAACATCTTCATTAGAAACATTAAAAAAATATCAGTTGAGCTATAAGGTTATTAACTTTGTTTGTTTCTGAAATTGAAAACATAATCCTAGGCGTTTGATGATGCATCTGATTCCTATATGTACTTTTCTATTGTGTAGTGGTGTTCTCGGAATCGATCAAGGCAAAATTTGGAAAGATTCTGAATTTTCTATGTTGCCAACATACAAGAAGTTGTTTACAGCTGGTTTGCGAATCTGGGTTTTCAGGTAAAAGTTTTAAATGCTAAGGATAACAATTTTTATAATTAATTAAAGTACTATCGGTTTTTTTTTATACTAACATTACTTGTATTAATACACATTACAATACTTGTACCTTAAACTTTGAAGTTTTTATAAATAGATATGAATAAATAAATTATTAATCACAATGCATGAGAAACTATAAATTAAACTTAGTCACGTGGTAACTGGTAAGTAATTTTTGGCCGGTGACTTGGATTAATTGGGCTACGTACAACTACAATTGGCAAGACAACATTGAGACACTACAACAATGAACAAAAATACTATACTTGAGAAAACCTATGTGAATAAAATTTTGACACGACCCAACAAAGAAGAAGAACAATTCTCTAACCTGATCTTTGATTCAATAACATGCGCACTGTAAAAAGAAGCACTCTACTAGAACTTGTAGGCCTCAGTCTCTGAGCAATTTAAAGTCATTGACAGTGATATGGACAATATCCTTACGTAGTCCAATAGTACTTACCCTTTTGTTGAAAATCAATTTCACAATGTCTACTCACACAAACATCCCAATGAAAATTTAACACCATTTCTTTTCTTTTTCACCATAACATTTGGAAAAAGTTTAAGATAACAAAATTTTTCATGACTTCTTGTCATAACTGCAATGTAGCAGAATATGAGTTGTGAAAAAAAATTATAGGTCTATGTGAAAGCAACCGGTAATCAATTACAATCTGTCAAATAAGATAATTGTGATTTTTTTTTATTAGATTCTAGAATTACTCTAACATTAGTGTTGGTAGAAGTTCTTCTGTTGCAGTCAGCGACTCCTTCGCTTTTAGATTTCATCTCTTGATTTGGAAGGCCCTATATATGCCTAATGAGCATAACCTTGGGCTTGCCTAGCCATCTTCCTTGTAGACTTCTTGTTGTACCAAACTTCAAATTTGTAGCCAGAGTCCTTTAGCAACAATTTATATTTTGAACAACTTGAGATTGAATGCTTTTTCCTAATTATGAGAGAATTTTTTATAAGTTATCACCCTATAGTCTATACTCAATATGTGGCTCTCACATGCTGATGCAATTTTTTTAAAATTTTTTTTATAAAATCTTACATGCATATTATGATCATCTGTGTTTGCCTCCCGTGCATTGTTGATTACTTATTGTTTTTAGTTTAAAGTTTTTGTTTATAAACATAGTCAATTCCATATCGAAACAAACAAATAAGCATAGTAGATATTCTAATTTTTAAGGCAATTGCTCCTATGTTGATGAGAAGATTAATGATCAGTGTAATTGCAATTGCTTTTGATTTGAAAAGTAATAAAGAAGTATTAACAACGAGAAAGATCTAATTTTTTTAAGGCCATTGCTTCTATGTTGATGCAGTGGGGACACAGATGCAGTAGTTCCAGTGACTGCCACTAGGCTATCCCTCAGCCATCTCAATCTCACCATTAAAACTCTGTGGTATCCATGGAACGAAGATGATCAGGTAATTAAACACAGTTTCTTACCAAAAATCAATCAAAGCCTCCAACACACTAACAAAAATATATAGATACGTAGATAAAAATATTCACAAAGGAATGTTATATTAATCTGAAAATTAAATTTCATTTATAGGTAGGAGGATGGACAGAGGTCTACGATCAGCTAACTTTTGCTACAGTGAGAGGGGCTGGCCACGAGGTTCCACTATTTCAACCCAAGCGAGCACTCATTCTTTTCAAATCTTTTTTGGCAGGGAAGGAATTGCCAATTTTACCTAAATATGAGAATATAGATTATTGATTATGGAAATGCCAAAATTACCTGGATATTATAACTAAAGAAAATTGATTATCTTTGAGCAATTTATTAAGTGTGATTGTCTCATGATTCGTATTAATATATTACAAATCCAAAATTAGTGCCTCTATATATGGAACAAGATCGTCTCCATTTCAAGTCACAAATCCAATAAATAAAATCTTAACTGTGGCATTTTTACCAATGGCTTCCCTATGTTGCATGCCATTTAGAAACCAATTGAGTAACCCAATTCAATCCTTAATTAAGGACCAAAAGCATATTTAATTTTTCTTTAAAGCCATTTCACATATTATGAAAAAAACACATGACTAGCACCTGCAAATGAATGACAATTTCAACAACAAATCTAACCGAATGAAGGAAAAGACATCCTTAGAACATTTCTGGATTCAAGGTCATAGTACAAGCAAGTAGTCCTGCCTTGGTTTGTAATCGTATACAAAATTGAAGTGCATATCAGATACCAGTATGAGATGAAGAAATAATTACTTTGAACCCTCACCAATGCCTGGAGGCATTCCCAAGCTCTGAGCAAGATCACTCATCCTCTCCTTCATGGCCTAAAAAATATAAAAGCCGAGACTTTCGGTTTTATAGCAATTGGCAAAGGTGGAAGAAGAGTTTTGAATACAAAAAACTGAAATTCTCATGACCTGGACACTCTTCTGATGTGCGTCCTTGTATGCCTCAGTAACTAAAAGTGAAAGTGTAAAGTTGTAATTTACAACTGTGTATTTGTTGGCTTTTATTCCGTGCCAAATTTGATTGTAATCATGTTCAATCGTTTAATACCCTGTATTTGTTGTGGGACTTGATGTAAGGGGTGTGTGAGAGAAAGAGTGTTGAAGACTCAAGCATTTGAAGAAGAAAAGGATTCTCGCGGGTATCTCGCGGGTATGTCGCGACCAAGCTTCCCGCGAAGTGAAGCATGTGCCAGGCACATGATGGAATGCGAAGAGTCATGCCAGGTGGAGACAACTGTGTCTCGCGAGTATCTCGCGGGTAAGGCCGTCCCGCGAGACACCCGCGAGACTAGCTGTTCTGCCAGCCTGTACTTTTTGAGTCACACCTTTTGCACCCCTCCTATATATATCACCCTTACCCACAATTGTTGAGGGATGCTTCAGAGAGAAAAACCCTAGCCAAACACATTGGTAATTAGAGATTGTCTTCCCCACCTTCTCTAAACATTTTTGCTTGTGGTATCTCCTCAACCCTTCCCTCTCCATTGTCCATATCTTTGAGAGGTTGATCGCCCAAACACTTGACACACCTTAGAGAGTGCTGAGTGATGTTTTGGTGCTGCTGGGAAGCATAGGAAGGAGCCTTTAATGGCAG
The DNA here is from genome assembly GCA_023736055.1 of Quercus glauca. Classification (NCBI taxonomy): domain Eukaryota; kingdom Viridiplantae; phylum Streptophyta; class Magnoliopsida; order Fagales; family Fagaceae; genus Quercus; species Quercus glauca. The sequence goes on along the minus strand of CM043315.1, from coordinate 49,901,613 downwards.
ATGCAACATGGAGCTTGTTGCGGGATCCGGATAACTAGGACAAGACACGGTTCCGAGAAGCCTTGTTGGAGTAGGAGCTTGGAGGGCTTAGGTACATCGGGTAGACTAGGCTTGGAGGGTCTTTTGCTAATCCATGTATCCCAACTGATTGTCTAGTGGATCGATTTCCGCTTGGAGGGCGGCGGAGAGGTTTTTCGCCGAGTTCTTCGGTTTCCTCTTCGATAACACGTCTCGGTGTTATTTGTGTTTGCATCCTTCTTCCCTACTCTTGTTCATTTCATTTTTACTGCTGTGTTGCTTTAATTTATGGATTAGAGTAGTTGTTTGTTTATACGCTTGTGTTTGCACTAGTCCGCACTTGTTAGTAAGTTAGTGTAAAATCAACCAAGCCGTAATTTGAATTTGGGGGTCTAAACCGCTCGTGTGTTTTTAACACATTTTCGAGCTTTCAATTGGTATCAGAGCGGGTACACTTGCTGAGGTTTAATTACCTAAGTGTGATCCTTGACCCTTCTTGAGATGGACCGGTCTCAATCGCTCAATGTTCCACCATTTTTTGATGGGAACAATTATGCATTCTGGAAAGTTAGAATGAGAGCATTCTTATGTTCTATCGATGATACCGTTTGGGATGCGGTTGAGATAGGTTGGACCAAGCCGGTGGCTCCTAAGTCCACTTGGGATAAGGCAGCCCTTGCGGCAGCAAATGCTAACAGTAAAGCTTTAAATGCTATCTTTTGTGGTGTGTCCCCTGATGAATTCCACAGGATCTCTCATATGACAGTAGCCAAGGAAGCTTGGGAGATTTTGGAGACTACCTATGAGGGTACAAAGAAAGTCAAGGATACAAAGCTCCAAATGCTCACCACCAAATTTGAAGAACTCAAGATGAGTGATGATGAACCATTTGACTCATTCTATGGGAAGCTCAATGAAATTGTCATTGCTAAACTCAATCTTGGGGAGAAGATTGAAGACACTAAGGTGGTGAGAAAAATATTGAGGTCCTTGCCTGAGAGTTTTAGAGCAAAGGTTACAGCCATAGAAGAAAGCAAAGACTTGGATGAGATTAAGATTCAAGAGCTGATCGGTTCTCTCCAAACCTATGAGCTGGGATTGCCTTCCCATAAAACGAGCAAATCGTTTGCTCTTAAAACCATCAACGAAAGATTGAATGATTCCTCCGAAGAAGACGGAGTGGAGAAAGAAGTAGCATATCTTGCAAAGAACTTCCGCAAGTTTCTGAAAATGAAGAACAGTGGGAAACCGTTCAATAGAGAAAAGTTCTCTTCTTCAAGAGGTGATAAGAAAGAGTTTAAGAGAAAAGAAGGAAAGGACTATCAACCCTCTCCAGACATTGTGTGCTATGAGTGCAACGGTCATGGACATCTCAAGAAGGAGTGTCCGAATTTTCTGAGGGGAAAAGGAAAAGCATATGCTACAACGCTCAGTGACTCTGAATCTTCTGATTCTGACTCGGAAGAGAGCTGTGACGGTGAGGGAAACTACTCCGCTTTCATGACTATTGCTCATGAAGATTCCTCGGATGACTTGGGTGCACTTGAGAAGGAACTTGGTGAACATTCTGATTCAGAATCTGCTGGAGTTGTGGAAGAATCAGACGCTGAAGAGGAAGAGAATATAGCTAATCCTCAAGAGAATTACTCCTCACTTCTTGAGAAGTCAGGGGAATATGCAAGAATAGCCAAGGCAGCTGTGAGAAAAATGAAGAAAGCAGAGGAAGACTACCGAAGTCTCATGATCAGACATAAGGAGGCCAAATGCGAAATAGAAGGGCTGAATGGTGAGCTGTCAGAAGCATACTTGAAGATCAGATTTCTTGAGCAAGAGGTGGTGCAAGCGCAAGCCAAGATAGAGAGGGTCTCCTCCAGAAAGTTGGATGATGTTATCTCATCCCAAAAACATTCTTCAGACAAGTCCGGATTGGGATATACCGGAGGAAGTAGCTCATCAGTCAAAGCTACCAAAGAAGTGAAATTTGTGAAGGCCGTAGAGCAAATTGTAGAGGAGGCCGTTCCTGAGAATGTTAAGGTTGAAAAGAAGAATGTAAATGAGCAACGGATGATGAATAAGCCTCGAAATCAAGCTGGAGGTAGACACGAAACCAGAGCAAGATCTCTCTCAAGACCTCAACGGGGTCCTAGAACGGATTATGTGTGTCACTATTGCGGATTGCAAGGACACACCAGACCCAACTGTCAAAAATTGAGAGCAGACAATAATGCAAGCATTCCTCGATCACGTGGAAGAAGGAATGACAATAGAGCTTGGGGTGGTGAGAACTTAAGAAGCCAAACTCGTGATGCCGGAGTGACAGACGTGATGAAGATGATCGGTGCCTTCACCACTTGCTTGGAGAGTTTCACCAGGAGGTTTGAAAGTCCAAACTCTCGTACCCAATCCGTCAAGGATATCACCCCAAACGCACGTGACGTGTGGGTGAAGAGGGGTACTCATGCATAAGTACTATAATATGTCCATGCATTAATTCTTTCCATGTTTAGGGACATTTGTTGTTGCATTGCATCATGCATTACTTTCATGGTTTGCACTTACTATTTTTTCCTTTCTTGTTCTGTTTTGGGTGTGTTTCAAAAAATTCAAAAACCCATAAAAATTATAAAATCTAAAAAGTTTGATCACTTTGTTGAGTTTTGTCTCAAATCATGTTTTGCCTTGTACCTTTGTACTTATGGCTTTGTGCATTTAACGAGCTTAGCTTGTCCCTCATGCACTCATATCATAGTGGAAGAAATTCTGAAATCTATGTGACGGTTGTAAATAGATCTTCAACCTTGTCATGAATGATTAGTGAATGGTTGTGTTGATCTTGATACATGCATAGACTCATGCCTATATATCTTCCCACTTTTATTTTTCTTGCTTAAAAGAGCTCTCTAAATGTAAATCTCCAAATGAAAAGAGATATAGAGCTGCAAAAGCCTGTCGCACAAACTAGTATTCGACTAGGAAAAAGGGAAAGCGACCAAAATAAAATGTATGATGCCCAAAAAGCCAAAGGCTAACTCATCAATTGAAATATCAAAAATTTCAGGCATCTCTCTCTAAATGTGATTCTCTTTGCTCAAAAGTTGCAAATGAAGTGTTAAGAATGGAGCCAAATGAAAAGCTTCAATGAATTGTTATCAAGTACGTGTGGGAGGTCATATATGCATGTTTCCATAATTGAGATAGGTCACATAATCTAGTGCTAGTTGTGTATGCCTTGATTGAATTGATCATTGAAGCCTCACATTGGTCTAAGGACTATCTCATTTTTGATATCCACACACAACACACAAGTCTATGTTCTATGAATGTCATAATCATTTGTGTGATTGTACTTGATTAAATGTGTTTCACATGCTCAATCTTTGTTGATCAAATCCAAAAAGATTTTTGTGAGTTTTATTTGTTTTTGAAAGTGATTTTAGACTTTCTTGTGTTTCTTTTTGGTCAAATTGCATTCTGTGTGTTTTTCTTCAGAAAACTGGTTCAGGGGTTATTTCGCGACTGTCTCGCGACTGTCTCGCGACCAACAGCTTCTCGCGAAATGCGGTTTTGCAAAAACTGAGATTTTCTTAAAATCAGACAGAGAATCTCGCGACTGTCTCGCGACTGCGTCGCGACTTAGAGCTTCTCGCGAAAATTTTGTGCTTCAGTGGCACCTTTCGCGGTTGTCTCGCGACTGTTTCGCGACTCCCTTACCCGCGAAAATCGCGTGTTTTCAGTTTTATAGGGCTGATGTGATAGTTGTTTCAAAACATCAAAACTTCCCTCCCTAAAAACTTTTTTCGAACCTCTCTCAACCCAACTCACTATTTCATCATATCCCCTACCAAATCAAGCGTTTTTCTGCATTTTCTTCTTCAAGGTATGTTGATTAACCATTTTCTTCTAAGTTTTCACTTAGATTTTGCAGAATTTGTGGTTAGGGTTTTGATTTTTGGGTATTTTCGATCCTTTGGGTTGGTTTACAAAATTGAGTGGAGTTTGCGTCATATTTTTGATTGGGTTTTGTTGCATTTAATCTTGTTGCATCTGTGTTGGCCCCTTGTGGCATTTTATCATGTATTTAGGCAAGATTTTACCATGTTCATGCATTGCTCACACTTAGAGTGTTCTTATGCACATTAGGTGTTTGATAAAATGTCCAAATGACATTTTTGTGCCTTTTTGAAATCAAGTGATTTCAATCTGTGGATTCTTACTCCATTTGGTCATTGAGTGTGTGTTTCTATTACTTTACTCATTTTGCACATTCCTAGGCACATTGAGACACTCCCCATGCATATTAACTACACACACATGCCCAGTTACTTAGATTTATGTAATGTGTGTCTGTCAATCATCATTCACGGCACTACATTTGTCTTGAAACTAACATGAATCTGATCAAACTCTGTGCTATGGTTTGTGTGCTGTGCACATGTTTCCTGGTATCTTTGGGTGCTCTTTTGCACAGATGTCTCCGTTCAAGACTTCAGCTGTGAAAGGTGGCAGCAACAAAGGGAAAGAACCAATCATCGATGTTGATGAAGACTCCCCGAGACCAAAGAGAGCTCGTGCTTCAACTGGAATCTTTGATCCTAGCTTGTTTCGCTCTCATGCTGCTTTTGAATCCTATAAAAATCTCTTCCGAGATGCTCCTTTGTTGGTTGAAAGAGCTGTGGATCAGTCATCTCTGTTAGATACTCAAATTCCCACTTGGTTCGCCACCAAAGACTGGAATTTTCTTCTCTCCGATCTTGAAGATGCCTATGAGAACATGGTGAAAGAGTTCTATGCAAATGCTGTAGTTGAAGGAGAAGTGATCAAGTGCTGGGTTAGAGGAAAACGGTTCTCAATCACCCCGGTTTATCTCTCCGAGATTCTTCACATCAACCGGCCCATACTTCCAATCCCACCCGTATATGATGAGCTGGTTCCATCTGAGGGCACGCTTCGGAGAGCATTAGGAGATACTTTGGAGTTCTCCTCCAGCAGATCATCGATCAATGTGGCCTCACTTTCTCCAGAATTAAGGCTTCTATCAATGATCATGTGCAACAATCTCTATCCGTTGTCAAGCACAGGTTATATTAACCTTGGACGAGCATTATTTCTTCATGATCTGGTATCTGATGAGGAAATTGATGTATGTTCCCACATCTTCCACATACTGGCTAAAACGGTGAACCGAACTGCCTCAAGGAATTGCATTCCCTTTGGTCGTCTCATTTCTCGAATTTTAAAACTCAAAGGTGTGCGTCCCTCTGCTGATGAGCGCACTTTTCCTAGGCCAAGTCCAATTAATGGCCGTACTCTTCAAGCAAGTATGAGCCATACAAAGAAGAATGTCAAGCAAGAACATCATGCTCCCGCAGGAAGCTCGAGTTCTACCTCTCATTCTTATGATGAAAAGTTTGACACCATCATGGTTGCACTTCAGGATCTTAGCACCAAACTTTCAGGACTTACTCAGATCATGTACTCCCAACACTCCCGTCTTGATAAGCAATTGACCTCTCTTGAAACTCAAATGGATGAAATTCAGAGGAAGCTAGAAGAGAATGAAGACTAGCTATTCCATGACAAAAAGGGGGAGATGATGTCAGTGACAGGGGGAGTAGTGATAGGGGGAGAAGCAGTTGCAAGAAGTCTAGTTGTCATGTTTTCTCTATGTTTATGTTTACTTACTGCTCTCACCTGGCCTTTTGGTTTAAAGCCTTGCCACTATATGTCTAAATCGTATTATACTTAGTAGTGTTTCTTTTCAGTATATGTTTGTGTTTGTTCTATGCTTTGTGGCATATGTGCTATGTGGCATTTTCTTGTACCCATGTTGCTTATGTAAGCTTTAAGGGTTTGTTCCATGCATAAAATTTGTAGGTCTTTGTGGTTTGTGCCATGCATTTGCTATACCATGCTTATGCAACCTTGATGCATGTTTGCTTGTAGTTCAATGTCATGCATTGTTTCTTCAAGTACATCACTCTTGTGCCCTAGTAGGATTGTTCCTAGATGCAAATACTTCGTGTATTTCGCATTGGTTGAGTGTTGGAGTTGCAAATGATTCTCTTCAAATGAGCTTATCATCTTGCATATCCGGATGTTCATTTCATGTGTAAATGAGCATAGTAATTGCTTGTGTATAGTGATTACTTGTTTGATCTTGCCATGATCTAGTGTTTCTATTTCATATAGCTTGATCCTGTTTTCTTTATTGCTCCATATGCATTTCAAGTTTTCTACATGCAATGATATTAGTGTGTTGTTGTATTTCAGGAGATACTGGTTCATATGTTCAAGAGCTTTTCAGAATCTAGAATTAGGTGTGAGTGAGTTTTGCCTTTGTTCCCAAACTCACGTTTAAGTCTAGAGTCTGTTTTAGGGTTTTGTCACGGAATAGCCAAAGGGGGAGATTGTAAAGTTGTAATTTACAACTGTGTATTTGTTGGCTTTTATTCCGTGCCAAATTTGATTGTAATCATGTTCAATCGTTTAATACCCTGTATTTGTTGTGGGACTTGATGTAAGGGGTGTGTGAGAGAAAGAGTGTTGAAGACTCAAGCATTTGAAGAAGAAAAGGATTCTCGCGGGTATCTCGCGGGTATCTCGCGACCAAGCTTCCCGCGAAGTGAAGCATGTGCCAGGCACATGATGGAATGCGAAGAGTCATGCCAGGTGGAGACAACTGTGTCTCGCGAGTATCTCGCGGGTAAGGCCTTCCCGCGAGACACCCGCGAGACTAGCTGTTCTGCCAGCCTGTACTTTTTGAGTCACACCTTTTGCACCCCTCCTATATATATCACCCTTACCCACAATTGTTGAGGGATGCTTCAGAGAGAAAAACCCTAGCCAAACACATTGGTAATTAGAGATTGTCTTCCCCACCTTCTCTAAACATTTTTGCTTGTGGTATCTCCTCAACCCTTCCCTCTCCATTGTCCATATCTTTGAGAGGTTGATCGCCCAAACACTTGACACACCTTAGAGAGTGCTGAGTGATGTTTTGGTGCTGCTGGGAAGCATAGGAAGGAGCCTTTAATGGCAGATGCAACATGGAGCTTGTTGCGGGATCCGGATAACTAGGACAAGACACGGTTCCGAGAAGCCTTGTTGGAGTAGGAGCTTGGAGGGCTTAGGTACATCGGGTAGACTAGGCTTGGAGGGTCTTTTGCTAATCCATGTATCCCAACTGATTGTCTAGTGGATCGATTTCCGCTTGGAGGGCGGCGGAGAGGTTTTTCGCCGAGTTCTTCGGTTTCCTCTTCGATAACACGTCTCGGTGTTATTTGTGTTTGCATCCTTCTTCCCTACTCTTGTTCATTTCATTTTTACTGCTGTGTTGCTTTAATTTATGGATTAGAGTAGTTGTTTGTTTATACGCTTGTGTTTGCACTAGTCCGCACTTGTTAGTAAGTTAGTGTAAAATCAACCAAGCCGTAATTTGAATTTGGGGGTCTAAACCGCTCGTGTGTTTTTAACACATTTTCGAGCTTTCAGAAAGTTTCTGCACATAGTATCCCATATAGTATCCCATCCATCACTGTAATCAGAACCCCAAACCAATTGGACACTCTAAATTATTTCCTACATCCTTTGAAGATTCTTCACAATTGGAAGGATGATGGAACCGCATATTAACCAATTAAATAGTTTTCTTCTTTTTTAAATATATTTCCAACATATGCACTTTATAACAATCGGATCATTACATAGGCATGTTTTTTAGCCTAAACATCAAATGGTTGAGAATCATTAGATAGTTATCAAGATTTTTTTTTAAGTGTATAATTTTTACTAAAGGGAAAATCTTTTTTTTTTTTTTTGAGAAACCAGCCATCCAGGCAACTTTAATTAAAGGACGAAAAATCCTACAAATAACAGTTATACAGATCCGGAGGAACAGACTCCATCCAAACCAATAAAGGACTAGACAACCTAGCTCTCTTAGCCAAGGCGTCTTTTTTTAAGGCAAGAACAGACTCCATCCAAGCAACTTTTTTTTTAACCTAACTCTAATTCAACGACAAGAAATTTTATTAGCTAATTGAGTTAACTGAAACCCACCTGCAAGTAATTTATCTAATATCATAAAACAAACCAGCTATTTTGGGTTTTTTTTCCTGTAATTGCATCAAGAATGCAAGTTCTGTATCGGTTGGATTCAAAGTAATTTAGGTAAGATGCATATCTAGATATGTTTATATAATTATACGTCTATGCTATAATTGAAATGAAATCCTACCTATGATATAATGTAACCAAATTTCAACATTTTTGGACACTCAAATTCCATTATCTTTTCAACTAGGAGATGAAAGTCTGTTTTTTATGGTTTTCTTTCTGGTTGGACCTTACATCAACAATTTTTTATGCAATGCAAAATCATTCCCATATTAACTAGCTATAGGCCGTGTGTTGCACGGTTTTATGAAAAAACTTATAAAATAAATGTATAAATAATTATATATTTTAATAGATTCAATAAAGATAAAAAAAAAAAAAAATTATCAAGTGTAAATAATTATCTCACTAAAATAAGGAGTAAGATTTCTTCCTAAAGTTAAATTAAATTGATAATTCCAAATTTAATTTTAAATTGATAATTATTTTAAAAACACGTACTAAAAAATTGATAAATCTGAAATTAATATAATCTTGATAATGTTATAAATTAAAATTAAATTTGATAATTCAAGAATACATGTGTAGAACATCTTGATAATTTGATGTAACATAAAAATCAAATAAGAAAATTGTTAAAATTAATCTATTAATTCTAACCATATTTAATCATTAATTCTAAGACCCTAACCCTAAGCATATAAATTAGATCAAAGTTAAGAAAATTAGTTTAAACAAAAGGCAACCAATACACAAAATCTAATCAATTTAATAAAAACAAAATACAAAAACAAAGAAGGAGCCTTTAGAAACTTGACAATGTTTTTGAATGTTTTGAATTCATTAATTAAAATCACATGAAGACAAAAAACCAATAATAACACTAAAGAAAATAAATAAAATGAAAATAGTAATAATAAAAGAAGAAAAAAATGCATACCTACATTGTCATGGGGTTTAGACATTCACATATTGAAATAAGCTTCAATCCAAAAAAGATATATAGGGTTATATATATTGGTAGAGTTCCATTTGAAATATAATTCATTTAAATCTTATTGAAATTAAAGATATCTAATCAATGTGTTTTTTTTTATCCCATAAAAATTGGAATTAAAAAAAGGTCATATGAATAGAATGAAAAAAAAAAAAAAAAAAAGTTGATTCAACATAATGTAACATATAAAAAATTAAAAATTAAAAAAATTAAAAAAAAAAGAGAGAAAGAGAACATGGTTGATAGCTATAAGGAATTTTAATATATATATATATATATATATATTTAAATGCCATCAACGTAGAGATTATCAAATTAATGAAGATACATACTTTTTTTGGGATAGATAATGATTATCAAATTATTGAAGATATATACTGTTTCTTGGGATAGATTATATTAATCACCTCTTGAAGAATTTGGATTGTGCTTATCCCTTAATAATCAAGTTTTGTAGCTTTATATTGTGATAAAATAATATTAATTTAATAATATTAAAATTTTGAAAATTTAGATGATAAATATTATCTAAATTAAATTTTTATATGTTAAATATTATCCCCTAATTTAAGAAATATATCCTAACAAATAAAAAATAATGTTAATTAGATAATAAATATTATCTAAATTAAATTTTTGTATGTTAAATATTATCCCTTAATTTAAGAAATATATCCTAAAAAATAAAAAATAATGTTAATCTAAGAATAAATTAGAGTTCTAGTAGTATATTATTCTTTTTTAGTTCTTTAAAATTATAAAAATTTAATAAAATTTCTGCAATTTGGTGAAATCACGTGGTGTAACTACAGCTTCTAAGCCCAACTTTTATTATATATAATATAATATGATATGATATAATGTAATAGAAACGTGTGTGCGGCATGTGTGCAGGTGTGTGCTTGTAGAATTTTTCATCCCTTTTTATGAAGCTTTTTGTTGATGTATGGCAACTTCAGATCAAGTCATTTTGACCTCATGATAGTTGATATTCAGGTCTTTTGAATGATTTAAAAGAAAAACATCAAGTTGCAGCATAGAACAACAACAAAAAATTACCTATACTTTTTTTGTCATGCCATTTGGAGGCCAAAATTAGATTTTAACGAGTCCATATAATAATAGGCATGTTTAGTTTTCACTGATTTATTTGATACAATGTAGGTCCTGAAGTTGACCGATTAGCAGCAATGGCTGGAAAGTATAAGGTATATTTGGTAATGGGTGTGATAGAGAGAGATGGATATACACTCTACTGTACTGTTCTGTTCTTTGATTCTCAAGGTCGTTACCTGGGAAAGCATCGGAAACTTGTGCCAACAGCAATGGAGCGTATTATCTGGGGATTTAGAGATGGATCGACAATTCTAGTCTTTAGAAGAGGCATTCTATTTTCCCAACAAATTACAGCAGCTAATTTTGTATTTATTTCATTCCAAATTTTAATTATATGCCACGTGTCTAGTATTATGGCAAATACATTGACATATACAAATAATATTTGAGCACGTGACATTGTTTGTCTAATCATACCAATTAAACATAAGAAGTTGCCATATGTTATTATAGAATACTTTGAAAATGCATAAGTGTTATCGTAGCATGCATCCATCAGTTTTGAGATCCAACTTTTATAATATATTATAGATAGGAAACATCTAAAAAAAATCAAAAGAGCTTACCAACCGTTTTGTAGTACTTAATTTTTTTCAACTTTTTGAAAATGAACTGCTTGAAAGAAGATTAGTACTTAGAAAATGAAGTTTAAAAATACTATACTTTGAAAAGGGATGATTTCAAAACAGGATGAGATACCCACAAACAAAGCCAACAAATAGGCCCATTGCCCAAGCTATGAGCAACAAAATTAGCATTTCAGCTACTAACAAAAAAAAAGAAAAAAAAAGAAGCAAAATAAGGGAAAATGAACGTTATAAGACAAAAGATTCGTAAGGTCTAGGCCCATCTCTCTTCATAGAAAGTATTATGGTATTAAAAGCCCAAATTGTCATTCTTGGACATTACTACAAGTTTGTTTTGTTGGCCCAATAGGTTTTGTCTTATAGTTACATTGGACCAATGGAGCTCTATTATTGGATTTCATCTCCATTTTTGATGGTCAGCTGTCAGCACATGAGATGAGACCTATTGGGTTCTCTCTTTAGTTCCATCGGGCCAATCGAGCAAATTAGGTTCTGTTGGATTTCATCCCCATTTTTGTTGGTCGGCACAAGAGATGAGACCGACCTATTGGGTTCTGGCTTTGGTTCCATTGGGCTAGTTTTGACCAGAGGAAACGTAGGATAAGCAACTTTTTAATGTTGTCAGTTTTTTTTAATGGTCTAAATTAAGGGAAGTTTATTGAAAGGATAAAAGAGGAAAAAATGTTTATTTCTAAATTGGTTAAGAGGAAAATTTTTTACAAATTATTTTTGTGTATTTTTTATATTTTATTTAATTATCATGGATTTTATCAGTTGAACCAATTAGAACCTATTAATTTGTGCAACTTAGATGGATTGTTTTCATCTGATCAGGTGTTTTTTTTTTTTTTGCGTAAATGCACTTTTAGTCCCTACATTTTGGGGTCATTTCTATTTTAGTCCATACATTTTCGTTTTACCACTTTTAGTCCCTAAACCAATTAACGCGGGACATTTAAGTCCTTACCGTCACCCAACTAACAGAAAAAGTTGACGTGGCAAACGGAGTGCACTGTTTGCACAATAAATACTGACGTGTCTATTAAAATATTATTAAAAAAAAGAAAAAACATAATTAAGAATGCCACGTCAACTTAGAATTTTAAAAATTAATTTATAAATTTTAATAAAAAGAAAAAAAAAGAAAAAACAAAACTAAAAATAAAAAACACACGAATTCAGATCTAAATCATACAAACCCAGAAAATCATACAAACCCAGAACAAACAAGAGCACAAACCCAAACAAAATCATACAAATCTAGAAAAATCATAAAAGAATATTGTGAAAAACATAATCAATCCATATATATGCACAAACCAAATCATCCAAAAGAAAAAATAGATTTAAATCCAAAATTTAATCAATACAATCATTAACAAAATACCCACAAAATTGAACAAACTCAGCTCAATCCCTCAACCATACCAACAACAACAAACACAACTCCCACCCAAACAGAATACCTACAAAACCATTAACCCAGCACACCTCAAACTCTTTCACTCAGTAAACTCCCTTGACCGAATCTTAAGCCCTCATCAGAAAACCAGATTTGAACGATGAAAACCCCCACTCAGATCAACAAAAATCGTTACCCACAAACCCACCATCAGAGTGCGTCGCCACCTATCTCCATTGAAATCTCCACCACTGAACTGAGAGATAGAGAGATTAAATAGAGAAAGACCCACCAATTTGAGACAAAAACCACCTACCGATCCAAGAGCACCCACCGATCTAAGATAGAGACCCACCGATATGAGGCAGAGACCCATTACTCTAAAAGAGACATTGATCTGAGATAGAGAAAGAGAAACCTAATTAAGAGAGAGAAAGATTTGGGTTTTCAGCTAAGAGATTGAGAGAGTTTGAGCAAGATATTTTGAGCTCAGAAAGGAGAGCTCAGGGAAGAACATGTTCTACTGAAGCTCGCAACAGCGGTCCTCGAACACGGCAAGGACTGAGGGGTTTTTGCCGATTGTATCGGCTTCGCTTTGCGTGAGAGAGGCAGAGAAGCCATCTCTTTCTCTAAACCCAGATCCAAAGAGAAAGCCGAAAGAGAGATAGAGATAGAGATTTGGATCTGAGAGAGTGAGAGAGATTTAGATGAAAGAGAGCTTCATTTTAGACTAGAGAGAGCTTTAGTAAGTTGAATCTAGTGGATGAGCAATGACCAAAATATTTTTTATTTGGATTTCAAATAAAGGAAAATTTTGTTGCTGGGTTTGCTCTTTAATTTTGGGTTTGATGTCATTGCTGGGTTTATTTTTTTATTTAAGAAGAACATTGAAGAACAAGTTGTTATGTTCTTAGATCTGTAATTTTTTGTTTTTAATTTTTGTTTTTAATTTTTTTATTTAATTAAAATTAATTTAAATGCTGACGTGGATTTTGTAATGCCAAAATAGATTTTTTAATTATTATTTTAACGTGCCGTCAGCTTTTTCTGTTAGTTGGGTGACGGTAAGGACTTAAATATCACGCGTTAATTGGTTTAGGGACTAAAAGTGGTAAAATGAAAATGTAGAGACCAAAATAGAAATGACTCCAAAATATAGGGACTAAAGGTGCATTTACGCCTTTTTTTTAAATCTTTTCATTTTTTATTTGACCATGTGGTTATAACCTAGGCGAAAAGTACCTTTAAGTCCCTACATTTTCAGGCAATTCCCATTTTAGTCCTTACATTTTATTTTTACCATTTTTAGTCCCTATCTTGAAAAATGCTTCCCGTTTTGGTCCCTGCCGTTACATCAAAAATGGAGAAAGCTGACGTGACAAACGACAGGAATAAATAATACTAAATTAATGTCCACGTGACCTAAATTAATAATAAAAAATGTTTTTTGGCATTAAAAAATGCCATGTTGGCATCTAAATTAAAAAAATTAATTTATTAATTTTGACTAAATTAAAAACAGAATAAAAAACTAAAAATCATATGAATTGAGATCTAAGTGTATCTTAAACAAGAACAACAAGAACACAAACCCAGGAATTTAAAAATAAAAAAAATTTAGTTGGGTTTGAGCTATGAAAGAACAAGTGGAGCCAACAAATCAAGGTAGAAAGACCGTGAATCAAGGTCACAGGGGAGCCATCAAATCAACAACAACAGCTAGCAACCATCAAACACAGAGGATAAGAACAAAAATAATAATAAAGAGGACATCCATTGGGTAAACCTTAAACCTATCTTCCATTTTTCTATCTTCAATCTCTGTGGTGTTTGCATTTTCACTTAGTTCACGGTTAATCCGTGATTTACTTAGCCTCCACACCGTCGATCCGTTGTTCACATGCCGTTTAGGACCTCCTAGGAACTAGATTGAAGTTGGAGGTTTGAGAGAGATTCATTTTGAGAGATGGGTCTTGGGTTTTCGGGTTTAGGCTGAGAGAGAGAGGTTGAGATCGAGGATGGAGAAGAGAAGGTGAGGCTATCACCAAGATGGTGGTGGCTAGCGTTGAGTGGTGAGGACCATTAAGGTCCGATTGGGCGCTGGTTCCAAGAGTGTGAGATTTAGAGTGAGAAATAGATTTAGATAGTTGTTGGTGATGATCGGAGAGAAGAGTTTGAGTGGCCCCGACCATGGTGTTTCAGAGTGAAGGCTTGGGTTTTGGGTTTGAGAACTAAGAGGTAGAGAAATGGGAAGGGATAGCTTTGGTGAGAAAGAGAAGTTGGGTTTGAGATGTGAAGTTTACATTTTGTTAACGCTGTTTTTTTTTAATAATTTATGGGTTTGTGTTCTTGGATCTAAGTTTGTTCAAGACAAATTTAGATCTCAATTAATATGATTTTTAGTTTTTAATTCCATTTTTAATTTAGTTAAAATTAATTTTTTTAATTTAGATGCTGACGTGGCATTTTTTAATGCCAATTTTTTTATTATTATTAATTTAGGCCACGTGGACATTAATTTAGTATTATTTATTCTAGACGTTTGCCATGTCAGCTTTTTCTGTTTCTGATGTAACAGCAAAAACCAAAACGGGAAGCATTTTTCAAGATAGGGACTAAAAGCAGTAAAAATAAAATGTACGGACTAAAGTGGGAATCTCTTGAAAATGTAGGGACTAAAAGTTGCTTTTTTCGCCTATAACCTATGCAACTCACATCACAGGGTATGTCATTGGTTGAACCAGTAACCTTAAACTTTCTTTATATTTAATGAGTCATATAACTTATTTAAATAATGAATTTCCATAGTTTTATAAAATTTGTTATACAATAGATTGAAAGAGATTCCTAAATCGATTTGAAGGAAGAGTTTAAAATACAAATACAAACAGGAAACATCTAAAAAAAACAAGAAAAAGCTTACCAGCCGTTTTCTATCATTTATATATATTTTTTCAACTTTTTGAAAATGAACGGCTTGAAAGAGGATTTGTACTTAAAAATTGAAGTTTCAAAATACTATACCTTAAAAAGGGATGATTTCAAAACTGGATCAGATACCCACAAACAAACCCAACAAATAGGCCTATTGGCCAAGCTATGAGCAACAAAATTAGCATTCCAACAATTAACAAAATACAAATATTGCACTTAAAACTCTGGGACGAGCAGTAAAATTCTGATATCTTGGGTTTGAGCAGTTATACGTGCATTCACTCTCTTAAGACCATTGGACTGGGGGAATTTAATTGCCCTTTGAATTATCTGAAATACACTTGCGAAAAACTCTTTGCTGAGGGCCTGTGCACCCCCAAGATTAGTTAGGTCAAAGTCTAAGGCACCTGGTGCCAATAATATATATATATATATATATATATTGCACTTATGATTTGAGCTAATATCAAGTACTACCAATACGTTTCCAAAATTATTCAAACTAGCATTTAACCCATACATGGGTTTGTTTGGTAGTGGGTTTCAGTGAAGATGATGATGATGAGGAAGAGTTGGTGAGAATAGATGGGTTTGGGGGCGACGAGTGACGATAGAAGTAGGGGATGGCGACGGTGGCGGCTTGAAGACTGGGTTAGTCGCTGTCTGGTAGTTGTTGTGGCGGCGAGATTGGCGTGGCTATGGGTTTGCTTAGGGTTTGGGATGAGTTTCTGTGTTGGGTTTTTTTTTTTTTTTGATAAACTGTGTTGGGGTTTTGGGTCTTCACCGTGGTGATGGAGGTGATGAGAGAGAGAGAGAGAGAGAGAGGGGGGGGGGGGAAGAGAGACAAAAATTAGAGAGAGACATAAATACATTTTATTGTATAAATATATTATTTTAGTGTATTGTATAAGAAAATAAAAGTTGAGATGCTAGAGAATTGTAAAATGGTATGGTATAATTGATAAAGTAACCTTTTGAGATGGTAAAATAGGATAAAATGGAAGAAACCATTGTGGTCCTCTAACAGTTAAAATTTTAAATTTGTAGCCATATTAATAATTTAATTAGGATTCGTAGCCATAAATAGGGGTGTCCAAACAAAACTGGAACTCGACCCACCCGCCCAAACCATCTGATCTGGCCCGAGAACCTGCTGACCCGATGCCGGTTACCGGTCAACGGCAGGTCTCTGCTTCCTGAACCTGAAAACAGCGGGTCGATTGGCGGGTTTGAGGCTGAGAAACCGATATTTAACCGACCCGACCGTAGGGGCATGATTGAGAACGTGTTTCAGAGGAGCTCGGAGATTTTGGAACCTTCGATGGCCAATGTTGACCATTTCTTGGTGCTGTTCTTGTTGCAGTAGCCACGGCTCGAGCCTTTTGCGCTCACTAGGTTTCTTGTTGAGGCTGAGTCCATTGGAATGCCGCTCACACTCGCATTGAACAAGTCGGAACTTGTGGATGAAGAGGTTAGCTTTTTAAATAGCTTAGTCTTAGTTTGTTTTTGTTCATTTCTAGTGTGAAAAATATAACAGTTGCATTGCATTTGAGTTTAGGTTTTAGCTTTGAATCGCGATTTAAAAGAGAAAATTTTATAAGTAATGCTGTCTTTGTGCTTCACTGAGTTTAGGCTTATATTTGTTCTTGGAGGTTTTAATTTTAATATATATATATATATATATTTTAAAATGCAAGTAGTTTGGCAAAAGTGCTAAATATAGTTCTTCAGTTGAAAACCTGTGAAACCTTGGTTGTATGATGGCAGCAGGGTGGGGTGGGATTGAATTAGGGGTGCCCCATTCCCTTCCCTTCTCCTCTTCGGGACGAGAGTAGGGTGGGTTGAAGTTATTTTGACATCCCTAATGAGAGGGAAAAGGGATGGGTAGTTGTGAGAGTGCTAAAAGTGGGAGACTACAAGTGTTTTGGAGATGATGGTATTAGTATATGTACAATATATGCAAATTTAGGGTGGGATGGGGTAAGACAGGGTGGCCCGAGCGAAATCTGTCCCCGCCCCATCATCTCTTCAGGACGGGGGGAAAACCTGAGCAAGGTAGGATGGGACAGTGCAGAGCTAGTAGGCCGGGGAATTTTTGCAATTCCTAATCTACTGCTTTGGTTGATGACTTCTCAATATATAGTTTCTAAAAGTTCTTTTATGAAGCCAATACTATCTCTAGAACTTGTTCTGAATGTGAAAACATTCTCAGTGGGCTACATATTTTGCTTTCCCGTTACTAAAAATTGTTCATCGTTCTCTTTTCTTTTCCAGCTATTTGTTTAAATTTTATTAGCCTTTGATGGTGTGTGCAGACATTAGTTGGATGGAAGACTAGGCTACAGAGTTGGGGCTATAAACCAGTGTTTTGCAGTGTTGACTCCAAATCTGGGTTTGATGCTCTTGCATTTATTTTGAAAGATCAGACAACTGTAATTGTTGGTCCAAGTGGAGTTGGGAAGTCTAGTCTGATTAATACTTTGAGAAGTAGCCACCATGCTTCTGATGCAGAAGAAGGGGATAATTGGTTTGATCCTATAGGTTTGATATCTTTCTGCTTCATATCTGCATTTTCTTAATATCTTTTCTCTATGTTTGCATGTGATCTTGGTATATTTTCCACCTTTGTTAATGTACTTCTTTCAGATTCTAGGCAGCAAGTGGTTTAAGGAATAGCGTATTGGGGAAGTTTCAACTCGAAGCGGCAGAGGGAAGCATACTACTCGCCATGTTTCCTTGCTTCCATTATCAGGAGGGGGTTATCTTGCTGATACTCCTGGGTTTAACCAGCCAAGTTTGATGAAAGTAACAAAACAATCCCTTGCACAAGCTTTCCCTGAGGTCTGCGCTGTTTGTGAGACACTATGTACCTTATTTGATTCATTTACATTAGTTCCTTCTACTCTTGCGAATCAAATGGTGAACCTGATTTGACATTTGTATGTTTCAACTAATGGCTTTTCTTAACTACTCTCTTAAGATCCGGAAGATGCTCATTGACAATGAGCCCACAAAATGTTCATTCAATAATTGCTTGCATGCATCTCGGTGAACCAGGGTGTGTTGTGAAAGGGGATTGGGAAAGATACCCATACTATTTTCAACTTCTTGATGAAATCAGAATCAGGGAGGAATTCTAGTTGAGGGCATTTGGAACCAAAAGAGAGGGTGATGTAAGGTATGTTCAAATTGTACATGGAGTGAGTTTAACGAGCATTTGTCATGTTGGTACCTGCTCCAATATTAGGTTTGATATCTATGGTATAAAATCCTCCTCTGGAGCATTTTGTAATGTTCATTGTGACAGCAAAATACTGGCTAGAGGCTCCACCATTATGATCATTGACAT
Organism: Quercus glauca; assembly: GCA_023736055.1. Classification (NCBI taxonomy): domain Eukaryota; kingdom Viridiplantae; phylum Streptophyta; class Magnoliopsida; order Fagales; family Fagaceae; genus Quercus; species Quercus glauca. The sequence goes on along the minus strand of CM043315.1, from coordinate 49,883,095 downwards.
TTTATTTGACCATTAATTTGTTCATCACTTTTCTTTTCTTTTTTTTGTCAACCAGGTGTATTGTATGGGTCTTCATGTAGCCTTTTGGTTATTGTTTTTTGATAAGTTGCCTTTTGATTAGTTTATTGTACGTAGCATATCTATATGGTGTGAAAAACTCAACCCTGGAAAATTTTCTGGGTAATTAAACCTTTTGAGTTTATTCTTTAATTAGTTTTGTTAAGAATGGTGCATTATGCATGCAACCTGATAATTATCAAAGTTTTTGTTAGTCCTAAAAAGTGTAAAAATTTATTGTATTAATGTGAATTATCTATAATGGATTTTCTGCCTATGAGCTATGGCTCAATTGGACTTCCTTCTCCCATAATAATGGGATGGAGGTTGAGATCATTGGTTCAAGAAACATTGGGATTTGGGTGTGTGCATAACTTGCTACTATTAAATATATAAAAAAAGCACTAATGGATTTTCTATTATTTCTTTAACCTTCTCTCTGGTAAACTCCCGCCATAGTGTTAATTCGTCTTGTACTTGTATTTCTGCTTGGTTGTTACTGGTATGTTAATACTTTTCACAAAGTTTACTAGTTTTGTTAGTTATTCCAAATGAATCATCTTGTTTGCAGGTTCAAGGTTGGAGAAATGGGTGTTAAGCAAGCGGAACCGCGTTTGGAGCCTAAGAAGCATAGGCGAACATCTCGTAAGAGCATCAACCAGTCAATACTAGGTAGGTTGGATGAGCTTGATGATGACGACAACTTAGATATGGAAAATGATCCGATTCTGAAGGCAACGAAGGAAAATCAATAGGAAGTTAATTGCCGTACATCTTATACTGTAAATAATAAATTTCTTAACCCTTTTCCTCTTGGTGATTAAACTGAATTTACCAGTACAGGCTAGTGAGAGACTAATTAGATTTCACTTTCTGATTAACTGGAGGCAAAATCTTTTTTGATGGTAGTTAATCAGATTTGACTTGTAGAGCTAATCAACTAATGCAATGTTCACCTTTTCATGCTTGATCTTTAATGCAGATCTTGCATCGGTCCAATTCGTTGTATATGCATCTTTAAAGCCTCCTATATTTTGATGAACCATTCTTGAACAAGTTTTGTTTGCAAAATTCCAGTAGTCCAATGTTATGTTTTCCATGCCCCCATGGATTTTTAACCTTTTGTCTTTTGGAGATAACAATTGCTATAATAGTTGTGGGGTTGGCATGGGCAAATGCCATTTTTTAACGTCACATGCAATTATTTAGCTGCCCCCCCCCCCCCCCCTTTTTTTTTTTGGTTGGGTGATTGGGAAATTTATTATTGGCCCAAAATGCAAAAACAGTGCATGGATTTGGGTCAATTGCAAAAACAACCCTAGGGTTTCAATTCTTTCTTAGAACTCTTTAAAGTTTCCATATCTGCCATATTGACACGAATCAATTAGTGAATCTTCTTTAATGTGGTCATTAAATGGTCATGTGAATTTTCTGTCCCAAAAGAGAACAAAAGTTAGAAGAGAACAAAAGTTAGTCACATGTCAATTTGGCAGATATGAAAATCTTACAAAGTTATAAGGAAGAATTGAAATCCTAAAGAGTGTTTTTGCATTTTGTCCTTTTTTATTGTGTAACCATTGCATGTAATATCAATCTTACATGAAAGCATACCCCCCACAAGTGCGGAACCCTTTACCAGGAGTGGGAATTTTGCATGTAACCCCTTAGTTGAGGGGGACAATGTACAGTTATATCAAGATTTTTGGACATACTTGCCTTGGATGTGAACAAGGACTTAAGTATGGATTGATGAATTTCATTCCTACACGCAGTTCTTTCACAGGAGTCTTCGGAATAAAAGAGAAAACTCTTATCATCTGCGGATTACTAAATAGTAAAATATACTCCTTTGTGTCTGCACTGTCAACACTTGAATCAAAATTTTTATTTAACCTCTTAACTTTATACCTTTTTACTATAATTGCATGATGCACTTTCTAATTTTTCTAGTGTATTGTTGAAACTAGGTGGGAATGCCTAGTGTAAAAGACCCAAAATTTTATATATAAAAAATGAATTATTTCAAATGGTTGTGCACTTTTTTTATTAGTGATCCTAGGAATACCTTAAATTTTACTATAGGCTTACAAACTAATATGTCACTAAAAAGTAATTTAAACATTCATTAATTACGTTATTAAAGTTCATCAATCATAGTGATTGTCATATTATATATATATATATATATATGAACATTTAGCATTTTTTTTTTTTATGAAATCTTTTAATAAGGCTCTCAAAATATGAGGCTATTCTAATTCAATTAAAACCCTAAAATGCTTCCAAAAAAAAGTTGCAAATATGTTAGATCTTCAATGATGATTAATCTCCCTTAATAGTTTGAGACTTTAATTTTTGTAAACTAATTTCCTATAAAGTCATACACCAAATATATATGTCTTTCTCTCAAAAATTAGATTACAAATTTACTTAACTATGTATAGTCATATATCTAAGATAAGATAATTTTATTTAAAAATAATAATATATATTTTTTATTTTTGTTAAAATTTATGCTTCAACTATAATATTTAATTCTTCTTATGAAATTAATAAAAGTTTTAATTAGAATTATTCATTAAATTATGTATTTAATGCATAAAATTAACCTCGATTTAATCAATATTAAATAATTATATTTAATTAATATTTATATATAAAAAGCTACACATAAATCTTTCACCATATGCCCCAAATTATGTTGGGTTGACCATTGCCAAATGGCTCTAGATTTAGGGGCTCTCGCAAGAAAGACAAGAATGAGTGACAAGTGGGAATTTTTTTTTTGGGGCCAAAACTTGGAGTTAGGAAAAATTGGGAAGTCTTGATCATATTCGAATATAAGAAATTGATTAAAGCAAACTTTTAGGCTTTAAAGTTTGAGATTGTTTTCACAATGGCCCTTTATATTCTAATATTTTTATTTAAGCCTTTTATAGTTTTTTTTTTTTTTTTTTTTTTTTTTTTTTGAGAAAGAAGCCTTTTATAGTTGATTCAATTTTCCATTTGGCTCTTTACATTTTAAAATATTCATATTCATGAAGGACTAAACATAAAACTAAATAAAAAATGAATAGTCAAAATGAAAATTTTAATATATAAAAGACTAAAATGAAAATGACCACAAACTTTAAGGATAAGAATCCAAGAAATTCAAGTGAAGAAGATTTTTGAGAAAAATCCTATAAAATAAGGCAAATATATACTATGATATATAAATTTTTAGCCAACAAGCATCAACAAGACCAAAAAAAAAAAAATCGAATTTTTAGATATAAAATCAGTGAGAAATACATTTTGAATAACAAATGCTTTTTTTTTTCTTTCTTTTTTTTTTTTTTTGAGAAAGAAGCCTTTTATAGTTTATTCAATTTTCTATTTGGCTCTTTATTTACATTTCAAAATATTCATATTCATGAAGGAATAAACATAAAACTAAATAAAAAAATGAATAGTCAAAATGAAAATTTTAATACATAAAAGATTAAAATGAAAATAACTACAAACTTTAAGGGCTAAGAATCCAAAGAAATTCAAGTGAAGAAGATTTAGAAAAATCCTATAAAATAAGGCAAATATATATTTTATATATAAATTTTTTAGCCAACAAGCATCAACAAGACCAAAAAAAAAAAGAATTTGAATTTTTAGATATAAAATCAGTGAGAAATACATTTTGAATAACAAAAGCTTTTCTTCTTTTTTTATTATTTTTTATTTTTTATGCACTTATTTTCTTAATTTTGTGTTTTTCTTTCAGTCATGGGCCGGGGCTCATGGCGCATGAAGTGTACACAAAGGAAATTAGTTTAACCATGGATAATAGCATAATGCATTGGTGAACGTAAATTTAGTTTTAACTTATAACTTTAAGAGGGTGGTAGATGTGCTAATTTAAAATTTTATCATAACGCAAAGTGACAATTTTGACTAAAACAAATTGTGGGGCCCTATCGCACTTACCACGCTGGCCCACTACATGCGACCCAAGGCCCGCGCCGAGGATAGCGCTAAGGCCGAGGACAATGGGAAAGGACCCAGAACGTCCCAAGGCCCGAGCCGAGGATGATTTGTCCTCGGCGCACCGACTCCACTAAAGGGAAAATATCCCACCAACATTTTGGCCGTCTTAATGAAGACGTGACCAGTGGACCCAGTCGCCTCGATTACCTCAACTAATAGAAAGTCTGTAAAGGCGGCTGGGAAATAACATAAAGCCTGTAAACTACAGATGATGTGACAAACCCCTGTGCACGACGATCAGATGATTGACAAGTGGACGGTCAAGATCGACAAAAATAAGACTATATAAACTAGCAAGATTCTAAACAATAAAGAGGGGGGGTGAAAAAAGAAAAGGAAGAAAGATAGATCCTCGGCCTGGGCCGAGGACAAGTATGCTCTGCAAACACTTAGCCAAATTCCAACCATTAGACTCCGAAGAAGTTCATGTCATCCATTATTTTTATTAGAAACTTTACACCAGCCGTTGTTTACTTCGGTGAGGCCAAACCCTTAAACCCATTTTTCTATAAATTTTATTGTCAAGGGTCCATTACATTTTGAGTCCCTACAATTGGCGCCGTCTATGGGAAGGATTTGTGCGCTGGCAAGTGCGGTGGTCGGTGTAAATAAATTAAGAGCAGCACTTTCAGAAATAATATACGAAAAACAATACAATCTACTGCAACAACAATGATTCAGAAGTCAACAATCACAAGAACAAGAATATGCGAAAAAGAAAGAAAAAGAAAGACAACAAGTGAAACAAATCTACTTCTTTTATTCATATATGAAGTAAAACTACATCTCTTACAAGTAATGCCCAGGGGGCTCGTTCTAAAGCTAACTACAAAGGCAGACACATGACGAAGCCGACAGAGGAACAAAGGGTGGAGAGCAACAATGGCAGAAGAACAGAAGATAGAAAAGGAGAATAGAGGAAGAGATGAATAAAAGAAGAGATGAAGAACAAATATCAGAAAAAGAAGTGAATGACGAGAGGAGGAAAGAAGAAAGCGGAAGTGAGAAGAGAGAAGAAGTGAGAAGAGAGAAGGGTGGGGAAGATAAGAAAGCTACATTAAGGGGTGGAAGAGGCCGCGGAACCTAACGGTTGCGCTCTTGGGTTCCGCCTGGTTTCTCTCCGACCCCCACTGTAGCCTGCTTGGGGGGTCAAAGACCCATACCCAAGAGAGGGAGGTTACGTTCTGTCCGGATCCTCCTCCAGGTGGTAAGGAGGGCTGTGTCCCCGGTTAGGTTGAAAAGAAGGAGAATCTTCAGATCTCCCAGATACCCATCCCAGCGTAGCGGCCAGGGTCGGAATGCCATCCTCGGCTCCTGATAGGGGCTGTGCATCCCCAAGATTGCCCTTTTTAAGGGCCCACTCATTCGAAGGGACTCAGGCGGCTATGTTTGGCGGAGCCTTGTTGGGAGATGTTTATGGAAGAAAGTTGATGTGGACTTTTGTCAAGTGTGAAGGGGAAGGTTGCCCTGGGAGCGTCTTATATAGATGGTGGGATATTTATGAGTGCCAATCTGCCATAAATCCCAGGGAGAGATTTTCGGAGGCAATGATGCCGCCCCAATTTCCAAGGGGCTTGCCAACCGTTAGATCCTCGTAGATCCATGGCCAGCATTAATGAGGAGACGCCTCACTAAACGAGAAGACGCCGAAGCGTCAGAACGCCTCACCCGGACAACCCAAAGGACGCTTCGTTATCTAAAGAGTCCCACCGAACGAAGAGGCAAAACACGGCAAGGTCTTATCCTCCACCAACTCCAACTCCAACTCCATTTATTATTATTATTATTACTCTGCTCGAAAAATGCGATTATTTAATGCTTATTGTATATTGTAATAATGCAATAGTGTAGAATTGAAACGGCTACGGATAAATAGATAGAATAAATGATTAAAAAGAGAAAACTAGGTATTGGACAGAACCAAGGCACTGCATGGTCCTCGGACCCAGGCCTCATGGGGAAACCAGATACTTCAGATGATTAAAAAGAGAAAACTAGGTACTGGACAGAACCAAGGCACTGCATGGTCCTCGGACCCAGGCCTCATGGGGAAACCAGATACTTCAGATGATTAAAAAGAGAAAACTAGGTACTGGACAGAACCAAGGCACTGCATGGTCCTCGGACCCAGGCCTCATGGGGAAACCAGATACTTCAGATGATTAAAAAGAGAAAACTAGGTACTGGACAGAACCAAGGCACTGCATGGTCCTCGGACCCAGGCCTCATGGGGAAACCAGATACTTCAGATGATTAAAAAGAGAAAACTAGGTACTGGACAGAACCAAGGCACTGCATGGTCCTCGGACCCAGGCCTCATGGGGAAACCAGATACTTCATATGATTAAAAAGAGAAAACTAGGTACTGGACAGAACCAAGGCACTGCATGGTCCTCGGACCCAGGCCTCATGGGGAAACCAGATACTTCAGATGATTAAAAAGAAAAAACTAGGTACTGGACAGAACCAAGGCACTGCATGGTCCTCGGACCCAGGCCTCATGGGGAAACCAGATACTTCAGATGATTAAAATGGAAAACTAGGTACTGGACAGAATCAAGGCATTGCATGGTCCTCGGACCCAAGCCTCATGGGGAAACCAAATACTTCAGATAGCTAAATGAGATCGAGAAACTCGATACTTCCAGCAAGAAAAACATGTCATCATGAAAGCTAAACGATAAGCAAAACCAAGGCATTGCATGGTCCTCGGACCCAAGCCCCAGGGAAAACCAAGCATAAAATGAGAAAACCGAGCACAAAGTAAAGCTTAAACGCATTGCATGGTCAAAGACCTCAGGTCAGCGGGAAGAAAATCTCCCCGTAAAAAATAAACGCTAAGGAAAAGCGAGGTCTTGTACAAACTTCAGGCCCGAACCTTTATGGGAACCAATCACGATGAGCTCAAAACTAAGGCGGAGCCAACTCCCCTTTCAGGCGCCAAATAAATGAGCCCCACCAGGGATGAAAACTGTGAGAAATTAAGTGCTACAGCACAAATGACCCAAGCCCAACCATCCTGGGGCGACACTTTGCGCAAAAGGTAAGGCTGCATAAACGGCCGAAATAGTAATGAACACCGACGATAAGGTAAAACCCAGCAGGCCGAGAAAAGGCGCCGAGGGAATCAAAATCCTCCTCCCCGCCCAAGGGGACGTGTAGCAGAATTTTGAGGGGCTATTGTGGGGCCCTATCGCACTTACCACGCTGGCCCACTACATGCGGCCCAAGGCCCGCGCCGAGGATAGCGCTGAGGCCGAGGACAATGGGAAAGGACCCAGAACGTCCCAAGGCCCGAGCCGAGGATGATTTGTCCTCGGCGCACCGACTCCACTAAAGGGAAAATATCCCACCAACATTTTGGCCGTCTTAATGAAGACGTGACCAGTGGACCCAGTCACATCGATTACCTCAACTAATAGAAAGTCTGTAAAGGCGGCTGGGAAATAACATAAAGCCTGTAAACTACAGATGATGTGACAAACCCCTGTGCACGACGATCAGATGATTGACAAGTGGACAGTCAAGATCGACAAAAATAAGACTATATAAACTAGCAAGATTCTAAACAATAAAGAGGGGGGGTGAAAAAAGAAAAGGAAGAAAGATAGATCCTCGGCCTGGGCCGAGGACAAGTATGCTCTGCAAACACTTAGCCAAATTCCAACCATTAGACTCCGAAGAAGTTCATGTCATCCATTATTTTTATTAGAAACTTTACACTAGCCGTTGTTTACTTCGGTGAGGCCAAACCCTTAAACCCATTTCTCTATAAATTTTATTGTCAAGGGTCCATTACATTTTGAGTCCCTACACAAATATTTAAGGTTCTTTTTTAGAAACTTTCAACTTATAGCGTCTTTTCTTGATAATAAAAATGTTGTGGGTCCAGCCCCTTTTTGTGGCAAGAAATCCATGTAGTGAAAAAATTCTATTAGAAATAGGAGACCTCATGATCCAATTTGTGTTTGAGTAGGAGTTTGTGTGCTACAAGGATTGGTGTGGTGGCAGGGTTATATATAAATAAGGTTTATTAGGTATTAGGTGCCGCATATGGTGAAAAGAAGTAAAGAGAAAGGTGTCTTATATTGAAGAATAGAGAAAAAGGATTGTCGCCTTTGAGAGAGATAATTAGCATGTGTGTGTGAGAGTAAAGAAAAACAAGAGAAATTTTTCTTTAGCCGTGTGACATACACAAAAAAATTATTTTATTTGATTTGATAATAGTGAAATTATTCGGAGTTTATCCCGTAATTTTTCTCTTCAAAGAGAAAGGGTTTTCCACTTAAATTTTGTGTTCTTGTGTTTGATTGTTGTTTTGGATCGCTAATATTTGTGATAATATTATTTGAGACCTAACAAAAAAGATGTCCTTTCACAATGATAACCTCCTTTTTTTTCTTTTTATTTTTTTTATTCAAGGTGATTGTAGGTTAGGTGGATTATTAGAATAGTTAAAAATAAATAAATAATGTAGGTGGTTAGGTTCAAAAGAGCGTGAACTCTAATTTTTATCTTATCGGACACTACATACTAACTGAGAAATTAAACAGTTACCTTTGAATAAGTATGCTTGTCTTTAGACTTAGAGGGTTGTCTTTATCATTTTGATACCAACGTGAACGTAAATTAAGATTTAAGGGGGTTTTATTTGCTAATTTATAAATTTCTCACAGCCATGCTGGCATATAAGTCTAAAACGAATATTTAGAGTGAAGAAATTGTAGATTTGGTGGATTAGTTAAGAAATAAGAATTGAGTTTGTCCATCTGATGAGTCATGCATGACCCATGAAAGAATTTTGTTCTGCCAGTAACAACAGAACTGAAAATACAGAACTCTATTAAAAAACCAAGTTTCCAAACTGCTAAGTTAAAAAAAGAGAAAGAAATCAGCCAGTGGCGGTTCTAGGAATTTTGTTTAGGGGAGTCATTAAAAATTTTGAATAAAAAAAGAACTTGAATATATCAAATTACTGACAAAAATAATTAATACATGAAGTTTTACAATTTTTTTCTACAAATTCTCAAATTTTTAATAATTGTTATATGACACAGAACTCTATTCTAAAACGAATATTTAGAGTGAAGAAATTGTAGATTTGGTGGATTAGTTAAGAAATAAGAATTGAGTTTGTCCATCTGATGAGTCATGCATGACCCATGAAAGAATTTTGTTCTGCCAGTAACAACAGAACTGAAAATATAGAACTCTATTAAAAAACCAAGTTTCCAAACTGCTAAGTTAAAAAAAGAGAAAGAAATCAGCCAGTGGCGGCTCTAGGAATTTTGTTTAGGGGGGTCATTAAAAATTTTGAATAAAAAAAGAACTTGAATATATCAAATTATTGACAAAAATAATTAATACATGAAGTTTTACAATTTTTTTCTACAAATTCTCAAATTTTTAATAATTGTTATATGATAGTTCATTATGAGTATCTATTGCCAATGTGGGCAGCTATGAGCCTATGACTATTTTATTTTGTTAGGTTTATCTAACATTTTTATTTTTATGCAATTGTTATTATCTATTTGTTATTTTTTTATAAAAATATTTTAAACTAAATGATTAAACTAAACTTATTAGCTTTGTATTAATTATTGATGCACAGAACTACACTCATTCATACATAAAATTATACACTACGTGTTTACTTAACCAATCAAATGCTCGGACAAACACTAACTTTACAATTTTTTTTCTTAAATTTTACTAACTTTATAACAAAAAGTTATTATAACACGATAACAATACACACACATGTAACAAACCATTTCTATTTCCTAATTATTAAATTATATTATATTTATATTGTACACACAAACGTCCCACACATCATAATTCACACAAATAGCATTATAATAAAAAGTAATGCACACAAACAATATTAGACACACTCACACACATAATATAAATTTATAAAAAAAAAAAGTGACTTATAATTCACAAACACTTACTTTTTACTCTTAGAGTTTGAAATACTTGTAATAAAGATGTGTAAAATTTAATTCAGAGTGTGCAAAAATATTTTTAAAAATAAATTAAAGTACTAAACTAACAAAAAAAAAAAATTTATATATAAATTTTTTTTTTTGAAGTGACCCCTGAATATAGACTAGCGCCGCCCCTGAAATCAGCAGCAAGTAGGTACTCTTTGACTCTTGAGATCAGAGACATACCTACTCTTTTTTTAGACTAATTCATGACACAACAGAACTATGTAACGTAGAATAATGTACATTTCTTTGATTTGCATTTGTAGATTATGAGACAATTTCAACGTTTGATTTCTTTCAAGAGAAAAAATATAAATAATTCGCAAGCTGCCTATATATGTTGATGTTCAAACATTGCCAAACTCAGTCTCAAACTAACTTTGGTTTATACGGAAAAAAAAAAAAGAAAAAGAAAAAAGACATGGAGCTTGAAACGGCAGCGCATGGACCGGTGATAGCGGAGGTCGACATGGGTGCCGACTCATTCGCACCCACGGTGGTCCGAGCCACCGTGGTCCAGGCCTCAACTGTTTTCTACGACACCCCTGCCACACTAGGTCCCACTTCTTTACTCACTTATTATCTACTTGGATATATTGTTCACTTAATATTACTGTGGTGTTTTTTTTTTTTTTTTTTTTTTTCTTTTTCTTTAACCTGATATAATTCTGTTGGCTCTGTTGGGTTTCCACTTTCTACTTTCTAAGAACATCATCGATTGTGAGTTTGTAACTGTGGAAGTCGAACGAAATTGATGAACATAATTTTCGATTATTTAGTTTCTTTCTATTTTTGTATATATTCTCAGCAATGAAGTGGAGGGTGATTTCTTTTAATTTATTTAATAACTTATTATTATGGCATGTATGATTAAGACAAGTTCTATCTATGTGTTCCATGTGACCCAGAATTCCTTTTTTGGAAATATTCACCAGGGGTGTGCAGAAAACCTGCCAAACCCAATTCGACCTGATCCGACCCAACCCAACCTGCCAGGTTAGGTCGGTTTTTAGGGCTTGGTGGGCTTACGTTGGGTTATAAATTTTTTTTTTATAGCGGGTCAGGTTGGGTTTAGGTCATAAAATTACAAACCCGTCAAACCCGACTCGACCCACCCATATTTTAATATATGTTTAAAATATAGTATATATTTAATAATTAAAAAAAAAAACCAATTGTAGAGCACTTCCTCAATTCCTACTATCATTTATAATATAAAATCCTATTAATTCTTTTAATATATATTTAAATATATTATATAATTAATAAAAAAAATTTAAAAATTTAAAATACATTTTGTTTATAATTGAGTTAGGAACTCATGTATATTTTATTTATAAGTGAATTAGGATATTAATTCATTTATATTTTGTTTACAACTAAGTTGGAATATTAGTTTATATATTAATGTATATTTTGTTTATCAACTCAGGTGACAAGTGTGATATATTTTTTTCTATTCAATTTAATAATAATAATAATAATAAAAAATTGTTCAACCCATGGGTTGGGTTGGGTTGGGTTGAATTTTTTTTACCCATCATGGTTGGTTGAGTCAAAAAATCCCCTCAATCCAACCCATGCACACCCCTATTATTCACAAAACACATTTGTTTCCTTATGTGGTATTGTTTTATGTAAAAATGCAATTCTAAATATGGACACATATCATCAAATTGGTAACTCAGGGTTTATTTGACAGATGTTTAAATTTACACATAAAACAATATTAAGGGGGTTAAGTGTGTTACCTTCAAAATTTTAGGGGTGGGATTAATCACAAGGGGTTTTGTGTACTTATTTTTTTGGTGTGTGTGGCGGAGGTGGGGGGTTGAGATGGGATTTTGTTAGTAGTTCTGGCTTTAATTCTGTGATTGAATGTATAGATAAGGCTGAAAGGTTGCTGGCTGAAGCTGCCGGGTATGGAGCCCAGCTGGTTGTGTTTCCAGAAGCATTTGTGGGTGGTTATCCACGAGGTACAAATTTCGGGGTTACAACGGGGAGCCTATCGACAGGTAAGGGTAAAGAGGATTTCCGCAAGTATCATGCTTCAGCCATTGATGTACCTGGTAAGACTGTGTGTCCAGGTTGATTTGCACTGATTGGATGGATTGATTATGAGTTAGAACCTGGACTTGACAAAATTTATTAGGCCACCATGATCTGGTTGAATTTCAGTGTGGATTGTAATTGATCTTGTGGAAGCATGACTTCAGATAATCAGATAACTTCTTATCAACTATTGGTTTTATTTAATTCTACAATTTGTTGAAGTGAAGAATATCATCTTCTGTTATTATTTTATTCCTATGAAGTCCTATTCTGGTTTAGCATTGGACTAATGATTGGTGAGTACTTTGGTGCTACAAAAAGAAATTGTGATTGTATTTCTTTCTTGGGTAGATCTAACATGACAAGTGCAAATGAGCTCTAACTTAAATAGTGTCTCCTTCACTTATAAGAGTAAGGTGAAGTATGAAGTTGTGAGTTCAGAACTCATTGGGTGTGTGTGTAATTACCAATATAAGAAAATCTAATATGGAAAGTTTTAACGACTATAAAATTTACCAGTTGACTTAACTAGAATTCACATGCAAGTAATTTGTGAAAGGTCATAAAACAAACTAATCTTTCGGGTTTTTTTTTTCTGTAATTGCATCAAGAATGAAAGTTTTGAATTAGTTGGATTCAAAGTAGTTTAGGTAAGATGCATATCTGGATATGTTTATACAACTATATCATAGTTGAAATGAAATCCTACCTATGATATAATGTAACCAAATTTCAACATTTTTGGATACTCAAATTCCATTATCTTTTCAACTAGGAGATGAAAGTTTTATGGTTTTCTTTCTGGCTAGACCTTACATCAACAAATTTTTATGCAATGCAAAATCATTCCCATATTAATGTGATAGAAATGTGTGTGCGTGCATGTGTGCAGATGTGTGCCTGTAGAATTTTTCATCCCTTTTTATGAAGCTTTTTGTTGATGTATGGCAACTTAAGATCAAGTCATTTTGACCTCATGATAGTTGGAACTCAGGTCTTTTGAGTGATTTAAATGAAAAACATCAAGTTGCAGCAAAGAACAACAACAACAAAAATTACCTATACTTTCTTTGTCATGCCATTTGGAGGCCTAAACTAGATTTTAACGAGTCCATCTAATAATAGGTATGTATAATTTTCACTGATTTATTTGATACAATGTAGGCCCTGAAGTTGACCGGTTAGCAGCAATGGCTGAAAAGTATAAGGTATATTTGGTAATGGGTGTGATAGAGAGAGATGGATATACACTCTACTGTACTGTTCTGTTCTTTGATTCTCAAGGTCGTTACCTGGGAAAGCATCGGAAGCTTGTGCCAACAGCAATGGAGCGTATTATTTGGGGATTTGGAGATGGATCGACAACTCCAGTCTTTGAAACTCCAATTGGAAAATTAGGTGCTGTCATTTGTTGGGAAAACAGAATGCCTCTTCTAAGGACAGCCATGTATGCTAAAGGTTAGTAATCTTTGATGCTTAATGCAACTCACATTAATGAGAACACTATCTCAATTTATTTCAAGCTGCTTTTTAACCCTTTCTTTACCTTCCTATCAGTTGGGAACTAATATAATATTTTGATTATTTATTTATGTATTTTGCTATGACTGAATGTTGGAGAGCTAAATTGGTATCAGGCCCGAAGCATAAGAATTTCAAGAAAGTTTTGTAGGCCACCCTGGTGGTCCAATGAAGAATAGTGTTTACAACCCCCCCCCCCCCCCTCTCTCTCTCTCTCTCTCTCTTCCATTTTTGTGTTGGATCCAAACTTGGTCCTAGGTATTCAATCCTTCAAATAATGAAAATTTGATTATTATAGGGAGGGCCTGACTATACTGGGCTCAAATTGGCAACAAGGTTTGGTTGAAAACCTTTAGAGACCAACCTCAGTTGCCCAGGCTCTTGCTGGAAGTACTTGTGACACGTTTTTTTTTAGCAATTTGTAATTTTCATATCTTCTCTCCCATCTTGGCATACTTTTTTATAGTCAAACAATAATACTTCATTGTCTTCTGCTAGCTGATTTTGAGATGTATATTGTTAAATGATGTGCTGTCGCTCCTTGTATTTGCTTTGTTGAAGGCCCTCTAAATCCATTTTTGTTGAAAATGCTAAATGTGATAATCTATAATGTCTAAATGTCTCATCCTCTCTGATTGGCGGACAGGCTAAGCCCCCTACTTAAGATTTCATTCCTAAGCGGAATTTTCTGTTGTCATGACGCTTTGGTTAGACGGACTACTCTACTATAAGCTACTTCTAGCTTCTATAGTGACCCTTCCACTTGGTGTAGTTGTAGTTTTGTATTGGTAGCTCAAACAAAAACACCCAAATACTGGCTAGAACGGATATGTGTAATTATGTGATTTGCTTGGTATGTAAAAATTATAGCTTTGTGTTCTTGTTGCGCGATGATTAGTTTTAGATCATCATTTGATATCTTGACTTAATTTGTGCAACTATTTTTTGTTTAGGGGTTGAAATATATTGTGCACCTAATGCTGATCCCTCGAAAACATGGCAAGCATCAATGACCCACATTGCTCTTGAGGGTGGATGCTTTGTTTTATCAGCCATCCAATTCTGTCGAAGGAAAGATTACCCACCTCCTCCAGAATATGTATTTTCAGGCACAGAAGAGGACCTCACACCGGATTCTGTTGTCTGTGCTGGAGGTAGTGTCATTATATCACCATCAGGGACTGTTCTGGCAGGACCAAATTATGATGAGGAGGCACTCATCTCAGCAGATCTAGGTATGCCACTATTATCTACTATCTGTACTTCCTTCAACTTTTCACTCTGGTAGTTTCTTTTTGTAGCATTATTCATGAAAAATCTACATAGATGAATAATTTTATCAGCACTTGATATAAAATTCTCTATATTTTTTGAACCATAAAATTACCATTGGATAATCTCTCTCTCCTTAGTTTCCAATTGATCAAAAGTATTCAAGTGAATGGGGCATGATGAGACCATCTAAAAAGATGCTATATAGACTGAATGTTGGGATGCAACCAAAGGAGACCCAAAAAAATCATCTACAATGCATGCTATGCTTTGCTTCCTTCATCTTTTATATTTTTTAATATTCCATTCTCCATTAATAGACAGTAATATTAATAGGGACCGTTGCCCTTGCTATGGATCCAAGCCTTTCCAATATATATGAGAAAATATATATTGTGTTTTTGGTTTGATACTAAAGCTCTAAATTTTGATAATGAAAAAAAAAATGTATATGATGCAGATCTTGGAGAAATTGCGCGGGAAAAATTTTGTTTTGATGTGGTTGGACACTATTCAAGGCCTGAAGTACTAAGCTTGATTGTGAGGGACCATCCTACACGGCCGGTTACTTTCACATCAACATCAGAGAAAACTGATGGCCCTCGTTAAGTAATTGTAATTTTTGCCCGCCAGCAATTATTACACTTCCACAAAATGTAGGCTTTGTTATCAATAATTGGGACACATAGTTGCCAAAACATGAATCTTATCATAAATCGTTTTTTTTTTTTTTTTTTTTGGTATTATGTATCATATTGTATTGTTGTATTGTAGGATATATACATATATAAATGATATATTCATAATGAATTTTGAATTTTGAATATATTTAATTAATGACTAATTTATTTATCACTTATGTAATAATATTTAACAAATTGACAAAATAAATATAATTAGCATGTGTTTATAACGCACATTCAAATTGATTAAATTTAAAAAAGTGATAATACATTACAAATAGTCCAAAATAATAATTTCTTTTCATCATATTCATCATATCACCTAATCAAATTCATCTAAGTCGATGCTATCATCATGTTCATCATTTTGCAAACTTATTTCTTCATTGAAATTCATCATCAACATTTACTACTTGTTCTTTTATTTTAATAATTAAAAAAAATTCTTTTTGGCATTCTAGTTTCTTAGGCTTATAATAATAATAATAATGACAAAAATATAAAATAATTATAATGTCAATTAATACCTTATTCAAAGTATAAAAAAGAAATTTTGTAAATATGAAAGTGAAGTGTAAGTGTGTAGTCCAAATTTTGTAGAAGAAAGAGAGAGAGAGAAGAAAAAAAAAACTTATGAGCATGTTATTTTATTAGGCTAATTAAGTAACCTAATAATTTTGTGTTAAAAACTAGTTTAATAACTTCTTAATTCAAATAAAGTAAAATTTTAACCCAAAAAAAAAAAAAAAACCCTATTTTAAAGCAGTTGACTATGATTTTACGATACAACACGATTCATACAATATATACACTATATCCTATGATTCATGAGCACTTACAATACACCATTACAATACGAAATTTTTTACATACGATACGATATTGACAACTATGTTGCAACACTAGTTTTGACATCTTATTACTGTCTGTGGTCATTGTTGTATCCCGAGAAGTTAGTATGAAAAAAAATAAAAATAAAAAGAGGTAATTTGAACAAGATTTGATCTCTGAAATTTGGTTCCTATGGAAACTAGATTTGTTATCAGTGTTTACTACCCTGTACTCACTTCTTATCTCGCATCTGGTCCCCCCCATTTGTCCCATGATGAATGTAGACCCGCCGGATTTAGTAGGAGGTGATTCATTGTCGCATTATTCCCTTTTTTTTTTTCTTTTTTTTTCTTTTTTTCTTTTTTTTTTTTTTATGGAATCGCATTCTTCCTTTGTGTCCCGCAACAGAGGTTTTTTTTTTTTTCCTATAGTTTAGAGATTAAAAAAAAAAAAAAAATCTTTTTAATGTTGTAGCATAGAAAGTGTAACATTTTCATTAGTTTATAAAAGGAAAAGAAAAATCTTTTTAAAGTTTAAGGATGAAAAATAAAATTTGTGCAAATTTTAAGGATGAAAACAATACTTTAGCCTAAAAGATATGATCAAGTCAAGTTGTTCAACTGAGATTTTCTTAAACTTAACATTTGACCCATAACCCGTTTTTTAGACACAAAAGCCATTCATAAGTGTTTGGGCTAAACTGACCCAGTTTGTGTTGAGTTTACTAGGTTAATGATATGACAATAAACTAATTTTTTATTTTGATCATTTGTCATGTCAACAATTTTTATCTAAGAGACGACAATAAAGATTAAATTAAAATATAGTGTAATAGAATATAAACCAAATACGTATTTTATCCTATTCAATTCTCTATATAAAATTTACCATAGTTTTAGTTAATATTATTCTTTAAATTATGTATTTAATGTGTCTAATTAACCTCAATTTAATTAATATTACATAATTTTATTTAATTAATATTTATATATTAAAAACTCCACATAAATCTTTCGGTCATATGCGGCTGCGCCCAACTATGTTGAGCTGGCCGTGGCCAAGTGACTAGATTCATGGTCTCTCGCAAGAAAGACAAGAATGAGTGACAGGTGGGGAATTTTTTTATCCCATTATCCCCCAAAAATATATAAATATATATATATATATATATATTTTGATAAGAAATCAGCAGCAAGCGGATACTCTTGGACTCTTTGAGACAAGCAGACAGGCGAAGTAGACAACGAAAAGAAGACATGGCGCTTGTACCCGCAGCACACGGACCGGTGTTCGCGGAGGTCGACATGGGTGTCGACTCGTCCGCACCCACGGTGGTCCGAGCCACCGTGGTCCAGGCCTCAACTGTTTTCTACGACACCCCTGCCACTCTAGGTCCCACTTCTTTACTCACTTGTTGTCACCTTTGGTTAATTGAATTACTTGGATACTGTTCAGGGTTCACTCAATACTACTCTGTGTCAGTGTGTGTTTTTTCTCTTTAACCTGAAATAATTATGTTGGCTCTGTTGGGTTTCTCCTTTCTAAGAACAGCATCAATTGTGAGTTTGTGACTGTGGTCTCTGGGAAATGAAGAGAATTTCAATCTGTGTGTTCCATGTGAGCCATAATTCATTTTTTGGAAAAATACACAAAACGCAGTTGTTTCCTTATGTGGTATTGTTTTATGTGAAAATGCAATTCTAAATATGGGCACGTATCATCAAATTGGCAACTCAGGGTTTATTTGACAGACGTTTAAATTTACACATAAAACAATATCAAGGGGGTTAAGGTTAAGTGTTACGTTCAAAATTTGATGGGGTTTTGTGTTTTAAGGATTAATCACTTGGGGTTTTGTATACTTGTTTTTTGGCGTGTGTGTGTGTGTGTGTGTGTGTGTGTGTGGTGGGGGGTTGAGATGGGATGTTGTTAGTGGTTCTGGCTTTAATTTTCTGATTGAATGTATAGATAAGGCTGAAAGGTTGCTGGCTGAAGCTGCCGGGTATGGAGCCCAGCTGGTTGTGTTTCCAGAAGCATTTGTGGGTGGTTATCCGCGAGGTTCAAATTTTGGCGTTACAATTGGGAACCGAACAGCAAAGGGTAAAGAGGAGTTCCGCAAGTACCATGCTTCAGCCATTGATGTACCTGGTAAGACTCCGTGTCCAGGTTGATTTGCACTGATTGGATGGATTGATTATGAGTTAGAACCTGGATTTGACAAAATTAATTAGGCCACCTTGATCTGGTTGAATGTCAGTGCAGATTGTAATTGAATCATTGATCTTGTGGAAGCATGACTCAAATAATCAGATAACTTCTTATTACCTATTGTTTG
Organism: Quercus glauca; assembly: GCA_023736055.1. Taxonomy (NCBI): domain Eukaryota; kingdom Viridiplantae; phylum Streptophyta; class Magnoliopsida; order Fagales; family Fagaceae; genus Quercus; species Quercus glauca. The sequence goes on along the minus strand of CM043315.1, from coordinate 49,864,322 downwards.
TAATTAATTCAACAATTTGTTGAAGTGAAGAATATCATCTTCTGTTATTCTTTTATTCTTATGAAGTCCTATTCTGGTTTAGCATTGGAATAAGGATTGGTGAGTACTTTTGTGCAACAAAAAGAAATTGTGATTGTATGTCTTTCTTGGGTAGATCTAACATGACAAGTGCGAATGAGCTCTAACTCAAATAGCGTCTCCTTCACCTATAAGAGTAAGGTGAAGTATGAAGTTGTGACTTCAGAACTCATCAGGTGTGTGTGTAATGACCAATATAAGAAAATCTAATATGGAAAGTTTATATCTATTTAAATGGATTCTTTTCTTTCTCAAGGAACTTTGATTTTCATTTGTATTTGGTGTGAAGAGGTGTGAGTACTCAGTATCTTAGACGACATGTATCATTGCATTGTTATTGTGGTATTTTTTTATAGATTGATGCCAATTATGACTTATGACCGATGTTTCCCAAAAAAGATCTTTCGTAAAACTGAGTTTGTTGTAATCTTTTTATTTTGCTTTGATAGATACTATAGATTTTCAACCTATGGGGTCCGCTTTATGATGATTGCTTTTTATCATCAAGCTAAGACGCTAATTGGTTTTATAGTGTATCCGGTGTTCGAACCCCAAATCTCTAATTCAACGACTAGAAACTTTGCCAGTTGAGCTAACTAGAATCCACTTACTAGTAATTTGTGAAAGACCATAAAAAAAGCTAGATCTTTTGGGTTTTTTCCTATAATTGCATTAAGAATGCAAGTTCTGAATCGGTTGGATTCAAAGTAGTTTAGGTAAGATGCATATCTGGATATGTTTAGATAACTATATCGTAATTGAAATGAAATCCTACCCATGATATAATGTAACCAAATTTCAACATTTTTGGATACTCAAATTCCATTGTCTTTTCAATTTTTTTATTATTATTATTTTTTTTATGGTTTTCTTTCTGGCTGAACCTTACATCAACAAATTTTTATGCAATGCAAAATCATTCCCTTATTAATGTAATAGAAAAGTGTGTGTGTGCACCTGCATGTGTGCAGGTGTGTGCCTGTAGAATTTTTCATCCCTTTTTATGAAGCTTTTTGTTGATGTATGGCAACTTAAGATAAAGTCATTTTGACCTCATGATAGTTGGAATTCAGGTTTTTCAGTGATTTAAATGAAAAACATCAAGTTGCAGCATAGAACAACAACAAAAAATTACCTATACTCTCTTTGTCATGCCATTTGGAGGCCTAAATTAGATTTTAACGAGTCCATATAATAATAGGTATGTTTAGTTTTCATTGATTTATTTGATACAATGTAGGTCCTGACGTTGACCGGTTAGCAGCAATGGCTGGAAAGTATAAGGTATATTTGGTAATGGGTGTGATAGAAAGAGATGGATATACACTCTACTGTACTGTTCTGTTCTTTGATTCTCAAGGTCGTTACCTGGGAAAGCATCGGAAAGTTATGCCAACAGCATTGGAGCGTATCATCTGGGGATTTGGAGATGGATCGACAATTCCAGTCTTTGAAACTCCAATTGGAAAATTAGGCGCTGCCATTTGTTGGGAAAACAGAATGCCTCTTCTAAGGACTGCCATGTATGCTAAAGGTTAGTAATTTTTTATGCTTAATGCAACTCACATTAATAAGAACACTACCTCAATTTTTTTCAAGCTTCTTTTTAACCCGTTCTTTACATTCCTATCAGTTGGGAACTAATATAATATTTTTATTATTTATTTATGTATTTTGCTATGACTGAATGTTGGAGAGCTAAATTGATATCAGGCCAGGAGCATAAAAATTTCAAGAAAGTTGTAGGCCACCCTGGTTGTCCAATGAAGAATAGTGTTTACACCCCCCCCCCCCCCCCCCTCTCTCTCTCGCTCTCTCTCTCTCTTCCGTTTTTGTGTTTGTGTGTTGGATCCTAACTTGGTCCTAGGTATTCAAGCCTTCAAACAAAAATTTGATTATTATAGGGAGGGCCTGACTGTGCTGGGCTCAAATTGGCAACAAGGTTTGGTTGTTCACCTTTAGAGACCAACCTCAGTTGCCCATGCTCATGCTGAAAGTACTTGTGACATGTTGTTTTTTAGCAATTTGTGATTTTCATATTTTCTCTCCAATCTTGGCATACTTTTTTATGGTCAAACAATAATACTTCATTGTCTTCTGTCAGCTGATTATGAGATGTATGTTGTTAAATGATGTGCTATCGCTCCTTGTATTTGCTTTGTTGAAGGCCATCTGAATCAATTTTTGTTGAAAATGCTAAATGTGATAATCTGTAATGTCTAAATGTTATGTGATTTTCTTGGCGGAAATTATAGCATTATGTTCTGTTGCATGATGATTAGTTTTATATCATCTTTTGATATCTTGGTTTAATCTATGCAATTTTTGTTTAGGGGTTGAAATATACTGTGCACCTACAGCTGATTCCAGGGAAATATGGCAAGCATCAATGACCCACATTGCTCTTGAGGGTGGATGTTTTGTTTTATCAGCCAACCAATTCTGTCGAAGGAAAGATTACCCACCTCCTCCAGAATATGTATTTTCAGGCACAGAAGAGGACCTCACTCCGGATTCTGTTGTCTGTGCTGGAGGTAGTGTCATTATATCACCATCAGGGACTGTTCTGGCAGGACCAAATTATGATGGGGAGGCACTCATCTCAGCAGATCTAGGTATGCCACTATTATCTACTATCTGTACTTTCCTGAACTTTTCACTCTGGTAGTTTCTCTTTGTAGTATTATTCATGAAAAATCTACATAGATGAATAATTTTATCAGAACTTGAGATAAAATTCTCTATATTTTTTGAACCATAAAATTACCATTGGATAATCTCTCTCTCCTTAGTTTCCAATTGATCAAAAGTATTCAACTGAAAGTGGCATGAAGAAACCATCTAAAATGATGCCATATAGACTGAATTACGGGATGCAACCAAAGGAGACCAAAAAAAAAATCAGAAGGCATGCTATACTTTGCTTCCTTCATCTTTTATATTTTTTAATATTCCATTCTCCATTAATAGACAGTAATATTAATAGGGACCGTTGCCCTTGCTATAGATTCCAACCTTTCCCATAACAATGTCTTTAAATTCTCTGTGTGTGTCTATATATATATATATATATATATTTGGAAATTTTGAAAATCTCGCATGTACTTGATGGGTCATGAAGCCACAATCACACCCCTAATCTTCCATTTACTCTTATAACAGAGGGAGGTACCATTTGAGTTGAGCCCCTTGGATTCTTTTTTGCTTGCATAGACTTTTCTTAGTTTGTTTTCCCATTTTAAGAAGTATTCTTTAAGAAAACTTTAGAAGTGAAGTTGTATTAAAAAATGAGAGTCTGTTTATAAGTTGAAATATGATATAAGGTGAAATATAATTTTAAGGAATGAAAAGCAAACACGTTTGCAATCTCAGTCCAACCTGCTATGCTTCTTTAAATGAGCTGGTGCAACGAAAGGAAGCTATCACATGGTTCAGATGTGGGTGTTTTATTGCTTGTTTATACATTCAGTTGTGCTTTTGGTTTGAGACTCAAGCTCTAAATTTTGATAATGAAAAAAAATAAATGATGCAGATCTTGGAGAAATAGCGCGGGCAAAATTTGATTTTGATGTGGTTGGACACTATTCAAGGCCTGAAGTACTAAGCTTGATTGTGAGGGACCATCCAACACAACCGGTTACTTTCACATCAACATCAGAGAAAACTGATGGCCCTCATAAGTAACTGTAATTTTTGCCAGCCAGCAATTAGTGTACTCCCGCAAAATGTAGGCTTTGTCAATTCTCATCAATAATTGGGACACTAGTTTTGACGTCTGTATTACTATCTCTGGTCATTGTTGTATCTTGAGGTGTTTATATGAAGAAAAAAAAATGTAATTTGAGCAAAATTTGGTCTCGTTATTACAGGCCAAAAAGAAAACTTAGTTGTGTTAGACTACTCTCGCTTCCTAGAAGTGATGCGTAAGTATCTCATAATCACCCTAAGCTCAGTGGTTACAGCCCCGGACTCATTTCCTATATCGCATCATTCAAACTTAGTATGCCTGCCTCATTTCTGTCCACTCCACTCTCTTTGATCTTTCCCTCACCATTCATGAGTTCACCGTACTATTCCCCAGATAACAAGGACACATGGGCTGCAGGTGTCTGTTTGGCATTGGCTTATAAGCCAGTTTTTTAGCTTTTATGTGTAGCTTTTTAAAACATCACTTGTCGAAGTATATGTATATTTTAACACACTTTCAGCAAATAATTTTCAGTAAATAACTAAATAAGTTTTTACCAAACAGACATAAGTGTCTTTGTTAAAAATTGAGACTGGTGAAGAGAACATTTCGTTGTAGGGAAGGCTAGTTCCCCTCATTTGTCTTGTTGCAGATGTAGACCCGCTGGATCCTCATTTGTCTTGTTGCAGATGTAGACCCGCTGGATTTAGTAGGAGGTGGTTCACTGTCACATTATTCCTCTGCAACCCCTCACATATGTTTTTTCTATAGTTTAGGGATAAAAATAAAAAAATAAAAAAACTTTTTAATGTTGAAGGATAGAAAGTGTAACATTTTCATTAGTTTAGCAAAGAAAAAATGACTTCTAAAAGTTTATGGATAAAAAATAAAACCCAACATAACCCGTTTTTTAGACACAAAAACCTATTGATGAGCAACCCACCCATTTGAAACCGTTCATAAGTGTTTGGGCCGAACTGACTCAAGTTGTGTTAAGTTTACTGTGTCCTTAGCCAGCCCTAAGGGTCAATGATCTTGGCAAATAAACGTATAAAAAGAAAAAGGAGACATTGATACACAAAAAGAACACTTCTTTCTGCACACATTTCTATAGGGACAAGAGGATATCTATCTTCTTGGACCTTCGCCAACATGTTGCCTATATTTGTTTGGCTGAATGTGAGCGGGAGTGCCTGCTAATAGCCAAATGATCTCTTCTCACCTTTACTTCTACCAAGTTCAAACATATCATTCAATGACCCCGCAGCAATATTCATTGCACTGCTTCTTGCGCATTTCTTGACACTGCATTGCATGGCCTACATGACACACTAAGACATGAATTACTTTATATATATATATATATATATATATATATATATAATTTGATATTACAACAGGGAATGGAATTTAGATCTTAGATGTCTTTATTGGAAACACTAGGAGGTACCAACCAATTGACTACAATGCTCTAAGACGCCAATTACCTTTTCATCCCTTGTTTTTGCTATTCCTTAATGTCTTACTCTTACCATTTTTGCCCAACTAATGTAATGCATTTTTTTTTATAAGTGAGTTTTGGCCCCATGGGGGGAAAATCATTTGCAATACTTTTCAAGCTGCATATGATGCCAATATCCACCCTTGACATGGTCGCCAATATTGAATACATGTACATTATTGGACTCTTAAAAACTTGGTTTTAAAAAAACACTAAAAAAATTTGTTAGAATAAACTCACATGCATGATGGTACTAAATTAAGACAGCAAAGAATATCTTCTAAATCATAGAATCGATAATAATGTACACAACATTGACTAATAGCGTGCCTCTGCCTACAAAACAAGGAGCATCTACCATTCTAATCAAATGTTAGCCTGACTACATGTTGGGGTCGACCTGGCAAAGCCACTTGTAGATGCTAAACATGTCTATCTGCATCATGGTGTGCAATCATGTACTTCAAAGCGGTTGGGCTCATCTATTGGAATTTGGGTTTAGTGAACTCATAAACTGTACTTAAAAAATATATTTCAAATGCGGCTATAGCCCTCTTTTTTTGTAGTGAAAATGCATTTTCCTAAAAGTAATCAGTTCTTCAAAATTTGATTTGGGGGGTCTAATTTTCTCTCTTGAATATGCGCATCACTCTTCATTGTTTCCTTTCATGTTTATTTTGCTCCATTTGTAATTCTTGATACCTGACCTTTCTTGGCGCCAAAACAAGTACCTCACCTTCCTGATTACTCTGCCAAATGGAATTTTCGAATTTGTTTTAGAAATATAAGAAACACCTCTAATTGATATCCAGTTTTGTTTGGACGAGTTGAGTGCGAATTTTCTTCTAACCAAGGCTACTCAGAACATTCTAAGTGAAGAAAGATACTGCAAAACTAAGGTACTCTTGGCATATAGCAGGCTTTTTACAGATAAATTTTACCTGGTACATAAAACATCTATGAGATTCTATCTACATTTTTGCTTTCTATCTATTGGCAATTCAATGACACAAATTAAGACATATGAAAACTTTGAACACGTTTGAGAACATGCAACTGTGCAAGCAATGCATAGGTCAGTGGGAAGAAAATAAAGGCAAAAAAAAAAAATATTCATACTCTTCAATTACTTTTTCTTTGACATTCACCTCTTGTTACTTCTAGCTTAGGCTTTGAATCATCTCCCTGAAACACCATTGAACTCTCCCAAGCTTCTTTGTCAGAACCTTGCAAAGGAAAGGATTGGTCCCACTGCCAGGTTGGAGTGGCAAAGCTTTGCACCAAAGCTATTTTTGAACCAGATAAAATGTGATCTCTAAGATCCTTAACAGATCTGTATCTCTTTATTTCGTCGTCATGATCTTGTGTTTGAGCTTGTGAAAGTAACTCCGATAATCTCTCCTGATCAAACCCATCTGAATTGTCTCTACTTTTTCGCCCCAAGTCCAATTTCCTACCATTGGAAGTTCCCCTGTTTAAGCAAATGCTTCCCCATTGAATTTTCTCAGAAATAGACTTCCTCCCTTTGAATTCATTATCAATTACCCTTTTTGAATCATTTTGAGCATCATCTCCACCAGCATAACTCCACTTGTAAGACTTATTGTCATTGTCCATGTTCAATTCAATGGAATGAAGATCACTGTCAGCTGAGTCATCTCCTTCACACTCTTCTCCATCCGCAACTTCCCCTTCATCGTGTTCTTTCTCTACAATTTGAGATCCAAAATTGATCTTCTTCAAGTAAGCCTCAAGCTCCTTGATCTTTTCAAACTTTGGAGAACCATCACCATTTTCTTTACATACAGTAGTTCTCAAGTAGGCCTCAAGTTCATTTCTCAGCTTTTCCACAGCTGCATTCTTCTCCTCAAAATGATACTTAGCTTCTGAGAGCTTCATCTGCACTCTCTCTTCACGCAAGACATCAGCCAGCTGAAGCATTTCTCTTTCCTTTTCCACTTCTTCCCGAACTTTTACAGACTCTCTCTTTAGTTCTTCTACTTGGGCCCTGTCTTCTCCAATACCTCTGGCTAACTCATTACAAATTTGCTCCAAAATCTCTTTTGCACGCGTCTCCCTCTCGAGCTCTTTCGTTGCTTTTGACAGTGATGACTTTGTATTTGCAAGTTCTTTACCAAGCTTCTTATTCAATCTCTCTGTCTGCCTTCTAAGCTTCTTCTCCACCTCAAGTTCTTCTGCTATGCATGCTAAGGCATTGTGAATCTTCTCTCGCTCCTTTATTTTCCACGATGCTTTTTCTTCTGCAAAATGTCTCATGATATGCTCAATCTCATTTCGATTAGACCTTTGTTCCCGGATCAATTGGTCCACTTGGTTGCGTGCTTGATCAAGCTCAACGTGTAGGGCTGAGAGAACAGACATGCTCGATGAATTCTGCTCTTGAATGCCCCAAACATGACGCAAAACTTTTACAAGCTCCTTAGATGTGGTTAGAACATTGCTGACCTCCTTTAAACGGGTCTTGATTCCATGAGTCCTGCCAAGAGAATGACTTTCTATCTGCATTTGTGAAATATATCTTTCTTACTAAGTTACAAGACCCAAGTACCCCACTCCAACACTATCCTAACATGTTATAGATAAGCTCACAAATAACAAATATTGCTATAAATAACAAGATCATGCTCTAACAACATGCCCAATTTCTCTCAAAATAATATATACATATGATGACATGTTTAAATACAACTCATACGCGTAGAAAATTAAGGGAAAACATGTATAGCTATTTGGTTAAACTTGCAAAATGTGAAGTCTGCAATTCAAAGCATCGACAATTAAGATGGTGGAGTTCAGAGGAAGAACCATCCTTATCATTCATCTAAAAAAAAGAAAAAAGTAAAGGAGCGCATCCTAATCAATGATTTCTTCTCTTTCTTTTTTGGGTGGAAAGAGGGGTTACCCTCTTTTTTTCACTTCACTTAAAACGATTGAAAACGACGATGCGGAAATCTACTGATAATGGACCACTAGCAGAAAAAGTTAGGCAGACAAGTTTTGATTTGAATGGCTATCACAACACGTTATCTATGTCACCTTCATATTATTATTTTTCTCCTAAGAAAAAAACAATAAAGAGTAGCTTTTGAAAGTGACTCGTTAACTTGTCATAAATGAAAAAATGAATACCTCCATCAAACTAGCATTGCTAAAGGAATCCAACCCTCCCAAGCAATAATCACTCAACTGAAGCCTGTGAGATGTGGCTGATGTTCTTTTCTGATTGCTACCACCACCGCCAGATCGCTCCAACCTCTGCACAATTTTACCAAAAATGAAAAACTATTTGATTGTTTAGTTTAGTGGCAAAGAAGAACAAATGTGAATGAGCAACAATACTACAGAGCATGATCAAACCTAACAAATTTCACAACTATTTGAGATGACAGATCGTGATTATTGTAACATCGGTTTTAATCACGTTACTTTTGTTGTACACCAATCACAATCTACCACCACATCAGTCAGTCGGTCGAGAAATTTGTGGTGGGACTTGCTGAAACATGAATGGCCAATCTTAAATTTTAAAAAAGAAAAAGTGAAATGAAACCCACCTCTGGCTCTGAGTTTGAGATAGAACTATGACATGGATCTGAGAAAGGGTAGGACAATTTAGGCACTGTCTCTCTGATTGTAAATTGCTTCTCAACATTACTATTAATATGATTCTTATTCTTAACCACTTGGAGTGAAGCTGAAGGAACCTCGTTGATTTCCCATAAAGTAGCAGCGAGTTTCCGTGCAGACAGTGACACTCGCTTACCTTTAGAAGAAGAAGTTGGAACCTTTGGAAATTCAGCGTTTTCCATGGCCAATGAAGGTGATCTCGCGCTTGTTTTCCACGTAGGGAACGGCGTGCTAGACCCGCCACGCTTTCCAACCAGAATTGCTCGCTTGAATCTGTACCTACGGACCAAAGAAGACGAGGATGAAGATGAGCAGCCTCGCTTTCTGATCTTGCACACCCTCTCAGCTGACTCCGCAGTCACAGTCTTTCCCTCCAAGTTGTGGCTTTGACAAGACATTACTATTATTATTATTATTATTTTGTAGAATTCTCACTGAATCTTGAAGACCCAATTCTGGGATTTTCAAGATTTTGCAAGATTTTGGGGTTGGTATTAAAGTTTCATCATGGGGTGGGTTTACATTGACTGTGAACTTTTTTTTTGCTGTTGTATTTTTGTTAAGTTTGGGACTATTGGCCTAGAGTTTAGCAAACAAAAGTGGCTGTCAAAGATTCTGAGTGTGGAACATCTGGCAGTCTTTAAAGATCTAATAAGGCACCTAGAAAGTTGGGTAAGAATTTAAGAACTGTCAAAAAAAGAATGGGAATGTAGATGGGATAGATTGAAATGGAAGGCTTTAGAGTGTGTGTACAAGTACCAATCGTTTGCTTTATTTTTCTTTTCCTATTTTTTTTTCAGAAATCTTAAGAGGGAAAGAAAAGAAAAGCAAAGCAAAGTGTTTGTTTTGTGTTGTGTTGTGTTTGTGTGTGACACAGAAATGGGGTTGTGGTGTTGCTAATGCTAAGTGCTAAGAAGTACTCTGTCTTCAACAATGAGTTGGGTTTGATTTTGATTAAAAGGGCGAGAACAGGGTGTGGCAGACACGTGAGCCAAAGTGCATTCAATCAGGGACGTGCATGTGAAGGGAATGGACGGTCAGAATCTTGACTAGGTTCTGCGAATTTTTTTTTCCATGTTTTATATTATAACCTCTCTAATCTAATCTCAGCTGGAATGTTCTTTTGGGGTTTCATTTCATGATTACAGCGTATCTTCAGTATTATTGTAAATAAAATATAAATTTGTTTGTCTAAACGCTAACATGACGAGAGTAATGCTAGTGCCATATAAAATGGCACAATTTGTGTCGCAACTTGGTTATATGAACTTACTATCATATTTTTATTATTCATAATTTGTCCACATTCCATTTTATGTTACACCAGCATTACTAATGCGATGAATCCATAAATACATTGTTTCTGCCAACGTAGAAGGGGAGAAACCCACGTTACATTTAGATGGGTGAGAGAAACAGCATGGACACAAGTGTTGACCAAAATCACATCAATCTCATATTATTACTATGTGCATAATTAACGGCCGATCATCTCATTGGTAGGAAAACTAGTATTTACTCCATTCTCCAATTAATTGATATCACTTTGGGGAAAAAGCATTTATATGACGAATTGAACAGAGAAATTGAGTCAACCATTTCATATTCCCTTAATTTTTCCCCCCATCTATTTCTAGCCAAGTATGATTATTGCACAATTATTGACCACAAAAGCCAAAAACAATCATTCATACCCATTGAACATGTATCAAAAAACCTAACCTAAATTAATGGTAAAGATTCCTCATAAATTATTCAGTCCTATAGGAGAAGTTCTCCCTCCTCTCACATGAGGTGTGTGCCTACCTTATGCCCTATACAAGTGCATACACCCCATATAAGAAAAGAGATGACTTTTTTTATAAGACTGAATAATTTTCCAAATTTCCTCTTTTTTGTTGTTGTTGTTGTTGTTGTTAAAATACTAGCTAACAAGTCCTAATCTATTGAATATTACTTGTACTTCACTCCTATTTATACAATATTCACATGCATGTCTACATAACGCATCCTCTCGTATAGTGTTACACGAAGTTCAAAATACATAGACTTTCAGTCTTTACATGTTATCAATTAAGGTCTTGCCCTTTTCCTCCAACATACTACACCAACTTTTGTTGCCATGCTACTTCAAATATGTTCCAAGTGAGCCCATGTTGATCATGTGTCCACTCGAGAAAATAGCCACACAGCTCAAGTCAACATGTTGGATAGCTACAAGACATCTCCTATACAGTCCACATTGTTAGTCAGTTCATGGCTACACTATAGTCGTCTCAATATGTAGTTATTTTATAATTCTCAGTATATATGTTGTTCTTTTCAATATGTTTATCGAAATCTCTCGACTTGTTTCCTTAACAAAATAATATAATAAAATTGATTATAAGAATAATATTACGGATATTTACATATCAATACTTTTAAACAAAAAACAAAAAGGTAATTCAAACTTACAAATGACACCAATCACATTCATTAAAATAACATTTTCCTTTGATTTCAAACCAAAAAATTAAAATTAAAAAAAAAAAAAAAAACATTTTCCCTTCATTTCTTTCTCATTTACAAATTGTATATTAGATCCTTTCCTATGATTATGAAATAAAGGAAGGTATCATCATTCAGTTACAACATTGATTTTTTTTTTCCCCTTTATACTTTTTTTTGTGGGGGGGGGGGGGGGGGGGGTGGGTGGGGGGTGGGGTGTAGAAAAACGACTTTCATAAACTACTCAGCAGTTTGAGGGTAAAGCCTCTCATAGGATAGTACAAACTAGAAGTGTTATAAAATAAAATCATACAAAGAGGTCCATAGGAAGACTATCAAACACAACAAAGCCCTGATCCGTATCAGGTTCTTTCCTAGCACGCGTGTCAGTTTATTTGTTCGCCTAGCAAAAATAGTGCTTATTTAGTTGAAATTAAAAAAATTTATTGAAAGTATTGTAAAAAAAGTTAAAAGGTAATTTAAATAGTACAATACAATTCATGAATAGTATAAAAAAGTGCAATAAAATCTATGAATAATAGCAAAAATAAGTTAAATAGTAAAAAAAAAAAAAAACTTTTTGACCCAGTGCCAAACACAATTTTTATCTTCATTTATAAAGAAATTTGACTAAGGGTACTACAAAATATATATATACATATATATATATATATATATATATATATATCTCTCTCTCTCTCTCTCTCTCTCTCTCTCTCTAAATCACTGTACTTTTTACTTCTACTACTTTAATTATGCATGTTATTGTGTGACCTTAAAAAATTTTACATTGAATTGTAGCTTATAGGTTAGGTGATTCATTTATATAAGAAAGAATCAAGTACTATAAAAAGATGTAAAGAGTTTTGAGTCTTTTGACGTGAGCAAGAAGAGCCAAATTTCATTCAAGGGCATGTCGGTATGGATGTACTATATCAATTAATGATTTTTTTTTTTTTTTTTTTGGTGTGAAAAACAATATCAATTAATGATAATCTTCGTGTTTAGATGACCAAAATAAAAAGCATCTCAAATTCTCTATATCATACGTAAATAGAATATGGCAGAGTAAAAAAATATATATTACATTGGGTTTTATTAATGTGTGGTCTTAAGGCATATGTTAATAAACCATTTTAAAAACCTTTTTATGGAAAGATGAAAAAGTAACTAACTGATTTGATAGCTTTTTCTCCACATAAAACTGATTATGGATGGCAAATACTTCTCGCTCAGTCCATCCATCGCTGATTTTACTTGTCCCACACTATCCTTAATGTTTTTGTGTGTGTGTGTGTATATAAATTGTTTATATAATTTACTCTTTCTATAGTCCATACATACATACATACATACATACATACATATATATATATAGAAGATTGGGTTCAAGTTACACTAGATATAACTATAAGTAATATTATACTACTCAATATTTTTTAATTGGATGCGAATTTTGACAAACCAATCGTTGGATTACATTATCTTTGTATATTCTCTATGTTTACAAAATTTCAAGGTGATCAAAGATCAATAGTCATGTCATTAATCAATTGTTTAAATTCAAGTTTTTGTAGTTTAAAATGTTGCATAAAATATGAGTTTATGGATTAAATAGTAAATAACATTTAATTGGTATAAAAATTGGCATGAATGTTAAAAACATATAGAACATGTAATCTAACAAAGAGATTTTCAAAATTTGAATTCACTAACAAGTTATTGAGTGGTGTAACATTACTTAGAGTTATACTAAGTGTAATTTGAACTTAACCCATATATATATATATATATATATATTCTATTATCATCCATAAACACACTTGTTTTCTCTCTCTTTCAACACTCTTAAAATCATCCCTCCTATATCTCCCTTATCACTATCTTATGACTAACAAAACCACCTCATTAAAGATACTAAAATACCTCTAACTTGTCCTATTCTTGACTTGTCTCACTTTCCTCCCTTATGAGTTTTCTTCATCTCGAAGAATTAATGGGAGTAATAGGGCATTTCACCATAGTAAGAGCATTAGTATTGGGGAATGCTAATGCCAAATGTAAGGAATATTTGGCATTTCAAGCTCCAAAATATATTGCATTAGGAAAATAAAAGTTTGGGATGCTACAATTTTTTGAGATAGTACAATTGATAAAATAATGGGATGGTACAATTGATAAAATAATTTTTTGAGATGGTAAAATAGAATAGGATAGCATTTCCTTATGCTAATACTCTAAAAAAGATTATGAAAAAAAAAAAATGGTATTACTCAATCTACAAATGAATGTGTAGGGTACGAGGGAAATAGTAGAAAAGAGACGGGGGGTTTCCTACAAAATATAGGGTTGGAGAAGTATTTTTTAAGTACGGAATAATAATTGTGGAGCATCCTTCCCATCCATGACAGTACATCACACCCCTTGAAACAATCAATCAATCAATCAATCAGTTTGCACGAGGGTGGGGCCTTTCGCTAACGGCTCAATGGTATGGGATTCGTAAAAATCGTAGGGATATCTCTTCGCTGGATTTGGATCCTTTCCAAAGTCTTTATAAAAACACCTACATCCTGTTAGATTTTAAAGGACCCACCGTGAGAACCACATGGCCCATCATATTCAGTGCTCTATATATTATCTCCTTTTCCAAGTGATGGTGGTCCATGGATCACTTGGATTTTGGGCTCTCTCTATGTTCCCTCACTTTGCAGACCATGTGTTTCAATGCAATGGCTAAAAGGAGAAAAAAGTTGTAATCTTTCGCACCATGCATTTCAATGCTATAGCTAAAAGGAGAAAAAGTTGTGATCTTTCGTGTGTTTGGATCTATTTCCTTGTAAGTTATAGGGAGGGATTTTCTTTTTGTAAAGAAAAATTATTAGGTATTTTCGTAATGCAGTTATGTGGTATTCGCTCACTTCACATTTATAACGGACTTACCATAAATTTAATTAGTATAATCCATCATAATTCATAAATGTAGGAGGTAAAAGTTCCACTATACTTCAGAAGTACCTAATAATTACTCATAGGAAAAATGTGGTCGTGAAAAAGCCTGACTAGTCAATATGTGACTACTGAATTTTTCAACCAAGTAAGTGGCTAAGTGGTATCATTATCATGCTACCTCTTCCTTGTGGAAGCTAAAGTTAAACAAAGAAGACAATGGGATTTCTTACTAGTTACAAGTAGCTTCATAATTGTGAAGCAATGAAACATGCTATAGTGGTTTTACTATAGTCTGCTAAAACTATTCCCAAATTTACTACAACTAAAACAATTCCTAATTTTACCACAAAACAAATTGATTAAACAACGCAATTGGTACTACGTCAATAATATAATAACATAAATTTCTTAATTTTTTTTTAATTATAAACAGTTTTGTTACGTTGTGATATATATATTTATATATTGACATGTCAATTTATAAAACTTATAAAACACAATTTGAACTATAAAATGTTTGGACCTAGTGCTAGCTATTAAGCCATCTCTTCACAAATGGAATCAAATTGTCTTGAAGTTATATTAGCTCTGCATTTAGATCCATTTTCCAATTTATGATAGTTCCAGCTGGCTGATAATGTGTGCTAGACGTAGGTTTCTCATTTGCTCTTGCTGCTTCATCCCAATTTACTGGACATGCATGAAGCTTTTAGAAGAGTAACTTTTTCTTTGCTCCAAGGTATATACTCAAGTCATGGGTGGTGGGGGTGTGGGGAATACTTAAGTTCAAATTAACAACTTTTTCTTTGCTCCCATGGTACATCCTTTTGTTCAAATGAGGACAGTTTCCAAAATCCTTAAGACATAATTGGAGTAAATGTCATTCAAAGTAAAGTATTGGTTTTTTGTGGTGTTTTTCTTTGGTATTATCAATCATCCTTCTCTGTAAATTTTCAAACCAAAAAAAAAAAACAAAAAAAAAAAAATTCTTAATGGGATTTCAAAATAGAATGAGCGGGAAATGGAATTAGGAAACACAGGTACACAACTTTTTGTTTTTACTTCGCAGCTAGGCACAACATGGAGGTACAAATATTAAACTACGTTGAAGAAATAAATGGACAGTTTTTCTTATAAACAGGTACAAGAAAGAGAAAAGGAAGTAGGAATCATAATAAATACAAGAGAAGAGACACAACTGAGAGTTGAGAGAGAGAGAGAGAGAGTCAAAAGAAACTATTTTTCAAAGTAGTCTTCGGTCCTTCCCTTGAACCCAATTTGCCCAAAAGTAAGGCAGATGAACAGTCCCACGTGCCATGTAATCAACCACAACCTGGTCATAAAAATAAATTTAAAAAAAAAAACCCAAGTCTATGAAACATTAAAAAAACTAAAAAAAGGTATTGAATAAAGTTAACGAGGAACATATTGTCTATTAATGGCTTTAAGGGGAATGGTCCCATGGAAATATTTTAAAATATATATTACGTTGGAAGACATCCTAACAGCAATGGTCCCATGGTCTAGTGGTCAGGACATTGGACTCTGAATCCAGTAACCCGAGTTCAAATCTCGGTGGGACCTCCTTTTTTACCTTTTCTTTTCATTTTTTTTAGAATCAATTGGGCTTTCTAATCAGCTTCGGCTATTAGCCCAACGACTTCAATAGTACTGTTTTTCATTCAATTGGGCTTGCTATTGCCCCCCCGATTAAATATAAAGCACTAGAAGCATGGCTCTTCTGCCCAAATAAAAAAATTAAATAAAATAAACAATGCTCCTCTCAACTCTGGCCCGTTGAGGGAAAATCTCTCTCTGAAGTTTTTTTTCGAGTTTCATTGCACATTGGGATATATTATAAAGTGTTTTTTTTTTTTTTTTTTGGATTAAGTCTCCTCAGCTAATTTGTAATCTTGCCTTTCAGCAAACTAAACAAGTCTACACAGAAGTTGCTACACAAAGCTTGTTCTAAAATCAAACTTAGTAATCAATCTAGACTGTTTTCCAAAAAAAAAAAAAAAGTTAATCAATCTAGATTCAGCCCTTTATCATAATGGTATGGTAAGAACTATTATATACGGCATACCCAATTAATGTGTGTTTATCTGGGGTACATTGTAGGCGTGTGATAGCTTTGCTTGAATCGGTCTAAGGAATTGAATATAAGAAGGATGACCGTTTTGCAAAACATTGCTGCCATTCACTTATACAGTTATACTTCACTATAATTATTAAATTAAAATTGCCATTCACTTATACATTAAATTTCAATTAAAAAAAAAAAAAAAAAACTCACTGGGAAATAGGTGAAAGATCTTGAAATTCTGTTCTTCTTGTATGTAGATATGTTAGTATGTTACCAAATGAAAATTATTTTATCCCAATTTTTCTTTTCGATTATATACTGAAATTACATTCAAAATTTTAGTTAAAATGTTAATTATTGTTGCATACAGTCATATACACAAGTACATGAAATTGTGTTTTTCTTATGTGTGCATGTGAAATCGTGTTTTTGTGTGTATGTATACAGTGTGTAATAATCGTTACTCTAGTTAAAAAAAAAATAAAAAAAAAAAGGCAGTATGGTACTTACCAAAACTGAGAAGTGAGAGCAGGAGGAGTGGGGAAGTGAGCGAGCTCAGCTCCTATGCTTTCGAAGAAGAGGCCAGTCAAACTCTTACCATCGATTGCAGGGATGCTGGATGGTGCTAACCACCCTATTAACCCAAATCCAATCACATTAAAATCCCTGCGCAACCAATCTCTCTGGAAACTACTTCTCCCAACAAGTCCACACACGAGCAAACCATAACCATATCAGTCACATATATTACTCTATATATTGATTCCCATCATCACATAAAATCAATACAAACACAAGTTCACTGCTGCTACTTACCATGTATACTTTCCTCCCGAGGCATGTGCCTGCTTCAGAGGGTTTCTCACCGTCACAGTAGACTTCAAAAAGCCTTAAGAAACAACATTAAAAACAAATCAACAAAAAATAATAATAATCAATATATCAATCAATATATATATATATATATATATAAAGCAAAGACCTCATGCGAGAGAGTATGAGGTCCTGCCATATGACGCACTCTATGAAGAGAATTGAGAAACCCTTAAGCCATATTAGAGATAAGAACAAATATAAAAGTGGAGATTTTATTTTTTTTGGTTCAATGTTTCAACACTAATTTTTGTTACATTTTGTATTCAATGTTTTAAGAATACTATTTATTTCATTTGGTTCAATATTTCAAGACCTTCTATCTCTCACATACACAAAATACTCTTTGCATTTCCATTCATCATTTTCACTTTTACTCCTTTATATACACATGTCCATAGCCTTTCATATCATCCTATCTCAAATACACTTTAAAAAATGATGTCATTTAGCTTCAACCTTTCAATGACACCTACATAACTCCAACATTGCAGTATCATTTGATTGTAACTCGTATGAATAGGCTATGATCAAGGAAGGGGGCTTGCACTTTTTATTCAATGACGGTAGCTTACGGTTTTTATGTTAAAGTCTGATATTGTAGATTTTGTGAAGGTTATGATTTGCTTAGAGTCTTTGGGCGTTTGAGATTTTTGTTTGGGAAAGTTATAAATGTATTTTATTTTAGAACTAAAGAAAAATAAAAATAAACATTCTAATTGATTATTTATGAAGTTATTTTTATTTTATTTTTTATTTTGTGTAAGATTCATAATTTGTAGGTTTCTTTGTATGTAGCCATTGTGGTAAAAACAAAAATCGATGGTGACTTAAAAGTATTTTTTGTTTTCTTTTTTAAATGATACAGAAACCCAACTAAAGTCAATTAAATTTTGATAAATGAATGTGTTTTTAGTAAATTTATCTTTGTTTAATCACATTCTCTTTATGTTAATACTTACAAATGATTTCCTTAATTCCATTGAGATAATTCATTGGGTGTTTATGATCAAGGTCTCTATTGGTAGGTTGCTTAAATTTATGTAATTTTAAGATATAAAAGTATTTTATATTTTGAATTCTTATTTGTAGATTTCAAAATCATTTAATCAGTTTGAAAAATAAAATCTACTTTTAAAAGTAAATATTATAATATATTATAATCTTACAATGTTATACAATTTTTTAAAATAAATTATGAATTAAAAAAAAATCAAGTTTCAAAGTATTTAACAATATTGTGGACAAACATAAATATTATACAACAAAATAAGTATTAAGTATTATATGTATATATATTTTAATATACATAAAAATGATTTCAAATGAAATTGTAAAATAGTCCGCACATCTCGTGAGATATCATCTAGTTAATACTAATAGTTAGGAAGCACAGACACAAATACAAACACGGGTACAGACATAGACATAAACACAAACACGGATACAGGTACAGAGATGAACACGATCACGACATGTTAACACAAACAATTTCTTAAAAATTATAACATAAAACGTCTTGTGCGACACTAATATAACATAGGTACGCACTCTAAATGAAGTCTCCATGCTTCTTAAACTAATAATAATAATTGCTGGCATAATTAATAAGATTATAATTACAAAGGTTTTTGGAATGTATATGTTTCATGATCTTATGTTTCATCATGTAAATCTGAAAGAAAAAAGAAAAAGAAAAGAAAAAAAAAAAAAAGAAGTTGTTTTTATGTTTCTTCTTGTTCTCCAAATATAATGTAATTTAAAGAGGTTTTGAGGAGAACCTGAAGTGAGGGATGTTGGCTTAGGTGCAGAGACCCGAGAAGGCGATGACAATGAGGAGCTGCCCAAGCCTATGACGGTTGATACGGTTGCAGCCATTTTTTCTTATCTCCTTCTGCTGATGCTTGAGCTAGAGGAGAGTGACTGAGTCAGAAATGAAATACTGTAATTTGGTAATAGTGGTGGGGTTAGGCTTTTCTCAAATGTGATGGAGATTTTGTGGCTCATAGATTGCGCGGATGGGATATAGTTCAATGACATTGTGCCACGTTGGAGTTGTATGGATAAACTGGGGTCTGTGTTTGATACTTTGATCTTATATTGATGATACTCAGGGTCTGTTATGTTCACGTGCCAGTGTGCGAGTGAGAACCTA
Source organism: Quercus glauca (assembly GCA_023736055.1). Classification (NCBI taxonomy): domain Eukaryota; kingdom Viridiplantae; phylum Streptophyta; class Magnoliopsida; order Fagales; family Fagaceae; genus Quercus; species Quercus glauca. Next base: position 49,844,851 of record CM043315.1, on the reverse strand, counting down.
TGTTGAGTTGAATTGAGAAGGGCTTATCCATACTTTGCTTTGTTTTGATTTTTTTACAGTGATAGTGATACTGATACTGACACTAATATTGGGCTAAGCCCTAAGCCTGTTGTTTGATTGAACTTCGGATCATGTAAGTTGGCAATGCTTTGTGGCCCATTAAAGGGTTAACAATTTAGCAGAAATTTGCTGTTTTGGTCCACTGTGATCCATTTTGGTCTATTCGGTCCAATTGGTCCATTTTGGTTCATTCAGTCTACTTTGGTCTATTCTGTCCATTTGGTTCCACTTCGGTGCACTTAAGAATGGAAAAATAAAAGTTTGGGTAGAGACTAGTACCTATTCTAAGTCCGATTATTAAAATTAAATAAAAAAATAAAAAAATAAATCTTCTATAATTGCAAGTGGGAATCTAGAAAGCCAGGTGGTTTTGTTGTTGAGAAGTTAGAGGCAAAATAGAGAGTTTGATGCTACTGTGGTCATTTCATTTCAAATCCTAGAACGTGGGTTGGATAAGGAAAAAATAAGAGAGCCTTATATTAAAAAAAGTGTTAATAACATATCAACAAAAAGTAAAATCAAATAGGATACAAAAAATTAAATACTATAGTGTCTATCAAAATATTATCAACAAAATGTAAAAATCAAATAGGATAGAAAATAAAATATTGAGAAGAAAAATTAAGCCATTGAAAATGTAAAAAACCGAAGGAAAAATATAAATAAACAAACAAAGAAGTTGATATGAATGTAGATTACGTGTTTTTTAAAACACTAGCCATAGTTTTTTTTTTTCTTTTTTTTGGGGGGGGGGGGGGGTGGGAAAAACACTAATGATAGTTGATGAGAATAAATAAATTGTTTGTTCTTATCTAAAAAATTGCAACTTGGTGCAACCATAGTTTTTAAATCCAAATTTTATTATATAATATATGATATTCATACTTTAAAGAAATTCTAGTTCCAAATGAAATGGTCCAAATGAAAATGCTTTTTTTGAGGGGGATTGCAATTAATTTGAATCTAAACAAATTATTATGATTTAGGTTTGGTAGACTGCTTGGAAAATAATAGGATGAATGATTAGGAGAAACTTGTCGAAGATGAAGTGTCTTTCTTGTTGGATATATTTCAACAATTTACTTTTGTGATAAAGTAAAAGGAACAATACACAGATTTAAGAATAAGCAATAACACAAATAAATATGAAAGACAAATACAATTAACAAATATTGAATATATATTAATAAAAATCTGCAAATAATTAATGACTCACCAGCCAAATGGATGAACGGATGAACAATTTAGATCAAGTCTTGTGTTTTACACAATCTCCTTAAAGCAGATTACGCTCTTCACACAATCACTGTGATACTTTGAGACTCGTGGACATCTGCTTCCCAGGATAAAATTGATTTTCAACACAAAAACGAAGCACACAAGGTCGTGCTCTGTGAACTACTCAATGCCTCTTTCTCTCTCTTTGACACAAAATGAATGCACAAAAACTCTCACTATATGAGTTTTTCTCTGAAAAAAAAAATCTTTTTACGAATGAGGGACAATGAAACTTATATGTTACTGAACAGACATTCTGTTTCAATAATAATTGCTGTGTACAGACTAACTAACTCAATAACTGACTCAATAATAAAATATTATTATTAATTGGATAAGTGAGTCTAGTCCACACATACCTAAAGCCCAATCTAATATCCAACCCAAAACTCATATTTTCTATCATTTTCAATGTGGGAGTCAATGATTTTCACCACTTATAATAACATCTTCAAACGAACATAGAAAATATTAATTTCTTATTCACTTCACGCTACTTTTTCAACATTTCTAAACTTCATAGCACCTGCTATTGTGCACCCCCCACCACCCCCACCCCCCCCCCCCCCCCCCCCCCCCCCAAAAAAAAAAAAAAAACCTATACCTTAAATTATTGTATCTTAGATTACGTCTTAATGTTGAACGTTTTTATCTTCTTACTTTAGTTTGGAGATATGTGAGCTTTGCGAGTCCAATAATAGATGGGCCGCGTAACCGGCCCATCAAGAAAACTTTCAATAATAGATTTTTTGTTCCAAATATGGGCCCTAACATGGATTGGCTTTGTTCTTGACCGAGACGCTTTGTGTGGTGAAACACAGGCAACAATTTTCAGGGATTAAAATGCTTTCTTTGCTAAGTGTTCCAATATCATCCTTAAGGGTGATTCTGCTGAATCCCTCATAAATCCAGAGGAGTTCCTAGATTGGAAGATAAAGCCCCAAAAAAGATGACATTTTGTTTTGCCGCAATTGTTGTTGGAATGTTTTTGTAATCAATCAAAAATTTGAATTTTGTGTCAAAGAAATTGATAATAATAATAATAATAATAATAATAATAATAATAATAATAATAATAATAATAATGGTGGGGAGTGGAATAGTCACCTCTCGGGCCCAAAGCCCAAAAAGCAATTGGGCCACGGGAAAGAATTAGGTCTGGCCTATGTTTTTAAAAGAAGGCTTAATTGGTAATAAACCATGAAATGAGGAAAGTTGGGTCATCCCAAGTATTACGGAAAAGATGAGTAACACAGGAGATCTGTTCCCATAGAAAAGGTACGGTGCCAACTTACTCGAGGTATGGTGCATGGATAATCCACGCGTGATTTTTAGAAGATTCCTGGAACCAAGGGAAAGTGCCGGAACATGCAAGAAGGTTGAAGATCTTTACCTCCGCGTTAATGATGTGGTTCTTACCTCACCTCTGCTGCATTAAATAAAAGTAAGATAGCCTACACAGTACAAGCAACTCCCAAAAGTCAGAGTTCCAGGATAAGGGAGGGGAGGAATCCGACAAGGTTGAGAAAAAAATCCCTGAGGCTCTGGCAGGCAATAAAACAGCTGTAGTGATAAGAGTAAGGATTGAAGTTATAAAAGGGAGAGGAGAGGCAAAAGAAAAAGGATCTGAAAAAAGAGGAAAAAATGAACATAAATAAGAAAAATCAGCCAGAGAATGAGAGAGTAAAGATAACACCACGGGAACATGAGAGTTATCTATTGTAATATTCGAGTTTAGAGAAATCAATTACTTGAGTTTCCCATTGTGAAGCATTTTTCCTTGTTGTTTATTTATTTGTTGGTTGTTTGAATAATTTGAGTGTGAATTCGTGAAGGACTCCACGGGGGCCAGTTTTTGCGTCCCCACAATAATAATAATAATAATAATTGTAAGAACTGGGTTTGAGCACTTCTGCTATTGGATGAGTGGAATCAGGCCCAACTAGCCCAATACAATAAATTTATAGAGAATGAGTTTAAGAACTAGGCCTTAGTGAGGATTACAACAACTAGACATGGTTACGAGTAGATTGAACAATAAGGACGTGGTCTAGGATGTGAAATTCTGTCCTCGGACCTTATCTGGTAGGTTTGTTGTTCCTATTATTTCTTCAATGCTTGGTTACAAAGATTTCAAAGGTGATACGAGTTGCTACAGTGTTCTCTGTTTCTAATTTTCAATCCCCCTTTTTGGAGGATTTCTTACATTATATATATCCTCCTTCAGTTGATCCTGGCCCTCCATTTGTTGATCGTGCAAGTCATTACTTGAGTGCTTGTCCCATCAGCCACCTTTCCAAACCTTCTGTTAGTTGCAGCAACCAAGGTAACACTGTTCATGGTTTATTTCCTCATTAATGCGGCCAGAACATTAGTTGTGGGTATTTAATGCGGAGGTGACAATTTCTCCTTGAATTGCTCTTTCACCATGCTCCCATGGCTGGCTCGGTGTACTTGTCTTCTTTCTTGGGATGCTCTAGGGGGCTGCCTTTGATGATGTGTTGCTATTCCCTTTTATGGTCCTAGTGGGCCAAGGTCAGGGTTGTCCTCGGCGATGTTTCTTAGCAATTTGGGCCTTCTTCGTTCGTCCTCGGACATTTCTTCCTCCACAGCACAGGCCTTGGGCTTAGTATAAAATGGGCCAGGCTTGCCAAATTCTTTGTCCCCATAATAATAATAATAATATTAATAATAAACGTGGCCTTATAGTGTGCTGAAAGAGTTTGTGACCGAGTTAAGAGCAAGCTTTTATGATTCAGGCTTTTAATTTATATACCATTAAGATTTATGACTCCCCATTTGAATTGACAATTTTTTTTGAAAATGAATTTTTAAGAATAATTCTTTTTCATAAAACTTGTATTTTTATAAAAATAACTTCCATGAGTTTTAATTTAGTACATTCATTCTTATTTTAATAAAATTCTCTTTCTCTAATTCTTAAGTACTCTTGAAGCATGAAGGAGGTAACGCCATTCTTCATGCTCTAAGAGTACCTTAGAATTTTTTTGTTCTAGAGTCATCTACAAATTCTTTTAATTATTTTATTTGTTCGGGTTTGGCTATTTTATGTACCTGTTAAAAATTTGTAAACTGACAAGCCTTAAAACACAAACTCACTTCTATCCTTCCATATCACAATCTACAACATATATTTCTTAACGTCCATAATATTGCATTCTTGCTTAATGAGCTTCTGTTTGTTTTAGGACCGAGCCTATCTTTGTTCAGACCTTCTAACTTCAGTACTTTACGTTCAAAGGAGAGGATATTAAAGCCCAATCCATCCTCTTTTATTCTTATTGTAAAATTATTTAGCAAATAAAAGTCATCAATAAGCTAAGAGTTTTATAATTTAGTGGTATTATCTGCTCTCACTTATGAAGATAACCATAGTGCAAATATTTCCTTTGGCATTATTGTAACTATCGAATTATTTAAATTATAAAAAATAAAAAAAATTATAAAAAAAAAAAAAAAAAAAAAAACCAACTAGGAAACCTCATCTCAAGCGAATAGTATATTGCCATATACAATAGACATTTTAAATTTTAAATTACACCCTCTAATTTTGACATGATTTCAATCCTATTCTTTAAGTTTCATATAGACAGTTTTATCTTCTTTAGATTCACTAATGACAAACAATAAATTCATCGTTATTCAAAGTTTCAAACTATCTAAAGGACTAAAGGCAATTTTGGGTGAAGGCTTTCAAACACGGAGGTTGACAAATCCTTGTTACAACATCATATGACTAATGCCTTGGAAATTAAAACCATGAACAAAGTCTGCGAAATTAATTAGTGGTGGTATTAGTTTGAAGCACAAGTGTCACATTAGGAGTTCATTTCAAGAGAAATATTCATTTAAAAATAAGAGGGTAAATTGTAATTTGCACCCCTAGACTAAAGGCAATTTTGGGTGAAGGCTTTCAAACACGGAGGTTGACAAATCCTTGTTACAACATCATATGACTAATGCCTTGGAAATTAAAACCATGAGCAAAGTCTACAAAGTAATTAGTGGTGGTATTAGTTTGAAGCACAAGTGTCACATTAGGAGTTCATTTCAAGAGAAATATTCATTTAAAAATAAGAGGGTAAATTGTAATTTGCACCCCTAGACTAAAGGCAATTTTGGGTGAAGGCTTTCAAACACGAAGGTTGACAAATCCTTGTTACAACATCATATGACTAATGCCTTGGAAATTAAAACCATGAGCAAAGTCTGCAAAGTAATTAGTGGTGGTATTAGTTTGAAGCACAAGTGTCACATTAGGAGTTCATTTCAAGAGAAATATTCATTTAAAAATAAGAGGGTAAATTGTAATTTGCACCCCTAAAGTTTGGAGTAATTGAATTTTACACTCTAAAATTTCAGAATTTGGATTTTATCCCTTGAACTTTGGGGTGTTTGGATTTTATACTTTGATGTTTTAGAATTTAGATTTTACTCCCTAAAGTTTGTGAGTATTTAGATTTTACACCCAAAAATTATGAAACTTTAGGGTGTAAAATCCAAACACTCTCTAACTTTAGGGGGTAAAATCTAAACACTCCAAAAATATAGGAGCTAAAATCAAAATTCTGAAATGTCAAGGTGTAAAATTCAAATACCTCCAAAAGTTAGGGGGTAAAATCTAAATTTCGAAACTTCAGGATGTAAAATCTAATCACCTTCAAACTTTAAAAGTGTAATTTGCAATTTATCCAAAATAAGAGAATTATTATGTTCATAACATTTTCACAATACTTTCATGATAGATAATAAAACATTAGTTATTATTGATTCTAATTTAAACTTGCTATTGAAATTATTTTTTTGCCCACTAATAACAACCCATGATAACCTTTATTTATAATTTATTATGAAAGTATTGTAAAAATGTTGTAGATATAACATTTTTCAGAAAATAAAAGAAGAAAATTTTCAGTTTTATTGATTAAATTCATGTGCGGATTTGAGCATCTGAGCGCATTTGAAATGATTAGGTGTAACCGTGTATAAGCATTCCCATTAAGCCTTCTATATGCTAAAAGATGCTTTTTTTTAGCATTTTTGACCCAAAAGCTTGCTTTATCAAGGGTTTTAAAGGCTATAATTTTTTGCATTGATGAACAACACAATCTCATATTTAAGACCGCACTGTTCACCAATTATAAAATTTATATTATTTTTTTTATTCAGGTATGGCCCACTTTCTTTTCTTCTTTATCTTTCTCATTTCTGTTTCTTCACTGTCTCACCATTTCTTTGCTCTCTCTCTCCCCTTCTGCTCGACGTCTCTACCTCTAAACCCATGGTTGACAGTCAATGACCGTCCAAATCACAAACCCATGGTTGATTTGTGACTGGCCCCAAATCAGCCACCGACCATCACCGCGGCGGCCCAAGGCGAGCAAACTGTGGCGGCTCACGTTGAGCAACGGCCCCATGGCCACTCACGCGATCTGAACCAACCCACAGCCACACACGCAATCTAACGCCACCCATGGCAATCCACGATGATCTGAACCCACCCACGGTGATCTGAGCCCCACCCACGGTGAGCCACGACCACCACCGGCCCACGACAATTTGAATCCCACAGCAATTTGAAGCCTATAAGCCGATCTTGAGAGAGAGAAGCTTTCACTGTGAGAGGAAGAGAGGAGAGAGCGTGATAGGTCTGCTAGTGGATTTGCTGGTGGCGGCGATGGTGGAGGTTTTTTTTTTTTTTTTTTTTTCCTGCTGTGATTGTTGGTGGTGAGTGGATGTGGTGGTTGTGGGTGGATGTGGATGTGGAGGTTTCCTTCTGCTGTGATTTTTTTTTTCTTTTTTTGTTAGTGGTGGTTGTGGTATGGGTGGTGGGTGGTTGGTAGTGTGGTGTCGGCGGTGCTGTGAGAAAGAGAGAGACAGAGGAGAGAGGGATAGAGGAGAGAGAGGAAAAATAAAAAATTATTGAAAAATAATAAAGAAACATTATTTAAATGAAATGGTAAAAAAAAAAAAAAAGTTTTGATATAAGTTGTATTGTAAAGGGGTGTGTTATATGTTATAAAATTGGGTTTTGAGATGCTAAATGCTATATTTTTTGACATGTTGATGAGAATGCTCTAAGCAAGTTAAAATTCTAAAACACATGTATTTTGATGGGGAAAAATCTTCGAAACTCAAATCGATCGCATTTTGTTAAAGTTAATGTCAAACAAATTATACAAGTAATTATTCAAACTTCCTAGTTCTATATCCTTGAGATAATAAAAAATAAATAAATAAATAAAAATAGTTCTATATCCGTGCAACTCCTTTCAACTAAGAATATCTTCTTCCTTATCCAAAAAAAAAAAAAAAAAGAATATCTTCTTCATTTCTTTTTTCTATTTTATTTTGTGGGAAAAGATATATTACTTTTACCTTTTTCTTTTTGAGTGAAAAAGGTCTACCACATTTTTTTGGGAGTGAAAAAGATCTATCACATTTGAAAGCAAGCACTATCCTCGTTGCATGACGTATAAGGCTACTAATAAGATGAGCTCAATTATTGAGGTCATGCTTGCTCAGTGAATAAAAAAAAATTATTGGGGTCTTGTCATTTTAAGCAATTTGATATGTTGCCATAAAAAAAAGTTAGAAATAAAAAGGGGGCAACAATGCTAATTTAATATGTTTTGATTTTTTTTTTTTTTTTGAGAAGTATATGTTTTTAATTTTTTTTTTTTGGAATAAAAAAATGGAGGTCTTTATGGTTATATTATACCCTTGGGCAAGGCGCTAGACTAGGATCAGACTCCAACCGTTCTATTCAGAACTGTGTGGGGGGTCAACTCTACCAAGGATGCCCACCAACGAAAGCCTGCGGGCAACGGGAATCAAACCTAAGTGTGGTGCACGAAGCGAACGATCTTTACCCACTCAGCGAAGCCCCCGTTGGCTGTTTTGAATTTAGTTTGTCTAGTTTTAATATTTTTCAATTTGCAAAACAACATTGTTTTGGTGTACTTAAAGATACATATTGGATGAAGGTGAGCAAAAGGATTACATTAGAAAAATGAATAAATTAAAATTAAAGGACTATATATAAAAAAATTAAATAAATAAATAAATAAAAACCTTGAAAGACTATGTTAATGTTGTTGACTGATTGTGGGTAATTGCTTGATGAGTGGAGGTTTACTTAGTCCTGGATGAAAAGATCTTAGCCGGTTATATATTTACCGTCAAGGACTAATTTATAATAAACCCAATGTAGGTTTTAAATACTAAAGAACGATAGACTAACTATAAATTAACTTTTTGTTAATTTTTTTGTTTACAAGTACTTAGTCCTAAACTGATTAATATTAAGTTAATTTCATTGTAAGTGGTTTAGAGGGGATTCTCCTCTCTGTCCCCACGGTGGGAACTATGGAGGGGATTCTCCTCCTTGTCTCTCTGTTGCTAAGAAAAGGTGGATTTTCCTCCTTGTCTTCAACGGTAGAAGTTGTTTGTCCCTTCTACACGAAGGAGTGTTTTGTTTTGGGATTGTCCTTTTGTCTCTCTAGGGATATCAAGAGTATCCATGGAGCTAGTGGGGTGTTTTTGTTGTGGGGTTGGGGAAACACTTTTCTTTTTGTGAGGAGCCTACTACTCATTCGACGTCGACTAATATGGATGAAATCACTGATACCTGGGTATTATGAGCAAAATCAGTATTGCCCAACAAGGAGGAAGACGGCGGAGACTGAGAACGTAGGGAGGAGCGCAGTAAGATCGATGGAGGAAGACCGTGCTGACATGGCGCACATGAACGTTTCTTCAGTTACAACTCTTGAAGTAACGCCCTCATTAATGCTGCCTTCAGCCACGCAGCTGGAATGGGCTTCAATGCCTGCAATTATTGAGGATTTAGTGCTGCCAAACTACATGCCAATTAGCAATAAGTCCAACTCAATTAATACACCTTCTATTTCGGTGGAGGTATTACAGGAGGATACGTTTTTGGCAAATATAAATAATAATGAAGAGTTATTATTGGCAAGGATTGTTACACCCGATTTGGAGTCTACCAGCCAGCTAGCACCTACAATTGGAGTTAATCCAATTAATGCCTCTAAAAAATATTCCAAGGGAAATCAATTTCAAGTGGCAGCAATAGTGGTAATTCGGGATAATAATGGAGCTGTGATGGCTTCTTGTTCAGAAAAAATTCATCAAGCTTACAAGCCTGACGAGGTTGAGGCGCTGGCTGCTCTGAAGGCAGTGACATTTGCGCGTGAATTGGGTTTTCGGAGAGCTACTCTTGAAGGAGATTCTCTCGGTCATATGAAAGCTTTGAAGTCAACAGAGTGTAGCCTATCTCCAACAGGTCTGCTGGTAGACGATGTGAAAAGGGTTGCTAATAGTTTTGATCAATTGTTGTATTCTCATGTTAAGAGAAACGGCAATAGAGTTACTCATAGTCTGGCAAAAAATGTATTATGCATACCAGATTTTCAAGTATGGATGGAAAATGTCCCATTGCATATTGTTTCAATTTTAGATTTGGATGTAATTGTTTCAAGTTAATAAAATAAATCAGCTTCTTTCTCAAAAAAAAAAAAAAAGTACTTAGTCCTACAATTGATTTGGATCATTTGAAAAATAATATATATGTTTAACAAATTAAATTAAAAATAAGTCAAAGTTAAATGTTGTAATTTGTAATTTAGCTTAGTTAATAAATGCAAGAGAGTGTTGTGTACTTGTGTTTGTTAAGAGAGAGTCGTTTACAACGAAACAAGCTCACTGTTATGACCCAAGTGTTGAATAAATTATTTAAATTTAGTTTAGTTATAGAATAAATAGTATTGTTATTTATTTGTATTCAATTTAATTCCTATGTTTTAGGATATGAATAGTTTTTTTGTTTTAGGATTTGCTGATGAAGTTATCTCATCATTACTTATTTATGTATGTTAAATGCATTAATGAGAATTAAGAAGAAAATTAACTAAAATTGTTTATTTCTTCTCTTATGTTCAGGAGATTGGTCATCTTGAATTAACTACACTATTTTTTGTTTCTCAGTTCACACCACTCACAATGACCAAGTTTACTAGCTTTACCAACTGAAAATTCTAGAGACACAACAAATCTTACAAATTTTGTCACAACTCGCTGCATGGTGAGTTGTGAATGATGGAGGTCAAATCAGTGGCGGCTCTAGGAATTTTGTTTAGAGGGGTCATTAAAAAATTTGAATAAAAAAAGAACTTGAATATATCGAGTTATTGACAAAAAAAAAATTAATACAAGAAGTTTTACAATTTTCTTCTACAAATTCTCAAATTTTTAATAATTGTTATATAATAGTTCATTATGAGTATCTATTGCCAATGTGGGCAGCTATGAGCCTATGACTATTTTATTTTGTTAAGTTTATCTAACATTTTTATTTTTATGTAATTGTTATTATCTATTTGTTATTTTTTTTATAAAAATATTTTAAACTAAATGACTAAACTAAACTCATTAGCTTTGTATTAATTATTGATGCACAGAACCACACTCATTCATACATAAAATTATACACTATGTGTTTACTTAACCAATCAAATGCTTGGACAAACACTAACTTTACAATTTTTTTTCTTAAATTTTACTAACTTTATAACAAAAAGTTATTATAACACGATAACAATACACACACATGTAACAAACCATTTCTATTTCCTAATTATTAATTTATATTATATTTATATTGTACACGCAAACGTCCCACACATCATAATTCACACAAATAGCATTATAATAAAAAGTAATGCACACAAACAATATTAGACACATTCACACACATAATATAAATTTATAAAAAAAAAGTGACACTTATAATTCACAAACACTTACTGTGGGTGAGAAAGCCCAAAGCCATATGTTGGACCTGGGGCCCAGTCCAAATACGACTGTCCATCCGAAGAGGCTAATAGTATCAGCGCTTCACCATCCTGATGAAAAAGCAACTTATGAGGGACAAAGGCTCCGTCCGAAGACAACTGGTTGAGCCGAAGGGGCCATATCCATCGGATCAGTCCAGAATTTGATCAAACGGATATGCTGAGGGTTTCCCTGCGAGGATTAGGCTCCGCGCGTGTCTAACTGAGTGGCTATCATGAAATCCCCTGCTAATAAAGCTGCCACCACCGCATTTAATGCGCTGCAACAACTTCTCTGGCCGCATTTATGTGGAGAAGACACCTGAACAGTGCGTCCACACCCATCACCACTCACTGCAGGATAAAGCAAACGGCTGATGTGACTGGCACTCAAGTGGGCGTGTAGATGAAGGACAAGTGTGCGGTGGAGATGAGAAGGGAGCGCATATATAAGAGAGGCAAGCCTCACGGAGGAAGGGGGAGAAAAAATTGTATTCATTAAGTTCTTAAATACAAAAGCTCTTCGGACCGAAGAAATTCTTGTTAAAGGCTAGTCTAAGTTCTTTTCATTGGTCTGCTTGTATGAACCGTTGCTAAATCCAAACCCAGCCTAACTGTTTAACCCGCTCTCTACAAATTTATTGTTGGAAATTTGTTGGGCTCACAATACAGAGAGTTGGTACCTGGCCCAACAAATTTGGACCCTACAATTGGCGCCGTCTGTGGGAACAGCTCCAGCAAAGGTGGGAGCAACACCTCAAAAGATGGCTGAATCAAGACAACGACCAGCAGAATCCAGGTCATCTCAACACACCGACCCTTTTGTCCATCTGGAACGGAGACACGATCGCGAGGGGGACCCGCACGCCACCCATGGCGACCAAAACCAATCACATGGAGAGAGCCACATGTCCTATGCAGAGGAAAACCAGGCCATGCAGTTAGAGATTCAGAGGCTGAGAAAAGAGTTGCGCCATGCAAAAAGAAAGCGCGTTTCCTCGTACTCTGATGAGGGTTCTGAGGACGAGCGGGACGACAATTACAGGCGGAGGTCTCGAACACCAGTCAGTGAGCCTCCCCTCTATGAGGAAGCGTACGACCGTGAGAGAAACCCTCAGAGCTCCTTTCCCAGGGGCACGGGGAACGATGCTATGAGCAAAGCTCTGGATCAGATCTCCAGGTCTCCTTTTACACGTAATATCGAGCGAGCCAAACTTCCCAGGCGTTTCCACCAGCCCACATTCACCATCTACAACGGCCGGACCGACCCAGTGGAGCACGTAAGTCATTTCAATCAGCGGATGGCAGTACACTCTAGGGACGAGGCCTTAATGTGCAAGGTTTTTCCATCCAGCCTAGGACCAATAGCCATGAGATGGTTTGACGGTCTGAAAGCGAACACCATTAGCTCCTTCCAAGGGCTGACTCAGGCTTTTGGATCCCGTTTCGTCACCTGCCGAAGAGTTCCCCAATCCGTGGCCTCCTTGTTGTCCATCAGTATGAAAGGGGGTGAGACTTTAAAGTCCCACTCAGATAGATTCTGGGAAACGTACAATGAGGTGGAGGAAGATCGCGAGTTGGTGGCCATAAGCTCTTTCAAGCTGGGCCTCCCCACCGAACATCCTTTGAGAACGTCCTTGACGCGCAACCCTGTCACCAGTATACGCCAGTTGATGGATAGGATCGATAAATACAAAAGAGTCGAAGAGGACCAACAGCAGAGTAGGGGAAAGGAGAAGGTTATCCCTCATGAGAGGAGGGATTTCAGGTCGGACAGGCAGAATCACAACAGGCCGAGGAAGGACTGGGCCAGCCAAAGCACAGCGAACTCCCAGACGGTCAATGCAGTTTTTCGCGAACCAGTGCACCAAGTCCTGGATAAGATAAAAAACGAACCATTCTTCAAAAGGCCGAACAAGATGGTGGGAAACCCTGAGAGGCGCAACCACAATCTTTACTGTCAGTATCACCTGGATCATGGGCATACTACTGAGGACTGCAGGAGCCTGTGGGATCACTTGGATCAGCTGGTCGGCGAAGGCAGATTAAAACACCTCCTGCACCACTCGCATGGTCAGGAAAGTCAAACTAGCACGGGGCCCAGGAGAGGCGACTTTACAAAACCCCCCTTGGGAACAATCAATGTCATTTTTGCTGCGCCAGGAAGGACAGGGTCCTGCCCATCCAGGGTATTGTCAGTCGCTCGGGCGCCCTTGGGCAAGGTTAACAAAGAGCCGAAGAGATCTAAGACAATTGTCCCAGTTTTGGGCTTCTCGGAAGAAGACAAAATAGGGACTACGCAGCCGCACGATGATGCCCTGGTAGTGACTCTGAGAATAGGAGGATATGACGTGAGGAGAATACTAGTAGATCAAGGCAGCGCTGCAGAAATTATGTACCCGGACCTATATAAGGGGCTGAATTTGTCCCCCGAAGACTTGACTCCGTACAGTTCCCCATTAGTCAGTTTTGATGGAAAAGTGATCCTTCCGAGGGGCCAGATCAGACTGCCTGTGCAAGCCGGTACTGAGGTTGTGGAGGTAGACTTCATAGTGGTCGACGCTTACTCACCGTACACTGCTATAGTAGGCAGACCTTGGCTCCATACCCTCGGGGCTGTGCCCTCCACTCTGCATCAGAAGATTAAGTATCCATCCGAGGGGATTGTCGAGGAGATCCGAGGGGAACAGGCCATGTCCAGGCAATGCCTAGTAGCAGCAATCCGACACGAGCAGCATGCCGAACCCTCCCACTGTCGTAAGGAAGGCTTATAGCAATTAAAACCTTCGGCGCTGGATGCCGAAGCCCCTGCCGAAGAATCAGAGTGCGAGAGCCTGACAAGGGTAATTGTTGGCGACGATCCAGAGAAGTTTTTTCAAATCGGATCCATGTTGCCTCCCCAGGAGCAGGGAGAGTTGATAGAATTCCTCAGGGCAAACGTTGATGTTTTTGCGTGGGACCCTGCGGAAGCCCCGGGGGTAAGCCCAGATTTCATTTGCCACCACCTAAACGTAGATCCCACCATAGTCCCCAAGAAGCAGCCCCTCCGGCGTCCATCAAGGGAGCACGCAGATGCAGTCAGGGAGGAGGTAACTAGGCTCAAGCAGGCAGGGGCTATTAAGGAAATCTATTACCCCGAATGGCTAGCTAACACGGTGGTGGTAAAGAAGAAAAGTGGGAAATGGCGGGTGTGCGTGGACTTCACTGATCTTAATAGAGCCTGCCCGAAGGATCCGTTTCCTATGCCGAAGATAGATCAGCTAGTTGACGCTACTGTTGGGCATCCTCGGATGAGTTTCTTAGACGCGTTTCAAGGTTATCATCAGATACCATTGGCTCTCGCCGACCAGAACAAAACGGCTTTCGTGACTCCTGTAGGAAACTACCATTATAAGGTAATGCCATTCGGCTTGAAGAACGCAGGGGCTACCTATCAGAGAATGATGACCCGGATGTTCGAGCCACAGCTGGGCAAAAGCATGGAGGTTTATATCGACGACATGGTGGTTAAAAGCAAGGTTGTTGCGGGACACATTGGGGACCTTAGGGACATCTTCGAAATTTTGAGGGGACACAGATTGCGCTTGAATGCCTCCAAGTGTTCATTCGGGGTTGGCTCGGGCAAGTTCCTGGGGTATATGGTCACTCACAGGGGAATCAAAGTTAACCCCGATCAGATAAGGGCCATCAACGACTTGCGAGCCCCTCGGAACCCCAAAGAAATCCAAAAGCTGACTGGGATGACTGCTGCCCTTAATAGGTTCATTTCCAATCCGCAGATAGGTGTCGGCCATTCTTCTCGTTAATCAATAAGTGGAAGGATTTTGAATGGACGGAGGAATGTGCTATCGCTTTCCAGCAACTTAAGGACTACCTGGCTAGACCTCCCATCATGTCCAGTCCCCTGCCTGACGAAGTGTTGTTTGCGTACATTGCCGTGGCACCTAATGCTGTAAGCTTGGTACTGATCCGAACAGACTGTGGTGTGCAAAAGCCAGTTTATTATGTGAGCAAGTCGCTGCAAGAAGCTGAGACCCGCTATTTGCCACTAGAAAAGGCCATTCTGGCAGTTGTGCTGGGAACCAAGAAGCTGCCCCATTATTTTCAAGCTCACACGGTCATAGTCCTTACCCAACTCCCCCTTAGGGCGGTACTCCGAAGCGCTGACTACACGGGAAGGATTGCCAAATGGGGGACGATGCTAGGGGCTTTTGATATCAAGTACATGCCACGCACGTCAGTGAAGGGCCAGATCTTTGCAGACCTGGTCGCCGAGTTCACAGAGCCTCATTTAGAGGAAGTAGCCCAAACTCTAGGCACAGAGGGGAGGCAAGTCAGCACAGTTTCGTCACAAAACACCTCACCCTGGGAAGTATATGTGGACGGCGCATCAAATCAGAGGGGCTCAGGCATAGGGCTAGTGCTGATATCCCCTGAGAAAATTATCATTGAAAAAGCCTTAAGGCTAGACTTCTCGGCAACGAACAATGAGGCAGAATATGAGGCTCTATTGATGGGGATGAAGATGGTGCGAAGAATGGGAGGAAAGTCCGCCGAGATATCCTCAGACTCAAAGTTGATCGTCGGCCAAGTGCTGGGGGAGTTCGAGGCAAAAGACGAGAGGATGCAGGAGTATTTGGACCTGGTCAAGTCCCTACAGTCAGAGTTTGAATATTTTTCCCTTCGGCACGTCCCTAGAAGCGGCAACACGCATGCCGATTCTCTGGCTACACTCGCCACCTCTTCGGCGCAAGAGTTGCCAAGGGTCATCGTAGTTGAAAACGTACGGAGGCCCACGGAGATAAGAAAAAAGGTACTCCAAGTTCACAGCGTTGGAACCAACCCATGCTGGATGGACCCCATCATCAAGTTCTTGAGGGACGATGCGTTGCCCGAAGAAAGAGTGGAAGCAGACAAAATACGGAGAAAAGCCACAAGGTTCTGGCTGTCGGAAGACCATAAACTGTACAAACGATCCTATTCTGGCCCGTATCTGTTGTGCATGGCCCCCGAGGCGGCTGAATCGATGTTAGAAGAACTGCATGAAGGAATCTGTGGGAGCCATACTGGAGGGAGATCTTTAGCTCACCGAGCCATTGCCCAAGGCTATTGGTGGCCAAATATGCAAAGAGAGGCGCATGAGTACGCTAAAAAGTGTGACCAATGCCAACGTTTTGCGCCAAGCATACATCAACCTGGTGGAACCCTTAATCCGCTATCCAGCCCGTGGCCTTTTGCTCAGTGGGGGCTGGACATCGTTGGCCCTTTCCCTAAGGCAGCAGGAAACAGGAAGTTCTTGCTGGTCGGAACGGACTACTTCACCAAGTGGGTAGAAGCTGAGCCTCTGGCAAATATCAGGGACGTAGACGTGAAGAAGTTCATTTGGAAAAACATCGTCACCAGATTTGGAGTCCCACACACCCTCATCTCTGACAACGGGCTTCAGTTCGAGAGCAAAGCTTTTAGAAGCTATTGCAGTGAGCTGGGGATCACAAATAGATACTCCACCCCCGCCTATCCCCAGGGAAACGGGCAGGCCGAAGCCACCAATAAAGTCATAGTCAACGGGCTAAAGAAGAGGCTAGACGATGCGAAGGGTAGATGGGTAGAAGAACTACCCCACGTATTGTGGGCATATAGAACCACGCCTCGTAGGTCCACTGGGGAGACCCCTTTTTCAATGACCTATGGAGCTGAAGCCGTCATACCTCTCGAGACTGGGTTCCCAACGCACAGGATTAGCTCTTTTGACCCAACCAACAACGACAGGCAGCTGGAAAAGAGTCTAGATCTGATTGAAGAACGAAGGGAAAGCGCGATGGTCCGATTGGCACACTACCAGCAGGAACTCAAACAGGGCTACGACATCAATGTGAGGTTGAGACCCCTCGAGCCTGGTGATCTCGTCCTAAGGAAGGTGGTAGGGAATGCAAAGAATCCAGCATGGGGAAAACTGGGGTCGAATTGGGAAGGTCCGTATCGTATCACTTCGAAGGCCGGCATTGGAGCATACTTCCTGGAAGACCTGGATAATCACGTAGTGCCCCGGCCATGGAATGTAAATAACCTCAAAAGGTACTACTATTAAAAGAATTCTTCTTTCAATCATGATTGTTCTTTTGTTATACTAGTGTTTCTCAAGTGTTTAAACTTAAATCCAAGCATGCCTGTAGTCCTCGGACCAGATGACTTGGGTTAGTTAACACTCCCTCACGATTCTTACAAGTGTTTAAACTTAAATCCCATCATGCCTGTAGTCCTCGGACCAGATGATGTGGGTTAGTTAACACTCCTTTACGTTTCCTTACAAGTGTTTAAACTTAAATCCCATCATGCCTGTAGTCCTCGGACCAGATGATGTGGGTTAGTTAACACTCCTTTACGTTTCCTTACAAGTGTTTAAACTTAAATCCCATCATGCCTGTAGTCCTCGGACCAGATGATGTGGGTTAGTTAACACTCCTTTAGTGTTTCTCAAGTGTTTAAACTTAAATCCAAGCATGCCTGTAGTCCTCGGACCAGATGACTTGGGTTAGTTAACACTCCCTCACGATTCTTACAAGTGTTTAAACTTAAATCCCATCATGCCTGTAGTCCTCGGACCAGATGATGTGGGTTAGTTAACACTCCTTTACGTTTCCTTACAAGTGTTTAAACTTAAATCCCATCATGCCTGTAGTCCTCGGACCAGATGATGTGGGTTAGTTAACAATCCTTTACGTTTCTCAAGTGTTTAAACTTAAATCCAAGCATGCCTGTAGTCCTCGGACCAGATGACTTGGGTTAGTTAACACTCCCTCACGATTCTTACGAGTGTTTAAACTTAAATCCCATCATGCCTGTAGTCCTCGGACCAGATGATGTGGGTTAGTTAACACTCCTTTACGTTTCCTTACAAGTGTTTAAACTTAAATCCCATCATGCCTGTAGTCCTCGGACCAGATGATGTGGGTTAGTTAACACTCCTTTACGTTTCCTTACAAGTGTTTAAACTTAAATCCCATCATGCCTGTAGTCCTCGGACCAGATGATGTGGGTTAGTTAACACTCCTTTACGTTTCCTTACAAGTGTTTAACCTCGATTTCGATTACACCGGTAGTCCTCGGATCAGAGGCTTTAGTTTGGTGAGCGCACTCAGGTTACCAGTCTAATTTAGCGGAATATGTGGACTTGGGCAAAACTACGTCAGTGGTTATTCCCACAATTCTTTGTCTTAGCCATACATGGAAGATTACCGCATTTATGATTCATTCTTAATCACTAAACTGTCATTATTAGCCGCAATAATGCAATATGATAAGTACTCCACAAGCAACAAGTAACGAAAATAAGCCGTTTCATTCATTTAAATGATAATTTCCATACAAAAAAGGTCAAAAAATATGCTAGCACTACACAAGATGGAGGTTCTAGGCTTTATCTTGAGAATCTGGGTGGATCTCTGGCAAATTGCCCGCATCACCGATCTGAAGAGGGGCCTGGCTCGTCTCAGCTGGCGCTGGGGGGTTCTGATCTGCCGAGGATGCCTCCAAGGCCTCAGGAGCATCACATAAGTCCGGATCGTAATAGATGCTCCCAGGCTGCCTTAAAGCTGACTCTGCAGGGACTCCAGCCGCATCGAGGCACTTGCTCCATGTGATGTCGCAGTAGTCCCTGCAGACCTTGGCGAACTCCTCGGTCAGCCTTACTTGGGTCTCCTGCACCCCCAGCATGTAGGCGGCATTCTCCTCAGCCTCAACTGCTTCCCTGGCCAATTGCGCGTCCTCCTTGGCCAACTTAGCAGCGTCCCTGGCTTTTTCCAGCTCAAGCCGAAGCTCTTTTACCATCACCCTCTCCGTCTCCAGATTGGTTTCAGCCGCGAGCAGCTTCTGGCGCTGGTCTTCGGCTTGCTTCTCTGCATTTTTAAGGCCCGCCTCTACATTTTTTCTCGCTTTCACCTCCTCCTTCAGCTGATCGGAGATGCGGGTGCTTTCATCCTTTGCCTTGCCCAAAGCCTTCTCAACGTCCTCCTTGGACTGGATCTCAGCTTGCTCGTCAACCTCCTTCCTCTGAACCCACTCTTCAGCCACGTAGATTTGTTGAGCAAGCTGCATGACGACCAAAAGACGGTTACATAAAAATATACATGCACGAGGGCTTCAAGATAGTTGTGAAAGAGCATCAGTTGTCTTACCATGCCTAAATCCCGTTTGAGGGACAAAAAGAGTTCTTTTTCGCTGAAACGCCGATAAGACTCCATATCCCTCGGAAGGAGGAGGGGCTTCTCGAGCACTTCAGCAACGTACCCGGCCTTCCCCCCAGCATAGTTTCTGATGGAGGCGTCAAAAGGGATGGCCGCACCATCCAAAGTAAGCTTTGGGGACCACACCTGGACCCCCCGCCGCACGTCAGCAGCCACGTTCTCCTCCCTGCTCTCAGTAGAAGAAGCCCGTTTATTTCTTGTATCGTGGGTCTTCTTCTGCTGCTTGCGGCCCTTCGGAGGGACCATTTCCCCCTCCTCGACGTCAGTTACTTCAGTCACCACCCTCTTCTTCTTCAAATCGGGCAGCACTTTCAGACCTAAATCTTTTGGGGCTTGAGGAGGGGGAGGCGGTGGTGGGAGGTTCACTTGGGGCTGGGATGTGCCAGTACCCTTGGCCGCGGTCGTTGCTTTCCTGTTCTTCATTAGCTGGCCTAGGGGCAGCATGTCTTCCTCCGAGGAATATTCTGGCAAAGCTAAGTTCAGAATTGGGGCAGCTGACTGCCTGTCAGGGGCCTCTTCGGGAGATAAGATCTGAACTTCCTCCGAGGTATCCTCTTCGAACTTGAACTGATCGATCTGGGCGTCAAGCGAAGGGGTAGAGGAGGCGATCCTTTCCTCGGCTGTTGGTTCAAAAGGCGCTCTTTGGACTGGCTGAACTAATACTGGGATGCCCTGCGGATTGGGATGGGGCACTGGGGCGAGGTCAAAAGGGGCCAGGAAGGTCTTCCGTGCCACGTCGATACGGTTTATGCGGTGATCTCCCGCTGTGATTGCGTTCCCTCTCGGCTGAAGTTCAGTCTTCGGAGTATAACCGAGGATGAGAGGAACTGATCGAAGCTGTCCGTCTTCACTCACGAAGATCTCCGACCGAAGAAGATAGTTTAAGGCCGCAGTATTGGTGAGGCTCAGCCGAGGAGTCACATTCCTTCTATCTGTAAACATGGCAAAAGAACTGTCAGGGGGATTGCAACATGATGAAAGGAAGTCCGAATAGGTGAAGGTACAAAAGTGGGAAGGGCTCAAGGGGAAAAGTCCCACCTGGCGTTCCTGGCTTGGTTGGGCAGTGAATCCCATCATGCCAGGCACCCGAGACGATGAGGTAATCGTCCATCATCCCTTTGTTGGACCTGGGGAGACCGGAGAGGAGTCTGACGACATCGGACCGGGACCTTAGATAGTATCCCGCCCCTTCCTTTGTACGGCATTCGTACATATGCGCCACATCATGCCAGGTTAACCCTAAGCCTAAGTGGCGGTTCAGGTCATCAACTGCCCCCAAAATCCTAAATGTGTTGGGTGCGCACTGTTCGGGACTAAGCCTATGGGCGGTGAGGTAACTTCTGGTGACCTCACCCATAGGGATGGTCATTCCTCCCTCCAGGAAGGCGATAATGGGGATTATCACCTCGCCTACCTCTCGGGCCAGTAACAACCCCCCCGTGGAGCAATACCTCAGGCCGACTTCCTGTGGAATGCGATGGGCCGCCCTAAACTTCTCTATTTGGGATGGACTATCCACTAGGTATTCGAATCTACCCATTTCTAACAAGGTTAAAGGAGGGGGGACGTGAAACGGCGACTGGGAAGATCTATCACGCGCCGAAGAGGCAATTCGTACAGATTACTAAAACCTCGGGAAAAGAACTTACGCGGAATCAGTTCGGTGGACGAACTTCAATCTGGAAAAGAGAACGGCAGTGGATTGAGGAGCAAGCCAAGGCAGATGACAGGGAAGTCTCTGGGAGTCTGAGCGCTTGAGTTCGTCGGAGGATCAGAAGTTTGCAAAATAAGAGAACAGCCCATCCTGGGGCTTTATATAGGGGGAGGCGAAGTGGGAAAATATCCCGCTCGAATTTTCAGGAAAGAATCTCGTCCGTTGGATTTGAAACGGACCAGTAGATTCCACTGACAAGACGCCGCCCGGAGTAGTTAATGACGCCTCGGAAACGGCGCGACAGCAGCGGCAATAAAGAAGGCGCCCAAATCCACGCGCACATACGTGTGAAGTCAAAATCCAGGGCCCTCACTCGTCACAAGGTCAAAACCTCACTTTTCCCCTTCGGGCGCGAGGCAAAAAGTAAAATTTTGAGGGGCTATTGTGGGTGAGAAAGCCCAAAGCCATATGTTGGGCCTGGGGCCCAGTCCAAATACGACTGTCCATCCGAAGAGGCTAATAGTATCAGCGCTTCACCATCCTGATGAAAAAGCAACTTATGAGGGACAAAGGCTCCGTCCGAAGACAACTGGTTGAGCCGAAGGGGCCATATCCATCGGATCAGTCCAGAATTTGATCAAACGGGTATGCTGAGGGTTTCCCTGCGAGGATTAGGCTCCGCGCGTGTCTAACTGAGTGGCTATCATGAAATCCCCTGCTAATAAAGCTGCCACCACCGCATTTAATGCGCTGCAACAACTTCTCTGGCCGCATTTATGTGGAGAAGACACCTGAACAGTGCGTCCACACCCATCACCACTCACTGCAGGATAAAGCAAACGGCTGATGTGACTGGCACTCAAGTGGGCGTGTAGATGAAGGACAAGTGTGCGGTGGAGATGAGAAGGGAGCGCATATATAAGAGAGGCAAGCCTCACGGAGGAAGGGGGAGAAAAAATTGTATTCATTAAGTTCTTAAATACAAAAGCTCTTCGGACCGAAGAAATTCTTGTTAAAGGCTAGTCTAAGTTCTTTTCATTGGTCTGCTTGTATGAACCGTTGCTAAATCCAAACCCAGCCTAGCTGTTTAACCCGCTCTCTACAAATTTATTGTTGGAAATTTGTTGGGCTCACAATACAGAGAGTTGGTACCTGGCCCAACAAATTTGGACCCTACACTTACTTTTTACTCTTAAAGTTTGAAATACTTGTAATAAAGATGTGCAAAATTTAATTTAGAGTGTGCAAAAATATTTCTAAAAATAAATTAAAGTACTAAACTAACAAAAAAAATATTTTTTATATATAAATATTTTTTTTTTGGAAGTCAGGGGGTTCATTTGAACCCCCTGAATATAGACTAGCGCCGCCCCTGGGTCAAATAGTGGATTCATACTTTCACCATACGCAACTCACCACTTGCTACGTGTCGAGTTATGGTAAAATTTGTATTAATAAAGTAGGGTGTTAAGGGACAATCCCAAGATACATTAGACAGATTGAGATCAAGTATTGCACCTGATGCAATTACTATCAATGATTGAAATTGATAGTTGCAAAAAGAAACTTTTAATCTCAACCATTGATTAAAAAATATTAAGAAAAAAGTTAAAAAATTAAAATTAAAAGTAAAAATAAAAAAAGTAAAAAGTAAAAAAAATTTGTGAAGAAAATAAGTGAATTGCACCCTGTTAGACACACGGTTTTGCGAGCTATGGATTGAGATTAAGTGCAATATCTTTACCTAAAGTATTGCACTTGATGCAATTGTTTTTAATGTTTGAGATTAATAGTTACAAAAAATAACTTTCAATCTCAACCATTAATTAAAAAAAATTAAGAAAAATTTTATGAAAAGTAAAAAATAAAAGTTGAAAAAGTAAAAATAATTTGTAAAACAAATGAGGTGAATTGCACTGATGCAATACGCTAAGAATTCCACGGGATCCTAAACGGCAAGCTATATATGGAAATTTCCAGAGGATGTTGGGTCCATATCATCATTAATAATGATTCATTATTGACGGAGATTCTTGCAATTATTTCAAAGTTTTTTAATATCTTCACCCGATGTTCACGTTTTTGTCAGGTGAATTTTTTATTCTTATTAATCTTGGCCCCAGTTGCGGTAAACCGTACTCTGCGATGTTTTTGGCTTTAGTGGCGAATGACACAGAGTATGGTTCACAGTGGCGACTTTAAGATTATTTTCTAGGGGTACAGTGGGAAATATAAATTATATAAAATTTAAAACAAAAATGAAGTTGAATTAAGAAAAAAAAAAAAAAAAACCCAAATGCAAGAAGTTTTAGGATTATCTTTTTTGAGGTTTCATATTTTGAAATCGTTACATGATATTTTCATTATCATTTCTATCCATTACATTTTTTTTTAATGTACATAACCAAACAATTATTCATCTACTAATCTCTCATTTGATTGATTGATTTCAAATTTTTTAAGATCTAAATGAACTTTTTATAAGGTTTAAGAATTAAGATTAACAAATTTATTATTTTGTTGTTGGGCTTTAAAAAATATATATATATATATATATATATATAGATTATATTAGTTTGTTATTGGATTTTTTTGTGTGTTTAAAAAGGTAAGATATTGTTAAGAGCATCATATTTAAACTTATTTCAATTGTGTTTAACAAAATTTTAGAGTTAGGGTGTTTAAATTTTTATTTAAGGGGTCAAAAAAAATTACATTATAATATATATTTTTTGGGAAATGAATCCCCTGAACTTAATGTGGAGCCGCCCATGATGGTTCACCATTATTTGATAAGTACTGCGTGGAAGAATATCTTCCTTTCACTGTACAGGTTTTGGCTAATCTTTTTTTTTTTTTTTTTTTTTTAGAATCAGGTTTTGGCTAATCAAGAAAAAGAAAAGTTCACAAAAAGATGGTCCAAATATTCTCAAACAAGGTTTTTATTTACACATGCTAAATATGCCTATGATTGAAATTTAAAAGTGATATAGTACTTGGAAGAATGGAAGTTTGGTGTGTGGGCGGTGGGTCCCTGGGTGAGATTTTTTCTACAAGGCCTGGAAAAAGGAGTCACGGGGGAGACTTCATCGCATCATGGACCACATTCATTTCAACAAAACATCATGTTTGTACTTTGTAGAGTGTAGACAAGGCCACTGTGTTACTTGTTTTTTGAAGTTTTCCGCGACTGCTAATATATCAATTGGTATTTGCTCATAAACCAATAATATTTTGGAGAATTGCACAATGTAAGTGCTTTCAATGATTGTGATTGAAAATTGAAAAAATGAAAATGTTTAATCTCAACTATTGTAATGAGGGACAGCCGCCCTAATTATGCAGATTCTCTTCAATCTCTATCTTATTTCTTTTTTATACTTTTATTTTAAGTGAATTTTGACGAAGAAAATGACACTTAATAATACAAATGCTATCTCGTGTCATGTCATGGTTTGTGACCAAATCATAAATTATATGTGGTGTCATCAGATTTCATTGTGTATAATTATATGAGACTGACACAAAACTATAAACTAAGGGACTTGATTGGTATTTTTTTTTTTAATTTTCAAGAATTTATTGAAAAATATGCTCAAATCATAGGGACTACAAAATTTGAAGGCAAAATTTTTTTCTTACACCAACACTACATTAGTTTTCTCTTCTGCAACTTAAAATTTCTATCTTCGTGTGAAAGTTGCAGATATTATTTTCTTTGTCAATTGAAAAAGAAAAAAGAAAAAAAAATGTTAACATTACAAATATTTAAAGATAACAAAATGTGAGTAAGTGCATGACTTGAGACTTTAGTGATCAAGCACCATCATATTCCTTCAATAACAAGAAGATAAGGAGAAGCTAAAAGCTCGCAACCACTAGTGGCCAAAGGTAACTTGTAAATTTTGAGCATCTACAAGCGGACTTATAACTTATTCAAACTCATTTTTCCACCCAAAAAAAATCAAAGTCAAAGTGTTGACCAGCCTGCTGCCGCCCTTACTAACATTTATTTTTATTTTTTTCTCTTCTAATCTATTTACCACGCCAATGGGTTCTTGTTAAGATGATTTTCACACCTACCCCTTTTCTAATTTAAGAATCCCCAAAAAAATTAAGAATACAAGAAAAATCTATTTACCAAAACTTGTACGGCACATAAATTTTTTTTAAATATGAAAAACATAGCGTAGCTCATATTAAATGAAAGTGACTAAATCAACTAGAACTACTGAAAAAAATTGTAGTGAAACATCCACACAACAAAATCTGAGATATGTAAAACATATCAAGTTAGGCTATAAACAATATTATCACCTCCTCTCTTATATGACTCCAAAACTTATCCAACGCAAAATTTGACTGACTCCAAAACGAGCAATGTCAAAGTCATAAATATAGTGCTGCAAGTAATCCATTATAGAAAGTTAGAAACACTATAACAGATAAACTAATATAGTGCTGACTTTAATGTTTTGGGTTTGAGTTATTAACAATATTGTAGCAAAACTAGATTGATTCGGATTTTCAGGCCTCACCAGCCAAGCTTGTATGTCTAATATTTTGATTTTGGTTTTGGATATAAGGTTCGTTTATCTTAGTTACTATATCTTTTGGGTTGACAGAGGATGTTATGGATACTAATTTAACAATCCAATTGCTAATGAAGAAATACTTTACAAGAAGAAGCCAGTAAAAATGGAGCATTAAACTATGATATATAATGGTGATAAAAACACCACATCCACGTGTATAATATATCCCACATATTACATTTTATCATGATAAAAAAAAAAAAAAAAAAATTGTGATGAATATCAATGAAATAATCCCTAAACTACATATTTCCATCTTTTTTCAATTTTAACTTTTTAATTCAAAAGAATAAAAAATAAAAACCTATTTTATGGTTTTAATTATCTCCGTTTCCTTTGTTTTCCTTACCAATAACATCAAGTATCAACGGTAAGAACATCCAACTTAACGGGAGCAGTTAATTTAGTTATTTCTCTACCTGAACAAAAGAAACGACCAGAAAGCCACGAAAATAGTGAGTCCAGTGGCAATGCAAGCCATGTCCAACGCTTTCTCTCTCCTCTGCTTTCTTTCCTTTCTCTCTCTCTTCATTTTCAGAAACTCTTCGAACCTCTCTTTCCCTTCCCCTTTCCTCTCCTTCTTCCTCTTCCCACTTTCCATCGCCCCTTGTAAAATTACCAAACTGTCCTTCCCGTTCAAATGCTTTCCCTCCAAGTCCTCTGCTTGCATGCTCACTTCCCGCACGTGCATCTCCCCTCCGACCTTTCCCTCGCACGTGACCACCACCGCGCACTTGACTAGCTCCGACGAGCCCTCGCCGCCGGAGATGACCGTCGAGTACCGGAGCTGCACGTCTCCGGTCAGCCAGTGTCGCTGGACCGAGACGGGGCTCCGGCTCGAGACGTTCACGGCTCTGTTTCGGGTCGGGTCGATAAGGATCCAGCTTAGCTTCAGGTTCTCCTCGAGGTGGTCCAGCCAGGCTTGGTTCTCTCCGACGTGTTGTATCGGTGTCTGAACCGACTCTTTCTGTCCAAGCAAGTCGAACCGAAACGGCGAGCAGAGAAACCAATCGGACTTGGTCTCGTTCTCTTGGACCTTCGAGAAAATGAGGCTCTCCTTGTAGTGAAAATCAACGGCTGAGATTATCTCGGCGAGAAACGGACGGTTATGATGATGATTATGATGCTTCGGCGGAGAGCGGTGGTGGAGGAGTGGGAATGAGGCGGAGAAAAAAGAGCGGTAACCACCAGGGAACGAGGAGATGACGTGGCGGACACGTGGGTCGTCGATGGAAGGCCACGTGGAGGAGCAGATTTCCCGCCAGAGCTGTTCTTCGGTGGAGAGAGCGTGCAAGTGGGAGGAGGCGCAGGAGGCGGAGGCGAGGGTGGCGCCGTCGAGCCTGGTGAGGATGTGGGTCTTGATGACGTCCTGATGGACGTCTGAGATTGCAGTGCCACCGCCGTGATCATGATCGACGGTCGTGATTGTGGTTGTGCCAGATTCCATGATGGTCAACCGGGAAAAAAAGCCTTCTAGAGCTAAATTCAAAGTTATGAGGTTGTGACAAAGAGAAAGGTGGATACGGAGGCTTTTATAGCGAGAGAGAGAGAGAGAGAGAGAGTGTGTGTGTCAAAGCAATGTGTTAAACGGTCCACACCGTGTTCTCATGTCTATCTCCCTTTTTTTTTCTTAGGTGTTCTCATGTCTATCTAATATTGTTAGTTGCTTCTCAAAAAAAAAAAATTGTTAGTTAAAGAAACAATGAAACATCCACTTCACTTCGTTAGTTGCATACTTTCTATGACTTATTTTAGTTGGGTATTCAATTTTGCATCACATGTTTTATTTAATTTTTAATTTTATTCTAAGTAAATTATTGATGATAAAAATTGAAGACTACAAATTCAATTAGATTCTAAATTAGAATTCAGTTTTTTGTCATGTATCTATCTAAGTTTTTAACTTTTGTGACAAGTGAATTATTGGGTGCAAAAATCAAAGTGCTTAAATTCAATTAGATTATATATATATATATATATATATATGTATGTATGTATATGTACACTCCATCAGGAGAAAATAGAACACATTCTAAAAGTACTCGATTGCTTTTGGAAATTTTTATTTAATGAATACTTTTTTTTTTCTTCAACCATAGTCTACACGGTCTAAGTTTGGATCATTTTAGGTTTTTAAAGTTTAATTTTGTTCCTTTCTCAAAAATAAAAAGGTTTAATTTTGTTCAATTTCATCTCTAGTCTTCTAGATCATGTTTCTTAGTCATTCTATTCATTTCTGTTATCAAGACTGTCATTAATTCTTCAAAACGAACTAGTTTTGTAAATTATTTTCCATGTTACCTTTGGCAATTTATTTTTCAGTTGACGGATCTTTGAGAGATCTTCATTTTTAAATATTGGTCCCTTGGAGTTTTCTTATGCTAATAGTGTATTTATTTCATTTAAAAAAAAAATAGTGTATTTAATCTTTTGAAAAGAAAATAAGAACTTTTGCCAAGGACCTTCACGGTCAATTGGTATTTTCTGGTCTTTCCAATAAGGAGGCAGAGAATAAAAGTCCAAGGTTCAATCTCCCTTCCCCAATTGAATGTAGTAAAAAATAATAATTTAAACATGGGAAGGTTTAAAGTTTTAATAGTTTGATTGATTGTGTATATATATATATATATATATATATTTTTTTTTTTTTAAATTGAATATGCACATATGCACATAGTGTGTGTAATGAGATTAGTCATTTATTAGTGAGATACAAAATATCTAGTCGCCCATTGCAAATCCCTAATGCAGATTTAGTGACTCTTTTATTGACTTAGCTATTTTTTGAGAAACTGACAAATCTTACTGATCCCTAACAACTCATCACACGTTACAAATAATAGTCGTAATTTTATTTTCTAAAGTGTTTATCATCACTATCCTAAGAGCTTTTAATTGGATTTAGACAAATGTATAACATGGGCAAGAATTAATTCTCCTTGCCATTATAAAAGAGACAATAACCCAAAGGAACACAGCAAGTTTCAAGCTCAAAACACATAACAAGTTCCTGAACTTTAACCTATAAGTTAAGCTCTTCAACAGCAACCCATAAATTATCAACATCCCATCCTCCATCAAAGCCTGAAATCACTTTGATCAAGAACCTAAAACCTTAGAACACTACATGAGCTTCATAGTCCCATGGTATGCACCATTCAAACTCACTCTCTCCCACAAAACCCACTCACCTATGGTTTTTCTTTTGAACAAGCCTAAGAAAAGCTTTGCACATTATTAGCTTTGGGTGAGTGTTGTCTTTAAGCCAATTCCAGGCCTCGTAAATTCAAATATCTTTTGATAAATCTTAATTAAGTGTGCGGCGGGGTGGGGGAAGGTTGGACAAGAGTTATATAGCTAGCACCGAATGAATTATTCGGATGTTTTCTGATAAACAAAATTATGTTTTGTGTGTAATTAATTTTTTTAAATTGAATAATGTAATCCAATGATTGGTTTGTTATTAAAACTTAAAACGCTTTTCTAATAAAAAATAACTCCGACTTAACATGCTCCACTCTCATCTTGAAGAGAAAATGGGGTGGAGGAAAAATATCCTTATCGCGTCTATTGCCATTCCTACGTAGAGACATAAAGATGTAATCTAGTTTGAAGGGGTTTTACACTTGATAGCATAAATTGATCTTTGAAAGGAAAAACGAAGATTTTTTTTTTTTTTTAAATATTCAAAAAACCTATATTTGTCTTGTTAAATAAAATCTGTCCCAGGGTAATAGGTACAAATCAAAATGTATCATTTTCTATATTAGAACCAGTCATGCCCGTCTCACTCTGATTTTTTCTGACTTTGTCACGTCCGATGGTCTTCTTTGGCTGTCGGGACTTCGTTTAGTCAATTACATAATTCGGTATTGATCAATACTCAATAGTACTTCTCCGAAACTCCAGTGAAAAAATAATTGAGTATTAATGCAATGTGATATATACCTAATAATTTTTTTTAGAGAGTTTCAACCTATAACGCCCACTCCTGATGATAGTTATTTATCATTAAACCAAAACACCAATCAGTTTTTCGTGTAAATAGATATTGAACTCCAAATCTCTTATTCAACCATGAGAGACTTTACCAATTGAGCTAACTGAAACCCACTATACCTAATAATTAATACAAGTTGTCCCTTATATTCAAAGAGACCAGTGAACAAAATTTTAAAAATTAAAAACTCCCATTTTTCATACGTGAACTATGATTTTCTTTTTCTTTTTCTTCTCTTAAAATAACTTCCATTGCCGTCCCTTTTATTTTGCTTCTTGGTCCAAGAGGTTATGTTATATACATCACTTTTGTATAAAATTTCAAAGCAGGAAAAAAAAAACAAGTGGTGCTTTCAGATTATGATAGAAAAGTCCCATCTACATATGAATCCATTTTATAATTGGAATCAAATATTGTATATAATGAGAAAAGGGTCGGAATTGACCAATGAAAAGGATTGTGTCCTCCAGTTTAGGTCATTGGTGGTAGCAAATTGCAAGTGGATTGTTTTAGTGGACTTTACAATTGTCCAATTTGTTGTGCAGTCTCTTTAATTTAAAGTATGAACTTTATTTTTATTTAATTTTTGAGAATCTAAGGTATGATTTTTTTTTTTTTTTGAGTATTTAAGGTATGAGAAAGTTTTTATTTATTTATTTTAGAAATGAGGTATGAGAAAGTTAAATGCACATATGTGTCACACACTCACATTTAATATACTATTAATATTTTGTGTTAGTAAGTTAGTTAGAGCTATAATCAAATTGAGGGTCAAGCCCAATATTGAAGTTCAAAATTGTTTGGCTTAGTATTTAGTTTTATTTGTTTACTTTTTAAATGAAAAATGTTAGAAATATTGTCAATTTTATTATAATTTTTTCCAAAATAAGGTGAAAATATATGCGATTGATGCCATTTATGTATGTGTTGAGATCGATTTCACGAGTTGTTCACAAATCTATATAATAATATATTAAAGTAAAAGCTTAATAAGAGTTAAGTTTTATTTCAAAAAATAACAGGGATAAATTTAATTCGCTCTAATTTCATATCAAGTGTTCCAGATTAGATTTCAAAGCTATTCTAATTCCGTGCTAAGTGAAATATGTGTACCTAAAATTAATACTACTTATATTTGTTTTTTTAATGAATTTTAAACAAAAATTGAAATCCTTTTATTTTTATTTATTTATTTATTATTTCCTAATTTGCTATGTAGCATTTTGATAGTTTACATTTTTTGGCATCTTATTATAATATAATTTGTTATTTTGATATTTGTTAAATGTTAGTACATGCATGTTAGTTAAAACCAATTAAAACTCATTGTTTTAAGTTTTAACCCTAAAAAATATTTTATTAAATTATGTTAGATTCTTTTTACCCAAATTTTAATTTAATTATTTTGCATCGTTTTTATATGTTATTTATTTATTTATTAATAGATTTAAATATATAACCATTTATAGATATATTTTTTATATAGTTTTTTGTAGTTTTATTTAGGGGTTAAAAGCTTTGAGTTGAAACTTATTAATTAATCAACAATTAGAAAGATTTGAGTTTTTCTACCGTTTTCAGTTAAAAATAAATAAATAAATAAATAAATAAATTAAAAAAAAAAAAAAAAAAGAGAGAGAGAAAGATTTGAGTTTTATTTGTTTCCTATATAAAACGTTCGAAAGCAAGCCTTATCCAGCTTGCCACGGTTGACCCGCAGCAGGCGCAGCTATATGTGTTTACACTTGACAACCCTTTTTTTCTCTCTATTACTATTACTATAAAAAAACAATCACATCTATGTGTGTGTATATATATATATATAGGGGATGGAAAGTCTCATAACTTTATTATTAAGAAGAAAATAAAAACATTACATCTTGGGTCAAAGCTGACTCAATCATAATAGAATTTTCCTCTATCCAAACTATATAACCATCAATTTCCTTAGCATGCTGAGCTCAAAGATGAGTAGGACGATTGCCTTACTGTTTAACATGAGACATTTGTACTTTTTTAAACTCCCTCAATCTTAGACATATATGTGTATATAATAGAATAGAAAAATTAATATTATACATTTAAGCCAAAACATTACCCTCATTCTATAAATGCGTATACATAGGGAGAGAGAAGCGATTTGAGAAAGTAATAAAAAAAACTAATAAAAAAAATAATATTTTAGGATAAATTACAACTTACCCACATATAGTTTAACCGAAATATAAGTTACCTACCTATGATTTGACTGAAATTTACGTTGTCTATCTATGGTTTGATAAACAAAATAATATTTTAGGGTAAATTATAACTTACACACATATAGTTTAACTGAAATTTAAGTTTCCTACTTATAGTTTGAAATTTAATACTTTACCGCCTAACATTTGACCGAAATTTAAGTTGCCTACCAATGAATTGAAATTTCATGATGTAAGTGTTCTGTTGGATTCTTTTAATCTTATTTGATCTTGTCTTTTAATGTATTTTGTGGTTTTTTTTTTTTTTTTTGGTGGTAATTTTGCTCCACTTTTATATAAAAGTGAAGCAAAATTACATATTTAGTTATGTTTTTAAAAGAAGTGAGTTACAGAACTCTAACTGAGCTAATCTTAGATGGGTAAAGTGTTAAATTTCAAATTACCTATGATTTGAAATCTCATAATGCAAGTGTTCTGTTGGATTCTTTTAATCTTATTTGATCTTGTCTTTTTATGTTTTTTGTTTTTGTTTTTATTTTGTAATTTTGTAATTTTGCTCCACTTTTATATAAAATTGAAGCAAAATTACATATTTAATCATGTTTTTAACATAAGTGAGTTACGAAACTCTAACTGAGCTAACCTTAGGTGGGTAAAGTGTTAAATTTCAAATTACAAGTAGGCAACTTAAATTTCGGCCAAATCATAGTTGCGTAAGTTGTAATTTGTCCAAAATTTTAATAACATTTAGTGTAAAATAAATAATACGATGTAAGTGTTTTTGAAATGTAGTTGTGTAAAATAGAAAAAATATGGTTTTATGTTAAAATAGATAGAAAATTTTGCACAAAATAATGTGAATAGGGAATATTATTTTTAATCCAAGTAAAAAAAAAAAAAAAAAAATTTTGACACAAGGGAATTCCTCTCAGCGTGCCGTACTAAAATTTTATATTTTCAAACTCCGGCTCAGGCTGGTGAGTTAATTATAGTATTTAGTACTACAGTGGACAATTTAGTATTCCAAGTTTGAGACAAAGTGTTCATTTGGAGGAAAATTATTGAATACTCTGGAAGTACAATAAACGCGTACTCTCTTATCTCATATGAATTGCAGGTCTCATCATGAATTTAATTAGTGGAACTCACAATTATGTGATAGAAAGGAATATGCATTTATGGTAATCCAAGAATATTCAATAATTACCCCGTTTGGATCTGCTTATTTTGCTGAAATTAAAAATTTTTTGCTGAAAGTACTGTAGATAAAAGTAAAAGTTAGCTGAAATAGTACATTGAGACTCATGAATAGTACTAAAAAGTACAATGAGACCCATAAATAGTAGCAAAAATAAGCTGAATAGTAAAATAAATTTACAAAAATAATTCATACCAAACGCACACAAAAATTAAAAGTCAGTTGGATTATTATGGGACAGAATTGGCTAAAAAAAAAAAAAAAGCAATCTAATTGAGTTACCAGTGTATCCTATTGGCTGTTTATATCTAGTTGGATTATAATATGCATAATATGAAGAATTTTTATTTAATTTTTTGTTTCCAGAATTTGACTTTTTTTTTTTAAAGAATTTTGTAATACACATTCAAATTATGAGGGTCCCCCCTCCCCGCCAATAAAAAGGAATCAATGTAATTTGTGAGAAAAAACAAAGAGTAAGGAATCAATGCA
Source organism: Quercus glauca (assembly GCA_023736055.1). Classification (NCBI taxonomy): domain Eukaryota; kingdom Viridiplantae; phylum Streptophyta; class Magnoliopsida; order Fagales; family Fagaceae; genus Quercus; species Quercus glauca. The sequence goes on along the minus strand of CM043315.1, from coordinate 49,811,255 downwards.
AGTTGTGAGAAAAAACAAAGAGTAAGGAATCAATGTAAGTTGGGAGGTTTACCAAAAAAAAAAAAAATGTAAGTTGTGAGAAAAAATAAATAGTAATTGTAGTATCATATACATGTAACTATCTATTACAAAGTTAAAGACTTATCATTTCATTCATTTGGGAAATAAAAATTACAGGGAGGTTTTATTGGTCTTGTCAAAATATTTTAGGTCACAGTGTTTGCCATTTGCCAGAGATAATTGTGGAGGGCTTCAATATGCACAAGAGATTGTGCAAGTTATTTTTGGGCAGATATCATTTGGACATGTAAATAAAGCTCCACACTCTTGATCCGTTGGTTCAGAGATCGAACTAGCATAATTTTGCTGGAGGGAACTCTTCCCCTGTTGCAAAATTTACCTTTGAAGATGTAAACTGAGTTATAAATAATAAGTAAATTTATTTTTCCTTAAGATTTTTAAAAAAAAAAAATTATGCATGGGGTTTATTATTATGTGCCCGCCTAACAGGCGTCTTCTTCTTTTTTCTTATAAAAGATTCTAAAAATTAGAAATGGCAACGGGCCGGGTTCAGGCCAGGTTTTTCATACCCAGACCCGACTTGCAGTTCTGCCCTGGAAACCCGGACCCAGCCCATTTATTAAATGGATTTTTTTCTTAATCCCTGTTAATGCTCATTTTGAGGCCCAGTAACAAGAAGAAGCTCAACAATATGGGCAGAGAAGAGTTAACGGATTGTTAGAAAAACTATTAAACCCGAATGGCAAGAACAATGGTTCAGAGGCCCATAAAGTACATAAATGGGCCTTGAGGAAAGAAAACGGGCCTAAAAGAAACCGGAAAGAGAAATAGTAAACCCATGGGCGTTATGTGATGTAGAAAAGTGAGAATGGGCCGCAACAGGCCCGAAGTAATGAAGTAAGAAAGTAAGGAGTTGATAGAAAGCCTATAAACTCCAAGGATGAAGGATAAGGTAATTGCATTAGGAAAGCCCAAAAGAGTTAGTAAAAGCCCATGAGTATGCAGAATTAGAAAATGGGCCAAAGATGCGCAAGGAAAGCAAATGGGTCAATGCTTGCTCACTCCCAAATGCAGGAGATCGTAGCAATATAATTTCAGAATACGGAGGTCGAACCACAAGGAGCAGGGTAAATTCAAAGACAATATAATTAAATAACAATTTGGGTGAAGAAGAAAAGTAATTTTGCTTGGTGATTGTTAACAAGAATAAGAATAAAAATTGATTTAAATCAATAATGTAAATACCAGGGCATCGGGGTGTTTCCCTATATCGATATGAGATTCTTTGTGATCTAAGAAAATATTTATTTCATAATTGATTGTTCTTATACAATTAAAAACTTATGATTTAGTTGAACTGAGACAATTCAAGAACGCATGATAACCTCGATTAATAATGCGGTTAGAAAAGTTTTCAGAAAAACCCATTCACCTTAAACCTAATTTCTATTTGAAACTATTAGAAATTCATCTCAACAATAAGAAAAACATGATTGAACTTATTGAAAGTATGGAAGAACTAATACATCAAAAGAAATATAATTGAACAATCAAATATGTTGTTGATAAAATCCTAGAAAGAATCATATTGAATATTCATACCATATAGAAGAAACGTAACTCCTAGCCCTAACAAAGAGATTAGGCTGCCATTAGAGTAAAGAAAATACAAGGTTTCTCTGCCAAAATTCCTTCTACACAACCTCCTTTCCCAAAACCCTATTGTCTAAGTGTCCAAAAAAAATAAAACTTTTACTATTTTAATTTCCGTCCAGGTTTACAGTAGTAATTTGTGAGTTAATTTAGGCCTTCAAAAATTGAGAATTTCGAAAAACTCAAAACTGGAAAGTTGTAGATAATTAAGTCACAGTTCCTACCCATCCAGTCTTGTGTCAATTGGATTCTTGAGAAGAGAGATACACCCAAAATACTGATCAGTGCTCACATCAAATTTTTCATTTTCAGATTCTGCCTCTTTGATTTCTTTCCTTATTTGAAGCTTCCAATCATGGTAGACGATCCAAGCACTCCACCTGTATCTCCTTAGACATTTAGGCATGGTCCTTTAGCTCCACTTTAATTCTAGTTTAGCCTCCATTCTCTCACAAATTCCTGTAAACTCATTTTTCTCACATGATTTCCTGATAGTAGAAAATTACACACAATGAATGACATCTTATTCAAGAAATTATGTAAAGATAAATAATAGGGACTAATGCAAATCATGACTTAATTATACAAAATAAGCATATTAATAAGGAGATAACGCTTACATAAATATATAACAAGTATATATTTTAAGGCGTTATCAGTCAAGGATGCCCAAGAAAAAAGAAATGGGACAAAGGAGCCCACAAACAATGTAATGGGTCAAGAAAAGCCCAAAGTAGCATAAGCATAAGTGCAATGACCATATTAAGTCATTGAGAGAAGAATAGGCAGCAGACTCAAAGAGACCTAGCAAGCATGGGTCAAATGACACCACGGCAGGAATAGCAAAGTGGTATGACAGGAATGGCACAAGATTGCGGAAGGAACCAAAAATGGGTTGAAATGGGGAAAGCTCACAATCAAGCAAGGCCCGGCCCTTGAAATGAAAAAGCTAATAAAGAATAGAAAATAAAAAAAATAGTTCACGTCATAAGCGGAAGAATGCACAAACGGGCCTCCAGACCACGGCAGGCTAATGAGCAGCGGACAAGCTTTTGGCGTACACGGGAATTGGAGCACGCGTAAGGTCCAGACACCACCAGCCTGCACCCAGCCAATACAGGAGTGGTGGGTCATGGGTCAGAGGTAAGAGAGGGTATGGTTTGGTAGAGGGGAGAAGGGAAAGCTTATTCTAGGATTCCTGCTCATATTCTTTTGGGAGTGATGTCCTGCTGGGATGACATACCATCCAAAAGAAGGAAAAATGAGTTGGAATCACTAGTTGCATGTCACGAAGGATAGCAGGAGAGAATGCCACGATGAGCAAACAAACAAAATAGTCTTCTTTGTTTAGTAATGAGGAATGGCACAGCTAGCACAGGTAAGTGGTGGTGGTTGGACAGTTGACAAACCAGTGGGTGGTCGGGAGGAACACCTTAAACCAGACAAAAGTGGTTAAAAGCTAAAATGGTAAAATCAATCACGATAGGGAATATATAAAGGGCCCTCACCGTCATTGTGCACAGTATGATATCACTGGAACAAAAGCAACCACTAGGAGAGAATTATAGCACCACTATCACCATAACACCACATGAGCAAGTATTAAGAAAGAAAAGAAAAGAGTGGGAAAAGAATTAAAGTATCAACACGGAGAAAAAAGAGAAAAGAAACAAAGTATAGAATGACAGGCATGGACCAATAGGCTAATCCCTTTTCTCCCTCTAAAATCCTACCCTCTGTTGAGGATAAAGAACTCATTTGGGCACAAGCCAGTCAGGCCCGTTCCCTCAAAGTGGATAATTTTTACAACAGGATTATCCTGTAAGGTTATCCGTGTTGAGAAAATGGTTCCCTCCTTCGCCTTAGCCCCTAATACAATTGAACACAACAAACTGATCTTTCATTCTTTGATTTTATCACTTCTTGCTATTGTTTCTTATCTTGTCTTTGCAACATCGCCTATAATGTGTTCTTTTTTCCCTGTTTTAACTAAGGATCCCTTACTTGTTTTGCCTAACAAGAAACATATTTCTTTTATCATTGTTTTATTGCATTTATCTGCCATAACTTTTCTGTAGCAACTTAGCCTGCCATAGGCATGTGACTAAAAGTTTCAGCAGATGGGGCATAGTTTGTGCACAAGTTGGACTAGGGTGAGTCACAACTGGACCGGCCCGACTCTCTTATCCAGAACACTTGGACCCAATACAACAGGAGGCAGTCTAGCCCAAAATCACAAAAGGCCCACCACAATCCCAAACCCGGCCCGTCAAGCACCTGCGGGCCCCGCCAGCCATGCCACGATTTGGGCCCAAACCGTGGCCCAATCAAAAAAATAAATAAATAATAATTGCCTGAAGCTTATACCGTGGCCCAATAATTTAAATTTTTTTTTGCCCAGATTCATTATTTTTGAAAATGTGTTTGCCAAATTCTTTTTGAGAATGTGTTTGCCCAGATTCAAGGCTTGAATTTGGGCAAACATAAATTTTTTTTTATACTAGCAGGAGTATACTTAGGTAGAGAAAATCAAAGAGTGAAATACCCACATACAAAAATTGTTGAAAAATAATAAAGATTTGAGGATCAGCAGAGAAAATCAAAGAATGAAATTGAAAAATTGAAAAATAAAAAGACCCACTAGGAAATCATGGATGAACAATGACCAAAGATTTATGATTTTCCCTTTCAAAATAACAAAAACAAACACAAATCCTAACACAAACACAAACACAAAAATTTCACATTTATAATTTTCCCATTCAAAATCACAAACACAAACACAAATTCAAATTTATGATTTTCTCATTCAAAATCACAAACACAAACACAAAAATTTCATATTTATGATTTTCCTTGTCAAAATCACAAACACAAACAACTCACATGATTGAGATGAAATGAACCCAAAAAAAAAAAGAAAAAGAAAAGAAAAAAGTGAGAGATAGAGAAAGAGGTGGTCCGGTGGAACATGGAGGAAGTGAGGCAGCTAGAGGTGCAAGTGATGGCTAGCGGTGAAGGGCTTCAGGCTAATCAGGCCGGCTGTGACAGATGTTTAGGCCAGCGGTGACAAATTGGAGGTTAGGGGTGAGTGAGAGGGAGTGACCGAGTGAGAGTGGGAGAGGACAAAGAGTCAAAGAGAGTAGCGTCTGACTGAGTGAAATAGGAATATGGGGTTAGGGCTTTTTTTTTTTTTTTTTTTTTTTTTTTTTTTTAACTTATATATATGAGGGTATTTTAGTATTTTTAACTTATATATATAAACGGGTCAGGTTCAAACCATTAGGGTTGGGCCGGGCTGGGTATTCGCGGGTCGGATATAAATTGTCATCCCTACTAAAAATATTTCCTAAACCATACTGTCGGGGGATGAAAGAATTTACACACTTAGGTCACCCAAATGTCTGGAGGATCCAGTGGAGTGGAATGGGCCGGACCCATCTACTTAAGATAAGGCCCAAATGCCTAGAGGATCCCATGGAGTAGAATGAGATGAGCCCATCTATTTAAGAAGTGAAGGGAATCTCTACAGATCATTTCTGTGAAATTGACGATACACTACATCTCTTGAAGACTTATCCGAGGTAATGAACACGGATAATCCATCATGTGCCCAAATATAACCTCGGGAAATCCTTTAGACAGATAAGGATAACAAAGATCTTTACCTCCACATTAATGGAGAGTTTTCTACCTAACCTCTGCTGCATTAAATGCAAATAACCTCTGCCACATTAAATACAAATAAGACAACTTGAACAGTACAAACACCTCCAAAAGTCTTGTATCAGGATAAGAAAGGGGAGAAACCAATAAAGGAGGTGAGAAATATCCAAGAAAATCCGACCAAAAACAGGACATTTGGGAGGATAAGGGAAGAGAGGATGTCTATTAAAGAGGGGGGGGGGGGGGGGGACTGGCAAATAGGGGGGAGGGGAAAAAAGGAAGAGAGAAACAAGAGAGAGAAAAACTAAAGGAGAGAGTAAATCTTGTCTTTTATAATCCAATACCGTGGGAAAAAGTGGTTTTTCCTTTGTAATGAGTCTACTTCGATATGAATGAAATTTTGTTTTATAAATTAGTTGTTTGAGTTCCTTTATATTTTTATTAAATAAATTGTGTTTGTTAATCACCCCAACGTCTCGCCAGCCTTTGGATCTTTGTCCTTTTGTGGTTTTTGACGCCCACAAATACTATTAGAGCATCTGGTTTTTTTTTTTTTTTTTTTTTTTTTCTTCTTTCATATTTTGTAATGGCTACCCATCCGTTATGGGTGGGAGGTGTCCTTTAACCCAAGAGCAAGGAGGCACATTGAAAATTGAATCAACGGTGAACAAATAAATAAACTAACCACATTCACCCTATTGAATCATAGCATAAATTCAACTACTTTAATTAATGTCTCAACTTGATTATAAGCTTACATTACTAAGCTTGATTCTTAGAGTCTCCGTTAACTTTTTCTTATTAATAATATTTTTTTCGGCGAATATGGGACCAAATATTTGGGATTGAGTTGCTGAAGATATACATGAGTTGATTAGCACTGCTTGTACTTGGCAACAAGGCTTACCATTTGCAAAAAGACAGGATTTTCTGATTTCTCCCGTGAGAAGTAGGGCTATAAATATTTTCTTGAAATATTTCATTTCATGCATTATAACCCGTGCACATTGTTATGATTACAACGCTGACGGGGATGGTGAACGATAACTTCAAATTTGTCGCCCACATTCTTAATGTCCTTCCTATCTTATCCAAATTAAGATACAAATGAGGATAATTTTGACAGTCTAGTTAGCACCGCAATTGCTGATTTGCTGTGCCACATATTCTGAGATATTTGTCATGATATGCTTAACAGGGAGAAAAGGTTCGAACAAAGTCAACAAACTACTGAGGAAATAGTCATGATCTACGAGCTTAAAATTTTGTTGGGTGCATAAAATGATCACGAATTACTAGTGAAATGACAATATTATTATTTAGTTGAATATTTTCTTTGTTTATGTGGGATATTTTTTTTTATGGTATTTATTTGTGTGAAATAATAATAATAATATTGTAAATGCAAATTTTGTTTTTGAAAATATCCCTCTCAAGAATTGTTCGAAGCATGTTTGGAATTGGTTCGAAGCATGTTTATTAGAACCACTTATTACTTAATGGAGACTAGAATGACCTGTGTAGACTAGTGGTTGGCTCGTGCCAAGTAGCTTTTTTTTATATATAAAAAAAAAATTTAGTTGAAACTCGTGCCAACTAATCAAGAATGATATGTAAATAAAATAAAATAAAAATAATTCATCATTATAAAAGATAAAAGTGAACAAACATGATCAATACACGTAAGTATCAGTCTTATCAAAACCACATATTATAATAGATTATAAGATACTTTAAAAAAAAAAAAAAACATATTTTAAATATGTTAGAACTTTTTGATAATATTTTTTTGGATATAATAAGGTGGGACAAGTGCTCAGTGACACTCGAACCCAGACTGACCCCAAAGGAAGACTGGAAGAGGTACCAATCGTACCATCCCAACTAGAGATGGTGTCGTTGAAACTTTTGATATTGAATTGTAACTTTTAATCTAAATAGTAAGTAATTAAGTTTTTAGAAACTTTGATACTAGAGTTTCGTTTAGAATAAACTTTTGTATTAATAACTTTTATATATACTATGTATAAGAAGATTAACTTTTGAACTAGACATTTATGTGATTCAAAAATATCATCATTAATAAAGAGTAACTTCTATTAAGAATAGGGTCACAAATGTCAAATAACAAATTTCATTTTGAATTCAAAAAGAGAATTTCTAAAATTTAAGATTTTTTTTCCCAAGTATATTTGTTTAGAGGTGAAATATGGTGGATGAAAAACTTTAGAGAGAAAATAGAAAACAAAACTTTTTTGGTGGGTACTTGGTTGGAGGTAGGAGAGGGGAAAAAAAAAATTTGGTGGGGCTCAGGTGTTTTCTCTCTAGGCCCACCAAAATATTTTCTCTCCAAAATTGAGAAAAACTGAGTGGAAAATATTTAATAAATAAATGACGAAAATGCCCATGTGCACTTGCACATGGGCTTTTTTTTTTTTTTTTTTTTTTGATTCCCCTTCGTCCAGTTGCTCCTTTTTCTTTTGTGATTTTTTGTTTTTGTTTTTTTAGACTTGATTTTTTTTTTCTAGGTATGATTTTTATTTCCTAATAAATTTGGGTGATTTTTTTTAATAGTACATAATTTTTTAACAAAAGTACATGAGTAAAGTTATACAAACACATTTTTTTAAATCTCTCCACTTTTCTACTCCCAACCAAACAAAAAAAAAATTAAAATCTTTTCTATCACCTCATTTTTCCACACTCACCATTTTTTATCCTTCCACTTTTCCACTCCTCCAACCAAATGGACCCTTCACGTTCATATTTTTATTCCCTAAAATTTTATATTTATTTTTATCCAAATAAAAGTAAAACGCCCCAATTAATAATAATAATAATAATTATTATTATTATTAGTATTATTATTATTATTATTAAAGAACTCCTAAAATTTAGTCATCTTTTCCCTCAAATTTATCTTATTTTTCCTGATCTTTAAAATTTATTATTTTTATTTGTTTGAAAAATAAAATTTATATATTTTCAAATTATAATAAATGCAAATTATTAATATTTACTAAAAAAATAAAAATAAAAATAGAACTCGCACAACTCGCGCTAGTATTCTTATAACGAGTTACTCAGTTTCCTGACAAAATTATATCATACTTGCATTGGTCAGTGCAAGTATGATGTGTACAGTCCAACTCAACTTTTGAGCCTTGAGCCCATTTTTAAACAAGACAATGAGTCCAAAGCTCGCCCAATATGTCAAAGGAGTAGCCAATCTAATAAGTCCAAAACCATTTGCCAGCTCCTTCACAGTGCAATCATTCATTCGTCACCCCATGTTGAAGGTCCGCCGAGTCCAATTTCAGGTGTGGGGGATATGTGGGGTGCAGGGTCAACGCCATGGCTTTTAGCTTTCTTTTTCTTTACGGAGATGGAAACTAAGCCATCCAACGTCTTCATGTCTTTAATAGCTTTGTTAGCTGTCTTCTTTTTATCGTCATATTTGGGATTTTCTGCATTGTCAGGTGCAAAAATCTCCATAAATGAAGCTTCTGGATCATCAATAACATCAAGCGCACCCTGCCTCGCATTCGTTTTCTTTAGTTTCTTTTCAACCTTGGCATCAACCTCCTCATGGACTGGAACTTGTTTTTTTGAGAGCTTGTCATTCTTCTGCTTCTTATGCCTAGATTCTTTCTCTACATGAACATCTTCGGCATTGTCTTTACTTAGTTCCACAACGTGATGTTTGGAGTTGTTTTTCTTAATATCATCTCTTCTCTCTTCCTCAAATATGGGAGTTTCTTTTTCTGACGAAATGTCATTTGTTTTCGACCTTTTCTTCTTCAATTTCTTCTCAACATCAACACCTATAGCATTATCAAGAGGACTATCTTCGCCTAGATCCTTGAGAAGATATTTGGAGTTCTTTTTCTTGATGTCACCTCTTTTCTCATCCGTGTGAAACGAAACTACGTTTTCAGACACATTGTCGCTTGTTTTCTGCCTTTTTCGCTTCAACTTCTCCACATGTATACCTTCAGCATTATCAATAGGACCATCTTTGCTTTGAGCCATTACATGATGTTTGGAGTTCTTCATGAAGTCCTCTGTTTTCTTGTCCTTCTGAACTTCCACCTTGTTAGTAGAATTTACATAAGAATCATCAACTTTATCAATTCCATCACTGTTATTGGTGTACTTATCTGCCGGTTTAGTGTTGAATATCTTCAAATTTGGCAGAACTTCTTTGATCTGCAGATTAAAGTGCTTCGATAAGAATCATGCCAAGGCAGAAAAGTTGGATTTAAATATAGATCAGAAAGGAGAAAGGGGGAGGTGGGCAGCTTGAGAAATGACAAAGACTATTACCTTTTTTACTAATTTATCCTTTTCAGCAACAGGGTTTCCTTGTAGATTAAGATTTTTCAGATTAACTACTGAAGCCAGCACCTACAATTTTAGCAAAAATATAGGTGGTAAAATGTTTTCCAAAGGAAAAAGGCAAAACAGAGAAGAGACAATTTCAGCTCCCTGTATCTGACCTCCAGATCTGACCACCTTATGATGGCATTATTCCCCAAGTCCAAATTCTGGAGTTTCTTATTCCGAGCCAACTCAGCTGGAAGAGTCTGCGCAGTTCAGAGAGGACAAAAATGTGGTTAGAATTTAAGAAGCAAAAATAAACTACAAAGTAGGGATACATTAAAGGAAAAAACAACAAAGATGACAAAAGCAATTACATGAGGATAAATTTGAAGAAGTTTTCATTTGAGGAAAGCATGCTTGGCAGAAGAGATAGAATGGTCTGGAATGCATACCCTGATACTATTGTGGGAAAGTCGGAGCTCTTTCAATTCAGTACAGTACTTGAGTGAAGAGCCAATAGTATGAAGTTGACAATTAGAGAGGGAGAGCTGGAACCAAAGAAAGGTTGTAAGAGTGAAAGCTATATCAGGTGAAGTTACTGCTGAGGCCATAGAAACTTCTTACCTTTGTGATAGACTTCACCTTCACTAGAGATTCCCCAATTTCACAAATTGGATTTCTAGAAAGAACTGCATCATAATCCGAAAGGCCAAAAAAGTATTATTTTTCGGTTGGTAAGTAACATGACCTCACCCTCACACGCTCTTACAATGGGAGGAGGTCCCATTTGAGTTAGAACTAATTGGCGAAAGGCTACCAAGTATTATTCAACTTCCCCAAACCAAATTATTTATATTTATTAAGCAATTGAACTATTAATCAAGAATTTTTTTTAATTTTTTTTTGTAGAATAAGAGAGCCATTAACTTTAAGCATTGAAATAAAAAGAAGTAAATGACTCAAGTTCCCAAACCTGAATTTACCTAGACCAGCCCTATATCAACCAACTACAAAGTATCACATTCCTATCCACCTGAAAGTGAAAGATTTTATTTTATTTTATCTTTTTTATAAGTTAAATTAGTTGGGAAACATGTGACTTGGGCAGCTTTTGCCTACAAATACCAGCCCATAACTTTTTTGTGGAAGAGTGAAAATCTTCAAAGGGATTTCTCTATGCTACAAATCATGCCAAAACCAAAGATGACTACCACCCTTGATTTGATATCTGATAAATTTAGAAAACATCAAACCACTTCTAATGATCTACCACCCCATGTAACCTCATCCAATCCATTGATTACCCCATATTTTGCTTGAATACCTGCCTCCAGAGGTGGTCCCTCACCCACTCACAGCATAGTCCTGAGTCCCACGTTGGCTGTATTCTAGATCAATTTGCACTATATAAGCAAGTAAAAGAAGCCCTAAATACACTTTTCTGTTTTGATAAATGGCACTCCAAGTGGTTTCTTCAATTGATCTTGTGGATTGAGACAAGGGGATCCATGTCTCCTTTACTTTTTGTCATTGGCATGAGGCCTTGAGTAGGATGATGTCATTAGCAGGGGTTTACCTTTCTTGTTTTACAATGCTTGTATGAGTAATGATATGTTAACCATATCCCATCTGCTATTTGCAGATGACACATACATATGTCAGATACATATCATATTTGTTACTTGAGATGTGTATTACTATGTTTCAAAGTTGTTTCAAGGCCTATGTGGATAGATAGGCTCTCATTCTGAAATCTGGATGGAAGGTCTCCAACTTAATCATGAAATCTTGGGTCTTCCATTGGGTGCTTCTTTCAAAGCAATATCAGGATGATATTATTGTGAATATAGAACGAAGGTTGGCTGGTTGGAAGAGGATCTATCCATCCAAGAGAGGAATAATTACAGGAATTATGCATTGGATGGTTGCCATTGCCTGTTTTTCTTTTTCTACTTTGCTTGAATTTCTTGATACTTTTTACTTTTTCTTCAGCTTTTACTTGCAATGTTGGTGTATCTCATGTATACGTTCTGTGTATTTGAATTGTGCCTCTTCACACTTTGTTATGACATTAACAATAAAACAATCACTCCAAACAAAAACAAATCAAAATAAATGTCAATCAAATATAGATTGTTAGTTGCCATTAAAGTGCAAGAAAATTGCAATCATTAAACAGAATTTAGACACAGTATTGAAGAATCATAAAGTCATACCTAGAGTATTCAAGTCGCTCATTTGATCAAGCTTGCAAATGGAGATAATCTCATTATCTGTGCAACCCAGAATAAAAGGCATCAGTGAAAATAAATAAACACACAGAGAGAAAGTATGTTTCTCATCACATTCAGATATATATGTATGTTGATAATGTAGGGAACCTTTCTAAAGAAAGGCCCAGTGTACTTGCATTTAGCAAGTAATACCTAATGGCAACTAACCCAACCACATTCAAATATAAACTTGCAAAACTTCTACGACAATGCAATTGGTTACAATAAGGTTCACAAAGCTCACCATTCAAAATTAATGCACGTAAACTCACAAGAGATTTGATCTCATCCATTGATCTAAGCTTATTTTTGCCTGCATTTAATACCTGTTTTACAAAAAGATGGAACAAAGTGACTTTTAGAACATAACATAATTCAAAATTTTAAAATTAGACCAGCAAAGAAGGCAGATTAGGTTGGCCACAAGGTTGCCACTCATCTCTTAAAAGATTAAAAAAGAAAGTTCTTAAATAATAAAAAAAATGCCCAAATGTGCTCACTTTGGAGCCAAAGGAGAGTGTTCCTTGCCTTGAAGCTCAAAAGGCATCACAGAAGCATCCCTCACCTTGCCTTTAGCACCTGGTGACTACCTCTTTTACATTTGACAACTCTGTTTACTTTTTTTCCCCCCACAGGTCATAATAAATTACAAATATATGTTGTAATTCATGGTGAATGGTGGAAGCTTTTAAAACAAGCAAACCATCCTTCCAAAAGTACCTCTGAGTATTGACTGATATACCTCATTTTGAGCAAGTTACCAAGAATAAACAAAGAAGAAAACAATTTCCACAATTTAATTAAAGTAATTTGAATTCGCTATGCAACATCAATGATTGATGTGATCATTATGGATTAAAAGTTGTGTTATCAAGTTTATATTATGACATGCTAATAGGAACCAATGTTCCAATCCTATATCATCTTCTTATCGAACAATGAACTTGATTAACAACTATAAAATCTCAAACTTGTATAATGCATTCACAATCATAAGAATAAACGCATTGACCATTTTTATTTTCAATTTTTGAATTAAATTTTCAAGGTCACTGCACAGTTTTCTGAAAAAGTCAACTCCCAATTCCCCACTCAATCAAAACCACTAAGGGTATGTTGAGGTTGAGTTTATGTTAGAATTTATGTGGTCCAAGCACAAGTGGGCCTTCCATTGAAAAATATATCAATTATGTTAGTAATACTATTAACATTACCCTCACAACCAATGTCAATGACCTCTAAGTCAAATGGTATTTCTTGGTCTTTCCAACGGAGACGTCTAGGGTTTTAATCCCCCCTCACCCGCCTAAAATGTATCCAAAAAGACATATACCCTCACAAGAAATGTTCTTGAATTGAAAATGTATGTGAGATAAAATCAAAAGTCATGCTCTTATTCTTCTTACTTGCAAAACAAAACTTGATTCAACATTAATTTGGCTTAGTATAATGCAAGATTTATATTTATTGCTTGGGATTTTTACAAATGTCACCCTCGGTCTTTGACGTCAGTGTCAATTTGGTCCTCATTTTTTCAATTTCAACAATTAACCCCCTGGACATTATATATGTGACAAATCAATCCTTATATTAAAAAATTTCGTAACAACATAACAAATTTAATGACATGATGCACGCATGGTAATAATGGCATTTTAAAGTTATCAATAATGTGGCAAAAACCATGTACATTTCCTGTGATTAAATCCATTACGTTAATGAAAAATACCAATAGAAAAATAGATTTGTAATAAACCTAATATCCAAGAGGTTAATTTTTTTGTTATTATTAAGTATATAAATGTGTGCGTATATATTATGTATGCCACAACATGAATAAGCTATCCTCATATAGCAAAAGGAAAAACTGAAATACAAGGTGGCATTAGTAAATGTAGCTTATGATTATGTTATGTTGCTGATGGAAGAACAAATCAGCACAAGACCGTCAATAAGCACATCTAAGAGGTTAATTTTTCAATATAAAATCAAAGGACCAAATTAAAACTCATGTCAAAATTTAAAAATCCACTAGTCTTTCATGAAAGATACCAATAGAAAAATAGATTTGTAATAAACCTAATATCCAAGAGGTTAATTTTCTTTTGTAAGTATAGAAACGTGTGTGTATATATTATGTATGCCATAACGCGAATAGCTATCCTCATATAGCAAAAAGAAAAACTGAAATACGAGGTGGCATTAGTAAATGTAGCTTATGATTATGTTATGTTGCTGATGGAAGAACAAATCAGCACAAGACCGTCAATAAGCACATCAAAGAGGCTAATTGTTCAATCAGAAATCCAAGGAACAAACTGAAACTCATTTGAAAATAGAAAAAAATAATACTTTTACTGAGACGGTATTTTTTTTGATAAATCCCGAGATGGTCTAATTAAAATTGAATCAATTGGGTAGCTTGAATGAGTTCTTAAACACCACCTCGGTACAATTCGAAACATTCCATGCTACAAATCTCAACATTCATATGCTTCATAGTGATTCAAAAATTAACATCATTATACTACAAACCAAACCAAGATGGTAAATAAATTTTTTTTTTTTTTAAATGAGTAATGAAATATTTGAAAATTGAAAAGAAATTGTTACTACTTACAGTGAGCTTAGAAAGAGCTTCAACTCCATTTAAGCTTTCAAGTTTGTTCTGTACAACAGCTAACCACTTCAAATTGACACAAGCCTCCAACACCTGACTTGTATATATCATTTCAGAAATCAATGTAAAAAATTTCCAATTCATATATATAAATATGTTAGGGTTTAGAGAGAAGTGGACCTGGAGAGAAGTGAGATTGTTGAAGCCGAGGTCGAGTCTCTCCAAGTTGGTGAAGTAGCTCAAGCATGAGACCTGATAATTCAAAATAGTGAAAATGGCGCTGTGATAGGGTTTTAGAGAGAGAGAGAGAGAGAGAGAGAGAGAAATGGTACATCGGAGAGTGCTTTGCAACTGAGCTTGAGTGATGTGACGGAGTTGGGGTCGCTGGTTTTGCTTTCCTTCAAGACCTCCTCCGAGCTCAACCGAGTCATGGTTTATCGGTCTGGTGCCTTGGCTCTTGTCGTGGAAGACGAATGCAAAAACCCTAGCTCGCCTCGTCTGCTATAACGTTTCTATTTGAAGGTCGTTTGGTTCCGGGTTCTCGGGTCGGGCAAAGAAACAAGCTTGTATTCTGGGCAAAAACAAGATATGAATTTTTTTTTTCCCAACTCTTGTAATTTTTTTAAAAAATATTTCATCGGTCAAAAAAAGGAGTCGCATGTTTAATTATTACACCCGACTTACTTAAACTCAACTTATCATGGCATTGGACCATCCGTACAATAATGAGGTTTGTCACTACTCAAATTTATAATTCACATACTTATAAGTATAATGAGTCACAAGAGCTTTCTACCATTAAGTTAATCTCACAAAAGAATCATGTAAACTTTTTTATTTGGCGCGAATTTCTTTTTTTTTTTTTTTCACAATTTTCTTAGATTTTGCATCAAAGGAATGTTTAATAACTCCTAAGTCATTACAAACTTTGTTAATGAACCCTACTTTAAATGGTTTTCTTTTTCTTTTTCTTTTTTCAACATAAGGAGGTGAAATTGTGGATTTAAATCAACTAGGTATGTCAATGATATATTAATAATAGTAAATATCTTAACATGTATTATTAAAAAAAAAATCTCTTGGGTGGCAATTGCGACTTCTTGGAGAAAAGTGCAACATTCTTAGAAGTGGTTGGGCAAGAGGGTGTTGAATGTGACCTCGCCACACCGCTGAAGTTGAGAGGGATTTTGAACACTTCATCACCCCCAAGAGATGCAGCTGTTGTGGATGCCGCCATAGAAGCCACTTATGGTTTGTCAGATCGAAGCTTTGATAGTGGCAGGGCTGGGGTGAAAGTAAGTGATGACGAGGGTTGGGGACAGCAATGTGGTTAGTGTGATGAGGAAGAAGAGGGAGAGAGTGAGAGTGCAGAGAAAGAAAGAGGTCGAAAAAAAAAATGAAAACACACTAATGAATTTTTTGTGTTTTGGTATTTGCATAATGAAAATTGAGTGAGAATTTTTAAGTTTGTGTAATTGAAATGACCTGGCCAAACATTTTTTTTTTTTATCTCCCTACGTATAAGAAAATAATCTTTCAACTCTATAGACGACGGTTCGGATGATTATGTCCTGCAATACTTCCCACACATAACCCTTAAGAATGTCTTTGTGCAAAGGAATGAACGGATACATACTATCTCATTCACCATCAAAACCAAATTATTAGTTTTTCCTTATTTCATAATTTCAGGAAACCCACATTTGATGTTGAAATTGGACTTATATAGTAATGGTTGAACAACTCGAGCAATATATATATTTATATCTTCCAATTTACCCTTGATCACTATTTCTTCAAGTAGCATGTGAAGCACAGGAGTCAGGAAGAAAATATAAAGCAATGGCTACTTCCATACTGTAAATAAAGCTCACACAGATTCGCATAAAAATTGTTAAATAAAGTTGAGAATTAGTGATCATCACATAACTGGGTTAGTAATTTTCCAGGGTAAATATGAAGTGTATTTGAAAGCTTAGTTCCATACATAGAAGCATTCATTAACAGAATGGTGCAACAACTAGAGTTTCACCACTTGCATCGCTGCTAACAGCATAACCATGACACTACTCATGTGACATATACACATTTCCCGTAGCTTGGAAAACTTCTGAAACATTTCGCCTTTACACACATTAATTATCAACGAAGCCAAAGTCTTTGACCAAAACCTCCTGCTCTTTCAAAACCCACGACAGAGAAGCTAACCAAACCTAAATAATGCTACTTCCAAATTCAGACTACCTTTGACATACAGGGAAAATTGTTTAGAATTATCATGAAATGTATTTTTCCTGCTGCGCTTGAAGAAGTCTTGCTGAAGACTTTGCATCCATATAGAGAGCTTTCACTTCCTCAATATCCGCCTATAAATCATATAAATTGAAACAAAATTACTAATGTAGTTGATGGAAGAAGAATTCTGCAGTATTTTAAATCATGTTCAATCAAATTGATTACAGATTAATCCAAATCATATTATTACCTTGCAGATATTGTCGCGGCCATTCATTTTTGCCATAATACTGGAGGGCGATAACAGCTGAACTGCATGCCTGAAGAGATGACAGAAGCGTCACTAAATATCTTTTGAGGGATGGGACTCAGAAACAGCAAATCTAAAGATTAAGCCAAACCTTAAGGATGCTTGTAGACCAATGTCACCCAGGTAAGCCAAACTTTCGTCATCTATAACTAGGTCCTCCACATTTGCACGGAGAGCCAAAATCTGACAGTAACAAAGACCACAAATATCAGTACGTGCACAATGATAATATGGTTAGGAGTTGAAGAGAAATTCTAGACAGTGAGAGAACACAAAATTTGGGTTGAACCTTTATCATGTCAGCAACATCATAAGTCTGTGTTCGGATAATAACCAACCGGTCCAACAAGTCGACGGGTATGCCATGAGGACAGTTCATATCAGTCCCTCTGCATGAAAACAAATTCATATTCAGAAATTTTTTATAAGATTCATGTTCAGAACTTAAAACATCAAAGAAACTTAAGTCAAGGTTCCTAGGCAATTATGAGGTAAGGCCCAGATGACAAAAGCATTATTGTTTGTAGACCACTATAAACACAAAAGATCAAAATAATTAAAGCATCACATACAAGAATTAATATATATATATATATATATATATAAATATAAGCAACCACTGTCACACATGCCACCAACCTCCATCACTTGCACAAAATCAATTTAACTACCATTTTCATCCAAGCAAGTAAACCCCCACCACTGAGCCCATCTACAACAGAACTTGTCCACTTAGCCCAACACACAATTGCTCAATAAGATTGCTAAAAAACCCCAATAATTTTTTTGATAAGTAAATAAGAATTCTATTGAATGAGACTACTTCATGTACATGGAAAAGTACACAAAGGAGTCTAAAGAATTACAAGATGTTATGTACAGAAGTATGATGATTCTAAAAACTTAAGAATGGTGATTCTAAAAACTTAAGAATGGAGTTACAATTAGTAAAACCCCATGCCCGATACCAATCAAACCAATAAAATAAAAAATAAACAATTCTATCAAATGTGTCCTTGAAATTCCCAAATACTCAAATTTATGAGAGTCCACATCAAACATAATAGAGTCAGATTACAAATATGTGAAAAATGCTCACCTATTCAATTCCACCATCCAAACAAAATCCACAGCTTGAATGCAACTTTACAGTGTAACAAAAGATGCTCCACAATCTCCCCACTATGGTGCTTACAACACCACCCTACTAGCATGAATACTCTCTTAATGAGATTATCACAAGGATCCTCCCCTATGCTACTGTCCAAACAAAGAAACTTTCCTGGGGCCTTGACACATGAAATACTTTTCCCAGGAAAACTCTTAGAACAGGGACCTGTTAAGGCATCACAAACAGAATGCACATCAAAATCTACATTCCCTTTCAATTGCCAAATCAATCTATCTCTACTTTCTCGATGAGGGATATTGGAATAAAGGAGATTAAAGAAGGAGGTTACCACCTCTATCTCCCAATCAATAGTCACGCTCAAATCTAACACCCCTATTCCTATGTTCCCTTCTGTCTCCCCGGCAAGGAGCCAATAAAGGCATCTCTAACTAATGAACAATAATATAAATCCGGAAAAATCATCCTCAATTGTTGGTCACCACACCACTTGTAATGTCAAAAACCAAACACAACTACCTTCCCCTATATCAAAGCGGGTATAAATACTGTAGAAACCCTTCCCACCCATGCTTATGCTTTTCCATAAGCCGCAACCATGAATTCCTCAAACAGACTTTGTGCACCAACCTCCCCACTCCTCTCCATATTCCACGGTTACCACATGTCTCCATAGAAGCATTTCCTTCAACCCAAAATGCCATAACCATTTACCCAAAATGTTCTCATTAAAGGTCACTAACTTTTTTTCGCCCAATCCACCATTAGCACTTGGGGTGCAAACGGTATCCTACCCCACCAAATGCAGCTTTAAGATCATCGATCAATCTGACATTTTACTACATTGAGAAATGTGGAACCACCATGGCATCATCCCAGGAAAAGGCCTAGATAATCATGGACAGACTACAGAAGCCATGAAGACCATATTTTTTTAACTTTGTGTTTACATTAGCAGATCAAATGAAAATGAATAAACGATATAAAAGCTCTACATATCAGATCGACAAAGTTCCTAGGTATGGATCCTCTAGCAGTGGGCAGCATGGTTTAAAATATTTCACAAACCCATGTCCCAGAAAACACATACAATACCTAGTTGTTAAACTCCTTGTTTCTTAGGCATCAGCACAGCTTCACTTTCTTATCCCCTGACCACCATTGCAAGCCAAAGAAAACATCTCCAAGTTGCTCCAGTTATAAGCCATAAAGGAAAATAGTGCTCAAAAGAAGTTTGTGATGCACTCATTTGTATGGCTTAAGTATCAAGGCTGATGCCTTAACAATGCAAACAGATGGCAAACTTATTGGTTAAGGCCTGGATGATGATAACACCGACCACAATAATAACACATTAAGAGAAATATATCATGCATATCTATTAATCAATTACAAATGCATTCAATTTCTGCTTTAAGATTTATGACTTGTCAACTGGCAACAGTGACTTTCATATGTAACAAGTTGCTTATTAAGGTTAAAAAGATGGTCAAGGGAGAAGCACTCCAAAATTTTCAAGGTGCACAAGAATTTCATACCTCACATTGCAAAACCCTCTGTTTGTGGCAAAGATTACTATTGGAGATAGTGAGCTCTCTAAAGCACGATTCAAGTATGAAAAGCATTCCATATCCAGCATATGTACCTGCAAATAATGATAGATAAACAAATAAATAAATAATAAAGAGCAACCATGAAACATTTAAAACATGAACAGACATAATAGAGAAAAGAACCTCATCAATGAATAGAACTCCAGGGACAAGTTCTGCTACACCTTCATCAATGTACCGGTTAACAACCTGTCATAAAATAAAAAAATAAAAAAAAAGTTACCTCCAAAGCTAGACAAAAATGTAAATTTGGGAACAAACATACACCATCTCATCTTTAATGCATCATAGTGGTATAAAGACAAAGTATAGAATGATTTTTTATGTATTATTGGTGAAAAGAAGAATGGACTGTTTCAATGTCTTGGAATTTTCAACTTAATCAGAGAACTGTTAAGAAAAATAATAACAACTTAAGAAAAGGATTTCCCAAAATAATTGCAGAAATTTTTGAGGAACATCGTATGACTTGCTGACCATGATTTAAGCTTCTATCAAAAGAAAATAATACGTTGAAATTAATATCTGACATAAATTTATGAAGTAGATTAATTTATTTACTTTATTATTAATTCTTATCAAAAAAATATATATATATTTATGAAGTAGTACCTTATTAATTTCTTGTCTTAACTTGTCAGTGATTTCTGTTTTCCTAGGCTTCATCATCTGCCCCATTAGTGACAGTATATCTTGCCCACCTTGAGGCCGTGCATTTGCGGCATCCAGATCATGTAGTGTTACATCCTGTTAGAGGTTGGATAAGCAAACAGAAAACTGAACGTCAAAATAGGAAGCCCATTACATCGCAAAAAAGATCAGTTGATGAGTCTTCTGATAAGTATAAACTTCCAGTACCAATAGTCAACATCAACATAATCTAAGAAAACAAAAGGAAAATTCTATCAGAAGCACAACAATATATATATATATATATATATATATATATGAACCAAAAGCAATGCTTATATACATTAAGCTCAGTCTCACTCTTTCTCTCTCTCCTAGTTGTCTTTTTCTTTCCCTTTTTTTCATTGGCTGAGCAAAATATGATTGCATGAACCACCCAACTCCACCCCCCACTTTACCACTTAGAACAAGCCTAATGGTTACAAATCCTATTGGAAGCTCAATAACTTATTAAGCCACCAAGAGTCACAAGGTGATAAGTTCAACCAACTTAAGAGGCATTAAATTCTAGCTATATCATCCTTGGGTCGGCTGCAGTCATAAGAGAAATTCAAGCAACTTCAAGAGTCAGTTACGTCTCATCAGATAATTTCTGTAACGCATTTCCCTCATAGGTCAAACACATATGCAGCTTAAATTCTTTATATTTTTATGGCATATACTTCACACAATGTCGATATGGCATTTATGAAATGCACAATTACTAACTACACTGACAGTCAAAAAATTGAAATGTGCAACTATCTTGAATCCTGATCTCATATGGAACACACATAGTCAGGAAATGTCCAACACTATTATTGTAAATTATTATGTCACTTATGAGTTTAAGAATATGCAACATACAAAAAAAAAAAAACTATTAGTTGAATGAAAACAGACCTGAACTATCTCCTTCTTTTTGTGAACCTCTCCTTTAGGAAGTGGAACATATTCTTCTGCTTCAAGGTCAAATTCTGTAGCAAAAGCGTCACTTCTGCCCACCCTCTTTACTGCTCCACTATTTGCTTCAATATATATAACATCACCAACAGCCACCTGCAACATTGTATCAGGTAAACCAAAAAGGGATCAAACTATAATCAATTTTTTTAATTAGATTCTCCTTTTGAGCACACCAAACCCCAGGTTAAAAGTTTTAAAATAAATAAATAAAAAAAAGCAAGAAAATGAAGAACAGGGATCAAAGTGACATGACATCAGATTGAGTTGCCTGTCCTAAGTTAAAAAAAAATTAAAATAAAACAGAAATTAGCCCCAAAAACAAACGACCTGGCATACTCAAGCACATGTTGCAACACTAGTAATACTGAATTTTTTATTAAGAAAAAAAGGGACGTAAAGTATACAGAAGATGTGTACAAAGGTTCACCTAAAGACCACATTTAAGATTCATCTTGTGTAGAAAATCTATTTATAAACCAAAAAAATGAGGATGCAGCCAAAAGCAAGCAAGCATTCACTCATGCTGCTATCATTTTGTTCTCTACAAATCACCCATGTTATTCGTAGAGTAGCATTCCATATTGATCCGTGTAGCATTCGATATTGATCCATTACTTTGCCCTCCAAACATAAGGAACAAGTCAGTAACCTTTGAAGGTATCACCCACTCAAAATAAAGAAAAGGTAAAAGACCACAAATCTCTAGCAATAAAACAATAAAGCCTTAGATATTCAACTAATTTGCCACTAGCTTTACACATACAACACCAATCCACAAGGATCGTATTCCTTTTGATGGAAGAACATTTTGCAAGGTGACAATAATAAATGAACATAGTCATTGAAAATTTTGCAGATAACAGCTTCACACACACTCCATGGATAAGAAGGATGAGTAAATTTAAAATACTTCGCAAAGAGATTATACAAAGTAAATGAATATATCAAAAAAGCAAATATATTTCTACCATTGTAAAAATAACAGCAAATAAATAAAAGGAACCTACCTTCTCCTTGATCAAGGCATCATAAATGGTTGGGTCCAACTTCAGTTGCTTGGTTCCTTTCACAGTTTTTAATCCAATGATCACATGGCTAATACTTTTACCATAGCCACCTGTCACACTCTCAGCTTCTTCCGGGGAAAGTTCAGTAACCTATGACAAGAACAGCAACATATCAAGAATTAAGAAGTAAAGATAAAAATAACACAAAGAGATTATGGTCACATCAGACTAATATCAAAGAAGCATTAGTAACTTGCCTCTCCTTCATAGACTTCTTTATTTTCCTTGATACGTAGACCAATGGCCCGTCGAAAGTTTTCCATCAAAACCTCAGTTTTCTTTACTTCTGATGAGTACACTTCTGACCCAACCATTGGGCAGAATGGAACCTGCAAAATAAAAAAGAAGAGTTTTATTTAATAAGCCTGAAGGACAATCAATCATCTAATATCATAATGGGGGAAAAACATGAAACATCAACAAAGAACTCTCACCAAGGAAACATAAAAAAATGTTGATAAATAAAAAAACAAAACAAATTACTAAGATAAAATGTGAGAAGTACCTTGCTCCCAAGTTCCTGCGCTATTCCAAGAGCCAGAGCTGTCTTTCCAGTACCAGGGGGGCCAGCCATTAGAAGTGCCCGCCCAGCCATTTTCTTCTGCCGTATCATATCAACTACAAGACCAGATGCTTCCCTTGCCTCTGCCTGACCCACAAACCCAGCAGCCAAGGGAAATGCTCTTCCACTGGCCTGGAAATTAATGACCAAAATCCAACATAGAATTACCAGTTATTCACATGAAGATCAAACCAGAAAACCAGTCATGATCTACAATATCAATTCAAGCAAGGATCTATTTAGGCCCCTAGAATTTGGTCTTCTGACAAGTGACCCCTTTTCCCACCTTTGGTGCCCATAAACAAGTGTATATAATTGACATTCACAAGCTCTATTTCAAATGCTGTTTTCTTGCCCACAAAACAAAGGTCTGCCACTTTATAATAATGATAATAAAACACACACTCACACATCAACATATAGGCGAGAGAGGGCAGTACAAAGAAAATTAAGCAGAGCATGACAATGCACTATCAATATGTCCATACAACCATCTAAAATCCTCAGAATCATATAGTCCTAAGAACTAATCTCAGCATCATATTCAGTGACCAAACAAGTAGAACTACTATCAACCACATAATTCATAATAAAGTGACTAAATTTCTGGGCTTGGAACCACTATGAACAAATATATGATAAGTGACCCCTTTTCCCACCTTTGCTGACCATTAATAGTTCTTTATAATTGACATTCACAAACTCTATTTTTCATATGTTGTTTTCTTGCACACAAAGCAAAGGTTTTCCACTTTAAAAAAAAAACACATCAACATATAGGTCAATATATCCATACAACCATCTAAAATCCTCGGAATCATATAGTCCTAAAGAACTAATCTCTGCATCATATTCAGTAACAAAACAAGTAGAACTACTACAAACCACATAATTCATAATAAAGTGACTAAATTCTATGGGAGCCATCAACCTTGTCACAACCCTCCTCTTTTTCCAGGCTTGGAACCGCGCTATGAACAAAATATATGGTAAGTGACCCCTTTTCACACCTTTGCTGACCATAAACATTTCTTTATAATTGACATTCGCAAGCTCTATTTTCTATATGTTGTTTTCTTGCACACAAAGCAAAGGGTCTTCCACTTTTGAAAAAACACATCAACCTATGATATAGGTCAATATATCCATACAACCATCTAAAATCCTCAGAATCATATAGTCCTAAAGAACTAACCTCAGCATCATATTCAGTGACCAAACAAGTATAACTCCTACCAATCACATAATAATTCATAATTAAGTGACTAAATTTCACGAATGCCGACAACCTGCCACAACCCTCCTCTTTTTCCGGGCTTGGAACAAAATATGATACTAAGGGTACATTTCGTTAGGCATTTTGGAAGATTAAAAGGGCGTTTTTAAAACCCAAAACTCTGTTTCACAACCACAACTCCTCTTATGTAGCTTTTTTTACAAATGATCATTTTTTTAAACTCAAAACATAATTTTCCAACAGTTTATACAAACGCACCCTAAGCACAGTTAAAACAACTACCATGTCATTTAAAAAAAATTATTTAAAAACACATTTATATAAAGAAAATGTAAGTCGATGACAGCAATAAATTATAGAAATTTAAACTCCAAGAAAAATAAAACCCTTAAAGCGTCTAAAAGTGGAAAATTTGAGAGTGAAATTTACATACCTCAAGGCCAAGGCCTTTGATGTGAGTGTGAGTAGCGATGCGCTGCTTCTTCGTAGTGGACTGGACCTCTTCTATCCTCACTCTATCCATCTCTCTCTCTCTCGCTCTGTGTGTGTGTGTTCAAATTGGGTTTTGCTGAAACAGCTTGGTGGTGGTGAGCAAGGAGTGTGTGAGGGTTTAAGCAGAGAGAACAAAGAGGCAACGCGCCTTCGAGGCTGGGCTTAAATTTGGGACTTGGATATGGAAATGGATCTTTTGGTTTTGAATGGAGCCCCGCCTGAATTACGTTCCTTTGCTATTTTAATGGTTTTTTTTGGAGTTTAAATAGTATCATGGGCCGGATTTAGTTGGGTTTGTGGTCTTAATGTCGACCCAGTATAAATCCAGCTCATTTGTAACCCATAAATTGTTTCACAAAATGGAAATTGTTTATGACTGTATTGATTAAGTATAGTATTTATTATCAATGGTAAAAGAGATATTGTGAGAGTGCTTTTTTTTCTCAACACAGTGGCCCAAAGGTCCTGGGCCAAATAATTGTTCTTGGTAGACTGGACTTAGTTCACCGCAGCTAAAAGCTATTTAAGAATCAAGTGGTGCACAAAGCAAACTTCCTACAACACAATTAAATTAATAAGCGAAAATATCTACATTAAATGATAGTTTAAATGGTAAGGAAATGCACAGCAATAAAGACACAGTAAAAAAAGGTTAGAGATCCTCAAATCAATGGGAGGTATTATATTAAGAGAAATGATATGTCTACAACAATTTTACAACATTTTTACAACAAATTCTAAGTGGCAAGTTCTTACTGGTTATTATTGTTGGGTTAAAAAAGTAATTCCAGTGCTAAATTCAAATTTGAACCAATAATAACTAACCACCCATGATTTGTTGTAAAAATGTTGTAGAAATGTTGTAGACGTAGCACCTCTCTTATATTAATTTTCTTTAGTTATGATTACAATACTCATTAAGATGTGATACAAGGTTCAACTAAGTTCAAAAATTACAGACTTTGATAGCTATTCAAGCTTCCAAGACTTGCAAAATTTGAATTTCTTGAATCCGAATATGTGCTATAGTAGTTGTTACTGGGATACCGGGAGCAGTTCCTCTGTTTTCCTTGAACTTTACAGAGTTCTTTCTATGGCTCTATGTCTTTTCTAGAAATCCAGAAAAATGGCGATGAATGACCCTA
The DNA here is from genome assembly GCA_023736055.1 of Quercus glauca. Lineage (NCBI taxonomy): Eukaryota > Viridiplantae > Streptophyta > Magnoliopsida > Fagales > Fagaceae > Quercus > Quercus glauca. Next base: position 49,785,274 of record CM043315.1, on the reverse strand, counting down.
TCAATGAGTCCTCCCCTCTCTTTTATAGTGCAGTTCTAGGGTTTCGGGGGTACCAGTGATTTCTCCCTTTTGCCTCTTAGAGTTCATGCTATGTCAGTTTGCTCAGGGGTTGGTCGTTTCCTTTTTTCTCATAACTTCTTTCTTTTGGTGCAACCAAGTTGAAAGCCCCATAGCTGATTTTCTATTTCAAGCTCCCCTCAAATGGCTAATCTTCAACCCTTTGGCCCTTTCTTTCACCCTTCCGGCTTTTGGTTGCACTCCATCATTGTCATTTTCTCGAATAGTTGGAATCTTTTACTGTGGGGTTGAAAGCTCCCTTCCAGTTACCCCTTTTATGGTTTTCCCATTCTGGGGACCTTGGGGTACAACTCTTTTGTTCATGCATGTCTTGCTTTTGTACTTTCTGATTCCACTGTATGTCTGGGTGCATGAGACTCGCATGCTCTTTGTCTTTTGTCCCTCTTTTGAACCTGCTTCAATCTTACTTATACCATGTTGCACGTCCTATGGATTCCCGGACTCTAGTGACTTTTGGGATCCCGGCCCAGCTCTTCTTATTAGGCTTCTTTTGGTTTATTGATCCTGATCGGTTGGGCTTTTCTCTTACATTATGTATTTTAAATTCTGTTATTTTGTGGGTCTTTGGATCCCATTCTTTTGGACCTCCCACCCTTTTCTTCTTTCTTTTTCTCTTTTCTTCATTACGTGAGCCCAGCCCCATTTTCTCTAGCTTCATTTCCATGGAATTGGCCCAATGTGCTATTTCTTTGGGCCTTAGACTGTGAGCAATTTTGAACCTCAACAGATGTTAATAAACCTAAATACAAAAATTAACTTAAGTAATAATTTTACACCTCACAAACTAATAAGAATGGTTTTAAGTTTGAGTTAAATTCATTTTAAAGATTCTAACTTCACTTTTATTCAATCGAGTTTTCAAAATTTCGAGTTTATTCAATTAAGGCTTTCACATTAACTTCTATTAAACGTGTATTGTTAAGTGATTGTAATTTCAATGATATTGATGCTTTTGCTACTTTTTTTGGCTTGTGGTGTGAGTTATTGGACTCATATGGACCAGGTAACTGAAAATAAAAGCATGTGATTGACATATTGCAGTGTAAATGTCTAGTATTTTAAATGGGTATTGTGATTAAATATCAAGTTTTGGAGGAAACAAATACTATGCTGAGTTGCATTTTTGTTGTTGTTGATATTTCGGTAGTTACAACAATAGAGGGGATTTAAATTATAAATGTATTTGTTGGAAACACCAAATGATGCATATTGAGTCATGATTGCCTATTTATCTTTGAAGGTTATTTAAAAACTTTGCAAGTTTCTTAAAGAGAGGGTGAGTTTAGCCTCTTCAACTATAACTTGTTTTTTGAAGACATGAGTAATATGTAGACCAAACTTTTGAAAATGGTCACATCTTTAACCATATCTAGCACTTCTATTCATAAGAGTATTTTTTTTCAAATAAATTTCAAACAATGCTATTTATCAAAATAACTGTTTAAAAATGTAATGTTAAGAAAAAGTGGACGAGAGATGTGAATGGATATAAGGGTTAAAAATTAAAATGGAATAATGGAATGAAATCAAACATAGATCAGATGGAGTAAAGAGAAGAGAATGAAAAAAAATGGAATTTAGATATTGAGCATCTAGATTCACATATGAGAGAGACAAAATTTAATAGTTAATCTAAATCCAAATGTTGACGAACATATAACTTGTTTTTTGAAGACATGAGTAATATGTAGACCAAACTTTTGAAAATGGTCACATCTTTAACCATATCTAGCACTTCTATTCATAAGAGTATTTTTTTTCAAATAAATTTCAAACAATGCTATTTATCAAAATAATTGTTTAAAAATGTAATGTTAAGAAAAAGTGGACGAGAGATGTGAATGGATATAAGGGTTAAAAATTAAAATGGAATAATGGAATGAAATCAAACATAGATCAGATGGAGTAAAGAGAAGAGAATGAAAAAAAAAAATGGAATTTAGATATTGAGCATCTAGATTCACATATGAGAGAGACAAAATTTAATAGTTAATCTAAATCCAAATGTTGACGAACATCCAAATTCCAGTTTATATTATTTTCAAACGTGATAACAAGGTATTAGAATACACAAAATATAGTTTTTAAAGGGCTAAATTTCATATATTTTGATTGTTCATTATTTGAATTCATCATCAAAAGTCTTGTAGTTTAATTAATTTATACATTTTAGCATGTGTATGACATTCATAGTTTAAATTACCTCCCCTCGGTTGTAAATATCAAATTATAAAATAATAATAATAATAATGGATTCCTCTAACTTGTTATCTTCAAAAATCTCAAAATCTCTTTCTTTTTTGATTTATTTATTTTTTAACAATAAATTGCGAAATGTCTCATGAGATTAGTAAAAAGCCAATTTTGCACAATTTTTTAAACGACCTTTTCAGTTTTGCCCACTCCCCCAATCAACATCATCCACACAGATAGATTACTTTCATATGCTTTTATAGAAAGATATCTGTTCATTTCGTAGGGAAGAGCCTGGACTGGATTGCCCAATCACAATGGATACCCTTTCAAGAGTTAGGTGCTTCACTACCACTACCAGCTCTTCCAACATTCCATTTCCAAGAATTTCTCCAACTTCTCGCTTCACACTTCCCACTGTTTCAGTCCTAAGAACAAGTCCTCGTCCAGGTTAGTCAGTGTAGTATAATTATAGTACCTTTTCTTCACTTTGATTACATTGAATAGAATCACTCAGCTCACTTAGAGAAAACAATGCAATTCTTCTCAGTTTCCTTGAAAATGGAAGACCCAATTCAAGCTCTTATTTTTCCTTTTTTCTTACAAAGACTTTATCTTTATAGTAAATTATGGTTTTTTTTTTCTTGGGTGTCATTGGATATTGGACTAATAGTTATAGTTACTCCTATATGGGTTACATGATGTTTTTACAAAGTGCACAAATTTGGGGTTCTGGGTAACATTTGAGGACTTTTGCCAGTGAGCTCTAGCTAAAATGGCACCTCATTCCCTTGTAATAAGAGCAAGGTAATTGGCACTTGGATAAGTATTCTGAAACGTGCTTTTGAAGCTGCTAATTGTGATGTGACTTAGAATATGCTGTTTATAAGAGCCAAGTTATTCACTTTTATTGGTCTTTGTAGATGGATGTTACGACTAGAATTCTAGAGATTGAGAGCTCTTTCTAGTTACATTTAATGATTTATGTATGCATTTTTCATTGACCTTGTAAATTGTCAGGACTTGTTTCTATTTATAATACTTCATCATGTACTAGTTTTTAGCTACTTGTGTTGAGTTGTGTGTGCCTTATGTGATTATGGTTGCGTAGTTGCCTCCCTCGCCAACTCACCAGGGTAATTACTGCAAGCTTATCTTCTTTGTTATTTTTCTTGACTTCCAGTGAGTGGAGTAGCAGAAGAGGATGTTTTGCAAATGTTCTTTAAGGAGAGAAAATTAAGCGGAGATTTTATATCAAAAGCTTCTGATATATTTTGGCAGAGGGAGGTCCAGCAATTTGTAGATGCTGATGCCGGCGAACCTGCTGACACTCCTCAACAAGCAGATCAGGTACACCAAGTTTTTTTTTAATGTTCCTCTTTTTTTAGCTAGCATGAAAATATACTCTTTGCAGGATTACATGATTTTAACTTGAAGGAATATATCATTGATACTCTTAAGCTGCACTTATGATCAGCAATTTTATGAAATCAGGGTTCAGCTTTGTTTCCTTGTCGAGAACATGGCATAACCATAATTTTTGCATATCAAACTGTTTGGGATTGGTAAATGATTATAAAATATTGTCCTTGTGCATTCTGCATAAATAATGAACATTTCTAATGTAGGTTCCAGAATTCCTCTTTTCATTTGAAATAGAAATTGTATCAAGATAGTTGTTTTTCTGCAAAACTGTTTCTCTGACCATTTGTCATCATCGTCAACAAACTGATTTTGAATCCCGTCATCCTTTCTTCCACACATCCAGATTTTATACATCTCCTATGCCTCATATGACTATTTGCAATTGGAAAGAGTGGTCTGATAACTGATGGTGGGTTGAGAATATAATGCTTCAAAGTATCTGAAGTATTGCGAACCTCTCAGGCTATCTCAGCACTTCTCATCATTTCTAGAGCCCCCCAGATTACTAGATGAAAGTTTTTGGTAGGAATTAATAGAAATTATTGTGTATTAAAGCTCTGAGAATTTGACAGGACAATCTGTCTATCTTGAAAAAATCCCAAAGCTCATACATGCCTATATTCTTTTACAATATTTATGATGACATTCCCTAATTCTTGGTTCATCTTTTTTGGAAAGTTTATGATGGATCCATTAGTTTAAAACACGATTTTAAGGTGTGGGTTCCTGAAGCAAAAGCAGTCAGACGCATATATCTTGAAGCATAAGCTTTGTGGGAATGGCTTGTGAATAAATAAATCAGTTGCTGGATTTAATGAAATCAAGAGAGGGAAGGAGGATCCTCATCAAATGTGGAAAGTATTTAACTGCACTGTCAGACAAACACAGACTTTTTGCATCTTCTGGTCTTTGATAAGTTCAAATTTTAGCTTTATTTAGTGACTACCTTCACCTTTGATTTATTTTTAATTTAATCTCAACAACTAAAATGTGCCTTCCTACTTTGTTAGTTCTTTTACAATATTTAGTGTTTCATGTTTATATTTATGAACAAGCAAATTTATTCAGCATTTCACCTTTTTAATGGTCCTTTATTTATAGGTAATGGAAAGTGATAATGATGGTGGGTTTTTGAAACTGTCAAGAACTTATGAATGGGTATCAGGTGACAACTCTGCACCAGTCAATAAGAAAGCCATTGCTAAGGTAAGCCTTTAGTTGTTTTTATTATATTGACACCAATGCATTATGTTTGCTATTATATTGACACCCTTCACCCTCCAACCCCTAAGAAATATAAAAAATTCCTTCATGGAATTTTTGTTTTGTTTATTACTTATCTATAGTGCAATTTCAGTTGTTTCTTATCTATATATATGCAATTACAGGCGTTGCAGGATGATAGTGAAAGAAGGAAGAAACTGAACCTCCTCAACTATGAAGCTGTATGATACTTTTCTTGACTCAGTATGCAGCTGAATTTTTCTCTTTTGAGGGGTTTTAATTTTTATGAAATCAATGGTTGGGTTTTGTATTTTATATTTCATCAAGAGTGTATATATGAATTTACTAGCTCAAATGTTATCTCCTTCCATTGTAAGAGCAAGGTGGAGGATGAGGTGGTGGATTTATGACCCCCCTGAGTGTGTGGACTTATCAATAAAAAAACGTGCATAGACGAGCTTTATCATGTTCACCTGAAACATCACCTTCACATTCTATGCAGTTGTAACTCTCTATTACCCTCCCCCACTCCCCTCTTTTTCTCTCTTATATGGGAAAGACAAAAAACCACAATGGTTGAAGTAATAAAGAAGGATTAACCAGGCCCATTTTAGTTTCTTTTACGCTTTTTTTTACTTTGCTGCATCATTTCCATAACCAAAATTATTCAGATATTGTAGAGGATGCTGATTTTTTTGCACCTTCTCTTGTAGCTCAAAAGGGAGATGATGCTTTTATCTGTTGGTATTGGAACTGCATGCAGTGGGTATTGTTTGATAGTTTTATCAGCCCAGGTAACGTTTCACAAGGAAGAATAAAGAGCTAGTCTTCAAAGTTAAGCAATACAGTTGCTCCGAGTCATGAGAAATAAAAAATTTTCCATTAGAACTTTAAAGATTTTACCTTGTACACTACAATTTCAACAGTTTTTATGCTCTATTTAACTGCTGATAGGATTGGAATAACATGAATACCTGGAATCTTACTGGAATTATTCTAACTCATCTCGTTTTCAAAAGTTATTTTCCTTTTCTTTTTTGTCTTGACAGCAACTAAATCAAGCATCTTTTATTTTTTTCCAAGTATTTCCTTTTATTTTTTTCCAAGTATTTCTGGAAATAATGTAGTTTTATGTGCTTAAAGAGTACTGACCTGCCTCTTTTACTTTCACAGGCTGCAGTTAGTTACGGGACAGGAGTTCTGTTCAGGTTGATACATTTGTACTTCATATGTTTAGATTGTTTAATTGAAGTAATGGCTTGATTGAGTGACTGTTCCTGAAAATGTAATGATTCCCCATAACTTGAATATGACCCAAAAAGGGGAGTTCCATAAACAGTTACTGAATCGTTTTTCTTTTTAGAAGATGTGTTAACCAAGCCATTTCTTCAGACTTTCACATGACTGATATGGTTGCCCTTTGCTGCAAAGATTCAGTAATCGAATTCTTTTTAGAGTTATAGATTTTCTATGGACTTACTGGAATCTTGTGCTGAACCAATTAATAATGCTTTCACATCAAATTTTAAGAAAAAGAACAAAGGGAAAACTTCCTGAATTTGTTTACAATGTTTTAGCAGCCCAAGTTATTCATGTTTATTCTTGTATTTTAACTGACATTGTTTTCAGTGCAGTTGCTTGTACCTTCAGCTCTTATACAAACATGTAGACAACCTGTCCAGAGAAATCGTTCCTCAAGTTTTCATGCAAAAGAAGAAGAAGAAGTAGAACCCAAAACTTCAGCCTTGATCTCTTCATACTCTGTGTTGTCATTTTCTGTAGTCAAACACTCTTTATTCCCTTTTATGGCTAAATTAACATTATTCTCCGTCTCCAACTCAGAATTGGAATCAGAAGTGAGGACCTTAAGGATTCGATAGAGAAATCCATCAAGGGTAGTGGAATTGCTCTTTCATCTCCAAGGCTTGTGATCCCAGCAGCAATATATGGATTGTGGATCCTGTCTCATCAGTATCTTTCCAATGACTTATTTGATTTCCAGGTAACCCTTGAAATGACTTATACTGTAATGATATATATATATATATATAGATTTTTTTTTTTTTCTGGATTCACGTATTAGGACTGGTAAAACATTCGCCAAGAGCCTGGCCATTGTAGCTTAAGTTCTTAACTGGTTTGCATTTCCTGGTGTTTCCAAAGGAGACTGGAGACATCCAGCCTTCAACTTCCCCCTCCCTCAATTATTGAATTATCTAAAAAAAATTTGACTGAAAAGAAATTTCCATGAAGCTTAATAAGGAAATTTGTCATTTTATAGTTGTATTGTTTCATCACAGCTTGTGCCAGCCATGGTTGGGATGTTTGTCTATAAAGCTGCTGCTCTCGTTCAAGTCTATAGAGATAATGAGGACCTGCAATTTGTCTTTCCAGAAAATGGGGATGGTTCAAGTGACTGAATATCATCTTCATTAGCAATTATTTTAATAGAGCTGGATGCTTTGCGGAAGTTCACTGTCATTTGGGTTATAAATTCAGCTTCCTTTTGCAAGCCTACCTATGTTGACTTCAGTACCTAGATTCAGCCAAGGAAAGCACCTACAAGATGTCCAAAGTGAAATACTGCATTTCTTTTAGGATCTGATTCCAGCATGGTTAGCTGGTTCATATTAAAACTCTGCAAGTTCTACTAGTAAGGGCTAAACCTCTACTCTCAAGCATGATGACCTGCTCAGTGAGGGTATTACTAACATCTGTTCCAAATTCGAGTATGGTGCCTAATACATGTATGTGCCTATTTTTATGACGAATGTCTCTGTTAGAAGTTGTTATTTTTGGGTGATTTATGTCATATGTTCTTTTCCTACAAATTGATGGAATCAAATCTACTCGTGTTAATCTTTTCATACTGTTTCCACCCCCTTTAATCACTTCCCTTATTCTTCTTTCCAACATGGTTGCAGTAAAATTTCCACTATAGTATGTAGCAAAGAATACAGGCTGCTATGTACTATAGTGAAGATTTTACTATAGTATTAGCTTTCTATTTGCAACTGTAAAGTCTGGAATTATAATAATGGTCATTTGCCAAATTATGGCTAAAGGAACAAGCAGCAAAAGTGTCACAAAGAAATGATGGATACAATTTTGAGATATTTATTTTTTATATAAAAACTTCCTGAGTTTCATCAACCTTCAATCTAGCTCAAGTACTTAACTTAGGCCACCTAATATTAATATATGCATGACTTTATTTATACAAAAATCCACTTTTATGATAATAAGCCCTGTATAGGCCAGGAAGAGGGCAGGCCTATCTCAATTGATTACTCATGTTGATCTTTTTTCTTCTTCTTTTTTTTTTTTTTTTTTTTTTTTTGCTGAGATGATACATGTTGATCCAAAACAACATTAATAAAACTTTGTTATACGTCAGAAAAGGATAACTAATTTCGAATATCCTAATATCAGCATCCCAGAATGACAGACAAATCAGTAAGAGACAAAAGGCTGAGGTTGGACTTGGGTACGCGGGGATCCAAACGCTTTTAAGTCCAAAAACATAGGATTGCTCATCATGGGGCTCAGGGCGGCTTCAGATCAAGGCATTGCTAATCAGGACCTGTATTTTTTCTGTCTGCCCATTATTGTTATTGTTAAATATGCACTTATGGTTTTTTATTTTATATTATTTTATTAGAGGTGATTTCAAATTACTTTCTCAATAATATTTTGAACTGAAAATATATTAGCTTTGTTTCAATTGAGTTCGAGGATTAAATTTAATCTTATGCAACATATGCATTTCAGACGAAAAAAAATCATGCAAATGGAGGAAAAAAAAAAGGACATGGTTTGTATCCAATACATTACTGCACTGGACATGTTTGGATTTGAACACATGTTCAAATTTGGATACATGTCTGAATCCTAACATGTCACATGCATGAGTGCACTGGATACAAACTTCACTAAAAAAATATATAACAATTCTATTTTGATTGAACCTATCATTTTGGTTTTTAAAAGTTAGGATCGCAATTTGAAATTATTTCTAGCCATGAGGAAGTAATGTATAATCACTAATTGTTTTTTTTTTTTTTTTTTTTCTTGCTAGGCATTGAGTGAGTGACAATTAAAAACTGAAGGAAAAAATGCTTAAAAAAAATTGTGATCCTTTTAACTTTTGGGTTGCCATTGTTTTGATTAATTGAGTATCAAACATCACAATCCATGTAGTCATTTTGTCAAAAATTTATTAATTTACATGCCCCAAAATTATTAATTTAATTCGTATTTTGTGTAGTAAAAAATAATAATTGATGGATCTTTAAGTCTTAATTAACAATGATTTTTATTAAAGTTGAAGGTGGTAATTTATTATAGTTAATAATAATTTTTAAAAAGTGGGTAATTTATTGACAACCCCAAATGAAATGACAGCAACAGAAAATGATTTTAGAAAAAAATAAAATAAAATAAAAAGCAACTGCAAACAAAACTAAACTAATACCGAACTTGCAGTGAGAGCTATTCCACTGTAAAGAAATCTCTCGCTCTCTCTCTAATTTAACTATAAAACACTCTCAAATTTTTATAAACCAAAAATCAAAATAATTGAATCTATATCTGAATCCCGAAACCCTAGATCTTCTTCATCGATGGGTTCGCGAAAAGCTCGCGAGCGAGAAATGCTGGACTCGGTGTGCTCGATGATCGCGCTCGTCTTCTTCCTCGTGACCTGCGTCGAGTTCTGCGACGCCGCCACCGTCGTCGACGTTTACCGTCTCATCCAGTACGACATCTCCGGCGCCCCCTTCGGATCTCGCCTCGCCAAGCTCAACCATCACGCCGGCTCTCTCCACTTCCCTCCCGGCGCCGATCTCTCCCGCACCGTCCTCATGATCCCAGTCCGCGACCTCAACATCACCTTCCTCCAAGGTACTCATTTCTCTGATGCACAATTAAGCTTCTCTTTGGCTTGCTTAGCTAGCTAGCTAGTGTAAGTGCTTTTTTCCATTAATGGGTTTTGCAAGTACTTGGCTTTGGACGAATGTTTCTTTTTTACTTTTTTGTAGTTTTGTAATTTATGTAAAATAAGTCAACTGGGTAAGATTTTGTAATTTTAGGACAATTGAACTGCTACAATTGGACACAAACTATTCAGGTCTTGTAACTTAAAAGAGAGGTTTTATTGGAAACAAATGCTTTTTTGTTTTTTAAAGAGTATATGGTAAGTTTATTATGATATTATGATTTCAATAAAATTTAGTTTTTTCAATACTAAAAGGTTCGAGCTGTGAGATTAGCAGCATGTTATAACTATTTCCCCAAAAAAAAAAAACTACTTTAGGTAGAGAGAGACAAAAAAAACCTGAATTTCATGGAACATTGTAAGCTTAGTACTTAGATGTGCTATTCATTTAGTATATCCCCTGTGTATTTGATGCATTAGTTTTCTCATTAATAAAACGTATCACTTATCCAAAAAAAAAAAAAAACTGGCTTTTAGATGCTGACCTGCTGTAAAGTCACTGGGAAGTGGGAACCAAAAAAAAAAAAAAAAATCCTGAATTTTTTTTAATTATAAAAGATTTGTCTTTGATTTGCCCCATTATAATAATGAACTGTAATCTTGTTGAGCATGCACTTTTTTTTTTTTGGATTGATAAGTTACACAGGCACCCAATGAGTCTGCAACTCATGAGTGACCTCACCCTCCAACAAATTATTATGGGAGAAGGAGGTGTCAGTAAGCTTTAGCTCATTGGCAATATGCTGCGTGCACCCTTATAAATAAGAGCAATAAGTAATAAAGCCCAACACCTTCATGTATCCATGATGGTTAAATATTACTTCAGATATGATACTAATTCACCTTTTTCCTTCTTTAGCCATTGATTAGATTTTGTTTTATTTATAGCTGGCATGGATATCTTTTTCCATTCCCTTATTTACAAAATGTTTAGATAATATATATCTCCAATTCCATTTGTTTCTGAAGTTGAAGATTTACTGCTTTGTTTTTTTTTTTACTTCCTGATCAAGATTGTTATTATTTTTGATATACATATGGCAGACTATATTGCACAAAGACAGCCTTTGGGGGGCTTATTGTTTTTGCTTCCCCAGATGTTTAGTTTTGAAAATAAAGATGACATGAGAAGTAATCATCAAAATCAAGGAAATGACCTGTTGAAGAATGTAATGGCAGAACTTGAACAGTTACTTATACATGCCAATGTTCCTGTAAGTGTAACCTTTATAATCTCTTTTGTCCTTTCTTTACGCACTACATCGTTGTTGCAGCTGTTTATTTATTTTTACATCTCTCATTTGCTGGTTCATGATGCTCATTTTGGAGGTCATATTTTCAATTTGACCTCTGCTCAGTGCTGTTTTATTGAGTTCTTTATTGCTCAAGAACTACTTGTGTGTAGCCTTTTCACTTGCTCATTTTGGCGGTTACATTCTTAATCTATCTCAGCTGTTAAACTCTTTCGTTCACCCAATGTGATGTCTTGGGGTCTCCTTTACTAATAGGCAGATGCAGTGATTGGGTTCATTAGTTTTGGAGAGGAATTTTACATGGACTCGACTGAGTGGGCTTTAAAAATTTCAAACCAATGCTGATCCAAAGCACCCATAAATGTGGTTTCACATGAGTCAGTTTGAAATCAGTTGGGTGGCATCTCCATTTGTCTTCAATCCTCCCCTTGCAAGTGCTAGGTGAGCTGTGGGGGTAAGGTTGTGGGTTCAAGACCCATTGCTACAACAATTGCCACAGCCTCCTACTGATTTTTTTGGGTTTTTATTGGTTTTAACATAGATGTTTTTACTTTTGGGTGTGAGTTGGGTGATGCCTCAAAGGGTGGGTGACTTGCTGTGTGGATGGGCAGGCCTTACTGTCAAACAAGGCTTGCTGCCTGTTTGGAGTGTAGTTCCTTCATGTTTACTAATAAAAAAACCTTTTCTCTATCTTTAAGTTAATTTGTGGAAATGCCTAGTAATATGTTGCTATGCTTTTTTTACAGTATCCTGTGTATTTTGCTTTTGAGGATGATGATATTGATGCTGTATTGGCTGATGTGAAGAGGACTGATGCCATTGGTCAGCCTGCTACTGCAACTACTGGCGGGTATAATTGTTATATGTCCTTGAACTTTTCTCAAATTTTGAATGCCGTTGTGACACATGTTACTTGAATGTGTTTTGTGGTTTCATTTGAGTGAGAAATATTTGCCACTCCTTGGGATGTTCATGGAAAAACTTGAATCCCATCTCTTCCACTTGATTTTTTTGGGATAAGTCCCTCTTCCACTTGTTGTACCAATTGAATTTAAAAAAAAATGTTTTGCTTCTTATATGTAATTACCTTTTAGAAGCTTGTTACAGCAAAGGGAAAGGAGGCTTGGCAATGTAATCATGTTTATGGAAGCTTGTTTTTAAACTTACATAAAGAGATTAAATAAAGAAATGTTCCCTGATTTCGCGCCTATCACCTTCCATAGACAAAGGGAGGAATGTATAATTAGCATTTTGCTGAATTTTAAAGGCCAAAAAATCTTATGTAAACCGTGCCCTGTTCTGTTTATTTTTCCTTTTGAAGCTTATCACATTTTCTGCTGATTTAATTGTTGCTGCTTCTCTCTTTTAGCTAATCTTATTTGTCTATTAAATAATGCCAAGAGCCTCTTGGCTCAGTGGCATGTCTGGCTCCCCATGGGAGTGATTTTGGGGTTGAAGTGTGTCTGGGACAAAGTCCCTCACCTTATTGTCCTACAAAATAAAGAAATGTTTATTAAATAGTCAACATAATTTCATACTTAAATGTAGATTTAATGTCATTGTCCGCAATGCCCTAGTCTGTTTTTATTGTCATTGAACTTGTCTGATCTCATCTTTTCTTATGAAATGTTGCAGATTCAAGCTTGTCATCTCTGCACCAGAACCTAAGAAACTCATTTCTCCCACAATCACAAACATTCAGGTTCCCATTTAACCTTCCTTTTCCAATTGAGAATGAATAGAATCATGATGGAAGTGAGAGAAGCAGTTTGTGCTTGGAATTACTAGTTTAAGGTCCATTAAGTTCTTAGGATCTTCAGTACTTACCAAAAAAAGAGTTCTTGGGACCTTCAATAATTCTGCCTCATGCTTAATGCTGATTCTTTGTAAAGTATGCAGATTGGATAAACAATTGGGTAGTCAAATGGGCCTTGTTGAATCTCTCTTTTATTGATCAATGTTTGATATTCGAAATCCTCATTACTAATGGAAGAAAGCCCCCCGCCCTTATAATTATAATTCCCAAGGTCAACTTTACACAAGTTGCTCAAACAATCTCAATCATCCTGTCATAGTCATATTGGATCATTTAAATATAGATATTTTTGAAGTTAGACCAATATATCCTAAATTCTTTATAGGATTGCACCATGGGGGTGCAACTTGTGGCATGTTTTAGCTTGGAAGTAGATAGTTGTGTGCGGGAAAAGTGTTTAGGGTTTATTATTTTATCCTAACATACATGCTTAGTATTTATACTAAAAATCTTAATATGTTATTAGACATTTACCCCTTAACACTCCCCTTTAAGCTGGGACATCTGTATCATATAATTCCAGTTTATTACATGATAAATCCAATCTAGTCTTGCATTAGGGGTTTAGTAAACTTATGATTCTAAGCAGTATGGACTGCTGTCTGGTTGTCAAAATATACAGTCAAAGTTAAACCTGACATTAAGTCTCAACTCCTCAAGTATGTGCTTAATCCACATAAGCTCACATAGCTATGAGCCATGGCTCTATCTATACTCTTCTACACTAGATCAGGACATGACACTTAATTGTATTTTTTTTCTACATATTGTTCTACTGCTGCTTGGTCTGCCAATACTGGTACTTCAATTGCATGTTTTCTTTGATCGGTGACAGGGATGGTTGCCAGGGCTGAAGACAGATGGAGATGCAAGTCAACTCCCAACCATTGCTATAGTGGCATCGTATGATACGTTTGGGGCTGCTCCTGTAAGTCATGTTATCAAATTTAATCTATAAAATCAAATAATGTGAACTGTACAAAGGTGTGAGAAAATTTATGTTTGTAGGCATTATCAGTGGGAAGTGATAGCAATGGAAGCGGCATTGTGGCACTTCTTGAAATAGCTAGGTTATTTTCTCTTCTGTATTCAAATCCTAAGACAAGAGGAAGGTATAATTTACTCTTTGGGCTAACATCTGGTGGACCTTACAACTACAATGGAACTCAAAAGGTGCTTATCTCCTCTCAGTTGATTATAATTTTCATTATCCTTAAAAAATTTTTATGTCTTTCCATTAATGTAAACTTGTTGTCATTTTTTTTTTGGTGGTCCCTTGATCTTAATATTCTACCTTTTGCAGTGGCTTCGGAGCTTTGATCAACGATTGCGTGAGAGTATTGACTATGCTATTTGCTTAAATAGTATCGGTTCATGGGATAATGAATTATGGATTCATGTGTCTAAGCCTGCAGAAAATGTTTACATAAAACAAATATTTGAGGTAAGCCACTTTAGTTTCACAAAAATAAAATTTTGATGCATTATCATATTACTTTTTGTGCTGTTTTATAATTGATTTTAGTGTAGGATTTCTCAAATGTAGCGGAAGGGTTGGGCTTTAAAGTTGGTTTGAAGCACAAGAAGATAAACATTTCAAATCCCCGAGTAAGTAGATATATGTGAAATTTTGTACTTCTTTATTGACGAGAAAATTATTTATTTTTGTCTTCTCACACAATCTTTTCATGATACTGGCTTGAGAAAAGTAACAATAGTTTTGTTCAATGTGAAAATTGGGATTGTATAATTTATTGAGATTTTAATGAGTAATATTTTTTAAGTTATAAGGGACATTGTGTCGTTTTGTACCATGGGGTTAACCTATAAATAATTTGGTTTCTGTGGTGATTGAAAATAATATTATAATCATTGTTCACTCTGAAGAACACCGTTGCAGGGATATAGTTAGTCAAAAGTAGGAATTAGACTGCCAATGAGCTCTAGTTCAACAGGCACCTTCTCCTCTTATAAGTTTTTAGGTGTAGGGTGAGGTCTTGGGTTCAATACACCAATTGGGCGCGTGTGGTACTTATCAATCAAAATAAAAGTAGGCATTAGAATGTTGATGAAACCAGATGTGGAGAATGATACTATTTTCTTGGTTATTTATTGTTTTGGCAGTTCTGCTTGAAAGGTTGGTAGAGAATACTCTAATGCAGAAAATTATGATGTCTGCTATTTTTTACCACTTTTATTATTATGTCGATGCCCTGTTTCTTCAAATGTACTTTGAATTCTTTTGATAAAATATAGTTCACAACTTGAGAAAATTAAAGAATTCAAAACTCTCTTTTTTATATTTATACACATTGCACTTAGCATATAGGTGGATATTTTTTCCATCATCTTCAGCAAAGGAACATAAAATCCTCTATACTTTGTCCAGCCTATGCTGATTCAAAGTTTTGGTTAGATGAGCTTTTGACCTGTTCATGAAGGAAACTTTTTCAGTTTTTCTCCTGTTGCATTTGATTCAACATAAAGATACTTGGTTTATATTGATTGTGCGCACCTAGTCAATCTGGGAACACTCTGAATTTTATAAGCATGCTGTACCCTGAACTTGTGCCCAGATTCTACTGTTTGGCCGGGTAATGAATCTGTTTACCTGCTATAGGTAGCTTGGGAGCATGAACAGTTTTCAAGGTTGAGGGTTACTGCTGCCACACTTTCGGAACTCTTCACAGCTCCTGAACTGTTGGAAAGCACTGGAGGGTTGGTTGATAGCAGGTTATCCTTCTGGAACTAAAGCATATTTATCTTATTGCTCTAGTATCTGTTTTGTTTAGAAGGCCATTTGCTGAGAGCTTGGTATTTTACAGACATTTTGTGAATGAAACTGCAATTATCAGAAGTGTCAAGTTAGTTGCAGAGAGTCTTGCGGTAAGGTTATATATCTTGGGATATATGTTTTTTTGATGTTTATATTTGATCAGACAGATATAAATGTTCTTGTAATTGTAGTGTGCATTTATTTGTATTAACTATTTCAGGATTATAAACTTTGTTTTAGATATCACTGCTTGTGTCACATGAACAGCTTTAAGAATTATATAAAAGTTGTCTTTTGGATGACACAAAATAGCTGTAGGTACATCTTCCTAGTTTACTGAGAGAAAGATGTGTACACTTTACTTCTATGTTCATAGAAGGAAGAGAGCACATTTGTAGTTTTTATAAAGATGGTGTTGATTGGTTTTTTTTTTTTTGGTCCAAGTTTGAGTTATGTTTTTTTTTTTTTTGATAGGTAATAAGATTTATTGATATAAAAAAAGGGACACCTTAGTACACATGGAGTATACAGGGGTTAACAAATCTCCAAGTTTGAGTTATGTATGTGAAGCATCCTGTGTCAAATCAAAACTGCAGTTAAAAATATTGTTATTATGTATTTACGTGCTATGAATGATTGAATGGCTGCCTTAAGTAGTCATTCTTTTTCTAATATGCTGGAATTTTTGGATTTGTGTACTTTTAGATGATATTCTAGCAACCCTTGTACATGGGTTGAGATGTCTCTTTTCTTTTGAATAAAATTGTTCAGTTACTTATATATACATAAAAAAAGACTAGTGTTTAGATACTTGAAATCCACACTTGCGTGTGTATGTCCGTTTGACTTTACAACTTCTAGTTTTTGGATGTCTAACACAGTCTTTTCCTCTATTTTATGCAGAGACATATCTATGATTATCAGGGAAATAACATCCAAATCTTTGCAGATGACGGTAGTTTGGCCGTCAATCCTTCTTATATACAGTCATGGTTGGATTTTTTGTCACGGACACCTAGAGTGGCACCATTCCTCTCAAAGAATGACCCATTTGTCATGGCATTAAAAAAGGTTTTCAACTCTTTTTATTTTTAATGCAAGTTATGGTTTTCCTTTGAATTTCCTGCTGTTTCTTATATTGCAATGGTTTTCACTTGAAGATCACACTAAAATTCATGAACTACACGTTTATATATTTATCTAATATTTTCTCTACTTTTCCTAGATTATCACTAGAAATTTAATGTAGACTCCCTTTGGAACTTTTTTTTTCTGTGGTTTCAATGCAACTCCATGCCTTAATTGGCTATTATACTTCTGAAACAGCCATTGGATAAGAGTCAAGTTGCTGGCTTTAGAGGGATTTTCAGTTTTGATATCTTAGAACTTTTTATATGGTGTGCCAATATGATTGAAGTAAGAGCTATATGGTTTTAATGTTTAGTCTTAAGTTATTTACTTAAAAAAAAATGTTTATTTATCAAAAAATAAAATAAAATTTAGTCGTTGTACTCTAGGCTTAAATCAGATTTTAATTCATGTTTTTATTTGATAAGTTATGATTAGTTTTATAATGGACATTTCAGTAATTTTCTATACCTCCTATATTGAATTTTGGTAATGGATTTGAGTCTAGAAATAACTTGCGGCTTAAAGGCTTTGATTTTGTTGACTGGTGCATTATGTGTTGTTGCTGTGGTGAGACAGTGGATCATTTGTTGTTACACTGTGGAAAAGCTGATCGGTTGTGGTACTTTGTCTTTAGGATTTTTGGGGGGGATTTCATGGGTTCCTTCATGTACAATGTCAGATTTTCTATTTAGTTGGTGGAATTGGTTGGAGAAGCATTCATCTTACATTTGGAACTTAGTTCCGTTGTGTTTGATATGGTGTATTGGAAGGAACGCAATCAGTTGACACTTGAGGATTTGGATAGATCTGAGGACCAAATGCTTGCTATCGTTTGCTTTTCCATCTTTTTTGTGCTTTTGATATGCTGGTGCTAATTTGCATCTAGCAGTTTTTGAATATATTTTTCTTACCTATCAAAAAAAAAAGTGTCTCCCTCTTTTTTTTTTTTTTTTTGGGGGGGGGGGGGGGGGGGGGGTGGGGGTGGTGTCCAAGCACTGAGCTCTATCTCAAATGAAACTTCTGTGTAACTTACCAAGGAAGTAAAAAAATTCTTTTGTGGGTGATTCTTGAGTTTTGTGTTTTTTGTTCATGAGTTAGTTTTTTTGGAATAAAATCACAAAGTATAAAAAAAATAAGAATGTGATTCCCCGAAGTTTGAAGCATATTGGGTCATTTGGGAGGTAATTTTGCCATTTTGATGATTTTGGAGGGTATTTTTTTTCATTTTGGTGGTTTTAGGGTATTTTAGTTATATTGGAGGTTTCAATTTTATTTTGGTTAATTTAGGTTAGGGAATATTGTAATCATTGTTGAAGTTTTGAGGGCATTTTTATCATTTTGTAGATTTTAGGGTTATTGATATCATTTTAGAGATTTCCATGGTATTTTGGTCATTTTATTTTGGAGATATTATGTCATTTGGGAGAATCTAGACGAAAATGTTGATTAAATGTGGAATTTAATTGTCAGTTATATTAAAAATTTAAAAGAGTGGCTAAAGCCGTACTTGGAGATTCTAAAGGATGTGGAGCAACTGACTAAGGAGACTTGGTGGTGGACTAAGGAGGTTCACGGAGCAGTTAGATCAAAGTGAGAGCTACAGAAGCTTATCTAGACGTAGAGACAATCCCACTTGTAAAAATTATAAATGGCAAAAAGGGAAGCAATAAAGATTGTCCAAGAAGCTAAATTTAAAAACTTATGATGAATTATATTTATATAGCTAGAAGGGGACAAAGGATGGAGAAATAATACTTTTAAATTTGCTCAGACAAAGGAAGAAAACAAGAGACCTACAACTTTGATGCAATTGTGATTTAACTTCTATTATGCTAAATAATTCATTATTTTATTTTTAAAGGTTATTTACTTTATAGTTTTATGTGTTACTTTTTTGTATGATAGTGATAACTTATTAAAAGAAAAATCGTATCATAGTAATATTTATGTGCTGCATCTAAAAAAATGATAAAATTTTCCCCTCAACTAGGTCGGAGCCTGGAAGAGACTTCTATATGGCAGTTCATAAGATTATTTATGTATATTCAATTATATAACTCATTAAACCATTTAAACAAGTCATGTGCTAATTAAAGTCGTGATGGCGGAATGCTCGTTTGAGTTGTCAGTTTGTCACATGGTGGGTTAGAGGAAAATCCTGTCAAAATAAATAGTTCCCGAAAGTGTGCCTTGAGCTTTTAATATTACTGTTTCGGCTGAAAAAATTCATTGTGATGTTCATAAAGTATCTATCCATCATTAGTACAATTCATCTTTGGAATTGACATATTTGTTAACTCATTGAATTGTGTTATTGATTTAGAATTTAATGGGATTTTAGTGGAAGTTATGACTTTCTGAATCCCAATTGTTGAATCTCATTACAGGAGTTAAGGCTTAGTCTTTAAACGCTGATGTGATTTTATTTTTCTGATAAATAATCATACAAAATAGAAAATGCCTTTGTTTTTGTGGCAAGTGGTACGAAACTGCAGCTAGATAATTTTAGGCAAGAAGTTGTGGAAAGTCAGAATGAAGGGAGCTGTTTTTTTGAAAAGTAATGAACTTCATTGAAAAATCATAGAAGAAAATATAGAGAAAACAAGGCACACAGGCAGTGTGCTAAGAGGCAACAGAGAAAACAAACTAAATAACAATGAATGAAAGTACAAAAATCATGCATATCAGACAGAGAATTGAAAGTAACAACACCCGAAGCATTTCCCCATTTAAAGAAAGTCTGAAAGAAGAAAAGCTTCAACTCATGAATTGATCTTTCATCCCCTTCAAATGTACGTGTATTCCTTTCCCTCCAAATGTAGCTGTTTGGTTATCTGTTTTAAAAACAGATTTCATATTTTAAAAACAAAAGGTGGTGGATCCCACTAGGGTATGATTGGGGTTAGTTGTGGATTTACTGCGTGCTATTTTTCTAGTTAATGTAAGAGAGGGTTACTGGAAAAAAAATCAATAAGAAAAGAAATAACTAGAAGCAACTGTTCTGTTCTGTGATAAAATCCTTCTACTATTCTCATCAGTGAATTTTATTCACAATTTCCCTTTTGTTGGCAGGAATTAGAAGATCATACTCATGAGGTGAATGTGCAACATGAAGTGCTTGATGGGATGTTCACCTTTTATGATTTGACTAAAGCTAGACTTGCCATATATCAGGTATCAATCTTAAGTTAGTTATCTATTTTTCTTTATGCTGTATGTAAATGTTGTTTTTGTGTTAGATAATTTATTTTTTTATTGTTTTTTAAGTAGTTAAGTTCAATTAATATAGCGGAATTACCTCATGTACATAGATGTATATGTTAGATAACCTAAAGAATAAAAAAAATAATAGTTTGAACTACAATCGAAATGAACAAGAATCAATTAAGTTTACAATAGAAATAGTAGCACTAGGACCTAGAACATGAGTCCATTCAAGCAATGATCTAGTGATAAAAGACTTCAGATGAACCATCCAGGGTTCCACATCTTCAGAAGTATGATGATTTCTCTCTCAATAATTTCTACAATAGGCATAAGGGGCTAAATTCCAATAAAAAAAGAGTGTTTGCCAAACCAATTCCTACAACCTGATAAAAGATCAACAACACTTCATGGCAAATCCCATTGAACATAATTTAATATCTCTTTGTTGAAGTCAAATGATAAATCTCTGTTTTTTCTTGGGAGGGTAATTTTTTTTTGTCTGCCCCCAAAATATCTTTAGGCCTTATATTTCTACACTACACAATCTGAATTATTTGTCAGCATGACACTCAGTTTCTTACCCTGCTCTTTTGTGGCATCATTTCATTTATTTTGTCTTCTTTTTGTTATGCATGAGCCTATGCAAATTTTTCCTACATTGAGAATATATGAAGAAAACAGATTATCTGAGAATTGTTCATTTATGAATCTATTGATTTCTTTATTTAATTTAGTGGCTCGGGAGGTAACGAACTCATGCATTATTTGCAGGTAGCCAGTGTAACATTCGACTTGCTGTTGCTTCTAGTGTTGGGATCATATTTGATAGTGCTGTTCAGTTTTCTTGTCATCACTACTAGGGTATTTACTCTTTCCTTCTTTCTTTTTTTAATTTTCTTTACTCATTCACTTGCCGGAAAATAATGGATATCTGATCGTGCTAAAATTACTGATGCCATCAAACAGGGTCTTGATGATCTAATCAGTATATTTCGACGACCTCCATCTCGCAAGGTGAAAACAGCTTAGATGACTGAAGACTGGATTCACACCCAACTTGCTTGCTTCAGCAGTGAATCTTTCTTATGTAGCTTAGATTGAATCTACAAAGGAGGATTTGTTAGTAATCCTCTGTTGGTTAGTCTAGTACTCTAGTGTCACATGGAAAGATGTTTATAATTTGTTGTGCCAAAATGAGAATCATCTTGTGCGAGAAAAATTTTGTGAGATTCATTTTTGCGGCCTTGTTATTGCCGGCTTTTTTTGCAAATGACTATATTCATTGCGTGCATCTGCACATGGTGACCTAATGTGTATTGGTTGAGTGCAACTGCACATAGTGACGGAATTTGACCTAAACTGCCAAAAGAAACTTTGTAAAACTTATGCAACTGTGTTGTTAATCCTAATTCATGATTCAGCTAAACATCAATTTTTTAATAAAGCAAATAAGCCAAGCAACCCAAATAGTTGGAATGAGATTTTGTTTAGTTCCCTACAAAAGTAAGAAATAAATGTTAATAAATGAGAGGTAATCAGCTATGTTAATCTCTCTTTTGGAAAAACTCCGAAGGGAAAAAAATTTGTTTGAACAAGGAAAGGCTAAGAAATGCAGAACACAACTTACAGATAAATGCAAAACACCATCACATCAGAGAGTATGAGAAGTTAGACACAACTTATAGATAAATGCAACGTCTCTCACTCACAGTAGTGGCAACAATGTCCCAAGCGGAGAGTAGGTGGGCTCGAGCGAAGGAAGAACAAAGGGAATTGACTCAATTGAGTTCATTTGTTCCGCTTAATGCTATTACCGTGTTTCCTTTGTTTTGATGGTTTATTAGTTGGTGGGTAGGTGCAATTCATTGAAGAGAAAGAGGACGGAGCATTGAAGACATCTCTGGCACAGCAGATGAGAGAAAGAAGAACACCATTCTGAGAAATTAGCGATTGGCGTAGACGAGAATCCAACGCATCGTTTTGTGAGAAATCTCCTTTGCATTTGTTGTTTCGTGGGTCATGACGAGTGTAATAGAGAACATCCCAGGTTTTAAAAACAAAACGCACTGTTCAGAACTATTGTAGCAACGCGTTTCAAAAAGAGTTGTGGGTCATGAACAGTACACCCATGCCCAGTTTTATTAAAACGATGCGTTCAGCCAAATTGCTCTACATTTTTTCTAAAGTTGCTATGTTTATCTTGGAGAGCATTGTAGCTATGGGTCCCACTGTTTAAAATGCCAAACGTAGAGCAGACGTGGGCAGTTTTAGTGCAATCCAAACTCACTGTCAGTAAATCAAATCTAATTATTTTCCTAAAAAAGGTGGTGAACTAATCCTTGAAAAACAAATGCTTCAGAAAATAGTTGGGATGCATCATACATCTTAAATGCAATAGCTGAAAGGTTGAAGAAGAAGATGAGCATCATACTCAACAAATTCATATGGGAATTAGATCTAGAACAAATTTTATGCTTAAAAAAAAAAAAAAAAAAAAAAAAAGAGGAATTGATTTCTGGAAAAATTTTAAACCAAATTAATCGACTGATAGTTTTTTATAATGTTGCATTTCAAGATTCCATTATCGGAGCAGATGAAGAAATTTGTTTATCGTAA
Source organism: Quercus glauca (assembly GCA_023736055.1). Lineage (NCBI taxonomy): Eukaryota > Viridiplantae > Streptophyta > Magnoliopsida > Fagales > Fagaceae > Quercus > Quercus glauca. The sequence goes on along the minus strand of CM043315.1, from coordinate 49,762,559 downwards.
CAAATTATATTCCTAAAATTCATTTTCGAACTAGATTTAGAATAAATCCTATTCCTCAAAGGCTTCAAAAAGAGGAATTATGTACATTTAATATACACAATTTTTTAAAGAATGTACACGAAAATGGATTTAGACTTACCAATCAATTTTTTTTATTCATTTTTTTTTCCAAGTTTGAGCGGTTGATGTATGGGTTACCAAAGCCTCCGGTAATTTGAGCATGCTTTACTTCATCTTCACTTTTTAAAACCTAACCTCCCTATGGTTTGTAGTTGCATTAATTTTTTCATCTAAATTAAGGGAAAATGACAAAGTACCAGAAGAGTCCCTTGATTTGAATTTCTTCGATAAATAGAAAGGTTGATATACAGGTTTTCAACCACGTTGCTGTGTCGTTGGTGGAGGCGTATGGGTTGGAGTAGGTGGCTAGTTGCTTTGGTAGAGCGTAAATAGAAGGGAAACGAGTATTTTTCTCATTTTCTGCTAATTTGGGGAAAAAAAATACTTTGCAATTTAGTCCAAACTATAGGAGGGTAAACTTTACATGTGAAATATGTCCAAACAACCTATATTATAATTTTCCCTTAATAAAAACTAAAAAGTACTATCATTGGAAAGGTGATCAGATGTAAATGCTATACATTCTCCTTGCACACTTCCAGAAAGGTTATTTAAAAAAAGAAAAAGAAAAAACCAACAATATAAAAACTAAATAATAAACAAAATTCCAGCATGTGGATCACAAAGCCTCTTCCAATTGATTATGAGTGGTGTGCATTCAAAAGAGCTCGGTACACCATGTCAATGAATTGATTGTCCTATATCACAAATACAAAGTTGATCAGATACAATACACAAGTAGGAAGGCTTTTTTTTTAGCAAGATTTACTTGAAAAAGTTTAGAGCATGATTCGAAGTATGATGGGAAAAGAAAGAAATCCCCACTATCCAATTCTAACAAATAGAAGAGAATATTCCATAATTGAACAAGCAAAGTTAGTCGGAAAAAGTAAACAGAACTTGAGATTTGCTTATTTCCTAACAATCATACGTGTGTGTTAAGGTTATGACAACTACATGAGTTAACTCGGATGATAAAAAGAAGAGTTCAAGGTCAATTTGACTAAGCTGACCAATCTAAACCATCTATAACACGTCATTTGTAGACCCAAGTTCCGGGCGATTAGAATACCGCACATCAATGATCAACACAAATCAAATCCCAGAAAAGGCAATAACAAGAGGGAGCCTGTGAAGATTGTGGAAATAATAGAAGGGCATGGAAAGAATATAAATATCAGAAACAGATAGTTCCCTAAGTGATGTACTTTTTTCTTTTCTAGTCACATAATATATGAATTTGCCCTATTTTCATTTTGTAACCGTGTTTGGTAGTGTCACTTTACACCCTTAAGGTTAGTTTCATAAAAATTTCTAACAGCAGTCAGTGACACAATGCCTCAAGAAGGTAACATCAATATTCCATCAATAACAAAAGGAAATATAGCAAACATTAGGGAAGTGGCACTTCCTAAGCACCAGAACTTCCAAAGCAAACAAAAGGGCTGTAAGGTTTAAACTGGTCATACCACTACGTGGCATCAGATTGTTTTCACGACTTTCTCTTTCAGAAGGTTGTTAGGTAGTAATTGAATACAACAAAGCAATTCCATGTGCAACAAACACTAGTGACAAGTATGTCTTAAATTGAGTCCCACACTAAGTTCAATAAGCAGAAAAACCAGTTGCATGCAAGATCAATTATAAGAAAGCCACCAAAAGATGACAAATACAGACACAGTCTGGAACTTAAATTACACCCATACAACCTTAACTCCAATTCCTTCAATTAATACCAGGGAATACCTATTTTACTACGGAAGTGACGGTATTACAGAACTAGAAAATTGGTTTCCTTCAATATCCATATAAATATAATTGACTCCTGATTATTTATTTAACCTCAAAAGTCCACATTCTTCCGTGTAAAATGTCCAGAAAGCATTCAAAATTTCAAATAGCAAATTTATGATGATCTATAAGCAATCAATCAGCAATCAAAGAAGTTTAATGATTTCATGCAAACACAAAACATGACTATTTTGATAATTAACAAAAATTTTAACAGCCACCAGAGTCATGTAACTAAACAAACTAACCTGAACAAGCACCAAAAGTGCATCTCGGACTTTATCTCGGTTTATAACTGGTCCATAGTTTGGAGTTGGAATAGAAGGAGCAAGAGATGGTGGAGGAGTGGGAGGTGGAAAAGGTTGTAACAACGGTGCACCATAGGGGCGATGTAGGTTGTGAAGTGGAGGAGCAGAAGGCATGGATGAAGAGACAAGTGGGATCATTATTGCAGAGGAGGAAGGAGGAACAGAAAATGAAGAAGGCTTTACAAGATTGGTGGTCAGGTTGCTGTTGCTGTTGGATTCAGGAGTATCAAGGTGGGGCATTAAAGGAATAGATGATGACAAAGGAGGGGATGGTATTTGCAAGGTGGGCATGGTTGGAGCAGCAACACTGACAGGATGGGAAGGTGGAGGGACCATTGCAGGGAACTGGTAAGCTTGTCCAGATATTGCAGCATTTGAAGAATTACCAATAGTCATAGCTGCCTGCAATATGGTAATCAATAGACTCAGTACTACTCAAAAACAAAGAAATTATATATATATGTGAGAGAGAGAGAGAGAGAGAGAGAGAGATTTGTGTTTGGTTGTAAAGCAGAAGTTGAAGTTTAAATCCATGAAACAAGCAAATAAAATCAGTGTACCAACAAATGCAGATATGAAGAATGCATCTATATAAACATTAAGGCATCCATTTTTGGGTAAATGAGACAGAAGTCGAATCTAGAATACAAATATCTTGTCTATAAAGAAAAGAGTGATGCATCTACATGCATTTAAATAGAAGTTCCTCTTAGCAAACAATTAAATCAATAGAAGTCCTTCCACTGAATTTGTTTCGTATCCCAAAACAGTGATTTGCACATCTATGATGCAGATTAGGCAACTTCCTTGTCATACCATGTGTCAACATGGGATTTGTGTCTGACCTTCACTTAACTGTGACACTTTTTGATCTGATCTAAACAGAGGAGCTTTCTTTAAAAAGGGAGGAAATTTTTCAAAAAATCATTTACAACCAAGAAGAGGATTTTTATACCAAAAGCTGAAATGAATTTATTTATTTTTTCTTCGTAGAAAAAAGCTAAAATCACTTTGATAGAGACTATATTTGATTTTCGAGAATATTATATGGCTGTACATCATATTTATGATGCTTACACCACAGTTTATTTAAGGCATGATATACGGTTGAACATAAAAAATGCCGTGAAATAATTCACAGAACCAGATAACATAGTCCAGAAGAGTACAACATACGTACACTGAAGAAGTTCACAAAGGAAGGATCATCAGGAACATCTGTGACATTGGAGGCAGTTGATGATGATGGCTCTAGAGGACCGTCCATAACTGCCAAAGTTGGGACTGCTTCGAGTTCCTCAAACTCACTGCAGTGAAATATAACTGAAAAATTATTTCTCGTTTTTTTTTAATTGTGTTTTTTTATAACAATTATACATAAAACAGATTACACAGACGGTGAAGAATGAATATCAAGGGTGTCAGCCAAACAAAACATTAGAATATTACCAATAAAAATGAAGGATGCATGGAGGCTTTTATTGCAATTCTAGGCCATGACAACATCATGAACCATTCCTTCAAATTTACAAGATCTGAAACTTTAAAATTTTTTGTTTAACTGGAAAGTTCTGGTTATTACACATTTCATAGATAGAAAAACCATAATTTCAGGAATGAAAAACAAGGAAACTTGACAACTAGAAAGAAGTAAAACTACAGGTATAGAAACTCTGCAACCGTTAGATAAATGCAGATGCAAGTCCAACACTATCAGAATGAAATGAGGACAATATTATTATTATTTAAAAGGGGAGACGCAAGTGATGATCAACGTAAAAGCACAATGCTTTCTACAATTTTTTGTTACTTTCAACGCGTAATTTACATTTCATTCAACAATATTTATATATAACAATAGAAGTCGTAGAAGATCCTATAAAAATTGCCACATAGGCCATGATATATATCAGAAATGATCGTCACTCAAATGAAAAAAATTAATATGACAGCCAAAATTTAAAGTCAAATAAATATTAAAACATCATCACTCTTTCTTAGTTCAAAATATTTTTTAAAGAATCCATAGAATGGATTGCCAATTAATACCTTTTGTTGGAAGACACCTTTGACTTTTGAGGCACCTTGGAGTATGCATTAAGTATCCTGCAAGCATAAAAGAAATTAAACAAGTGAAATAAATAAAGTGTTTGAGGATTTTTTTTTTTTTTGGTGGATAAGTTGAGAATAAAATTATACATGAAGACAATTCTATACATCATAAGTTTTTTGTTAAATGGATAATATACATGCATTTCAGTTAAAACCAAACAAACACCCTTACAATAACATCAGAAGGCCTATGAATTACAAAAAATTATCTAGAACCAAATGCAAATGGCACTTTGACGTTTATTTGACATCAAAGTAATTGTTTGTTCAAAACATAGATACAGATCCAGTAAGACACAAATACTCTAATATGTCAAGGATAAGATCCTACAGGAATATGCTAATAACTAATTGAATTCATTAAGATGTGTGTGTGCGTACTCAGGCACACATGCATGTGTAACTACATTTTCAAATATTCTATTATGTAGATGTATTGATTAATTGTGTAAAAAATTCACAATTAATACATTAGTACAAATGTGTGGCATGAATCCTTCATGTGTTTTTTGTCATAATTTACATTTCTATTCTATACTTAAGAAGGTCACGTCTCTGGTACTTATCTAAAAGTTACATTCACAAAGGGTAACTTTTATATCAAATATTTAATAAATATGTTCAAATGAGAGTGATTAATGCACCGGTATGAAAGAGTGGATTGATCCATACAAAGGGAACGAAAAAAGGCAGAGGAAGATAAACATAAAATTAGTAGAAGTAATAAAAAAGAACATCAATTAAGGAAGTACCAAAGTGTATGAATTCAGATAGAATAGGATGGAGTAAAAAAGTATATGTGGTCGACCCTAACTAATTTGTCGAGGATCCATAGCTGGCCCAAAATTTTGGGACTAAGACTTTGGTTTTGTTGTTATTTGATAAATTTGTGAAGTAAAGGATAAGTATCAGTAAGGATTCAAAAATATAACTTTTCTCGACCTTTTAGCTAAGATCGAGTGTAGAAAGCATCCAAAAAAATATGTAGCACAGATAAGAATACAACTCTCCTAAAGAAGTATTTGTGCAACATAGCCTTTATATATGTATGTTCACATTCATAAATTTATATGATAATTGAAGTGAGTGAACTCAAGCATATCCAGTAATCAGAATTTGCAAAAACAACATGCTACATTAACTTCTCATCACGAGATCAAATTCAACGTGCTGTGACTATTTTTCATCAAGTGACAGAGTTATTTGTAAACATACAATCCATTAGAACCTTTGAATAATTTTTATTGATAATCTACGGTAAATTGATCTGAGATCAATCAAATAGAACAAATCAGATGTATACAGCACCTTTATACATAGGACTGAACGCATAGCATTGTCAACCATCTAGTTCCTCTAGCCTCCTCCTAGCAATGTTGGACATATAATTTCATGGCAAGCCACAAGATCAACAATTCACAGGCTGGTAAAGAAAGCTGTTGATGAAAATGAAACTTTAGAAATTTTCTAGCTCAGTTTTCCACTCATAAGTTTCCAAGAATGGACTCCATCCAGAATTTTATCCTCTCCACAAAACTAACAGTTTATTCATGACATCCTTAAAAACAGCTTACCGTAACATTTCAGTTATATATAGATGTGTGTTAAGCTGTTAACAGTAGAAGTAGAAAATGACCCAAATTCAGAAGCCAACATTATTCCAACTATTAAATTAAGATGAATGAAAACCAAAGTTTTCTGAAATGCTGCATCCACTTTCTGCTAAACTGAACAACCAATGAATTATTTTCGTTCAGCAATTTTCATAAGGACAACTCCATGAAACAAAATCCTAAAATGCGAAGTGATCCCAAAAGTCATCCCACCAAAGTAGAAGATCCTTGTGCTTGTCCAAAAAATTTTATGTCCTAGAAGACAGACACATCCAGTCATGCAACACACACCAAATATTTCAGAACTGGTGGTGTGAATCCACAAACCTCAACATAATGGGTGCAATCAAGCATGGGCATATTAAATATCCTAACATACTTACATGAAATGCACAAATAAAAATCATCCACCATTGCAATTTGAGAAATAAATAAATGCTCAATTGCTGAAAAAATGACAAGGGGCTAACCTAACAAAAGATCCCAAGAAGCAGCTTCTCAATCATTCAAGTTTTTATTTTTTGGCAAAATTGCAATGATTGTGTAAAATTACTGGTAACTATCTCTATGATCTACATCCCCACACAATAATCCTCCAAAAATGCATTAATGATTTGAGTTCACACTATACCATACCGGTTGCAATCAAGACATTCCTACAACCTTGCCATGCTCCTACATAGATGTCACATAAGAACCCCAAAACTCATTGCAGTCTGGCCTTTGGCCTGATAGGGAGTTTCCATTTACTGATAAACAGCCACCTCTTGCACATTATGAGTCACTTGTGACTTCACAAATCAGTCCTAACATTATGCTAAAAAGACCCTCACTCCATGAGCAGCATAGCCAGTTAACCACTCTCACAAACCAAATGGTTTTAGTATCATGTCATTTCTTTTAGATATAAAGGTGTTACGACTCTATTGGATCAAGTTATATCATTTTCCTTTAACTACTTTTTCTATGGGTAGAGACTATGCTCTATTTCAGAGATCAGACTCTTACTGTAATTAGCAAAAGCAATGTAGCTTCACCTTTGGTCACTTTCAAGACAAACAATGGTAACAGAAAAAAGGAACTCGACGGCTGAATTGGATAAAGAACATGGCATCATAGTTAAATATCTCGCTGAAAGTACACCAAGTTACAAAAGATTATATTTTTCCTTACATGCCCCACTGAAACATATCCAAGAAAAATAATAACGAAAAGATATACTCCAAGAAAACAAGATATGACAGCCATGCTATGCTAACTAATTTGCAAACTAGACCGAGTACCAGATTATGAGGCTTCAGGCCTTCACAAATATAACAACCAGGATCTTTGATCTTAAATCAATACTTTATAGGCAAATTGGCTTTTCACATCCTTTAAGACAACATTTAATCAATAAGCACAGCCTATTAATATAGTACTTCATTTTAGGAATATATGAAATAAGTAGAATATACAAGTACAAGTAGATAGAAAACAAGATTAAATAACATTAAATATATCTTGTACCATTTAGAAGGATGTTAGAAAATTAAATACAGAATCATGGCCAAGGCCAACAACTGCCTAAGTAATATTTTGGGATAAGCAGCATTCAGTACACTGCAATGACCTATGATCCACGCAAATTTACCATGACCTTCCTAATCTTCTATTGGGTACAAACAGTTTCACTGCAATTTATAATAGAAATACTGCACCAGATTAAGATTAGGAGGTAGGGGGGAAAAAAGAAAGAAAGAAAAAGATTATGTAATGCTCATACGTATCTCCACATTAGCACACAAGAAAAGCTGCAACAAAACATTCAAGACAATAATTGCAACAAATAAAAGTCCAGTTCATACAGTTCCTCCACAGACCATAAAATGGTGGAATAACTTAAGGCCAGGCCCAGATCCCCAGAAAGGGTCTTATTTGAAGTAATGATTCCATGAAGGTCCGTCAATAAAAATGTTGTGCTTAAAAAATAAACATGACTCTTGATTATGTCAAATTAACAAAGTGTTATGGTATGAATAACTGTAGAATTAGTGACTATGGGAAAATTTCTTTTTTTTTACCTGTTAAACAGATTTGCAACGTCTTCACATTCACGTGCATTGTAAAACCAAATGCCATTCACTTCTTGGGAGGCATTTCGATATAATAAATATGGAGCCTGGACTTCATACTCGAAATCTCCCAATAGATTCTCCACCAAATTATCTGTTTATATCAACATACTTAAGTTCTTCAGTTCAACAAATGAAGGAACATATATGCCTGTTCCACAAAAGCAATCTAGTAACTCTGAACCAAATTGTTAGCAGCAACATGTGAAACTTAATCCTACTAAAGGAAACGATATTGAAAATGGTGCATAATCATATCAAATGATCAATTTCAATCCCCAAATCAACGTACTCATATCATTGCCATTCTACCTTTCATGAATAAGCTCACAAATCAAGGTGGGTAAAAGTCAATAATTATCTTATGCATCAGATATTTGAATCCTTCCTCTGACAACGTGTAGGACCCACATACCATGAGAAGGCGGATGCATGTATCCTATACAAGAGATACCTTCTCTAGGCAAACTAAAACGAAACCCGAAAAAAAAAAATGATAGAGATTGTATTAGTATTACTTTGCCTCAATGCCAATGCAAATGCCACACAAAATTGTTAAAAATTAAAACTTGGTGCACCCCAAAAGGCAAATTTTTTTTTTTTTTTTTAATAACATATTGAACCTTTCTAAAGAAGAGACCTTTGGACTCGCCTTTAGCCAGTAAAACCTATGGGCACCCGACCCTACCAGCCAGAACCAGTAGGCAAGTAATCCAGGGGAATTCGCCCCTGAGTTCCTGAAAGACTATGCAGTTTATCAACTCTACTAACCATATCACAAGTGGACCTAAGATAATAGAAATACTACCAAACAAACAAGTAATTAGGAAGTTCAATCAGCAAAATAAGACAGCATAGAAATTCACTAACCCGTATTACGCCGATTCATCACAATGAACTGAAACCGAGGTTGAGTATTCCTAAAATTCACATACCAACAAAAAATTTAAAAATTTTGTAAAAAAATTCTTAACGAAACCACACAATTAACATTAACAACAACCCACAAATACAAAAATCCCAAACAATTTACCTCTTGACGACAAAGAGAGATCCTTCGACGTCCTTGCGGCTCTGAAAATGAACCAAAAGAATTTAAAAAAAAAAAAAAATCAGAGAAAGCGAAGAATTTTGAAATTGAGAGAGAGAGAGAGAGAGAGAGAGATAGTGTCGAACCCATTGGCTAAGGTCGATGTTGAACTCGTAGAAGGTGACGTGAGCAGCTGTGATGAGGATCTCCTCAACGAAGGGATCGATTCGCTGGAGGACGGTGAGGTTGAGGAGCTTCGTGCTCTGTTGGTCCAGATTTGGCATTAGCTTCCCGCTCTGTTGTGACATTTTTGCTGTTGTTGCTGTTGATGTTGGGACTCTGTGTCTGTGCCAACAAAAACCCTAGAGTTTGGGGTCTCAATTGCAGAGACAACAGAGAGTGAAGAAGAAGAAGAAGAAGAAGGAGAAAGAGTTGCGTGTGTCAATTTCAATTGTCGATGCCTACTACGACCACCACCACTCAGCGAAAGCTTGCTACCTAAGTTTATTCTGCAAAGTTACTATATTACCCTTTTTTTTTAACTAGACCCAACGACTATTTACCGTTGGAAAAAAAACACAAAGCAAAAACAACAAAAGAAAATCTCTTAGCTTTAAAGCTTTTGTGAGTTTGTCCCCTCCATTTGTATACTAGATATGATAGGGGTGTCTAATACTGAACTTGTGTTAGCATGGTGTTATGTCTAGTACACAGGTGCATTGGACAAAAGCTGTGTCCAAACCAATTAATGTATCTATAGGTAATTTATTCACTATTCATAAAATATGATCTCTTCCTTAATTTACAATAATAATCACTTTAATTATTTTTGTAGTTTTGAGAAGAACATTGCCATAATTCAATGTTCAAATTGTATTAAATATTCAGCTCTTTGGAGTAATGGCTATAAACCTCATATATTTATTGAACAAATAATAAATAATATCTGATTGATATAAAATTTATCATAAATATTAAACAAATAAAGAATATATAATTCAAAAGTAAAATTTTCAAAATATTGTTTCAATAAAAAGTTATCAGACAATGTAACTTTACTTAAAGTTATACCATGTATAACTTAATCTCGACTTAATAAAATTTACTTTAAACCTTATAATTTAAGGGTAGTGCAAAATTAAATACCATAAAGTTTCAAAAATTACAATGTAAACCCTCTAGATAAAATTGATGTGAAAAATTATTGTGTACTCTCGGAGTACCATAAATATGTATTCCCTCCTCTCACATGAATTGTGGGTCTTACTAATTAAATTTATGGTGGAACCCACCATTTATGTGAGAGGAGGGAATACGCATTTATGGTACTTCGGGAGTACCTAATAATTTTTCAATTGATGTAAGTATAATACCTAAAACACGTTTGAAGTCGCAAGACTGGGATAAAAATATGGACTTTTACAGCTCTTATTTCTCAATAAAACACAATCACACATCTATGGTTTTTACAACTTTTCTCTATCAATCAAAATACAAACACACATTTATGGGTTTTCAACACTACAAAATTTTCTGATGGAATTAAAGGGATAAAAAAAGTACTCGCTTTTTTTTTTCTTTTCTTCCCATTGAATAAGTGATTTATTTTTCAATCGAAGTTTATAAAAATACAAAATGATTACTGTAGGGACTCAATTTGTAACGGACCCTTGATAATGAAATTTGCAGAGAAGTGGGTTTAAGGATTTGGCGTCACCGAAGTAAACAATGACTGGTATAAAGTTTCTAATAAAAATTGATGACATGAGATCTATTGGATTCTAAATGTCAGAATTTGGCTAAGTGTTTATGAAGTATATTTGTCCTCGGCCCAGGCCGAGAAGCTATTATTCTTCCTCCCTCCTTATGGAATGATCCCCCTTTCTATGTTGGGAAGTCTCTTCGTTATATAGTATTTTTACTTTTACTAGTCTTCGCCGTCCACTTATCAATTATCGGAGCCTCTATGTACAGGGGATTGTCCCATCATCTGTTTTTACAGGCTTTATGTTATTTCCCAGCCGCCTTTGCAAGCTTTACAATAGTTGAAGTGACTGATGCTTTAGGGTTTTCAGGTCACCTCACCATTAAAGTGGTCAGAATGCTGGTGAGATATACTCAACGAATGTGGGATATTTTCCCTTTAGTGAAGTCGGTGTGCCGAGGAAGTGTCATCCTTGGCGAGGCCTTTGGATGACCTGAGCTCTTTCCCATCGTCCTCGGCCTTTGCCTTATCCTCGGCGCGGGCCTTGGGCCGCATGTAGTGGGCTAGCGTGGTTAGTACAATAGGGCCTCACAATTACTATTTACCATTTAAGATCCAAATTGAATGAGTCTTTTCTTTTCTTTCCATTGAATAAGTAATTTAATTTTCAATTAAAGTTTATAAAAAACAAAATGATTACTATTTACAATCTAAGATCCAAATTGAATCAGGGGTGCTGCGGAGTAGATATTGATTAATTTTGTTCATTACAATTTGTTGCAATTGCATAATATCTATACTATCTTTAGTTTTTCTTTGTTTTATTATGTCAAAATTAACACCTTTTTTTTTTTTGAGAATCTCAAAATTAACACATTAATTCCCACATATGTATTATATCCTCCCAACCAACTTATTAATTTAGACATTATGGTAAGATGAATATTACAAAAGAATCTTCAAATTTAAGATGTAGTATCTAACATTTGATTATATACATATCTAACAAAACTAATTAGGACATGAGATTAGAGTGTAATTTAAAGCTACTATTATAATTGACCCCATAATTTTAGTGGATTAACTAGACTTAACACCCCCTTTTTTTTTAGCTAAACCTTTGGATTTTAAATTTCAGAATTATTATATAATTGTCCTAATATATATTAAAAGATCAATAAAACAAACCTTCTTTTAAGGAAACAACATTCCTTGAATCATTTTGACCAGACTACCGAAAACCGAGTGGGAAGAGTATCACTTCAACTGAAATATAGAAAGGAGATTTTTGTAATTTAGCTTATGTTTTAACTAACTGATCATCACACAAGAAGCTTCTTTCCTCAAAATTCTAGTGCGTCTGGTGTAACTTATTTTTCATTAGTTTATTTTGTGTAGAACAATTAGAAAAGAATGATGTTATAAAAACCATACTCGAAGCCTCCAAGGTGATCAATCATTAAATCAACCTAATCTAACAAATTGTACCTATCAATAGGCCAGCATTACTATCACAGAGATCTTACCATTGTGGCCCTGACTGTTGCTATCACCACACTACTAGTCTAAGACATTTTCATTTCAGAGGGCTTATTCAAACTAATGACTTAATTGCATATAGGAGTTGACTTCTATATAAGTATTACACTAGTAGATACATTTTATTTGACTAAATTCAGATGACATTAATAAAGCTCACAGGCCTCTTGTTTATAGAAATGGAATTTTTAAACCAATGCTACGATTTTCCGCACGATGAAGTCAAATACACATGCAGCCCATGTCTTGGTTTGGAAACTCATTCAGTTGCCTTTCCTTTGCGTCTGCCGCTGCTGCCAGTTTCCAACAAGTAACAGACCATAGAATCAACATCCTCCCCAAATAAGCTATAGGCCTCAATCATCTGCAGATAACTGAACCCCATTGACAGAACTGTCTGCATGCTGTTGCTAAGGCCAGAATTCTGCACACCACGCTCTCTTCCACATTCCACCTTGGTCTCACTGCCTGACAAGCCAATTATTCACAAGGCACACTTCAGTTAGAAAGGCAGTCTACTTCAAGTTAATCACCGAGATTTAACACCGAAATTATGTGAGAAAAATATTATGTTTTCCGATGTTTTGTACAACCAAAAAATTACTAATCAATAAAAACATTTTCATAACCCACCTCCCTCACCTCACACTCCATGCCACTACAATCACCTCCCTTGCCCTTCTTTGTGCTGTCACCACGACCTCCTCTCTCTTCACCGCCACCACCACCACCTCTTTTCCTCCTCCCATCACCTAACTGCTATAGGCCAATACCAACACCTCCTCCCTTCCCACTCCAACCACCACCTCTCGCACCACACCTCCCAACTAACACCCCCTCCTAAACAGAAATCTTCCCAACATCACCACTACCACAACCAGCACTGCCTACCAACTTTTTGTGGGTTTCTTGGTTTTAACTTATGGCCCTTTTGGATTGCGAGAGGGGAGGGGGGGGGGGGGGGGGGGGGTTGGGAGTAGAGTTGGCTGGAAATTAGGCTAATTTCCAGCCAACTTAACTCTACTCCCCCTCAATCCAAATGGACCATTAGAGATTTTTAGTGAAATTAAACACTCAAATTATCCTCAAGGCCTAAAGCAAACGATAGAAATCAAATCATTTTCCCTAAAGTTAGATTGGTACATTTGGACTCCATATTTTCCCAATGCTATTAACAAGCCATAGAATTTATATACTTATTGGAAGTGAAGTCCATCTGGTATAGATAGATATACTCACTAGCTCTAGAAGATGATGGTTCAGCACCAGAAGTAGAAGATTCTCTGCAGCCAAGTTGCTGCTTGTATGAGTCATCTGCAAGATACTCGGCCCGAGAGGCTGCCATCACCATGCGTTCAATTTCCTTCTCGGTGAGCTCAAGGTCAGAGTAAAATCGACCCTCAGCTAGAAGTGCCTGTCAATAGAAAAGTTGGGAAGCAATTAAGATTATATTGTTAGCATACTGTTATTGAACATTCTATTAGATCATAATGCTAATGATCAAGAAACTTACATTATCAATCTGTTGGTCCTGTTGAGCCTTAATTGCAGCCTTGACTTGATCCTTATCAACATTTCTCTGCAGAGACAACCACAATCATACTGCCATATTAAGTCAACCAATCAAGAAACAACATTGCTTGCACAAGTATCCCTTCTTTGAGCTCTCCAGCTGTTGCGCTAATTATTAGTTATTACCAACTAAATTATGGCTCTCTCTCTCTCTCTCTCTCTCTCTCTCTCTCTCTCTCTATTTATTTGTTCATTCAAGAAATAAAATTCTGAGTGTCATCAGCATATAGTAACAAGATAAGAAAAAATAAAGTTATATTAGACAAATACAATGCCTAGCACATAGACGCACCCCACGAAGACAGCTGAATCCAAGTCCTGCACCAATGGTCAAACGACGTGGGTCAACAAGAGAGTTGTAATGATTCCCATGATGATAACTTAGCCGAATGGGAGGTGTGTCCGTGTTATAGCTTCCATGAAAGATGTTGATAGGTTCTGCATTCATACGTAAGTTAAGTCAGCAAAAATGCTAGAACAATGTATATGGCAAAAGTTCACAGGAGAATGTCAGTATCATTAATCATATTAACAGAGCATCACCTGTGCTATAGGAATAAATATGGATTGGCCGATTATACATTTCAGATAAGGATTGGATCTCCACATTGTTTCCATAGACCTGCCACCAATGATAAAAAGAGTATAAATAGGCCATGATGGTTAGTGGACCATCATAACTAATGATTTAAAATAAGGACCGAGTCACTGCCATGTAACATTTTAGAAACAGAAATTAACCGTTAAAAGATAAATAATCTTACAAACTTGACCTTGTCATCTTGAGTGCATAATTAAGTACAAAAATTGGTCACATGCTTGTTGATGATATGCTATACACCACCCTTCCAAGATTCATTACATCATGATATATAATGACAATGAGATTCACACAAGCCAAAAGCAGAACAGAATAAGAGATAATACACAGACTCAAGGTGCACAAGAACAGTGGGATGGTCATATGTGATGAGGAAACCTTCTAAATGTTGAAAACTTGTGCTCTAAAACTGACAGATCAAACAAATAAACAACTACTTAAATTGCAAAATTACATACCTTGTCTCTTCTCTTCCGCTTACAATAAGATGTAAAACCTTCTGTTATAAATTGAGAAAAGTGATCTCTTTCCCGCTCCTGAATAAAGTAAAAGCTGGTAAGTATTACCCTATGCTTTGCATTAAAAAGAATCTACAGAAGTCAGAAACTCCAATTCCCCAGGTAGTAACACTCATGCACCTAAAATATCTGTAATTAACAATAAGCCCCAATTCCCAACCTACCCCCCTGCCTATTTCTTTTTTATTTCCTTCTATAAAAAGGCAGCTGCAGTAATTGAAGCACCTGAAATAAACTTGCATGACACGTGCCAATTTTAACCAACCCACAATTGAAAAAATATTTATTCCTTCCTAAGAACCACAATATGATCCTAAACATTGTTTGACTAATATGAATGTTGCAACATACAAGTACTTACATAATTTGCTTAGTGGATATAGACAACAAGAATCCAAAAGTAAATTTTGAAGAACCCTACTTTCACATAACACCAAAGAAATTTTTTTCTGCAACCTAGGCTGAATTCCATAATTTGGTCATAATTGTGGTTTTAAAACACAAAGTAGAAGTAACACCATTGGTTGCCTATCCATGGGTGGGGAGGTAACTACAAACCAGGTGGAAATTAATGAGCAATAGTACTTTCTCATAACACCAATGAACTTTGTGTTTTTATCCAAAAGTACCATGAACTTTGAGATGAATTGCATTTAGGCTCCGTTTGGATATAGTTGAAAATTGAAAATTAAAAACTGAAAACTGAAAAATACTGTAGCAAAATAATTTTTAAATGTGTGAATAGTATTGTAGAACCCATTTTTAATGAAAAAGTTGGTAAAAAGTGAAATTTGTGGGTCCGTAAATAGTACAAACCATACACTGTTCACAGGAAAAGTCAAAACTTTCAGCTCAAAAAGTAAAAAAAAAAAAAAAAAAAAATGGCAGAAACGTAAAACGTGCGTCTGGGAAGCGCAAACGCGCTTCCCAAACGCACACTTAGTTTTTCGGGAAAATTAAGGTTTATGTTAAAAATTGAACTTCTACTTTAGGAAAGTATTAGTTATTCAGAGAAAGCACATCAAGAGGTGAAAGGAGTAATATCCCAAGAAAGATACCCAGTAGTTCAGCACATCCAAGGGCTATTATTGTGGTTTATATACTGGACCACTCAAACAGTCAAAAAAGTGAGGTTTAAGAATTAGAGGCCCAACCAAGGTTGGACCATCACATCAAATTAATGATATTAAAATTATAAATAAATGATAAAGAAATAAAGTATATTTGTTATAGGTTCATTGATGACTCAATCTAGACCAAAGATTTCTAGCTCAAATGACATCTCACTCCAAAAGAAAAGGGTGGAGGGTAAGGTTGTGGGTTCAAAACCCGCTAAGTGCGTGTGTAAACTTACCAATAGTAGAATAATGACCCAATTTAAGTAAATATATAAAAAAAAAAAAGATAATCTTGTTGACTTTTCTCCTATAAGCCAATAGAATTTATTTAATTGCTTGAATATAATAGACATGATTATATGTTATTATTACTTTTTTAATTCAAACACCATAATTGTCCACACAAAAATCATTACAACTAATACACATCTCAACATACAATTCATTACCCATAAAATTATTTGTTTTACATTCCCAACATTCAAAATCTCTTACCAACATTCCCAACATGCTATCTTACTTGATATCTTTACTCTTTTATGGTGCACCAAAGATAACATACTCTACTCTTTTTCTCTTTTTTTATTTATTTATTTATTTATTTTTTAATATTTAATTCCCAAATTTTTTTCCTCCACTTTCAGGACACATAAGTTATTGCAACTCACCAACAGCAAATTGCAAGGCAGGACGAGATGCCCACTTATATAATATATGACAATCAACCAATCAAAATTTGATAAATTATGTACAAGTACAATTAACACATGCAACAGCAATTACTAATGAAGAGTGAGCTTAGGGAACAATGCTATTTTATCCAATGTTTACTTACAAAGTTTGATCAAGTATTCTCCCAATAAAGAATTTTTTTTTTCAATTTTGTTCTTTTAAGATATTTCAAATTCTTTTCATTAGATGTAAAGCACATAATTACATTAACAGCTTCAATTGGTATCTAATGAATTACCATGTAGCTAACACAGTTATTACAATTAGACCTTCAGCAGTGCATAAACATGTTAACAAGAAGAAAATGCACATAAGAATTATCTTACCATATAGTCGATGCACATTTGCCTGATCAAATCATACGCTTCTGAGTCCCCATAAACCTGATCTCCTACAGCACGAAAGAGACAATTTCCATCCTCCAGCATTCTCTTGACTTCAAACCCTTTTGCTCTTCTAATATCAATCTCAAACTGCCGTTCTCTTTCCTGAAAAAAGATGCATATGGAAATTTACAATACTGTATCTGATTAAGCCAAAAATCAAAACATCAAAGTTAGGGTTACAACTTCAACACAGACTATGCAACCTGCTAAGCTTCACATTACAACAATGGCAATAAAGATAAACGGAACAAAACAAAAACAAAATTAGCACTAACAAGTTCCATAGGAAAGATAGTAGGATACAACTAAATAAAATGTAGAGGTATCAAAGATTTTGGTAATAAAACAGTGAAAAGCTCAACATTCTACACAGAATTGGGGTGGCTTGCGTAATTCAAAACAGTTACAAACTTCAACATTGTAAATAAGGTGGGGGCTGGCAAATTTATTATTTGAATTTAAATTGTCCAAACCACAAGAGGAAAGACATGCAACACTTGTTTACTTGATAGTAAATATAAAACCTTCAACTTACATTATCATCATAGGATGAAACATAGCAAGGATTCTGCTCATCAGAGCTATTGTACCCCTCACTTTCACCATGAGACCTGGGAGAACTAGGCCGTGACCCAGTGGGTGAAGTCCTTGTTGAAACAACAGGCCAGGCAACTGCTCTTCTAGAAGATCCAATCCGCATTGCATTTGAATTTCCTGGTACACATCTCCTAGAAGTTGAGTTTCCTGATGAAGGTTTCGGAGGTGGGACAGGTGGAGGGGGTGGATGCGAACTACCACAAACTGTCACTAAAGAATCACCACTTGAACCCTCCGTTTCAACTGCAAGCCTCTCTGAAATTCTCAGCCCTCCCATCCCTTTCGTCAACTCTCCTAAACTCATACTTTCATCACTGCCATCTTTCTCACTATCTGCACTTTCATCACTCAGCCCCTCATTCTGATCATTACAAAAGGTTTCCCTTTCCATCGAAAGATCATCACTTTTCGCTGACTTATTGTCACTAGTCCCACAAAACTCCAATATCTCCTCCACCACAACTTGTTCTTGCACCTCATCCCTCATTTCCTCATCTTTCACAGGAGCAGGAGCAGGAGCAGGCTGAGGCTGTGGCTCTGGCCGAGCCGAAGAAGAGCCAGGAAAGGAAGCATTAGAATTCCTATTCGGGTTTGAAGAAGAACCAGCATTCGAAGCAGAACCACCTCGCTGAACCAAAATTCGAGTCATTTTATATATTCGAATTCACGTATAAATTCTTTATCTGTCCTGACCCTTCCTGAACACTCTCACACACAAGCAAGCACACACCCCAAAAGCCCCCAAAAGCTTTTAGAGACTTGAGAACCAAGTCATGGGTTTGTCACGCGTTCTAGCTTTGGGCGCGGTGACGCCAATCCCACGGCTGAATAACTTATTCTTCCAGCCAAGTGTCCTGCTGTGCTCCTCGCCAATGCCAAACGATCTCTGCATTCCCCTGACAATTCTCATGAGACCCAGACCAGACCCTCCTACTACTTTAAACTTACAACAATTTTTAACCCTCTTAAGTAGTCGAATTTTACCGGATTATCCACCACAAGGATTAGCCTTCACACACAAGCTCTAGCTGCAAATTCACACCACACATTTCCAATAACCAAAAAAAAAAAAAAAAAAAGAAATAAATCAAGAAACACAAAAAACACACAAATTTAATAGTTTTCTCTGCCAAATCCCTAATAAAATTAACAAAATTAAAAATTGGCTACGAAGAATATGAGAATGTTCACTATAGTGTAGCTAATTCCACTATTTTACTTAATTTTAAAGCGAATTTTCCATTCTAATAGGAACATAAACAAGAAAGACACAAAATTGAAAGCTTTTTTTTTTTTTTTTGGTCTAATCAAATGAAAGATCAAGAGCCAAGAAAGGCGATCAAAGATCAAACAGACGAAAACGAGAGCAAAAAGTGTAAACAGAATTAGAAGACGATCGTGGAAACCCTAGAGTTGACTCAGGATCGAGTTAGTACGACTCACCTGGTAGAGAGAGAGACAGAGAGAGATGAAAAAACCTCGAAGACAACAAAGAGCGATGATGATGATGATGGTGTAAAGATCTGCAAAAGAAAAGCCGCGAAACGTTTCGTGTGAATTGGGAAGAAGAAACGGATTTTTTGATTTGGGGGAAAAATCTTTGTTAGGGTTTTTGAAAAGGGAAAGGAAAGCACCGAATAGTGTTTTTAAGAGAGTAGAGAGAAATAAATAAAAAGAGAGAGAGAAAACTTAGGGGCAAAGGAGAGTATTTTAGAGAGAGAGAGAGAGAGAGACGCGTTTTAATGGTGGGTGGAGGAGTGAGAGAGAGAGAGAGAGAGAGAGAGAGGAGGGGCAGGTGGTGACGTGGAATTCAGCAGCGACGGCCCGCAGAGAAGGGGGTACACGTGGCGTAAAATGGACGGTTAGTGGCACGTGTGATTTGCACGTGTGGAAGGGGGTGGAGGGGTTTTCCAGGTAAAAAGGAAAAGGTATACAAGTGGTAGTAAAGAAGAAGTTGGGGGAGTGGTGAATAATAGTGATGGGTATGTGATTATGTGATTGGATGGGCGTGCGTGTGAACTAGTCACTACTTGCTTTTTTTTTTTGTCAGTCTCTCCCGCTCTATATACTTCACTCAACTAGCTTACTTTTTTCTTATGTTATGTTCCTCCATGATATATGAGTAATGCTAGGAATACACAAAAATATATAATTTTTTGGCATAATTCATCACGTAATGAGTTGTAAATGGTAGAAGTGTGCCCCCACATGGTCCATCATAATACATTCACTAATCAGAACTTGCTGCGTGGCAAGTTGTGGTACAAAATTATGCATTTTTATGTGTCCATAACATTTTTCATAATATAATGAGCTTTGGGATCTCATCTTATCACTCCCCTCTCATGGGAAAAATATAACTTGTTTTGGATATATGTATCTTATTTCTCAAAGTAGATGGTCCCACCACTTTTTAAACATGGTATACCACTATACCTTCTCTTCCTTACTTCTTATTTTTTTCTTGAGAAGAAAAAAAAATTCTTGATTTACTTTAATTAAATTCAAGCACATACTTATATGGGATTTAATTATTTCTAGGAAAAAAAACACAAATTAGTTTTATGTATTTCAATCTATTATTATACCTAAGTTTTAACCCATATGTCCTCATTTCTCTTGTGTTGATCCCTCTTATGAGAAATCTAAGTATTTATAAATGGTTTGAATTATAACTTTCAGTTAAAATGATTTGAATAAAGTATAACACAACATGTTTTTTTTTTGTTAAACATTATATATAAAGAATTAAGGTTTATTAATAAGGTGATTTTAAATCATTAAATACAGGATGCTATTTAAAATTGATAACAATATAAGTGCTTTTCTTGGAGAAAAATTATGAAATCTCAAATTCATCATGCTTTGATAAAATTTATATAAATTATTTTATATTAAGAATGGCTTATGATATTCAGTAAAAAGAGGTCCCCAAATCCAAATGTTACCATATAGATAGGATGGAATATCTTTAGCTCATCACTATTTATAGCACATACTATTTACAACACTTTAATAACTTGAAGTGCCTCAATATGAGAACACTTTAACAACACTTTGAGAAAGTAGATTCTCAAATTGTTTGGAAGTCTAGGGAGAAAAGAGTTCGAGTTTCGAGCTGTGGAGTTAACAACATGCTATAATTATCTCTCAAAAAAAGAAAAAAAAATTCTTAATAGTAACAACGCTTCTCTTTACCCCATTTGGTGTGCTTAAAAAAATGTCATTTTATCACACCAAAAACTTACTTTTACTATTTAAATACACTATTTAACAATACATTCTATATCACATCTTCTATTCTAGCACACAACATATTAAAATAACCTAAAATAAATGAATAAAAAGAGAAGAAAGGAGAAATGAATAATAAAAAAAGTGAAGAGAGAAGAAATGAATAAAAAAAGAATAACAAGATGAGGTAGAATAAAAGAATAAAAAAGAATAGTATTGCTATAGACTATAGTGAGATATGCTTAGCAAATGCTAAAATTTTTGGCAAATAGCAATCTGGATGGAGGTTACTTTTTTTTTAAATATATTTAGTGTGTTAAAATAGCATTCAAGGTGTTTTAATAAGGGAAATGTTAAGATGACAACACTAGTGCATTTAAAAGTAGAACATCAAAAAAGAGAGTTTTGGAGTTTATTAATAGGAGAAATGTTAACGGATACTCTTAGTGTAATTATTAACAAATCATTTACTTTTTTAAAAAGGATTGTTAACAATTATTCTAAGAGCACGAATTACCATGTCCATGGCCCTATTAATATTATCACATCTAGTCTTGTCAAGCTAGGTTTGCCTTTTGGGAGGTGAAACAGCTAGGGATGCCAAAATCTTGTTATTAAATTATTAAACCAAAGGAGCACACAAAGCAAATGAAGGGGCTACATGCAACAATATGGTTGTTTGTGTAGGTGGAGTCGAGTTTCAACTTTCAAATCATAAGATGACAAAAAGTGACTACACCAACCATTCAAACTTTGATCCACTCTACATTGAAACCCTAACCAAAACCAAACACCTCCTATTTAAAAGTAACCAAAACCAAATTGTTACAATTATGGTACTATTTTGTTTAATTTATTACGTTTTTCAAATAAGTTATAAAAATTAAATTATAATGAAAAATATAGGAATTATTGAGATCAGTGCAATGCACCATTGTAGCCACAACACTTCCAGACAAGAGGCTGATGATGTTTTCCTCGATAGCACCATAACCTCTAGGGATTTGTTAATTTATAAAAGGTTAAAGGTTCTTTTTTGGAAGGGACCACAAATATGAATGGATTCTTCTTTCTTTCTTTCTCTCTTTCTTCATTTTTATTTTTTATTTTTTTATTTTTTTTTTGGGAAAAGTCTCTCAATAGGGAATGATTCACCAGTTTTTCACATCCTCCATCGAGTTTTGTGTTGTGGTGAGTCCTGCAAAACTGTTTTATTTTTAGTTCAATTATTAATTTGGTCCTCCAATTATTGAATAAAGTTCAAACCATTTTACTATTTAACTTATTTTTGATACTATTCAGTTTATTTTTGCTACTATTTATAGGTCTCACTGTACTTTTTGGTACTATTTATGGGTCTCACAGTCAACTAGTTTTTACCTTTATCTACAGTACTTTCAGTAAAAAAATTTTAGTTTCCACTAAATAAGTTGTTCTCAAACAGATTCTTAGTCCATCGACTTTTAAAATCAAGTTAATTTTATTATTGAATATCCTTGTTTAAATTTTAACAAAATTAATTGATGTGACAATAAGACATATATTACAAGCTTATTTATGAAAACTGTATAACGTTCAAACCAAATTGATTTCAACTATTAATGTTGTTAAAAATTTAACGAAGAAGAGATTCAATGATGAAATTGCCTTGATTTTGAAAATTGAGAGACGAAATTGAATTTTACTCAATAGTCCTCATGTTAATTTGGATAGAGAGAGGAGACAAAATGAAAAAAAGGAAGATTGTTGAAATATATTAATTTTAGTATATTCTGACAAGTTTCCCTCTCTTCTTCACTCCAAATATATGAACGTGTAGGCATTATATATAAATTACTTCATTTTTTATAATTAAAAAAACGGGGGAGGGGTATTGGCCCCTTGTTTATACAATATTTCTTCTTTGAATTTACTTGTGTTCCAAACAAATTGAATTATGAGTAGTTAATATAGCATAACAGAACTCAATTATTTAAAGCATTTGGATCAATCGATATTTTGAGCTATTGCATTTGGTAAGCATAAAAAAAAATGTTTTGGGCTTCAAAAGAAACATGAAGATCAATACATTAATTATACATCACAGAAACACTCAAAAAACAAGCTTGTAAGGAAAACAAACTAAAAGAGCAAATTCTTCTTACTTTGAAATTCAAGAAATTAGACAACACACAACACAAGCCCAGTACTGCACACACCACAAGTTGTTGGAAGGTTCGCACAACATCTGACAGTTCTTATGTACACAGCAAAACACAGACTTAGCTAGCTCCATGATGGTCTAGCATCTCTCAGTTTCTACGGAGAGCCAAAGACGAGAAAACAACCAGCAAGATGAAGATGACTGCTACGGCAAAGGAACTCTGAACAGCCTCAGTGATACTCTGGCAAAAGTCATCGAACTGCTGGCAAATAGGGGCCCAATTAGCGTTTGAATTCCCATTCTGAGCTAAGTCCGCAATGGTAGCAGCCGAGGCCGCTGCAGCCATGGCAAGGCCAATCATCAGCTGCAGTATATGAACAATGGTATCAATTGGTCAAATGCTGATATATATATAGAAATAAACAATAACAATAACAAAGGCATAAGGATTATATTGTATGATCTTCGTGGTCCAAGCCCAAGCTTACTGTATCGAGGACAATAAGGAGGATCCTTAATCCTCTTAAATGTGGCCGAACGATGCAGATTATAGAGAAGGGCAAGGAGAGGACAAGGTATCCGCTAGCTATTGCATTTGCAATCACAAAAAACCTGCATGCATGAATGGTAGTTAGTATAATCTAACATCAAAAAAGGAAAATGACAGAAAGTATGGTAGTATAAACTAACATCAAAAAAAGAAAATGACACAGCAAGATGGTCCAACGACTTCTAATATATTTTACTAATTTCGAATTGACTTATAAATGCAGTTGTCATATGTGTTCAAATACCTAAGCACATGTTCGCGACAAAATTTAGTTTTTAAAAAACTAAACTAAAATAAAAAATGCTAGAGACAACTTTTTTCACAAATGTTAATATGACTACTTGTTTAAGAAATAAATAACATATCTCTTTTACCTAAGTTCCCACTAATATAACTTTTATTATGAATAAATCATAATAGGACATTCATCGGTTGTGAAAAATATAGTGTCTATAGACTTATTGTTTAAGAAAATATATGAAGCTAGCATACGTGAAGGTAGGAAGATCATTATATTGAGCTTGGAACTGGAAGAACTGTGTGAAGAAGGGAAGAGTTTGTTGAGTAGTTCCCATTATGGCAGTGGCAGCTAAAGCAACCGCAATGCCACAAAGCCTTAAAACAAGGTCAAAAATGGCAAAGCCTCTTCTCCATCCTCCTTTTGGGTTTGAAGTAGTAGTAACTTTTGTGGAAATTACAACAGGGGGAGGAGGTGTAGCCCCAGCAACAGCTTTTCCTTTGGGATTGGCCTTTGGCTCTTGAACAGAAACCTCTGTCAGAACACCACTCCTGTCTGAGTCCATTAGATATGTAAAATATGGAAATCTTCTTTGAAGGATACTATACAAGATTGGGTTGAGATGCAATTAATGGAGAGTACTGAGTGTGTTTTATATAGGGGTGGAAAGAAATGAGATTTCGTTAATGGGTTAGTTTGTTTAGGGTGTTTAATATGGTGGGAAGTTAGGTGCTTGTGTAAGGCTTAATAGCAGAGGAGTTGTTGATGAGAGCTCACTTGCTCCACTTCAAACACAAATAGGGTATGTATGCAAGTTATCTATATATATATATATATATATATATATAAAACCGAAGCCTCAGACCTCTCCACAATTTTTCACATCAGCATTATTTAAATAAAATAAAATAAAAAACAAAAAATCAGTAAAAAAAATACATAACCTACTAAAACAATACTACTCACATGTTTAAACCTCTTTGCAACTCTGTTACCTGTCCTACTAAAACACTACTAATCCTATTGACAAGTGAAACACAAGAATCTTCTCCTTATGCAATTCGACACGCTTTGTTAATATGTAAAATTTTCGATCTGGGAGAGGAGGGCTATTATATTGACATTAAGGTAGGGCTATTATATTGACGTTAAGGTCATCATCTTGAAACTTATCTCAAACATTCACCCGGATTGTGATTTTTCACAAGTGGCGATACATTGTAACTTTTGATATTGAGTTAAAGTTGTAACGCCTACAGTTCCTCTCTCCCTCCCATATTTGTGTTAATCCTTCCTTGCAACATCAAAGGTTCTATTCTTAATTGTTATTCTTCCATTTCAGTTTTGTTTAGATTTAATCTTCTCGATTTTTGTTCTAGAGATTAGGCCTCCTGCCAAAAATAAATTGAATCAAGGTTAAAGGTATGCTAATTTACAATTAAAATTTTCCAATTTCTTGGGTTTGGATTGTTGATTTTTGTTTTCTGGTTAGAATTTTTTCCTGCTTGGCAAATATTTTTTTTAGATTTTTTTTTTCCGCTTGCCCTTGAAATAAATTTCTGATTTTTTTTTAGTATAGGGTTAATTGTTTGTCTATGTACATCTAATTTCTAAATATTATAGTGTTGTTTGGGTTATTGGTTTAGGATCATCTTTTTTGGGTTTAATAAATTTGAATTTAGGATGTACATGATGATATATATATATATATATGTATGTATGTATGTATGCGTGAATGTATTGGTTGGTATAGGGTTTGGTTTGAATTATGGGTTTTTTGCTATTGCAATTCACTCGAAATTTTTACTGTATTTGAAAAAACAAAGTTCTTTTTAGGGTTTAATCCAATGTAGAATTGTAGATTCTCACATTGTTTAGCTAGGGTTACATGGCAGTTGATGGTAAGTATATGTGATTGTATGTATGCATGCTTTGGGCTAGCTTTAGTTTATGTTTGTTTCTCTTCTTGGCAGTTGTGAATTAAAGATTTGGCTTTGGGAGAAAAAAAATTCTGTTTTTTTAGACTTCAAATCCTACATGAAGCAAAAGTCTCTAAACAACCAAGAAAAAACACATCTTCAATATTGTTCTCTTGCTGCCACAATACACTGGCTCCACTATTGCTATTACTATTTTCACCAAGGGTAACCGATCTTTTTGTTATATTTCTCTATTGTGAAGTCATATATTTTTTTGTTTTGTTTCAATAATTTCTAGGCTCTAAATCATCTAATTTATTATTATTATTTTTGGATTTTTGGAAATTTACATTTGATTCTTTGATTTCTCACTTTTTTTTTTTTTTTTGCAAGATCTAAAATTGTCTAACAGGTTTCAACAACTATATCCACAATTTATTCTTTTGAAAGTAACTCATCTTTCTCTATATTTCTTCATTATGTAATCACATAGACATATATATGTTTTGTTTTTTTTAGGATCAGAATATTCAGATTCTTTCTCTTATATTTTTCTGTTGTGTGATCAAATATTTTCATTATGCTTTAATAATTTCAGCTTTGAATCTTATACATGATACATTTTACATTTATGCAAAATTTTCCCATGCATTGCACGGGTTGGCGACTAGTTATAATAAGTACGGAATAATAAACAAGTAAAATGTCTCTTTGTTCATGTGCCATATTAATCACTTTTTTGAGATAGTTCATGTGTTACAAAATTTTCAAGTTAAATCATATTAAGCTTGATGCCACCTTCCTTTCTATTATTAGAAATAGTTTGCTTATAGCAATCTCTATCTTGTGACTGCTCATTATATATTGCAGTAGATTTCCTGAATATTATTATGCTCAATCGATGAATAACAAAATTGGTATGATTGTTTTTTTTAAACATAAATGTAGATTCAGTTGTAATGGATAAGTGCTAGTTTAGGTGGCATAGATTTTCTTTCTTTCCTCTTTTTTTTTTTTTTTTTTTTCCTAAAGAGTTTTGATTATTTCACATCCAAACACTGTTCACACTTTTTTTACATTACATGTAATATGTGAAAGTGAGGACATTGTAAGAAAAAATTCACATATAGATATGTGAAACAATAATTATCTTTTCTGTAACATCTGAAGGCATATATAATTGATAAGGATAATTAAGTAATTAATTAATTAATTTTTCTAAAAAAACCTTCTTTGTGGTAGGCAAGGAAGGACTGTACTTGAACTAAAAAAAAAGAAGGCAAAAAAGTATATGAAGAAATGTTTCTCATGAATATACAAATATAGCGTACCAATTACAATCATCACTATAGCAGTTTACAAGTCTTTTCTAATAAACTTGACTTATAATATTTTTCTTATAATAATATAAATACAACTATAATGACAACAATTTTGAACTTCCAGTTATCATTATTAATGGCAATTTGTCGTTACTATCACATCATGGGCTTGGTTTTGATTGTTGTTATGTTGGTATCCTCATCATCATCAGCTAGGTTCTGATTGTTTTTATGTGGAATACAGTGCTTCCAACGGTTCCCCTTGCCAATACAATATGGCGAAAGAATTAAAAAGGAAACAGCATCACGTCAGCTAACCAACAAGCTGTACAGGGGCATAGATGTTACAAAAATGAAAAACTATGGATCAAAAACATTTTTTTTTTTGGTAACAATAAGACTAATGACAATCAATTTTAAATTATTTTTCACAACTAATGAGATAGAAGATTGTGGTTGGTGTACAATAAAAAATGATGTCAATGAAAATAATGTTGAATTAATCATAACCTGTCGTCTCAATAAATTGTAGAAAAAATTATAAAATTGGTTGTGCATGTAACATTAACAAATTTTAAATAAGGTCTCTTGAGCATAAAGACTTCCGTGCTCAGCTGGAATATTGCACCTTGTGTCAATGGCGATAACCTTCATACAAAATTAATGTTGCCGTGATTTTTTGTGGAGTGAGAATTTTGATCCAGGATGAGATGGGGCAGATTAAGGCTGCTTTTATGGAATCTATCATTTTTTCATGATGTTGTCCAGTTACATGCTATTGCTGTGCTACATGCTGTTTGGCCTGCACATGATCTGGGATTTCATCAAGTTATCATCTGAAGGCAACTGTTGCCTTGTAGTTTGCATTCTGCTCTTATAGATCTTTATTTCAAATCTTTTGGGGTTTTCCTGATATTTGGTTTTCTGCTACAAGGTTGTGTGATTTTAACTTTGAGTGTATTTGTTCCTGTTGCAATAAGGCAGCTTCTGTCTGAGCAACAGAAGCTATTAGGCATTCTAAATTTCTAATTCACAGATATGGGTAGAAGAATGTCCTAGTTTTCTTCTGCCTCTTGTAATCCAAGATAGGGTTATGAATTAATCCAAGCAAGCATTACAGTAGAAATGGAAAAACATAAGCAGAAAAGCAAATCAGCCACAGCAAAGACAATTTCAATAAATATGGAAAGATTTTGATATTGCATAATCAATTTAATGTACAAAAACATTTTCAGCACAAAATATATTTCTTAACCAAAACCACCCATCAAAAGGGCTTTTAGTAGAGCTGAAACAGACATGCCTGTGTGCCTCTTGCCTATTTTTACAAGCCGAAATAATACAGCAAGCCTTTTATTCCACATACCTCAAAACTCCACGGTGAGAAAGAATTATATTCAAAAAGCTTTGAATGCTTGTAGCTGTAGTTCCTATACGTGCTAATGAAGAAACTAAATTTTCAATGGCTACACCTTTTTAAGCAAACAATTGGACAATGTGCTTACAACAACAATTATTAACAGGTTTTCTATGGCCGCAATCTCCAGCCACGCTCAGCAACCGCTTCATGCACCCGTCTAGCTGCTTCCGCAGTGTCATTAAGAGGAGGATAACTCCAGCTCTCAGAAATCTGAAAATTAATACAGGCACCAATATGTAATAATTGGTTCAAGGAAAAAGAAATTTCATTCCAACGAGTTGTTCGCTTATAATTAGAGTCAAATAAAAATTCATCAAATAACACCTTCATTTACTAAGCATGAAGAAAATATTGATGTGGTTAAAACTTAATAGCCCAACCCTGAAGAGAGTTGCCAGAAAAACCTTTCTATCAAATTCCAAAAGGGGAAAAAAAATGCACAAAAAATAAATATGGAGATAATAGAAATCATTCTTGTAGCCAACAGGTCATTAAGCAAGCTGGAAAGAGACTATCGCATATCTTATATATATACAAGTTCATTGAGAAAACAGAAGTGAAATGCTGCCTAACAATGTGATGGCAACTTAGTTTTTTATGACCTGGATTCTATGTGCCAGCAAACCCCCCCCTTCTTTTTCTTTTGTTTGTGTGGATAAGTTTGAGCACAAGACCAACCCCAATGCCACTCCCACCCCAACTACCAACTGAACCAAGACCCACGGGCACTATTTAAAGAAGTTGGGTTTAAAAAGAAGCACCAAATGAAAATATTACAGTAATGTTTCAATGGAAATAAAGGAACATTTAAAATACAGTAAATAATTTTCTAAAGACAGAATTATTATATCCAACATTTGACATAAAGCACAACATCACAAAGTGCCAAATCAAGACTTTATTTTCATATTTAGAGATAAATCAGGGCCCAAAGAGTTAGGGTTATCCTAAATGGCAGAATGACTTTCCCTTTGCAGTGTTAGAACCAACAATTATCCCTTGCAGACGGTAAAGGTAAGGTAACAATTATTAAGTATTTATTTAATTTAGATATATTTCATAATTTTTTTTTTCTTAATTTGAAGTACATAAAACAGAAGCATACAAGGAATTAAGGAAACTATCATGCTGTGGATAGGCCAATGAGCCCTGGCCCAAATGGCGCTTCCTCCTCTCACTAGTGTAGGTGAAGGGTGAGGTTGTGGCCTCATGAGTTCGAAACTCATTAGGCGCATGGGTAACCAACAAAAAAAGTAACTATCATGCAATTGATAGAGCAACATATGGATGGTTATTTATTTATTCAATGCTGTGAAATAAAAATGCTTGAGGAGGAATTATAAGCAACTTTTTTTTTTGATAAGTAAGAAAGATGTATATTCAAAAGGCTACTTTATGAATATACATATTCATGTATATTCATGCTAATGTAATGCTTTGTGAATTACATATGGTTCATAAGATAGTTAGCTACTGGGGCGTGGGAACAATCAGCAGAAACTTGTTCAATGAGAGTGGGGGTGAAAACAAGCAAGAAAAGTTGCCACCAGCAACAGAACAGCACAACCTTGGCTCTATTGGATCCAGCTTGCAAATATTTGGGGATTCTTTACTCTTAAGAAAGCAAATTGGTAATGATTAGCCACCCCAACCCCACCGAAATTAACCCATGCACTTCAGTGAGAATGTATGACAATCTAAAGAAGGGAAATCATCTACAATATTCTTGATCCTCATATCCATAGGGTTAAAGAAGTAGAAAAGATTTCACTTACATCCTCAGATCCTGTAAATGGCCGAACCACTCCCCTTTCACTCAAGGATTTATGGAATTCTGATAATTTCCATGTACAACGCTCAGCTCCCATTAAATATACAGGTTTCCTGCAAAACATAATTGGAAATATTTATGTGTTGACTATCTATCTATCTAGCTATATCTATTTGAAACCAAAAAGTAAATCAATATGTTCTAAGAATCAATAATAGAGGTAAGCCTTCAAAAGCATACCCAGTGCTGCAAGCTTCACTTATCAAACTAACTGAATCTGCTGTGACAACAAATGCATCAGCCCAAGCTAGATGCCCCATATTCGGATTTGGTTCTGAAGAAAGAAGAAAGCCATATGTAAACACGGGTTTAATCACCTATTCTTCATAAAATTGAATTTCAAATCAATACTTACCCTCACCATCCCAGATGTAAACTTTTGGATTATTTCCAAGTTCCTTTACAACAATGTTAGATACCTATTGATACCAATCAAAAAATGTTAGATACCTATGAATGTAAAGGGAATAAAGAGTGCTACTCAATATAAAACATTTATCAGAAACTTGATGTCTGTGGGGAGCACCTTTTCAGGAGTCCTATCTGAGAAAGATATTCTGACACTCCCACAGCTTTGAAGAACACTGAGCAAATAAGCTGCCAACTGCTTCGCGAGGTCAGCACCATAACGACAGTGGCCTATATAAATGATTGGGATGAATAAACGTATAAACATCACATCTCATATACTTTTTCTTTATATCTCATATACTTCAAACATGGTGAGAAGTGACAATAAAAAAAACTGAAAATAGAGAACATTAATTCCAATTATCAATAGAATCAA
This sequence comes from Quercus glauca, assembly GCA_023736055.1. Lineage (NCBI taxonomy): Eukaryota > Viridiplantae > Streptophyta > Magnoliopsida > Fagales > Fagaceae > Quercus > Quercus glauca. The sequence continues at coordinate 49,731,259 of CM043315.1, read as the reverse complement.
ACAGTGATCCCAAGCTCAAGAAAGACAGACTTGACACTAATATTTATTTGGCACAAATGTGCTTACAGTGACAGGTCATTAATGACAATTCTAGTCAATTTAGGTAGTGAGAAACAGATAACAAAATTGAACGGAATACCAAGAAGCCCCTGATGGCTAAAAAACTTTTCATTATGTTCATAATCTGTACACATTATCACACAAACTGCTCTAAGTCACACCAGCCCTAGTATTCACTATCGCTCTGTTTGTTTCGCTGGAAAACCTTCTATGAAGATAGTTTTCCACATTTTCCAGTGTTTGGTAACATAAAAAAAAATTGGTCAACAAAAAACTATATTTAGTCAACAGAAAACTTTTATAAAAATAAGACTTATTTTCTATAGGTTGTTTTCCAAAAAAAAAAATTTTGGAAAACAATCTCTCTCTCACACAGTGCATAACTCCTATAAATATTATCTTCTTCTAACCTGGGAAAAATTATTTTCTTTCGCTCATTCAGCCTTTCTCACAATAAAGTCTCTTACTTCTTCTCCTCCCTTTGTTTTTTCTCTCTTCTCACACTCTCACTGTCACCCCCTTTGGCCTCTTCTCTTCCCACAGATTTCTCTCTCTATCTACCTCTTTTCTCTTTTTTCTCCCTATTTCTTCTCCCCTCTATAACACCATTCTTTAATAAGGATTTTTTTTTTTTCTTTTCACAGATCAGTGAACGGTTCTACAACAATTTTTGGTATATTTATCAAACTATTTGTACTGGATTAGTTTGCCAGTAAAACTACTTGGCCTATGTGACATTTTGAACTATTTAAAATGGAACTTAAGGTTAAAATGGTTATTTTGAATTATGAGAAGTATGGTTTATATACATATATATATATATATATTTTTTTTATGTACGTTACTGTTCATATACATGAGCAAAATGAGTATTTGAGATCATGAAAATTGGATAGCTAATTTTAATTGTATATGTTGTCAAAATTTTAGTTTGAAAACCAAATTCATTCTTGGTTTATTTTATTTATATTGATTACATTAGGTAAGTTTACACAATACATATATTATACATGTTTTAAATTATACAAGAAATGTTATAAAAACTGTGGATACCAAACACTAAAAAACATTCTCAAGCCCATTTTCAAGGTTGTTACCAAACACCAGAAAATGAGATAGTTTTCTAGAACATGCTTTCTGAAAAATTAATAATTTTCCAGAAAACGTTAATGTCAAAACAAACAGAGCGTATATATATTCAATTGTCTCATAAAAATCTCTAGACCCATAGAAAATAACATCCTTGATGTTGATACTCTTGAAAAGTGCATGGATGCATATAACTCGCCAACACTCATTAGTAAAAGACAATCCCATCTCAAATAAACAGACAATGTTTCTAATATTAGAAAACAAGCGGAAGAATGATTCAACAACCATCCTAGAGGGCAATCTAAGGATTAACCGACTCTATTTGAATAAAATTACTACCAAAATAACATTATGTGAATTTTTTTTTATAAGTTTTGGCCTCAAGGGGAGGGGAAAGGGGATATTCAAGTTAGTGACCTTTGCTTCATGAGGTGTGGCCCCTAGCCAATTATGCTACCCCTTGGGGTTGAACATTATGTGCATGTTCTTATGTCATTAAAGAACTTAACAATTAAAAAGATGTCTCCATAACATGAACAATCTGATCCACTTCCTCCAAAATTCACTATTTCAGTTTTAGATGATCTTGATACTCGAGTAAAAGAACAGATATTGACAACCGCAGAGAGTCACCCCCACAAAATGGCCAATAGTGAAATTTCTATTTGAAAAGGCTAAATCCTACAGGTAAATATGTATTTCAAAGCAAATAGTCCTATGTCAAATAGGTATGCATGATAGTGCTGATGTAGAATTGACAAAAATAAAAGTAGATGCATATATACATAAAGGAGATTAATCTCACACAAATGAAGATGATGTTGAAATACACATAAAATTGAGCATACAACATTCAAAAGCAAATAGCCAGTTAGGTACAACAAAGTATCAAACATTAAAGGACTGAGTATGATATGAAAATTACGTGTGGGTCCTCCGATGTTGACCACTAGAAGGGGCTTTGGAAGAGGTGCAAATTCATCATGCCATGCGCTAGCTGCACTACGAAGAGCAGCAGAATCTATTTGATGCAGAGCTCCCACAGTGAGGACCTGAATCCAAAAGTTCTTAGCATAGACTAACAGTAACAACCCAGAAATAGATGAGGCTAATATTAAATCAAGACCAAAGTTTCTCAAATAAAATAAAATTTTGCACACAATGTATAGTCATGATACATACCACATGCCTGTCAGGAGGTTCACGTGGAGTTATCCAACTACGAAGAAACCGAGGAACCTGCTCCTGTGCATGAGGAGTCAAAGGATAATAATCATGATGAGGGGTAATCACCAAATCAAACCTATTCAAGTTTGACCTTGGATGTTGTATCTGCAAAACAAAAGCCAAAATCAAGAACAACATCAGAGGTCTAAATATCACATCAAAAATATTTAAGCATTCAAAAGTGAACTCCATGCCACAACAATTAGCACAGAAACACAAATATTCCATCAAACTAACAGTGAATGTTAGGCTACAGCAGAAGAAGACATTGAACACTAGGCTACTAAAGAACCTACATAAGCTAAGAAGTATTTTAGAACAGTATTGGTAAAAGCATGCTTAAAGCTCAAAACACAAAGTGCCAAGCCTTAAGTTCTTTTTGCACCTAAAGAAGAACCTTCAGAAAAGCAAGCTTTTTTGAGCTTTTTCAATAAGTGCAAAGTGCAAAAAAGTGTGTTTCTTTTTTTAAACCTATTAAATTTAATCGTTACATCGTAATGCTATTGATATGGACCTTGTATTTGCTATGTAGAGACCAGTTTTATGGTGTTTCATGAAAGCCGGCCCCTCAATCCCTCATAACAAATTCTAGAAGAAGACATTCAAAATATCAATTGAGCGTGTAAGTCACTACTTACCACACTCTAGTACTTTTTGGTCTTTGACTCAACCATGTACTCCATTTTGATCAATGGCTATCAAATATCATATTTGTGTATTTTTGTAGAACATAAGAGATTTTAAGAGAAATATATAAAGTGCAATATTTGTATTTTATATCATTGAATTGATCACTTGATAGGCATATTGTCCATTAATAAATTAATAATTGGTTTCGAATTTACTATATCATTTTAAAAAAATTATGTTCTATACTTCAATCGGGCATGAACAACCGCAAGGGGTACCCTTCCTTTCTCTTGGGGCCAAACTTGTAAAAATTAAATAAAGCACATGCTTGCACTTTGTGCAAAGGCTCTAGGAGGCCTAGGCACTTTAGTGCATCTCATGTTTTGATCAACGTTGGTTCAAGAAGAGTATAAAGTTATAAAGTTAGCTTCCATCAACTAAACTATACTGATGGAACCTATCAAAAAAAGAAAAACTAAACTATATTGATGGCACGTAAAATGAACTTGCTACCACTACCCAAAAAGCTAGAAATTATTAATAGCAATATAAAGACTCTTGAACCAAATAGGAGGGAATGAGAAGGAAATAATGTAGAAGAAAAAAATGAAATTTTTTTTTCAAATTTTCCTTGTAAGCTCAGAATAGGAAACAATGCACTCCTCTGTGACCAAAAGGGCCTAGACTTCAAGAGTCCAAGTCCTTCTACATCCAAGTTAGCAGGACTAGGAACCAAAGGAAATAAACATTCAATTTTTCAACTAAAGTTAACTTTTTCTCTTAATAGTGTTCAAATGCCTCTAGCACTTAATAAAATGAAAAATACGCTGTCAAAAAATAAAATAAAATTCATTAAATCATCTACATATTCAACCACACAAGTCCAAGGAAGCAGCTTCTTTGCTTAAGCACAAAGTAATACAAAAAAAATTAGGTTCCATTCACAAACCTGAACAACAAAAACATTCTGCGATGCTAAATGTTTGATGGAACTTGCAATAGATATGGTATCTCTGCCAGAAGCAACCACCAACAAAGGCCCATCCCTGAAAAAGATATAGTTATGAAATCAATCTCATATTCAGCGTAGAGCTACAAAAATTTAACCAATTTCCTACCTCGCAAAGGCTACATTCAGAATCTTAAAACGCAAGGATCTGAATTTCGTTTACTAAAAATTCAATTTCAGTGTTAACAACATACTTTCCGAGGATATTGACATAAACATTTATACTCACACACATTGAGGAATACAATGTGAACTTTGAACATGGTTTTCTTCAAAATATGCAATAATTCAATGTAACAGTGCAAGACTTTACATTTCAGCCCACCTATATAAATTCAAACTGCAACAAAGTTTATTCATTTTCTGTTTTTCGTTTCTCCAATGAACAACAACAACAACTAACTAGGCAAGTTAAATAAACAGTAACAGAAAAAATAAAAAAGAAAGTACTTGTCATAGGACTGGCGAGCAATGGTGACAATCTGGTGCACATCGGCTTCTAAAACAGACGCCAAGCCTACAGCCCCGGAGCCCCCATTTTCCAAAGGCAAAGGCGCGAGTTTGTTGGACCGGGACAGGGAAGCCGTCAACAAAATTATCTGCCTTATCAAATAAACTAACTTCTTGTGAAGCGAAACAGGCAGCCAGTGCAGCCACTCATTTACTCCCCCTCTAGGCCTAGTTACACGCTGCACATTCATATCAATATACATATAAAGATTCGAAATTTATAATGTTTTTTTACTAGATAGTTTATCAGTTGAGCTAATTGATCAGTTTATAACAATATTATACTTATACAGTTATACAATTTAAGAGAGAGAGAGAGGGAGTTACGTAAAAAAGGTGGTTATCGGCGAGGCCTAAGGCGCGGACCAAGCCCAAGCACTGATTCTCGGCGGCGGGGAAGCCGTTACCGATGACGACGGCGCGCCTGATGGCGCCGGAGAAGCCGGTTTCGAAGATGTCGGGAACGCCGCCGCCGAAGTGGGGACTCGGAGGCTCCGGAAGCCGGATTGGCTTGACTTGTTTGGAATCAAGCCCTAACAACATCGAGGATTTCACGAGTGAAGAGAGAGAGAGAGAGAGAGAGAGGAGTTGAGTGAAGGAATTGAATTGGATTGGATTGGAAGTCCTGTGCAGCAGTTGATCTAACTGGAATTTTTGGTTTTTACTTTTTATTTATTTGAAGACTAATTTTGGACTCGGTTTTGCTGTGCATAGAAGATTTTGGACAGGAAAGTTAACGCAGCAAATCGGTTCCACGAGAAGTTGGGAACTTTGCTCCTCCTTTTTGTTGTTGTTGTTGTTGTTTTTTTTTTCCTCTCTCTTTTAATATGTTGTTTTACTTTTTTTTTCTTATTATAAAAATATCTTGTTGTACTTCTACAACTAAAAAAAAACAATAATAATTTACTAATAAAACTATGTCTGGCTTCAATTATTATTATTTTTTAAAAACTCATATCTAAAATAATGATTATAATTAAATGATAAAATAATATTAATAATAATATTTAAATGACATGTAAAGAGGACAAGTTGTAAAACCGAGTTTTTTTTTTTTCCAAAGCTAAAAAATATAATAATAATTTATTAAAATTCAGGAAAATTACAAATAGAATACCTAGTGTTTATACCATGTTTCTATGTGAGTTGCAAGGTTTTAGTTGTATCAATTAAGTTCACAAACTTACAAACTTATGAAACAGATTCAATTTAAAGCTTCCATTTATCTCTATTATACTCCCCAAAAAAAAAATCATTGATAAAATTAAAGTGTTTCATGCAAGTAACCCAACTTTGATTTTCGAAATAGAAGATTTTTTTTACACTTGCTCATGCTAAGCGAATTTTTATCTCTCTTAATGGAACTTTCTTTCTTTACATTTTTTGTTCAATAGTTATCAAATTGATTTATAAACAATCCCTAAGTGAAATGTAGAGTTTTATCAACGATTTTCTATTTTTTTATGCTCTTTTACTATGATGCACGGACATAGATACGATATGGCAACACGAGCAATTTTTGAAAAATCATAATAGGATACGACAATTAGGACACCATTATGACCCGAATATGACATTGGTATAGCACCCAAAATGATTCCTGCATCATAACTACTTTACTATCCAAAATAACAAAGATAGATAAAAAAGATGGGCAAAAGTTTCAAATTGAAATAAACAAACATAAACAAGATTTTTCTCAAGCGAAACTCGAGATTATCCTTTGAATCTGATGATTGTGGCCTAAGAAATTTAAAATGTAGGCTTGTTATTGAAAAGTTCAAAAAAATGGGTCCTGACGCTCTCTTTATTCCCCATAAATGTTAGGGCTTGAAGGGGATTTTCTTCTTCAATAAATGGGTTCTCATACACAGCAAAATTTAAAGCTTGATTCATTGTTGCTGACATCTAAGAAACATGGATACAAGCTTGGCTGCATTATAAGACCGTCATGGCTGCAATATAAGCTTCTGCATTAATATTCATCATACTCTAGATTTTGCACCCTTGGATTTCCTTTTTGAAGGTTCCCCAGCTGCAGCAGTATAGGCTTCAGTTTCAATATTCTCAACCGATTTTTGCTTCCCAAACTCCTCCGACTTTTTCTGTAGAATAACCAATCTAAGCAATTACATTAAAATAGAAAAGTCCTAGAAAGTAAGATAAGTCAAGTCTCATGGTATCATGATCCTATATACCTTCAGAGACATGGCCATGGCTGCCATATCTTTATTGTAATCCTCAGATTTTGTATCCATCTTTCTTGGTTCCTGAGATTTGTCAAATCAAAATTGATAAAAAGTCATTGGGATAGAAAATTAAGTAAAGATTTAATCTCAAAATGTCAATAAAATGGTAAAAAAATTTTAATACATTTAAAGTGGTGGAGAAGGGATTCGAACCCTGGATTTCTTTGTTGGAGACAACAAGAGGAGCCATTGACCTGAAGTTCATTAGCAATAGAATGAAGACCATTGAGTATAAGCGCCTTAGAATACAACCTCTGGGGGAATAAATGCAGCTTCTTTTTTTCTTTTGTTTTCTGCGGTTTTCTTTGTCTGCTTCTCTTGTTTCTCTTGCCACTTCTTTGATGATTTCTTTTTCAGAGACATGATGAATTCTCCACTTACCAATTGTTCATCAATCTGAAAATACCATAGGTCATTATTTTATTTTATTTTTGATAAGTAATGGTGAAAAATATTAATATAAATTGGCATACAATGTTCTATCTAAATACCATAGAAGGGAATCACATGAGGATCAAAACTCACCTTGCTAGGTTGTCGTGGAGGAGGGAAAGGTGTATATGTTTTCTTCTCTTTAGTCTTAACCTTCTTTTGTTTGACATTTTTCCTAAGTAAAAGTTATTAGGGAAATTTAAAATAGAGGAAATATTAAGGGCAGAAGAAACTGGAAGAAATTGATTATATATATAATATATACAACAAAAAATGTAGTAGATGAAGTACTTCTTGAATTTTGGAAGAAACCTATCCCAGTTTTCGCATGCAAGTGCTGGATCCTATTCAAGTTCCTTCTTCATCATAAGAACCTAATCAGGAAGGGGGGGGGGGGGGGGGAGGATATAAACAGAGTTTGAGAATGACAACAGATCCTCAGGTGTAAGTAACTGTCAACAGGTCTTCAAGGGAAAACACCAACTACAGTATAAACATTGAGCCAGTCTATTCACCTTGATATGGTATTGTCTTTGATTAACAAATTGCTCCTGCAAACCAATTCAAAAATTAGAACAAGGCCCAAGAATTGATTTAAGAACAAAGTTTAGCTACAAAATTGGTTGTAGCTTAAGGCTACAAACTCACTCAATAAAATAAATACTACAACATATTTTGAAAATCTAACCGTTGAATTGCATGTTCTTTATGCTTTTAATACACATGTTAAATTTTGTATCAATCAGATATCATTTACTATATGATCTATAAACTTATATTTTGTGCATAATTTTAAATTATAAAAACTTGCAATTTAAAAAATTTATTGATGACATAGCTATTAATCTTTAATTTTCTTGAAATTTTGCAAGTATGGAGGATATAAGAAGAATATGTAATCCAATAGTGGATTTGTCAAAATTCACCTCCAATAAAAAGATATTAACTAAGTTTGTAGCCTAAGGCTACAACCAATTTTGTAGTTAAACTTTGTCCTTGATTTAAATTTTATGAAACTTTTAGCATTTTGGGTTATTTGTGAATGTTCAGCATTACAGAGACAGCTTTCACAAAGAAGGGCAAATTCTACATGACAAGCTTATTTTGTAAAAACCAAGTTTAAGGTTGAAAAACTACCTACTGGTAACCACCAAAATTGATTATTTTTCAAAGCTTAAAAATGTACCTCCCTAGGGATGTCATCCCCAATCTGATAAATTGATATTTTTAATTTTTGTATCCAGAAAAGCTAAAATATCAATAGGTAAGTCTAAAAGTGGTACAGATAAAACAACTTAGAGGATTCTAAGGTGGTTATTAGATAGTTTTGATGCATGTGTTTTAGGAGTTGAAGTTGGACAATTAAAAGTTCTATAAGGGAAGTTTTAAGCTTCCACTATGAGACTACATACAAGAATGCTCAAAACTATATTTGGGGCGGTTTTGACTTATCAAATATATATATATACACACACACATACTTTTGGGGGTTTTGTAAGCAGTTGTGACTATGCATGATATGCACATGTATGCGTATCAGATTCTTAGAAGTCGATGCCTTAAACTCTATGATTTTTATATTATTTCAAAATAATTTTTTTAGTCTTGAATATGAAAATTTGAAATTCAATCGATGTTTTAATTGCTCTCCGATCTTTTAAGATGATTTTATGAACTTTAAAAATAAAATAAAAAATTCAATTGTTACAATTAGTGGGGGAGGGAGGATTCGAACCCTGGTTCTCCTTATGAAGAAGACCAAGCAATGCCACTAAGCTACAAAGCTCTTGGCAAGATGATTTTTTGAACTAAACCATCTTTAGTGAACAAACGAGTTTTTAACTAAGATTTCTATAAAGTTTGCACTGTTTAAAATTGTTTAAGCTTAGGTGATTTTAAATTCTAATTGCATGTTCTAAAAAAGTACTTGAAATGGTTGAAGAATGTTTTTTTCGTACTTGATTTAGAAAGTATAAACTATTTCATAAACTCTTTAGTCTATATGTGTTCCATAAAGGGGTCAAGCATCAAACGTTTATGCTTAATTCATATTGAATTGTGTTCTTTTTAATATATGAACATGTTTTAGATAAATTCTTAAGATATAGAAAATTATTTAATTTCATGCAAAGATTGTTTGATTAATGAAATTTGATGTATAAGACTATGTAATGTTCTACATCTCTTGCCCCTTTTAGGCTCAAGTCTCCCTAAATTGGCTAAATGATCCACAATCATGTCCAGGGATCACAGGGAGGAATGTGCCAGGTTTGGCACCAAAGAGTGCTTTATAGCAGACTTGCAAGAATCTTGTGGGCTTGGAGGTGAAGAAAGAAAGAAAATCAAACCCATTTTGGTGCTATAAATTTACCAAATATGGAACAATTTACCTTGTCCATGGCCAATGAGCTCTAGCTCAACTAGAACCTCTTCTCCCTATAAATTTATGGAGGGTGAGGTAATGGGTTCAAAACCCTTTGTGTGCGTGTAACTTACCAATTAAAAAAAAAAAAACCTTCTCTATAACAAGGAATATTTGGCCAACAGATTAAGATAACAAATCTGGCTTTACATGGAAATCCTGCCAGGCTCAAAGGGCAATTACGAATAGAAGCTAACCAGACGCACCTTCATCCAATTCATAGCAAGTTTCGTATTTCTAATACTCTAATAACTAAGATATTGCATTCGGAAGAGATCCATAGCATATAGCCAAAAAGAAAATGGACAATGGACACCAGAGTAACATGAATAGCAATAGCTCCACCCTCCCAAATGTACTAATAACTCTAAAAAAAAGCATTCAAGAAGGATTTGTTAAGCACATTCTTTATTAAAAATATCTAACATAGTCAGCATACAAAGCATAAAACACATAAGCTTCAAGTTATAACTGATATATCTCATTGTCAATGTTGCACCTCTAAATTACTTCTCATTAAATAAGCATTTTGACATACTGTTAGAACACATTATCTCCACAAATCCTTTATCTTAGTAAAAAATTACAATTAAGATTAAAAAAATGTAATCCAATGGTGAGATTGTCAAAACTTTTAGCAAATTGAACATTATTGAATTTCATATATATATCAAAATCGTCCACATAAATATGTAAACATATTTATTGTCAATCAGTGGAGCCCCCTTTTTTTGTGAATTTGGATGTTTGATTGCGGTGCATGTATTGGCAGAAACAGAACATCTATATTTAATAGGAAAAAGTTTTTTGATTAATACATTTCACTTTGTTATCTCTAGTCTAAGAAATGCTACAGACATTTCATACAGTATAGACATGAAATCAAGATGGAAAAAAAAGGTCAAAAGTTGTACCTAATGAATAGGAAAACTTCTTGACAAAAGCTTAGTACGATCCCAAGCCTTAATGATAATATATGGGTCCCTGGTCTTTCTGGTTGTTAACAGTCATGGACCCCTCAACCTGACCAACATGAATCATACAACCTATTAGAAAAACATATATACATTAGTAATAATAACAATAATTCATATTTGGCTTATATCTAGCAATGTAATCAGATTAATTTTCACTAAACAAACAAATTCATAGAAATTTTCTTAAAAGCAGAAATTCATTTACCAGAAATAATTAATTAAAAAAAGAAGAAACATTTACAGAAACTTACAAGATTAAGTTCACATGAAATGCCATACTCTTTCAAAGAGGGTTTCACAGTTGGCCAGACCTCCTGCAAGTACTTCTCTGCACAAAGCAATTGAAAAACCAAAAACCTGAAATCAACCAAATACCCAAAAAAGAAAAATAAAACACAAATGAACCAATGGCTAATTTGGATTTGACCTCTGTATCGAGGAAAGAGAATGGAGAAGGAGCTGACTTCAAGCACTCCAGTTTCATTCCAAGACAGATTGAACTTGTCGATCTTTTAGTGATCAATGTTGGGGTCATCATCCCATGGCTTCTTCGGCTTCTCATGCTTCCCTTTGTGCTTCATCTTTGGCTGTTGTGAAATGTTGCCATTCTTCTCATGCTCCATCGCCCAATTCATCTTTTCTTATTTGGACAACTATATAGCATTCATAATGAAATTATATATAAAAATAACAGCAAGTTCCATCCACTAATTCTCTTGACAAAACCAATCAAGCCACTTGAAGAAAAAAAAAAACATAATAACATTAGGAAGTGCTTCCAAATAAACATAAGCCTACATTACCCCAAAAAAGAGGACACTTTATATTTACCCTTTCAGCTAGGATTCAATAGTTACCGCAGAAACCATAGAAAGCTTACATAAGAAATTACATTGAGTAGTATCTAGCTAAAACAATGCAAATAGACCCCTCAAAAACACAACCAGATCCAATCAAACTAAAACCAAGGAAGATATAGCTAAGATTAGGTCTATGCAAGCTGCATTTTAAATTTTACTTAGCTTCCAGTAGTATGTTCATATGCTATAAAGGTCACTATTCTTATCATGCCCACATGTAAAAAATCAATGATCATATAAAACTAAAGAGAAAGAGAAAGTATTCTATTGATATCTGTAGCCTTGCCTCAGCATTCATAATGAAATTATATAGCAAACTAACTGGAAGTTCCATCCACTAATTCTCTTGACAAAACCAATCAAGCCACTTGAAGAAAATATAGTAATAAAAGGAAGCACTTCCAAATAAAAATAAGCCGACATTGCCCAAAAACAAGAGCACACTTTATATTTACCCTTTCAGCTGGGTTCACTAGTTACTGCAGAAAATCATAGAAAGCATTAACTAAGAAAGTACATTGAGTAGCATCTAGCTTAAACAAGGCAAAAAAACCCCTCCAATGCACAATCAGATCCAATAAAGCTAAAACCAAGGAAAACATAGCTTACATAAGGTTCATGTGAGCTGCATTTTAAATTTTTCTTAGCTTCCAATATTATGTTCATATGCCACAAAGGTCACAATGCTTATCGTACCCACATGTAATGGAAAGTTCCTCCATTTTTTTCCCCTTGGAGATGAATCAATGATCATATAAAATTAAAGAGGAAGAGAAAGTATGCTACTGATTAATAGGAAAAAGTTTTTTGATTAATACATTTCACTTTGTTATCTCTAGTCTAAGAAATGCTACAGACATTTCATACAGTATAGACATGAAAACAAGATGGAAAAAAATGGTCAAAAGTTGTACCTAATGAACAGGAAAACTTCTTGACAAAAGCTTAGTACGATCCCAAGCCTTAATGATAATATATGGGTCCTTGGTCTTTCTGGTTGTTAATAGTCATGGACCCCTCAACCTGACCAACATGAATCATACAACCTATTAGAAAAACATATATACATTAGTAATGATAACAATAATTCATATTTGGCTTATATCTAGCAATGTAATCAGATTAATTTTCACTAAACAAACAAATTCATAGAAATTTTCTTAAAAGCAGAAATTCGTTTACCAAAAATAATTAATTAAAAAAAGAAGAAACATTTACTGAAACTTACAAGATTAAGTTCGCATGAAATGCCATACTCTTTCAAAGAGGGTTTCACAGTTGGCCAGACCTCCTGCAAGTACTTCTCTGCACAAAGAAATTGAAAAACCAGAAACCTAAAATCAACCAAATACCCAAAAAAGAAAAATAAAACACAAATGAACCAATGGCTAATTTGGATTTGACCTCTGTATCGAGGAAAGAGAATGAAGAAGGAGCAGACTTCAAGCATTCCAGTTTCATTCCAAGACAGATTGAACTTGTTGATCTTCCAGTGATCAATGTTGGGGTCATCATCCCATGGCTTCGGCTTGTCGTGCTTCCCTTTGTGCTTCATCTTTGGCTGCTGTGAAATGTCACCATTCTTCTCATGCTCCATCGCCCAATTCATCTTTTCTTATTTGGACAACTATATAGCATTCATAATGAAATTATATATAAAAATAACAGCAAGTTCCATCCACTAATTCTCTTGACAAAACCAATCAAGCCACTTGAAGAAAAAAAAAAAACATAATAACATTAGGAAGTGCTTCCAAATAAACATAAGCCTACATTACCCCAAAAAAGAGGACACTTTATATTTACCCTTTCAGCTAGGATTCAATAGTTACCGCAGAAACCATAGAAAGCTTACATAAGAAATTACATTGAGTAGTATCTAGCTAAAACAATGCAAATAGACCCCTCAAAAACACAACCAGATCCAATCAAACTAAAACCAAGGAAGATATAGCTAAGATTAGGTCCATGCAAGCTGCATTTTAAATTTTACTTAGCTTCCAGTAGTATGTTCATATGCTATAAAGGTCACTATTCTTATCATGCCCACATGTAAAAAATCAATGATCATATAAAACTAAAGAGAAAGAGAAAGTATTCTATTGATATCTGTAGCCTTGCCTCAGCATTCATAATGAAATTATATAGCAAACTAACTGGAAGTTCCATCCACTAATTCTCTTGACAAAACCAATCAAGCCACTTGAAGAATATATGGTAATAAAAGGATAAAAATAAGCCGACATTGCCCAAAAACAAGAGCACACTTTATATTTACCCTTTCAGCTGGGTTCACTAGTTACTGCAGAAAATCATAGAAAGCATTAACTAAGAAAGTACATTGAGTAGCATCTAGCTTAAACAAGGCAAAAAAACCCCTCCAATACACAATCGGATCCAATAAAGCTAAAACCAAGGAAAACATAACTTTGCACAACTTTGCCATAACTTTGCTACATGGTGACTTGTGAGTGGTGAAATCATAGACAAATGAAACCATGAATGTTTTCTCTATAACCGAATACAGTGAAACTATTCAGCCAACAAAAAAAAAAAAGAAAAAAAAAATACAGTGAGATATTATATATACCTTCACTCCAAATTCATATATCAAAATTTGAAGATTGCAATAAGAGAAAAAATCATAGTAAGTCTACACCTACAGGTTGACTTACAGCTCACCCAATTTCTATATATAATCTCAAAATCATCCTAAATCTTCAATCAAATGAAATTCACATTTTTCATTTTTAAGTCAAAAAGTGACAATACTCACATTCAACATAGATAGCAAATGTATAATTAAAAACCATCATAAATTTCACAACACTGAAATATTAAGAATTGCATTCACCAAAGAATCAAAAAAATGGACATGAAAAACCAATTTTTTATTTATTATAAATATATAAGGATATAGTACCAAACCAACAATAAAAATAAGAAAGAGAGACCGAGGCCTTAACTGTCTATGCAGAGGTCTTGAACTATTCAAGAGCACAGTGGTTATTGATATGTTCCAAAACATCAAAAGCATCAACCTTGCAAGTTACTGGGCATTTAATGCTAAGCAAAGCAGAAACTGTGCACCCAAACCGTGAATGTTTTGACTTGTTATTTTCTTCCCCCACTTCTGCAAGCATTATTCTTCAGCCTTCTGAGTAAGATATGTTGCTCTAGTTTGACCATCTTCACAATCCACTTTGGTTTTCCAATTTTAAACATAATATATCCCATTAATGTTCCAAATATCACTCCACATCCATAACCTATCAATACAGCTTGCCAACCAAACTCATTTTTAGGCTCTAAGTTGTCTTCTTGTTGCAAGGTCGATGGTGGTGGTTGCTTTGACTCGTGGTTGTTGCATGTTCTTGTCAACGGAAATCCACATAATCCCAAGTTATTGGTATATGAATCATTGTTGAATGTATTGAACTGCTTCCCTAAAGGTATGGGTCCTGTAAGTTGGTTATGTGATAGCTTTAAAACTTCAAGCCACGAAAGATCTACCAATTGCTTGGGAATCTCCCCGTCGAGCTTGTTGAAAGAAAGGTCTAACCATTCAAGATTAGTCAAATTTCCAAACGATGATGGAATATAACCTGTAAGGTTATTGTGAGAAAAGTTGACCCCCAAGAGTGATTTAAGCCTTCCAATTATCTGTGGCATCTCCCCTATGAATCTATTGTTTGAAAAATCAATAGTTGTGAAGACAGTTTGGATTCTCACCAACTCAATATACGACCCTTTCATCATCACATTCAAAGAATCATGATAATAATCATTTCCCATATATTTCAACGCAACTTTTCCTTCATCCATATTCATCATGGCTTTCAAATGTTTGAAATATTTTCTTGGCAAAGGACCATTAAACTCATTGTTAGAGATATCTAGGATTCGCAAATTTGGGAAAGGAAATTTGGTCTTAGGACTGCCTATACAACCTCGAAATTTGTTTCTTCTTATGACAAAAACCCGTAGTTTTAGAATACTTCCCAACCAATAAGGGAAGGTGTCATTTATCTTATTGTTTCCAAGATCTAGAACTTCTAAGTTCGTACAATTTTCCAAAGATCGTGGCAATGACCCTTCCAATTGATTACCATTAAGGTTAATATTTCTAAAATTGTTTTCCTTCAAAATTGTTGCAGGTATGGTACCATTAAGGCTATTCATTCGCAAATCCAACACTGAGAGTTTATTAGAGAGTACCAAACACTTTGGAATTGTGCCACTAAAGTTGTTATGAGACAAATCTAGAACTTCAAGGGAACTTGCATTGCAAATTAAAGAAGGAATTTCCCCAGTTAAATTGTTATTGGAGGCAAAGAGATAATGAAGGTCAAGAACATTTAACGTGGGGAATGGTCCTTGAAGCAAGTTGCTACGAAGATCAACAGCATATAGGTGCTTCCAAGGAATCTTATCTATACTTGTCAAAAAGTTGTGAGAAAGATCCAGAATCCTTAATAAATTCCTCCCTACAGCTCCCAACCATTTTGGAGTTTGCCCATGAATTTTGTTATTGGAAAGGTCTAAGTATATTAAATTTGTTGCTATTCTTAGGAAAATTGGGAATTCACTAATGTTGCAAGAAGACAAGTACAAGTAGTTCAAATTGGGCAAGGTAAATGTTAGATTGTTGTTGATGCTGACTAATAAATTGTTATATGAAAAATTGAAAACACGGAGATAATTGAGGTTTGAGAACAATTCTAAGTCCAACATAATACTCAGGTTATTTGATGAGAGAGATAGATAAGTAAGGTTCACAAGTCTAGATATTGAGCTAGGAATAGAGCCCTGTAGGTTATTTGATGAGAGAGATAGATAAGTAAGGTTCACAAGTCTAGATATTGAGCTAGGAAAAGAGCCCTGTAGCATATTATAGCTTAAATCAAGGTAGTCCAAGGAATTATTATACTTGAATTCCCCAATCTCACCAATGAATTGATTATGATCAAGACTTAACCTCACCAAAGAGGTCAAACTGAATAACCAAGATGGGAGTGTCCCATTTAGGAAATTTGAACTTAAAGAGAGATCAATTAGGAGATTCAAACCACTTACGTGATTAGGAAGGGGACCAACAAGTTGATTGTTGTCAAGGTGTAAACTGGACAGATTCGGCAAGTCAAATATTGACAACGGTAGCAAACCTGTTGAATCCACAATAATTAAAAATTGTCAGTTTGATGTGTCAACGAAAAACACCTAAAATTTAAAAGTGGCAATTTTTGAATCTCACCGCTGAAAGTATTATTTGACAGATACAAATCAATAATTTGAGTGAGGTTTCCAAGTGATGTTGGAATTGCCCCGGTAAAATTGCAATCAGAGAGAAACAAAAACTCCAAGAACTTTAGACTGCCGATAGAATCAGGTAATTCTCCTGAAAAGTTTGTCGCAGAGAGAGATAAGAGCTCGAGGGAACTACTGCTCCAATTAGACTTTATAAGAGAACCTTCAAGATTTGGATTATCACTAAGATCAAGGGTTTGTATACATGGAAGGCGGAAGATGTTTATTTTGAGTGTTCCCTGCAAGCTACAACCACTAAGACTAAGAGTTGTCAAAGAGGAGGATAGATTCATCATCGAAGAATTAGGTGTAATTGAGGACATATCTGTGGCATCCAGAAGAAGTTCCCTTAACTGGGTAAGGTTACCAATGACTCTTCTCCAAACTGGTGTTTTGATTGATAATGATAGCTGTTGCGATCTGCTATAAGGATTAAAGTTGTAAGAAAGATCAAGTGAAACAAGCGAAGACAACTGGGAGATTTCGTATGGGATTTCACCATAAAAATAGGAACGAGATAAGTTAAGATGAGTCAAACTCTGAAACCTGCCAAACTCAGATGAAATTAGGGAGGGATGGAAGTCATTCCCAGCGAGGTTCAAGGTCCTGAGATGGCGGAGAAGGAAGAGAGTACTGTTGGAATGAATGGAACCAGAAAGCCAACTGCAAGTAAGGTCAAGGGCAATGACATGGCGAGTGGAATTGTCACAGACGACACCATCCCAAGTGCAGCAGTCCTTATCCTCCTTCCAAGACCCTGTCTTTGGATAAGAATTATCACACTCAGAAGCGGAACTATCGAGAGAAAGAGAGTGATTAAAATGGAGTAGAGCAGAGCATTGTGAGTAGTTTGAAGACAAGATACCTTTCTCGGGCTTTCGGCTAAGATCAAGTGAGTTTGAAGACAAGGAAGAAGAAAAGGGGAATTGAGAATGGAAGAAGAACAAGGAAAGTAGTAGACTGAAATACTTCCAACTTAAACACTTGCCCATTTTGATAATTGATAATTGATACCCGTAAACAAAAAAAGACGAAAATATTTGGTGATGTTATCGGTAAGGCATGGGATGGGATGAATATATTAGATTCACATTTATATAGGCGGACAAGTCAATCAAAACTTCTATCTTTGTTATCAAAATTCTTTTTTTATTTTTTTCAATTTATTATTATTGTTTTAGGTTAACCAAAGTCTTCTATCTTTCTTTCACTTTTTTTTTTTTTTTTTTAGTCAATCAAAATCCTTGCATTACGAAACTACATCCTTCCTCAAAAAAAGAAAAAAAAAAAAAAGAATTACGAAACTGCATTGATATTGAAGCTTTATTATTATTCAAACGTGAGTTGTACGTTATTTTGACCAAATCTATTATTCAAAGGTGAGTTGTATAGTCATCTTGACCAAATATTCTAACCTATTAAAAATGCAAATGACAAAATTATTATTCAAACGTGAGTTGTACGTTATTTTGACCAAATCTATTAGCCAAAGGTGAGTTGTATGTCATCTTGACCAAATATTCTAACCTATTAAAAATGCAAATGACAAAAATATTAATAGCATTTTGTCAATATATATATATATATATATAATAGGTAAAGTAGAGAAAAAATTCAATTAAATTTCAAATTGTAATTCAATTAGAGTCTAATTTTGCGTCATGTGTCTCATCTAATCTAAATTTTAGATTTTTGAGCAAAGTGAGTTAATTTAATGTAAAAATTGAATTTTGATTAGAGTTTAATTTTGCGCCATATGTTCTATTTAATCCAAAATTTTAAATTTTTGTACCAAAATAATTAATTTAGTGTAGAAAACGAGGAGTCCAATATAATAAACCATAAAAAACATAATCATATAACTAAAAAAAAAAATCAAATTTATAAGTCATCTATATATATATATATATATATATATATTAATAGGTAAACCTTAGAGAAAATTGAATTAGAATTTGAAATTGTAATCCAGTTTTGAGTTATGTGTCTAAATTTATGTGGAAAATACACCATAATCATCCACTTAAGCTTGTGCCATGTGTCTACTTAAGTTTTTTAATTTTTGTGTCAAGTGAGTTAATGAGTGCAAAATACTAAGAATCTAATATTAATGAACTATAAAATTTTTATAAAAAAAACAATCACATATACTCAATAAAAATCACCACATGTTTCTCAAAAAATAAATAAAATAAAAATCACCACATAACAAAAATTACCACACGTTCTATCTTATAAAAAATTAGGAAAAAAAAATGATCATAAGTAGTATTAAATTTAGGTAAGAATTTTAATATGTGATTAATTATGTTTACTTTAAAAAAATAATTTGACTAATTATCTATATTTTATGATAAAAATTGCGTTTAATTTTAAATGTATCTATATGTATGCATGTGTTACATGCTTTAAAAAAAAATTTTTGACTAATTATTTATATTTTTATAATAAAAATTTTATTTAATTTTAAATGTATTTATGCGTTTGCATGAAGTTACATGCTAGTTTTTACTAATAAATGATTCTTGGAATTAAAAAAAAAAACCAATTTTTTCTATAATGATTGAGAATATTTTATTAAGAATAGACCACGTACAATTAACGGATGAATAATAAAGCCACACCATCATTCGTAATTCAAGGACTTTGATTGACTTAAAATATATATATATATATATATATATATATATATATATATATATATATGTATATGGGATGGGATGAAAATTTTAGATTCACATTTATATTTTATATACACCATCAAGTCAATCAAAGTCTTCTATCTTTGTTATCAAATTTTTTTTTTAATTTTTTTCAATTTATTATTATTGTTTTAAGTTACTCAAAGTCTTCTATCTTTCTTTCACTTTTTTTTTTAAGTCAATCAAAATCCTTGAATTACGAAACTACATTGATATTGAAGCTTTATTATTATTCTTGAAGCTTTATTATTATTCAAACGTGAATTGTACGTCATCTTGACCAAATATTCTAACCCATTAAAAATGCAAAGACAAAATTTTTACTAATGAATGATTCCTGGAATTAAAAAACAATTTTTTCTATAATGATTGAGAATATTTTATTAAGAATATACCATGTACATTTTTTTTTTTTTGGGTAAACCATGATATAACATTAAACTACGAATTTACAAGTCTATTACAATACATATTAGTTTTATCAAAAGTTAACAAAGTCTCCACCACAAGCGGTGTGTTACAAAAAACAACAAAAGGAGTGAAGGATTGCGCTCCTAGCTTGGCCAATGCATCCACACATTGATTAGCTTCACGGTAGGAATGAATCACACGCTTGTTTGGGATTTGCTTCAAGAGGTTCCTACAATTAGATAGGAATGGTTCCCTCATGACATTTTCAGCCTCATTATTCATAAGAATAACAATACTCAACACATCAAGCTCAATGATAAGATTATTCAATCCCATCTCCCTAGCTAGGATTAAATCATCTCTCAACGCCCACAGCTCAGCCATGAAATATTTGGTGTGCCCGATCCCTCTAGCATATCCCTTCACCCATTTTCCATCGTGATCACGAAATAAACCCCCCCCCCCCCCCCCCCAACATGCCTTTCCTAGGTTCTTCAGAGCTGAACCATCAGAGTTAAGCTTTATCCAGCCCCTCGGTGGTTTCTCCCACCCCACAGGAACGATTATTTTGGATGGCTTGATCTTTGCTTCAAGCCCAATAGCGTAAAATTCAGTGCTGTATCTCATACACTTTATCCAGCTTTGATTGTCTACAATTCGTGTCCTAAAAACAAAATTATTTCTGTGCAGCCACAACTGCCAAAGTCCCAAAGGAAAAATGATCTACCAAGGTATTCCTTTCACTGTGGCATTCATTGGGTCCCTGCAGTTAGTTTCCATCCATTCTTTATATGGAAGGGCAAAATAGACGGTTGAATAATAAAGCTGCACTATCAATGTAATTTCGTAATTCAAGGACTTTGATTGAATTTGGAAAAAAAAAAAAATTATGGGATGGGATGAAAATTTTATATTAAACGTCTGTTTGGGATCTACTTATTTTGTTGAAACTGAAAACTTTTTGCTGAAAGTACTAAAGATAAAAATAAAAGTTAACTGAAATAGTACAGCAGAACCCATTAATAGTAGGAAAAATAAGTTGAATAGTAAAATAAGTTAGCAAAAATAATCTTGCCAAATAGACACTAACATTTATATTTTATATATACAGTCAAGTCAATCAAAGTCTTCTATCTTTCTTTCAAAAAAAACTTTAAGGTATAAATGGTAGAGATTCGGCAAGTCCAATTTTGACAACGGCAGCAAACGTATTAAAATATTTCCCAATAATTAAAAATTGTTAGTTTGATGTGTCAGCCAAAAATAAATAAAATTTAAAAATGGCAATTGAATCTCAACACTGAAATTGTTAGATGACAGATCCAAATCAGTAATTTGTGTGAAGTTCCTAAGTGATGTTAGAATTGACTCACTAAACTTATTTTCATTTAGATCCAAATAGGTAATTTGTGGGAGGTTTCCAAGTGATGCTGGAATTGACACAATAAAATTGTTCCCAGATGGATCTAAATAAGTAATTTGAGTGAGATTTCCAAGCGATCTTGGAATTTCCCCATTGAAATTGCAATTAAAGAAATTCAAATGCTTCAAGGACTTTAGACTGCCGATAGAATCAGGTAATTCTCTTGAAAAGAATAACTCAGAAAGATCTAAGAACTTCAGGAAACTATTACTCAAATTAGATGTTGCCTTTGCTTAACAAATCACTCCTGCACACCAATTCAAAAATTAGACCAAGGCCCAAGAATTGATTTAAATTTTATGATACTTTTAGCATTTCAGGTTATTTGTGAATGTTCAGCATTAAAGAGACAGCTTTCAATAAAGAAGGGCCAATTCTACATGACAAGCTTATTTTGTGAAAAAACAGGTTTAAGGTTGAAAATCTACCTGCTAGTAAACACCAAAATTGATTATTTTTTAGAGCTTCAAAATGTACCTCCCCAAGGATGTCATCCCCAATTTGATAAAACAATATTCTAAATTTTTGTATCCAGAAAAGCTTAAATATAAATAGGTAAGTCTTAACATGGTACAGATACAACAAATTAGAGCATTCTAAGGTGGTTATTAGATAGTTTTGATGCATGTGTTTTAGGAGTTAAAGGGACAATTAAAAGTTCTATAAGGGAAGTTCTTAGCTTCCACTATGAGACTACAAAAAAGAATGCTCAAAACTATATTTGCAGAGGTTTTGACTTATCAAATATATATATATATATATATATATGAGAAAAGATATGTCCACAACATTTTTACAACAAATCCTAAGTGGCAGATCGTTACTAATTGTTATTGTTGGGGCAAAAAAGTAATCTTAGTGTTAGGTTCAAATTTGAACTAATTACAACTAACTACTTATGATTTGTTGTAAAAATGTTGTGGACGTAGTACCTCTCTTTGTATACACACACACACACACACACATACTTGTGGAGGTTTTGTGAACCGTTGTGAACTAATTACAACTAACCACTTATGATTTGTTATAAAAATGTTGTAAAAATATTGTGGACGTAACATCTCTCTCTATACACACACACACACATATTTGTGGAGGTTTTGTGAACCGTTGTGATTATGCATGATATGCACATGTATGCTTATTAGGTTCTTAGAAGTCAACTGTTACAATAAGTGGGAGAGGGGGGATTTGAACCCTGGTTCTCCTTATGAAGGAGATCAAGTAATGCTATTAAGCTACAAGACTCTTAACAAGATGATGTTTTGAACTAAACCATCTTTACTGAACAAACGAGTTTTAACTAAGTTTTCTATAAAATTTGCTATTGTATAAGATTGTTTTAAGCTTAGGTGATTTTAAAATCTTATTGCATGTTCTAAAACAGTACTTAAAGTGATTAAAGAATGTTTTTTTCATACTTACTTTAGAAAGTATAAACTATTTCATAAACTTTTTAGTCTTTATGTATTCCATAAAGGGGTCAAGCATCAAATGTTTATGCTTAATTTATATCAAACCGTGTTCTTTTTAATATATGAACATGTTTCGGATAAATTCTTAAAGATATAGAAAATTATTTATATTTCATGCAAAGATTGTTTGATTAATATACCTCATTGTCAATGCTGCACCTCTAAATTCCTTTTCATTAAATAAGCATTTTGACATACTGTTAGAACACATTATCTCCACGTATCCCTTATCTTTGTAAGAAATTACATAAAATGGAGATCAATAACATGTAATCCAACGGTGAGATTGTCAAAATTTTTATCAAATTGAACATTATTGAATTTCATATATATATATATATATATATATATATATCAAGACTGTCCACATAAATTTGTAAAATTTAAAGATAGACAAGTCCCAAATTTATTGTCAATCAGTGAAGCCAACCCCACCCCACACCCCGCCCCCTTTTTTTTGGTGGTGAATTTGGATGCTGGATTGCAGTGCATATATTGGCAGAAACAGAACGTCTATATTTAATAGGAAAATTTTGTTTGATTAATACATTTCAGTATGTTATCTCTAGTCTAAAAATCCTTAACCTATTGAATACATAATTTCACAAACATTGGGAAAATAGTTGAGTCCTCGTTAAGATTGACAGGGCACCTATCATAGTTTAACCTATGTGTGCGCGTATGGTCTGTAATATTTTACACATAACTTGCAATTGGTCTGGTTTCTACATTTTGGTGAATATGTGTAGTGTGTTGTTTACGCTATACCAAAGGTATATTGGATATCATTCTCAAGATATTTTGGTTTTGCAAAACATGAGAATGCTATATTCTTAGGAATTAGACAGGAATGTTACATGGCAAACTAGATGCGGGAATCTGAAGCATAAAAAAAAAAAAAAAAAAACAACTAGATGCAGGAATCCCACATTACCAAGCACCTAACACCAGGAATCTAAAATTTCCGAGATTGCCGATTTTCAAAAGGAATAGTAGTATTCTGTGAACCCAATGAAACCTAAAAATAATATTCAAAAATAAAATAAAATAAAACTAATTAACAAAACCCACAAAGTTTAAACAAAAATATAATTGAGATATTATCAAGAGCTTAACATAATAGAATATGCAAGACTCTGCACCAAATACCTACTTAATTAGTTACTAAGAAACCAGATATTTCCTATGTCATTAAGAAATATGAAGAAATACATACCCTATTGTGGACCAAGTTGCCAGTCTTGATGATATCACATTGCATTTCATCGTCCAGTATTTTTATTGCCTACCAACAAATTTTGTATAAAAGCTAAAAATTAATAACTGATAAAAAGTAGCCAAAATAAAATAGTTGTGTCACAATAGAGTTTCTACTAATATGGTATTGAAGGAAAGAGTCAAGCAAAATTACATTACATGTTGCACTCTCAAGATTTGCCATCAAATGTTGTATAAGAGCTAAAAGGGTTGGGGGGGACATCATCTCTGTAACAATTTCATGCCCTTGAAATGCTACAGAAATTTCATACAGTATAGATATGAAACAAGAGGAAAAAAAAAAGGTCAAAAGTTGTACCTGATGAACCGGAAAGCTTCTTGACAAAAGCTTAATAAGATCCCTAGCCTTAATGATAATATATGGGTCCCTGGTCTTTCTGGTTGTTGAAACTGTCATGGCCCCTCAACCTGACCAACATGAATCATACAACATATTAGAAAAACACATATAGATTAGAAATGATAACAATAATTCACATTTGGCTCATATCTAGCAATGTAATCAGATTAATTTTCACTAAACAAATGAATCCATAGAAATTTCCCTTAAAAGTAGTAATTTGTTTACCAAAACTAATTAATTAAAAAAAAGAAACATTTACAGAAACTTACCAGATTAAATTCACATGAAATGCCACACTCTTTCAAAGAGGAATTCACAGTTGGCCAGACCTCTTGCAAGTACTTCTCTGCACAAAGCAATTGAAAAACCAGAAACCTGAAATCAGCCAAATACCCAAAAAAGAAAAATAAAACAAAAATGAACCAATTGCTAAGTTGGATTTGACCACTTTATCGAGGAAAGAGAGTGGAGAAGGAGCTGACTTCAAGCATTCCGGTTTCATTCCAAGACAGGTCAAACTTGTTGATCTTCCAGCGATCAATGTTGGGGTCATCATCCCATGGCTTCGGCTTCTTGTGCTTCCCCTTGTGCTTCATCTTTGGCTGCTGTGAAATGCTGCCATTGTTCTCATGCTCCATCGCCCAATTCATCTTTTCTTATCTGGACAACTATAATTTTGCATTCATAATGAAATTATATATAAAATTAACTGCAAGTTCCATCCACTAATTCTCTTGACAAAACCAATCAAGCCACTTGAAGGAAAAAAAAAAAATATTAGGAAGTGCTTCCAAATAAACATAAGCCTACACTGCCCAAAAACAAAAGCACACTTTATATTTACCCTTTCAGCTGGGATTCAATAGTTACTGCAAAAACCATAGAAAGCTTACATAAGAAATTACATTGAGTAGCATCTAGCTAAATCGATGCAAACAAACCCCTCCAATACACAATTAGATCCAATAAAATTAAACCAAGGAAGATATAGCTTAGATTAGGTCCATTTGAGCTGCATTGTAAATTTTGCTTAGCTTCCAATAGTATGTTCACATGCTATAAAGGTCACTATTCTTATCATACCCACATGTAATGGAAAGTTCCTCTTTTTTTTCCCCTTGGAGATGAATCAATGATCGTATAAAATTAAAGAGGAAGAGAAAGTATGCTACAGATATCTGTAGCCTTGCCTCAGCCATTGAAACACAAAAAAGTATGATCTGAAACAATGATGCTAATTAAAGCCACACATGATTGGAATTAACATGGCTATATATACAAAGCATAAACATCCCATCTCACATGACCCTGGTTGAGATACTTGAGTACAACATCAAACAACTTAATTTTCCTCATTTGCCAGACAGAGAGCTTAGACATCTCTAAATTAAAAATCAGTTTTTTGAGTCTTGCATTGCAATTCAACCAAAAAATAGGTAGCAAATGTCATTTTATTAAAATCTTAAAACCCCTCATCTCAACAAGCACATAAATTTTTTTCATTGCTAGTAGAAAGTTTAATGCTTTTTTTTTTTCCAAAAACAATTTAACTACTGTCTCATAAGGCATCAAGTTTGTGTATAACTCCTATCTATACGTGATACAAGTTGTGTCTCATGCTTGATAAAAATTCAGACTTTATTAAAAATAAGTAAGAATTATTATAATGGTGAGTGAGACTTATAAGTAAGAGTTATGTAAAACGAATGAAACTGCAGTAAGCAAGAAAAAGCTGTCCAATAAGTTCATTAATTTGCACTGTGCCAAAAATATTTAATGACAAAAAGACAGAAACATATAAAACGGCCAGAAGGGTTACCTGAAAGTTGTGGAGAAGATTGGTGAATGAGGCTTTGCTTTCGGTTTAAGCTGTGGGTGCGAGTCGGTTCCGGGAAGTACTATCAAGTGACCGAAAACAAATAGGTTAGGGTGGAGCCAACCAGTACGAGGAGTCAAACGGTTAGTAGAGGTTTTGCCCATATATAAAACTTTTTTTTTTTTTTTGGTTGTATAAATGTATAAAACATTTTAGAACTTCTTAGACCCATTTTAAATACGGATAATTTTCAATCCCAATCAATTTAGATACTTTTTTGTTTTGTTTGTAAAGGTGATATTTTGTGGTTTGCATTAATGAGAATGATATTAAAACTAAGTATATATGAAATTAAGTATATATGAAAATAATATTACTTCAATCACAATTTGTTACGTTAACAATTGTGAACATTTTATATACATATGTTATTCTATCAATCCTTTGAGGTTTAGCTCTATCTTGATTAACATGCCCCTACTACCGGATGAGTGATTGGCATTGTGGTTTTGGACAAGGGTACTTACCTCATCTTTGGTTTAACCAACAATTTAATATCGGATAATATTAGGGCTACAAGTGTGCTGATTTTTCTTTTTTTAAAAACCCAATTAAACTTTCCAAGGTTGAGAAATCCCTAAACCAACCTATGACAATTTTAAAACTAACTCAACCTATCCATTAGGAAATAAGATGGGCCATTTAGCTAGGGCTACTAAAACATTTTGAGCTTTCATTCAACTATTTAAGAAAATTCAATGAACCCATTTAAAAATGGGTGAATAGATTTTTCAAAACTCTAAAGTGTAGAGTATATTTTTTTTTTTTGAAAAAAAAAATAAATCAAATTTAATACTTCAAAAGTTTAAGTTGTTATAGCAAAAGTTTAGTTATCTTGTGACATACCTTTAGCAAAACTACTAGTTAAATTTATATGCAATGATTATTTAGAGAACAATAAATTTATTACACAATTTTTCGCAACTGCTTATACAACCCATTGTGATTGGTGTATAAAAAATGGCATTAGTGATGGTCTAGTGGGCACAAGTAAAAAGGATGTTGCCGTAATAACAATTTTTCACTTTATCAAATTATAGAAACGATGTTGCTCTAGCATTGTTCTTTGTGGCTCAATCCATGAGGAGGGAAAGCCCAAGCAATGAAGCCTTGCTCTTGTTACTGACAAGACAAAGATATTGAAGGATCGACAATTGAAGATTTCTAACTAGTTTCTTTGGCAGTTTTTTAAGTAAATATGAGTATTTTTGAAATGAAGAGTCATACAATGGTTGTTTTCTTGAGAGAATGCAGTTTTATGGTGATGTTGTCCATTCTTTCTGCAGGATCTAAGTCTACAATCATGGTTGAAAGGGACTGTGCTCCTTTTTGGGAATGATTATATTATACCCTATCCATATGGCATTACATTTGAAATGCAAAGCCTTTTGTACAGCCTGAACCCCAAATTGCACAGCCTTTTGTATTTTGATTTGTATACCTCGTTATTGCTTTATAGGCTTGTAGCACAGCCTGAACCAAATTCACCAGCTAATTGCAAAGCTGAGGAATCTAGTAGTCTTTTCCTCATTCATCTCAGTTTTAGTACTTTTAACTTACATTTTCCACCCATCAATCATGAAAGAAAAGGGATAAAACAAAGTTTGAGATATGGTGCAATACCATTTAAGGATTGAGGGGAATTTTAATTTTAAATTGAATCCTTAGATTGGAAAAGGACATGCCATAAAGTTCAGTGAGTTCATAATTTCTATCTCATTACTCTTTAGCTGGTTATGAATTAAGATGCTAAACGACTTTTAGCCAATTTTCAGAAAGAGTATGTTTGCCTTGAATGCTATTGCTAATTTCATATTACCATAAAGAGACCCTCATTTATTGTTTTATATGGTATTATTACCATCTAGAGGGACTTTCTAATTTCTATAGACGTGGGTTTCTCTTCATAAAAAAGCAAAGAAGGAAAAAAAAAAAAAAAAAAAAAAAGAGACCGTCATTTATAGAAATTAGGAAGTCTCTTTGAAGATAATTTTTTGAAAACGTAACATGAAAAAATCGTATTAATGACCGATTGACAAATTTCAAAACACAGCTAGCCAGATTCCAGAAGATCCATTATAGTTCGAAGCTATTGGCACATATTGTAACTGCCATGCATAGATCTGCCACCCATTTGTCCATAAATTGAGCTCAGATCTTGAACACTTATCTCAGTCCATCCCACCTTTGACATGGCCATTAGTCTTGCATGCAAAACCTCTGCTAGTTCATTTAAGTAGCATTGTATAGACTTTCCCACTTAGGCTGCAATGAGATTCTCACAGCCATGTCTAAGTTTGTTACTAATTTTAGCCAGTGTCTTAGCTGATAACTGTGTTGCAACTGAACTTTCCAACAATGGCCATAGACTCAACCCAGCGTGGTTTTGGTTATACCCTCCACCGGATTATGGCTATCCTAGCCCGACTCCGACACCACCATCAGAATCCTCAAATCCGCCAACACATGGTCGGCCTCCTTCACCATATGGATCTCCTCCTAAACTATTTCCGCCACCACAAATTCCTCCTTCACCGTATGGATCTACGTATTCAACCACACAAGTCCAAGGAAGCAGCTTCTTTGCTTAAGCACAAACTAATACAAAAAAAATTAGGTTCCATTCACAAACCTGAACAACAAAAACATTCTGCGATGCTAAACGTTTGATGGAACTTGCAATAGATATGGCATCTCTGCCAGAAGCAACCACCAACAAAGGCCCATCCCCGAAAAAAGATATAATTATGAAATCAATCTCATATTCAGCATAGAGCTACAAAAACTTAATCAATTTCCTACCTCGCAAAGGCTACATACAGATTCTTAAAACGCAAGTAGCTGAATTTCGTTTACTAAAAATTCAATTTCAGTGTTAACAACATACTTTCCAAGAATATTGCCATAAATATTTATACTCACACACATTGAGGAATACAATGTAAACTTTGAACATGGTTTTCTTAAAAATCCGCAATAATTCAATGTAACAGTGCAAGACATTTCATTTCAGCCCAGCTATATAAATTCAAACTGCAACAAAGTTTATTCATTTTCTGTTTTCGAATCTCCAATGAACAACAACAACAACTAACTAGGCAAGTTAAATAAACAGTAACAGAAAAACAAAAAGAAAGTACTTGTCATAGGACTGGCGAGCAATGGTGACAATCTGGTGCACATCGGCTTCTAAAACAGACGCCAAGCCTACAGCCCCGGAGCCCCCATTTTCCAAAGGCAAAGGCGCGAGTTTGTTGGACGGGGACAGGGAAGCCGTCAACAAAATCATCTGCCTTATCAAATAAACTAACTTCTTGTGAAGCGAAACGGGCAGCCAGTGCAGCCACTCATTTACTCCTCCTCTAGGCCTAGTAACACGCTGCACATTCATATCAATATATATTCAAAGAATCGAAATTTATAGCGTCAAAAATAGCCTCTTTTTTTGACAAGACGAAATACTTTAACAGTTGAGCTAATTGAACAGTTTTTAGCAAAATTATACTTACACAGTTATACAATTTAAGAGAGAGAGAGGGAGTTACGTAAAAGAGGTGGTTATCGGCGAGGCCTAAGGCGCGGACCAAGCCCAAGCACTGATTCTCGGCGGCGGGGAAGCCGTTACCGATGACGACGGCGCGCCTAATGGCGCCGGAGAAGCCGGTTTCGAAGATGTCGGGAACGCCTCCGCCGCCGCCGAAGTGGGGACTCGGCGGCTCCGGAAGCCGGATTGGCTTGACTTGTTTGGATTGGAAGGAATTGAATTGGATTGGATTGGAAGTCTTGTACAGCAGTTGATCTAACTGGAATTTTTGGTTTTTACTTTATTTTATTTATTTATTTGAAGAGTAATTTTGGACTCGGTTTTGCTGCGTATAGAAGATTTTGGAAAGGAAAGTTAACGCAGCAAATCGGCTTTCCTCCTCCTTTTTGTTTTTTGTTTTTTGTTTTTTTTTTTTTTGTTGGCTTTTTTTTTTCTTTTAATATTTCGTTGTACTTTATTTTATTATAAAAATATCTTGTTATACTTCTACAACTTTAAAAAACAATAATAATTTACTAATAAAACTTTGTCTGGCTTCAATTAGTATTATTATTTTTTTAAAACTCATATCTAAAATAATTATTATAATTAAATAATATAATAATACTAATAATAATATTTAAATGACATGTAAGGAGGATTAGGTGTAAAACCGAGTTTTTTTTTTTTTTTTTCCAAAGATAAAAAGTATAATAATAATTTATTAAAATTCAGGGAAATTTTTTTTTTTTTTTTTGAGAGATTAGTTAGTTAAGTTAGAGCATGGAAAATCTAGTGTACTAATTCAGGGAAATTACAAATAGAATATCTAGTGTTTATACCATGTTTCTATGTGAGTTGCAAGCTTTTAGTTGTATCAATTAAATTCACAAACTTACAAACTTATGAAACCGTTTCAATTTAAAGCTTCCATCTATCTTTATTATACTCAAAAAAAAAAAAAAAATCATTGCTAAAATCTAGTGTTTCACGCAAGTAACTCAAATTTGATTTTTGGAATAGAAGTTTTTTTTTTTTTTTTTTTTTTTGGCACTTTCTCATGCTAAGCGAATTTTTATCTCTCTTAATGGAACTTTCTTTACATTTTTTGTTCAATAGTTATTAAATTGATTTATAAATTAAACAATCCCTACGTGAAATGTAGAGTTTTATTAACGATTTTCTATTTTTCTATGCTACTTTACTATGATGATATGGCGACGCGAGCAATTTTTGAAAAATAATAACATGATATGACAATTAGGACACCGTTATGACATGGATATGAAATTGGTATAGCACCCCAAAAGAAGTGTCCGTGCATCATAACTACTTTCTATCCAAAATAACAAAGATAAATAAAAAAGATGAGCAATAGTTTCAAATTGAAATAAACAAACATAAACAAGATTTTTTTCAAGTGAAACTTGAGCCGTTCATAAACAACTTAGTTTATTCACAACCCTAAATTGTTGCATCTCTCTCTATTCCCATAACTTTTTAGATCTCTGCCACCCCCCCCCCCCTTCTCTGAATCTGATGATCATGGCCACAGAAATTTAAAATGTAGGTTTGTTATTGAAAAGTTCAAAGAAATGGGTCCTAATGCTCTCTCTATTCCCCATAAATGTTAGGCCTTGAAGGGGATTTTCTTCTTCAATAAATGGGTTTTCATACACAGCAAAATTTAAAGCCTGATTCATTGTTCCTGACATCTAAGAGCCATGGATACAAGCTTGGCTGCAGTATAAGACTGTCAAGGCTACAATATAAGCTTCTGCATTAACATTCATCATGCTCTAGATTCTGCACCCTTGGATTTCTTTTTTGAAGGTTCCCCAGCTGTAGCAATATAGGCTTTAGTTTCAATATTCTCAACCGATTTTTGCTTCCCAAACTCCTCTGCCTTTTTTTGTAAAATAACCAGTCTAAGCAATTACATTAAAATAGAAAAGTCCTAGAAGTAAGATAAGCCAAGTCTCATGGTATCATGATCCTATATACCTTCAGAGACATGGCCATGGTTGCCATATCTTTATTATCATCCTCAGATTTTGTATCCATCTTTCTTGGTTCCTGAGATTTGTCAAATCAAAATTGATAAAAAGTCATTGGGATATAAAATTAAGTAAAGAGTTAGTCTCAAAATGTCAATAAAATGGTGACAATTTTTTAAAACATTTGAAGTAGTGGAGAAGGGATTCAAACCCTAGATTTCTTTGTTGGAAACACCAAGAGGAGCCATTTGACCTGAAGTTCATCAGCAATAGAATGAAGACGACTGAGTATAAAGCGCCTTAGAATACAATTTGTTTTCTGTGGTTTTCTCTGTCTGCTTCTCCTGTTTCTCTTGTCACTTCTTTGATGATTTCTTTTTCAGAGACATGATGAATTCTTCACTTGCCAATTGTTCATCAATCTAAAAATACCATAAATCATTATTTTTGACAAGTAATGGTGAAAAATATTAATAAAAATTGGCACACAATGTTCTATCTAAATACCATAGAAGGGAATCACATGAGGATCAAAACTCACCTTGCTAGGTTGTCGTGGAGGAGGGAAAGGTGTATATGTTTTCTTCTCTTTTAGTCTTAACCTTTTGTTTGACATTTTTCCTGAGTAAAAGTTATTAGGGAAATTTAAAATAGAGGAAATATTAAGGACAGAAGAAACTGCAAGAAATTGATTATATATATAATATATACAACAAAAAATGTAGTAGATGAAGTACTTCTTGAATTTCGGAAGAAACCTATCCCAGTTTTCGCGTGCAAGTGCTGGATCCTTTTCAAGTTCCTTCTTCATCATAAGAACCTAATCAGGAAGGGAGAGGGGGGGGGGGGGGGGAAGGGAAATAAACAGAGATTGAGAATGACAACAGATCCTCAGGTATAAATAACTGTCAACAGGTCTTCAAGGGAAAACACCAACTACAGTAGAAACATTGAGCCAGTCTATTCACCTTGATATGGTATTGTCTTCGCTTAACAAATCGCTCCTGCAAACCACTTCAAAAATTAGACCAAGGCCCAAGAATTGATTTAACTTTTACGATACTTTTAGCATTTTTGGTTATTTGTGAATGTTCAGCATTACAGAGACAGCTTTCACAAAGAAGGGCAAATTCTATATGAAATGCTTATTTTGTGAAAACCAGGTTTAAGGTTGAAAAACTACCTACTAGTAACCACCAAAATTGATTATTTTTCAGAGCTTAAAATGTACCTCCCCAGGGATGTCATTCCCAATCTGATAAATTGATTTTTTTAATTTTTGTACCTAGAAAAGCTTAAATATCAACAGGTAAGTCTAAAAGTGGTACAGATAAAACAAATTAGAGGATTCTAAGGTGGTTATTAGATTGTTTTGATGCATGTGTTTTAGGAGTTGAAGTTGGACAATTAAAAGTTCTATAAGGGAAGTTCTTAGCTTCCACTATGAGACTACATACAAGAATGCTCAAAACTATATTTGGGGAGGTTTTGACTTATCAAATATATATATATACACACACACACACACATACACACATACTTGTGGAGGTTTTGTGAGCAGTTGTGACTATGCATGATATGCACATGTATGCTTATTAGGTTCTTAGAAGTCGATGCCTTAAACTCTATGATTTTTATATTATTTCAAAATAATCTTTTTAGTCTTGAATATGAAAATTTGAAATTCAAACGATGTTTTAACCGCTCTCCCATATTTTAAGATGATTTTGCCCCCGTTTGGATTGAGCTTATTCCTGCGTTTGCGTTTTGCCTGCGTTTTGCCTTTTTTTTTTTTTTTTTTTTTTCAGGCGTGTGAGGGCGTTATCTTGCTACTGTGCGGCTACTGTTCACATGAACAGTAGCCGCAGTTGTTGACTTTTGTCTCTGAACAGTGCATTTGTGCACTGTTCACGGACCCACAAATTTCACTTTTTACTAACTTTTTCATTAAAAATGGGTCCCACGGCACTATTCACACATTTAAAAATTATTTTGCTACAGTGTTTTCAGTTTTCAGTTTTCAGTTTTCAGCTGTATCCAAACGGACCCTTTATGAACTTTAAAAATTTAATAAAAAATTCAATTGTTACAATTAGTGGGGGAGGGAGGATTTGAACCTTGGTTCTTCTTATGAAGAAGATCAAGCAATGCCACTAAGCTACAAGACTCTTGGCAAGATGATGCCACTAGTGAAAAAAACGAGTTTTTAACTAAGATTTCTATAAAGTTTGCACTGTTTAAAATTGTTTAAGCTTAGGTGATTTTAAATTCTTATTGCATGTTCTAAAACAGTACTTGAAATGATTAAAGAATGTTTTTTTGGTACTTGATTTAGAAAGTATAAACTATTTCATAAACTCTTTAGTCTTTATGTGTTCCATTATGTGTTCCATAAAGGGGTCAAGCATCAAATGTTTAATTCTTCAATGAAGGATTGAAGAATTATTCTTCATTGAAGAATTATTCTTATTATATAAATAATTTTACTAATGTCACCCCACCTCCCAAAAAAGAAAAAAAAATTATGGCTCAGTTCCAGTTACTTTAACTGAAATAGTTGGTCCTCAAGTGTGGACAGGAAGCTATAATTTTTTTATAATTCATGGTTATGGTAGTCAACAAAAGCAAGGCCCCGATTATTGCTTGGATTCTTTGCATCCTGTGACCAAGAGTTTAATAAATTGAGTACAAGACACTTGTAACTGGCACAAAAGAACTCAACCACTGGCTGTGGTAAAACATAAATTTTTTAAAGGCACTGGGAGTTCTGAAAATAAACAAAAAAGAAATAAACGGTCTCAACTATTAATGATAACTACCCTAAAGACGTATAACTAGTTCACACTGACCTTAACAAGTTCCACAGCAGTATAACTCCAGGCCCAACCTCCAGGACAAACTTCCTTAGATCCTGCTCTCCCCAGCTTCTAGGAACTTTACCAATGAACAAACGGTGCTTTGCTTGAGATGTTGAACATTTTATTTTTTTACCCAGGAGAGAGAGTTTACACAAAAGCATTCAACAATTGCAGCATTCATAAATAACAGCAAACGACCACAATAATAATAATAGAAACCTTAAAAAAGCTCTAAGGAATACTCATATTAATCTTTTAGCTAACAATAATAATTTTACATCAAATTCAATATTCAACTTGCCGTTAAGTCCTCAGCCTATGCGGGGAAAAAGGCAAATAATAAATGATGCGCAAAAGATTATGTTACCTTGAATTTAGTATTATTCAGCTCATCAATGGCTTTAGGAGCTAATTCTGCACTTCTAAAGGTCACAAATGCAAAGCCCTTGTTCTCACCAGAATCTTTGCCTTTCATAATCCAAACCTGTTGGCACAGACCAAAGTGGCATTGATATAAATCTTCACAAAAGCAACTTAGAAGATTGCATTATATAGAAATGGAGCTAACCTCTGTAACCTCCCCTATAGATCCAAAAAAAAGCTCCAAATCCTCCTCTGAAGCATGGAAGAAAATTAACCTTTTGCATACCAACTATTGCTAAAATGGAAAAGAAAAAAGAAAAAAGAAAAAAATAAAAAATAAAACCAGGAGAGTTTCCTTTATGAATACAGTGAACCTATTCAGCCAAAAAAATAATACGGTGAGATACTTTATATATACCTTCACTCCACATTCATATATCAAATCTCGAAGATTACAAAAAAGAAGAAGAAATGATATCAAGTCTAGCACCTACAAGTTGACTTACAGCTCATCCAATTTCTATGTATAATCTCAAATCATCTTGAATCTTCAATCAAATTAAATTTAAATTTTCAGTTTTTTAGTCAAGAAGTGACAATACTCACATTCAACATGGATAGCAAGTGTATAATTAAAAACCATCATAAATCACATAACTTTGAAATATTAAGAAATGCATTCACCAAAGAATCCAAAAATGGACATGAAAACAAAAGCAAATTTTAAATATATAAGGATATGGTACCAAATCCAACAATATAAATAAGCAAGAGAGACTGAGGCATTGCTGTCTACACAAAGGCCTTGAACTATTCAAGAGCACAAAGGTTATTGATATGTTCCAAAACATCAGAGGTATCAACCTTGCACATTACTGGGCATTTTATGCTAAGCAAAGCAGAAACTGTGCACCTAAAGCAAAAAAAATCAGATAGTTAAAATACAAGTATCATAACAACTGAAAACCAGAATGCAAGGCGGAAAGGAATCTTGGGCCTACCAATTATTTCAACCAGCTGCATTAAAATAAAATTTAAAAAAAAAAAAACAAATCAAATACTTATTTTATAATTAATAATGACAAAGTTCAGCAGCTTGATTTCCCTATGAATGAGCATTTACATTTAGAGAAAAAGAGAGAAAAAAGTGACAACGAGAGAAGATGTAACTAAAGAAGGAGACATACCTTGGCAATGAATGGTGTCCTGTGTCTTTGGGAACCATGAAAGATGAAGAAGATGAGAGTGAATAAGGATGATGAAGATGGCAAGTAGAAATGGAAGCTTCATCTTTATCCCAATTCTGACACATAGAAGGAATTGGGGGAGAGCTACATTTTCTGCTGGGTTTTGCTGTCTGAGTCAGATTTAGAGTATGTTTCTTCTTGTCCATTAGAGTCAGATTCCAGCACGTTCGTAATTTCTTCCATGGTTGAAAAAAATTCCATTATCTAGAAATGAAACAACACACAAGAGATGCATTCTACTTGGACTCCCAACCTTTTCATGAAATTGAAGTGATTTCCACGAATTACAAAAAGTTACAACATGCCTTTGACACTTTCTTCAAAAACTCTAACAAATCTACCCACAAATTGTTTTGACTTGTTAATTTCCTCTACCACTTCTGCGGGCATTATTCTTCAGCCTTCTGAGCAAGATATGTTGCTCTAGTTTGACCATCCTCACGATCCACTTTGGTTTTCCAATTTTAAACATAACATATTCCATTAATGTTCCAAATATCACTCCACATCCATAACCTATCGATACAGCTTGCCAACCAAACCCATTTTTAGACTCTAGGTTGTCTTCTTGTTGCAAGGTCGATGGTGGTGGTTGCTTTGTCTCATGGTTGTTGCATGTTCTTGTCAATGGAAATCCACATAATCCCAAGTTATCGATGTATGAATCATTGTTGAATGTATTGAATTGCTTCCCTGAAGGTATTTGTCCTATAAGTTGATTATGTGATAGCTTTAAAACTTCAAGCCATGGAAGATCTGCCAATTGCTTGGGAATCTCCCCTCTGAGCTTGTTGAAAGAGAGGTCTAACCATTCAAGATTAGTTAAATTTCCAAAAGATGATGGAATATAACCTGTAAGATTATTGTGAGAAAAGTTGAGCCCCTTAAGTGAATAAAGGCTCCCAATTATTAGCGAAATCTCCCCTATGAAACTATTGTTTGAAAAATCAATGGTTGTGAAGATAGTTTGGATTCTTTCCATCTCAATATACGACCCTTTTATCATCACATTCAAAGAATCATGATAATAATCATTTCTCATATCTCCCATATATTTCAACCCAACTTCTCCTTCATCCACCTTCATCATGGCTTTCAAATATTTGAAATATTTTATTGGCAAAGGACCATTAAACTCATTGTTAGAGATGTCTAGGATTCGCAAATTTGGGAAAGGAAATTTGGCCTTAGGATTGCCTATATGACCTTGAAATTTGTTTGATCTTATGACTAGAACCTGTAGTTTTTGAATACTTCCCAACCAATAAGGGAAGGTGCCATTTATCTTATTGTTTCCAAGATCTAGAACTTCTAAGTTTGTACAATTTTCCAAAGATCGTGGCTATGGCCCTTCCAATTGATTGCCATTAAGGTTAATATTCCTCAAATGGTTTCCCTTTGAAAATGTTGCAGGTGTGGTACCATTAAGGCTATTCATTCGCAAATCCAACACTGAGAGTACATTAGAGTGTACTAAACACTTTGGAATCATGCCACTAAAGTTGTTATGAGACAAATCTAGAACTTCAAGGGAACTTGCATTGCAAATTAAAGAAGGAATTTCTCCAGTTAAATTGTTATTGGAGGCAAAGAGATATTGAAGGTTAAGAGCATTTAACGTGGGCAATGTTCCTTGAAGCAAGTTGTTACGAAGATCAACAAAATAAAGGTAGGCAAGTCTAGATATTGACCTAGGAATGGAGCCTTGTAGGTTATTTGATGAGAGAGATAGAGAAGTAAGGTTCACAAGTCTAGATATTGAGCTAGGAATAGAGCCCTGTAGGTTATTTGATGAGAGAGATAGCTCAGTAAGGTTCACAAGTCTAGATATTGAGCTAGGAATAGAGCCCTGTAGCATATTATAGCTCAAACCAAGGCAATCCAAGGAATTATTATACTTGAATTCCCCAATCTCACCAATGAATTGATTATGATCAAGATATAATGTCACCAAAGAGGTCAAACTGAATAACCAAGATGGGAGTGTCCCATTTAGGAAATTTGAACTTGAAGAGAGATCAATTAGGAGATTCAAACCACTTACGTGATTAGGAAGGGGACCAACAAGTTGATTGGCGTCAAGGTATAAACCAAAGAGATTCGGCAAGTCAAATATTGACAACGGCAGCAAACCTGTTGAATCCACAATAATTAAAAACTGTCAGTTTGATGTGTCGGCCAAAAACACCTAAAATTTAAAAGTGGCAATTTTTGAATCTCACCGCTGAAACTATTATCTGACAAATGCAAAACAATAATTTGTGTGAGGGTTCCAATTGATGTTGGAATTGCCCCTGTAAAATTGCAACTAGAGATAAACAAAAACTCCAAGGACTTTAGACTGCCGATAGAATCAGGTAATTCTCCTGAAAAGTTTGTTGAATAGAGAGATAAGAGCATGAGGGAACTACTACTCCAATTGGACTTTGGAAGATAACCTTCAAGATCTGGATTATCCCCAAGATCAAGCGTTTGTATACATGGAAGGCGGAAGATGTTTATTTCGAGTGTTCCCTGCAAGTTACACTGACTGAGACTAAGAGTTGTCAAAGAGGAGGATAGATTCATCATCAAAGAATTAGGTGTAATGGAAGACATATTTGTCCCATCCAGAAGAAGTTCCGTTAACTGAGTTAGGTTACCAATGACTCTCTTCCAAACTGGTGTTTTGATTAATAGAAAATTGTAAGAAAGATCAAGGGAAACAAGCGAAGACAACTGGGAGATTTCATATGGGATTTCACCAGAAAAGGCAGAATGAGATAAGTTAAGATGAGTCAAACTCTGAAACCTGCCAAACTCAGATGAAATTAGGGAGTGAGAGAAGTAATTCCCAGCTAGATTCAAGGACCTGAGATGGCGAAGAAGGAAGAGGGTACTGTTGGAATGAATGGAGCCATTAAGCCAACTGCAAGTAAGGTCAAGGGCAATGACATGGCGAGTGGAATTGTCACAGACGACACCATCCCAAGTGCAGCAGTCCTTATCCTCCTTCCAAGACCCTGTCTTTGGATAAGAATAACCACAGTAAGAAGTGATACTATCGACAGAAAGAGAGTGATTAAAATGGAGTAGAGCAGAGCATTGGGAGTTTGAAGACAAGGAAGAAGAAAAGGGGAATTGAGAATGGAAGAAGAGCAAGGAAAGTAGTAGACTGAAATACTTCCAACTTAAACAGTTGCCCATTTTGATTTTGATAATTGATACCCTTAAAACAAAGCAAAAGACGCAAATATTTTGTGATTTTATCAGTGAGGCATGCGATGGGATGAATATTAGGATTCACATTTATATAGGTCGCCAAGTCAATCAAAGTCTTCTATCTTTTTTTCAATTTATTATTATTATTTTTTTAAGTCAATCAAAGTCTTTGAATTATGAAACTAAATTGATATTGCGAGTTTGTTATTCGACAGTTTACGTATTACGTGGTCTACTTTGATCAAATATTCTCATTAATTAAAAAAAAGGTATTTTCAATTCCAAGAATCATTCATTAGTCATTGGCAAAAAGCTATCAAAAATTTTGGACCTCACAGTGATAAAGTATCTTATACGTTAAATGCATAAGACCTACATGATATTGATATGTAGGCCCCATAATGTATTAACGATATACCTCACTATTGTGATAATATAAGTGCTACGTCTACAATATTTTTACAATATATCCTAGGTGTCAAGTTGTTACAGGTTTTTAATCTGAATCTACAATTGAAATTACTTTTTTGCCTACTAATAATAATCTGCCACCTAAGATTTGTTGTGAAAGTATATGAAAATATTGTAAACATAGCATCTCTCATGTGGTAAACTATCTTACATGCCCAAAATATAAGACCTACATGTTATTGACATGTGGGCCCCATAATGAAAGCTATTAATGATAGACGTCAGCATTGTGATAAGAGAAGTACTACGTCCACAATATTTTTACAATAAATCCTACTTGGCAAGTTGTTACTGGTTTTTAATTTGAATCCACTATTGAAATTATTTTATTGACCATGATTTGTTATGAAAGTAATAACCTACTAGCTATGATTTGTTATGAAAGCGTTGTAAAAATGTTTTGAACATAACATTTCTCTTGTGATAAAGTATCTTATATGCTTGATATATAAGACCTATATGATGCTGACATTTGGGCCCTATAATGGAAAGCTATTACTGACTATTAGATTAACATTTATATGATTCTCAAGAAAAAAAGATTAACATTTATATATTCTATCAAGCTAATCAAAGTCTTCTATCTTTTTTTATACACTTGACTTATAAGGTCTATATGATGCTAACATTTCGGCCCTACAATGAAAAGTAATAACATTTATATATGCTGTCAAGTTAATCAAAGTCTTCTATCTTTTTTTATACGCTTGACGTATAAGACCTATATGATGCTAACATTTGGGCCCTACAATGAAAAGCTATTACTGAGTATGATGCGATGATTACTCCACAAAAATAAGTGCTTGTAAGATGTGGGGGGCAATGGCTGAGATTTAAGTCTTCAGAAAGGAATTTCACACACATATACACTTTTTTTTAGAGAGTTTCAACTTATGGCGTCTGCTCCTGATGATAGCTCTTTATCATCAGATCAAGACATCAATCAATTTTTGGTGTAGGCGGGGATTAAACCCTAGATCTCTTATTCAATCATTAGACATTTTACCAATTGAGCTAACTGGAACCCACTACACATATATACTTAGATTAGGTTAGAGTAGAATTTCTATTTTGTATATATATATATATATATAATAAAAAAAATTTTATATATGTTGCCAAGTTAATCAAAGTCTTCTA
The DNA here is from genome assembly GCA_023736055.1 of Quercus glauca. Lineage (NCBI taxonomy): Eukaryota > Viridiplantae > Streptophyta > Magnoliopsida > Fagales > Fagaceae > Quercus > Quercus glauca. The sequence goes on along the minus strand of CM043315.1, from coordinate 49,690,176 downwards.
TCTTTCTTTCATTTTTTTTTTTTTAAGTCAATCAAAGTCCTTAAAATATGAAGCTACATCAATATTTTAGCTTTATTATTCAACCATGACTTGTACATGATCTTGATCAAATATTCTCATTCATTTAAAAAAAGAAAAAGAAAAAAAAGAAGCTATTTCCAAGATCACTCATCAATCAAAATTGGTAAAAAAGCTATTAACGATGGATCTCACCATAGTGAGAAAGAATCTGATGGATCTCACCATAGTGAGAAAGAATCTTATACGCCTAGCATATAAACTCTATGTGAGATTGACATGTGGAACCCATAACCATGGGGCCTACATGTCAGTCTCACATAGGTTGTATACGCCAGGTGTATACAAGATTTTCATCATTAATGTTCTTCTTCTTCCCTTTTTTTTTTCCTCCTTTAGGAAATATAGAACTTTATTGCATTTTCCAAAAATAATGTAAAGTTACTGAGAATAAAAACTTAATGGGTTCGGGTGACGTATTTAGGGCATTTGTTAATGGATCATTTAAGAAAATTTTTGATACCACATTCATGCGAAATATAAAAAGTTGTCAAAATAGTAACTTATTTTCATTTTTCCATTAAAAGTTTCTAAATAAATTCTATAAACTAATGCCCTTAATACATCCGTTAACTTTTCCCTTATTGAATTAAAATAACCTTGGCTGCTCACACCTCAACAATGCCAATATCAGGCTAGCAAACCAAATAACCTCATATCGTCTAGCCAATACCAATTCTTCTTATGCATATCTCTGTAACGCTATTACATAGAAAGTTTATAGAAATTTCAATTGTTGAAAATTACATTTCCCTTTTTGAATTCGTGTTAATTTGCATAGGTATTATTTTTGCTACTATTCTTTTGTTCCTACTATTTATTGCTAAAGAAGAGGAAATATAATAGTCACTTTTCATCGGTGGCAGAGTTAGGATTTTAATTCAAGGGAAGCAAAATTAAAGACAAGATTGAAAGCAAAATTAATTAAAAAATTATTAATTTACATTTATAAAAATAAATAGCCAATTATATAACAATGTAGTCATCATACAAAATGTACAAAATGTAATATAAGTGTAGACTATAACATATTTTTCATACATAGGTTAATTTACTTAACTTCCTTCAACGATATTTTAATGATTTAAAGGAATGGAAATTAGTAAAGGAATGGAGATTTAAGGTTTGTGTGGGTATATATTTTTGTGGGTACTTGACTCCACACAAAGGATATTGTATACGCTTTGGGGAGCCAGGCCCTCACGTTTTTGTCCTCGTCCCCGAGTGCAAGCGTTCACCCCTTGAGGCAACTTAGTCCCACATCGGTTAGAAGTCCCTCCCACTAACCCTTTATATGCTTCTGGAGCTTGAGTTAATGTACCACTACAAGCTCCAGAAGCATATAAAGGGTTAGTGGGAGGGACTTCTAACCGATGTGGGACTAAGTTGCCTCAAGGGGTGAACGCCTGCACTCGGGGACGAGGACAAAAACGTGAGGGCCTGGCTCCCCAAAGCGTATACAATATCCTTTGTGTGGAGTCAAGTACCCACAATTTTAATGATCTAATCCGCATTGCCCCGCATCGTTCCGCACTTTGGCAAAATTGGCTCGTGGCTTTTTTCGTTTTTGTGTTCCTAAAGTCATTCCATGATTTTAGAGGAGGTTCCCAACAAGCGGTTCGGCATTCCAAGCGTTTTTGAATTTTTTATGATTTTTCTTATTTTCTGGCTTCCGAAAATCATAAAAATAAAATATGTTGAATTTGGCCTCCAAATTTAATAGGTTGAAGTTTCGATTTTTCTTAGCATGTGTGAAAAAAAATCAGGGCAAGACTCCAAGAATTGCTCCAAAAAAGACCCATTATTCCTCCTCAACAAATCAATGTTTCCTGATAACAGAGCGGATTTTTTCCTGAGCGCTCTTTAGAGGGCTACTTTGAGTTGAAATGTAGTGAAAAATATGAAATTTATTGACCTTAAAAAATGTTTTATTTATTTATTTATTTAAAGTTAGAAAGCTTTATTGATTTATAAGTTATAAGTTATAACTGAAGTACATAGTAGAGCATCAACACATTTTTTTTACGAAGTCAGCAATAACAGTGGCACTTAAAATTCCCATCCATGGCTACATATTAAAAGACCATGATCAAAGCCCTTGAAGGACATGAGATAAATTTCACTTTCCACGCAAACCATGAGCCCATGATTAAGATTGCATCACTTTATAAAAGTTCTTATTATCACGTTCAAATTACAGTCAAATATTGCAAAATTTTGAGAAAAAACTAGCCATTTTAATAGCACTCAATAACCACTGAGCATTCTTAGTGTGGTGGTCATTTCACAAGTACAAGTGCTTGTGGGGTGTGAAGGGCAAGGGTCAGGATTCAAGTCTTCAAAAAATGTTTATATATATATACACTTAAATTAGACTAAAGTAGAATTTCTATTTTGTATAAAAAAAAAAAGAAAAAAAAAAGAAAAAGAAAATAGCACTCAGTAGAAAGGACTTTTGCACTCCAAATATGTTGTAACATGGGAAAATAGAATATCAATTGTTATGAAAGATCACAATTCACAAGTGCTGTGAGTCATATTTATTTAATAACATGATATTTATCTCTATATCTCTCTTTATATATATATTTTTCCCACTAATCTAGGAATTGGAAACCAAAATGAGAATTCAAAAAAAAAAATGAATTAGCAGATTTGATGTATAGTTATCTCTCGGTAAAGAAAATTTATTTTGTATAAAATGATACCACCTCATTTGTATCAAAATCCAATAAACAAAAGACATGTGTGCAAAAATAACTACCCACTAACGCATGTTTTTCAATTGTTAGTGGGTTAGTAATTTTTTGTTGACATGTCTCATACTTATTAGATTTTAATACCACTAACATGATATCAATTGATACCAAAATCTAAAAAAATCTTTGGGTGAGGTGGCAAAAAGATCTAAACTCCTATTTTAAAGGAGTTCCCCCCCCCCCCCCCCCCCCCCTCCTTCTCTCAATCTCTTATTTAGGGTTCGTGTGTGTTTAATTGTTGAATGTAAATGTGCAGTCCTAATGACATATGTAAGGAATTGAAGAGGCAGACAAACAATGTTGATGATGTCCTCAATGTTCTTGAAGAAATAGAGTTTTACTTGTTTACTAAACAATCGAACATAAATAAGTTTTTTTTTAGTCGAACTCAAATTGTTCTTAAGCAACTTAGTTTATGCACAACCCTAGACTGAGTCCCCCCCCCCCCCCCCCCCCCCCCCGGTCCCCTAGAATCTAATGATTGTGTTTAGAAGATTTATTTTCATTTTCTCATGGAATTTTCTTTCGTTACATTTTTTGTTCAATAGTTGTCAAATTGATTTATAATAATAATAAAAACCCCCTAAGTAAAATGCAAAGTTTATTCAACTATTTCTTACTTTTCTATGCTATTTTATTATCCAAAATAACAAAGATGGACAAAAGTTTCAAATTGAAACAATTTCATAAGTAAGGGGGTTTCTTTAACAAATTAAAAACTTGGAACTTTTTTTTATTCTATAAATCTGATAGCTATAAAGGGGAAGGCTTAATGGAGGACTTAAACCCTAAATATCTCCATTAGAAATACTAGGAGGTGTCAATTGAGTTACAAGATTTTTAGCAATTTGGAACCTAATTTGAAGCATAGTATCTAAACTTTGAAACTTTTTATGTAATTTTTCTTAAAAACAAATAATGAAAATTTTTATTTGAGTTTAAATTAGAGTAATACTAAATAATTTTAAGAAGTAATTACACTCTATCCACCTATGATTCAAGACAATTACAAGTTGCTTACTTGTAGTTTGAAAAATATTACTTTACACAAGTTGCCTCCGTCATGCTTCCATAATCCACTCTATCTAGTGGTTAAAATAGACAAAATATTTTAGAGGATTTACAATTAGCATGTATCACATCATAAATGTGAGTTGAGAGAACACCATTCACCATGTTCCGGGAGTACTTAAGAATTACTCTTGGGTGAAAGTAAGCTAAGCTCACTTGCTAGGCTAGATTGATTGATAAATGTTACATATTCACAAGCATGTCCTTTTAAGAGGGAAAAAAAATTGATATTTGATTTTGTATTTTCAAAATGTGATTTGTGTGTTTCATACGCCGTAAACAAGTCTAAGTTAAATTGAGTACTAAAAGTTTGAGATTAGATACCATAAGGATGTGGTGTAAAACCTAAGTTTTACATTCTCTAATTCCAACATGTCACATCATCATATCTTATATTAAAGAATAGACACAACTACACTCAATCAATTCTAATACCCATATCACCCTAAAAAAAAAAAAATTCTAATACCCATATGAAAATCCAATCCAATTAGGAGTTTATTGAGATGTTATCTAGGTGTAGTAGGATATATTAAGTTTTAAGTAAAAAACTGATGTGGCAATCTCTTATTAAATGGTGTATAACATGAGTCAGACTCTAAAAGTTTAAGCTTGTTAATTTAGTTTTATTTCAAACACAAATCGTGCTTGAGCTCATCACCAAACAAGATTATATGTTTAATCATGATTCATTTTCAAGTAGAACAAACTCGAGTTGTTTATGAACTGTTTAATTACCTTATTCTATTTGTATATATAGTAAAACCATGAACAAAATTTTCTACCCCTACACAAATCAATGATTTTTTTGACTACAAGTACAAATTTTTGAATTTTTACTACGGATATACTGTTTATATTATTAATAAATTACAAATAATAACTTAATATTATATGAACTTATTTATAAATTTATACAATCTACTATCAAGTTATATGAGTATATTTTTAGAAAAGTATACATATAAAAATATATATTATATATGATTAAGTTGAGCTTTGTGTTTAGGAGCGTGTTCACGAACAAATTATTATGTTTGACCTTAGCTCATTTAATATTTGAAAGTTGAAACTAAACTTGGGCTTGAGCTTTACTCGTTTACTAAACAAACAAACATAAACAAATTAATTTTTTTCCGAGCCGAACTCTTCATAAACAACTTAGTTTATTAACAACCCTAGACAGCTGCATCTCTCTCTCTCTCTTTTCCCATAACTTTTTAGAGTCGCCCCGCGCCCCGCCCCCCCCTTTTTAAATCTGATGATTGTGTCTTCAAAATTTAAAATGTAGGTTTGCTATTGAAAAGTTCAAAGAAATGGGTCCTGATTCTCACTCTATTCTTCATAAATATTAGGGCCTGAAGGGGATTTTTTGCATTACTAAATAGGTTCTCATACACAGCTAAATTTAAAAGCCTGATTCATTGTTCTTGACATCTAAGAACCATGGACACAAGATTGGCTGCAGTATAAGACTGTCAGTCTGTCAGACTGCTGCAATATAAGCTTCTGCATTAATATTCATCATACTTTAGATTCTGCACCCTTGGATTTCTTTTTTGAAGTCGCCTGCCCCAGCTGCAGCAATATAGGATTCAGCCTCAATATTCTCAACCGATTTTTGCTTCCCAAACTCCATTGCCTTTTTTCTGTAGAATAAGCAATATAAGCAATTACATTTTATTTGATAATCAATATAAGCAATTACATTATAAGCAATATAAGCAAGTGTCATGATATCATGATCCTATATAGACATGGCCATGGCTGCCATATCTTTATTATCATCCTCATATTTTGTATCCTGCTTTCTTGGTTCCTGAGACTTGTCAAACCAAAATTGATAAAGAGTCATTGGGATAGAAAATTAAGTAAAGAGTTGGTCTCAAAATGCCAATAAAATGGTGAATTTTTTTTAATACATTTAGATTGGTGGAGAGGAGATTCGAACCCTGGATGTCTTTGCTGGAAATACTAGGAGGAGCCATTTTAATCCGAAGTTCATTGGCAATATAATGGAGACGATTGGGTATAAGCGCTTTAGAATACAACCTCTGGGGGAATAAATGCAGCTTCTCTTTTTCTTTTGTTTTCTACGGTTTTCTCTGCTTGCTTCTCCTGCTTCTCTTGCCACTTCTTTGATGATTTCTTCTTCAGAGACATGAAGAATCCTCCACTTGCCAGCTGTTCATCAATCTGAAAATACCATAGAGCATTATTTTATTTTATTTTTGATAAGTAATGATGAAAAATATTAATATAAATTGGCATACAATGTTCTATCTAAATACCATAGAAGGGAATCACGTGAGGATCAAAACTCACCTTGCTAGGTTGCTGTGGAGGGAAAAGTGTATATGTTTTCTTCTCTTTAGTCCTAGCCTTCTTTTGTTTGACATTTTTCCTGAGTAAAATTTATTAGAGAAATTTAAAACAGAGGAAATAATAAGGACAGAAGAAACTGGAAGAAATTGTTTATATATATATATATATATATAACATATACAACAAAAAATGTAATGGATGAAGTACTTCTTGAATTTTGGAAGAAACCTATTCCAGTTTTCTTGGGCAAGTGTTGGATCCATTTCAAGTTTCTTCTTCATCATTAGAACCTAATCAGGAAAGAGAAAATAAGAAAAAGAGAGAGAGGCGGGAGGGGGGGTGTGGTTGTGGGGGGGGGAGGGGGAGGCGATAAACAGAGATTGAGAATGACAACAGATCCTCAGGTGTAAATAACTGTCAACAGGTCTTCAAGGGAAAACACCAATTACAGTAGAAACATTGAGCCAGTCTGTTCACCTTGATATGGTATACAGGATGCATTTTATTTAGTATGCAGTCTTCCACAATCCTTCTCATTTGCTTTAAACCTTTAAAGGAGCCCATAGCAGATGCTGTATTGCCCTCTAAATTTACAATAAAAAAGTGGAAGCATTCATTTCATGATTCTGCACTCTGAAGTTCGCACTAAGGGGTGGGGAAACAAAGAATGGTATTGGTCGCAACTGCATATCAAAGAACAGTAACAAAAGTAACAATTACCTGAACGAGAATATAGCTGAACACTGTTTTTCCATTCTATTGCTCTCTCTCTCTGTCTCCTTTTCTTTCTTTTTATTTTTTATTTATTTTTTTATTTTTTTATATGTGTTGGGGGGTGGGGGGATAATAATCAACTGTACTCACACCGTACCCGCCCTTAAAGTGGAAGAATTGGGAACCACAAGATATTGTCTTCACTTAACAAATCGCTCCTGCACACTTCTTCAAAAATTAGACCAAGACCCAAGAATTGATTTAAATTTTACGATACTTCTAGCAATTCAGGTTATTTGTGAATGTTCAGCATTACAGAGACAACTTTCACAAAGAAGAGCAAACTCTACATGAAAAGCTTATTTTGTGAAAAAAACAGGTTTAAGGATGAAAAACTACCGGCTAGTAACCACCAAAATTTATTATTTTTCAGAGCTTCAAAATGTACCTCCCCAAGGATATCATCCCCAATCTGACATAGCGATATTTTTAATTTTTGTATCCAGAAAAGCTTGAATATCAATAGGTAAGTCTTAATGTGGTACAGAAACAACAAATTGAAGGATTCTAAGGTGCTTAATAGAGATTGAGAATGACAACAGATCCTCAGGTGTAAGTAACTGTCAACAGGTCTTCAAGGGAAAACACCAACTACAGTAGAAACATTGAGCCAGTCTATTCACCTTGATATGGTATTGTCTTCAATTAACAAACCGCTCCTGCAAACCACTTCAAAAATTAGACCAAGGCCCAAGAATTGATTTAAATTTTACGATACTTTTAGCATTTCGGGTTATTTGTGAATGTTCAGCATTACAGAGACAGCTTTCACAAAGAAGGGCAAATTCTACATGACAAGCTTATTTTGTGAAAACCAGGTTTAAGGTTGAAAAACTACCTACTAGTAACCACCAAAATTGATTATTTTTCAGAGCTTAAAAATGTACCTCCCCAGGGATGTCATCCCCAATCTGATAAATTGATATTTTTAATTTTTGTATCCAAAAAATCTTAAATATCAATAGGTAAGTCTAAAAGTGGTACAGATAAAACAAATTAGAGGATTCTAAGGTGGTTATTAGATAGTATTGATGCATGTGTTTTAGGAGCTGAAGTTGCACTATGAGGCTACACACAGGAATGCTCAAAACTATATTTGCGGAGGTTTCAAACAATGTTTTAAACGTTCTCCCATATTTTAAGATGATTTTATGAACTAAAAAAAAAAAATCAATTGTTACAATAAGTGGGGGAGGGAGAATTTGAATCCTAGTTCTCCTTATTAAGGAGATGAAGCAATGCTACTAAGTTACAAGGCTCTTGGCAAAATGATGTTCTGAAACCATTTTTAGTGAACAAACGAGCTTTTAACTAAGTTTTCTATAAAATTTTGCTATTGTTCAAAATTGTTTTAAGCTTAGGTGATTTTAAATTCTTATTGCATGTTCTAAAACAGTACTTAAAGGGGTCAAGCATCAAATATTTATGCTTAATTTATATCGAATTGTGTTCTTTTTAATATACGAACATGTTTCAGATAAATTCTTTAGATATAGAAAATTATTTATATCTCATGCAAAGATTGTTTGATTAATGAAATATGATGTATAAGACTACATAATGTGCTACATCTCTTGCCCCTTTCAGACTCAAGTCTCCCTAAATTGGCTAAATGATCCACAATCATGCCCTGGGATCACAGGGAGGAATGTGCCTGGTTTGGCACCAAAGAGTGCTTTATAGCAGACTTGCAACAATCTTGTGTGAAATGGCTGAATCTTGTGGGTTTGGAGGTGAAGAAAGAAAGTAATCCAAACCCATTTTGGTGCTATAAATTTACCAAATATGGATCAATTTGCCATGGCCAATGAGCTCTAGTTCAATTGGAATCTCTTCTCCCTCTAAGTTTATGGAGGGTGAGGTAATGGGCTCAAGACCCATTGTGTGTGTGTAACTTAACGCTTCAAAAAAAAAAAAAATATAGCTTCTCTATCACATGGAATATTTGGCTAATGGATTTAAGATAACAAATCTGGCTTTACATGGAAATCTTGCCAGGCTCAAAAATGCCTTCATCCAAGTCATAGCAAGTTCCGTAAAACAAATAAATATTTAGCTTCTTTTCTAATACTCTAATAACTAAGAGATTGCATTCGGAAGATATCCAAAGCATATAGGCAAAATGAAAATGGACAATGGACACCAAAATAACATGCATAGCAATGGCTCCATCCTCCCAAATATACTAATAACTCTAAAAAAAAAAAAAAAACATTCAAGAAGGATTTGTTATGCACATTCTTTATTAATAATTTCTAACATAGTCAGCATGTAGCACAAAACACATAAGCTTCAGGTTATGTATAATATACCTTGTTGTCAATGTTGCACCTCTAAATTACTTCTCATCAAAACTGTCCACATAATAAATATGTAAACATTAAAGATAGAAGTGTTCCAAATTTATTGTCAATCAGTGGAGCCCCTCCCTTTTTTTGTGAATTTGGATGCTGGATTGCAGTGCATTTATTGGCAGAAACAGAACATCTATAATTAATAGGAAAAATTGTTTGATTAATACATTTTACTTTGTTATCTGTCGTCTAAGAATCCTTAACCTATTGATAACATAATTTCACAAACACTGGAAAAACAGGTGAGTCCTCGTTAAGATTGACAGGGCACCAATCATAGATTATCCTGTGTGTGTGTGTTTATGGTCTGTAAGATATTACACATAACTTGCAATTGGTCTGGTTTCTACATGTTGGCTAATATATGTAGTGTGTTGTTTACACTATACCAAAGGTATATTTGATATCACTCTCAAGAAATTTTGGTTTCACAAAATATGAGAACGCTATATTCTTAGGAATTTGACAGGAATGTTACATGGAAAACTAGATGCGGGAATCTCACATTACCAAGCACCTAATTCCAGGAATCTAAGTTTCGAGAATGCTGATTTTCAAAGGAATAATAGTATCCTACGAACCCAATGACACCTAAAAATAATATTCAAACAAAAAATAAAATAAAACTAATTAAAAAAAAACCCACAAAGTTTAAACGAAAATATAATTGAGATATTAACAAGATCTTAACATGATAGAATATGCAAGACTCTGCACCCAATACCTATTTAGTTACTAAGAAATTAGATATCTCCTTAGTTATTAAGAAATATGAGTCAACAGATAACAATAATTTGAAGCAATTTAAGAAATCATACCCTATTGTGGACCAAGTTGCCCAGTCTTGATGATGTCACATTGCATTTCATTGTCCAGTATTTTTATTCCCTACTATCAAATGTTGTATAAAAGAGCAAAAAATTACCAACAGATAAAAACTAGCCAAAATAAAATATTTGTGTCACAACTCACAATAGAGTTTCTACTAATATGGTATCAAAGGAAAGAGTCAAGCAAAATTACTTTACATATTGCACTCTCAAGACTTGTCATCAAAGAAGTAATAATAATGTAAGGGGGAGGGGCGGGGGGTTGGGGAGACATCATCTCTCTAACAATTTCACACCTTTGAAAGGCTACAGAAATTTCATACAGTATAGACTTGAAAACAAGAGCAAAAAAAAAGGTCAAAAGTTGTACCTGATGAACAGGAAAACTTCTTAACAAAAGCTTAATAAGATCCCTAGCCTTAATGAGAATATATGGGTCCCTGGTCTTTCTGGTTGTTGAAACTGTCATCCTGACCAACATGAATCATACAACATATTAGAAAAACATATATACATTAGTAATGATAACAATAATTCACATTTGGCTCATATCTAGCAACTGGTAATCAAATTAATTTTCAATAAACATACAAATACATAGAAAATTCCCTTAAAAAGCAGTAATTCATTTGTCAAAAATAATTAATTAAAAAAAGAAGAAGAAACATACAGAAACTTACCAAATTAAGTTTACATGAAATGCCATACTCTTTCAAAGAGGATTTCACAGTTGGCCAGACCTCTTGCAAGTACTTCTCTGCACAAAGCAATTGAGAAACCAGAAACCTAAAATCAACCAAATACACCAGAAAAAGAAAAATAAAACAAAAATGAACCAACTGCTAATTTAGATTTGACCTCTATATCGAGGGAAGAGAGTGGAGAAAGAACTGACTTCAAGCATTTCGGTTTCATTCCAAGACAGGTCGAACTTTGGCTGCTGTGAAATGTCGCCATTGTTCTCATGCTCCATCGCCCAATTCATCTTTTCTTATCTGGACAACTATAATTTTGCATTCATAATGAAATTATATATAAAATTAACTGCAAGTTCCATCCACTAATTCTCTTGACAAAACCAATCAAGCCACTTGAAGAAAAAAATAATATTAGGAAGTACTATCGAGTGACCGAAAATAAATTGGTTAGGCTGGTGGAGCCAACTAGTACGAGAAGTCAAACGGTTAGTGGGTTTTGTGCATATATAAAACTTTTTTTTTTTTTTGGTTGTATAAATGTATAAAACATTTTAGAACTACCTAGACCCATTTTAAATACGAGTAATTTTCAATCTCAATCAAATTATATACTTTTTTCTTTTTGGTAAAGGTGATATTTTGTGATTCGCATTAAAGAGAATGATATTAGAATTAAGTCTATATAAAAGTAACGTTACTTCAATCACAATTTGTTTCGTTAACAATTGTGAAAATTTTATACACATACATTATTCTTTCAATCCTATGAGGTTCTTGATTAACATGCCCCTACTACCATGACTCGATGAGTGATTGGCATTGTGGTTTTGGACAAGGGTGCTTATCTCGTCTTGGGTTTAACCGACAATTTATTATTGGATAATATTAGGGATATATGTGTGCTGATTTTTATTTTTATTTTTATTTTTTTTAAACCCAATCTAACATTCCAAGGTTGAGAAATCCCCAAACCAACCTATGACAATTTTAAAACTAACTCAACCTATCCATTAGGAAATAAGATGGGCCATTTAGCTAGGGCTACTAAAAAATTTTGAGCTTTCACTCAACTATTTAAGAAAATTCAATGAATTCATTTAAAAATGGGTGAATAGATTTTTTAAAACTCTACAGTGTAGTGCATTTTTTTTTTTTTTTGGGGAAAAAAAAAACAATAAATCAAATTTAAATACTTCCAAAGTTTAAAGTTGTTATAGCAAATGTTTAGTTATCTTTTTTTTTTTTGATACGAAATGTTTAGTTATCTTATGACATACCTTTAGCAAAACTACTAGTTGAATTTATATGCATTGATTATTTAGGGAACAATAAATTTATTACTCAATTTTTCGCAACTACTTATGCAATCTATTGTGATTGGTGTATAAAAAATGGAATTAGTGATGGTCTAGTAGGCACAAGTGAAAATGATGTTGCTTTAATAACAATTTATCATTTTATCAAATTATAGAAAAGATTATAAAAATTTTAATGTCTCTAGCATTGTTCTTTGTGGCTCAATCCATGAGGAGGGAAAGCCCAGGCAATGAAGCGCTGCTCTTGTTACTGACAAGACAAAGATATTGAAGGATCGACAATTGGAGATTTCTATCTAGTTTCTTTGGCATTTTTGTAAGCAAATGTGAGTATTTTTGAAATGAAGAGACATACAGTGGTTGTTTTCATGAGAGAATGCAGTTTTATGGGGATGTCCATTCTTTGTGCAGGATCTGAGTCTACAATCATGGTTGAAAGGGACTGTGCTCCTTTTTCTTCCTTTTTTTCCTCTTTACTAAGCACAACAACTTGACTCTCTCCACATGGGGATTTGGTTGAAGATATAAAATGGGTCACCATTTCTTTAGAGATGTTTATTTTAGCTTTGTAAATCCTTTATGTAATCATGTTGTTCATGTTCTGGAAAACGAAGCTTTAATAAAATGTAATTCTCATATAATATGGGTTGAAAATTGTCCTAGCTAGCTTCCATTTGCCTTGTGCACAAATGGGTATGATTTAATTTGGTATTAAAAAAGCTAATCAGAGATTCGGAAACGGTTTTGTTACCTTTCCCAAGTCCAAAACTCCAACTGTTTTCCATGATGCATAGTGCTAAAGAGCTGTCCCCTAAGTGCAACATAGATCCATGCCCTTTAAAGATTCTCATCATTATCCCTTCTAATAAGTGTACCTTCTTCTTTTTTTTTCCATAGATCTTGATAAATATGGCATCCACTCCAAGATATTGTTCGTTGTGTCATCTCTTTTTTTATAACAATAAATTTTACCAATTGAGTTAATTGAAACTCACTGTTCTAAATACATTTAAATGTAACCTTTTGCCGAATATTTATTTACTTATCTATTGAAACTTGGTTAATATATAGTAATTTTATTTAGAAAATGTGAGATTTAAGAAATACAAATACTCCAAAATCCCCATTGTGTTCACATGCTGCACATCTTTAAATAGATAAAATATGCATATAAAATAAATAAATTATATCTAAAGATATATATTAATGAGTTAATTAATTGTCATATCTCTACCGTATCATGTTTTAATTTTTCAAAATTATTATGTCATGTTTGTATCAATGTTGGTGCTTTTAACCTACCAAGTCCATTCTTAAAAGATAAGAATTGACCAAGCCAAGCAAGTGTGCAATTTCGGGAGTGATTATATTATACCCTATCCATATGGCATTACATTTGAAATGCAAAGCCTTTTGTACAGCCTGAACCCCAAATTGCACAGCCTTTTGTATTTTGATTTGTATACCTCGTTATTGCTTTATAGGCTTGTAGCACAGCCTAAACCAAATTCACCAGGTTAAATGCAAGCTGAGGAATCTAGTAGTCTTTTCCTCAACCATCTTAGTTTTAGTACATTTAACTTATATTTTCCCCCCATCAATCTTGAAAAGGAATGTGATGAATGAAAGAAAAGGGATAAAATTTTTTTTGAGATATGGTGCAATACGCCAATACCATTCAAGGATTGACGGGAATTTTAATTTTAAACTGAATCCATAGATTGGAAAAGGACATGCCATAAAGTTCAGCGAGTTTATAATTTCTATCTCATTACTCTTAGCTGGTTATGAATTATGATGCTAAACGACTTATAGCCAATTTTTAGAAAGAGGAAGTTTGCCTTGAATGCTATTGCTGATTTCATATTACCATAAAGAGACCCTCATTTATTTTTTTTATTTGGTATAATTACCATCTAGAGGGACTTTCTAATTTCTATAGATGAGGGTTTCTCTTTCTTCATAAAAGAACAAAGAAGAAGAAGAAAAAGAAAAAAAAGACCTTCATTTATAGAATTTAGAAAGTCTCTTTGAAGATAATTTTTTGAAAAAGCAACATAAAAAAAAACCGTAATTAATGACCAATTGACAAATTTAGATACCTATGAATGTAAAGGGAATAAAGAGTGCTACTCAATATAAAACATGGATTTTGCTAATGTGTGCCCACATTAAACTATCTATTTTTGGAAATATTTTCTCGAGAATTAAAAAAGTATTGACAGTTTTTTCAATTCTCAAGAAAATGTTTCCAAATATAGATGGCTTAAGGGCACACATTAACCGGACCCATGAAACATTTATCAGAAACTTGATGTTTGCAGGGAGCACCTTTTCAGGAGTCCTATTTGAGAAAGATATTCTGACACTCCCACAGCTTTGAAGAACACTGAGCAAATAAGTTGTTAACTGCTTCGCGAGGTTAGCACCATAACGACATTGCCCTATATTGGATGTGTTTGGTTTAGCTTTTTGAAACTTGGCTTTTTGAAAAGGTGAAGTTTTCAAAAAGTGCGGTATAAAATTGGGTTTTTTTTTTTTAAAGCTAAGTGTTTAGTAAAAACTATTAAAAAGTGTTTTTGGAAAAAGCTGAGTGTTTGGCTAAAACTTATAAAAGTGGCGGTTTGAGTTGTAAATTACCAAAAAGGACAGTGTATATATAAGGGGGTTTATTTTATACTTAAATCAACTACTTAATAATACTTACTCAAAAAAAAACTACTTAATAATAATAATAATAATAATAATAACAACAACAACAATAATAATTTATTGTTAACTAAAATTTGTTGTAAAAATATTTTTACAATATTTTCACAACAAATCATAAGTGGTAAGTTGTTACTGAGTTTAATTTGAACATACTACTTAAATTATTATTTTTTTCACTAGTATTAGCTAATAACGACCCACCATTTAAAATTTATTGTAAAAATATTGTAAAAATATTATAGTAGCATTTCTTAGTTTTAATTTTTAATTTTTAATTTTATTTTTTTCTTCATCTCTTTTTCTTTCATCCACACGTTTATTATTATTTTTTTCCTATTTTTTTCTCCCCCACACTCGTATTCTTTATTTCTCCTTATCTACACTTTTGACTTTTCTTTATACTTTTCTTCTTCACCAGAACACACTAGAAGATCAAGCTTCTAGAATTCGTCCACTCTCATTTTAGAACATACCATTTCTTTTTTCTCTTTCTCTACTTTCCTCCACACATTCAGCCACACAGCCCACACCCACGCACTTCTTCATCTTGATCTTCACAATTAATTTCTCTTAATTTCACCAAAAATCTTCAATACCTCTCTCAGCCCACACCCACGCAAAGATATTTTTGTGAGTCACAGTTTCTTTCTCGTAGTGAGGCTTTGCCTCATGGCTCATCAAGAATCAAGACCCACTTCGGCACCACCATTTGAGGCAGAGAGATGAGATGAAACAAATAGACAGCAAGGGTAATTTGGCGTGAGAACTGAGGACATCTTCTAATTTATTGAAGGGTAATTTGGTAAATTCCACAGAGTCCAATGGATAGTTGATTCAACGTGCATGGACTTTTTCCAAAATGGATCTCAAAGCTCATTTTATGACTTGCACGTTCTCTTCACAAACTCAAAACGTAACTTTTCCAAAAAATTGCGTTTTATACTATTCAAACGGGCTTTTTGTATTTGCCTTTTTCAAAACGGGCTTTTAAGTGATTGGGATGAATAAACGTATAAACACCGTATCTCATATACTTTTTCTTTATAAGTATATCTCATATACTTCAAACATGGTGAGAAGTGACAATAATAAAAACTGAAAATAGAGAACATTATTCCAATTATCAATAGAATCAAACAGTGATCCCAAGCTCAAGAAAGACAGACTTGACACTAATATTTATTTGGCACAAATGTGCTTACAGTGACAGGTCATTAATGACAATTCTAGTCAATTTAGGCAGTGAGAAACAGATAACAGAATTGAACGGAATAAAAAGAAGCCCCTGATGGCTAAAGAACTTTTCATTATGCTCATAATCTGTACACATTATCACACAAACTGCTCTAAGTCACACCAGCCCTAGTATTCACTATATATATTCAATTGTCTCATAAAAATCTCTAGACCCATAGAAAATAACATCCTTGATGTTGATACTCTTGAAAAGTGCATGGATGCATATAACTCGCCAACACTATTTAGTAAAAGACAATCCCATCTCAAATAAACAGACAATGTTTCTAATATTAGAAAACAAGCGGTAGAATGATTCAACAGCCATCCTAGAGGGCAATCTAAGGATTAACCAACTCTAACTGAATAAAACTAATACCAAAATAACATTATGTGAATTTTTTTTAAGTTTTGGCCTCAAGGGGAGGGGAAAAGGGATATTCAAGTTAGTGACCTTCACTTCATGAGGTGTGGCCCCTAGCCAATTACGCTACCCCTTGGGGTTGAACATTATGTGCATGTTCTTCTGTCATTAAAGAACTTAACAATTAAAAAGATGTCTCCATAACATGAACAATCTGATCCACTTCCTCCAAAATTCACTATTTCAGTTTTAGATGATCTTGATACTCCAGTAAAAGAACAGATATTGACAACCAATAGTGAAATTTCTATTTGAAAAGGCTAAATCCAACGGGTAAATATGTATTTCAAAGCAAAGAGTCCTATGTCAAATAGGCATGCATGATAGTGCTGATGTAGAATTGACAAAAATAAAAGTAGATGCATACATACATAAAGGATATTAATCTCACACAAATGAAGCTGATGTTGAAATACACACAAAATTGAGCATACAACATTCAAAAGCAAATAGCCAGTTAGGTACAACAAAGTATCAAACTTTAAAAGACTGAAGTATGATATGAAAATTATGTGTGGGTCCTCTGATGTTGACCACTAGAAGGGGCTTTGGAAGAGGTGAAAATTCATCACGCCATGCGCTAGCTGCACTACGAAGAGGAGCAGAATCTATTTGATGCAGAGCTCCCACAGTGAGGACCTGAATCCAAAAGTTCTTAGCATAAACTAACAGTAACAACCCAGAAATAGATGAGGCTAATATTAAATCAAGACCAAAGTTTCTCAAATAAAATAAAATTTTGCACACAATGTATAGTCATGATACATACCACATGCCTGTCAGGAGGTTCACGTGGAGTTATCCAACTACGAAGAAACCGAGGAACCTGCTCCTGTGCGTGAGGAGTCAAAGGATAATAATCATGATGAGGGGTAATCACCAAATCAAACCTATTCAAGTTTGACCTTGGATGTTGTATCTGCAAAACAAAGGCCAAAATCAAGAACAACATCAGAGGTCTAAATATCACATCAAAAATATTTAAGCATTCAAAAGTGAACTACATGCCCACAACAATTAGCACAGAAACACAAATATTCCATCAAACTAACAGTGAATGTTAGGCTACAGCAGAAGAAGACATTGAACATTAGGCTACTAAAGAACCTACATACGCTAAGAAGTATTTTAGAACAGTATTGTTAAAAGCATGCTTAAAGCTCAAAACACAACGTGCCAAACCTTAAGTTCTATTTGCACCTAAAGAAGAACCGTCAGAAAAGCAAGCTTTTTTGAGCTTTTTCAATAAGTGCAAAGTGCAAAAAAGTGCGTTTCTTTTTTTAAACCTATTAAATTTAATTGTTACATCTTAATGCTATTGATATGGACCTTGTATTTGCTATGTAGAGACCAGTTTTATGGTGTTACATGAAAGCCGGCCTCTCAATGGCTCAATCCCTCGTAACAAATTCTAGACGAAGACATTCAAAATATCAATTGAGCATGTAAGTCACTACTTACCACATTCTAGTACTTTTTGGTCTTTGACTCAACCATGTACTCCATTTTGATCAATGGCTATCAAATATCATATTTGTGTATTTTTGTAGAACATAAGAGATTTTAAGAGAAATCTATAAAGTGCAATATTTATATTTTATATAATTAAATTGATCACTTGATAGGCATCTTGTCCATTAATAAATTAATAATTGGTTTTGAATTTACTATATCATTTAAAAAAAAATTATGTTCTATACTTCAATCGGGCATGAACAAACGCAAGGGGTACCCTTCCTTTCTCTTGGGGCCAAACTTGTAAAAATTAAATAAAGCACATGCTTGCACTTTGTGCAAAGGCTCTAGGAGGCCTTGGCGTTTTAGTGCATCTCATGTTTTGACCAACGTTGGTTCAAGAAGAGTATAAAGTTATAAAGTTAGCTTCCATCAACTAAACTATACTGATGGAACCTATCAAAAAGAGAAAAACTAAACTATATTGATGGCACGTAAAATGAACTTACTACCACTACCCAAAAAGCTAGAAATTATTAATAGCAATATAAAGACTCTTGAACCAAATAGGAGGGAATGAGAAGGAAATAATGTAGAAGAAAAAAATGAAAATTTTTGTTCAAATGTTCCTTGTAAGCTCAAAATAGGAAACAATACACTCCTCTGTGACCAAAAGGGGCCTAGGGGGCACCTTGCTGCCAACAAGTACTTCAAGAGTCCAAGTCCTTCTACATCCAAGTTAGCAGGACTAGGAACCAAAGGAAACAAACATTCAATTTTTCAACTAAAGTTAACTTTTTCTCTTAATGGTGTTCAAATGCCTCTAGCACTTAATAAAATGAAAATTATGCCGTCAAAAAATAAAATAAAATTCATTAAATCATCTACGTATTCAACCACACAAGTCCAAGGAAGCAGCTTCTTTGCTTAAGCACAAACTAATACAAAAAAAATTAGGTTCCATTCACAAACCTGAACAACAAAATCATTCTGCGATGCTAAACGTTTGATGGAACTTGCAATAGATATGGTATCTCTGCCAGAAGCAACCACCAACAAAGGTTTATTTTGGAGCAGAGGGAGCCTTAGTCGAGTTTTGGAAGGAGTTAGTTTTAGTTTTAAATGTATAGATTCTGAATTAGTAATTTGATGTTAGTTTGTAATATTGTGTATTTTAGGATCTAATGAAGGTTGTGAACCTTAAAATACTAAGAGATGTTTTATGTGAAAATGTGGAAATTAAATGACTGGTGGATTATGTTATATTTGGAGTACAGTGTAGATGCTCTGAATATTAAGTGAAAAATTATATCAAAAAGTAAAGAAACAAGAAAGAAAAGAAAGAGGGAAGTTTTTGGTAAAAGTTTTGTAAAAGTTAAGTTGGTTCTTGTTAATATCAGGTTTAGGCTTAATATTAGCATGCCGATCATGGTCACAAATCCGGGTATCGGGTTTGGGGCGTGACAGCATACCTCAAAACCCCTAAATTTTCACCATTTATAAATCTTAGTTAGCCACCACTAGTGAAACCATAAATCCACTCACTCAAATTCGTCCAACAAATCAGAAATCCATATACAAAATTACAAGAATATCACCCAAGAAGCTCATAAATCTCAAGAACATCATTATTAAAGCTTGGGTAAAATAACCTCAAACAAAAACATAATACCCATCAAAAGAGATTAGAACTTTTACCTCAAATAACTTATGTGAAGGTGTGATGTTCTTGAGGCTTTTTCGGTGATCTTGCCGGAAAAACGGTGGAGGTGATGATGAGGAGTGTACCGGTGGGAGAGGAGTGTGTGTATGTGTGTTGTGTTGAGTGAAAGTGAAAAAGAAAAGAAGAACAAGAATGAGTGCCGGCCAAAGAAGAGATAAAAGGGAGTGGGTAGGGGTTAGGTGGGGCACGTGTGGGGCTAAAAAAAAATCTGACTTTCTTTCATTTTTTTTTTTCCTCCATTGGGCTGGGCTGTTACATTCTCCCCCTCCTATAAAAATTTCGTCCTCCAAATTTTACATAGTAAACTTAGATCTCTTTCCATTATGCACCTTATCCATACAAATATCATATCTTTCATACAAATCATGTCTCCAAATTTTCAAGCAAACACAACTGCAGCTAACTCCATGTCATGTGGGGAAATCTTTCTCATGATTCTTACATCCTACTAAGATTCAATGTAATTCCATCCTTAGAGATCACATAACAACACTACTTGATCCAACCAAAATTCACACTTCCTCAATTTAACAAACCACTTACTTTCTTTTAGTATTATTACTTTTAATAATCCTCAAGTGTTCCTCATCTCTTCTAGACTCTTAGGATAAGTCAAAATATTATCAATGAATACAATGATAACATGATCCAGTTAATCATGAAATGTCACATTCATCAAATCCTTAGAGGTAGTAGGGGCATTAATTAATCCAAATAGCACCATTAAGAACTCATAATGACCATACCTAGCCCCAAAGGCTATCTTTGGTATTTCCCAAATTTTTGACTAGCGGTAACCAAAACAAGATCAAACTTAGAAAATACTTGTGCTCTTTGTAACTAGCCAAACAAGTCATCAACGCAAAGCAAAAGGATATTTACTCTTGGCAGCAACTCAATTTAGATCATGGTAATTAGTATATAACCTTATAGATCCATCATTCTCCCTAAAATGCATACAAGCATGATAAGAAGCTAATCGATCCATGCTTAGGATAACATAAAAATTATGCTTATCTAGTAACACCATTTTAGCTAATAACTCTCTACCCCCAAAAGATACAAGACTTGAGAACGAGATTATTCCATATAATATCACCGATTGGGGTAGAAGCTAATAACTTAAAATCAAGTAGTTCCAAGCTCTTGTCGCAACTTTTAGTAAAGCACAAGAAACAAAAGAATGTGTAGAACCAGGATCAAAAAGAACTTTTGCATGTGCAGAGAACAAAGGGAGTATACCTGCCACTACTGTATCCGTGGCCTGAGCATCCTGAGTAGTCAAGGCATACACTCTACCTTGCACCTTCTTCCCATTGTCATTACCCTTTGCAACTTGAGATGAGGAAGAGGAACCCGAGCCCTTAGAACTTGGGCAATCTCTAGCAAAGTGACCGGGTTTCTTACAATTGTAGCACAACTTAACTCCACCACAAGCATAACCATTATGAAATCTATCACAACGGGAGCAAGGCTTCTTTCCACTTGACTGAGGAGAGGCACCTTTGTCTTGCCAATTAAAATGATCCCCATTACCCGACTTCTTAAAGAACCCATTCATGAAGTTTTTCCCTTGATCCTCTCCATGTTGAGAATTAAAGGGCCTTTGCTTCTTTTCACTCTCTTTGGAACTGAGGTTGTACTTAGAGTCTTCTTCAAGACACATTGCCCGCTTCACAGCCTCAATAAAAGTATTCACTCCAGAGGCTATAATGAGAGGGCGAATCCTATCATTAAGGCCTTCCCGAAACTTTTTCACTTTCTTGAACTCATCCAGAATCAAGTAAGAAGCAAAGCGAGAGAGCTCAACAAACTTTGCAACATACTCCACCACTATCATAGCCCCTTGAACCAAATCAGAAAATTCTTTTGCCTTACGGTCCCTCACTACATCAGGGAAGTATGTCCTATTGAAAACTTCCTTAAACTTCTCCCAAGTAATAGGAGTGTCCCTTTCCAACTCCGTCCTCAACAATGGCTCAGTGCTTGACCACCATCTATCAGCAGGACCCTGAAGAACATATGCGGCATACAACACCTTCTGGGCATCCGTACATTCAAGGGCTCTCAGTAATTTTTCCATCTTTAGCAGCCAATTCTCTGCTGCCATAGGATCAGGTCCCCCATCAAAAGTTGGAGGATTTTGCTTACGGAACTCCCCAAAAAGGAAATCCTCCCTCCTACTTTCACCACCCTGGACTGCCCTAGTAATCCTAGCATAAATCCTGTCTGCCACTGCCACCTCATCAATCTCACCACCATCAGGAGTGACAGGTCTCTCACGCTCTCGGCGTTGCCTATGGCTATGTTCTGGAGCTGTAACCTTATCCACATGCCTTACTTTACGTGCTTTCTTTTTAGGAGGCATAGTGTACCAAAGTACTTATACCTATACCCAAGAAACAAGTAAGTAAATCACAAGGCAACATAGAAGGATTACATGGAAAAGATAGATAAGGAAAAAGGAATAGCAGGTGGAAGCTGAAACAAAGGAACAAAATAAAGAATTCATCAAACCCCTAATGTTCTGACTTAGATCAAAATCAATTCCTATTTTTTTAGAGTCTACAGAATCATAATCTAAGCTCTGATACCATAACTGTCACACCCCGAACCCAAAAGGGTCCAAAGCATGAAAAAGACATCTCAAAGAACCTGTAGATTTTCTTTTTTGACAATCCAATCCACATAAATCATATCAAGAACCAACATTAAGAATTATCATAATAATTTCATTAAATATACTCTCAAAGTAAGTCAGAGCTCTAAGCAATAATTACAAGGGTCATTGGCCACAAAAGAATAGAGGTCTGAATAATTAATTACATATCACGGCTTGTCCCATCAATGGAAATAACATCACAACCACTTTAATATACAAAAGAATGAGTCAAGCCTATTCTAAGATTTATACCATCTAATATACCCATTACAAAAGTTCAGCCTCCATCAGTAGTTAGTCTAACTACTATTAGCCACCAAAAAGCTGTCTCAAAAGACTGTTACCTACTCTGAAAAGATTATAAAATAATGGAATGAGACAGAGCCCAGTAAGTAGCATATTTAATGGGAGTGGGGGAAATGCAAGTTTCATAACAATGAATATTTTACAAACATGTTAAAATTTGGGAATTTCCATTTGAATTCTGCAAAATAAATTTCCTTAACATTATGACAAGAATGGTAGACATATTGTAACACCTAGCTTCCTAAAGTAACTATAAAACTACATATTATTCATTGTGAGCCATAACATATCTAATACCATTTCAAATCCAAAAACCTCACCCAAGGTCACATCACGGGGTCGTCACACAGACAGGTCGTCACACAAACGGAATCGTCACACAGACGGGGTCGTCACACAAACGAGATCGTTACACAGACGGGTCGTCACACAGACGAAGTCGTCACACAGACAGACGGGGTAATCACCAATATCATGGCACAATGACAAAATCATGTCAAAAGCTTACAAGTTAATGTATTTGAAATACACAGTTCACTTCCAAGTAGTTTCATAAAATATTTCAATAATCAAATAGCTACAATATTCTCAAAGTCCTCTAAACTATTTCTTGTCATAAATATTTTGCGTAAATTTCCCAAATAATACAAGCTAAGATAAAAGCATCTTTAGAATTTGCAAATAATGCAATAAATTCATAAAATCCATTCCCAAGAATTGATTAAAGATGCATATCTTTTCCATGTTAACAAATCATGCAATTCCCCATATGTAACAAGAATATGCACATTCATATATCATTATATATAGTAGGGTCAAAACACAATACTTTATAGAAAAACATATTTCTACTATTAATCTTCCAAAATGTGTTTGACCCAAAACAAAGTTTATATAACATGATTATTTTCCAAAAATCCTATTAAAAGCTACTTACCTTGCAACCCATAAAAAGGCCTAATTTTCCAAGCTCCAAATAAAATTAGCTAAAACCTAAACAATACCAAGCAAACCTATCACAATAAGCATAAAACTTGAAATTGTATCTAGTTACACATTAGGAATTGCCAAATAAGCACTAAATTAGGCAAGCCTAAATTTAGCCTCACAAATAATATTTTCCACTTCCAAAGTTTCTCAACCAATTACTTTACAAGGCATAGACTCTCTCATTATACTTATGAATCATTCAAGGCATTATCTCTAACATCAAAACCTCAATAATTTATGAGTAGTTTCCACAAGATTTTCACAACATCATCCAGGGACCCATGACACCAAAATCACAATATCCTTCAAAACAAACAATTTAAATCTTTAGTAGCTCCAAATGAACCATAAAAATTATATTCATAATTTATTTCACATGGCATACCTCAAAACCTCTAAATTTTCACCATTCATAAACCTTAGTTAGCCACCACTAGTGAAACCATAAACCCACTCACTCAAATTCGTCCAACAAATCAGAAATCCATATACAAAATTACAAGAATATCACTCAAGAAGCTCATAAATCTCAAGAACATCATTATTAAAGCTTGGGTAAAATAACCTCAAACAAAAACATAATACCCATCAAAAGAGATTAGAACTTTTACCTCAAATAACTTATGTGAAGGTGTGATGTTCTTGAGGCTTTTCCGGTGATCTTGCCGGAAAAACGGTGGAGGTGATGATGAGGAGTGTACCGGTGGGAGAGGAGTGTGTGTATGTGTGTTGTGTTGAGTGAAAGTGAAAAAGAAAAGAAGAACAAGAATGAGTGCCGGCCAAAGAAGAGATAAAAGGGAGTGGGTAGGGGTTAGGTGGGGCACGTGTGGGGCTCAAAAAAAATCTGACTTTCTTTCATTTTTTTTTTTCCTCCATTGGGCTGGGCTGTTACAACTTGGTTACAAAACCCTAAAGCGCAAAGACGCGATAACTTTTTGCAGAGATAATAAAGCACTAGGTTACTTTCTGCATGTGTTTTCCATATATGACGACCTTTAAAATAAGTCATATATGTTCAGGATTGTGGGAAAAAAAAACCCTACACATATATGTCAACATGAGCTGAAAATCAAATTTGGAAATTCTGATTTCGTAGATCTCTACAGATTCAGCTTCTATCGAGATTCTGTCGAGATTTCTTCATTAAGTCTCGATAGATACTGTATTTGTCAAGGTATCGGTCGAGCTTTAATGAACAGTTCTTCCTTTACTTGTTTCTAAATTAGACTTGCATGGCTTCGATACTTAACTTGAACACTTGTTTCTCGTAGTACTAAACTTATCCTATATTTACCCAATTACAAATAAAGTGCGTTTTGTTAAAAGATTAACTAATTACATAAATATGTCCCAAACATTTTTAATATATGAACATGTTTCAGATAAATTCTTAAGATATAGAAAATTATTTATATTTCATGCAAAGATTGTTTGATTAATATACCTCATTGTCAATGCTGCACCTCTAAATTACTTTTCATTAAATAAGCATTTTCACATACTGTTAGAACACATTATCGCCACGTATCCCTTATCTTTGTAAGAAATTATATAAAATGGAAATTAAGAATATGTAATCCAACGGCGAGATTGTCAAATTTTTTATCAAATTGAACATTATTGAATTTATCGAGATTCTGTCGAGATTTCTTCATTAAGTCTCGATAGATACTGTATTTGTCGAGGTATCGGTCGAGCTTTAATGAACAGTTCTTCCTTTACTTGTTTCTAAATTAGACTTGCATAGCTTCGATACTTAACTTGAACACTTGTTTCTCGTAGTACTAAACTTATCCTATATTTACCCAATTACAAATAAAGTGCGTTTTGTTACAAGATTAACTAATTACATAAATATGTCCCAAACATTTTTAATATATGAACATGTTTCAGATAAATTCTTAAGATATAGAAAATTATTTATATTTCATGCAAAGATTGTTTGATTAATATACCTCATTGTCAATGCTGCACCTCTAAATTACTTTTCATTAAATAAGCATTTTCACATACTGTTAGAACACATTATCTCCACGTATCCCTTATCTTTGTAAGAAATTATATAAAATGGAAATTAAGAATATGTAATCCAACGGCGAGATTGTCAAATTTTTTATCAAATTGAACATTATTGAATTTCATATATATATATATCAAGATTGTCCACATAAATATGTAAAAATTAAAGATAGACAAGTTCCAAATTTATTGTCAATTAGTGAAGCCACCCCCACCCCTTTTTTTTGTGGTGAATTTGGATGCTGGATTGCAGTGCATATATCGGCAAAAATAAGACCTCTATATTTAATAGGAAAACTTTGTTTGATTAATACATTTCACTATGTTATCTCTAGTCTAAAAATCCTTAACGTATTGAATACATAATTTCACAAACATTGGGAAAATAGTTGAGTCCTCATTAAGATTAACAGGGCATCTATCATAGTTTATCCTGTGCGTGTGCGTATGGTTTGTAATATTTTATACATAACGTGCAATTGGTCTGGTTTCTACATTTTGGCGAATATATGTAGTGTGTTGTTTATGCTATTCCAAAGGTATATTGGATATCATTCTCAAGATATTTTGGTTTTGCAAAACATGAGAATGCTATATTCTTAGGAATTAGATAGGAATGTTACATGGCAAACTAGATGCGGGAATCTGAGGCAAAAAAAAAAAAAAACAAAACAAAACAAAACTAGATGTGGGAATCCCACATTACCAAGCACCTTATACCAGGAATCTAAATTTCCGAGAATGCTGATTTTCAGAGGAATAGTAGTATTCTGTGAACCCAATGACACCTAAAAATAATATTCAAACAAAAAATAAAATAAAACTAATTAACAAAACCCACAAAGTTTAAACAAAAATATAATTGAGATATTATCAAGAGCTTAACATAATAGAATATGTAAGACTCTGCACCAAATACCTACTTAGTTACTAAGAAACCAGATATCTCCTATGTCATTAAGAAATATGAGTCAACAGATAATAATAATTTGAAGCAATTTAAGAAATACATACCCTATTGTGGACCAAGTTGCCAGTCTTGATGATATCACATTGCATTTCATCGTCCAGTATTTTCATTGCCTACCAACAAATTTTGTATAAAATTTAAAAATTACCAACTGATAAAAAGTAGCCAAAATAAAATAGTTGTGTCACAATAGAGTTTCTACTAATATGGTATCGAAGGAAAGAGTCAAGCAAAATTACGTTACATGTTGCACTCTCAAGACTTGCCATCAAATGTTGTATAAGAGCTAAAGGGGTTGGGGGGGACATCATCTCTGTAACAATTTCATGCCCTTGAAATGCTACAGAAATTTCATATAGTATAGAAAAAAAAGGTCAAAAGTTGTACCTAATGAACCGGAAAGCTTCTTGACAAAAGCTTAATAAGATCCCTAGCCTTAATGATAATATATGGGTCCCTGGTCTTTTGGTTGTCGAAAGTGTCATGGACCCCTCAACCTGACCAACATGAATCATACAACATATTAGAAAAACACATATACATTAGAAATGATAACAATAATTCACATTTAGCTCATATCTAGCAATGTAATCAGATTAATTTTCACTAAACAAATGAATCCATAGAAATATCCCTTAAAAGTAGTAATTTGTTTACCAAAACTAATTAATTAAAAAAAAAGAAACATTTACAGAAACTTACTAGATTAAGTTCACATGAAATGCCAAACTCTTTCAAAGAGGATTTCACAGTTGGCCAGACCTCTTGCAAGTACTTCTCTGCACAAAGCAATTGAAAAACCAGAAACCTAAAATCAACCAAATACCCAAGAAAGAAAAATCAAACAAAAATGAACCAATTGCTAAGTTGGATTTGACCACTGTATGGAGCAAAGAGAGTGGAGAAGGGGCTGACTTGTCGATCTTCCAGAGATCAATGTTGGGGTCATCATCCCATGGCTTCGGCTTGTCGTGCTTCCCCTTGTGCTTCATCTTTGGCTGCTGTGAAATGTCGCCATTCTTCTCATGCTCCATCGCCCAATTCATCTTTTCTTATCTGGACAACTATAATTTTGCATTCATAATGAAATTATATATAATATTAACTGCAAGTTCCATCCACTAATTCTCTTGACAAAACCAATAAGCCTCTTGAAGAAAAAAAACATAATAATATTAGGAAGTGCTACCAAGTAAACATAAGCCTACACTGCCCAAAAACAAGAACACACTTTATTTTTACCCTTTCAGCTGGGATTCAAAAGTTACTGCAGAAACCATAGAAAGCTTACATAAGAAATTACATTGAGTAGCATCTAGCTAAAACGATGCAAACAAACCCCTCCAATACACAATCAGATCCAATAAAACTAAAACCAAGGAAGATATAGCTTAGATTAGGTCCATTTGAGCTGCATTGTAAATTTTGCTTAGCTTCCAATAGTATGTTCACATGCTATAAAGGTCACTATTCTTATCATACCCACATGTAATGGAAAGTTCCTCTCTTTTTTTTACCCTGGGAGATGAATCAATGATCATATAAAATTAAAGAGGAAGAGAAAGTATGCTACAGATATCTGTAGCCTTGCCTCAACCATTGAAACACATAAAGTATGATCTGAAACAATGATGCTAATTAAAGCCACACATGATTGGAGTTAACATGACTATATTTACAAAGCATAAATATTCCATCTCACATGACCCTGGTTGAGATACTTGAGTACAATATCAAACAACTTAATTTTCTTCATTTGCCACACAAAGAACTTAGACACATCTCTAAATTAAAAATTAGTTTTTGGGTCTTGCATTGCAATTCAACCAAAAAATTGGTAGCGAATGTCATTTTATTAAAATCTTAAAATCCCAAATCTCAACAAGCACATAAATTTATTTCCTTGTTAGTAAAAACACAATGGACTCAATCTCAATTGGATTTAAAATCTTAACCATAAGAGATTTTTATCCAGTTTTAATAAATTTTTTTTTTTCCAAAAAAATTTAAGTACTGATTCATAAGGCATGAAGTTTGTGTATAACTCCTATCAATATGTGATACAAGTTGTGTCTCATGTTTGATAAAAATTCAGACTTTATTAAAAATAAGTAAGAATTATTATAATGGTGAGTGAGGCTTTTAAGTAAGAGTTATGTAAAATGAATGAAACTGCAGTAAGCAAGAAAAAGCTGTCCAATAAGTTCATTAAATTCCACCGTGACAAAAATTCCCAATGAAAATTTTTGTTCAAATTTTCCTTGTAAGCTCAGAATAGGAAACAATACACTCCTCTATGACCAAAAGGGGCCTAGGGGGCACCTTGCTGCCAACAAGTACTTCAAGAGTCCAAGTCCTTCTGCATCCAAGTTAGCAGGACTAGGAACCAAGGAAACAAACATTCAATTTTTCAACTAAAGTTAACTTTTTCTCTTAATGGTGTTCAAATGCCTCTAGCACTTAATAAAATGAAAAATACGCCGTCAAAAAATAAAATAAAATTCATTAAATGATCTACGTATTCAACCACACAAGTCCAAGGAAGCAGCTTCTTTGCTTAAGCACAAACTAATACAAAAAAAATTAGGTTCCATTCACAAACCTGAACAACAAAAACATTCTGCGATGCTAAACGTTTGATGGAACTTGCAATAGATATGGTATCTCTGCCAGAAGCAACCACCAACAAAGGCCCATCCCTGAAAAAAGATATAATTATGAAATCAATCTCATATTCAGCATAGAGCTACAAAAACTTAACCAATTTCCTACCTCGCAAAGGCTACATACAGATTCTTAAATCGCAAGGAGCTGAATTTCGTTTAATAAAAAATTCAATTTCAGTGTTAACAACATACTTTCCAAGGAAATTGCCATAAATATTTATACTCACACACATTGAGGAATACAATGTAAACTTTGAACATGGCTTTCTTAAAAGTCCGCAATAATTCAATGTAACAGTGCAAGACATTTCATTTTAGCCCAGCTATATAATTTCAAACTGCAACAAAGTTTATTCATTTTCTGTTTTCGAATCTCCAATGAACAACAACAACAACTAACTAGGCAAGTTAAATAAACAGTAACAGAAAAATAAAAAGAAAGTACTTGTCATAGGACTGGCGAGCAATGGTGACAATCTGGTGCACATCGGCTTCTAAAACAGACGCCAAGCCTACAGCCCTGGAGCCGCCATTTTCCGAAGGCAAAGGCGCGAGTTTGTTGGACCGGGACAGGGAAGCCGTCAACAAAATAATCTGCCTTATCAAATAAACCAACTTCTTGTGAAGCGAAACGGGCAGCCAGTGCAGCCACTCATTTACTCCCCCTCTAGGCCTAGTTACACGCTGCACATTCATATCAATATAAATATAAAGATTCGAAATTTATAATGTTTTTTTACTAGATAGTTTATCAGTTGAGCTAATTGAACAGTTAATAACAATATTATACTTATACAGTTATACAATTTAAGAGAGAGAGAGAGGGAGTTACGTAAAAAAGGCGGTTATCGGCGAGGCCTAAGGCGCGGACCAAGCCCAAGCACTGATTCTCGGCGGCGGGGAAGCCGTTACCGATGACGACGGCGCGCCTGATGGCGCCGGAGAAGCCGGTTTCGAAGATGTCGGGAACGCCGCCGCCGAAGTGGGGACTCGGAGGCTCCGGAAGCCGGATTGGCTTGACTTGTTTGGAATCAAGCCCTAACAACATCGAGGATTTCACGAGTGAAGAGAGAGAGAGAGAGAGAGGAGTTGAGTGAAGGAATTGAATTGGATTGGATTGGAAGTCCTGTGCAGCAGTTGATCTAACTGGAATTTTTGGTTTTTACTTTTTATTTATTTGAAGACTAATTTTGGACTCGGTTTTGCCGTGCATAGAAGATTTTGGAAAGGAAAGTTAACGCAGCAAATCGGTTCCACGAGAAGTTGGGAACTTTGCTCCTTCTTTTTGTTCTTCTTGTTGTTGTTTTTTTTTTTTTTCCTCTTAATTTTAATATGTTGTTGTACTTTTTTTTTCTTATTATAAAAATATCTTGTTGTACTTCTACAACTTAAAAAAAAACAATAATAATTTACTAATAAAACTATGTCTGGCTTCAGTTATTATTATTTTTTAAAAACTCATATCTAAAATAATGATTATAATTAAATGATAAAATAATATTAATAATAATATTTAAATGACATGTAAAGAGGACAAGCTGTAAAACCGAGTTTTTTTTTTTTTTTTTTTCCAAAGCTAAAAAATATAATAATAATTTATTAAAATTCAGGAAAATTACAAATAGAATACCTAGTGTTTATACCATGTTTCTATGTGAGTTGCAAGCTTTTAGTTGTATCAATTAAGTTCACAAACTTACAAACTTATGAAACAGATTCAATTTAAAGCTTCCATTTATCTCTATTATACTCCCCAAAAAAAAAAAAATCATTGATAAAATTAAAGTGTTTCATGCAAGTAACCCAACTTTGATTTTCGAAATAGAAGATTTCTTTTACACTTGCTCATGCTAAGCGAATTTTTATCTCTCTTAATGGAACTTTCTTTCTTTACATTTTTTGTTCAATAGTTATCAAATTGATTTATAAACAATCCCTAAGTGAAATGTAGAGTTTTATCAACAATTTTCTATTTTTTTATGCTCTTTTACTATGATGCACGGACATAGATACGATATGACAACACGAGCAATTTTTGAAAAATCATAATAGGATACGACAATTAGGACACCGTTATGACACGAATATGACATTGGTATAGCACCCAAAATGATTCCTGCATCATAAGTACTTTACTATCCAAAATAACAAAGATAGATAAAAAAGATGGGCAAAAGTTTCAAATTGAAATAAACAAACATAAACAAGATTTTTCTCAAGCGAAACTCGAGATTATCCTTTGAATCTGATGCTTGTGGCCTAAGAAATTTAAAATGTAGGCTTGTTATTGAAAAGTTCAAAGAAATGGGTCCTGACGCTCTCTTTATTCCCCATAAATGTTAGGGCTTGAAGGGGATTTTCTTCTTCAATAAATGGGTTCTCATACACAGCAAAATTTAAAGCTTGATTCATTGTTGCTGACATCTAAGAACCATGGATACAAGCTTGGCTGCATTATAAGACCGTCAAGCCTACAATATAAGCTTCTGCATTAATATTCATCATACTCTAGATTCTGCACCCTTGGATTTCCTTTTTGAAGGTTCCCCAGCTGCAGCAGTATAGGCTTCAGTTTCAATATTCTCAACCGATTTTTGCTTCCCAAACTCCTCCGACTTTTTCTGTAGAATAACCAATCTAAGCAATTACATTAAAATAGAAAAATCCTAGAAAGTAAGATAAGTCAAGTCTCATGGTATCATGATCCTATATACCTTCAGAGACATGGCCATGGGTGCCATATCTTTATTGTAATCCTCAAATTTTGTATCCATCTTTCTTGGTTCCTGAGATTTGTCAAATCAAAATTGATAAAAAGTCACTGGGATAGAAAATTAAGTAAAGATTTAATCTCAAAATGTCAATAAAATGGTAAAAAAATTTTAATACATTTAAAGTGGTGGAGAGGGGATTCGAACCCTGGATTTCTTTGTTGGAGACAACAAGAGGAGCCATTGACCTGAAGTTCATTAGCAATAGAATGAAGACCATTGAGTATAAGCGCCTTAGAATACAACCTCTGGGGGAATAAATGCAGCTTCTTTTTTTCTTTTGTTTTCTGTGGTTTTCTTTGTCTGCTTCTCTTGTTTCTCTTGCCACTTCTTTGATGATTTCTTTTTCAGAGACATGATGAATTCTCCACTTACCAATTGTTCATCAATCTGAAAATACCATAGGTCATTATTTTATTTTATTTTTGATAAGTAATGGTGAAAAATATTAATATAAATTGGCATACAATGTTCTATCTAAATACCATAGAAGGGAATCACATGAGGATCAAAACTCACCTTGCTAGGTTGTCGTGGAGGAGGGAAAGGTGTATATGTTTTCTTCTCTTTAGTCTTAACCTTCTTTTGTTTGACATTTTTCCTAAGTAAAAGTTATTAAGGAAATTTAAAATAGAGGAAATATTAAGGGCAGAAGAAACTGGAAGAAATTGATTATATATATAATATATACAACAAAAAATGTAGTAGATGAAGTACTTCTTGAATTTTGGAAGAAACCTATCCTAGTTTTCGCATGCAAGTGCTGGATCCTATTCAAGTTCCTTCTTCATCATAAGAACCTAATCAGGAAGAAGGGGGGGGGGGGGGGATATAAACAGAGTTTGAGAATGACAACAGATCCTCAGGTGTAAGTAACTGTCAACAGGTCTTCAAGGGAAAACACCAACTACAGTATAAACATTGAGCCAATCTATTCACCTTGATATGGTATTGTCTTTGATTAACAAATTGCTCCTGCAAACCAATTCAAAAATTAGAACAAGGCCCAAGAATTGATTTAAATTTTATGAAACTTTTAGCATTTTGGGTTATTTGTGAATGTTCAGCATTACAGAGACAGCTTTCACAAAGAAGGGCAAATTCTACATGACAAGCTTATTTTGTAAAAACCAAGTTTAAGGTTGAAAAACTACCTACTGGTAACCACCAAAATTGATTATTTTTCAAAGCTTAAAAATGTACCTCCCTAGGGATGTCATCCCCAATCTGATAAATTGATATTTTTAATTTTTGTATCCAGAAAAACTAAAATATCAATAGGTAAGTCTAAAAGTGGTACAGATAAAACAACTTAGAGGATTCTAAGGTGGTTATTAGATAGTTTTGATGCATGTGTTTTAGGAGTTGAAGTTGGACAATTAAAAGTTCTATAAGGGAAGTTTTAAGCTTCCACTATGAGACTACATACAAGAATGCTCAAAACTATATTTGGGGCGGTTTTGACTTTTCAAATATATATATATATATACACACACACATACTTTTGGAGGTTTTGTAAGCAGTTGTGACTATGCATGATATGCACATGTATGCGTATCAGGTTCTTAGAAGTCGATGCCTTAAACTCTATGATTTTTATATTATTTCAAAATAATTTTTTTAGTCTTGAATATGAAAATTTGAAATTCAATCGATGTTTTAACTGCTCTCCCATCTTTTAAGATGATTTTATGAACTTTAAAAATAAAATAAAAAATTCAATTGTTACAATTAGTGGGGGAGGGAGGATTCAAACCCTGGTTCTCCTTATGAAGAAGACCAAGCAATGCCACTAAGCTACAAAGCTCTTGGCAAGATGATTTTTTGAACTAAACCACCTTTAGTGAACAAACGAGTTTTTAACTAAGATTTCTATAAAGTTTGCACTGTTTAAAATTGTTTAAGCTTAGGTGATTTTAAATTCTAATTGCATGTTCTAAAAAAGTACTTGAAATGGTTGAAGAATGTTTTTTTCGTACTTGATTTAGAAAGTATAAACTATTTCATAAACTCTTTAGTCTTTATGTGTTCCATAAAGGGGTCAAGCATCAAACGTTTATGCTTAATTCATATTGAATTGTGTTCTTTTTAATATATGAACATGTTTTAGATAAATTCTTAAGATATAGAAAATTATTTAATTTCATGCAAAGATTGTTTGATTAATGAAATTTGATGTATAAGACTATGTAATGTTCTACATCTCTTGCCCCTTTTAGGCTCAAGTCTCCCTAAATTGGCTAAATGATCCACAATCATGTCCAGGGATCACAGGGAGGAATGTGCCAGGTTTGGCACCAAAGAGTGCTTTATAGCAGACTTGCAAGAATCTTGTAAGGAATAGCTGAATCTTGTGGGCTTGGAGGTGAAGAAAGAAAGAAAATCAAACCCATTTTGGTGCTATAAATTTACCAAATATGGAACAATTTACCTTGTCCATGGCCAATGAGCTCTAGCTCAACTAGAACCTCTTCTCCCTATAAATTTATGGAGGGTGAGGTAATGGGTTCAAAACCCTTTGTGTGTGTGTAACTTACCAATTAAAAAAAAAAAAACCTTCTCTATAACAAGGAATATTTGGCCAACAGATTAAGGCAACAAATCTGGCTTTACATGGAAATCCTGCCAGGCTCAAAGGGCAATTACGAATAGAAGCTAACTAGACGCACCTTCATCCAATTCATAGCAAGTTTCGTATTTCTAATACTCTAATAACTAAGATATTGCATTCGGAAGAGATCCATAGCATATAGCCAAAAAGAAAATGGACAATGGACACCAGAATAACATGAATAGCAATAGCTCCACCCTCCCAAATGTACTAATAACTCTAAAAAAAAGCATTCAAGAAGGATTTGTTAAACACATTCTTTATTAAAAATATCTAACATAGTCAGCATACAAAGCATAAAACACATAAGCTTCAAGTTATAACTGATATATCTCATTGTCAATGTTGCACCTCTAAATTACTTCTCATTAAATAAGCATTTTGACATACTGTTAGAACACATTATCTCCACAAATCCTTTATCTTAGTAAAAAATTACAATTAAGATTAAAAAACATGTAATCCAATGGTGAGATTGTCAAAACTTTTAGCAAATTGAACATTATTGAATTTCATATATATATCAAAATCGTCCACATAAATATGTAAACATATTTATTGTCAATCAGTGGAGCCCCCTTTTTTTGTGAATTTGAATGCTTGATTGCGGTGCATGTATTGGCAGAAACAGAACATCTATATTTAATAGGAAAAAGTTTTTTGATTAATACATTTCACTTTGTTATCTCTAGTCTAAGAAATGCTATAGACATTTCATACAGTATAGACATGAAATCAAGATGGAAAAAAAAGGTCAAAAGTTGTACCTAATGAATAGGAAAACTTCTTGACAAAAGCTTAGTACGATCCCAAGCCTTAATGATAATATATGGGTCCCTGGTCTTTCTGGTTGTTAACAGTCATGGACCCCTCAACCTGACCAACATGAATCATACAACCTATTAGAAAAACATATATACATTAGTAATAATAACAATAATTCATAT
This sequence comes from Quercus glauca, assembly GCA_023736055.1. Classification (NCBI taxonomy): domain Eukaryota; kingdom Viridiplantae; phylum Streptophyta; class Magnoliopsida; order Fagales; family Fagaceae; genus Quercus; species Quercus glauca. The sequence continues at coordinate 49,654,479 of CM043315.1, read as the reverse complement.
TTGGCTTATATCTAGCAATGTAATCAGATTAATTTTCACTAAACAAACAAATTCATAGAAATTTTCTTAAAAGCAGAAATTCATTTACCAGAAATAATTAATTAAAAAAAGAAGAAACATTTATAGAAACTTACAAGATTAAGTTCACATGAAATGCCATACTCTTTCAAAGAGGTTTTCACAGTTGGCCAGACCTCCTGCAAGTACTTCTCTGCACAAAGCAATTGAAAAACCAAAAACCTGAAATCAACCAAATACCCAAAAAAGAAAAATAAAACACAAATGAACCAATGGCTAATTTGGATTTGACCTCTGTATCGAGGAAAGAGAATGGAGAAGGAGCTGACTTCAAGCACTCCAGTTTCATTCCAAGACGGATTGAACTTGTCGATCTTTTAGTGATCAATGTTGGGGTCATCATCCCATGGCTTCTTCGGCTTGTCATGCTTCCCTTTGTGCTTCATCTTTGGCTGTTGTGAAATGTTGCCATTGTTCTCATGCTCCATCGCCCAATTCATCTTTTCTTATTTGGACAACTATATAGCATTCATAATGAAATTATATATAAAAATAATAGCAAGTTCCATCCACTAATTCTCTTGACAAAACCAATAAGCCACTTGAAGAAAAAAAAAACATAATAATATTAGGAAGTGCTTCCAAATAAACATAAGCCTACATTGCCCCAAAAAAGAGGACACTTTATATTTACCCTTTCAACTGGGATTCAATAGTTACTGCAGAAACCATAGACAGCTTACATAAGAAATTACATTGAGTAGCATCTAGCTAAACAATGCAGACAGACCCCTCCAAAACACAATCAGATCCAATCAAACTAAAACCAAGGAAGATATAGCTTAGATTAGGTCCATGCGAGCTGCATTTTAAATTTTGCATAGCTTCCAATAGTACGTTCATATGCTATAAAGGTCACTATTCTTATCATACCCACATGTAAAAAATCAATGATCATATAAAACTAAAGAGAAAGAGAAAGTATTCTATTGATATCTGTAGCCTTGCCTCAGCTATATTTTTGCATTCATAATGAAATTATATAGCAAACTAACTGGAAGTTCCATCCACTAATTCTCTTGACAAAACCAATCAAGCCACTTGAAGAAAATATAGTAATAAAAGGAAGCGCTTCCAAATAAAAATAAGCCGACATTGCCCAAAAACAAGAGCACACTTTATATTTACCCTTTCAGTTGAGTTCACTAGTTACTGCAGAAAATCATAGAAAGCATTAACTAAGAAAGTACATTGAGTAGCATCTAGCTTAAACAAGGCAAAAAAACCCCTCCAATGCACAATCAGATCCAATAAAGCTAAAACCAAGGAAAACATAGCTTACATAAGGTTCATGTGAGCTGCATTTTAAATTTTTCTTAGCTTCCAATATTATGTTCATATGCCACAAAGGTCACAATGCTTATCCTACCCACATGTAATGGAAAGTTCCTCCATTTTTTTCCCCTTGGAGATGAATTAATGATCATATAAAATTAAAGAGGAAGAGAAAGTATGCTACTGATTAATAGGAAAAAGTTTTTTGATTAATACATTTCACTTTGTTATCTCTAGTCTAAGAAATGCTACAGACATTTCATATAGTATAGACATGAAAACAAGATGGAAAAAAATGGTCAAAAGTTGTACCTAATGAACAGGAAAACTTCTTGACAAAAGCTTAGTACGATCCCAAGCCTTAATGATAATATATGGGTCCTTGGTCTTTCTGGTTGTTAATAGTCATGGACCCCTCAACCTGACCAACATGAATCATACAACCTATTAGAAAAACATATATACATTAGTAATGATAACAAGAATTCATATTTGGCTTATATCTAGCAATGTAATCAGATTAATTTTCACTAAACAAACAAATTCATAGAAATTTTCATAAAAGCAGAAATTCGTTTACCAAAAATAATTAATTAAAAAAAGAAGAAACATTTACTGAAACTTACAAGATTAAGTTTGCATGAAATGCCATACTCTTTCAAAGAGGGTTTCACAGTTGGCCAAACCTCCTGCAAGTACTTCTTTGTACAAAGCAATTGAAAAACCAAAAACCTAAAATCAACCAAATACCCAAAAAAGAAAAATAAAACACAAATGAACCAATGGCTAATTTGGATTTGACCTCTGTATCAAGGAAAGAGAACGGAGAAGGAGCAGACTTCAAGCATTCCAGTTTCATTCCAAGACAGATTGAACTTGTCGATCTTCCAGTGATCAATGTTGGGGTCATCATCCCATGGCTTCGGCTTGTTGTTCTTCCCTTTGTGCTTCATCTTTGGCTGCTGTGAAATGTCACCATTCTTCTCATGCTCCATCGCCCAATTCATCTTTTCTTATTTGGACAACTATATAGCATTCATAATGAAATTATATATAAAAATAACAGCAAGTTCCATCCACTAATTCTCTTGACAAAACCAATCAAGCGACTTGAAGAAAAAAAAAACATAATAACATTAGGAAGTGCTTCCAAATAAACATAAGCTTACATTGCCCCAAAAAAGAGGACACTTTATATTTACCCTTTCAGCTAGGATTCAATAGTTACCGCAGAAACCATAGAAAGCTTACATAAGAAATTACATTGAGTAGTATCTAGCTAAAACAATGCAAATAGACCCCTCAAAAACACAACCAGATCCAATCAAACTAAAACCAAGGAAGATATAGCTAAGATTAGGTCCATGCAAGCTGCATTTTAAATTTTACTTAGCTTCCAATAGTATGTTCATATGCTATAAAGGTTACTATTCTTATCATGCCCACATGTAAAAAATCAATGATCATATAAAACTAAAGAGAAAGAGAAAGTATTCTATTGATATCTGTAGCCTTGCCTCAGCATTCATAATGAAATTATATAGCAAACCAACTGGAAGTTCCATCCACTAATTCTCTCGACAAAACCAATCCAGCCACTTGAAGAAAATATAGTAATAAAAGGATAAAAATAAGCCGACATTGCCCAAAAACAAGAGCACACTTTATATTTACCCTTTCAGCTGGGTTCACTAGTTACTGCAGAAAATCATAGAAAGCATTAACTAAGAAAGTACATTGAGTAGCATCTAGCTTAAACAAGGCAAAAAAACCCCTCCAATACACAATCAGATCCAATAAAGCTAAAACCAAGGAAAACATAACTTTGCACAACTTTGCCATAACTTTGCTACATGGTGACTTGTGAGTGGTGAAATCATAGACAAATGAAACCATGAATGTTTCCTCTATAACCGAATACAGTGAAACTATTCAGCCAACAAAAAAAAAAAAAAGAAAAAAAAAATACAGTGAGATATTATATATACCTTCACTCCAAATTCATATATCAAAATTTGAAGATTGCAATAAGAGAAAAAATCATAGTAAGTCTACACCTACAGGTTGACTTACAGCTCACCCAATTTCTATATATAATCTCAAAATCATCCTAAATCTTCAATCAAATGAAATTCACATTTTTCATTTTTAAGTCAAAAAGTGACAATACTCACATTCAACATAGATAGCAAATGTATAATTAAAAACCATCATAAATTTCACAACACTGAAATATTAAGAATTGCATTCACCAAAGAATCAAAAAAAATGGACATGAAAAACAAATTTTTTATTTATTATAAATATATAAGGATATAGTACCAAACCAACAATAAAAATAAGAAAGAGAGACCGAGGCCTTAACTGTCTACGCAGAGGTCTTGAACTATTCAAGAGCACAGTGGTTATTGATATGTTCCAAAACATCAAAAGCATCAACCTTGCAAGTTACTGGGCATTTAATGCTAAGCAAAGCAGAAACTGTGCACCCAAACCATGAATGTTTTGACTTGTTATTTTCTTCCCCCACTTCTGCGGGCATTATTCTTCAGCCTTTTGAGTAAGATATGTTGCTCTAGTTTGACCATCCTCACAATCCACTTTGGTTTTCCAATTTTAAACATAATATATCCCATTAATGTTCCAAATATCACTCCACATCCATAACCTATCAATACAGCTTGCCAACCAAACTCATTTTTAGGCTCTAAGTTGTCTTCTTGTTGCAAGGTCGATGGTGGTGGTTGCTTTGACTCGTGGTTGTTGCATGTTCTTGTCAACGGAAATCCACATAGTCCCAAGTTATTGGTGTATGAATCATTGTTGAATGTATTGAACTGCTTCCCTAAAGGTATGGGTCCTGTAAGTTGGTTATGTGATAGCTTTAAAACTTCAAGCCACGAAAGATCTACCAATTGCTTGGGAATCTCCCCGTCGAGCTTGTTGAAAGAAAGGTCTAACCATTCAAGATTAGTCAAATTTCCAAACGATGATGGAATATAACCTGTAAGGTTATTATGAGAAAAGTTGACCCCCAAGAGTGATTTAAGCCTTCCAATTATCTGTGGCATCTCCCCTATGAACCTATTGTTTGAAAAATCAATAGTTGTGAAGACAGTTTGGATTCTCACCAACTCAATATACGACCCTTTCATCATCACATTCAAAGAATCATGATAATACTCATCTCCCATATATTTTAACGTAACTTTTCCTTCATCCACATTCATCATGGCTTTCAAATATTTGAAAAAATTTCTTGGCAAAGGACCATTAAACTCATTGTTAGAGATGTCTAAGATTCGCAAATTTGGGAAAGGAAACTTGGTCTTAGGATTGCCTATACGACCTTGAAATTTGTTTGATCTTATGACAAGAACCCGCAGTTTTAGAATACTTCCCAACCAATAAGGGAAGGTGTCATTTATCTTATTGTTTCCAAGATCTAGAACTTCTAAGTTCGTACAATTTTCCAAAGATCGTGGCAATGACCCTTCCAATTGATTACCATTAAGGTTAATATTTCTAAAATTGTTTTCCTTCAAAATTGTTGCAGGTATGGTACCATTAAGGCGATTCATTCGCAAATCCAACACTGAGAGTTTATTAGAGAGTACCAAACACTTTGGAATTGTGCCACTAAAGTTGTTATGAGAAAAATCTAGAACTTCAAGTGAACTTGCATTGCATATTAAAGAAGGAATTTCCCCAGTTAAATTGTTATTGGAGGCAAAGAGAAATTGAAGGTCAGGAACATTTAACGTGGGGATTGGTCCTTGAAGCAAGTTGTTACTAAGATCAACAGTACATAGGTTCTTCCAAGGAATGTTATCTATACTTGTCAAAAAGTTGTGAGAAAGATACAGAAATGCTAATGAATTCCTCCCCACATCTCCCAACCATTTTGGAGTTTGACCATGAATGCTGTTATTAGAAAGGTCTAAGTCTTGTAAATTTGTTGCTATTCTTAGGAAAATTGGGAATTCACTAATGTTGCAAGAAGACAAGTACAATCTCTCCAGATTGGGCAAGGTAAATGTTAGATTGTTGTTGATGCTGACTAATAAATTGTTATATGAAAAATCGAAAACATTGAGATTATTGAGGTTTGAGAACAATTCTAAGTCCAACATAATACTTAGGTTATTTGATGAGAGATATAGATCAGTAAGGTTCACAAGTCTAGAAATTGAGCTAGGAATAGAGCCCTGTAGGTTATTTGATTCGAGAGATAGATAAGTAAGGTTCACAAGTCTAGATATTGAGCTAGGAAAAGAGCCCTGTAGCATATTATAGCTTAAATCAAGGTAGTCCAAGGAATTATTATACTTGAATTCCCCAATCTCACCAATGAATTGATTATGATCAAGAGTTAACCTCACCAAAGAGGTCAAACTGAATAACCAAGATGGGAGTGTCCCATTTAGGAGATTTGAACTTAAAGAGAGATCAGTTAGGAGATTCAAACCACTTACGTGATTAGGAAGGGGACCAACAAGTTGATTGTCCTCAAGGTCTAAAACGGAGAGATTCGGCAAGTCAAATATTGACAACGGCAGCAAACCTGTTGAATCCACAATAATTAAAAATTGTCAATTTGATGTGTCAGCCAAAAACACCTAAAAATTAAAAGTGGCAATTTTTGAATCTCACCGTTGAAACTATTATGTGACAAATCCAAATCAATAATTTGAGTGAGGTTTCCAATTGATGTTGGAATTGCCCCTGTAAAATTGCAAAAAGAGAGATACAAATACTCCAAGGACTTTAGACTGCCGATAGAATCAGGTAATTCTCCTGAAAAGCTTGTGAATTGGAGAGATAAGAGCTTGAGGGAACTACTGCTCCAATTAGACTTTGGAAGAGAAACTTCAAGATTCGAATTTGCCCCAAGATCAAGGGTTTGTATACGTGGAAGGCGGAAGATGTTTATTTTGAGTGTTCCCTGCAAGCCACAACCACTAAGACTAAGAGTTGTCAAAGAGGAGGATAGATTCATCATCAAAGAATTAGGTGTAATTGAGGACATATCTGTGCCATCCAAAAGAAGTTCCCTTAACTGGGTAAGGTTACCAATGACTCTCTTCCAAACTGGTGTTTTGATTAATAATATAACACTATTAAAAGGATCAATGTTGTAGTCAGAAAGATCAAGTGAAACAAGCGAAGACAACTGGGAGATTTCATATGGGATTTCACCAGAAAACCAAGAATTAGATAAGTTAAGATGAGTCAAACTCTGAAACCTGCCAAACTCGGATGAAATTAGGGAGTGATAGAAGAAATTCCCACCGAGATTCAAGGTCCTGAGATGGCGAAGAAGGAAGAGAGTACTGTTGGAGTGAATGGAGCCATTAAGGCAACTGCAACTAAGGTCAAGGGCAATGACATGGCGAGTGGAATTGTCACAGACGACACCATCCCAAGTGCAGCAGTCCTTATCCTCCTTCCAAGACACTGTCTTTGGATAATAAATTTCACAGTAATCAGAATCATAACAGTAGAGAGAAAGAGAGTGATTAAAATGGAGTAGAGCAGAGCATTGTGAGTTTGTAGACAAGGAAGAAGAAAAGGGGAATTGAGAATGGAAGAAGAACAAGGAAAGTAGTAGACTGAAATACTTCCAACTTAAACACTTGCCCATTTTGATAATTGATAATTGATACCCGTAAACAGAAAAAGACGAAAATATTTGGTGAAGTTATCGGTAAGGCATGGGATGGGATGAATATATTAGATTCACATTTATATAGGCGGACAAGTCAATCAAAACTTCTATCTTTGTTAGCAAAATTCTTTTTTTTATTTTTTTCAATTTATTATTATTGTTTTGAGGAATGATATGTCTACAACATTTCTACAACATTTTTACAACAAATCCTAAGTGGCAGGTTGTTACTGGTTGTTATTGTTGGGGCAAAAAGGTAATCTTAGTGTTTAATTCAAATTTGAACCATTAACAACTAACCACCTATGATTTGTTGTAAAAATGTTGTAAAATTATTATAGACGCTATTGTTTTAAGTTAATCAAAGTCTTCTATCTTTCTTTCACTTTTTTTTTTTTTTTTTTTTTTAAGTCAATCAAAATCCTTGCATTACGAAACTACATCCTTCCTCAAAAAAAGGAAAAAAAAAAAAAAAGAATTACGAAACTGCATTGATATTGAAGCTTTATTATTATTCAAACATGAGTAGTACGTTATTTTGACCAAATCTATTATTCAAAGGTGAGTTGTATAGTCATCTTGACCAAATATTCTAACCTATTAAAAATGCAAATGACAAAATTTTTTTTTTTTTTTTTTTTATGGGAAATGACAAAAATTATTATTCAAACGTGAGTTGTACGTTATTTTGACCAAATCTATTATTCAAAGGTGAGTTGTATGTCATCTTGACCAAATATTCTAACCTATTAAAAATGCAAATGACAAAAATATTAATAGCATTTTGTCAATCTATATATATATATATATATATATATATAATAATAGGTAAAGTAGAGAAAAAATTCAATTAAATTTCAAATTGTAATTCAATTAGAGTCTAATTTTGCGTCATGTGTCTCATCTAATCTAAATTTTAGATTTTTGAGCAAAGTGAGTTAATTTAGTGTAAAAATTGAATTTTAATTAGAGTTTAATTTTGCGCCATATGTTCTATTTAATCTAAAATTTTAAAATTTTGTACCAAAATAGTTAATTTAGTATAAAAAACGAGGAGTCCAATATAATAAACCATAAAAAACATAATCATATAACTAAAAAAAAAAAAATCAAATTTATAAGTCATCTATCTATCTATATATATATATATATTAATAGGTAAACCTTATAGAAAATTGAATTAGAATTTGAAATGGTAATCCAATTTTGTGTTATGTGTCTAAATTTATGTGGAAAATACACCATAATCATCCATTTAAGCTTGTGCCATGTGTCTACTTAAGTTTTTTAATTATTGTGTCAAGTGAGTTAATGAGTTCAAAATACTAAAAATCTAATATTGATGAACTATAAAATTTTTATAAAAAAAACAATCACATATACTCAATAAAAATCACCACATATTTCTCAAAAAATAAATAAAATAAAAATAACCACATAACAAAAATTACCACACGTTCTATCTTATTAAAAATTAGAAAAAAAAATGATCATAAGTAGTATTAAATTTAGGTAAGAATTTTAATATGTGATTAATTACGTTTACTTTAAAAAAATATTTTGACTAATTATCTATATTTTATGATAAAAATTGCATTTAATTTTAAATGTATCTATATATATGCATGTGTTACATGCTCTAAAAAAAATAATTTGACGAATTATTTATATTTTTATAATAAAAATTTTATTTAATTTTAAATGCATCTATGCGTTTGCATGAAGTTACATGCTAGTTTTTACTAATGAATGATTCTTGGAATTAAAAAAAAAAAAAAAACAATTTTTTCTATAATGATTGAGAATATTTTATTAAGAATAGACCACGTACAATTAACGGATGAATAATAAAGCCACACTATCATTCTTAATTCAAGGACTTTGATTGACTTAAATATATATATATATATATATATATATATATATATATATGTATGTATATATATATGTATGTATATGGGATGAGATGAAAATTTTAGATTCACATTTATATTTTAAGTGGACGCACTTCAACCGTGTCTTTGGGGCACAGTTGACGTTAAGAGTTAAGACTTGACTTCCACTAAACTGGTACACTATCACTTGTCCCTCTATTCGACGTTAAGATTTTGACTTCCACTGAACCAGTACATTACCACTTGACAAGTGGCTCCTACCACTTGTCCTTTATAGAGGGCAATGATTGTTGTTGTTGACACTATCAATGCTGATGGTGTCCTCAAATGCTCTTGAAGAGATTGAGTTTTAAATCTCTATCACCCATTTCCATTTTTATACTTAGAACCCGTCGTTTGGATACAGTTGATAAAGGGGTGTGTCTGCATTTTGGCGTTTTCAGCACTAGGATCGGTGCTGTCAATGGGTCCTGTGTATTGTTCATGGGACCCATAAATTGTCTAATTCAGCAAATTTTCCTTCAAAATTAAGTCTCATAGTACTATTCACACATTTAAAAATTAAACTATATTGATATTGCGCTCATTGAAAAAAAAGTATTTGCAAGAATCATTCTTTAAAGAAGCACATTAAGCGGACGCACTTCAACCGTGTCTTTGGAGCACAGTTGACGTTAAGAGTTAAGACTTGACTTCCACTAAACTGGTACACTACCACTTGTCCCTCTATTCGACGTTAAGATTTTGACTTCCACTGAACCAGTACATTACCACTTGACAAGTGGCTCCTACCACTTGTCCTTTATAAAGGGCAATGATTGTTGTTGTTGACACTATCAATGCTGATGGTGTCCTCAAATGCTCTTGAAGAGATTGAGTTTTAAATCTCTATCACCCATTTCCATTTTTATACTTAGAACCCGTCGTTTGGATACAATTGATAAAGGGGTGTGTTTGCGTTTTGTGCGTTTTCAGCACTAGGACCGGTGCTGTCAGTGGGTCCTGTGTATTGTTCATGGGACCTATAAATTGTCTAATTCAGCAAATTTTTCTTCAAAATTAAGTCTCATGGTATTATTCACACATTTAAAAATTAAACTATATTGATATTGCGCTCATTGAAAAAAAAGTATTTGCAAGAACCATTCTTTAAAGAAGCACATTAAGCGGACGCATTTCAACCGTGTCTTTGGAGCACAGTTGACGTTAAGAGTTAAGACTTGACTTCCACTAAACTGGTACACTACCACTTGTCCCTCTATTCGACGTTAAGATTTTGACTTCCATTGAACCAGTACATTACCACTTGACAAGTGGCTCCTACCACTTGTCCTTTATAGAGGGCAATGATTGTTGTTGTTGACACTATCAATGTTGATGGTGTCCTCAAATGCTCTTGAAGAGATTGAGTTTTAAATCTCTATCACCCATTTCCATTTTTATACTTAGAACCTGTTGTTTGGATACAGTTGATAAAAGGGTGTGTCTACGTTTTGTGCATTTTCAACACTAGGACCGGTGCTGTCAGTGGGTCCTGTGTATTGTTCATGGGACCCATAAATTGTCTAATTCAGCAAATTTTTCTTCAAAATTAAGTCTCATGGTATTATTCACACATTTAAAAATTAAACTACATTGATATTGCGCTCATTGAAAAAAAAGTATTTGCAAGAACTATTCTTTAAAGAAGCATATTAAGCGGACGCACTTCAACCGTGTCTTTGGAGCACAGTTGACGTTAAGAGTTAAGACGTGACTTCCACTAAACTGGTACACTACCACTTGTCCCTCTATTCGACGTTAAGATTTTGACTTCCACTGAACCAGTACATTACCACTTGACAAGTGGCTCCTACCACTTGTCCTTTATAGAGGGCAATGATTGTTGTTGTTGACACTATCAATGTTGATGGTGTCCTCAAATGCTCTTGAAGAGATTGAGTTTTAAATCTCTATCACCCATTTCCATTTTTATACTTAGAACCCGTTGTTTGGATACAGTTGATAAAGGGGTGTGTTTGCGTTTTGTGCGTTTTCAGCACTAGGACTGGTGCTGTCAGTGGGTCCTGTGTATTGTTCATGGGACTCATAAATTGTCTAATTTAGCAAATTTTCCTTCAAAATTAAGTCTCATGGTACTATTCACACATTTAAAAATTATTTTGTTACAGTATTTTCAGTTTTCAGTTTTCAGCAATAAGCGGTATTCAAACAGACCTTTAGTGTTTGTTTGAGAACAGCTTATTTAAATGAAATTGAAAACTTTTTATTGAAAATATGGTAGATAAAGATAAAAGGTAGTTAAAATAATATAGTGGGACCTATAAATAGTACTAAAAAGTGCAATGAAACCCATAAATAGTAGCAAAAATAAACTAAATGATAAAAAAATGACTTTTTAAGCCAATGACAGACACACACTTACTTTCATTCAGTGGTTTATTAGCTGAATTTAGAACCTCTATATATATATATATATATATATATATATATATATATAACATTATTCAAACGGCTAGTGGCAAATATAATGAAAATCCTACTAAACTCTCTAATCTCTTTTACATGGAAAAAAAAGAGTTTTTTTTTTTACTCTCATCTGTAGGTAGTTTTGAGGAAATTGGCCTTTTTAAGTTATATTTCTTTGTTGAGGACAGATAAACCTGGGGGATTTGGAGATTGATATAAAAAGAAAAATATTAAAAAATGTCTTAAAGGCATTAGTTTAGGAACTATTTTTAGAAATATAGTACAGAAAAATGACAAAATAATTAATTTTGTTGATAGCTTTTTAAATTTTTCATAAAAATTATGGCAAAACTTTTCTATTATGGTTTATTAACTATTACCCTAAGGACATCTGTTAACATGCTCTTATTTAGTTTTGTTTTGAAAAAAATATACAGCGCGAATATTTTTTTTTTGAGGATCAAATACTGCGGTATTATAAATCTTTTAAAACAACACAATAGCCTTGCAAGAAAAAGTTTAGAACAAGACCCATTAAAAATTGGAGTCCAATTTTATACCACGTGTCCTATATAATTTTTAAATTTTTGTGTCAAGTGAATTATTAGGTGCAAAAATCGAAGAGTCTAAATTCAATTAGATTCTAAATTGAAGTTCAATTTTGCGCAACATGTCCTATCTAATTTTTTTTTTTAAATTTTTGTGTCAAGTGAATTATTTGGTGCAAAAACCAAATAGTTCAAATCCAATTAAATTCTAATTCATATATATATATATATATATATATATAATTAGTGTGTAGCCCCGTGCATATGCATGGATATAATTAAAAACAATCATAATTATACGGTTTAAATTATATATAATATTAGCTTACACTTTTTTTAGACCATGTATTTCTAAAATATGCAATGGTTTTTCAATATATATATATATATATATATATGGGTGTAGCTAGGATTTTTTGTTTGGAAGGGCCAAATTTTGGTATTAATATATTAGTTTTGAGTATAAACCATTGTACACATGCGTAAAAGTACATACACAAATATAAACATTAATATTTTGATACTAGAGGAGATCATTGTTTATAAAATTAACAACTTTCAAATATGTATATTCACAAGATAATTTTTTAGGGGAACTTATCATCTTTTAAACTCCAATAAGCATACAAAAACTGTTTAATTTGATATTAAACATGTAAAAAAATGAATTACACTAGGACCGGTGCTGTCAGTGGGTCCTGTGTATTGTTCATGGGACTCATAAATTGTCTAATTTAGCAAATTTTCCTTCAAAATTAAGTCTCATGGTACTATTCACACATTTAAAAATTATTTTGTTACAGTATTTTCAGTTTTCAGTTTTCAGCAATAAGCGGTATTCAAACAGACCTTTAGTGTTTGTTTGAGAACAGCTTATTTAAATGAAATTGAAAACTTTTTATTGAAAATATGGTAGATAAAGATAAAAGGTAGTTAAAATAATATAGTGGGACCTATAAATAGTACTAAAAAGTGCAATGAAACCCATAAATAGTAGCAAAAATAAACTAAATGATAAAAAAATGACTTTTTAAGCCAATGACAGACACACACTTACTTTCATTCAGTGGTTTATTAGCTGAATTTAGAACCTCTATATATATATATATATATATATAACATTATTCAAACGGCTAGTGGCAAATATAATGAAAATCCTACTAAACTCTCTAATCTCTTTTACATGGAAAAAAAAGAGTTTTTTTTTTTACTCTCATCTGTAGGTAGTTTTGAGGAAATTGGCCTTTTTAAGTTATATTTCTTTGTTGAGGACAGATAAACCTGGGGGATTTGGAGATTGATATAAAAAGAAAAATATTAAAAAATGTCTTAAAGGCATTAGTTTAGGAACTATTTTTAGAAATATAGTACAGAAAAATGACAAAATAATTAATTTTGTTGATAGCTTTTTAAATTTTTCATAAAAATTATGGCAAAACTTTTCTATTATGGTTTATTAACTATTACCCTAAGGACATCTGTTAACATGCTCTTATTTAGTTTTGTTTTGAAAAAAATATACAGCGCGAATATTTTTTTTTTGAGGATCAAATACTGCGGTATTATAAATCTTTTAAAACAACACAATAGCCTTGCAAGAAAAAGTTTAGAAAAAGACCCATTAAAAATTGGAGTCCAATTTTATACCACGTGTCCTATATAATTTTTAAATTTTTGTGTCAAGTGAATTATTAGGTGCAAAAATTGAAGAGTCTAAATTCAATTAGATTCTAAATTGAAGTTCAATTTTGCGCAACATGTCCTATCTAATTTTTTTTTTTAATTTTTGTGTCAAGTGAATTATTTGGTGCAAAAACCAAATAGTTCAAATCCAATTAAATTCTAATTCATATATATATATATATATATATAATTAGTGTGTAGCCCCGTGCATATGCATGGATATAATTAAAAACAATCATAATTATACGGTTTAAATTATATATAATATTAGCTTACACTTTTTTTAGACCATGTATTTCTAAAATATGCAATGGTTTTTCAATATATATATATATATATATATATATGGGCGTAGCTAGGATTTTTTGTTTGGAAGGGCCAAATTTTGGTATTAATATATTAGTTTTGAGTATAAACCATTGTACACATGCGTAAAAGTACATACACAAATATAAACATTAATATTTTGATACTAGAGGAGATCATTGTTTATAAAATTAACAACTTTCAAATATGTATATTCACAAGATAATTTTTTAGGGGAACTTATCATCTTTTAAACTCCAATAAGCATACAAAAACTGTTTAATTTGATATTAAACATGTAAAAAAATGAATTAGAGAAAATAAAAACTACATTGTCTCTATAACTACTAGACCAATTAACAAATTCTATTAGTTTTTAAGAGTATTATTGGACTAACTCAAACATTTGATGGGGCCAACTTCTATTTTTGAGGTTAAATACTTAAAGTTTTAATACTTATACATAATATAAAATAATTTTTTAAAATTTTGGGGAGGGGCCATGGCCTCCCCAAGCTCTATATATATATGATTTAGAATTTAATTAATTTTAGATTCTTCGGTTTTTGTACCCAATAATTCACTTGCACAAAAATTTAAAAGTTAGATTGACACATGACAAAAAATTGGATTCTAATTGAAATCCAATTTATAATCTAATTGGATTTGAACTTTTGAATTTTTACACTCAATAATTCACTTAGCACAAAATTAAAAATTAAATGGGACATGTGTTGCAAAATTGAGAATCCAATTATAATCCAATTAAACTCATAAATTACGGTATGCCTTAAGGACGCTTTTGTACACTTCTTATGATGTTGATATTACAACATGCCTTAAGGATGTTTTCGAACTATCTCCCTAAAATTCTAATGTCATGGTTCTCCGAAAAAAAAAAAAAAAAAAAAAAAAAACACTAATGTCATAAATGTATAATTTCCATAGAAAAATATGATACTTGACTTAAAGGTAGACGTTATCCATGATGTGTGTATATATATATAATTTGAGTAATGTTAAAAATACAAACTTTTTTACAATAAAATTTACAATCTGCTAATATGGTAACGGATTATTGGTAATGAAAGATTGAGTGAGTAGTTATTGGTGAAAACTAATAAAAAATTGGTCATATCAACAATTTGTAAAAATATTATAAAATAGTTTACAACTATAACATTATTTATATAGAGGGACAAGTGATAGGAGCCACTTGTCAAGTGGTAGCATATCGGTTCAGTGGAAGTCAAGCCTTAACGTCAAATAGAGGGACAAATGGCAGTGTACTAGTTAGTGGAAGTTAAGTCTTAATGTCAAATGTGCTTCAAAGACACGATTGAAGCACATCCGCCCAGCGTGCTTCTTTAACAAATGACTCTTGGAAATACTTTTTTTTTTAATGAATGAGAATATTTGATCCAGACAATGTACAAATCACGGTTTAATAATAAAGACACAATATTGATGTAGTTTAGTTTTGATTTTGACAAACTATGTCAAATTTGCTTTTCACCTGATTTTCTTTTTTTTACCAGTTAATGGTAGTTCATTGCTTTCGACTTGTTCGCCTTTTGAATCCTTATTCTCTCTTCAATATATAAACGCCTTTTGAATCCTTATTCTCTCTTCAATATATAAACGCTACCCTTTTACATAGATCTTAATACATAACTAACTCCTTTGCACGAATCCCAGTACGTGATTAATTCTAGCAACTTGAAGATGTTGTTGTCTGCAAAATTTTTCACTTCATCAACAATGAAGATCAAGAAGTACTTGTGTCACACCCCGAACCCAAAAGGGTCGAAAGCATGAAAAAGACATCTCAAAGAACTTGTAGATTTTCCCTTTTGACAATCCAATCCACATAAATCATATCAAGAACCAACATTAAGAATTATCATAATAATTTCATTGAATATACTCTCAAAGTAAGTCAGAGCTCTAAGCAATAATTACAAGGACCATTGACCATAAAAGAATAGAGGTCTGAATAATTAATTACATATCACGGCTTGTCCCATCAGTGGAAATAACATTACAACCACTTTAATATACAAAAGAATGAGTCAAGCCTATTCTAAGATTTATACCATCTAATATACCCATTACAAAAGTTCAGCCTCTATCAGTAGTTAGTCTAACTACTATTAGCCACCAAAAAGCTGTCTCAAAAGACTGTTGCCTACTCTAAAAAGGTTATAAAATAATGGAATGAGACAGAACCCAGTAAGTAGCATATTTAATGAGGGTGGGGGAAATGCAAGTTTCATAACAATGAATATTTTACAAACATGTCAAAATTTGGGAATTTCCATTTGAATTCTGCAAAATAAATTTCCTTAATATCATGACAAGAATGGTAGACATATTGTAACACCAAGCTTCCTAAAGTAACTATGAAACTACATATTATTCATTGTGAGCCATAACATATCTAATACCATTTCAAATCCAAAAACCTCACCCAAGGTCACATCACGGAGTCGTCACACACAGACGGAATCGTCACACAGACGGGTCGTCACACAGACGAAGTCGTCACACAGACGAAGTCGTCACACAGACAGACGGGGTAATCACCAATATCATGGCACAATGACAAAACCATGTCAAAAGTTTACAAGTTAATACATTTGAAATACACAGTTCACTTCCAAGTAGTTTCATAAAATATTTCAATAATCAAATAGCTACAATATTCTCAAAGTCCTCTAAACTATTTCTTGTCATAAATATTTTGCGTAAATTTCCCAAATAATACAAGCTAAGATAAAAGCATCTTTAGAATTTGCAAATAATGCAATAAATTCATAAAATCCGTTCCCAAGAATTGATAAAAGATGCATATCTTTTCCATGCTAACAAATCATGCAATTCCCCATATGCAACAAGAATATGCACATTCATATATCATTATATATAGTAGGGTTACAACACAATACTTTATAGAAAAACATAGTTCTACTATTAATCTTCCAAAATGTGTTTGACCCAAAACAAAGTTTATATAACATGATTATTTTCCAAAAATCCCATTAAAAGCTACTTATCTTGCAACCCGTAAAAAGGCCTAATTTTCCAAGGTCCAAATAAGATTAGCTAAAACCTAAACAATACCAAGCAAACCTATCACAATAAGCATAAAACTTGAAATTGTATCTAGTTACACATTAGGAATTGCCAAATAAGCACTAAATTAGGCAAGCCTAAATTTAGCCTCACAAATAATATTTTCCACTTCCAAAGTTTCTCAACCAATTACTTTACAAGGCATAGACTCTCTCATTATACTTATGAATCATTCAAGGCATTATCTCTAACATCAAAACCTCAATAATTTATGAGTAGTTTCCACAAGATTTTCACAACATCATCTAGGGACCCATGACACCAAAATCACAATATCCTTCAAAACAAACAATTTAAATCTTTAGTAGCTCCAAATGAACCATAAAAATTATATTCATAATTTATTTCACATGGCATACCTCAAAATCCCTAAATTTTCACCATTCATAAACCTTAGTTAGCCACCACTAGTGAAACCATAAACCCACTCACTCAAATTCGTCCAACAAATCAGAAATCCATATACAAAATTACAAGAATATCACCCAAGAAGCTCATAAATCTCAAGAACATCATTATTAAAACTTGGGTAAAATAACCTCAAACAAAAACATAATACCCATCAAAAGAGATTAGAACTTTTACCTCAAATAACTTATGTGAAGGTGTGATGTTCTTGAGGCTTTTCCGGTGATCTTGCTGGAAAAACGGTGGAGGTGATGATGAGGAGTGTACCGGTGGGAGAGGAGTGTGTGTATGTGTGTTGTGTTGAGTGAAAGTGAAAAAGAAAAGAAGAACAAGAATGAGTGCCGACCAAAGAAGAGATAAAAGGGAGTGGGTAGGGGTTAGGTGGGGCACGTGTGGGGCTAAAAAAAAGACTGACTTTCTTTCATTTTTTTTTTCCTCCATTGGGCTGGGCTATTACATTCTCCCCCTCTTATAAAAATTTCGTCCTCGAAATTTTACATAGTAAACTTAGATCTCTTTCCATTATGCACCTTATCCATACAAATATCATATCTTTCATACAAATCATGTCTCCAAATTTTCAAGCAAACACAACTGCAGCTAACTCCATGTCATGTGGGGAAATCTTTCTCATGATTCTTACATCCTACTAAGATTCAATGTAATTCCATCCTTAGAGATCACATAACAACACTACTTGATCCAACCAAAATTCACACTTCCTCAATTTAACAAACCACTTACTTTCTTTCAGTATTATTACTTTTAATAATCCTCAAGTGTTCCTCATCTCTTCTAGACTCTTAGGATAAGTCAAAATATTATCAATGAATACAATGATAACATGATCCAGTTAATCATGAAATTTCACATTCATCAAATCCTTAGAGGTAGTAGGGGCATTAATTAATCCAAATAGCACCATTAAGAACTCATAATGACCATACCTAGCCCCAAAGGCTATCTTTGGTATTTCCCAAATTTTTGACTAGCGGTAACCAAAACAAGATCAATCTTAGAAAATACTTGTGCTCTTTGTAACTAGCCAAACAAGTCATCAACGCAAAGCAAAAGGATATTTACTCTTGGCAGCAACTCAATTTAGATCATGGTAATTAGTATATAACCTTATAGATCCATCATTCTCCCTAAAATGCATACAAGCATGATAAGAAGCTAATCGATCCATGCCTAGGATAACATAAAAATTATGCTTATCTAGTAACACCATTTTAGCTAATAACTCTCTACCCCCAAAAGATACAAGACTTGAGAACGAGATTATTCCATATAATATCACCGATTGGGGTAGAAGCTAATAACTTAAAATCAAGTAGTTCCAAGCTCTTGTTGCAACTTTTAGTAAAGCACAAGAAACAAAAGAATGTGTAGAACCAAGATCAAAAAGAACTTTTGCATGTGCAGAGAACAAAGGGAGTATACCTGCCACTACTGTATCCGCGGCCTGAGCATCCTGAGTAGTCAAGGCATACACTCTACCTTGCACCTTCTTCCCATTGTCATTACCCTTTGCAACTTGAGATGAGGAAGAGGAACCCGAGCCCTTAGAACTTGGGCAATCTCTAGCAAAGTGACCGGGTTTCTTACAATTGTAGCACAACTTAACTCCACCACAAGCATAACCATTATGAAATCTATCACAACGGGAGCAAGGCTTCTTTCCACTTGACTGAGGAGAGGCACCTTTGTCTTGCCCATTAAAATGATCCCCATTACTCGACTTCTTAAAGAACCCATTCATGAAGTTTTTCCCTTGATCCTCTCCATGTTGAGAATTAAAGGGCTCTTGCTTCTTTTCATTCTCTTCGGAACTGAGGTTGTACTTAGAGTCTTCTTCAAGACTCATTGCCCGCTTCACAGCCTCAGTAAAAGTATCCACTCCAGAGGCTATAATGAGAGGGCGAATCCTATCATTAAGGCCTTCCCGAAACTTTTTCACTTTCTTGAACTCATCCGGAATCAAGTAAGAAGCAAAGCGAGAGAGCTCAACAAACTTTGCAACATACTCCACCACTGTCATAGCCCCTTGAACCAAATCAGAAAATTCTTTTGCCTTACGGTCCCTCACTACATCAGGGAAGTATGTCCTATTGAAAACTTCCTTAAACTTCTCCCAAGTAATAGGAGTGTCCCTTCCCAACTCCGTCCTTAACAATGGCTCAGTGCTTGACCACCATCTATCAGCAGGACCCTAAAGAACATATGCGGCATACAACACCTTCTGGGCATCCGTACATTCAAGGGCTCTCAGTAATTTTTCCATCTTTAGCAGCCAATTCTCTGCTGCCATAGGATCAGGTCCCCCATCAAAAGTTGGAGGATTTTGCTTACGGAACTCCCCAAAAAGGAAATCCTCCCTCCTACTTTCACCACCCTGGACTGCCCTAGTAATCCTAGCATAAATCTTGTCTGCCACTGCCACCTCATCAATCTCACCACCATCAGGAGTGACAGGTCTCTCACGCTCTCGGCGTTGCCTATGGCTATGCTCTGGAGCTGTAACCTTATCCACATGCCTTACTTTACGTGCTTTCTTTTTAGGAGGCATAGTGTACCAAAGTACTTATACCTATACCCAAGAAACAAGTAAGTAAATCACAAGGCAACATAGAAGGATAACATGGAAAAGATAGATAAGGAAAAAGGAATAGCAGGTGGAAGCTGAAACAAAGGAACAAAATAAAGAATTCAACAAACCTCTAATGCTCTGACTTAGATCAAAATCAATTCCTATTTTTTTAAAGTCTACAGAATCATAACCTAAGCTCTGATACCATAACTGTCACACCCCGAACCCAAAATGGTCCAAAGCATGAAAAAGACATCTCAAAGAAACTGTAGATTTTCTTTTTTGACAATCCAATCCACATAAATCATATAAAAAACCAACATTAAGAATTATCATAATAATTTCATTAAATATACTCTCAAAGTAAGTCAGAGCTCTAAGTAATAATTACAAGGACCATTGGCCACAAAAGAATAGAGGTCTGAATAATTAATTACATATCACGGCTTGTCCCATCAGTGGAAATAACATCACAACCACTTTAATATACAAAAGAATGAGTCAAGCCTATTCTAAGATTTATACCATCTAATATACCCATTACAAAAGTTCAGCCTCCATCAGTAGTTAATCTAACTACTATTAGCCACCAAAAAGCTGTCTCAAAAGACTGTTGCCTACTCTGAAAAGGTTATAAAATAATGGAATGAGACAGAGCCCAGTAAGTAGCATATTTAATGGGGGTGGGGGAAATGCAAGTTTCATAACAATGAATATTTTACAAACATGTTAAAATTTGAGAATTTCCATTTGAATTCTGCAAAATAAATTTCCTTAACATCATGACAAGAATGGTAGACATATTGTAACACCAAGCTTCCTAAAGTAACTATGAAACTACATATTATTCATTGTGAGCCATAACATATCTAATACCATTTCAAATCCAAAAACCTCACCCAAGGTCACATCACGGGGTCGTCACACAGACAGGTCGTCACACAGCCGGGGTCGTCACACAGACGGGTCGTCACACAGACGAAGTCGTCACACAGACAGACAGGGTAATCACCAATATCATGGCACAATGACAAAACCATGTCAAAAGCTTACAAGTTAATGTATTTGAAATACACAGTTCACTTCCAAGTAGTTTCATAAAATATTTCAATAATCAAATAGCTACAATATTCTCAAAATCCTCTAAACTATTTCTTGTCATAAATATTTTGCGTAAATTTCCCAAATAATACAAGCTAAGATAAAAGCATCTTTAAAATTTGCAAATAATGCAATAAATTCATAAAATCCATTCCCAAAAATTGATAAAAGATGCATATCTTTTCCATGCTAACAAATCATGCAATTCCCCATATGCAACAAGAATATGCACATTCATATATCATTATATATAGTAGGGTCACAACACAATACTTTATAGAAAAACATAGTTCTACTATTAATCTTCCAAAATGTGTTTGACCCAAAACAAAGTTTATATAACATGATTATTTTCCAAAAATCCCATTAAAAGCTACTTACCTTGCAACCCATAAAAATGCCTAATTTTCCAAGCTCCAAATAAGATTAGCTAAAACCTAAACAATATCAAGCAAACCTATCACAATAAGCATAAAACTTGAAATTGTATCTAGTTACACATTAGGAATTGCCAAATAAGCACTAAATTAGGCAAGCCTAAATTTAGCCTCACAAATAATATTTTCCACTTCCAAAGTTTCTCAACTAATTACTTTACAAGGCATAGACTCTCTCATTATACTTATGAATCATTCAAGGCATTATCTCTAACATCAAAACCTCAATAATTTATGAGTAGTTTCCACAAGATTTTCACAACATCATCTAGGGACTCATGACACCAAAATCACAATATCCTTCAAAACAAACAATTTAAATCTTTAGTAGCTCCAAATGAACCATAAAAATTATATTCATAATTTATTTCACATGGCATACCTCAAAACCCCTAAATTTTCACCATTCATAAACCTTAGTTAGCCACCACTAGTGAAACCATAAACCCACTCACTCAAATTCGTCCAACAAATCAGAAATCCATATACAAAATTACAAGAATATCACCCAAGAAGCTCGTAAATCTCAAGAACATCATTATTAAAGCTTGGGTAAAATAACCTCAAACAAAAACATAATACCCATCAAAAGAGATTAGAACTTTTACCTCAAATAACTTATGTGAAGGTGTGATGTTCTTGAGGCTTTTTCGGTGATCTTGCCGGAAAAACGGTGGAGGTGATGATGAGGAGTGTACCGGTGGGAGAGGAGTGTGTGTATGTGTGTTGTGTTGAGTGAAAGTGAAAAAGAAAAGAAGAAAAAGAATGAGTGCCGGCCAAAGAAGAGATAAAAGGGAGTGGGTAGGGGTTAGGTAGGGCACATGTGGGGCTAAAAAAAAATCTGACTTTCTTTCATTTTTTTTTTTTTTCCTCCATTGGGCTAGGCTGTTACAACTTGGTTACAAAACCCTAAGGCGCAAAGACGCGATAACTTTTTGCAGAGATAATAAGGCACTAGGTTACTTTCTGCATGTGTTTTCCATATATGACGACCTTTAAAATAAGTCATATATGTTCAGGGTTGCGGGAAAAAAAACCCTACACATATATGTCAACATGAGCTGAAAATCAAATTTGGAAATTCTGATTTCATAGATCTCGACAGATTCAGCTTCTATCGAGATTCTGTCGAGATTTCTTCATTAAGTCTCGATAGATACTGTATTTGTCGAGGTATTGGTCGAGCTTTAATGAACAGTTCTTCCTTCACTTGTTTCTAAGTTAGACTTGCATAGCTTCGATACTTAACTTGAACACTTGTTTCTCGTAGTACTAAACTCATCCTATATCTACCCAATTACAAATAAAGTGCGTTTTGTTAAAAGATTAACTAATTACATAAATATGTCCCAAACATTTTTAATATATGAACATGTTTCAGATAAATTCTTAAGATATAGAAAATTATTTATATTTCATGCAAAGATTGTTTGATTAATATACCTCATTGTCAATGCTGCACCTCTAAATTACTTTTCATTAAATAAGCATTTTCACATACTGTTAGAACACATTATCTCCACGTATCCCTAATCTTTGTAAGAAATTATATAAAATGGAAATTAAGAATATGTAATCCAACGGCGAGATTGTCAAAATTTTTATCAAATTGAACATTACTGAATTTCATATATATATATATATATATATATATATATATATATCAAGATTGTCCACATAAATATGTAAAAATTAAAGATAGACGAGTTCCAAATTTATTGTCAATTAGTGAAGCCACCCCCACCCCTTTTTTTTGTGGTGAATTTGGATGCTGGATTGCAGTGCATATATTGGCAAAAATAAGACATCTATATTTAATAGGAAAACTTTGTTTGATTAATACATTTCACTATGTTATCTCTAGTCTAAAAATCCTTAACGTATTGAATATATAATTTCACAAACATTGGGAAAATAGTTGAGTCCTCATTAAGATTAACAGGGCATCTATCATAGTTTATCCTGTGCGTGTGCGTATGGTTTGTAATATTTTATACATAACGTGCAATTGGTCTGGTTTCTACATTTTGGTGAATATATGTAGTGTGTTGTTTATGCTATTCCAAAGGTATATTGGATATCATTCTCAAGATATTTTGGTTTTGCAAAACATGAGAATGCTATATTCTTAGGAATTAGATAGGAATGTTACATGGCAAACTAGATGCGGGAATCTGAGGCAAAAAAAACAAAAAAAAAAACAAAACAAAACAAAACTAGATGTGGGAATCCCACATTACCAAGCACCTTATACCAGGAATCTAAATTTCCGAGAATGCTGATTTTCAGAGGAATAGGAGTATTCTGTGAACCCAATGACACCTAGAAATAATATTCAAACAAGAAATAAAATAAAACTAATTAACAAAACCCACAAAGTTTAAACAAAAATATAATTGAGATATTATCAAGAGCTTAACATAATAGAATATGTAAGACTCTGCACCAAATACCTACTTAGTTACTAAGAAACCAGATATCTCCTATGTCATTAAGAAATATGAGTCAACAGATAATAATAATTTGAAGCAATTTAAGAAATACATACCCTATTGTGGACCAAGTTGCCAGTCTTGATGATATCACATTGCATTTCATTGTCCAGTATTTTCATTGCCTACCAACAAATTTTGTATAAAATTTAAAAATTACCAACTGATAAAAAGTAGCCAAAATAAAATAGTTGTGTCACAATAGAGTTTCTACTAATATGGTATCGAAGGAAAGAGTCAAGCAAAATTACGTTACATGCTGCACTCTCAAGACTTGCCATCAAATGTTGTATAAGAGCTAAAGGGGTTGGGGGGGACATCATCTCTGTAACAATTTCATGCCCTTGAAATGCTATAGAAATTTCATATAGTATAGATATGAAAACAAGAGAAAAAAAAGGTCAAAAGTTGTACCTAATGAACCGGAAAGCTTCTTGACAAAAGCTTAATAAGATCCCTAGCCTTAATGATAATATATGGGTCCTTGGTCTTTTTGGTTGTTGAAAGTGTCATGGACCCCTCAACCTGACCAACATGAATCATACAACATATTAGAAAAACACATATACATTAGAAATGATAACAATAATTCACATTTAGCTCATATCTAGCAATGTAATCAGATTAATTTTCACTAAACAAATGAATCCATAGAAATATCCCTTAAAAGTAGTAATTTGTTTACCAAAACTAATTAATTAAAAAAAAAGAAACATTTACAGAAACTTACTAGATTAAGTTCACATGAAATGCCAAACTCTTTCAAAGAGGATTTCACAGTTGGCCAGACCTCTTGCAAGTACTTCTCTGCACAAAGCAATTGAAAAACCAGAAACCTAAAATCAACCAAATACCCAAGAAAGAAAAATCAAACAAAAATGAACCAATTGCTAAGTTGGATTTGACCACTGTATCGAGGAAAGAGAGTGGAGAAGGGGCTGACTTGTCGATCTTCCAGAGATCAATGTTGGGGTCATCATCCCATGGCTTCGGCTTGTCGTGCTTCCCCTTGTGCTTCATCTTTGGCTGCTGTGAAATGTCGCCATTCTTCTCATGCTCCATCGCCCAATTCATCTTTTCTTATCTGGACAACTATAATTTTGCATTCATAATGAAATTATATATAATATTAACTGCAAGTTCCATCCACTAATTCTCTTGACAAAACCAATCAAGCCTCTTGAAGAAAAAAAACATAATAATATTAGGAAGTGCTACCAAATAAACATAAGCCTACACTGCCCAAAAACAAGAACACACTTTATTTTTACCCTTTCAGCTGGGATTCAAAAGTTACTGCAGAAACCATAGAAAGCTTACATAAGAAATTACATTGAGTAGCATCTAGCTAAAACGATGCAAACAAACCCCTCCAATACACAATCAGATCCAATAAAACTAAAACCAAGGAAGATATAGCTTAGATTAGGTCCATTTGAGCTGCATTGTAAATTTTGCTTAGCTTCCAATAGTATGTTCACATGCTATAAAGGTCACTATTCTATCATACCCACATGTAATGGAAAGTTCCTCTCTTTTTTTTACCCTGGGAGATGAATCAATGATCATATAAAATTAAAGAGGAAGAGAAAGTATGCTACAGATATCTGTAGCCTTGCCTCAGCCATTGAAACACATAAAGTATGATCTGAAACAATGATGCTAATTAAAGCCACACATGATTGGAGTTAACATGACTATATTTACAAAGCATAAATATTCCATCTCACATGACCCTGGTTGAGATACTTGAGTACAATATCAAACAACTTAATTTTCTTCATTTGCCACACAAAGAACTTAGACACATCTCTAAATTAAAAATCAGTTTTTGGGTCTTGCATTGCAATTCAACCAAAAAATTGGTAGCGAATGTCATTTTATTAAAATCTTAAAATCCCAAATCTCAACAAGCACATAAATTTATTTCCGTGTTAGTAAAAACACAATGGACTCAATCTCAATTGGATTTAAAATCTTAACCATAAGAGATTTTTATCCAGTTTTAATAAATTTTTTTTTTCCAAAAAAATTTAAGTACTGATTCATAAGGCATGAAGTTTGTGTATAACTCCTATCAATATGTGATACAAGTTGTGTCTCATGTTTGATAAAAATTCAGACTTTATTAAAAATAAGTAAGAATTATTATAATGGTGAGTGAGGCTTTTAAGTAAAAGTTATGTAAAATGAATGAAACTGCAGTAAGCAAGAAAAAGCTGTCCAATAAGTTCATTAAATTGCACTGTGACAAAAATTCCCAATGAAAATTTTTGTTCAAATTTTCCTTGTAAGCTCAGAATAGGAAACAATACACTCCTCTATGACCAAAAGGGGCCTAGGGGGCACCTTGCTGCCAACAAGTACTTCAAGAGTCCAAGTCCTTCTACATCCAAGTTAGCAGGACTAGGAACCAAGGAAACAAACATTCAATTTTTCAACTAAAGTTAACTTTTTCTCTTAATGGTGTTCAAATGCCTCTAGCACTTAATAAAATGAAAAATACGCCGTCAAAAAATAAAATAAAATTCATTAAATGATCTACGTATTCAACCACACAAGTCCAAGGAAGCAGCTTCTTTGCTTAAGCCCAAACTAATACAAAAAAAATTAGGTTCCATTCACAAACCTGAACAACAAAAACATTCTGCAATGCTAAACGTTTGATGGAACTTGCAATAGATATGGTATCTCTGCCAGAAGCAACCACCAACAAAGGCCCATCCCTGAAAAAAGATATAGTTATGAAATCAATCTCATATTCAGCGTAGAGCTACAAAAACTTAACCAATTTCCTACCTCGCAAAGGCTACATTCAGAATCTTAAAACGCAAGGATCTGAATTTCGTTTACTAAAAATTCAATTTCAGTGTTAACAACATACTTTCCAAGGATATTGCCATAAACATTTATACTCACACACATTGAGGAATACAACGTAAACTTCGAACATGGTTTTCTTAAAAATCCGCAATAATTCAATGTAACAGTGCAAGACATTTCATTTCAGCCCAGCTATATAAATTCAAACTGCAACAAAGGTTATTCATTTTCTGTTTTTCGTTTCTCCAATGAACAACAACAACTAACTAGGCAAGTCAAATAAACAGTAACAGAAAAATAAAAAGAAAGTACTTGTCATAGGACTGGCGAGCAATGGTGACAATCTGGTGCACATCGGCTTCTAAAACAGACGCCAAGCCTACAGCCCCGGAGCCCCCATTTTCCAAAGGCAAAGGCGCGAGTTTGTTGGACCGGGACAGGGAAGCCGTCAACAAAATTATCTGCCTTATCAAATAAACTAACTTCTTGTGAAGCGAAACGGGCAGCCAGTGCAGCCACTCATTTACTCCCCCTCTAGGCCTAGTTACACGCTGCACATTCATATCAATATATATTCAAAGAATCGAAATTTATAGCGTCAAAAATAACGTCTTTTTTTGACGAGACGAAATACTTTAACAGTTAAGCTAATTCGACAGTTTTTAGCAAAATTATACTTATACAATTTAAGAGAGAGAGAGAGGGAGTTACGTAAAAGAGGTGGTTATCGGCGAGGCCTAAGGCGCGGACCAAGCCCAAGCACTGATTCTCGGCGGCGGGGAAGCCGTTACCGATGACGACGGCGCGCCTGCTGGCGCCGGAGAAGCCGGTTTCGAAGATGTCGGGAACGCCGCCGCCGAAGTGGGGACTCGGGGGCTCCGGAAGCCGGATTGGCTTGACTTGTTTGGAATCAAGCCCTAACAACATCGAGGATTTCACGAGTCAAGAGAGAGAGAGAGAGGAGTTGAGTGAAGGAATTGAATTGGATTGGATTGGAAGTCCTGTGCAGCAGTTGATCTAACTGGAATTTTTGGTTTTTACTTTTTATTTATTTGAAGACTAATTTTGGACTCGGTTTTGCTGTGTATAGAAGATTTTGGAAAGGAAAGTTAACGCAGCAAATCGGTTCCACGAGAAGTTGGGAACTTTGCTCCTTCTTTTTGTTCTTGTTGTTGTCGTTTTTTTTTTTCCCTCTTAATTTTAATATGTTGTTGTACTTTTTTTTTCTTATTATAAAAATATCTTGTTGTACTTCTACAACTTAAAAAAAAACAATAATAATTTACTAATAAAACTATGTCTGGCTTCAGTTATTATTATTTTTTAAAAACTCATATCTAAAATAATGATTATAATTAAATGATAAAATAATATTAATAATAATATTTAAATGACATGTAAAGAGGACAAGTTGTAAAACCGAGTTTTTTTTTTTTTTTTTCCCAAAGCTAAAAAATATAATAATAATTTATTAAAATTCAGGAAAATTACAAATAGAATACCTAGTGTTTATACCATGTTTCTATGTGAGTTGCAAGCTTTTAGTTGTATCAATTAAGTTCACAAACTTACAAACTTATGAAACAGATTCAATTTAAAGCTTCCATTTATCTCTATTATACTCCCCAAAAAAAAAATCATTGATAAAATTAAAGTGTTTCATGCAAGTAACCCAATTTTTTCGAAATAGAAGATTTCTATTACACTTGCTCATGCTAAGCGAATTTTTATCTCTCTTAATGGAACTTTCTTTCTTTACATTTTTTGTTCAATAGTTATCAAATTGATTTATAAACAATCCCTAAGTGAAATGTAGACTTTTATCAACAATTTTCTATTTTTTTATGCTCTTTTACTATGATGCACGGACATAGATACGATATGGCAACACGAGCAATTTTTGAAAAATCATAATAGGATACGACAATTAGGACACCGTTATGACACGAATATGACATTGGTATAGCACCCAAAATGATTCCTGCATCATAACTACTTTACTATCCAAAATAACAAAGATAGATAAAAAAGATGGGCAAAAGTTTCAAATTGAAATAAACAAACATAAACAAGATTTTTCTCAAGCGAAACTCGAGATTATCCTTTGAATCTGATGATTGTGGCCTAAGAAATTTAAAATGTAGGCTTGTTATTGAAAAGTTCAAAGAAATGGGTCCTGACGCTCTCTTTATTCCCCATAAATGTTAGGGCTTGAAGGGGATTTTCTTCTTCAATAAATGGGTTCTCATACACAGCAAAATTTAAAGCTTGATTCATTGTTGCTGACATCTAAGAACCATGGATACAAGCTTGGCTGCATTATAAGACCGTCATGGCTGCAATATAAGCTTCTGCATTAATATTCATCATACTCTAGATTCTGCACCCTTGGATTTCCTTTTTGAAGGTTCCCCAACTGCAGCAGTATAGGCTTCAGTTTCAATATTCTCAACCGATTTTTGCTTCCCAAACTCCTCCGACTTTTTCTGTAGAATAACCAATCTAAGCAATTACATTAAAATAGAAAAGTCCTAGAAAGTAAGATAAGTCTCATGGTATCATGATCCTATATACCTTCAGAGACATGGCCATGGCTGCCATATCTTTATTGTAATCCTCAGATTTTGTATCCATCTTTCTTGGTTCCTGAGATTTGTCAAATCAAAATTGATAAAAAGTCACTGGGATAGAAAATTAAGTAAAGATTTAATCTCAAAATGTCAATAAAAGGGTAAAAAAATTTTAATATATTTAAAGTGGTGGAGAAGGGATTCGAACCCTGGATTTCTTTGTTGGAGACAACAAGAGGAGCCATTGACCTGAAGTTCATTAGCAATAGAATGAAGACCATTGAGTATAAGCGCCTTAGAATACAACCTCTGGGGGAATAAATGCAGCTTCTTTTTTTCTTTTGTTTTCTGCGGTTTTCTTTGTCTGCTTCTCTTGTTTCTCTTGCCACTTCTTTGATGATTTCTTTTTCAGAGACATGATGAATTCTCCACTTACCAATTGTTCATCAATCTGAAAATACCATAGGTCATTATTTTATTTTATTTTTGATAAGTAATGGTGAAAAATATTAATATAAATTGGCATACAATGTTCTATCTAAATACCATAGAAGGAAATCACATGAGGATCAAAACTCACCTTGCTAGGTTGTCGTGGAGGAGGGAAAGGTGTATATGTTTTCTTCTCTTTAGTCTTAACCTTCTTTTGTTTGACATTTTTCCTAAGTAAAAGTTATTAGGGAAATTTAAAATAGAGGAAATATTAAGGGCAGAAGAAACTGGAAGAAATTGATTATATATATAATATATACAACAAAAAATGTAGTAGATGAAGTACTTCTTGAATTTTGGAAGAAACCTATCCCAGTTTTCGCATGCAAGTGCTGGATCCTATTCAAGTTCCTTCTTCATCATAAGAACCTAATCAGGAAGAGGGGGGGGGGGGGGGGGGGGATATAAACAGAGTTTGAGAATGACAACAGATCCTCAGGTGTAAGTAACTGTCAACAGGTCTTCAAGGGAAAACACCAACTACAGTATAAACATTGAGCCAGTCTATTCACCTTGATATGGTATTGTCTTTGATTAACAAATTGCTCCTGCAAACCAATTCAAAAATTAGAACAAGGCCCAAGAATTGATTTAAATTTTATGAAACTTTTAGCATTTTGGGTTATTTGTGAATGTTCAGCATTACAGAGACAGCTTTCACAAAGAAGGGCAAATTCTACATGACAAGCTTATTTTGTAAAAACCAAGTTTAAGGTTGAAAAACTACCTACTGGTAACCACCAAAATTGATTATTTTTCAAAGCTTAAAAATGTACCTCCCTAGGGATGTCATCCCCAATCTGATAAATTGATATTTTTAATTTTTGTATCCAGAAAAGCTAAAATATCAATAGGTAAGTCTAAAAGTGGTACAGATAAAACAACTTAGAGGATTCTAAGGTGGTTATTAGATAGTTTTGATGCATGTGTTTTAGGAGTTGAAGTTGGACAATTAAAAGTTCTATAAGGGAAGTTTTAAGCTTCCACTATGAGACTACATACAAGAATGCTCAAAACTATATTTGGGGCGGTTTTGACTTATCAAATATATATATATATATATATATACACACACATACTTTTGGGGGTTTTGTAAGCAGTTGTGACTATGCATGATATGCACATGTATGCGTATCAGGTTCTTAGAAGTCAATGCCTTAAACTCTATGATTTTTATATTATTTCAAAATAATTTTTTTAGTCTTGAATATGAAAATTTGAAATTCAATCGATGTTTTAACCGCTCTCCGATCTTTTAAGATGATTTTATGAACTTTAAAAATAAAATAAAAAATTCAATTGTTACAATTAGTGGGGGAGGGAGGATTCGAACCCTGGTTCTCCCTATGAAGAAGACCAAGCAATGCCACTAAGCTACAAAGCTCTTGGCAATATGATTTTTTGAACTAAACCATCTTTAGTGAACAAACGAGTTTTTAACTAAGATTTCTATAAAGTTTGCACTGTTTAAAATTGTTTAAGCTTAGGTGATTTTAAATTCTAATTGCATGTTCTAAAAAAGTACTTGAAATGGTTGAAGAATGTTTTTTTCGTACTTGATTTAGAAAGTATAAACTATTTCATAAACTCTTTAGTCTTTATGTGTTCCATAAAGGGGTCAAGCATCAAACGTTTATGCTTAATTCATATTGAATTGTGTTCTTTTTAATATATGAACATGTTTTAGATAAATTCTTAAGATATAGAAAATTATTTAATTTCCTGCAAAGATTGTTTGATTAATGAAATTTGATGTATAAGACTATGTAATGTTCTACATCTCTTGCCCCTTTTAGGCTCAAGTCTCCCTAAATTGGCTAAATGATCCACAATCATGTCCAGGGATCACAGGGAGGAATGTGCCAGGTTTGGCACCAAAGAGTGCTTTATAGCAGACTTGCAAGAATCTTGTAAGGAATGGCTGAATCTTGTGGGCTTGGAGGTGAAGAAAGAAAGAAAATCAAACCCATTTTGGTGCTATAAATTTACCAAATATGGAACAATTTACCTTGTCCACGGCCAATGAGCTCTAGCTCAACTAGAACCTCTTCTCCCTATAAATTTATGGAGGGTGAGGTAATGGGTTCAAAACCCTTTGTGTGCGTGTAACTTACCAATTAAAAAAAAAAAAAACCTTCTCTATAACAAGGAATATTTGGCCAACAGATTAAGATAACAAATCTGGCTTTACATGGAAATCCTGCCAGGCTCAAAGGGCAATTACGAATAGAAGCTAACCAGACGCACCTTCATCCAATTCATAGCAAGTTTCGTATTTCTAATACTCTAATAACTAAGATATTGCATTCGGAAGAGATCCATAGCATATAGCCAAAAAGAAAATGGACAATGGACACCAGAATAACATGAATAGCAATAGCTCCACCCTCCCAAATGTACTAATAACTCTAAAAAAAAGCATTCAAGAAGGATTTGTTAAGCACATTCTTTATTAAAAATATCTAACATAGTCAGCATACAAAGCATAAAACACATAAGCTTCAAGTTATAACTGATATATCTCATTGTCAATGTTGCACCTCTAAATTACTTCTCATTAAATAAGCATTTTGACATACTGTTAGAACACATTATCTCCACAAATCCTTTATCTTAGTAAAAAATTACAATTAAGATTAAAAACATGTAATCCAATGGTGAGATTGTCAAAACTTTTAGCAAATTGAACATTATTGAATTTCATATATATATCAAAATCGTCCACATAAATATGTAAACATATTTATTGTCAATCAGTGTAGCCCCCTTTTTTTGTGAATTTGGATGTTTGATTGCGGTGCATGTATTGGCAGAAACAGAACATCTATATTTAATAGGAAAAAGTTATTTGATTAATACATTTCACTTTGTTATCTCTAGTCTAAGAAATGCTACAGACATTTCATACAGTATAGACATGAAATCAAGATGGAAAAAAAAGGTCAAAAGTTGTACCTAATGAATAGGAAAACTTCTTGACAAAAGCTTAGTACGATCCCAAGCCTTAATGATAATATATGGGTCCCTGGTCTTTCTGGTTGTTAACCGTCATGGACCCCTCAACCTGAACAACATGAATCATACAACCTATTAGAAAAACGTATATACATTAGTAATAATAACAATAATTCATATTTGGCTTATATCTAGCAATGTAATCAGATTAATTTTCACTAAACAAACAAATTCATAGAAATTTTCTTAAAAGCAGAAATTCATTTACCAGAAATAATTAATTAAAAAAAGAAGAAACATTTACAGAAACTTACAAGATTAAGTTCACATGAAATGCCATACTCTTTCAAAGAGGGTTTCACAGTTGGCCAGACCTCCTGCAAGTACTTCTCTACACAAAGCAATTGAAAAACCAAAAACCAAAAACCTGAAATCAACCAAATACCCAAAACAGAAAAATAAAACACAAATGAACCAATGGCTAATTTGGATTTGACCTCTGTATCGAGGAAAGAGAATGGAGAAGGAGCTGACTTCAAGCACTCCAGTTTCATTCCAAGACAGATTGAACTTGTCGATCTTTTAGTGATCAATGTTGGGGTCATCATCCCATGGCTTCTTCGGCTTGTCATGCTTCCCTTTGTGCTTCATCTTTGGCTCTTGTGAAATGTTGCCATTGTTCTCATGCTCCATCGCCCAATTCATCTTTTCTTATTTGGACAACTATATAGCATTCATAATGAAATTATATATAAAAATAACAGCAAGTTCCATCCACTAATTCTCTTGACAAAACCAATCAAGCCACTTGAAGGAAAAAAAAACATAATAATATTAGGAAGTGCTTCCAAATAAACATAAGCCTACATTGCCCCAAAAAAGAGGACACTTTATATTTACCCTTTCAACTGGGACTCAATAGTTACTGCAGAAACCATAGAAAGCTTACATAAGAAATTACATTGAGTAGCATCTAGCTAAACAATGCAGACAGACCCCTCCAAAACACAATCAGATCCAATCAAACTAAAACCAAGGAAGATATAGCTTATATTAGGTCCATGCGAGCTGCATTTTAAATTTTGCTTAGCTTCCAATAGTACGTTCATATGCTATAAAGGTCACTATTCTTATCATACCCACATGTAAAAAATCAATGATCATATAAAACTAAAGAGAGAGAAAGTATTCTATTGATATCTGTAGCCTTGCCTCAGCTATATTTTTGCATTCATAATGAAATTATATAGCAAACTAACTGGAAGTTCCATCCTCTAATTCTCTTGACAAAACCAATCAAGCCACTTGAAGAAAATATAGTAATAAAAGGAAGCACTTCCAAATAAAAATAAGCCGACATTGCCCAAAAACAAGAGCACACTTTATATTTACCCTTTCAGCTGGGTTCACTGGTTACTGCAGAAAATCATAGAAAGCATTAACTAAGAAAGTACATTGAGTAGCACCTAGCTTAAACAAGGCAAAAAAACCCCTCCAATACACAATCAGATCCAATAAAGCTAAAACCAAGGAAAACATAGCTTACATAAGGTTCATGTGAGCTCCATTTTAAATTTTTCTTAGCTTCCAATATTATGTTCATATGCCACAAAGGTCACAATGCTTGTCGTACCCACATGTAATGGAAAGTTCCTCCATTTTTTTCCCCTTGGAGATGAATCAATGATCATATAAAATTAAAGAGGAAGAGAAAGTATGCTACTGATATCTATAGCCTTGCCTCAACCATTGAAACACATGAAAGGATGATCTGAAACAACAATGCTAATTAAAGCTACCCATGATGGAATTTACATGGCAATATTAACAAAGCATAAACATCCCATCTCACATGACCCTAGTTGTGAGTTACTTGAGTACAATATCAAACAACTTAATTTTCTTCATTTGCCGCACACAAACTTAGACATCACTAAATTAAAAATCAATTTTTTTGGGTCTTACATTGCAATTCATCCAAAAAGTTGGTAGAACGTCATTTTATTAAAATCTTAAAACCCCATTTCTCAACAAGCATATAACTTTATTTCTTTGCTAGTAGAAACACAATGGACTCAACCTCAATTGGATTTAAAATCTTAACCATAAAAAAATTTAAGTACTGTTTCATAAAAGGCATCAAGTTTGTGTACAACTCCTATCTATATGTGATACAGCTCTTGTTTGATAAAAATTCAGACTTTATTAAATACAAGTAAAATTCATTATAATGGTGAATGAGACTTTAAGTAAGAATTATTATAATAAGTTCATTAAATTGCACTTTGCCAAAATATATTAATGACAAAAAGACAGAAATAAATAAAACCGCAAGAAGTGTTACCTGAAAGTTGTGGAGAAGATTGGTGAATGAGGCTTTGCTTTTGGTTTGGACTGTGGGTGCGAGTCAGTTCCGGGAAGTATCAAGTGACCAAAAATAAATAGGTTCTGGTGGAGCCAACCAGTACGAGGAGTCAAAAGGTTAATAGGTTTTTCCCATGAGTAAGTCTAGTGCCACAAACTTTTCCACAATTTTGCCATAACTTTGCTACATGGTGACTCGTGAGTGGTGAAACCATAGACAAATGAAACCATGAATGTTTCCTCTATATCCGAATACAGTGAAACTATTCAGCCAACAAAAAAAAAAAACCAAGAAAAAAAAATACAGTGAGATACTATATATACCTTCGCTCCAAATTCATATATCAAAATTTGAAGATTGCCAATAAGAGAAAAAATCATAGCAAGTCTACACCTACAAGTTGACTTACAGCTCACCCAATTTCTATATATAATCTCAAAATCATCCTAAATCTTCAATCAAATGAAATTCACATTTTTCGTTTTTAAGTCGAAAAGTGACAATACTCACATTCAACATAGATGGCAAATGTATAATTAAAAACCATCATAAATTTCACAACACTGAAATATTAAGAATTGCATTCACCAAAGAATCAAAAAAATGGACATGAAAAACAAATTTTTTTTATTTTATAAATATATACGGATATAGTACCAAACCCAACAATAAAAATAAGAAAGAGAGACTGAGGCCTTACTGTATACATAGACGCCTTGAACTATTCAAGAGCACAAAGGTTATTGATATGTTCCCAAACATTAGAGGTATCAACCTTGCACATTACTGGGCATTTTATGCTAAGCAAAGCAGAAACTGTGCACCCAAAGCAAAAAAAATCAGATCAATAAAATAAGTATTATAACAACTGAAAACCAGAATGCAAGGCAAAAAGGAGTCCTGGGCCTACCAATTATTTCAACAGAGACAACACCAACTAGCTGCATTAAAAAAAAAACAAAAAACAAAAAACAAAACAAATCAAATACTTATTTTGTAAATAATAATTACAAAGTTCAGCTGCTTGATTTCCCTATGAAAGAGCATTTACGTTTAGAGAAAAAGAGAGAAAAAAGTGACAGAGAGAAGATGTAACTAAAGAAGGAGGCATACCTTGGCAATGAATGGTGTCCTGTGTCTTTGGGAACCAAGAAAGATGAAGAAGATGAGAGTGAATAAGGATGATGAAGATGGCTAGTAGAAAGGGAAGCTTTATCTTTATCCCAATTCTGACGCATGGAAGGAATTGGGGGAGAGCTCCATTTTCTACTGGGTTTTGCCGTCTAAGTTAGATTCAGAGTATGTTTCTTCTTTTCGATTGGAGTCAGATTCCAGCACGTTCGTAATTTCTTCCATAGTTGAAAAAAATTCCATTATCTAGAAAAGAAAAAACACACAAGAGATGCTTTCTACTTGGACTCCCAACCTTTTCATGAAATCAAAGTGATTTCCACGAATTACAAAAAGTTACAACATGCCTTTGACACTTTCTTCAAAAACTCTAACAAATCTACCCACAAATTGTTTTGACTTGTTATTTTCTTCCACCACTTCTGTGGGCATTATTCTTCAGCCTTCTGAGCAAGATATGTTGCTCTAGTTTGACCATCCTCACAATCCACTTTGGTTTTCCAATTTTAAATATAACATTTCCCATTAATGTTCCAAATATCACTCCACATCCATAACCTATTGATACAGCTTGCCAACCAAACCCATTTTTAGACTCTAAGTTGTCTTCTTGTTGCAAGGTCGATGGTGGTGGTTGCTTTGTCTCGTATTTGTCGCATGTTCTTGTCAACGGAAATCCACATAATCCCAAGTTATCAATGTATGAATCATTGTCGAATGTATTGAATTGCTTCCCTGAAGGTATTTGTCCTGTAAGTTGATTATGTGATAGCTTTAAAACTTCAAGCCACGGAAGTTCTGCCAATTGCTTGGGAATCTCCCCTTTGAGCTTGTTGAAAGACAGGTCTAACCATTCAAGATTAGTTAAATTTCCAAAAGATGATGGAATATAACCTGTAAGGTTATTGTGAGAAAAGTTGAGCCCCTTGAGTGAATTAAGGCTTCCAATTATCTGTGGAATATCCCCTATGAAACTATTGTTTGAAAAATCAATGGTTGTGAAGACAGTTTGAATTCTCACTAACTCAAAATTCGACCCTTTCATCATCACATTCACAGAATCATGATAAGACTCATCTCCAATATTATTCGACCCAACTTCTCCCATATATTTCAACCCAACTTCTCCTTTATCCACATTCATCATGGCTTTCAAATATTTGAAAAATTTTCTTGGCAAAGAACCATTAAAATCATTGTTAGAGATGTCTAGGATTCGCAAATTTAAGAAAGGAAATTGGGTCTTAGGATTGTCTATACGACCCTGAAATTTATTTGATCTAATGACTAGAACCCGCAGTTTTAGAATACTTCCCAACCAATAGGGGAAGGTGCCATTTATCTTATTGTTTCCAAGATCTAGACTTTCTAAGTTTGTACAATTTTTCAAAGATCGTGGCAATGGCCCTTCCAATTGATTGCCATTAAGGTTAACATTCCTCAAATTGCTTCCCTTTGAAAATGTTGCAGGTATGGTACCATTAAGGCTATTCATTCGCAAATCCAACACTGAGAGTACATTAGAGAGTACCAAACACTTTGGAATTGTGCCACTAAAGTTGTTATGAGACAAATCTAGAACTTTAAGGGAACTTGCATTGCAAATTAAAGAAGGAATTTCCCCAGTTAAATTGTTATTGGAGGCAAAGAGATAATGAAGGTTAAGAGAATTTAACATGGGGAACCGTCTTTGAAGCAAGTTGTTACGAAGATTAACATAATATAGGATCTTCCAAGGAATCTTATCTATAATTGTCAAAAAGTTGTGAGAAAGATCCAGAAAATATAATGAATTCCTCCCCACAGCTCCCAACCATTTAGGAGTTTGACCATGAATTCTGTTATTGGAAAGGTCTAAGAATGTTAAATTTGTTGCTGTTCTTAGGAAAATTGGGAATTCACTAATGTTGCAAGAAGACAAGTACAATTCCTCTAGATTGGGCAAGGTAAATGTTAGATTGTTGTTGATACTGACTAATAAATTGTTATGTGAAAAATTGACATATTTGAGATTGTTGAGGTTTGAGAACATTTCTAAGTCTAACATAATACTTAGGTTATTTGATGAGAGATATAGATAAGTAAGGTTCACAAGTCTAGAAATTGAGCTAGGAATAGAGCCCTGTAGGTTATTTGATGAGAGATCTAGAGAAATAAGGTTCACAAGTCTAGATATTGAGCTAGGAATAGAGCCCTGTAGCATATTATAGCTCAAATCAAGGGACTCCAAGGAATTATTACACTTGAATTCCCCAATCTCACCAATGAATTGATTATGATCAAGAGTTAACGACTCCAAAGAGGTCAAATTGAATAACCAAGATGGGAGTGTCCCATTTAGGGAATTTGAACTTAAATGGAGATAAATTAGGAGATTCAAACCACTTACATGATTAGGAAGGAGACCAACAAGTTGATTGTTGTGAAGGTCTAAAATGGAGAGATTCGGCAAGTCAAATATTGACAACGGTAGCAAACCTGTTGAATCCACAATAATTAAAAATTGTCAGTTTGATGTGTCAACCAAAAACACCTAAAATTTAAAAGTGGCAATTTTTGAATCTCACCGCTGAAAGTATTATTTGACAGAACCAAATCAATAATTTGAGTGAGGTTTCCAAGTGATGTTGGAATTGCCCCGGTAAAATTGCAACTATCGAGATTCAAAAGCTCCAAGAACTTTAGACTGCCGATAGAATCAGGTAATTCTCCTGAAAAGCTTGTCTGAGAGAGAAATAAGAACTTGAGGGAACTACTGCTCCAATTAGACTTTGGAAGAGAACCTTCAAGATTTGGATTATCACTAAGATCAAGGGTTTGTATACATGGAAGGCGGAAGATGTTTATTTTGAGTGTTCCCTGCAAGCTACAACCACTAAGACTAAGAGTTGTCAAAGAGGAGGATAGATTCATCGTCAAAGAATTAGGTGTAATTGAGGACATATTTGTGGCATCCAGAACAAGTTCCCTTAACTGGGTAAGGTTACCAATGACTCTTTTCCAAACTGGTGTTTTGATTGACAGATAATTGGAAGAAAGATGAAGTGAAACAAGCGAAGACAACTGGGAGATTTCATATGGGATTTCACCAGTAAAACCGGAATTAGATAAGCTAAGATGAGTCAAACTCTGAAACCTGCCAAACTCAGATGAAATTAGGGAGGGATAGAAGAAATTCCCACCGATATTCAAGGTCCTGAGATGGCGAAGAAGGAAGAGAGTACTGTTGGAGTGAATGGAGCCATAAAGCCAACTGCAAGTAAGGTCAAGGGCAATGACATGGCGAGTGGAATTGTCACAGACGACACCATCCCAAGTGCAGCAGTCCTTATCCTCCTTCCAAGACCCTGTCTTTGGATAAGAATTTTCACAAAAAGGAGAAGAAGCATAACTATCGCGAGAAAGAGAGTGATTAAAATGGAGTAGAGCAGAGCATTGTGAGTTTGAAGACAAGGAAGAAGAAAAGGGGAATTGAGAATGGAAGAAGAGCAAGGAAAGTAGTAGACTGAAATACTTCCAACTTAAACACTTGCCCATTTTGATTTGATAATTTGATAATTGATACCCTCAAAAAAAGCAAAAGACGCAATTATTTGGTGATGTTTTCAGTAAGGCATGGGATGGGATGAATATATTAGATTCACATTTATATAGGTTGCCAAGTCAATCAAAGTCTTCTATCGTTTTTATCAAAATTCTTTTTTTATTTTTTTCAATTTATTATTATTGTTTTAAGTTAATCAAAGTCTTCTATCTTTCTTTCACTTTTTTTTTTTTAGTCAATCAAAGTCCTTGAAATTACGAAACTAACATTGATATTGAAGATTTATTATTATTCAAACGTGAGTTGTATGTCATCTTAACCAAATATTCTAACTCTTTAAAAATGCAAATGAAAAAAATATTAATAGCATTTCATCAATATAATAATAATAATAATAATAATAGGCAAAGCAAAGAGAAAATCTAATTAAATTTAAAATTAAAATTCAATTAGAGTCTAATTTTGCGCCCCGTGTCTCATCTAATCTAAATTTTAGAATTTTTGTGCCAAATTAGTTAATTTAATGTAGAAAACGAGAAGTCTAATATAATAAACTATAAAAAAAACATAATCATATAACTAAAAAAAATTCAAATTTATAAGTAATCTACATATATATATATATATATATATATTAATAGATAAAACTTAGAGAAAGTTGAATTAGAATTTGAAATTATAATCCAATTCTGCACATGTCTAAATTTATGTGGGGACTACACCATAATTATCCACTTAAGCATGTATCATGTGTTTACTTAAATTTTTTAATCTTTGTGTCAAGTGAGTTAATGAGTATAAAATACTAAGAATATAATATTAATGAACTATAATTTTAAAAAAAAAATAATTACATATACTCAATAAATATCACCACATGTTTCTCAAAAAATAAATAAAATAAAAATCACTACACGTTCTATCTTATTAAAAATTAGAAAAAAAAATGATCGTAATTAGTATTAAGTTTAGGTAAGAATTTTAATATGTGACTAATTATATTTACTTTAAAAAATAATTTGACTAATTATCTATATTTTATGATAAAAATTGTGTTTAATTTTAAATGTATCTATACATATACATAAATGCATGAATGCATGTGTTACATGTTTTTTTTTTTTAAATAATAATTTGACTAATTATTTATATTTTTATAATAAAAATTTTGTTTAATATTAAATGCATCCATGCATTTGCATGGAGTGACTTGCCAATATATATTAATAGCCAAAATTGAGAGAAAATACAATTAAATTCTAAATTGGAGTCTAATTTTGCGCCACGTATCTAATTTCTAAATTTGTGTGTCAAGTGAATTATTAGATGCAAAAATAAAATATTCTAAATTCAATTAGATTCTATATATATATATTAGTAGCCAAAGTTGAAAGAAAATACAATTAAATTCTAAATTGGAGTCTAATTTTGCAAATTGTGTGTCAAGTGAATTATTAGGTGCAAAAATCAAAGAGTTTAAATTCAATTAGATTCTAAATTGAATTTTAATTGAAGTTTAATTTTGTGCCATGTGTCCCATCTAATTTTTTAATTATTGTGCAAGTGAATTATTGGATGCAAAAACTAAATAGTCTAGATCCAATTAGATTCTAAATCATGTCTAATTTTGTGCCATGTGTTTCATCTAATTTTTAAATTTGTTTGTCAAGTGAATTATTAGGTGAAAAATCAAATTGTCAAAATTCAATTAGATTCCAAATTGAATTTTAATTGAAGTTCAAATTTGTGCCATGTGTCTCATCTAATTTTTTAATTTTTGTGATAAATGAATTATTGGGTGCAAAAATGAAAGAGTCTAGATCCAATTAGATTCTAAATCATGTCTAATTTTGCGCCATGTGTCTTATCTAATTTTAAAATTTTTGTGTCAAATAAATTATTAGGAACAAAAATTAAAGAGTCTAAATTCAATTAGATTCTAAATTAAATTTTAATTGAAATTCAATATAGGTAAAGCTGAGTGAAAATCCAATTAAATTTCAAATTGTATTCTAATTATTGTCTAATTTTGTGCTACATGTCCTATCTATATATTTTTTTTTAATTTCTAGGTGAGTTAATGTTGTGCAAAAGATAGAGAGTCTAATATATAAAAAATAAAAAAAAATTAAAAACCCAATAAAAAAAAGTAAACTCATGTGTATATCTAAAAAATAAAATAAAATAAAGAAGAAAAAAAGAGTAAAACTCATGTATATATCTATGACTTAAACAATGTATAATTTGAATTCATATATGTGTAATTGTATTGTTTTTAATTATACCGTGTATATGCACGGATTATATAGTACTTTTTACTAATGAATGATTCTTGGAATTAAAAAAAT
The DNA here is from genome assembly GCA_023736055.1 of Quercus glauca. Lineage (NCBI taxonomy): Eukaryota > Viridiplantae > Streptophyta > Magnoliopsida > Fagales > Fagaceae > Quercus > Quercus glauca. The sequence goes on along the minus strand of CM043315.1, from coordinate 49,612,166 downwards.
AAATTTTTCTATAATGATTGAGAATATTTTATTAAGAATAGACCATGTACAATTCACGGTTGAATAATAAAGCCGCACTATCGACGTAATTTTGCAATTCAAGGACTTTGATGGACTTAGTATATATATATATATATATATATATATATATATGGGATGGGAAGAAAATTTTAGATTAACATTTATATTTTATATATACCGTCAAGTCAATCAAAGTCTTCTATCTTTGTTATCAAAATTCTTTTTTTATTTTTTTTCAATTTATTATTATTGTTTTAAGTTAATCAAAGTCTTCTATCTTTTTTTCACTTTTTTTTAAGTCAATCAAAATCCTTGAATTACGAAACGACATTGATATTGAAATTTTATTATTATTCAAGTGTGAGTTGTACGTCATCTTGACCAAATATTCTAACCCATTAAAAATGCAAATGACAAAAATATTAATAGCATTTTGCCAATTTTTACTAATGAATGATTCTTGGAATTTAAAAAAACAATTTTTTTTTTCCATAAGGATTGAGAATATTTTACTAAGAATAGACCACGTACAATTCACGGTTGAATAATAAAGCCGCACTTTCGGCGTAATTTCGTAATTCAAGGACATTGGTTGACTTAAAAAAAAAAATTATGGGATGGGATGAAGATTTTAGATTAACATTTATATTTTATATATACCGTCAAGTCAATCAAAGACTTCTATCTTTGTTATCAAAATTCTTTTTTTATTTTTTTCAATTCTTTTTTTAAGTTAATCAAAGTCTTCTATCTTTCTTTCACTTTTTTTTATTAAAGTCAATAAAAATCCTTGAATTACGAAACTAGATTGATATTGAAGCTTTATTATTATTCAAGCGTGAGTTGTACGTCATCTTGACCAAATATTCTAACCCATTAAAAATGCAAATGACAAAAATATTAATAGCATTTCGCCAATTTTTAGTAATGAATGATTCTTGGAATTAAAAAAACAAATTTTTCTATAATGATTGAGAATATTTTATTAAGAATAGACCACGTACAATTCACGGTTGAATAATAAAGCCACACTATCCACGTAAACCAAGGACTTTGGTTGACTTTAAAAAAAAAAAAAAATTTATGGGATGGGATGAAAATTTTAGATTAACATTTATATTTTATATATACCATCAAGTCAATCAAAGTCTTCTATCTTTCTTTCAAAAAAAATTTTAAGGTATAAATGGTAGAGATTCGACAAGTCTAACATTGACAACTGCAGCAAACTTGTTAAAATATTTCTCAATAATTAAAAATTGTTAGTTTGATATGTCAGCCAAAAATACGTAAAATTTAAAAATGGCAATTGAATCTCAATGCTGAAACTGTTAGATGACAAATCCGAATCAGTAATTTGTATGAAGTTCCCAAATGATGTTAGAATTGACTCACTAAACTTGTTTTCTTTTAGATCCAAATAAGTAATTTGTGTGAGGTTTCCAAGTGATGCTGGAATTGACACAATAAAATTGTTCCCTAATAGATCTAAATAAGTAATTTGAGTGAGATTTCCAAGCGATGTTGGAATTTCCCCTATAAAATTGCAATTAAAGAGATTCAAATGCTTCAAGGACTTTAGACTGCCAATAGAATCAGGTAATTCTCTTGAAAAGAATATTTCAGAGAAATCTAAGAACTTCAGGAAACTATTGCTCCAATTAGATGTTGTCTTCGCTTAACAAATCACTTCTGCACACCAATTCAAAAATTAGACCAAGGCCCAAGAATTGATTTAAATTTTACGATACTTTTAGCATTTCAGGTCATTTGTGAATGTTCAGCATTAAAGAGACAGCTTTCACAAAGACAGGCCAATTCTACATGACAAGCTTATTTTGTGAAAAAAACAGGTTTAAGGTTGAAAAACTACCTGCTAGTAACGACCAAAATTGATTGTTTTTTAGAGCTTCAAAATGTACCTCCCCAAGAATGTCATCCCCAATCTGATAAAACAATATTCTAAATTTTGTATCTAGAAAAGCTTAAATATAAATAGGTAAGTCTTAATGTGGTACAGACACAACAAATTAGAGCATTATAAGGTGGTTATTAGATAGTTTTGGTGCATGTGTTTTAGGAGTTAAAGTTGGACAATTAAAAGTTCTATAAGGGAAGTTCTTAGCTTCCACTATGAGACTACACAAAAGAATGCTCAAAACTATATTTGCGGAGGTTTTGACTTATCAAATATAGATACACACACATACACACACACATACTTGTGGAGGTTTTGTGAACAGTTGTGATTATGCATGATATGCACATGAATGATGAATGCTTATTAGGTTCTTAGAAGTCAACGCCTTTGACTCTGTGATTTTTATATTATTTCAAAATAATTTTCATAGTCTTGAATATGAAAATTTGAAATTCAAACAATGTTTTAACTGTTCTCTCATATTTTAAGATGATTTTACAAAAATATTTTTAAAATAATAATAATTCAACTGTTACAATAAGTGGAGGAGGGGGGATTTGAACCCTTGTTCTCCTTATGAAGGAGACCAAGCTATGCCACTAAGCTACAAGACTCTTGACAAGATGATGTTTTGAACTAAACCATCTTTAGTGAAAAAATGAGTTTTTAACTAAGTTTTCTATAAAATTTGCTATTGTATAAGATTGTTTTAAGCTTAGGTGATTTTATTTAAAATCTTATTGCATGTTCTAAAACAGTACTTAAAGTGGTTAAAGAATGTTTTTTTCGTACTTACTTTAGAAAGTATAAACTATTTCATAAACTTTTTAGTCTTTATGTGTTCCATAAAGGGGTCAAGCATCAAATGTTTATGCATAATTTATATCGAATTGTGTTCTTTTTAATATATGAACATGTTTCAGATAAATTCTTAGGATATAGAAAATTATTTATATTTCGTGCAAAGGTTGTTTGATTAATATACCTCATTGTCAATGCTGCACCTCTAAATTACTTTTCATTAAATAAGCATTTTGACATACTATTAAAAAGGTTCTAGAGACTGTTTGAGTGAAAACCAAAACTGATTGATTAAAATGAATTAATTGAATTAATTTACATGGAGGCTCTGTTTATATACACGTTTACAGAGCAAGGAGAGATCAGAAACTAATCTAACTAACTTCTAACAAAATAACCAATTCTGGTATTATAGCTATACAGCACTAAATGCTCTCACGTGTCCGCTCCCTCACGTGCCAATCACTTATGTAAAACACTGTCGTTTGCCTTCAATTCTCCTTTCTTCCTTTGCTTATAAACCTTGTCGTTTTGGTCATCTTTGCAACTATGCCGTTCTTCTTTCTTTATTTCTATATTACTCTGTTTCATCCTTTCTTTCTCAGTAGCATATTCAACACTCCTCCTCAAGTCATGATTTACAAAATCATTGGCTTGATCATTTGAAGTCTTCAGAGTTGGGGAGAAAATATCAATTAAACCCAAACAGTTCATTAGTCTGCTAAAAACTGGAAGCCCCAAAGCTTTGGTGAAGATATCTGCTGTTTGAAACTGGCTTGAAATATGAAAAGTTTTAATCACACCCTCAGTTATCTTGTCCCTGACCAAATGACAGTCAACCTCTATGTGTTTTGTTCTCTCATGGAAGACAGGATTGGCTGCTATATGTAATGCAGCCTGGTTGTCACAAAAGAGCTGAGCACTACATGGATGATCAACTCTTAAATCTCGTAACAACTGAAGAACCCACACAACTTCACAAGTTGTTATAGCCATTGATCTGTATTCTGCCTCTGCTGAAGATCTAGAGACAGTACATTGCTTTTTAGACCTCCATGAGATTAAGGAATCTCCTAAGAACACACTGTAACCCGTGATTGATCTTCTGGTATCAGGGCAGCCTGCCCAATTAGCATCACAGAAGGCTTTTACTTGCATTTTGGAGTTGCTGGAGAAGAATAGACCTCTACCTGGAGTACCCTTCAGATATTGCAGCACCCTGTTAACTGCTAACATGTGAGGCTCTCTTGGTTCAGCTAAAAACTGACTCAACCTATGCACTGCATAGGTGATGTCAGGTCTGGTTAATGTGAGATAAAGCAACCTTCCTATTAACTTTCTATACTGACTTGCATCTGGAAGCAGCTTTCCCACATCCTTTGAAGGGTGCAAGTTTTGTTCCATTGGAGTTCTAAGTGGTTTGGACCCCAAGAACCCTGTATCCTGCAAAATTTCCAAGCAATACTTCCTTTGATTCAAGCTTATACCCTTATCACTTCTTGCAACCTCAAGACCCAGAAAATACTTCAAAGAACCTAAGTCTTTTAAGCCAAACTTAGTGTCAAGCAAATGCTTCAAGTCAGCAATGCAGCTAGGATCATTACCAGTGAGCAAAATGTCATCCACATACACTAATAGGGCAGTGAAAGAAGCACCTTTAGTATATGTAAAAAGAGAATAGTCTGCCTTGGATTGAACAAATCCAAAATTCAACAAAGTGTAAGAAAATTTTGCAAACCACTGTCGTGAGGCCTGTTTCAATCCATAGAGACTCTTGTTTAGTTTGCAAACCAAAGGACCACAATTAGAAGGAGAAGTACACTCCCCCTTGCTGTGAAAACCAGGTGGAAGGCTCATGTAAACCTCCTCAGCCAAATCACCATGGAGGAAGGCATTATTGACATCCATTTGGTGAAGAGTCCACCCTTTCACAGCAGCTAGAGATAAAAGAATCCTGACAGAAACTGACTTAGCTACAAGAGAGAATGTATCAGTATAATCAAGGCCCTCTCTCTGTGTATACCCTTTAGCAACTAAGCGAGCCTTATACCTTTCAATGGAGCCATCAGATTTGTACTTAGTCCTATAGACCCACTTGCAGCCAATTGGAATCTTACCAGGAGGAAGGGTGGTTAGAGTCCAAGTGTTTGTGAGTTCTAGAGCTGCAATTTCAGTATCCATAGCAGCTCTCGAATTGGGAGATTGAACAGCTTTATGGAAAGATGTAGGGTCTGGTGAAGTGGAATCAACAGCCATAACAAACTGCTTGTAATGTTTGGTAAGGTTAGAGTAGGTAAGGCAAGCAAATATGTCATAAGGTAGGCCAGATGAAGGTGCAAATGGTGAGGAGGTTACTGACTTACAAGAATAGTCTTGAAGGTATAAGGGAGGGTTGTGAGGTCTAGTGAATTTTCTGAGGGGTAAAGGAGAAGTTGGCCTAGAGACAATCATAGGAACAGTATCAATCTCAGAATCAACAAGAAGTGGAGTGACATGAGGAAGTGATGAATGAGAAGGAGGACTAGAAAACTGTTCTGCAGAAACAGGATTTGCAAAAACAGGATCTGCAGAATTAGGGAGGACACTATTGTTGTTTAAAAGGGTTGAATCTGAAATGTAAGAATCAGGAATAGAATGAGGGAAGACAAATGAAGTGGAATCAAGAAAAGAAGACTCAGATAAGGGCAGTGAGGAAGAACCAGAAGCAAAAGGGAAGATTTGTTCATAGAAAAACACATCTATAGAAACAAAAATGGAGTTGGTTGCCAAATCCATGACCTTGTACCCTTTAATACCACTGGGATATCCTAGAAAAACACATTTCTTAGCTCTTGGTGCAAATTTGTGTCGATTTTGACAAAGAGTGGAAGTGAAGCATAAACAACCAAAAGTTTTAATGTGAGTATAGGAAGGAGGTGTTTGAAAAAGCATTTCAAAAGGAGTTTTATTGTTTAAATGTTTTGAAGGCAGCCTATTAATGAGATAGACTGCAGTAAGAATGCAGTCACCCCACATCTTTAAAGGCAATGAAGAATGAAACCTCAAGGTTCTTGCAACATTTAAAAAGTGTTGATGCTTTCTCTCAACAATTGCATTTTGTTGAGGAGTCTCAACACAAGTTAGTTGATGCAAAATGCCTTTGGATTTAAAAAAATTCTTCATAAAAAATTCTGTGCCATTATCACTTCTAAGACACTTAATTTTTGCACTAAATTGAGTTTAAACCATGTTGGAAAATTGTTCAACAAGAGCTTGTGTTTCGGACTTAGATTTAAGCAAATAAACCCAAGTACATCTAGAATAGTCATCCACAATGGTAAGAAAAAATCTGTAACCTTCAACAGTTGGGACTGAAAAAGGTCCCCAAAGGTCACAATGCACAAGATCAAAAAGACAATGAGATACATGAGAACTACTAGGAAAAGATAACCTCTTTTGTTTAGCAAATTGACAAATATCACAACAAGCTGCTTTATTAAACTTGGAACCAGATACAAGCTGAGTAAGCAGTGACATTTTAGCATAAGAAGGATGCCCTAAACGAAAATGCCACAAATCAACATTATTGACAGAGGTATTTACAGAAGGAATTGAACTAGGAAGCTGTGAAGAAGCAGCAAGAACAGATGAAGGGGAAAAACTCTGTTGCAGTAGATAAAGACCTTTTGATGCTTTACCCAGTCCAATCATGTTCCAATTGGCCAGGTCCTAGATAAAGCAAAAAGAACCAAAAAAAACAAGACAACAAAACTGTGTTTTAGTGAGCTGACTGACTGAGATGAGATTGAAAGTGAAAGAAGGAACACAAAGAACTCCATATAGTGTAAGTTGACCTGAAACATGAACTGTGCCTATGTGAGTAACCAAAGCCTTTTCTCCATTGGGCAAGTAAACAAAGGTATTAATGGTAGAGGTAATAGAGGTTAAGCAAGATACTGAATGGACCATATGGTCTGATGCACCAGTGTCAATAATCCAATCATTGGCTTTATGAGCATGCCTATCAACTATATGAGCAGAAAATATGGAATGGGAAAAATTTGGAGGCAGCCAGAAAGGGTTACCTGAAAAATTGGCAAGATAAGGCATGGAAGAACTAAAGCCTGTATTAGCAGCAACACCACTCAATGGAGACAAGACTGAGGCAGCTTGATGAGAAGGTTGAGAAGCTTTAGACTGAGAAGCAAGGTAAGAAAGTAGTTGCTCACATTGACTCTGAGTGATAGGACATTGAGGAGCACTGAATTGGGATTGGGGTGCATTGAATTGAGGTTGTGGAGGATAATGCATCTGATCAGGTTGAATAGGAAAATTATGCATAGGCTGAGGAGCAACATTTCCAAAAACACCATTGTTGCAAAAGAAACCTCCTAAAGATCCATTGCTAGAGACCTGATTGACAGAAGCTTTTCCTTTGTGCTTATATCCTGGAGGGTACCCGTGTAGTTTGTAGCACTTATCTGCTATGTGGCCAACAATCCCACAGTAGGTGCATACAGGTCTTTCCTTCTTCAAATTGCCATTCCTTCCACTCTGGTTGCCATGAACCACACCCTGATTCCAACCTTGATGACCTTGAAACCCCTTAGAATTAGAGTTGTTAGCATACAAAGCTGTTGGTTCTATGACCAAATCAGCTTGACCAACTTGCCTACGTTTTTCTTCTTGTAGGATCAAGGAATAAGCTTTGTTCAAAGTAGGAAGTGGCTCAGTGATCAAGATTTGACTAGTAACAGTGGAATAACTATCATTGAGTCCCATGAGGAATCGAAAAACTTGATCCTTTTGCTGAGCACACAGTTGATTTCTTTGAGAACCACAAATACAAACACAGGTACAAGTAGAGAAAGATTGATAATGCACAAGTTCATCCCATAAAATCTTAAATCTGGTGAAATAAGAACTCACCGATGATGAAGCTTGTGAAAGCTTCGAAATTTCTTTCTGAATTTCAAAGAATCGTGGAACATTTGGCTGTGAAAACCTATCACGCATGTCAATCCACAATTCCCTTACAGTGTGAATGTACATGACACTGGTAACCAGATCTTTGTTCAAAGAATTCACCATCCATGAAAGAATAGTGGTATTTGCTCTGTGCCATGCATTGTACAGAGAATGAGAGAGATCAGGTGTAGAAATTGAACCATCGAGAAAGCCAAATTTGTTTCTACCACTGAGAGATAGAAACACAGCCCTTGACCAACTGAGGTAATTTTCTGGACCAATCAATGGTTGGGAAACCAAAACAACATTAGATGGTGGAATGAAATAAGGGCTCGAAGGATTGGTGTTCACATCATCCATTGAAGGAGCTTGATTGGATGATCTACGGTTTTCAGTATCAGAAGTGTTGGAGGGAAGAGATTCTAATCCTGAAGCAGTGTTAGACGCGGAAGCCATTGATGAGCTATTCAAGCTCTGATACCATATTAAAAAGGTTCTAGAGACTGTTTGAGTGAAAACCAAAACTGATTGATTAAAATGAATTAATTGAATTAATTTACATTGAGGCTCTGTTTATATACACGTTTACAGGGCAAGGAGAGATCAGAAACTAATCTAACTAACTTCTAACAAAATAACCAATTCTAGTATTACAGCTGTACAGCACTAAATGCTTTCACGTGTCCGCTCCCTCACGTGCCAATCACTTATGTAAAACACTGTCGTTTGCCTTCAGTTCTCCTTTCTTCCTTTGCTTATAAACCTTGTCGTTTTGGTCATCTTTGCAACTATGCCGTTCTTCTTTCTTTATTTCTGTATTACTCTGTTTCATCCTTTCTTTCTTAGTAGCATATTCAACACATACTGTTAGAACACATTATCTCCACATATCCCTTATCTTTGTAAGAAATTACATAAAATGGAGATTAAGAACGTGTAATCCAATGGTGAGATTGTCAAAATTTTTATCAAATTGAACATTATTGAATTTCATATATATATATATATATATATATATCAAGACTGTCCACAAAAATATGTAAAATTTAAAGATAGACGAGTTCCAAATTTATTGTCAATCAATGAAGCCACCCACCCCCTTTTTTTTGTCGTGAATTTGGATGCTGGATTGCAGTGCATATATTGGCAGAAACAGAACATCTATATTTAATAGGAAAATTTTGTTTGTTTAATATATTTCACTATGTTATCTCTAGTCTAAAAATCCTTAAACCTATTGAATACATAATTTCACAAACATTGGGAAAATAGTTGAGTCCTCATTAAGATTGACAGGGCACCTATCATAGTTTATCCTGTGTGTGTGCGTATGGTTTGTAATATTTTACACATAACTTGCAATTGGTCTGGTTTCTACATTTTGGTGAATATATGTAGTGTGTTGTTTACGCTATACCAAAGGTATATTGGATATCATTCTCAAGATATTTTGGTTTTGCAAAACATGAGAATGCAATATTCTTAGGAATTAGACAGGAATGTTACATGGCAAATTAGATGTGGGAATCCCACATTACCAAGCACCTAATACCAGGAATCTAAATTTCCGAGAATGCTGATTTTCAAAGGAATAATAGTATTCTGTGAACCCAATGACACCTAAAAATAATATTCAAACAAAAAATAAAATAAAACTAATTAACAAACCCACAAAGTTTAAACAAAAATATAATTGAGATATTATCAAGAGCTTAACATAATAGAATATGCAAGACTCTGCCCCAAATACCAACTTAGATACTAAGAAACCAGATATCTCCTATGTTATTAAGAAATATGAGTCAACAGATAACAATAATTTGAAGCAATTTAAGAAATACATACCCTATTGTGGACCAAGTTGCTAGTCTTGATGATATCACATTGCATTTCATCGTCCAATATTTTTATTGCCTACCAAATTTTTTTTTATAAAAGCTAAAAATTACCAACTGATAAAAAGTAGCTAAAATAAAATAGTTGTGTCACAATAGAGTTTCTACTAATATGGTATCGAAGGAAAGAGTCAAGCAAAATTACTTTACATGTTGCACTCTCAAGACTTGCCATCAAATGTTGCATAAGAGCTAAAAGGGTTGGGGGGGGCATTATCTCTGTAACAATTTCATGCCTTTGAAATGCTACAGAAATTTCATACAGTATAGATATGAAAACAAGAGAAAAAAAAAGGTCAAAAGTTGTACCTGATGAACCAGAAAGCTTCTTGACTAAAGCTTAATAAGATCCCTAGCCTTAATGATAATATATGGGTCCCTGGTCTTTCTGGTTGTTGAAACTGTCATGGATCCCTCAACCTAACCAACATGAATCATACAACATATTAGAAAAACACATATACATTAGAAATGATAACAATAATTCACGTTTGGCTCATATCTAGCAATGTAATCAGATTAATTTTCACTAAACAAATGAATCCATAGAAATTTCCCTTAAAAGTAGTAATTTGTTTACCAAAACTAATTAATTAAAAAAAAGAAAAATTTACAGAAACTTACCAAATTAAGTTCACAAGAAATGCTGTACTCTTTCAAAGAGGAATTCACAGTTGGCCAGACCTCTTGCAAGTACTTCTCTGCACAAAACAATTGAAAAACCAGAAACCTGAATTCAGCCAAATACCCAAAAAAGAAAAATATAACAAAAATGAACCAATTGCTAAGAAAAATATAGAGGAAAGAGAGTGGAGAAGGAGCTGACTTCAAGCATTCCGGTTTCATTCCAAGACAAGTCAAACTTGTTGATCTTCCAGCGATCAATGTTGGGGTCATCATCCCATGGCTTCGGCTTGTTGTGCTTCCCCTTGTGCTTCATCTTTGGCTGCTGTGAAATGTTGCCATTGTTCTCATGCTTCATCGCCCAATTCATCTTTTCTTATCTGGACAACTATAATTTTGCATTCATAATGAAATTATATATAAAATTAACTGCAAGTTCCATCCACTAATTCTCTTGACAAAACCAATCAAGCCACTTGAAGAAAAAAAATAATAATAATATTAGGAAGTGCTTCCAAATAAACATGAGCCTACACTGCCCAAAAACAAGAGCACACTTTATATTTACCCTTTCAGCTGGGATTCAATGGTTACTGCAGAAACCTTAGAAAGCTCACATAAGAAATTACATTGAGTAGCATCTAGCTAAAACGATGCAAACAAACCCCTCCAATACACAATCAGATCCAATAAAACTAAAACCAAGGAAGATATAGCTTAGATTAGGTGCATTTGAGCTGCATTGTAAATTTTGCTTAGCTTCCAATGGTATGTTCATGAAGAGGATAAAATTTGGAAGTAATGGGCCTGACGGGCCATCTTCCTGACGACCAGTCCCTTGTGGGCCAAGGGTGAATGGGCCAAATATCCGCAGCATCATAGAAGAATTCTAGTACAAAGTGGAGTTCTAGAAGATGCCTCATTAATGAGTCTCTCTATAAGAAAACACCTTGACGATTACGTTTAGTGTCCTACAAGGAAAGGATTCCACAATCTCCAATCATAAAGACTCCTATAAGGAAAAGACTTCTACTCCAAGAAGGAGAGGTCAACTCTCGACTACAATAAAAGCCTCAATACCCTTACAAATCAAGGTACGCATAATTTTACCCTCTCTAGCACTCTAGAGTTGTGAGAATATTTCTGACTTAACCTTTGGAGGGTATTCGGCCGGCACCACACCGGTGCTCTTTGCAAGGTTTTCTCTTCTCTTTGTTGTGTAGGTTCACATTCGTGCGCGTAGGTACCGTGTGGCTCATTGGTGAAATTCTTGACTTCATCAGTTGGCGCCGTCTGTGGGAAAAAACTTGATTTGATCATACTATTGTTTCCCGGACTATAGGGTTGCATGGTACTCACTCGCTCGATGGCAACCACCAACGACGTTCAAGGAGCAGAACCCCCCGTGACCGCCCTCGAGAGACAAGTTCGAACTCTTGCTGCGGCCGTGGAGCGCCTCACTAAGCAAAACAACGACCTGGAAGAACAGCTGCGCCAGAAGAATGCAGCACCGAACGACTTACAAGAAGACCAAGAAGGAACCAGCGCTGCAAGAAAAAACCAGGAGAGAGTTGAAGCCAGCAACGCCCCAACAGGGACGGAGAGGCAGAACGTAAGCATGCCATCCCTCACGGATGAGACTCCTCCACACATCGTCGCAGAGATGCAAGCAATGAGAGAACAGATGGAGGTTATGATGAACGCGCTCAAAGGGCGAGTTTCTAGTGACCTTGACGATTTAGTCAATCGCACTGATTCACCCTTCACTGCGGCCGTGAATTCCTTCCCCCTGCCACACAAGTTTCGGATGCCAAACATCGACAGTTATGATGGACTGAAAGACCCTCTGGATCATCTAGAGACGTTCAAAACATTGATGCACCTTCAAGGAGTCGCAGATGAAATAATGTGCAGGGCCTTCCCTACCACACTGAAAGGAGCTGCTAGGATTTGGTTCAGTCGGTTGACACCAAACTCCATCAGCACATTCAAGGAATTAAGCGCCCAGTTCACGTCCCACTTCATCGGGGGACATAGGTACAAGAAATCGACGGCGTGCCTAATGAGCATCAGGCAGCGGGAGGACGAGACGCTTGGATCCTACATAACCCGCTTCAATAAGGAGGCACTCTCGATCGACGAAGCCGACGATAAGATACTGGTGGCAGCCTTCACAAATGGGTTGCGAAAGGGTAAATTTTTGTTCTCTATATACAAGAATGACCCGAAAACCATGACGGAGGTCCTCTACAGGGCAACGAAATACATGAATGCGGAAGACGCATTACTGGCAAGGGAGGATAAGCCAAGGAAGAGAGAACGACAGGAAGACACCCGGCCGGACCAAGAGCGGAAGAGACTCAAAGCTGGGGACCGAAGGGACGATCGACGATCCAAGCCCCAAGGAAGAAAATTTACGAGCTTCACCCCGTTGAATACCCCAGTAGACCAAGTCCTAATGCAGATTAAGGACGAAGAGGCTCTAACCTTTCCGGGAAAGCTCAAGAGTGATCCGAGCAAGCGGTCCAGAGACAGGTACTGCCGTTTCCACCGCGACCACAGACATGATACGTCTGATTGCTACGATTTGAAACAGCAGATTGAAGCCCTTATCAGACAAGGGAAATTGCAAAAGTTTATAAGAAAGGAGAAGACGGATCCCCCACCTCAAGAACAGCAACCCCGAAGGGAGAATGAGCGTCCTAGACCCCCAGTCGGAGACATAAGGATGATAGTGGGTGGGACTGCGACAGCAGGTTCATCCAAGAAGGCCCGAAAAACTTACCTCCGAACGGTTCAGAACGTCCAGCTAACGGGCTCGGTTCAAAAGATAGCCCGTAGGGATAGCCCAATCATCAGGTTCTCGGAAGAAGATGCACGACGACTTCATCATCCGCATGACGACGCCCTGGTCGTTACCCTACGAGTCGAGGAGTATAACATGCACAGAGTGTTGGTCGATAACGGTAGCTCAGCGGATATCTTATACTATCCCGCATTCCAGCAGATGATGATTAATAAGGAACGACTGATACCAACAAACGCCCCGCTAGTGGGGTTTGGAGGAACGAGGGTATTCCCGTTAGGAGCAATCACGCTTTCGGTGACGGTAGGGGATTACCCCCAGCAGATCACTCGAGACGTGACATTCCTCGTAGTTGACTGCTCGTCCGCATACAACACTATCCTCCGACGACCAACTCTCAACGCATGGAAGGCGGCAACCTCAACATATCACCTGATGATTAAGTTCCCCACGGAATACAGGGTCGGGGAGTTACGAGGGAATCAGGTGGCTGCCCGTGAATGCTACTTGGCCATGATAGAGATGGAGGATCAACAGCAGGCAATGTGCATAGAAGAACAGCGACTAACAGCTGAACCCATCGAGGAACTGGAAGAAGTTGCTCTGGACGAATCAAGGCCTGAACGGACAATTAAGATAGGGACCTCGGCCAGTCAGCCCGTGCAGCAGGCCCTCAGGGCATTCCTCAGGATGAACCAGGACGTTTTCGCTTGGAGCCACGAAGATATGCCCGGGATCAGTCGCTCAGTCATGGTCCACAAGCTGAATGTGAATCCTAAGTTTTCGCCCGTAAGACAGAAAAAGCGAGTCTTCGCTCAAGAACGGGACAAGGCAATAGCAGAAGAAGTAAAAAAGCTGCTCGAAGCGGACTTCATCCGAGAGGTATATTACCCCGACTGGTTGGCAAACGTTGTGATGGTCAAAAAGGCGAACGGAAAATGGCGAATGTGCGTCGTCTTCACGGACCTCAACAGGGCATGCCCAAAAGACAGCTATCCATTACCTCGGATAGACACTTTGGTGGACTCAACGGCAAAACATCAACTCTTAAGCTTCATGGATGCCTTCTCGGGCTATAATCAGATCAAGATGGACGAAGTTGATCAGGAGAAGACCTCCTTTGTCACAAGCCAAGGACTTTTTTGCTACAACGTGATGCCGTTTGGGCTCAAGAATGCAGGAGCAACATACCAAAGACTAATGAACAAAATGTTCGCGCACCAAATTGGGAGGAACGTACAAGTGTATGTCGACGACATGCTCGTGAAAAGCCTTCTGGAACAGGACCATCTTAGAGACCTACAGGAGACGTTCGACACCCTCAGGTCGTACAATATGAAGTTGAATCCGAATAAGTGCGTGTTCGGAGTGACGGCGGGGAAATTCTTGGGATTCATGGTATCCCATAGAGGAATTGAGGTTAACCCAGAGAAGGTACGGGCCATCATGGAGCTAAAACCGCCGGAAACAGTGAAAGAGATGCAGAGCTTGAACGGAAAAATTGCGGCCTTAAACAGATTCGTCTCCAAAGCGACGGACAAATGTCTACCATTCTTCCGCACTTTGAGAAAGGCTTTCGAATGGACGGATGAGTGTCAAAAGGCATTTGAGCACCTAAAGAGGTACCTCGCCTCTCCCCCACTCCTCAGTCCGGCCGAACCGGGGGAAGAACTCTACCTATACTTAGCAGTCTCACAAGCAGCCGTCAGCGCGGCCTTAATAAGGGAAGAACGAGGAACTCAGCTACCCGTTTATTTCATAAGCCGGGGTTTTCGGGGGGCAGAAGAAAGATACCCCCAGATGGAGAAGCTGGCTTTCGCACTTGTAACTGCAGCCCGGAAGCTCAAGCCTTATTTCCAGGCACATACCATTGTGGTATTGACGGATCAACCCCTGAAGAGAGCCATGAACAGCCCTGAAGCTGCTGGACGAATGGCTTTATGGGCGATAGAATTAAGCGAGTTTGATATACAGTATCGCCCGCGAATTGCAATAAAGGGCCAAGTCGTGGCAGACTTTATCGCCGAGTATACCCCGTTAGAAGACAAGGGGGTAGACACATTCAGAGAATGGAGCATCCACACGGACGGATCTTCAAACAAGCGAGCTGGAGGAGTTGGAGTTGTAATTCAAACCCCGGACGGGGACAAAATCGAATGTATGATCCGATTAGATTACGCAACCACAAACAACAAGGTCGAGTATGAGGCATTAGTGGCAGGAATGGACCTCGCGGTAGCGGCAGGTGCTGAGTCAAATTAACGGCATTTACGAGTGCAAAAATGAAAGGATGAAGAAGTACCTAGAAAAGGTAAAGAATCGGATTGACGGCCTCAAAGTGCGTTTCATTCAAATCCCAAGGGAGGAGAATGAATGCGCCGACCGTCTGGCAAGGGCAGCCTCAGCAGAGCCTATGCAAGTCCCTGATCAAGTATTGTCATTTATCCAAACGTCCTCAACTATTGACGACGAAGTAGAAGTGCATGAAATGAATTCTGAGAATGATTGGACCACGCCATTATTAGCCTACCTGAGGACAGGCGCGCTACCAGACGGGAAAGAAGCAGCCAGAAAACTGAGGGTCCAAGCCTCACGGTTCGTACTAATCAAAAACCTTATGTACAAAAGGGGATTCTCATGACCGTATCTAAGGTGTTTGAATCAGGACGAATCAGACTACGTAATGAGAGAAGTCCATGAGGGTATTTGTGGAAACCATTCGGGTGCACGATCACTAGTGCACAAACTTATCCGAGCAGGATACTACTGGCCTACAATGCAGAAGGACGCACAAAGCTTTGTCAAGAGGTGTGACAAATGCCAGAGATTCAGCAATCTAATAAGGCAACCAACCGAGGAGATGACACCCATCACGGCCCCCTGGCCATTCGCCCAATGGGGACTGGACATCATGGGCCCTTTCTCGACCGCGGCAAAGCAACTAAAATTTCTGGTGGTTGGTATCGACTACTTCACAAAGTGGGTGGAAGCAGAGGCCCTGGCCACCATCACGGAGAGAAACATTCGAAGCTTTGTTTGGAAAAATATTATCTGCAGGTTCGGGATACCAAGAGTGCTTATCTCCGACAACGGAAAGCAGTTCGATAATAGCGCATTCAGGAACTTCTGTTCAGAGCTGGGTATTAAGAACCATTATTCCTCCCCCGCACACCCTCAGGCCAATGGAAAAGTGGAAGTTACGAACCAAACCTTGCTCAAGATTATCAAGGCACGGCTCGAGGGGGCAAAGGGCATCTGGCCTGACAAACTACCAAGTGTCTTGTGGGCATATCGTACAACCGTAAGGGTACCTACAGGAGAAACGCCGTTTCGCTTAGCATATGGGACTGATGCGGTCATACCTGCAGAGATAGGGCTTACAAGTTATCGCGTGGAGAATTACAGTAAGGATAACAACGAAGAAGCCATGCGACTACAGCTAGATTTGGTGGACGAAGTCCGTGCTACGGCAGAACAGAGGTTAGCACGATACCAGAACCTGATGGCAAAATACTACAACTCCAGTGTCAGACAGAGAGACTTTCAGATCGGTGACCTTGTGCTGAGAAAAGTAATGGGAGCTGCTAGAGACCCCTCTCAAGGAAAGCTCGGCCCCAACTGGGAAGGACCATACAGGATCTCTTCATGGCATAGAAAAGGGACCTACCACCTTGAAACTCTGGACGGGCAGAAGCTGCAGCACCCGTGGAACACAGAGCACCTACGGAGATACTACCAGTAGAGACGACGACTTGAAAGACGACAATCTTTTTACTCCTAGATTTATTGATTACTTTTAAGATTTCGCTACAATAAGCCCAACGGGCACGTTTTTTACTTTGGTTTTGCTACAATATGTTTTTAAGCCCAATGGGGCAAGTACTTTTCTAAGAATGAATGATTTTTACTCAAATTCAACAATGTTCACCTACATGCGCTACTCAGAATCTTAAGTCCGCAACATAGATGGACAAAACCCCATAGGGGTTAAAATTTTATAAGTCCATAAAGTGGACGGACAAGCCCACAAAGTGGACGGATATCCCCAGGAGGGATAGAATCTTAAGTCCGCAACATAGACGGACAAAACCCCATAGGGGTTAAAATTTTATAAGTCCATAAAGTGGACGGACAAGCCCACAAAGTGGACGGATATCCCCAGGAGGGATAGAATCTTAAGTCCGCAACATAGACGGACAAAACCCCATAGGGGTTAAAATTTTATAAGTCCATAAAGTGGACGGACAAGCCCACAAAGTGGACGGATATCCCCAGGAGGGATAGAATCTTAAGTTCGCAACATAGACGGACAAAACCCCATAGGGGTTAAAATTTTATAAAAGTCCATAAAGTGGACGGATATCCCCAGGAGGGATAAGATTCATAGTCCGCAATATAGACGGGCAGCCCCAAGAGGGTTAAAATTTTTATCATGTCCATAAAGTAAACGGACAAAGTATACAGTATGGATGGGTATCCCCAGGACGGACAAAATCCTGATCCCACAAATTGAACAGGAGGGATAAAATCCTAAATGCGCAAATATAGACGGACACCGAAGTATCTAAAAATTAATTAAGTCCACAATTTGAACGGAGTCCGAATATTTGGACGGACCTCCCAGAGATGGTCATAACATTAAATTGGACGGGCCCCACAAAATCGACGGTTCCTCCAAGTATGCTAAGAACATGTCATAAGTCCTATGACGGATAATCCCAAGATCCCCAGTCCTATAGCGGACGGATAAAAACAAAAATCCATAATGTGGACGAACAAAAAAGTTGTCCAACATCAAACCATAAAAGGTAGACGGATTCCTTTAGTATGGCCAATACTTAAAAGGGACGGTAATTCCTTAGGCCGACGGCTTCAATAAGCTATTCGTTAATCAAACCAAATGAAGTCAACGAATAAAGCAACAAAGTAAAAATGCAAAGTAAACAAGAAAGTATTGACGGACAAAATACCCATGAAAGGGAAATGTTTAAACTACAAAATGGACGGAGTCATAAACTGTTCTCCAAATATCTTTACATATCCAAAACTAAAATATAAAGGAAATTTAAACTAAGACGGTCACATTCTTCTCTCCACCACGACGGGACTAGCCTTGCTTAGGATCGCTCTCAACAGCTGGCTGATCTTCAGGGGCGTTTTTACCATCCTTAGGATCGCTGGCGACAATTTGTTGATCCCCAGGAGCGCTGACGGGCGGATTTTCTCCAAAGAGCTGATCGGTGTCCTCTGAATGTGCTGGACGGGTGGAGGTTTGATCTTGAGCGTTAACATTAACAGACGACAAATCCAACTTTGGATATAATGCCCTCACCTGGCGGATAGCCTCATCAAAGCCGTCATTGAAAGAGTCCCCGAGCTCTGACAATAGGGCATCAGAATCACGGTGTTCTTGAACAGCAGTTTCCTTTGCCGTCAGGACCTCTTTCTCTTTGTCTTGAAGGACTATCCTCAGTTCCTCCGTCAACTTAGACAGCTCATTCCTATCCGTCTCAAGCAATTTGAACTTTTTCTCCTGAGCGACCTTCCAAGTCTTCAGCTCTAGAAGTTCTTCCTCCGTCAGTTTCGCTTTTTCCCGAAGACAGTCAAGGGTCGTCTCATGATTAAGACACCGTCCCATGAGGCCCTTCACCATTACCATAGTCTGAAATGTTGAAAAAGGTCAAAAATCAGAAATAGCAAGACGGATAGAAAAGTATACATATATGACTTGAACGGGCTTACCTGCGCAATACTAAATAAACTTGTCTCACCCATAGCCTCCGTCGAGTGATTACCCAGGTCTTCGTAATCCTCGGAGGTGAGAATGGACGATAGCTTTTCCAGAGCATAACTTGGGTCGTCCCGAAGAAGGGGAGGCGGCCTCTTAACGTTGGAGGACGGATCCTTCATCAGTCCTTTACCGGCCCCATGTTTGGCCGGGGTGACCGTCTTCGCTCCTTCAGCCATGAGTCCCACGACGAGCTCCAGAGGGACCTTTGGCTTCTTGTGAGGACGGTCTACCTTCGTCGGCTGCTTTTGCTTTGCCGAGGCCGTCACCTCCTTAGATTCCGTGGCTTTGGCCGTCCTATTCTTTGCAGCATTAGATCGTATAAGCGCTCTTCTCTTTACAATATCCATTTCTGAAAAACATGGACGGATAAAGTTAGCTTCATAAAACAGATCTTAATATCCAAGCCGGAAATGATTGACGGACTTACGCTGACGGATCCTTTTTTCGTATTTGATTGCTTGTGGTGAGGGTACAGGCTTATCACAGTATCAACAGATTGTGTCAAGATTAACCAATTTCGCCCAAGTCCTTTCCTCCGGCTTGGTCTTGTTGAAAATTTTTTCAAGGAAACTGAACTCCTCGACAGTAACTTGAGGGCACCGTCGGACTGCATATAAATAGGACGGTTAGAAAAGTTCGAAGTACGTTGAACGGTTAAAATGAAGGATCCTCACACTAGGACGGACTCATACCATTCTCAGATAGTATGCCCCATGTTGTATCGACGGGCAAGTGGTCTGTCTCTCCTGGACGACACATCCATCCGTCACCCTCTAAGAAAAAGTAACGACTCTTCCAGTCTTGGTTGGAGTCTGGGGTTTCGTATATGACCTTTAGCAGCGAGCTCCTAGGTACAAAACTGTAGATACCCCTAGATTTATCGATTTCATCTGGACGGTAGCAATGCAAAAACTCTCTCACTGTCAACCTCCTAGCTCCGTCCGACATGGCCCCGTACAGAATCTCCATCGTGATGAAGACTCTCCAGGCATTTGGGGAGATTTGATTGACGGACAAACCCAGATACTTTAACAGTTCACGATGAAGTGAGCTCAGTGGGAATCTGAGTCCAGCCTTCAACATTTGCTCATATATTCCTACACCATCCACCCCTTCATAATAACATTTCTCTAATTTGTAAGGTAGACGGATTGGAATATGATCAGGAATCTGATAGTTGTCCCTGAGGGTCTTGAAGTGGTTCTCTTTAATGGTTGATGTAAAATCATTAACCGTCCACTCCTGGAGCATAATGAACTCCCTTGGTCCATCAGCTCCTACAACATGTTCTAATTGTTGCTCCTCGTTACCGTCAGAGTCTACTTCAACCAACTCCATATCCTCATTTGTTGAGGACGGAGAAGAGGTGGACGGACTCCTATCATCACTAGTACTACCTAGGTCTTTGTGACCTGATGGGTATGCATCCTCATAACCCACCCCATCGCGGACAAACGACTGATTACTCGACGCGCTAGACATTGCCTAAAACTTAAGATTGACTTCTCTATGAATGGTGACGGATGTATGAAGCGAAGTATAAAAAATTTGACGGAAGAACTGAATGACAAAAAGTACTTACCCGTTAGAATAATGTGAACGGAGAAAATTTGACGGTGACGGATGCGAATGATTAGGCAGCGAAGTCTGACAAGGATGACGGATTGAGCTCTGATCGAAGTATTTCTAAGCAAAGATGGGAAATGAGGGGTGAAGGCTCGATATTTATAGAGAGAATACACGGGAGACGAGGCGACACCTCGATCCAAAACAACGTCCAATGACATAAGGACGCGTGTCATTGTGTCAGGTTGAAATTACGCTTATAGAAATCGTTTACATACGGAACATTTGACCGTCATGATTCTTACCCGTCGTGATTTTTACCTGCTATACCTGTTTCCCGTCATGCCCAAGCCGTCTGTGGTCACCTCGCGAGCCCTATAAATTCTGACGGACTCACGGTGTGAGGGGGCAACTGAAGAGGATAAAATTTGGAAGTAATGGGCCTAACGGGCCATCTTCTTGACGACCAGTCCCTTGTGGGCCAAGGGTGAATGGGCCAAATATCCGCAACATCATAGAAGAATTCTAGTACAAAGTGGAGTTCTAGAAGATGCCTTATTAATGAGTCTCTCTATAAGGAAACACCTTGACGATTACGTTTAGTGTCCTCTAAGGAAAGGATTCCACAATCTCCAATCATAAAGACTCCTATAAGGAAAAGACTTCTACTCCAAGAAGGAGAGGTCAACTCTCGACTACAATAAAAGCCTCAATACCCTTACAAATCAAGGTACGCATAATTTTACCCTCTCTGGCACTCTAGAGTTGTGAGAATATTTCTGACTTAACCTTCGGAGGGTATTCGGCCGGCACCACACCGGTGCTCTTTGCAAGGTTTTCTCTTCTCTTTGTTGTGTAGGTTCACATTCGTGCGCGTAGGTACCGTGTGGCTCATTGGTGAAATTCTTGACTTCATCAGTTCACATGCTATAAAGGTCACTATTCTTATCATACCCACATGTAATGGAAAGTTCCTCTCTTTTTTTAACCCTTGGAGATGAATCAATGATCATATAAAATTAAAGAGAAAGAGAAAGTATGCTATAGATATCTGTAGCCTTGCCTCAACCATTGAAACTCAAAAAAGTATGATCTGAAACAATGACGCTAATTAAAGCCACACATGATTGGAATTAACATGGCCACATATACAAAGCATAAACATCCCATCTCACATGACCCTGGTTGAGATACTTGAGTACAATATCAAACAACTTAATTTTCTTCATTTGCCAAACAGAGTGCTTAGACATCTCTAAATTAAAAACCAGTTTTTTGGGTGTTGCATTGCAATTCAACCAAAAAGTTGGTAGCAAATGTCATTTTATTAAAATCTTAAAACGCCTTATCTCAACAAGCACGTAAATTTATTTCATTGCTAGTAGAAAATTTAATACTTTTTTTTTCCAAAAAAAAATTAACTACTGTTTCATAAGGCATCAAGTTTGTGTATAACTCCTGTCTATATGTGATACAAGTTGTGTCTCATGTTTGATAAAAATTAAGACTTTATTAAAAATAAGTAAGAATTATTATAATGGCGAGTGAGACTTTTAAGTAAGAGTTATGTAAAACGAATGAAACTGCAGTAAGCAAGAAAAAGCTGTCCAATAAGTTCATTAATTTGCACTGTGCCAAAAATATTTAATGACAAAAAGACACAAATAAATAAAACCGCCAGAAGGGTTACCTCAAAGTTGTGGAAAAGATTGGTGAATGAGACTTGGCTTTCGGTTTAAGCTGTGGGTGCGAGTCGGTTCCGGAAAATACTATCAAGTGACCGAAAATAAATAGGTTAGGGTGGAGCCAACTAGTATGAGGAGTCAAACGGTTAGTAGCGTTTTGCCCATATATAAAACTTTTTTTTTTTTTGGTTGTATAAATGTATAAAACATTTTAGAACTTCTTAGACCCATTTTAAATACGGGTAATTTTCAATCCCAATCAATTTGGATACTTTTTTTTTTTTTTTTTTTGTAAAGGCAATATTTTGTGGTTCGCATTAATGAGAATAATATTAAAACTAAGTATATATGAAAGTAATATTACTTCAATCACAATTTGTTACGTTAACAATTGTGAACATTTTATAAACATATTGTTAGGACATATGTGGTTCACATGTTAAGAACATATGTCATACTTATTTATGTAAATTGGCTAATCTTTTGACAAAACGCACTCTACTTGTATTGGGTAATTCTAGGTGTTTTTAATACTTCAAGAAATAAGGTTTCAAGATCAAGTGTTGAAGTCATTAAGTCTGTCCAAGAAAAAGTAAGCTGAAGTGCAAAGTTTTTAAAGCTCGACACCTTCTCGATAGCTACCTCGACACCTGCTATCTGTTCGAGATTTAAAATTTCAGATTTTCAATCTGATTTTCTTAGGATCCGTGAATGTATTTTTGAGCCTTCTTTTCTTCTAACCCTAAACATATAAAAGGATTATTTTAAGAGCCGTCAATATAGACACAAGTTGCAAAAGCATTGAGTAATCCTTGTTCAAGCAAATTGTGATCAAAGACGAAGTTCTTGACCTAGTTCATCTTCTCTGAAGAAGTTGTTGTGTATTTGCACCAAAGGGTTTTGTGACCAAGCATCTTCCTGATCTTCATCGCATAGGATGAACTGAAGAACTTTGTAGCCAACCTCTCTTTCTAAAGTTGGTGTTTGAAGTCGCGTACTGGGATCCGCGCATCTGGTTAGTCACGTACTTGGGAGCCGTGCATCAAAGGTGGGAACTGTCACTACAGATTAAGTCCAATTGGGTATTGGGGTAAGGGTTCAACTGTAGGTTGGTAAGGTACTTGGGATTCCTTTACTTGTAACCGCTTGATTTGATAATAGTGGAGTTTCGGGAGTGGTGACCTGAAAATCACCCGGTGGGGTTTTTGCCGTTAGGGTTTTCCCCATTCGTGAACAAATCACCATGTTATTTATTTTCCGCTACATATTTAGTTTTGGTGATTTGTTTGTGCTGCCATGCGTTTTGCATGATAAATTGATTAATTAAAAACTTGACTAATTAATTAATTGATTTAATCACAATGGGTCATTCAATTTGTGGCCTATCATGTGGTATCAGAGCAGGCACACTCTGATTAGGTTTAATCTTTGCTGTGTTTGATCCATTGATCCCTGTTTTTCATGGATAGAGGGCAATCTCTTATTATACCTCCTTTATTTGATGGGACTAACTATGCCTACTAGAAAGTACGCATGAGAACTTTTTTGTAGTCCTTAGATGAGAAGGTGTGGCAAGCTGTTGAGATTGGCTGGACCAAGCCAAAAGAAGCGCCGGCCGATTGGGATGAAGCCAAGATCAAGGCGGCAAACTTCAACAGCAGAGCGTTGAATGCCCTATTTAGCACAGTCACCAATGAGAAGTTCAAGAAGATATCCTCAACAGAAACTGCTAAGGAGGCATGGACCATCCTCC
This sequence comes from Quercus glauca, assembly GCA_023736055.1. Classification (NCBI taxonomy): domain Eukaryota; kingdom Viridiplantae; phylum Streptophyta; class Magnoliopsida; order Fagales; family Fagaceae; genus Quercus; species Quercus glauca. The sequence goes on along the minus strand of CM043315.1, from coordinate 49,588,356 downwards.
AGACAACCTATGAAGGAACAAAGGCTGTTAAAGATTCAAAGTTACAGAGGCTCACTACTAACTTTGAAGAGATTAAGATGGAGGAGGATGAGTCGTTTGATGAGTTCTATGCCAAGCTTAAAGACATAGTGAACTCAGCCTTCAATCTTGGGGAAACCATCCCTGAACCCAAGGTTGTAAGGAAGGTGCTTAGATCTCTACCTGAGAGATTTCATACCAAGATTACGGCAATAGAGGAATCAAAGGACATTGACAAAATTCCTTTGACTGAGTTGGTTGGGAACTTGCAGACCTACGAGCTAGGGTTATCAAGAATTGGTAAGTCAAGCAAGGGCAAGAGCATGGCCTTGAAGGCAAAGAGCAGTGATACAGATGAGTCTTCTGATGATGAAGATTCCAAGATGAAGTCCTACATTACGAGGCAGTTCAAGAAGTTTATGAAGAATGCCAATGGGAGGAGCTTCGACAAGGACCGCAGGCTATCCAGTTCTTCTCAATTCAAGAGCCAAGACAAAGGAAGGAAGGATGCTAAGGATGGCAGTCAGTACACTGTTCCGGCAGGACCAAAGTGTTTTGGATGTCACGGGTTTGGACACATGAAGAATGAGTGTCCTACATACCTCAAAAGCATTAGGAAAAGCAAGGCACTTGCTGCAACCCTAAGTGACACTGAGCCTGAAGATGATTCCGACAATGAGGATGACGGAATCTTAAATGCCTTCACTGCCACAGTCAATCCTATTGAAGGGATTTTTGAAGAAGTGGAAGGAGAAGAAGAATTGGTGGATACTGAATGTGAGAAGATGAATGATAAAGATGATATCCATTCAGCCTATGAGAAGCTTTACAAGCTCTCTGAGAAGCATGAGAAGTTATATAGGCTGGCCACCAAGAAGCTCAGTGATGTGGAACTTGATCGAAAAGAGTTGTCCATAAAGTTTGATGAGGCAAATCAAACTATTGGAGCACTGAGGTTTGAGAATAACTTCCTGGCAAAGAAGACCAAGAAGCTTGAAGTAGAGCTGTTTCAAGTCAGAGCTCAACTAGAAAGGACTTCAAGTGCAAAACTTGATGAGATGCTCAGCAACCAGAAATCTGCTTCAGATCGAACAGGTTTAGGATATGGTCTTTCTTTCTCTAATTCTGCTTCTACTAGTTCTACTGTTTTTGTTCCTCCTGCTAATACTGTTAAAGTTTAGGACACTGATGTTAAAACTGAATTAGCTAGTGAGAACGTAGACAAGGGTAAATCCATCTTAGGAGCACCCCCTAAAAAATATAAGAAAGATGCTAAAAACCCTAGGGCTAAGAAGGCTAACTCTCAAATGCCTAAACAAAAGAAGCAGCATCTCTGTCATCATTGTGGAACTGCCGGTCATACTCGACCAAATTGCTACAAGTGGCTAGCCACCCAATAGAGCAACAGCATGACAGCATCTGGAAGTCAAAATCAACTTCAATCCTCTCTTGCTCCTCTTGGAGATCTTCTAAAAGCTATCATGTTCCTTTCGAACTTGAACGGTTTCAATTCTTCCCCCTCACCGCTGGTTCAAGGATTTAATCAAAGGAAAGGTTCTTCCAAGGTGTGGAAGAAAAAGGACTCAAAGTGATTTCATCACTTTCTTCTCCCTTCTTGTTTTTTTTGTTGCATTGCTTGTGTGTTTTGCATTTTTATTGAGTCAGTCTAGTTTTATGCATTGTTTTTGCTTTGTTAACATGTTTTTGTGTGTTTATTTTCAATTTTGTTTATTTTGTTTTTGATATAAAATTTTAAAAAAAATTGAAAAATTGAAAAATACAAAAACAGTGTGTGTTTTGTGTACTTTGGTACTTGTGTACCTTAGATGGCCAATGAAACAAAGTTTTCTAAACTTTGTATCTCTTGTAGCTCAGATGAGCATCTTTATGCACAACTAAGCAAGTGAGCTTTGTGGCTCTTGTTTGTGATGAGTAAGATTAGGTTATCTCTTAAAACTTAACACTCATATCACTCTTTTTGACGGGTAGGACTAAAAAATCCTAAGAGAAAGGCATAAATAACCATCTCACCACTGTTGTCCGCCAATCATTAATGACATCTGTATGTTTCGGCATAGCAAAAGTGTGATGTCAATGACATTTGTGTGCTTCGGCATAGCAAAATTGAAATATCAAATGTCAATGGGTATTTATTTTCTCTCTCATAAGCCCATGCATGATATGCTTCAAAAGAAAATATGCAAAGAAATAAAAAGCAAAAAGATTAAAAATGCTTTAAAAATAGTTGCAAGCGTGTATTCTAGGAGATGTGGGAGTTATAGGATGTACCTCGAAGGTGATAATCCCCATCAAATAGTTATGATTGTGTGTGAGTTAAAGTTATTTTCTCATATCTCAGATCGTCATAACATGTATACACATATGCAATCTTGCGATGTTTTTCACACACAACACGCAATATTCTTTGCTACTTTTGATACATGTACAGGTACAATGTGATTTGGCCATCACAAAGGTTTTACATGTGCTTTTGTATGCTCACTAAACTGTCATGACTTATTTTTGAAATATAAAATTGGTTAAACTTGTTTAGTGTGTGTGTGTGTGTGTGTTTTTGGAAGATCCATGTGCTTATATTTTCATTGAGAGATGATTTTTGAGAGCTTTTTATGTTGGTTGGATCATTGTTGAGGTGCATGATTGATTGCATTCATGTCTGTGTTTTTCACTTCTCGAAAAACTGCTTTTCACTGCTGTCTCGACACCTCCTCGACACCTCCTCGATACCTGATCATCTGTTGAGCTTCTCAAGCCTTTTTCTTATCGCAATCTCGACACCTCCTCGACACCTTGTGGATCGATTGAGAAAGTTTCTGTCTCCTCGATACCTGGTCGATCGATCGAGATTCTGTTCTTGGTTCAGGTGTTCTTACCTCGATACCTTCTCGACACCTTCAGCTGTCGACGACCATTTCCTCAATACCTTCCTCGACAACTTCCTCGATACCTCTTGACACCTCAGCTGTCGAGATTTACTGAGGTGTCTATATAAGGTGCGATCGCGATCCGGTTCTCATTTCCTCGATCTCTCTCGATCTGTCCGCGGCTGTTCATCTCCCAAACCATCTTCTTCACTCAAAATCTCCAACCCACATGATTTTCAGCCTTCCTTGCTTCAAATCAAGTGGTATGATCTCATTTTCCCTTCCTTATTCATGCATTTCATGTTTTGAATCTTAGGTTTTGGGATTTTTTTTGAAAATTTTGGGGTTTTTCAAAATCAATGAGTTTTTCTTGAAATTTTGGGTTGGATTTTCATTAAAAGATGTTTAAAAAGTCATACATTGCATTTCATGTACATTAGAATGATGTTTACATGCATTTAGATATGTGTTTCTTGTATGTGTGCTGATAGGATTGGATTAGGCTGAGCCCATGATGCCTTTTTGATTTGCATGTCACATGTCCATGCATTCCCCATGCATACGTACTTTTTGTTCAATATTATTGATATTTGAATTGTTTGGGACTTTTCTGATTGTCTCCCTCTCTATTTCTTTCTCATTCTTTTACGTTAGTAGTGTCTATGGCACCCAAACGTAAAACCACTCCTACTCGGAACCCTCTGCATTCTGGAGCTTCCTCTTCTTTTGACTCTGCTCCTCTTAACCTTCGGTTCCGTGATGGAGATGCCCACAAGGCATTTACTGAGAACTTTTCTAGACGAGGTGTTCATTCGGAACGCCAAGTCATTCTGGCGGACTTCGCCGACACTGACCTTCCCTCTGTCATTCACAGTAGGGGATGGGAGTCACTGTGTGACGTCCTGGTCACCTGTCCTCTCGTACTGATTCAGGAGTTTTACTCCAATATGTACGAGATTGATCGTTCAGTACCTCTTTTTCATACTCACGTTCGAGGTATGCGCATTGCTGTCACACCACAGCTAGTTGCGGATGTGCTTAGGGTTCCTAGGATAGAGTTTCCTAACTATCCTACTTATGAGCGTCTGCGGACTGTGTCCAAGGATGAGCTCATTTCCGCTTTTTGTGAGCGTCCTTCTGATTGGGGTGAGCATCAGTATACATCATGTAGACCTTTTGCTAAAGGTCCTAGATTCCTTAACATGGTGATGACTTTTGTACTCCATCCTCTCTCTCACTATAACTCTATCACAGAGTCTCGTGCTCGATTTTTGCTATCTCTACTTGAGCATCTTACGATAGATTTTCCTTCTCACTTCATTTTCTCTATCATAGATGTTCATCTAGATTCGACGTCCCGTGATAAGCTCATCTTTCCTTCCGCTATCACGAGGATTCTACGCCATTTTTCCATCCCTTTCCCTGTGTCTGACCACTTCACACACATATCTGTCATAGATGCCGCTACCGTAAAACGTAGTGAGGCTCAGTTTAGGTCGAGACAGCCGGATTCCACTCCTCCCTCCCGTTCGGCTCCATCCAGATCAGCTCCATCTACATCAGCTCCTCATTCTTCTTCAGGCGATGTATCTCTTGGAGACATTATGGCGCAGCTGCAGCGCATGGATGCTCGCCTCGATACACTCACCACTGAGTTGTATCAGGTGAATGTTCGTGTGGGTCGTATTGCACGACGGCAGGCGACTATGGGTGGTTTTGCTACTGAGGCTTCTTCACCACCACCTCCTCCAGTCGCTTCAGATTCTGATACTGAGGATGATGATGATGATGGTGATGACGATGATACTTCGGATGATGATGATGGAGATGCTAGCTCTACTGATGAGATGTCTACGTGACACTCTACCCTTTGTCACTCATGACAAAAAGGGGCAGTAGTTTTGGATTATGAGAGTAGTCATCTTAGGGGGAGAGTTAGTATAGGACATTTTTTATAGGGGGAGAGTTGATATGTTGAGGGATGTAGTGAGGTCTTGATGTATCTTTTCTTTTCTATTCTTGTTAGATACATTGATCTTGTATATGAGGTCTTGTGACCAGTTTTACATACATTGTACTTATCTTTATATATATGTGGATGTATGTTTTTCTTTCACCTATCTCTTTATATGTTGTTTCTTTTCTATCTTTAGACACATGTTCTTTATACTTGTATGCAATCTAATTATTTCTGCTTCACACAAGATGCCTTGATGAGTTTTGTTTAAAAGTGTTTCAGAAATACAGGTTGTCAAAGTCTACTTGCCATAAACTCTCTTCTTGCAAAGTTTTTCAAGAGTTTGTGTTAGGATAGATTTTATTGTATTCAACAAGTGAATATGAGTTGAGTGATTTATGACTTCTCTCATATGTTCATTTGTTTGTTGTGGTTTTGTCACAGATTGCCAAAGGGGAAGATTGTTAGGACATATGTGGTTCACATGTTAAGAACATATGTCATACTTATTTATGTAAATTGGCTAATTTTTTGACAAAACGCACTCTACTTGTATTGGGTAGTTCTAGGTGTTTTTAATACTTCAAGAAACAAGGTTTCAAGATCAAGTGTTGAAGTCATCAAGTCTGTCCAAGAAAAAGCAAACTGAAGTGCAAAGTTTTTAAAGCTCGACACCTGCTCGATAGCTACCTCGACACCTGCTATCTGTTGAGATTTAAAATTTTAGATTTCCAATCTGATTTTCTTGGGATCCGTGAATGTGTTTTTGGGCCTTCTTTTCTTCTAACCCTAAACATATAAAAGGATTATTTTAAGAGCCGTCAATATAGACACAAGTTGCAAAAGCATTGAGTAATCCTTGTTCAAGCAAATTGTGATCAAAGACGAAGTTCTTGACCTAGTTCATCTTCTCTGAAGAAGTTGCTGTGTATTTGCACCAAAGGGTTTTGTGACCAAGCATCTTCCTGATCTTCATCGCATAGGATGAACTGAAGAACTTTGCAGCCAACCTCTCTTTCTAAAGTTGGTGTTTGAAGTCGCATACTGGGATCCGCGCATCTGGTTAGTCACGTACTTGGGAGCCGTGCATCAAAGGTGGGAACTGTCACTACAGATCAAGTCCAATTGGGTATCGGGGTAAGGGTTCAACTATAGGTTGGTAAGGTACTTGGGATTCCTTTACTTGTAACCGCTTGATTTGATAATAGTGGAGTTTCGGGAGTGGTGACCTGAAAATCACCCGGTGGGGTTTTTGCCGTTAGGGTTTTCCCCATTCGTGAACAAATCACCGTGTTATTTATTTTCCACTGCATATTTAGTTTTGGTAATTTGTTTGTGCTGCCACACGTTTTGCATGATAAATTGATTAATTAAAAACTTGACTAATTAATTAATTGATTTAATCACTAGGGGTCATTCAATTTGTGGCCTATCACATATGTTATTCTTTCAATCCTTTGAGGTTTAGCTCCATCTCGATTAACATGCCCCTACTACCGGGACTCCATGAGTGATTGGCATTGTGGTTTTGGACAAGGGTACTTACCTCATCTTTGGTTTAACCAACAATTTAATATTGGATAATATTAGGGATACAAGCGTGCTGATTTTTCTTTTTTTTAAAACCCAATTCAACTTTCCAAGGTTGAGAAATCCCTAAACCAACCTATGACAATTTTAAAACGAACTCAACCTATCCATTAGGAAATAAGATGGGCCATTTAGCTAGGGCTACTAAAACATTTTGAGCTTTCATTCAACTATTTAAGAAAATTCAATGAACCCATTTAAAAATGGGTGAATAGATTTTTCAAAACTCTAAAGTGTAGTGTATTTTTTTTTTTTTGAAAAAAAAAAACAATAAATCAAATTTAATACTTCAAAAGTTTAAGTTGTTATAGCAAAAGTTTAGTTATCTTGTGACATACCTTTAGCAAAACTACTAGTTAAATTTATATGCATTGATTATTTAGAGAACAATAAATTTATTACGCAATTTTTCGCAACTACTTATGCAACCTATTTTGATTGGTGTATAAAAAATGGCATTAATGATGGTCTGGTGGGCACAAGTAAAAATGATGTTGCTCTAATAACAATTTATCACTTTATCAAATTATAGAAACAATGTTGCTCTAGCATTGTTCTTTGTGGCTCAATCCATGAGGAGGGAAAGCCCAAGCAATGAAGCCCTGCTCTTATTACTGACAAGACAAAGATATTGAAGGATCCACAATTGGAGATTTCTAACTAGTTTCTTTGGCGGTTTTTTAAGCAAATATGAGTATTTTTGAAATGAAGAGTCATACAATGGTTGTTTTCATGAGAGAATGCAGTTTTATGGTGATGTTGTCCATTCTTTGTGCAAGATCTAAGTCTACAATCATGGTTGAAAGGGACTATGCTCCTTTTTCTTCCTTTTTTTTTCTTCTTTACAAAGCACAAAAACTTATCTCTCCACATGGGGATTTGGTTGAAGATATAAAATGGGTCACCATTGCTTTAAGAGATGTTTATTTTAGCTTTGTAAATCCTTTATGTAATCATGTTGTTCATGTTCTGGAAAAAAAAGTTTTAGGGTCTATTTTGATATCACTTATTACTGAAAACTGAAAACACCATATCAAAATAATTTTTAAATGTGTGAATAGTACTGTGGGATTCAGTTTTGAAGTTGTTTTTGCTGAAAAAAGTACTTGCGGGTCCATGAACAGTGCACGGGACCCACCATTTTTCAGAAAAACGCTGGAACGCACAAGTGTGTTTGGATATCGCTTATTTTGCTGAAAACTGAAAATACTGTAGCAAAATAAATTTTAAATATGTGAATAGTGCTGTGGGACCTATTTTTAATGAAAGTTTTGTTAAAAAAAGAGGTTTGTGGGTTTCGTAAACAATGTATGAGACCCACTAAACAATGCCCAGAGCCAGAGAAACGCACTTCAAAAAAAAAAAACGCAGATGCTGAACGCTGATAAGCTGAATCCAAACGGGTATTTAATAAAATGTAACTCTCATATTTGGGTTGAAAATTGTCCTGGCTAGCTTCCTTTTGCCTTCCGCACAAATCGATATGATTTAATTTGGTATTAAAAAAGCTAATCAGAGATTCGGAAACGGTTTTGTTACCTTTCCCAAGTCCAAAACTCCAACTGTTTTCCATGATGCATAGTGGTAAAGAGCTGTCGAGGGGACAGCTAAGTGCAACATATATCCAACCCTTTAAAGATGCTCATCATTATCCCTTCTAATGAGTACCCTTTTTTTTTTTTTCTTTTCCTTTTTTCCATAGATCTTGATAAATATGGCATCCACCCTAAGATATGGCTCTTTGTCTTGTCTCTTTTTCGAGAACAATAAACTTTATCAGTTGAATTAATTGAAACTCACTCATCTAAATACATTTAGATATAACCTTTTGCCGAATATTTATTTACTTATTTGTTGAAACTTGGTTAAAATATAGTAATTTTATTTAGAAAATGTGAGATAAAAAAAAATTGTGCATAAGAACTCAACATATTTGATAGTGTCAAAGCCATGTAGCTCAATTGGTTGGCATTTTTTGGTGTTTTCAAAAGAGACATCTTGAATTCAAATCCCTCAATCCTGTTGTAACTATTAAATTAAAAAAAAAAAATATATATATATATATATATATATGTATATTTGATGGATAGTGGGCATAGCTAATTAGATATATGCAAGAAAAGTGCAACAACAAAAGATATGAATTTTGTGTTCATAGGCATGATTCAAGGAGACTAGCATCTTCCAAGTTCCAACTAAGAAATACAAATACTTCAAAATCTTCGTTGTGTTCACACGCTACACATCTTTGAATAGATAAAATATGCATTAAAATAAATATATCTAAAGATATATATTAATGAATTAATTAATTGTCATATCTCTACCGTATCGTGTTTTAATTTTTCAAAAATTATCATGTCATGTTTGTGTCAATGTCGGTGCTTTTAACCTATCAAGTATATTCTTAAAAGATAAGAATTGATCAAGCCAAGCAAGTGTGCAATTTTGGGAATGATTATATTATACCCTATCCATATGGCATTACATTTGAAATGCAAAGCCTTTTGTACAGCCTGAACCCCAAATTGCACAGCCTTTTGTATTTTGATTTGTATACCTCGTTATTGCTTTATAGGCTTGTTTGTAGCACAGCCTGAACCAAACAGGTAAAGGTAATTGCAAAGCTGAGGAATCTAGTAGTCTTTTCCTCAATCATCTCAGTTTTAGTACTTTTAACTTTTATTTTCCCCCCATCAATCATGAATGAAAAGGGATAAAACAAAGTTTGAGATATGGTGCAATACCATTTAAGGATTGAGGGGAATTTTAATTTTAAATTGAATCCTTAGATTGGAATAGGACATGCCATAAAGTTCAATGAGTTCATAATTTCTATCTCATTACTCTTTAGCTGGTTATGAATTAAGATGCTAAACGACTTTTAGCCAATTTTGAGAAAGAGGAAGTTTGCCTTGAATGCTATTGCTAATTTCATATTACCATAAAGAGACTCTCATTTATTGTTTTATAAGGTATTATTACCATCTAGAGAGACTTTCTAATTTCTATAGATGAGGGTTTCTCTTTCTTCATTAAAAAAAAAAACAAAGAAGAAAAAAAAAGACCCTCATTTATAGAAATTAGAAAGTCTCTTGGAAGATATTTTTTGAAAAAGTAACATAAAAAAATCGTAATTAATGACCAATTGACAAATTTCAAAACACAGCTAGCCAGATTCCAGAAGATGCATAATAGTTCGAAGCTATTGGCACATATTGTAACTGCCATGCATAGATCTGCCACTCATTTGTCCATAAATTGAGCTCAGATCTTGAACACATCTCAGTCCATCCCACCTTTGGCCAATCTTGCATGCAAAACCTCTGCTAGTTCATTCAAGTAGCATTGTATAGACTTTCCCACTTAGGCTGCAATGAGATTCTCACAGCCATGTCTAAGTTTTTAACTAGTTTTAGCCAGTGTCTTAGTCGATAACTGTGTTGCAGCTGAACTTCCCAACAATGGCCATACACTCAACCCGGCGTGGTTTTGGTTATACCCTCCACCGGATTATGGCTATCCTAGCCCGACTCCGACGCCACCATCAGAATCCCCAAATCCGCCAACACATGGACGGCCTCCTTCACCAAAGCCTCCAATTAGTCCACCCCCAACTCCAACCTCTCCACCAAAATCTCCTTGTTCTCCCCCAAAAAGGCCACCTCCCACTCCAACTTCTCCACCAAAACCCCCTTGTTCTCCCCCAATAAAGCCACCTCCGACTCCAACTTCTCCGCCAAAACCCCCTTGTTCTCCCCCTATAAAGCCACCTCCAACCCCAACTTATCAGCCACCACCAGTACCCACAGCTCCGCCAAAACCTCCTCCAACTTCTCCGCCAAAACCCCCTTGTTGCCCCCCTATAAAGCCACCTCCAACTCCAACTTCTCCACCAAAACCTCCTTGTTCTCCACCAAAAAAGCCACCTCCAACCCCAACTTATCAGCCACCACCGGTACCCATAACTCCCCCAATTATTAGTCATCCCCCACCAACTAACAAACCTCCGGCATGTCCACCAACCCACAAGCCACCTCCAACCTCCCCACCACCAAAGGCACATCAACCCCCTCCACAAATATCACCACCGGTTCAAAAACCTCCTCCAACTCCAACTTATCAACCGCCAACACCATCTCCTCCAATATCTAGTCCTCCACTTTCCCCTCCACCAACGCCTAAACCTGATCCATGTCCACCTACCCCCAAACCTCCTATTAAACCTCCAGAAACACCACCTACAGAACAGCCTCCATCATCTCCTCCACGGCTCCACCAGTTTATACTCCCCCAGTAAGCCCTCCTCCAACATATGGATACCCTCCACCATCATACCAGACATAATCAACTATAGTCCATTTAAAGTTCAAGTAAGTTTATTACAAAAGATGTCTATGTAAGACTACAAAGTTTCTTTCTCTATCTCTGTAATGCATCTCATTGAAGCCAAGCTTGTAGTAATACTTACTTTAAAAAAATAAAATGTATGAAGGGCATTAATATAGAAGACGTATTATTTTATTAAGTCAATAATGATTCTATTATGTTATTTCCATCAAGCATAGATTAATTGTAGGAAAATTATTAAGTACTCCTGGGTACTTAATCATCATAAACTCATATAAGCAGATCATGCTCTACGGCACATTTCAGACTTTCCATATCCCTATTGCCAAAGCAACCATCACAAAGTGCATATCACTTAATATTTAACTTAATTATCCTTTGTCATCAACAGGCCATGCATTAAATAATTAAAATTAAGCAAATCTCTCGTGTATTTTAATCTTCTACAATCAATAGCTGCAAGCTTTAATTTTTCAACATATATCTATTCCATAAATTCACTTGCTGTTAATAATGTTCTTAAATAACAAGTGTAAAATTCCTGCTTAAAATTTTCCTTGAATAAAAGGAGATGCCATGCCACAATTTTGAATTTCTTAAATAGCAACAGAGTCAATATAAATTCTACAACCTTCCACCATTAGATGGTTTCTATTGCTAGTTTACCCACCATTTTAGCCAAGGGCACAGGACACTTTGTAACAATATCAAACCTGGACATATTCGAGGCATGTCCAAACAGAGATAAGCTTAGTAGAAGAAGCTCTTGAAGGGACAACCTTGAGGAAAGGAAGCCTTGCCACTGATAAGGATCCAAATTAAAGAAAGCATCAAAGAACCTTCTTGTTCCATCCAAATCAAGCTTCAATAAAGTCTCCATTCCAAAAGAGTAAAATTCTCTTCTACACCTCCTTTCAATTGGCCACAAGCCATTCCACGCTCTATGATAAAGTGGCTTCCCTCTGATCATCCTGGTTGAGCCAAGGCACTCAGCAATGGCATCAGCTAAGACTGGTGCCAGAGCCATTGACCTAGCCACCATGTACCCTGTTGAAGGGTGAACAACCCCAGAAGTCCCACCAATTGCCATTACACTCTGAGGGAGTTTTGGGAGTGGACCTCCCATTGGGATCAAACACTTCTCATCCTCCAATACCCTCTTCACTCTAATTCCTAAATGCCTTAATCTTGCTACCATCCTTGACTTCACTTCCTTATAGGATAACACAGGCCGAGAAACCAGAGAAGTCTCTTCTAAAAATACCAAATTTGAATCAAACGGCATTGCATATAGAAAAGTAGGAAACCTTGAATTTTTAACTCGCAAATAAGGCTCATTTCCCAGATGGGTATCTCTCCAATCCATAAGAACCATCTTATCCAAGTCAAAAGGGTGTTCTTCCACTTCAGCCAAAATTCCATGAGCAATCTGATACCCATGATTCCTTTTCTTATCATACTCTATAAAATTACTTGCAAAGCCACTCGCATCAACAATTAAGCTTGCCTTCAATTCATTCCCATCATCACACATAATGAAAGACTCAAACTCTTGGTGCTCAATTTTCCAAACCTTAGCCTCATGAAATTTAACACCATTGGACACACACCCTTCCATTAGTTTCGTTTTTAGTTTTTTCCTACTAACTCTACCATAGGGTCGGTCTAAATACTTGGTCTTGTTTTCATCGAGATAAACACAAGCCATAGGCCATGTTTTGTCTAAGCAGTCCTCAAGCTTCAAGCTTTCAAACTCGTCAACCCAAACACCATAGTTATTAGGCCACACGGAAAGCGGAGAAGGGTCAACACAACATACCTTGATTCCATAGCGAGACACTTGCTCTGCAAGACGAAGTCCAGCTGGGCCAGTCCCAATGATGATCACATCAAAGTGGGGCCTATCAGACTTGGGGTCCCACCATGAGAGATCAAAATCCAAACTTTCAGGTTGTGTAGTTTCGGGCTTCAAGTCAAGGAAATTTCCAAACTTGCTGCTTTCAATTCTGTAATATTGATGCTTCTTTGTTGAAGATATGGTATTGGGTCTTGGAGAAGAGATTGAAGGGGTAGTGGGTGATAGGAAGAACTTATTAGTACATAGTATAGTTGGTGGTGGTGAAAATAGCCTGAAAAGAGTCCCCATGGAATTCTGGGAGATGGGAAGGACTTAGTCCTAAGGTAAATAAAGAAGTGGAACTTTGTTAGTATTTTAAAGGAAGAAATGGAATGGGAGAGATTTGTGCAAAAAGGAATCAGAAAGCAATAACAGGAAAATGATACTGCACAAGCACAACCTACCTGCCAACTTGATTTCAGCATTTGGTGCTGGTTTACTATTGTGTGCCCTTAGGCACACATCAGTAAAATCTTTTAAATAATGGGAATTATAGAGGGCGTACCAAGTTATACATTGAATATTTGAATCTCCAAAGAAATTGACAAAAAAGAAAATGACGTCAGACCCAGTTCACTGTCTCATCCATCACGTTGGCTTTGTTTTGTTCACAGTAATAAACTATAGTATTTTTTTTTTTTTTTTTTTTTTTTGTAAGGGAAATACTGGCATTAAAAACTATAGTATTCTAGTACAATAATGATAACAACAAATTTCACTTTTTTTTCCCCTTCCTTTTACACTTCATTTGGAAGTGAATAAGGTGAGCAAATGTGAATTGTGATCAATGTGAAACCATTTTACATGGACAATTATTACTATATTTTTATTACACACCAACTATAATTTATTATCTTAACAATAATGAAAAAAATAAAATAAAATAAAATACAGTCAGCACTCTTGAAGTTTTGGTTAATACCAACTAAATTCAATACATTTCAAAACTAACTAATTTAATTTCTAAACCCCACTTGGTAATCCCTAAATTATTACTCAATTTCCTCTCTTTCTCTAGGTAATTAGGAATCAAATTAGCCAATTTTGAATTGTCTTAGTCTGAGAAATGATATGTCTACAATATTTTTACAACAAATCCGAAGTGGCAAGTTGTTACTAGTTGTTATTGTTGGGACAAAAAAGTAATCTTAGTGTTAGTTTCAAATTTGAACCAATAATTACTAACCACCTGTGATTTGTTGTAAAATTGTTGTAGATGTAGCATCTCTCAACTGGTATTAGATTGAACCTCACAATGTTACATGTATTTTAACCAAAAAAATTATAAAATTTGTTGGGTACTTAAGATATATTAGAGCATTCCCATCTGGGATTCTAAAAAAGTTCTATTTTATAACCTCAAAACTTGTTTTATCTATTTTACAATCTCATTTTACAACTCACCAGCATCTTAGTTTCTATTTTTATATATAACTCATTAAAATAATACTATAAATTACAACATCAAATAATATTTTTAAAAAATCATATTTCTCTCTCTTCTCTTTCATTTCTTTTTCCTCTTTTCACATTTCTCAATTAAAATAATAGTATTTTTTTTTTACATCCTAGAAAACAGTGGTTCTATATATAAGAACCAACTGTTCACGGGTCCTAAAATTTTTTTAAGAATTTATACCCAAATGGAGCAACATTTTTAAAGTTTTAGATGTAAAATAGTAAGCGGGGGTGTTTAAACCCAGTGGGGTTGGCCAAGTGGTTGGGCACTTGGTCTCAAAGTAGCTATTTTGGGTTTGACTAGGAGTTTCCTAGTTCAAGTCTGGGTACTAGCACTTTGAAAAAAACTTCTTGAGCCAACGATTTACCCTGCTATGGGTCCATCCGTCGCAATCAGTGATTAATCTCTAATTGAAAATTTTGAAGAAATACTGTGCGAAACCGAAAAAAAAAAAAAAAACAAAAAGTGGGGGTGTTTACACCCCAATGCTAGTGCTCTTAGAGCAGTTGATGGGGTCAATGGTTACAGGTGTTGTGAGTTTGCCACATTGTGTAGAAGCCTACTTAGTGGTGTACCACCCACCAGAGTCGGGGGGCAAATTTTAATGGAAAGTTAGGCATGTAGTAGTGTGATGTATGCAGTAGGACCCCACTGATTCCATCTTGTACGTTACTGGGTGTCCCACACCCACTGAGAGCATCCTTGGTAGCGGCAAAAACACTCATTTGCTTTGTCATATCATCTACATTCGGCACAGAAACCGCCAAAACATCAAACACATGACTCATCAGCACCCTCCTCCCCTGGCTGGGTTGAAGGATCTAATTTGCAAATTGTTTCACAAATCACAATAGGCTAGATTTTAAACTGATTGTTAAACTAGTAGATAGAGAGGAAAAGTACAAAGTACTTAATACCACTGTTAAATACTTAAATAGCTTAGCATTATGTGAACCATCCTCTATTTAGTCCTATCAGGCTATACCACGGACGATGGACCACAAAGCCAACATTATGTTCTTGTTTTTTTCTCTATTTGTCAAAATTAATAGTACATTAAATAATTCATTTACCAAACTTGTCAATATGTTTTTTTTTTGTTTTTTTTTTTTTTTTTTTTTATATCATATGATAAAGTTTTTTTTTTTTTTTTTTGATGGGAAACTGAAATTTTTCAATGCACAAAGAAATTGGAGTACAACAGGAAAAGAAGGACAAAGGAAGAGGCCACTAGAAACGTTCCTGCCTGAGCAGACATTGAATACAAGGAGGGTCCATCCCCTTCCAAACCTGAGAAACCTGTCTTTCTCTAGCAACTTGAGCAAGCACGTGGGCTGCCCTGTTGGACTCCCTTTTCAAGTGCTAAATTCTCCAAGAATGGAAGACATCAAGAGCTAAGAGCGTCCCCTGAATGATGTGGCCAAGAGCGCCAAAAATCTCCTTCTTTTGGACTGATTGAACAACAGAGAGTGAGTCTGACTCAACTATGATATCCATGAGGTTCATTTCCAAAGCAAGAAGAACCCCATTTTCCAAAGCTATGGCTTCAACTTCCTCCACAGAAAACTGCGCAGGGAGAGATTTGCTTAAGGCTGCAATAACAAAACCCTCAGAGTTCCTTATGATTGCTCCAATACTTGAGGGTCTGTGGTCTTGAGAGGTTGCGCCATCTACGTTAACTTTAAAGAGGCCACGGGGAGGAGGAGTCCAAACTGGTTGGTTGGGGAAGGAAAGCTGCGGACTGGTAGAATTAGCATCAATAAAGTCTTGAACCAGCCTCTGAGCGGACTCCCAGATTTGAAGAGCAGTGGAAAATTTCGCCTCATGAATGATTTGGTTTCTGTTATACCTAATAAGCCAGGCAGTAGAAAAGAAGACTTCAAGGTCTTGGGCTGTACCAAGGTTTAGCAATTCAAGGGCGATATCAGAGAAGTCAAAAATAGAATCAAGGAGCTTAATGGAGCACTCAGACCAGTTACTCTATAATGATTAATGTTTATTACCATAAGCCAAAACATATATGGTAGTAAACATATGGGAGTTAATAGCAAGAAAAAGAAAAGGAAAATACTATTGCCTTGAATGACCTGGTTCACATGGATTTGACAAGTGGGCTTTACTGTGTAAGCATTTTTCAGGTCAGGCATGAAGTCTATTGTACCGTCCAAGTCTTTTGTCTCATTTTTTCTATCCCACTTTATGCTCCACAAATAAAAAATTTACCAAGTGTCTACCTATTTAATTAAATGTTAATTTTCTACCTTTTTTTTTTTTTAATTTCAATTTTCTAAAATAAAAACCAAAACATCCCCATCAGTCACTGTCACTAGTCCACCACCACCAACTAGCGCCGGTGCCTCTACAAGTCTACAACTGTCACGCCCCCACCCCCGTGTGCATGATATTGTCCTCTTTGGGCGGTGCAGAGGCTCTCTTAGTCCCTCAAAGTTTTGTTCTTCGTTTTGTTCTTCCCCAAGTTGGGCTGGGGAAAAGGCCTTATACATAACAAAGGAGGACATTTCTTATAAGCACATCTCCATGTGCTTCCCTAGGCAATGTGGGATTCCATAAAATGCAAGACTCCTTTTTGGGTCACTACAATCCACCCCCCTTACGAGTACACGCGTCCTCGCGTATGGGGCCCACACTTCCGACTAGGGCATGGCTCTGATACCATCTGTCACGCCTCGCCCCCGTGTGCATGATATTGTCCTCTTTGGGCGGCTCGGAGGCTCTCTTAGTTCCTCAAGGTTTTGTTCTTCCCTAGGTTGCGCTGGGGAAAATGCCTCATACACAATAAAGAAGGGCATTTCTTATAAGCACATCTCCATGTGCTTCCCTACGCAATGTGGGATTCCATAAAATGCAAGACTCCCTTTCGGGTCACTACAACAACGACCATCTATCAATGCCTCATTGTTTTCAAATCCATGACTAGGTATAGGTATAAAGAAATTGCGTTGTCCTTTCATCAACTAGCATCTATTCATTGAATCCACCAACCACTAGTCTATTTTGGTAGATTGATAAAGTATATTAGAAAACAAAAAACTAATATCAAGTGACCGTTTGGATTGGCGTTTCACGCGTTTCATGTCTGCTTTTTTTTTTTTTTTTTTTTTACTAGCGCCTCTTGCATTGTTCATGGGACATGAATAGTGCATTAAGACAAATGAACAATGTTTTGTGAGTGTGAACAGTAACCGGGAATTATTTTTTTATTGTTTTCAGTTTTTAGTTTTTCAGTAAAATAAGCAGTATCTAAACGCACCCCAAGTGGCTCTGTGGTTGTGATTTTCTTTTGGTATTTAACATAAACTGCCTTGGGTATATATTTTGATATTATTGTCTTACGAATTAGGATCCTGCATTTGCTTTTGAAATAGAAGGGGACAGTTTCATGATATGGGAGTATGCATGGGTCCATTTGGTTCAATTTTAAGAAGAATTTCATAATAAAACAAACATTGACCCCTTGAGAATACTTTGGTTGAACAAACATCCAACATATTCGAAAAATTGTATGGTATATTGAAACATAAACATAACTGGTGGTCGATGGTCGTTGATGTAGTGGCAGCGACGCTAATTAGTGGTGGTGGACTAGTGGTGGTGGCTGGTGTGGATGTGTTGGTTTTTATTTTATTTATTTTTAGAAATTGAAATAAAATGAGAAAATTAGTATTTAATTAAGTAGGTGTACACTTGGCAATTTTTTATTTGTGGAGTATATAATGGGATAGGAAAAGTGGGATAGAAGATTTGGACTCGAACAACTAGAGTTGGCAATTCGTGTTCACATGTCGGGTTTGTATCAGGTCAACTCATGAGTATTTGACTATACAGGTCAATACTAACCCAACACGATTATTTAATGAGTCAAGATTTCTCAACCCTAATATGACCCATTTATTAAACGGGTCAGTCGTGTTGACCTATTTATCAGATTTTATCAAAATGAAAAAAAAAATGCATATTAACCAAATTGAATTATGAAAAACCAAAAAAATAAATATTTTTAATATAAAATTCAAAACTAACAAGTAACTGCATCACAAATAATCATTCAAAACTAAAGCATATCTTAATATCACAAATAATCAATCATAATATATCAAATAAAATAAACTGCGACAATTAATAAGTTTATATATTTAGGATTTTGTATAAAAAAATATATCTAGGATTTGAAGTGTATATTGGTAAATTGTCATAAACGGGTCAAACTGGTTTTATGAATTGGACACTAACCCAACTCATTTATTAAACGGGTTAATTATGTTAACCCAAATATAATACTAACTTGTTAAGTTTCAACTAATAACCTACTAATTTCGTGTCATATCATGTCAGGTTTACGAGTCTTTCCAATTTTGTCACTCCAAAGTACAACCATAGGCCACGAAGAAAAGACGAAAGAGTGGGAAAAGAGTAACAAAAGCTTAAGCTACAAGCCTGTCAAAAAGTAGATTCTCTGTTTATGTAATAAGCATATGAAAGTGTAGGCCAGCTCAAAGTAACTCCCAAAAGATTGACTTTTTATTTGTCCTTAAGCGAATTATTTCCGAGCGGGAAAACTGCATTCAGATTTCAGGTAATAATGTAGCTTGCATGATTGCATCATATAACAGCAGATTTGTCAACATATTTCCCTGTAATATGCCCAATATTTTAAAACCTTTCCCTTCTTCCAGTCTCATCTGGATGTCATGGCATGCGACTTCTAAGCTTCAGGCATAAGTTTCCATAATTTAGGCTAAAACAAGCTTAACTAGTCAAGCTCAATTCACATTGACTTGGTATGAGTTTACTGGGCTCAACTTGATTTTGTACTCTTAAATGATTTAGGCTGCTCAATTTCAGCTTCAGATTGACTTATTGAAAGGCGGACTCAAAAGTTTAAAGTGCATCAAACTTGAATACTCAGCTTAATTACAATCATACATATTAATAAGGCTGAAAATGCATTTGTGAGTACGCGCACTACCAATTTGAAAAACAGATGAAAAAACTATGCCTACAGTTTTTCAAACTAACGCACAGTTTAGGAAGAATGTGACTTCAGATGAGGTAACCACATTCTATTATGATATTTATCAGAAACACCATCTAACAACATGTATTTCACTCAACATCCACAAATTTGTTCAGTGACTTCAGTCTGCAACATTAAGAAGTAGGAAAGCAACAGCAAAGCAGCATTGACCACATATGAAGAAGGACCTGAATGGGCTTGCTCTTGCGACTGCATTATTAAGTCATGTCATAATTAAAAAGAACTACATAAAATGAGGAATCAACGCTGAATATGTGAGGAAATAGAATGAGTAAATTGACGGAATACTCGTATGTAATAGCATATTGAGTGTTGAAATTACACCAAAAAAAACCTTTGTACCAAATAATGAATTTACTATAAATTCATACATATACAAAATACAGAGATGAAGCATAGCACTGCAACAGTACTCATCAGGGTTCCAAAGATAAACATTGGTTGCTCACATCAAGTGCAACAACGGCAAGAGAAGCATCAGGATAATTACTGGAACCTTGCAGAGATAAAGATATTGTATTTCCACATAACTGTCAAAAATCTGAACCACGAAACCTTCAGAGCTTCTCTCACAGAATCAGACTGACATCATTTAAAAAGCCATCTGTTGCATACCTCGGTAGAGCTAATAACTGGTAGAAATCAAGATCTGCAGGAAGGTAGGGTGATGCCTCCACAACAAATAGCAATTATTATGTACAGCAACACAACAATCAAGCCTGTCAACAGTGCCCTGTCATTAATTAAAAAAAAAGTTCAGATGCGTGAGAATTAAAATGCCCAAAGGCTATTAGCAGAGAGAAACTTTTAACATGTTTGTATACTTCCAATCATTACCAATTGTATTGTCAGGATACTGCACAACACTAATAATTAATAGTATATAATCAAATTCTTCATTCTGCAAAGCAACCCTTATGTGATAAATAATTATGCAGTTAATAAAGGCTGGCCAAAGAGATCTAGCTCAAATGGCATTTCATCCCCCCATAAGGAAAGAAGTGGCGAGTGAGGTTTTAGATTCAAGACCTATGACGTACATGTTTAACTCAACAATCGAAAAAGATGAAACTCATGATTAAACAGAATCAGAAAACCTCTTCTAGATGACAGTAGACTAAACAATTAATTCAGGTGGTTCTTACACAAAATATATCATTTTGTGTCATGTACAACTCTTGGGCATGAGTCAATTAGAAAGAGCCAGTTTATAACTTATTAAGTTTATGACATACAGTCCAATATCCTTGGCAATATAATGATGCAGGGAGCAAAACCAAAAATATTTCAGATTTTCTTTGATATACCAAATTTTATTTTTGAATTTTGAATTTGGCTTTTATGTGATTGAGGAATTTATGAAATGTAATTGCAGCTAAATTTAATCCATGAAGCCAAAAGGAGGCTCCAGGAATAGTTTGAGAGTACAATTTGAATAAGAATTTTATGATTAGAGAGTGTTTCCTCTTGTTTGGTGGTGATGCAAAGCACCCTTAAGTCGCAATGCCTAAGGTTTTCAGACAGATTCTAGATGGTGAACCTTAGGATTTGTCCTGTTCTACCCCTTTTTTTCCCCTTTATCTCAATGTTCCTACCCTTGTCCTGCATGGCTGCATCATGTAAAACTGGGGGTGTTCATCAATCAATGTATCTGGTTTGCAAGAAACCATGCTGTATATGTAGAAAGTTGAGCTTCGGTCATTTTGTCGATGTGGCAGGTCAGTGTCGCTGGTGGGTAAAGGGAAAAAAAAAAAGCTGCTTTTGTAAATGCTGCTGTGAACAAACGAGATTTGATCACCAGTGGTTTTCTTAAAGATTGACTGCAAGCTTTGGCCATGGGCATTTTTTGGTAGCCAATCTAAATAGGTAGAGGGGTGGACAACAAGGGGCTAGCTGGATGAGGAAAGAGGATAGGAAGCAGCAGACGGGTAGAGGGGGAAGGGAAGGCAGTCAGTGTGCTTCAGTATTCAAATCTCATGAAGTTCAACTGCTCGAAGTCATAGGCCATCACATTTTCTTCCAAAACCACTTCTTCTAAAATTTCACATTTCTTTTGTCTTTAGCAAAAATATACATTTGGTCCATCAAATTTGGGCAAAGTTCTATTTTAGTCAAGAAATTTATTATTATTATTTTTTTAGTTCTCAAAAAATTAAAGTATCCAATTTACACCTACTGTCGGTGTGCTGCTAGAATTCCTGCTTACATGGCTAATGGAGGGCTTGGGTGGCTTTTTTATTTGTTTATGTGAGGTTGATTGATAAGAGCTCGACTACATGTGGTGCAAAGATCATTACATTAGAAATCCCAACCCAACCCCAATAGCCCAAAATCAAAACCCCAAAGTAAAAAAAATCCCTAAAATGACCAACAGCATGAAATTCCCCCAAATCCTCACATTCCTCTCCCTCAAGCATCTATATTTCCTCCTCCTGCAACAGTGCTTTATGAGGGATGTAAGCGTTTGGAGAGAATTCCGAGTTGGTGGTGATTTCAGGGATTTTAGATTTTGGGGGTTTCTAATCTTGGGGTTTTTGAACTAATGGGGTGGAGATTTATGATGTGGTGGACTTTGCACAACCTGTAGCTGAGCTGTCATAGATCAGCACCATGTCCAGAAAAGAGCCACCAAAATACTCTGTTAGCCACACAAAAATGGAAGGACCAACTGGGATATGTTTTAAATTTTTTGAGGACAAATTTAGTTTTTTTCAGAGATTAAAATAGAACTAAATTTGAGAGACCAAACATATGCAAAGAGATTCCTTTGTCCTTGTGACCAGACTAAATCTGTTGTCCTTTGTTTTGGCAGTTAATCTCAACAACTCAACTACCATATTCAACAAATCATAACTCATGGACACATTACTTTAAGACCTAAGACTACTTACCAAAAAAAAAACACGAGTCTCCTATTAGCACTTCTGCAAAATTTAACCTTCAAAGAGAGAGAGAGAGAGAGAGAAAAGATATGTAGCAATTCTGCAAAATTTACCTTAAAATTACAGCAAGTGTTTATAGATAAGACGACACTTATTTATGAAGATGAAAAAAAATCATCATATTAGAATATGTATTAAATACAGAGAGATGAAAGATGCACATCAAAAAGAAAAGAAAGGACTTAAATTTTAAAAGAACAACTCCCAACTTCCAGAACAAAATAATGTTAAGAAAAATAGAGCAGAACATGGAAATAGGATTCTCATGAGGCAGACATAAGCCCAAAAAGAATATCTCTAAAATACAACAATCATACAGCAGAAGGCCCCAGCAACGATGATTTACTCTCCAGTCTCCACATCCTTCAAAAGGAATGTGTGGAAGAAAAGGGGCTAATGTAAATGTGGAACTTCCTTGAGTTAGATTTTAATACACCCCCACCCCCACCCCCACCCCCCAAAAAAAGCCATTAATCTTCTCTTCATTTTCTTTTCTACCCTAGGATGATAGATCTTTACTAACAACTGGTAAGACTCTAATTCATAACATTAACCGAGCATTAATGTATTCATAAAGCCAAAGTGGTAAGAGAAAACAGGAAGTACTCACAATAGCTTGGCATTTTTCATCCAGAGAGCTCGACGAAGTCGCTTGGACTGTTTCTTGAAGTGAAATGCACTGTCTTGCATTGTTGCAGTTTTATCAACTAGAAGTTCAATCCGATCACCTCTCTCCAGAATCTTCTCAATGTTCTCCACCATAATAGTACGTATCTGGATACCAGATTTTTGGTTCTTGTGAGCACAAAACAAACGCAAGGACTACAGCTATAATAAACAACTGACAAAAAGAAAAAGCAAAAAGAGAGAGAGAGAGATAGCATAACATGAAACAGGAGAAGAAAGTGAAAAGTCATATTTCTCCAGCATCATAGATCCAACATATGCTGCAATGCTTAGAAATGAAATTTTCTGGAAGGTTTCAGCGAATAGAGTTTTTTGCATTATCATGCATGTTAAGTCTACAACAGATACGCCAATAGTCTTGTAGCTCAATGGCATAGTTTGCTATCCTTTACTAGGAGAACCATGGTTTAAATTCCCCCTCCCCCCTTGTTATTATTGAATTAAAATAATAATAATAATAATAAACAGTAAATAAAAAAAATAAAAAAAACAGATAAAAGCTAAAAAATTTAAACCAAAGAGATGTGAAAAGTTTGAAAAGCTTATCACAAGAAAACGATGGATGCATTTGCTAAGAAAGAAAGAGGAGACCTAGATGTAGCAGACATAGTACTAAACTTAGAGGACGAAAAAATATAAACTTGCAAACACAATTTAAGTAGATGCTTTACATTGTGTAATGTTTATCTTCAAATTGCTAACAGGGACTAACTGAAATTGCCAACTGAAAATAATTAAGATTGGAAACTAAGTTAAATTGTAAATAACCTAGGAAAGTAATGTAATTTAAAATCATAAAAGGAAACTATCTTTGCAGGTTTAAAATTGCGCTATTTTGAAAGTGTTGGGAGGTGTGAAGGGATAATGTAATGCCATTCCTACTTCATGGGAGGGAATCCTTTGAAAGGAGCATTAATGTGCTGTTCCTTTAGGGACAAATTTTAAGGCTACTTCATTGTGGAGCAGTTTAATTGAAAGGACTGAGAGGTGGCTTGCTGTGTGGAACCTACATACTTTCTAAAGATTAGAGTTACCCTCATCAAGAGCACTCTTTCAACCGTGACCACATATTATATGCCTTTATTTACAATTCCTATTAGTGTTTCCAATCGATTAAAAAAGTTACAACAGGATTGCTTATGTCTTTCAGAGAAGGGGGGGAGTTAGCGGAGGAAAAGAAAGTTCATTTGGTTTATTAAAATAGGGGGTATTACCAATGAGAATGGGATGGCTGCACATTAGAAAACTTAGTGCTTTTAATTTTGCATTACTAAGTGGGTTTGGCACTTTCTAGAGAAAGATTCCCACCATTGACAACCTTATCAAGAGAGGTATGATTATGGTTGATTGGTGTTGTATGTGTAAGAGGAGTGGCAAAAATCTGGATCATTTGCTCCTCCACTGTTCTTTTGCTAGAGAATTATCAGAGTTTGTCTTTGCAATGTTTTGTATTTGGTGAGTGACGCCCAAATTTGTGCTTGTGTTGCTTCAAGATTGGAGAAGGAAGCTAAACAGCTTCTCTGTGCTTGATGTGGACTTTGTGAAGGTAGAGGAATTGAAGGCTTTTTGAGGGGCAGGAGTTGTCATCAATGAGGATTAACTTGAAGCTTGTTACACCTTTTTGTTTTTCTTGACTTTTAGCTGATTTGGGGCGACCAAATGATCTTGTATAATTCTTCTCCTCTTTACATTTTTGAGGTCTGTCATTTTAGGAGGGTTTACATCCAGTATACCCACCAAAGTCTCATTGTACTAATGATTTACAACTATAAATAAAATTTACTCATTCTCTATCAAAAAAAGAAACAGAAATTAAATTTACAACACAAATAGAAGATACTTGCCTCACCAACTTCCCCTCTAACTCGGTTTAGGGTATCTGCACTAGGATTACTAGAGAAAAATTCCATTTGCTGATGTAAGACCCTTGAAAACTCATCATTCATTGCATAAGCAGGTGCATAGTTGGCTACTCTACCGTAGTTTTTCATGAATCTCATGTGAATATCCTCCAAGTAAGAAAAAGGAATCCTCCCTGAACCAAGGCAAAAACTAATGCACTGTAAAATCACAAAGATGGCTGGAATAAAATTTAAAAAAGAAAAAAATAAAATAAAATAGGGGAACATGGATGAATTATTCATTACAAAATTCCTCATTTCTAAAGCAAGACAAATTCCAGAGATTTCCTCAATCATACAATCAACATGCTCAACTACAAACCATAACATCTACCTAGAAACTCAAAAGATCACACCTTTGATGCACAGAATTAAGAACAGAAACAAGTCTGAATGTTTCTCATACTACACATTGTTTGGTTTCCAAAACACAGAAGTGAAAA
The DNA here is from genome assembly GCA_023736055.1 of Quercus glauca. Lineage (NCBI taxonomy): Eukaryota > Viridiplantae > Streptophyta > Magnoliopsida > Fagales > Fagaceae > Quercus > Quercus glauca. The sequence continues at coordinate 49,563,171 of CM043315.1, read as the reverse complement.
AAACAAAATGAAAAAGCATGATATTTACAAGTAATTCTGAATCCACAAGGAAGGGAAAAAAAAAAAAAAACTAGCTAGTCTTATATACCATTATCAACTAGAATCTGACACCAACACTCCTTTACATTTAAATTTGATAAAAACTAAAATCAAAACATGAATTCGATTCTTTCTTTATAATCAGGTACATATTTTCTAGACAGCAAGTCACTGAATTGAAACTAAAACCTCAAAATACATCAAATTGAAGCCTATCTTACTTTTTATTTATTAAAATATAGCTTAACTATTGCCACTGATCCCAAAAGCCTAAGCAAACCATTCATATCAATCTCAACACCAAAATACTTAAACCCTAACTCAATGAATTATAGAGATAGAGAGAAACGCACTGCCAAAGGTGTTGTTGGCCATGCAGAGGAAAGAGAGGCCATCGGATCGAAGTATGTGAAAGATGTACGTGTCCTGAGAGAAACAGAGTCTCGAATCAGCCTCCGACGGCAGCTTCTCCAAGATCCGCCTCGCCACCGCGCCTGTATTCCCCGTCACCGCGCTGAACTCCGCCAGCACCACCGTCCCTCGAGCCACCACAGCGTACAGTATAGCCATCTCGTTCTCTCCTCTCTCTCTCTCTTTGAGATTCAGAGAGCGATCAATCTGTGTGACTGTGTGTCTCTGACTCTGAAGTCTGATTGGTTCCAATTTCAAGGTCTCGAAAACAGAGCAATTGTGATTCTACAACTAATATTATATTATATATATTAATTAGTTTAGATTAATATAATAACTAAATTAAGGATTGTGTTTTTGATTAGGTTTGGTGTGAAATTGTAAAACAGAGGAGGGAAAGGAAATAAAGAAGGGAAGTTGAGAGATGAAAGTGAAAGCCGGGTACAAACAACAAACCATGATGTTTTACCGGCAAGTCCTGTTTGTCCAATGTGGGGAGACTTATAGACTTATAGATATTTAGTTTTAGGTAGCCTTTTGAGGATTTTGATTCGCGGACTACAAGTGCATAGGTTGCACGCTACTTGTTAATACATTTGTCTTTTTACCTTTTGTTTTTTTACGCTGTCCCGGTGAAAAGGAACACATGCCATACATTATTAGAGCATTTGTATCTAAATAGGTAATGGAACCATTTTGAAAGTTCAACCTCCAAAATTGCCCGTACCAATCAAGTTACAAAATTGCTATACTAATTGTGTAAATTTATATTAATATTATTCACTTTGAATATAGCTTTTTATTTATTTTTATATATCTCAAGGCTGAAAGAAGTGAGTGAATGGTGGTTATTATAAAATAAATAATATGATGTAGAGTATTTTGAAAAGTGAGTATATAAAATAAAAAATTTATGTTCTGATACTAAAATAGATGGAGTTTTTTGCACGAGTTGATGTGAATGCTAGGGAGTTATAAGTTATTAATATTTTATACATTATAGCCTTATAAACTATATTTTTACCTAGAATAAATTTAAAGGGGGTTAATTTATTTCATGTTTACTGAAAATTAAGGACAGTTTGTGGCTATAAACCTCCAAGAATAGTAAGATGGAATGTGTTTATGTGATCTTTCTATATTATTGGTTGTAGCTTAAATTTGTGCAAAAATTAATTAAACGTCACCATTTATGAGTCTTCTTCTCAAAAACAGCTCATTGTTAAACAATTTTGGATTAAATTACTTGGTCTTCTCCAAACAAATGGTAATTAAATTATGTTTAGTTTTTTTTTTCTTTACTTAAATTCTCTAATTTGACTTTTTATTTGTTAATAATTAATCATTTGAGAGAGCATTTAACTTAACTTTGGAGGAAGGGACGTAATTCGGATGTTTTTTTTAAATAATTTGATAATTAGAAATAAGAAATTTGAATCTTGAATATTTCTTTTAAAGACATCAAAATCAGTTGAGTTCTATAACTCTTGGACATGGATTTAGATGACCGAAAAGAGCTGCTGCTAGTATTGTCCAAGATATTTGAGCCCAAAAGTTACTAGCATTAATGTTCTAGTATTGGGCTTCACGGGCCTGTTAGTTGCTATTTTAACCTTTTAAGAGGAGTTGGGCCGGCCCAACGTAAAGTAAACAAAAATACTTCCATTAAGAAAACAGTCCTAATAGTAATGGTTCTTTTTTTTTCTTTTTCTTTTTTTTTTTTTTTTTTTTCTTTTTGGAACTAAAAGAACTCAGAATCAATATGGAAGAAAATAAAAAATAACTCAAAGATAGTGTCAACCTCAACCATTACAGTAAAAAGAAAGAAAAAGTGAGGAATTAGTTCATATTTACAATTTTTTTTTTTTTTTGGACTAGCTATATTTAGCATTTACATCTATGAAGACTTTGATAGATTATACACAAGGACCCAGCAAGCCAATATAAAAGGATCATTCTACTTTTCACACGAAAAGCTATAAAAAAAAAAGGTTCATCCATGCACAAACTATGAAACTTATCATTGTGTCATCTTTAGAAAGAGAATCCAAAGCCCTTATTGTGCTCCTCTAAACTTTGTTGATCATACAAGTGTATAGCCGGGCCCATCTCCCAGATCTGATCATTAATTTGACCCAGGCCCACTGAGTTAGCCGCCTCCTCAACAGTGGTAATGTCATGAATGCTACACTTCTTCCTCTCTTTCTTGACTGAGTTCTGGCGAAGAAAATACTTTTGGGCATGGCTGGCCACTTGTGTTGGTGTCCTCGACTTCACAGCTTTCCTTGAAATACTCCTCCAATCTCCCTTCCCAAATTGTTGTAGTCCATGTAGAAATAACCTGTTACAGCATTCAAATCAGCTCATGCAAAAATTATTGTTTATGAACTTATTTTTCTATTTTACACCCACTTTTCAAAACATCCCGCTTCAAATTATCTATTTTACACTACATTTGATTAAAATATCAAATATTTTTAATTCTTTTTAATTGTTCCTCTTTCTTCATCCATAATAACAATCATTTATTCTCTTCTTTCATTCGAGATACATAAAAAAAAAAAAATAATAATTAAATGCAAAATGAATAATATTAGTGTAAATTTACTTGATTATTTTAGTAAACTTATAAATTTACATAATTATATGCAAACTGTTGTAGGACATATTTAGATAAAACTATGTAAATTCTACGCATTTTTCTATTATACACGGATTAATTTGAATGCTTTTACAAGTTACAACGTTACTTGTAAATAAGAAATTCACTGGCACACCTTTTCCATGTGTTGAGATTGTAGTGGTAATACCCTAAGAAGCATAAATGGACATGGAGACCAGGTGGCACCGGATGCATGTATCCACCCATATGAGAGAATACTTGTAAATAAGAAATTCACACTTGCATACCTTTTCCATGTGTTGAGATTGTAGTGGTTATACCTAAGAAGCATAAATGGACACGGAGACCAAGTGGCATCGGATGCATGTATCCACCCATATGAGAGAGTAAATACATTATTTAATACATTACAGATTTTCTCCACGGTACTCGGTACAAATAACACAACACAGAATGACATAACAAAGTTTAAAATTTTTTGACATTAATTAGTTTTTTCTAATATCAATTAAATTAATTAATTAAGCTAATTAATTTTTTTAACTAAATATGCAATATCAGGCCTAATTTATACTATCAATTATAGCAAGACTTTGGAGAATAATAATATAAAAAAAAATTAATTAAAGAAAAAAAAAAAAAACAATGAGAATCTCATACCTGTGCTCTTCTTCAGTCCACGGAACACCTCTCCTCCTTTGTGTCTCTTTAGCCTTGGACACAAAATCCACAGGACCCTCCGAATACTCGGAGCCCTGACCCACCCAGTTAAACTCATCCTCGTAACTCGGCAACTCAACTCGACCCGAGTCAATCTCCAGCAAGTCATGAACCAAAACCTCGTAATGTCGGCGCACTTCCAAGGGCGATTTTCCTAAGACCTGGGTGGCGATCTTTTCCCACCTGTCCTGCGTTCCCTCGGGGAAGACAACGATAGCTTCCTCGAAGAGCTTGTCCTGGACACGGGACCAGGACGAGGAATCGCCGATCGAACTCTGGTTGCTGATATTAAGCGCAAGAGACATTATTACCGATAAAAAGATAATATTGTTTGTAATAAAATCTTTGTGTTGTGTTGAGTTGGGTCTTTTATTTTATTTTTATGTGTGTGGGGTTAGTAAAGCAAAGTTGAACTAAACTAATAAGAATGACTGTTTTGGATTACGCCAACTTTTCGGCAATGACTAGGAAGTGATAAAAACACGTTTTTTGGTTTGGAATTTTTATATCTAGCAAAGCTTCGATTCAATGTAAGTTCTAAGTGGCTTACACGTGTATTTTCTATGTCGGCGGAAATTGTTTCCTTTTTCTTTTTAATTATTTTTTTATTCTTATTCTCATACCACATACCAGAATCAAACTTTTTATTTAGAATTTTTTTTTCAATGAATATTTAAAAATTGTTGTTCTTTGAATTTTATTTTTGTCTTATTAGCATTCGGTCAATACAAGAACTAATTTTTAACATAAGCGGAGATGGAACATTATGCTTTATTTGAGAAAGAGATGTTTTGCTAGTTGAACTAACTAATTTACGTGCGTCTTTGATCCTATGGCCAAAACTAGAGAGTGATTCCGCTGGTTCTTGACCAAAGTTGGTAATACTGGTAAAGAGTCTCAATTTACAGTGATAGCTGACACTCTAATGTCCATTGCAAACTTTGTAGCCCTCCTTATTATTGCAACACTGCTATTGCATTTTACTTGCTGACTCTTATTTTGCTTCACTTATATTGTGACTCATTGCCACTTCTATGAGTTATGACTTTTAATACCAACACAATTTTGCTCTTTTGAAATCAACCACTTGCACATTCATCTTATATTGGGTGGCAGGAGGTGGTTGCCATGATCGATTTTGCACATTAATCTTGAATGTATCAGTTATTACGAGGTTGACTTCTTCATTCTTGATCGGTGCTCACTCCAATTGTACCGTAAAAGACCAGACTATAAAAAAAAACTTTTTTTTTTCCTGAATAAATACTTTATTCATCAAGAAAAAAAAAAGATAACAGTTAGAAGAACGGAGTCTGGATCCATCTCTATCCAAAACCTGAACAATCCGAGGCGATATGGAGGCGATGGGCACTGGCCTAGTCTAGAACAAAAGGGCAGCCCACTTGCTTTTCAGTCTGTGATTATCCAATGTCCATTCCAGTAAAAGGCAGAGCCAGGAGCTAAAGGGATCAATTGCACCCCTAACCCAACCTAAGAAAACGAATGCACTTTAATTTGGCCTCCCTCAGCCTCGTCTAAAAAGATAAAAGCTCCGTATCCTACAAAACCAATTTTATCTTAATTTAATTTAATATTAAAAATTAATTGTAAAGTCACATATAAACATAAAATTGAAACATATATTACTTTATGATTGGATGCTATACAAATTTTTAAAAGCAATCAAGTTACATAGAAAACCTTCTCTTCTCAAAAGTAAAAAAAAATTACGTAGAAAACTGTGGAGGTAAAAGCCCAACATCACATGGTGGGCCTGGGCCCTATTTGAATACTACTATGTGTCCGAGAAGAAGAACGTGGTTGGGAAGGAGTCCACGTGGAAGAAACATACCTGAAAGTGAACGAGGAGTATAGTCTGAGGAGAGGCCCAGGGATCCAAAGAGGTCATTCTCCTCGGATACAAGAGGACTTGATCAAGCCAATACACAGAGGGTATGAGTGGTCTTTCTAACAACTTCAATGATAATGACAAGCTTTGAGCATGCCTGGAGATGATAAGAACGTAGAAATATCTAAAAGGAAAAGCTGTTTCTACCGTATTTAATGCACTGCAGCAACTTTTCTTACCGCATTTATGTGGAGAAGACCTCTGAACAGTGCAATCTCAGCTACCTCTACTCATGGAAAACTAAAGAAGATATCTAATGTGACATGTACTCAAGTGAATACTTAGATGAAGAACAGGTGTACGATGAACATGATCAAGAGGAAGGATATATAAATGGAATAGGCTTCTAAAGAAAGGGGGAGGGAAAAAAGAGATCGGCGGAGAGCTCTAAAAATTGTATTCATCTTTCAATCAATAACATACCTCTTCCGATTTCAATTTCATTTAGCTTTCAAGTGTGTTTTTACATTAGTTCATCCCGATATATCATAATTAACTGCTGCTAAATTTAGAACCAGCCTAGCTCTTTCACCCACTCTCTACAAATTCATTGTTTTGGGTTCGTTGGGCTCATAATCCAAACCTTTTGGGCTTGGGCTACAAAATTTAGACCCTACAATTGGCGCCATCTGTGGAAAGAGCTTGAACAAAAGTGGAAGCAACATTTCATAATGGCTGAACCAGGGTAACAACCAGCAAAATCTAGGGCATCTCAACATGTCGATCCTTTTCTTAATTTGGAACAGAGACAGGATCATGAAGGTAGTGTACACACCGCACATAATGATCGAAGTCAGTCACATGGTGGAAGTCGCATGTCTCATGCAGAGAAGAACCAGAACATGCAACTAGAAATTGAAAGGCTAAAGAGGGAGCTGCGCCATGCAAAGAGGAAACAAATTTCCTCGTATTCTGATGAAGATTCTGATGACGAATGAGACATCACTTACAAGCAGAGATTTCGAACACCAGTCAGTGAATCTTTTTCCTATGAAGAAGAACACTGTCGTGAGAGTCAGCCTTGAAGCCCATCACGTAGAGGCGTAGGGAACGATGCTATGAGCAAGGCTTTGAATCAAATTTCCAGATCCCCTTTTACAAGTAACATCGAGAATGCAAGACTTCCTCGACGTTTTCACCAGCCGACGTTTACCATCTACAACGTCCGGACAGACCCTGTAGAACACGTGAGTTATTTCAACCAGAGGATGGTCGTTCATTCTAGAGATGAAACTTTAATGTGCAAAGTTTTCCCGTCCAGTTTGGGACCGATCGCTATGAGATGGTTTGATAGCTTGAAAGCAGACTCTATAAGCACTTTTCAAGAGCTCACTCAGGCATTTGGGTCCCGTTTTGTCACATGTCGCAAGGTTCCGTAGTCTTTGGCCTCACTATTGTCCGTGAGCGTGCGAGAGGGAGAAACTTTGAAGTTGTATTCGGATAGATTCTGGGAAATGTACAACGAGATGGAGGACGATTGCGACCTGGTGGCCATCAGCTCCTTTAAGCTCGGCCTCCCCACTGAACACGGCTTAAGGAAGTCTCTAACGGGCAAGCCTGTTACTAGTGTACGCTAGTTGATGGACAGGATTGACAAGTATAAAAGAGTTGAGGAAGACCAGCAGCAGGGCAAAGGAAAAGATAAGGTTATCCCTCAGGAGATGAGGGATTTCAGGTCGGATCGGCAAGGACATAACAGGTCGCGGAGAGACTGGGTTGGACAACAAGGTCGGCCAACCTTTAGACAGTTAATACCGTGTTCCGAGAGCCATTGCACCAAGTCCTAGAGAGGATCAAGAATGAGCATTTCTTCAAGGGACCAAACAAGATGGTTGGAAATCCTGAAAGGCACAACCACAACCTCTATTGCCAATATCACCAGGATCATGGACACACTACGGAGGATTGTAGGAGTCTGTGGGACCATTTGGACCTAATCGTCAGTGAAGGCAAGTTAAAACAACTCCTACACCATACTTATGGTCAGGGTAACCAGGCAAACGTAAGATCTCGAAGAGATGACTCCTCAAAACCCCCCTGGGCACAATAAATGTTATCTTTGCTGCACCAGGAAGAACAGGGTCTTGTCCATCCAGAATACTATCAATTGCTCGGTTGCCCTTGAAAAATGTTAGCAGAGAGCCGAAGAGGACCAGGATGGAGATTCAACCAGAGTTGAGCTTTTCGGACGCGGACAAAATCGGAACTATCCAACCTTATGATGATGCTCTGGTGATCACTCTTAGGATAGGGGGGTATGACGTGAAGAGAGTGATAGTGGATCAGGGCAGCGGCGTAAAAATAATGTACCCAGACCTTTATAAGGGGCTGAACTTGATGCCTGAAGACCTAACGCCCTATAGCTCCCCCTTGGTGAGTTTCGATGAGAAAGTGGTCATCCCGAGAGGCCAAATCAGGCTGCCCGTGCAAACTGGCTCTGAAATAGTGGAAGTAAATTTTATAGTGGTAGACACTTACTCACCCTACACTGCGATTGTGGCTAGACCTTGGCTCCATACACTAGGGATCGTCTCCTCCACTCTTCATCAGAAGATCAAATACCCGTCCGAGGGGCAAGTCAAGGAGATCCTAGGAGATCAATCTACGGCCAGACAATGTTTGGTGGTAGCGATCTAGCATAAACCCAAAGCTAAATCCTCGGCCTACAACGAAGGGGACTTATAGCAGTTAAAATTTCTGGTGCTGGACACTGAGGCCTCGGCCGAAAGAGCAGAGTGTGAAAGCTTGATAAAGGTAGTTATTGATGATGATCCAGAGAAGTTCTTTCAAGTCGGATCTCTGCTGCCTCCTCAAGAGAAGGAAGAGCTGATAGAGTTTCTCAGGACCAACATTGACGTATTCGCATGAGACTCCACGGAAGCCCCAGGAGTAAACCCAGAGTTCATTTGCCATCACCTGAACATTAACCCTGCCATCATCCCTAAAAAGCAACCATTTTGACATCCATCAAGAGAACATGCAGATGCAGTCAGGGAAGAAGTGATGAAACTCAAACGGGCTGGAGTAATTAAGGAAATATTTTATCCTGAATGGTTGGCTAATACTGTAGTGGTGAAGAAGAAAAGCGAAAAATGGCGAGTGTGCGTGGATTTCACAGACCTGAATAGAGCTTGTCGAAAGGATCCGTTTCCCAAGCCAAAGATCGATCAACTGGTTGATGCTACCGTTGGCCACCCTCGGATGAGTTTCTTGGACGCTTTTCAAGGGTATCATTAGATACCATTGGTTTTGGATGATCAGGAAAAGACAGCTTTTGTCACCCCCATTGGGAATTACCACTACAAGGTAATGTCGTTCGGTCTAAAGAACGCGGGAGCCACCTATCAAAGGATGATGACTAGAATGTTTAAGCCTCAGTTGGGTAAAAGTATGGAAGTTTATATCAACGACATGGTGGTGAAAAGCAAGGTCATAGCTGAGCACATTGGGGATTTCAGGGATGTTTTTGAAGTCCTTAAGAAGCATAAATTGCGTTTAAATGCATCCAAGTGTTCATTTGGTATGGGTTCAGGCAAGTTCTTGGGGTACATGGTGACTCACAGGGGAATTGAAGTTAACCCCGATCAGATAAAAGCCATCAACAACTTACGAGCTCCTCGGAATCCTAAAGAGATTCAGAAACTGACTAGAATGACTGCTGTCCTGAACAGGTTCATTTCCCGATCAACAGATAGGTGTAGACCTTTCTTTTCGTTGACCAACAAATGGAAAGGATTTGAGTGGACTGAGGAATGTGCTGAGGCCTTTCAGCAACTTAAGGATTATCTGGCTCGGCCACCAATTATGTCCAGTCCTAAACCAGACGAAGTCTTGTTTGCCTACATTGCTGTAGCTCCTTACGCTGTGAGCTTGGTGTTAATACGAGCAGATTGTGGCGTGCAAAGACCAGTTTATTATGTAAGTAAGTCGCTGCATGAAGTCGAGATCCGTTATTTGCCACTAGAGAAGGCTATCCTGGCTGTGGTGCTCGGTACACGGAAGCTACCTCATTATTTTCAGGCCCATACAGTTATTGTTCTCACCCAGCTCCCACTTAAGGTTATACTCCGAAGTGCTAACTACACCGGAAGGATTGCTAAATAAGGTACGATCTTAGGGGCCTTTGATATCAAATACATGCCTCGCACATCAGTTAAGGGCCAGATCCTTACAAATTTGGTGGCCGAGTTCATGGAGCCCCATTTAGAAGAAGTAACGCCAACATTGGACATGGATGAAAAATCTGTTGGCATGATTTCTCAACGAGGCCCCTTACACTGGGAAGTGTACGTAGATGGCGCATCGAATCAAAGAGGTTCTGGAGTTGGGCTAGTGCTGATATTCCCTGAAAGAATCATCATTGAAAAGTCGTTAAGGCTGGACTTTTCGACAACAAATAATGAGGCGGAGTATGAAGCTCTACTGATGGGAATGACTATGGTTCGAAGAATGGGAGGAAAGTCAGTAGAGGCGTTCTCGGACTCGAGATTAGTCGTTGATCAAGCACAAGGTGAATTTGAGGCGAAAGATGAAAGGATGCAGGGGTACTTGAGTCGAATTAAATCCCTGCAGTTAGAGTTTGAGTATTTTAATTTGCTACACGTCCCCAGAAGTGGTAATACACATGCTGATTCTTTGGCCACGCTCGCTACCTCCTCTGCGTAAGATTTACCAAGGGTTATCCTCGTCGAGGATTTGCATAGGCCTACGAAGGCAAGAAGAGAGGTAGTCCAAGTTCATCAAATCAGGGCCGAACTCAACTGGATGGACCCTATAATTAAATTCTTGAAGGACGATATCTTACCCGAAGAAAGGTGGGAAGCTGACAAAGTTCGGAAGAAGGCAACTAGATTCTGGCTATCCGAAAACCAGAAACTGTATAAACGCTCCTATTCAGGGCCATACTTATTATGCATGCATCCTAAAGCGGCTGGGTTACTACTAGAAGAATTGCATGAAAGAATCTGTGGGAGCCATACTGGAGGTAGATCCTTAGCTCACCGAGCCATTACTCAAGGTTACTGGTGGCCGAATATGCAAAAAAAAACCCATGAATATGTTAAAAAATGCGACCAGTGCCAACGGTTTGCGCCAAACATACACCAACCGGGTGGAACCCCTAATCCACTATCCAGCCCATGGCCTTTCGCTTAATGGGGGTTGGATATCATGTGTTCATTCCCTAAGGCCGCAGGAAACAAGAAGTACCTTTTGGTTGGCACAGACTATTTCACCAAATGGGTTGAAGCTGAACTTCTAGCAAACATCAAGGATGTAGATGTAAAGAAATTCCTTTGGAAAAGTATTGTTACTCGGTTTGGGATCCCTCATATCCTCATCTCGGAAAATGGTCTCCAGTTTGATAGCAGAGCATTCAGGAATTATTGTAGCGAACTGTGAATCACAAATAGATACTCCATCCCTGCTTATCCCCAGGGAAATGAGTAAGCGGAAGCTGTTAACAAAGTCATAGTTAATGGATTAAAGAAAAGGCTAGACGATGCGAAGGGTAGATGGGTGGAAGAATTACCACATGTATTATGGGCATACAGAACTACACCTCATAGATCTACTGGGGAAACCCCCTTTTCAATGGTCTATGGTGCTGAAGCTGTCATACCTTTGGAGACAGGGTTCCCAACATTGAGAACTAGTTTGTTTAGTCCGAGCAGCAACAATGAGCAACTAGAGAAGAGTTTGGACTTGATTGACGAAAGGAGGGAAAATGCAATGGACCAATTGGCACATTACCAACAAAAGCTTAAGCAAGGTTACGATGCCAACATAAGGCTAAGGCCTCTAGAACTTGGCGATTTGGTGCTGAGGAAAGTTGTGGGCACTGCAAAGAACTCAGCTTGGGGAAAACTATGACCAAATTGGGAAGGACCATATCGTATTACTTCAGGGGCTGGTATTGGGGCATATTTCTTAGAAGACCTAGATAACCATGTAATACCACGGCCTTAGAATGTAAATAACCTCAAAAGGTACTATTATTAAACTAGTCTTTGCTTCAATTAATATGCCATTTTGTTATATTAAGAATTCTCTTAAGTGTTTAAACTTAAATTCAATCATACCTGTAGTCCTCGGATCAGATGATTTAGATTAGTTAACACTCGTTTACAATTCTCTTAAGTATTTAAATTTAAATTCAATCATGCATGTAGTCCTCGGACCAGATGATTTGGGTTAGTTAACACTCGTTTACGATTCTCCTAAGTATTTAAACTTAAATTCAATCATGCCTGTAGTGCTCAGACCAGATGATTTGGATTAGTTAACACTCGTTTGCGATTCTCTTAATTATTTAAACTTAAATTTAATCATGCTTGTAGTCCTCGGACCAAATGATTTGGGTTAGTTAACACTCGTTTGCGATTCTCTTAAGTGTTTAAACTTAAATTCAATCATGCTTGTAGTCCTCGGAACAGATGATTTAGGTTAGTTAACACTCATTTTCAATTCTCTTAAGTGTTTAAACTTAAATTCCATTATGCTTGTAGTCCTCAGACCAGATGATTTGGGCTGGTTAACACCTCCATACGGTTATTATTAATGCTTTGATTTAAAATGAATCACGCCTGAAATTCTCGGATGCATTTAAGTAAACTCTAACTTATGGTAAGCCTCTTTAATCATGTTTAAATCAAAATCAAAGAGTAGTAACATTCTCTATGAATGACCGATAAGACCTATGAAACTTCCATATCACTCCTTGCTTTCATTGCTTATTAATAATTCTTGTATAAACTGCCCTTTTCAGTATTAATTTAGGTTATTTACATCATCAGCATGATGTGGTGGTTTAGTTTACAAGTCATAGTTATTTGTAGTGATGATGAGTTATAATATGTGCCACAAAGACAATAAAAATAAAAGGGAAACGATTTTATTGATCGAAAGAAAGTAGTTTGCAAGTAAAACTTACTAATACAAGTAAAAAAAAAATTAAAAAAAAAAATTGAAAACTCCTAAATATCTAATCCTTTGTCTGGGTAGCCGAAGAGTCAATTGTCTGGCCAGGCTGAGCAGCAGCAGCGTCCGAGCCCTGAACATCCTCGGATGGCTTACCCGTACCACTAGCCTGATCAAGTTTTTGGGTTGCATCAATAGGAGTAGGAGGGGTCTGGTTGACTGGGAGCTGATCCAAAGTTTCTAGGAGTTCACAAATGTCCAGATGATAGAAAACACTCCCAGGTTGCCTCAAGGCAGATTCTGGAAGGACCACGGTAGTGTCAAGGCCTTTGTCCCACGTTACATCGCAACACTCTCTGCAGACCTTTGCAAACTCCTTAGTAAGTCTGACTTGGGTCTCTTTCACCCCCACTGTGTAGGCTGCCTGTTTTTTAGCCTCAAGCGCCTCCTTAGCCAACTGAGCGTCCCTTTCGGCCGATTTAGCAGTCTCCTTGGCTTTCTGAAGCTCAGCCCGAAGACCCTTTACCAGTGCTCTCTCTGTTTCTAGATTAATCTCAGTCAAGTTCAGCTTCTGGCGTTGGTCTTCGGCCTGCTTCTCGGCATTTTTAAGGCCCACATCCAGACTATCCCTCTCCTTAGTCATCTCTTTCAACTGCTTGAACAGACGAGCATAATCCTCTTTTAAACTGCCCAGCGATTTTTCTGCCTCAGACCGAGAGGTGGCCTCCGCTTGGGCTTCAGTATAAGACTTTTTATTCCACTCCTCGGCTACATAAACTTGCTAAGTAATCTACATAGCAGAACGAAAAATTTCAATATGAAGCGAAGAAACGGGGTAAATGAAAAATACTAGCATCTTAAAATTAAGGAGGTGGATCAATTCGATTACTATAGCTAAATCCCTTTTAAGGGATAAGAAGAGTTTATATTGGTTGAAGCGCCTGTATGACTCCATGCCTCGTGGGAGAAGCAGTGGTTGCTCCAATGCCTCAGCAACAAGACCTGCTTTCCCCCCACTATAACTTCGGAGGGAGGTCTCCCAGGGGATAGAAGCACCATCCAATTCTAGCCTAGGAGACTAGGTAAGAGGTCCTCGGTGCACATCTGCTATGAGAGAGTCGTCTCGGCTCTTGGTAGACGAAGCCCTTTTGCTCCGATGGTCTTTGACCACTTTCTGTTGCTTGAGCCCCTTTTGAGGCGCCACCTCCCTTTCTTCGTTATCGGTGAGAGGCCTTTTCTTCTTCGGATCTGGCAATGGCTTTAAGCTGAGATCCGAGGAAACCTGAGGAGGTGGTGGAGGAAGACTAACTGTGGGTTGAGACGTACCAGTCTCTTTGGGCCCAGTTTTCTTGTTTCTATTCTTCATCAACTCCTTCAGGCTTGCCATGTCTTCTTCAGAAGAATCGTCTGGTATGTCTATCCTCTCTAGGAGAACACTGGATTGCTTGTCAATCTCCTCCTCGGCGTCTAAAACTTGAACCCCTCCTGAAACTTCTCCTTTGAACTTGAACTTATCAATCTGCTCGTCGAGTGAAGGGGTTGAAGAAGCAACTCTTTCACCCACTACTACTGGTTCTAGGGGAGCCTGCTAAATGAGTTGGATGAGCAATGGTATACCCTGCGGGTTTGGATGTGGCACGGGGGTAAGATCAAACGGAGCTAAAAAGTCTTTCCGAGCAACGTCTATGTGGTTGATGCGACGGTCTCCTTGTTTTATCTCGTTGCCAACCGGCTGAAATCGGATGATTTTGGCGTAAAACCGAGAATAAGGTGCACGGCCCGGAGTTGCCCATCTTCACTTACAAAAATTTGTGATTGTAGTAGGTAATTGAGCGCGGCGACGTTTGTGAGGCTAAGCCGAGGAGAAACGTGTATTTTTTCTGTGGACATCACAATAGAACTTAGTCAGAAATTTGAAAATAATGATACAAAAAGAAGACAAAATTGTTAAAAAACGAAGATCCTAAATCTATTGTTAGGAAACCTAAACCTAAGATGTCCTACCTGGCTCTCTTGGTTGGGTTGGGCAATGAAGACTGTCATGCCATGCACCCGAGATGATCAGATAGTCATCTTTCATCCCTTTGTTAGATTTGGGAAGACAAGAGACGAGCCTAACAACGTTAGATCGGGATTTGAGATAGTACCCCGCTCCTTTTTGACTATGACATTCGTACATATGTACCACGTCGAGCCAGGTGAGCCCCAATCCTAGATGACGGTTCAAATCATCAACTGCTCCTAAGATTCTAAATACATTAGGCGCACATTGGTCAGGACTAAGCCTATGGTTTCAGAGGTAATCTCTGGTAACAGGGCTCATAGGGATGGTCATTCCCCCTTCTAGGAAGGCGATGATGGGGATTATAACTTCGCCCACTTTTCGATCTGTTAGTAGCTTTTTTGGAGGACAATATCTCAAACCCACATCTTGAGGTATGCGATATGTTGCCCTAAATTCCTCCATCTGGGCAGGACTATCCACCAAATATCGAAATCTACCCATCTTAGTTAAAACAAAGGGGGGGAAATGCTAAACGCAGTGGCTGGGGAGTGACTACTCGGAGGCCAAGGAAGCTAGCCGAAGAAAAGATGAAAGACTTGAGTAAAGGAGAACTTACGTAGACCAAATCGGAGGATGATCTTCAAACTTGTGGAGAGATTCTTACAGATTTTAGGAAGAATTAGAATTGATGACTGGAAGAGTGGTGGATATGAATGCTTGAGTTCGTTGAAAATCTGAAAATCTGTAAAGTAAAGGAGAAATAACCTCCTCTAAGGCTTTATATAGGGACAGATGAAAGGGTGGGAGTCATCCTGCCCAAATTCTGAGGAAGAACCACGTTTGTTAGATCAATAACTCACCGTTGGATATCAGAGACAAAACGCTGCCCAGAGTAATTAATAGCGCCTTGGGAATATTGAAACGACAACAGCAATAATGAAGCGCCTAGATCTATGCTTATACACGTGTGAACTCAGATAGTTTTGGTTTTTAAAATTTTTATTTTGCAGCGAATCAAAATTCTATTTTTTCTTCTCGGATGCGAGAGAAAAATTAAAATTTTGAGGGGCTATTGTGGGGGCAAAAGCCCAACATCACGTGGTGGGCCTGGACCTTATTTGAATACTACTGTGTATCCGAGGAGAAGAAAGTGGTTGGGAAGGAGTCCATGTGGAAGAAACATACCTAGAAGTGAACGAGGCATATAGTTTGAAGAGAGCCTCAGGGATCCGAAGAGGTCATTCTCCTCGGATACAAGGGGACTTGATCAAGCCAATACACAGAGGGTTCGAGTGGTCTTTCTAACAACTTCAATGATAAGGACAAGTTTTGGGCATGCCTGGAGATGATAAGAACGTAGAAATATCTAAAAGGAAAAACTGTTACCACCGTATTTAATGCACTGCAGCAACTTTTCTGGCCGCATTTATGTAGAGAAGACCCCTGAACAGTGCAACCTCAGCTACCTCCACTCATGAAAAACTAAAGAAGATATCTGATGTGATATGTACTCAAGTGAATGCTTAGATGAAGAACAGATGTACGATGAAGATGATCAAGAGGAAGGATATATAAATGGAATAGGCTTCTAAAGAAAGGGGGAGGAAAAAAGGAGATCGAAGGAGAGTTCTAAAAATTGTATTCATCTTTCAATCAATAACATACCTCTTCAGATTTCAGTTTCATTTAGCTTTCAAGTGTGTTTTTACGTTAGTTCATCCCAGTATATCACAGTTAACTGCTGCTAAATTTAGAACTAACCTAGCTCTTTCACCCACTCTCTACAAATTCATTGTTCTAGGTTCGTTGGGCTCATAATCCAAACTTTTTGAGCTTGGGCTACAAAATTTGGACCCTACAAAAACCTTTTTAGATATGCTATTGTACTTTTTTGATACCTCAACATTTATTATTTTCTCAATTTACTTTCATAATTAAATTTTATTTTCAAATTTCTTATATTTAGATTTATTTATAACTCTCTCTCTCTCTCTCTCTGTGAGAGTTTAAACAATATGATCCTTACCTCACATGACGATTTTTTTTTCCCATGCATTAATAATGGTAATAATAAACAAAAACAAAATTTTATAATATTGTCTTTTTTTTTTTCAATAGAAATAAGGGAACAAATAAAGAAACCACTACAAAATAAAAGTTAAAGATACATTAATTAGAGTTCTTTCAATCCTCTCTTTTTTTAAGAAAAAAAAAATCCCTGAGTGTATATGAGAATAAAATAACTTAGAAAAGAAAGGAAATAAAGACAATGGAAGAAGTAAAAATGTGGAATATATTTACAAAAAATTAGAAAGGCAAAACAAGCATGTATTTTTCTTCAAATTTGGGTGGTTATCAAGTTCAAGTTCAATTTCGCCAAGTCTAGATATTAGCGTAATTGACACTAAGATAAAAACATGTATTAAGAATGAAAAAGAATATATTTCCAAATATATATATATATATACACAAAAAAAAAATTTTAAATTGCTAGCATAACCGATTGTTAATAGTACTAATAAAAACGATAGTAACAATTATTCAAACAAGAATTAGTAAAAACTTGTTAACTTAATTGTCAAAAAAGGAAAAAAAAAAAAAGAAAAAGTAAAAACATATATTGAATTTTCTGTTGGCGTAGTGTACCTAGTATTTGCTCTTTTTGTCAAAACAAAACAAAAGAGTCAAAATGGTACCACCCACCCATATGGAAGAACAGGTAGTGGGTTTAGACTCTAGTGGCGACTGGGTGCACACGTGCACTGTGTGTTCACACCGGACACCACGACACAAGCAAACGCAAAGTCACGCTGTCTGCTGACTCTGCTTCAAAAAAGTCTTCTTGATTCACTCACTTTCTTTCCTTCTTTTTTCTCTCTTTCAGTCTTGCCCCCCCAACTTCAGTTATAGTACAGAACTCTGGGCTGCAAAAATGGCGACCAAAAAAAGAAAAAGCAAAGGTACACACGTCGTTTCTCTTTGTACTTCCAAATCTCAATGCATTGCCTTGTAACTTTTCTCTTAACTCTTTGCTTTTCAATACATTAGATTCTCAGAATAAGTGTGGAAATAAAAGAGAAATTGAATTCCTCAAAGTTAACGCTCACAGCTCTGTATTTCCTTGAAACATATTTATGATTTCTTTTTTCTTCCATAAAATATATATATATATATATTTTTTTTTTTGGTTTGGAACCAAAAAAAGAGTAAGAGAACAGAGATACTTGTTAAAACCATAACTGCGTATTTGGTTAAAACCATAAATGTTAGACTAGTTTTAACGTTTTAGGGATTTGGTTGTTTAATATGCTATTGGATTTGTTTTCCATATATTAAAGAATGTGTTCAGTTAAAAAAATATTCCCTTTGGGAAGCATCTGGAGAATAACTCCTAACTCCATGCTCTCGGCTCGTGCTCATTAGTGTCGGACTCAGCGGGTAAAGTGTCACTACTCATTTTTTATCCATATAAAAAAAAAAAAATCCTTTCTAAATTAGGAAATTTGATTACATGAACTAGTACACTTGCATTCATTGATAACATGTTCTGCACCACCACTGATTAGGCTCTCAACAAAAATGCAATTTGAATGAAAATGCATGTATTATAAGTATTTGGATTGTAAGCAATGGGAATTTTCCAATATTTTTGCCTTAACGATAAATTTGTATGTGAGAATAGTTTTAGTTGAGCCTTTTAGGGAGAAATAATGAATGGAAATGCACGTTTGGCTCTGCTGAATGATGATTCCTTGAATTGAATTGCCTTTTGGTTCTTTGCTTCCTTGTATTACTAGAAGTGTCTGAAGATTATAGATATCCCAATACAAGGTAGATAATCCATAAAAATTTGATACATAATAAAATACTTTTTGTGTAAATAACTATAGATTTCCCAATGCTAGGCTTGATAAATTCATGACACACAAGTGGTCTTGGTAGCGAACAGACCTGTGTAGTTGTGAAGTTAATTAAGGAGCTGCAGCCTGCAGACAGTCCTGTGGAAGAATTTGATAACACTGCTGAATGTGTAAGTGGAACTATGGTGAAATGCATGGTGTGGGATGCATATGAGTGCTGATACACGTGACACACCAGCCAAATGCTAAATTGTGTCAATGTATGACTAGCTTGTGATTGGTTCTTAAAGTAGTGTAGAGGTGCTCAACTGTACCAACAAGGTGCTGGCATGGGGAGTATGTACACAAGGTTATGACATGTTTAAGTGATACTTCCCAAGCAGCAATTGATCATGAGCAAGAAGAGATTTTATTTTGGGAATTGCTGGAAGCTGCCTTAGCTCAGTCTACAGAAATGTTGATAGTTTGTTTATCATAGGATGTGTTTTACTACATTTGATGGAGAAAGTATCAGAAGGGATTTAATATAAGCCAAAGTGACACACGTAAACTCTAGTAATTTTTCTGTAATGAAATGGTTAATCTATAATGATGAATTATAATAGATGACAAATTACCAGTTGATATTGTATATATATTG
Organism: Quercus glauca; assembly: GCA_023736055.1. Lineage (NCBI taxonomy): Eukaryota > Viridiplantae > Streptophyta > Magnoliopsida > Fagales > Fagaceae > Quercus > Quercus glauca. The sequence continues at coordinate 49,544,046 of CM043315.1, read as the reverse complement.
CTATTTTGTAGCGCAATAGACGTAGAAAAGTGCTCATAATACAATTTCAAGCTTAATGCATCAGTGCATATAGCATATATCAGTTAGTTCCAGAGTGGCCCTATATCATACCATTAAGCTAGCATTAAAACAGCATAGAAACAATAAGGCAACACATGTGCTTCAAAAAATAATCAAGTAAGAAACTAAAGAGCTGCAACAAGAAAGAACCCCCCAAAAAAGTAGAAAACAAATTACCATTAATTAATATTATTTTAAAGAGAAACCAATGAGCAATATACTTAGCCAAAGGTAACATTTACAGGTTTAAAGAGCTGCTGAAATATGCTTCCTTGTGGCTAATGCTGGGAACTCTTTCCATCTCTTTATATTTTCCTTTGATAGCCAACAATTTATTAGTGATTGTTTTATACATGTATTCATCATAGGAATACCATTTCTGGGCTTAGTTAATAAGTGAAAGGGGCTGAAAATTCACTTAGGACTTCATAATTTGGAAAAAGATTGCATCACTACTTTGAGACATTTGAATAGTCGGTTGAGGTGGAAAAGACCTACTGCTAACTGTTATGCATGCCTTCAGATTTATTAAAAGCCCATGCAGTATGGGGTGGCACATTTTTAGCTTTGAAGCCTATCAGGAGACTATCATTGAGATTTGAGATGAGCAATGGCGCATACACCTAAAACACAACTATTGCCTCAATGAAGGATCAACGATAGGCTATTTCCATATCAGCTGAATATTGGCATGAGTCTATGCCTATTTATTAGTACAGGATTAATCATCTTGTTCTTATTGTAATGTATAGCAAAAGAGATAATAATTTAGTTGCCACTGGTCAACATAAGTCATACTTGTTGCATTGACAAAGACAAAAGCCATTATGATTTTTCCTTTTTGATAAGAATTACCACATATAATTGACCTTTCATGTACAAAGTCTTATGTTTATTATTCAATTGCTTCATTTCCATCTCCAGCATTTCTTTGGATCCTAACACAGCGATAGTCATATTCTTATTATAGTTGACTTCTTTTTCATCATTCCTAACTGAAGACTCACAATTTTGGAATTTATATTCTCCCTCTCGTTCAGCACTATGTTTCCATCAAGATGATGTTTATTTTCATGCTTGCTGTTTGTTAAAATTATTAGGGGATAAAGAAATGCTTTCTGGTGTTACTACCTTGAATCTCTGTCCATTTTTTCATTGAAGATTATATCTAAATAGTCTATACATAAATATTTTTTGGTTTATACATCATTTAAAACAATCACTCTCCGTGCTCGATATGAAAAATCCTTCTTCTGCTTGTATTTCCATCAAACATCCATTTGTTCTTCTCATGATTTGTACCAGTTGCTTGAGACTCATTAAGATTAAATAATCAACTTTGCTTTGTTTGATGTGATGTGTGGCTTGACTTTGCCACCGCAGAAAATATAGATTCTTGGATTCTCTATCTACCCTTTGCATGGATATCATTGGTAACACAAATTAATGTTTTTACCTTAGTTTATGCAAGTTAAAACCAGTTGCATACACTACCCACTTTGTTGAGCAGAAATTCTGCATTTAAATTGAAGATCCAGAAATGTGAGGATGTACCCTTTTTTTCTCAAAATTTCATGCAGTTTAAGTTTGCAATAGGTCTGCCATCAGGGGTGGTTCTACATTAGAGCTTGGGGGACAGCCTATAAAACTTCTTGAATTCCTTATGTTTTCCTTACACATTCAAGGACAGTATTTTAGTAAAATATATGGAATGCCCCCCAAAAATTATCTCACATATAACTCTAAAATCTATATTATAAATAATTTTTTCCTCTAATTTGAACCCAACCCCTCCCTAAAAATTCTATTATCCTAGTTCCACCCTTGTCTTCCATGACTTGGGTTGGAATTATTAAACCACTCGGCAACTGCATTTAACAATGATGTTGTACATTGGCTTATCTTCTTTATGCTCAAGTATGTTCAATACATGCGAACATTGCATATCCACCATTTGCTGGTTATCCAATGAAACAGTGCTATTCCATTGGAAACAACATTACTTGTTCTAAGTACCATTGTTCCTTAAAAAAATTATTATTGTTATTTCTGTATAATGTAATGAAAGAGAATCTTGCTTATAAAACCGTTGATGGAAAAACTATTCTAACATTTGAAGATGTAATACAAAGCTAGAGTTATTCGTATGATGCCATTATGATTCCAATGATTGCATCGTGTCAATTTACATCTATTAAACCCCAAGTTGCTTGCATGCGTTGACTTTTGATCCCTATTTTTCACTTCCTCAGGAGTCATCATCAATTTTGCACATTTTTCAACGAAACAGGACATCTGTCAGCCTCTGCCTTTTCACTAGCAGAAGCATATAAATGCAATATGTATGTAGCCACTCTTTTGATGATTACGGTCCATATATGGCGTTGCTAATTATCATGTTTTCTTACCTCTTGTTATTGATTGTAATAAAAGAGAATATGAATTTCTATATTTTCATCATGCTATTCTGCTGACCCAGTCACCCAACCAAGTTGCTTCTACCTGGAAATATTGTTTTGGTTAAAATTCAATTTAGTCACTTGACTTTTTCTTCAATTTCAAATTAGTCCCTAAAGTTTGATTTTTGTCAATTTAGTCTCTCACTTTGTAAAAATAAGTCAATGTGGCATTCCATTCAAATCTGTTGGCAAACAATGATGTTTGAGCATCCTTAAATAAAAAGAAAAAAAAATGTGGCTGCGTCTATGTGTGTGTGTATATATATATATATAAAACTGAAAACATTCACGAGAAGTGGCATTTAATAGATCTTGTTGTTTGATTTTTTTAAAAAAAAGTTGAACGACTTCATTTGCTAACAAAATTTGGATGGAGGACTTATTTAACAATTGAAGTAAAAGTCAAGTGACTAATTTGAATTTCAGCCTTTTTTTTAATTATATTTTTGGCAATCTTTTTTTCTTTTGTGAATATAGATCAGAAAAGTAACCATTTTTTTGTACAGAACAGTTATAACCAATTAACTTCAGTGTAGAGATAAAGGCATCTTCTTCTTTTTTTTTTTCCTTTTTTGGGGGGGTGGGGGCGCTGGTTGAGATTGCGTAATGTTCTCTTTGGAAGGCTACTCTGATCATGGCAGCCTGCAGAGTCATTTGTTTCATTGGTTGATGAATCTTGTGCAAGTCTTAATATCTTCTGCTTTCACTATGCCACCCTTGAAGACAATTTGTGATGAATCTGAAAATATGAAAGGAACTGCAGAGTTACATATTGTCATTACCATCATGTTCTATTGTCAGGCTGCAGAGTCATTTGTTTTGTTGGTTGAAGTCCTTTCGAATCTTGACCAAGTCTTAATATCTTCTGCTGTCACCATGCCCGCCTTGAAGACAATTTCTAATGAATCTGCAAGCATGAAAATAACTAGAGAGTTACATATTGCATGGTTTTGATTGGCCATTTGTAAGCTTTAACTGATCCAACTGAAAATGTTGGCAATTTTTTGGAAGCAAACCAGGAATTCAAGTGAAAGCATCATTTTCGAAGGCAAGAATGGCATATAATGTGAATTGTAGGCTAGTCCTTGTACAATTGACTTTTCCCGACAACCTTGGCCTGGATGCCTGAAGAAGGAAGAGGTTTGAATTTTTTTTTTCTTTTCTTTTTTGGAACATCTATTTTGGAATACATGAAGGTCAAATTCATGTTACTGTGTTATAGAACGATACCTTGGGCTTGGAATGGTTTGCGATCTAGTTACTTGTTTTGGAATTTAAAATGTTACATTGTTTGTATCAGTTTGCTTAAAAAATTACATATGAATATATGATAGCATTAGATGCCAAGCCAAGTTGGAGAAAACAACTGAGTTCCATATTTCTCTAAATACTTATATGCAAAATAACTAATAAATGTTTTTTTTTTCCATGTATTGTTCCAGTTTTTTTCCTTGTCTATATCTGTATATAATTCTTACTTGATTTTGAAATATGACATCCTATTGCCTATTCCAGGTTCACAAGTTGTGCTTGGGAAGTTGGCATATAGTTTCAATGGGAGAGAGAAAAGGTGATGCCATTTTCAAGCTTAAAAAATAAAGTTGAAGTTTGTCAGGATGCAATCTTGAAACTGATTATAGCTGAATGCAGTTGACAGTTTAACTCTGCTACACCCCCATCAGACCTTACATCTTATTCCTAGCTTGTAGTTGATTTACAAAAATAATTGAATTTCTGGTATTACAAATCTTTTACATCTTTCTAATTCTCTATTACTCTTCTATCACTCTTCTATCACTTTCTGTGACGAAGTCAACAAAAAAAAAAAAAAAATCTAAAGTAAGCTATCCTATTGCCTATGTCATTTAGTTCAATTTGCTGAACGGGGCTGCAGCTCTGAGCATTGATTGACTTAGGGCCAATTTAGTTGTTCCCACTCCCATAGAGGTTGTTCTAGACCATCATTTATCCCCCAGTTAAAGCCATCAATCTCTGGGAGATCAACATGGTCTCCTCCCGAGTGAGAAGTTTCAGACGAGCTTGTTTTCTCAACCATTGTGGCGTTCTGAGAAGATGTTGCAGCCCTGTTATCACCAAGCTGTGGTGTCTCTCTTGTTGACATTTCTGGGCGTCGATCAAATGCTCGAAAGCTTCCAGAAACCACATACACTCGGCACAAACTGAACTCATGCCTCAACTACAGGAAATAAATAGTGGAATAGAATACGATAATTAGAAATTCTGAAAAAAAAAAAACTATTTTCCATCTTTGGGAAAAAAAAAAAAACGTTAGATTTTTTTTTTTTGGTATTTTGGATAATGAGTTTTTCTGGGCGAGGGAATGAGAGTTTTGAATATAACGCCCCTCCCGCTTGGGCATACAATCCCACAAGCATGGGACTCGTGTACTCATGTGAGAGAGCGTTATATGCAACTACTACACAAGCCGCCACTACTCAATGAGGTGTGGTCTCCAGCCCAGTGTAGAAAAAAAGAAAACAAAAGAACTTAGCATTGCATATGCACCTTGGGAACTACGGTGCTAGACGAGCTTGGTACTTCTTCAATTGCTCTGTACTCATTCATCTTCCATTTGGTTTTCCTTCCAGTGGGTGCCTTCCCCTTATAGAAAACCATGGTTTTCTTCACTCCAATCACACGATTATCTGACGAATACACATAGCCAGGAGAGCCTGTTGCTTTCCAGTACCCAGAATCTGTAGTTCTGCTGGGTCTTCCTCCCCTAGCTTCTCTTTCTTGTCTTGGTGTAAAGAAAAACCATTGCTCAGTGTCTGCTTGACACATCTCTCCTGAAAGTTCTGCAACACAAATAAAAACCAAGTCAGCATACTCACAATACCATTTAGCTCAAACTTAAAAACCATTTCTAAAGCATACACAATTGGGTTAAAATGAAAGTGGAGTTAGTTTGTGGAAGAGGATATGTACTTGGAAGGTGCCAAGGCTCTATGTCATAAATGCTGATGACTGGGATAACTCGTTGTACATCAGGTCTCTTCCCTTCAAGCTTGTTGTGTAGGTAAAAGGAAACCAGCTCTTCTTCAGTTGGGTAGAAACGAAAACCAGGTGGGAGTTGTTCCATTGTTGATGAGAGTTTTGAGAGCTTGTAATTGTGTTTGAAATTTTGAATTGCTGCGAGTTTTGAAATGGCGTGAAGTCTTTATATAGGGGTAGAGATAGCACAGTAGTATGAGAAAAGTGGGGAAGTTTGTGATTGGGTGGAAACTTCCACGCGGTTATGCGAGAAAATGTTGCCTCTCTGTCCAACAATGTCTTTCCGTAGTGGTAATAGAAACGTCAAATAAAATAATATCCACTCTTTGTAGTTTTGAACCAGTCAGCTTTCTCTTTCTTCCCTGTATTGCAACTCTAGCTTTTGTTCTGTGCAGCCTCATGCTAATCAAATTTTGGATGTACAGCTGTTTTTGTGGGTCTCCAATGAATTTACCTCATCTTGACGTAATCATTACTTAAAAAGCCTCAAGTGATTGAGAAATTATATAATACTTATGGTGGATCACGTCATTTGTGTACTATTTTATTAAAAGACTTCTACTTGTTTAAATTGTTGGGTCAGCTTATGATAATAAAAAAAATTGTTAAACCAATTTTAAATAGGTGAGAGTCTTTTAGAGAAATTGTGAACAAATGACGTGGTCAACATTGAGGATAGTATAATTTCTCCAAGTAATCAACTTGTTAAGTGAATTTAGAAACATGGCCGGAGGCCCCTTACAATCTTGCCTGGTTCTGTGGGCCTCTCTCTTTCTCTTTGTCCCTCTCTCTCTCTCTCTCTCTCTCTCTCTCTCTCTCTTTCACATTTTTTTAGAGGATTATGGATCAAATTTCTTCAAATGTATTCTGTTGGAATCATATAGAACTGATATCTTCTTCTACATCCTGACATTCCTAGATCATGTAACAATAGTATTTTTATTTTTCTCATCTCGTGTTGGCGACTAACTAATTGCATTAGCAAAAACTGCCTCTCAAGGCTAAGCATTTCCTTAGATGTGATATATTAGGTTTTCTAATTAAATTTAAATATATAGATACATTGAATTTAATTGTTTTTGAAAAAGGTGACACTATTTATGTTTCATTGGTCAATGTAACCATGTGCTTAAATTTAACTGAAAAAACTAATGTACTGCACCTAAAGGCAAAAAAAAAAAAAAATCCAACTCAATCAAAGCAATGAAATTTTTTTCCCAAAACCTGTCACACCAACAACTAAAATACAATTAATTTAATTAAAATTCTAGTCACTTGACTATAATCATTTCCTTGATAGATATGATAAATTTTTAACTTATAGTGTCTGCTTCTTATGATTGTTCTTTATCATTAGATTCTAGATACCAATTAGTTTTTTGTGTAGGCGAGGATTGAACACTAAGGGCCCGTCTGATAGCAGTGTTTAAGTATTGTTGTTTAGTTTTTAGTATTGTGAAAATTCATGTTTGAGTGTTATATAAATACGTGTAAGAAGTGTTAGTGTTGTTTAAACATTGAAAACTATTATTTAAAGCAAGTACCAAACAACCCCTAAATATCTTATTGATAATAAGAGACTTGATCGGTCAAACTAACTAGAACCCACGCTATAATTTTTTCCTTGAAAGGGAAATAAATTAATAACTAACATTAAATATGAAGATCATTTTTATGATAAATTATTAGGTCTACTACGAGGACTGTTGAAATGGTTAATTTTCCCAACCAATGAGATGATGCCATCTATGTTAACGTGTGAGTCAACTTCCTAATCAGTACAAGAAATAAAAAATCACCATATGTTGTCACATTTGTATAAATGACAATGTTTCATTAGTTGGTAAGACCACGGAGGACATCCGTCCGAAGCTAATAATATCTCCTCTCTCTACCCTGTTATGTATTCTCCATTAATAGAATTTATCCAGCAAGGCATATACGTTAAAAGGAATTCTCTGTCATCAAGGCAATTTGCAAGAGTGGTCTATTTCTTCTTGAACAATGGTGGATGAATGTTACGTTATCTGAATGATTTTTCTTACTGAAAATCCTTTTTCTTTTTTTTTTTTTAATTAATTCCGGGCAGGCATCATTGGCCCAGTTGGCGTGAAGGTTGGGAGCTGGAACCATTCAGGTGGCTCCTTCAACATTTGTTTCACGCGCAAAATCGTATCATTGTTCTTAAAAGAAGTGAGAAATAAGACCACACACTGTGTCTTATCTCTCTTGGTAAGGAATGATGGAAAGTAAGCTCAAGCATTAAGAATGTGTATTTACTAACTATATATAAATAGAGGCAATGCCACTATCTACAGTAAACTTGGTTTAGTCAATTAGTGAGCAAAATTCACCGTTTTGTTTTGTTTTGTTTTGTTTTTGTTTTTTTTCAGCCAGGCCTTTTAATTTGCTTTTTTATTATTATTTATATGAGTTGTCATATATATTATTATATTAACACAATCAATTTCACAATATTTTCATAATTATTTAGGTGTTAATTTTTTATAAGTTAAAATCTATATATAAAAAGTGTCAATGCACAAACAGTGCCACTTTGGTTTGTTCAAGTGGCACTGTAGTTACAGTGCTTTTTTTTTTTTTTTTTTTTTTCAATCGCCTGTTCCTTTTTTTTATATATATATTTATATTAGTTGGCATATATATTGTTATATTGACACAACAAATTTTATAATATTTTCACAATTATTGAGGTGTCAACTTCTTATAGTTCGAAATAAAATAATAAAATATGAAATTATGACCAACCACAACTAAAAATAAATGTTTTGTAAAAATAGTGTAAAACTTGTTGTTATCACAATATTTTCACAATTGTTGAGATCTCATTTTCTTATAGATCAAATAATAAAAAAATACTAAGTCCATAACATTTTCACAACAAATCATAAGTAAGCTACTATTGATGGATAAAAAAGTGACATCCGTCATGGGTTCATTTTCAAATTAGTAACAACTTGCTAACTAGAATTTGTTATAAAACTTACCACGACTGAAAATAAAGGTATTGTGAGAACATTGTAACAATTTGTTATGTTCTTAAACTTCTTTTTTGGTTTAGTCAAATTTGGTGAGCAAAAATTCACTGTTTCATGCACAATTTTCTTTTGTTGGTTTTTTGTTTGTTGTTTTTTTAATACATAGTTTAAAGTGGTTGTCTCAATTAAAAACCAATAACAATTTACCACCTAAAATATGTTGTGAAAATGTTGTGGATGTAGTATTACTCTAAAATAAAATTATAAAATATCATATCAAGGCCCACCATAGCTAAAATAAAGGTATTGAGAAAATATCGTGACATTTATTATGTTTCTGGCTTTTTTTTATAGCCAATTTGTTGAGCCAAAATTCATAATTTTACGAACAGTTTTCTTGGGCTGACATTTTTTCTAACACATTGTTTAAACTTTAAAGTAAAAAACACATAGTTTTGCCAATAAAAAAGAATTATGGAAAAAAGTACTTTCCCCCTCTATGTTTGGAGTAGTTTCATCCCCTCCAATTTTAAAGTTGAGTAATTTCCTCTTTTATATTTTGTAAACAAGTATATAGTTCATATTGTTACTCTCTTAGTTAAACTCTAATAAAATCTTATAATTTCTAGAATATTTCATTGTGCAATAACTAAAATGCCTTATTAAATTTTAATGTCCCAAAAATTTTCTTCATGTATTTTGAGTTTTATGTGTTAGTCATACTTAGAAAGTAAAAATGGTAATGTATGGTATTCTATTTGTTACCTATAGAACACTAATTTATTAGTAGTTTAAATTTTCTAGATTTATAATTTTATCTAATAGAAACTTCAATGATATATGTATTTTTTTATTTGTTTTCTTTCTTAAAAAGGTGTTCATTAAAATTAAGTAAGCTAAGTATCGTAGTTAGGCTCATAAAATAAAATGATAAAGAAAGAAGTATGAATAACAAAATATTCATTGCAAATGGTTCTAGGTATTTAATTTGATGAAGAGTTTTAATTGTAGCATATGTCATCATTTATTGCAAAAATTTAAATATTGTGACAATGTTTTATCAAACATAGTTGTTAATTGTTGGAAGATGACGACATTTGTTATCATTCTTAGTAGAGCCTTTTTTTTTTTTTTTTTTTTTGTGAGTAGATACTATCTTTAGTAAATAGGTTTTAAGAAATGAAAAAGTATTTTCTATCAAATGATACCTATCAAAATCCAATAAACGAGAAACATAAGTGCAAAAATAACTACCCACTAACACATGTTTTTCAATTGTTAGTGGGTTACTTATATTTTGCTGACATATCTCACATTTATTGAATTTTGATACCACTGACATGATATCATTTGATACCAAATACCTTCTCCTAAGAAATTATCAAACTAAGGGTCCGTTTGGATACAACTTATTTTGCTAAAAACTGAAAACACTGTAGCAAAATAATTTTTAAATGTGTGAAAAATTACTGTTCCCTCTTTTTTACTATTCATATGCCTTGGTGCACTGTTCATGGGACATGAACAGTGCACCAGGCGTTGGTCTTTAAAAAAAAAAAAAAAATCTAAAAACGCGCAAACCTTACAAACATGGACGCTGGATGTGGATCCAAACCAGGTTTAAATAGATAGCCATATGTTAAATAATTATTTTAAATTTAAATACATAATTTGATACTACTTCAAAAAAAAAATTCTATCTTAAATTTTCTCATTCAAGGAGTAGCAAGTGCCTTGCTCGTGCAACCCTTACTAGTATATATATAATCCTCTGAGGAAAAAAGAACAAGAAGAAAAAATCTCAACCAGAATATATAAATGGCTACATAAATTTCATTCTCATAGGAGACTATATAGGAATAGGAGTGTGTGTCAGTCGCACTCCGACATCAATTTAATTAGTTGCTTGTGTTTGTAACAATTTGAGTCTGTCAATAAATGATTGGTAGTAGGTTCATAGCGAAGGTGCTGGGAATTTACCTGCATCGGTGGTTTTGCTGACACACCAGTTGACGCGTATCTAAGATATTTATTAGAGTATTATGAGTGTTGGGTTTAAGCTTATTTTTTTCATCATTTAATAATACTACTTTACTTATAACCCTATCTCAATAGAATTAAAGCTGTAATTTTTACCAACGGTGTCTTGGTCTAGTGGTGCCAGGGGCTAGACTTGGTAGGGAGAACTACGGTTCGATTCCCCGCAAGCCCGTTGGGAGGAGTTTAAAACCTTAACCCCGGGACCCGCTCCAAAACCGGATTAGTCGGCCCAGTGGGTTCGGATACCGGTTGGGAAACCAAAAAAAAAAAAAAAAAAAAGCTGTAATTTTTTATTATCCCAGCGCAGATTTAGGGTGAGGAATTTTTTTTTTTTTTTAAGGGAAATGTTAATCATTGCTTTGAGAGCATTGATTTAAAAATTATTTTTAAAAATATTTTTTGAAAAAAAAATAGTTAATTTTGTTGACAACTTTTTATTTTTCCCATGAAAGTAGTGTAAACCTTTTTAAAAAAATAAGAATAGTGTAAAAACTTTTTAAATATAATTTATTAACAATTATCCTAAAAGCATTAATTAATATAACCTCTTTTTTCATCTACGTAATTTTCTTCAATTACCTCATGTGGTCCCTAGTTATCTATCATGTCATGTTTGCTAAATTTGGTCCTTATGCCTTTGAGATTCTAAATGCACTTGGAAATCTTGGTAATGACCAATGATTTTCACTATCATAGCCTAGGGCCCTAGAGTGAAATTAATGACATTTAAAATGCAAATGAAATCAATCAGAATCTAATGAGATAATCAGTTCAAAAAAAATCTAATGAGATAATTAAGTTTCCTTAAATATTTTTAGACGTGTCACGTGAAATCTTTTACTTTTTCTACCCCGAGTGCAAATTAGTCAAGTGGAAGGAAGAAGTGCTCTAACCACTTGATAAGCAAAAGGCTGGTTCAATGACACTGGTGCAGTACTGGTCTAAGACCCTCTAATACTTAGGCCAGAGAATTTTTTAATGAGATTCAAATAAAGTAGAACTTAAGAGAGGATAATGTAACATAATTGTTTTTCATACATGGATGAATGAGGCCGGTGGTTCTTATTTAGGAGAGGTGTGTCACTGTTGATGGTCATTTATGTTTCCCTCTCATGAATGCTACTACCTCCGTCCCACTTTTTTTGTCATGTTTGAAAAGTCAAACTTTTTAAGGAAACATTATTTATTCTCTTGTCTACCTTTTAAAAATGTATAAGTTTCCAAAATAACCCTTAAAAAAATTTATCAAAATATTAAATTAGTAAATTAATAGGGGTATAACAGAAACATTAGTAAATTAATGACTTTTATTCATAGAAAAACGAAAATATTTTGAGACATCTCAAAATGGAATAGAGGACAAAAAAAGTGAGATGGAAGGAGTATTAAAACTCTCGTTGGCATCGGTTACTTTCTAAATGGGATTTTGAGACTGTTGTGTAGCGGTTGTCCACTAATTTACCTTTAAATGCTTTCATAGATTATTCACCCATTTATGGTGATTTTGGTTGGTGGCCCAACAAAATTTGGGGCTTAAGGTGAAAATTTTATGCGGAACCTTTTATATGTAAATATTAATTAAAAAAAATTATTTAATATTAAACAGAATCAAGGTTATTTTTTTTTAGAAATCAAATTAAGGTTAATTTGACACATTAAATACATAACTTGATGAATAATACCAACTAAACTAATGTTAATTTCATATAGAGAATTGAATATCATAGTTGAATCATAAATTTTAATAAAATTATATAAAAATATATTATTATTAAAAAAGATACTTTATTTTGAATATATGGCGATGCATAGTTAAGTAAAGTTGTAATCTAATTTTTAACTTTATATCTCTTGTGTTTAAGTGAGAGAGATAGATATTATTTTATGTATAGCTTTTATAGGATATTGGTTTACAAAAATTAAAGTCTCAAACTACTAGGGGAGATCAATCTATAATTGATGACTTATCATATTTGCAACATTTTTTTTTTTGAAACATTTTAGGCTTTCAATTGGGTTAGGTTTCTATTGGTTCGTACTTTGGGAGTATTGATAGAAATGAAAAGGAAAAATGCGAAAAAAAAAAAACACTACAAAATGTTCACAATATGATGTGACAAAGACTATTATTGATGAATTTCATCAATCTAATTTATAAATGTTTAAATTACTTCTTTTGTGATCGGTGACATGCCAATTTGTAAGCCTATAGTAAAATTTGTGATATCCTTAACATCATTTTTTTTATAAAAAAAATACACAACTATTAAAAATATATATAATTTTATAAAATTTTGGGCCTTTGACAATGGAGGAGGGGGCTTGTTTCCTTAAGGGTAATTTTTTTTTTTTTTTTGGTGGTAGGGCCTTAGGCCTAGGCCTTGGGTCGGCCCTGGTTGAATAATAGGTCATTCAAGGGTTTGGAAGAGACCACTCTTTCTAAAATTCTTTTCCCTAAAACTACACAATAATGCAGATCTCAACCCTGTCCCTCACCCCAAGTCTATTGTATTCTCAAACAAACAAATGAGAATGTTTTTCAAATGTATAACCAAACACCAAAGAAACCTAGTTTTCCCTCGAAAACGTTTTATGTCGAAACAAATGTAACCTAAAAACCAAATTCTAGGGTAAATTAGAAAATATGTAGGCCTTAAAAAAAATTATATCACAATATTAGAAAAAATTAACAAAATGTCAATCATTTTCATTTTATATTATATTAGGCTAAATTATATTTTACATGTTAAAATTGAAGGGATTGTAAAATTTTAGGGTTCAATATGATACTAGTGAAACTATATAAAACAAAGTTTGATTACAAACTTGGTTATAACCTAAGGCTACAATTTCACTCAATATTTTTTTATTGGATGTAAATTTTGACAAATCCATCATTGGATTACATATTCTTCTTATATCTCTCATGCTTGCAAAATTTTTAGAAAATCAAAGATCTATACCTATGTCATCAATCAATTATTTAAATTGCAAGTTTTTGTAGTACAAAATTATGCATAAAAAACAAGTTTATGGATCATATACTAAAATACTAATTAGTAAGAAGGATGAGAAGAGGAATAGATAAAAATTTAATAAGTGTAAGTGTTTGTTTGAGAACAGTTTATTTAATTGAAATTGAAAACTTTTTGCTGAAAGTACTGTAGATAAAGCTAAAAAGTAGCTGAAACAATACAGCGGGATCCATGAATAGTACCAAAAAGTGCAATAAGACCTATGAATAGTAGCAAAAATAAGCTGAATAGTAAAAAAAACTGGCTTTTTAAGCCATACCAAATGCACACTAAGTATGCGTTTGGGTAGAAATTATTCTACCTTGCGTCTATGTTTCTGGCGTTTCACACCTTTTTTAAAATTTTTTTTTTTAAAATTGAGAAGCACGTGAACACATACCTGCTAGTGGGTCCCGTGCACTGTGCACGGGACCCACCACCTCGTTGACAACCAAATTTGCACTAGAATGGCACTGTTCAGTGGGTCCTGTGCACTGTTTACGGGACCCACAAACCTCTTTTTCAACAACTTTTTCATTAAAAATAGATCACACGGCACTATTCACACATTTAAAAATTATTTTGCTACTGTGTTTTCAGTTTTCAGTTTTTAGCAAAATAAGTAGTATCTAAACGGACCCTAAATTTCAAACTCACATAGTAGCATCCAATTCCCTTCTATAAGCATTCACATTAGTGGTGCTAAAAAATTTAGCTTTTAGCACCTTAAAAACTTATTTTATTTATTTTATCACCCCATTTAACAATACACTCTACATCTTATCTCTTACTTTAGAACATCACCCATTAAAATAATATAAAACATCCACCTACAAAACTTGCTATAGTTGGTGAGATGAGAGAGAGGGAGAAAAAAAAAAGCAAGTAGCAAGTTGTTAAATTTTTTTAGACTTAGAAGTTCTAATATAGCATATATTTTGATGTTTGTGGTGGTAAAAATAGCTTTTTGGCTATTTTAACACAATCAATATGAATGCTCTTAATAATGTCGGATAGAGTTTAAAAGAAAGATCCATTAAAGTTTTTTTTTTTTTTGGTGACCCTAAGTTATTAAAGAAAAGAAGAGTATATAAACTGAAATGTCTATAGATTACAAAAATATTTTAACATTTATTATAGAGCTAAAATCCAACATCGTTAACCCCTCCTTGGAGGGTTGAAGGAGTCCTTACTCCTTAACAAAAGTTAATGCCTTCTCAAACGCCATCACCAATAGAAAACAGAAAGATTTTTTTGACAATGATACTAAAAAGACCTAAGTTGTGACTTGCGAGATGTATGCCTATTTTATTATCATTTGTTTTCTGGATAAAACAAAGTTTCCAATTTTTGTGGCATAATTGAATGCCACATAGTCGTACGATACATTATAAAGCAACTACGAAACTTTCTGTCTTTCGTCAGCAAGACCCAGTCTACCTGGTACCGAAAGGGTAAGCAAAATTAAATTTAATAGAATTGGAGTTACGTTGCTATCATTCAAAAAACTCAAAAAGCCAATCCATGCACGCGGACTTCCGTGAAAACTTTTCCTTATATTCACTTTGTTTTCCGCTTCGTTTCCGCGTTTAAGATAAGGAAAAGTTATCTTCTAGGACCTGTACATGGAACTTCTCTCATATTATACCGAGTCTTCTTAAATATAACAAAGATAATCTATTTTATGGTTAATTTAATTTATATTTTGAATTTAATGCATTAAATTATCGATTGTTTTAAAAGTTTAAACTATTAAGATATGAAAATAAATTTATTCATTTTTAATTATATATTTCTAACAGTGCCTCTCATGTATGAGCTCAAATTCCCTTTTAATAGGTGAGGAGGTTTCACACATGGGATTTTAATATGATATTAGAGCATAATTTAATCATTTAAACATGGTACAGTATTTTTAATTGATATGTAATATCTTTTTTTTTTCTTTTATAAATATGATAGAAATTTAACTTTTGGCAATTCATTTCATGATAACATTCATTTTAGGATAATTGCTTTTATTATTATGTTAAAACATCAATCTGTTTTTTGTATAGACAAGTCCCCCAAATCCTGAATCTCTTATTCAACAATAAAAAATTTTATTAGTCAAAATCCAAGACATATTATCTTATCTATGAAATAGATTAATTCATACGAAAAAAAGATTCTCTTTCCTCACAGGGGCAAGAAACTTACCAAAAGTGAGAAAGGGCTCCATAAGATCTTATGTGAGATATTTTGTCTCAACTCTTAATTAAGCTACATGTGGACCTCGTATGAGCTGTGCCTCACTAGCTTGTGGGGTCTTAGCACTCGCAATATAGCAAGCATATTATTGGTGACCTTTAGGGGTTGATGCTTGGAAAAAGGGACAGAATATTTTATATTAAGTGTATTAAGTAATGAATAAAATGAGAGATTGGAAAGACCTCTATGGCTGTATCGCGGTTGACTCTTTGTGACTTGAACGTCATTTTGGGGAAGGGGTTTTTTATAAAAATCAGTATGTGGAGTGTGGACACATGAATCGGACTTGTTGGGTTCATCAATGACAGATATCACAAAGCAGGGAAAAGTCATGTCGTCCACTTTCTTACTTGACCTGTTCTCTTGTCTACCGCGACTCTTTCTTTGTTTCGCGAAGCACTGTGTGTAATTAATTGCAACTATCCATGCAATTTATTATGCTTACTTTTTTTTTCCTGCTATTTATTTAACTGATTATTACAAGCCTTAAACTAAGTTCACATTGAGGTAAGCACTGCCGGAACCCCAGACTTGAGCTTTGCAAATATATAATAAATACTTACTCTTTTCGTCCCACTTTGTTTATCTTGTTTGAAAAGTCAATCTTTTTAAGAGAATATCATTTATTAGTTTGTCTATCTTTTAAAAATATATAAGTTTTTGAAACTACTCTTAAATAAATTTATCAAAAAATTGAATTAGTAAATTAATAGGAGTATAATAGAAACATTAGTAAATTAATGACTTTTATTTTTTTAGTAACATGACAATATTTTAGGACATCCCAAAATAGAATAGAACACGAACAAAGTGGGACGGAGGGAGTATTTGTTTTTTTTTTTTTTTCGTAATTCTATGGTTGAAGAGAAAAGAGATACGAACTAATTATGTTATTGGTGTATACTATATTATTGTACATTTTGAAGGGTACATATTATCAGGGCCGGCTAAACCTATAGGCCATTTAGGCCACTGCCTAAGGCCCCCACTTGTAAGAGGGCCCCCAATAGTACTAATATATTATATAACGTAGCTTTCTCATCTGAAAGAAAAAAAAAAAAAAAAAAAAAAGTGTAAGGCCCACTCAAAAGATTTAAGGCCTCACCCAAATATTTAAGCCCCTAATTGAAAAATTGAAAAGAAACAAGTTATTTCTAACTATTTCTCACAAAGCAAAAAAGCTGAAATAACATGAAGTCCAATCAAATCACCAAATCTTTAGCTTTCTCAACCAAAAAAAAAAAAAAAAAATTCACCACATCCAAGTATCCTTTGGATCAAACCTTTGTACCACATTTCAGTAAGAAAACCCATGTTTATTACTTGAAACGTAAAGAGAGAGAGAAAGACAAACACTGATTTTCTCAATATACAAGTAACAAAATGCAAAAGAAAAGATAACAAAAGGCAAAAAAGAGAAAGAATAGAAAAGTAACAAAAAGCAGAAAAAAGAAAGAAGAAAAAAAAAACACTCACTCTCTTCATCTTGATTCTAAATAAAACACTATTTTTAGTTGGTTTACTCATCAATTGGTTTTGGTAATAGACTTGGTGCATTCACAGATCTTCATTTCAAGTTCATTTTTTGTTTTCTCTTTTCTTTGCCTCTTTGGTCTTATTCATGGAATTATCTTTGCTATTGGGTTTTCATTCTCCTTTTTTGCTTAACTTTTGTTGTACTCTTTACTCTTTTTTGTTTTTACTCTTAAATCTTGATTTCTTTAGTAATTTCTAGAAGACTATGGAATGAAACCCACTTAAAGCATTGATCCTAGTCCTACACATTGTTTTATTCACTTATTTATTAATTTAAATCAGATTTAGTGCTATGGACAGATATGACATTATGTTGTCAAACTTTTGATACATTTTGACCAAAAGTGTATTAATTATAGTTCCCATATTTTAGGGTACTGTTAATTAATATTATTAATCTTTTTGTGGCTTGTTGATGAGCATGGATGGCTTGAACTGAGGTAGACTTCTATCTCTTTAATGAGATTTATTATTTTGTGTAATATGTTGTATTCAACATCTTCTAACAAATGGGATGACCTTCACGAATGCGAAACCCAATCCTATGTAAAAAGGATGCTACATATAACGATTCCACCACCTTTGATGGACTCAATAGAGTGCCGAAAAGATATTTAATGAGACGACCTAACGTACTACACGAGAGAGAGAGAGAGAGAGAGAGAGAGAGAGATTGTTAAATATTATCTCAAATTCCTAATTTGACTTAGTTTATTAGATTATTTTGATGCGAAAGCAAAATTCATTATTTGGTGTAGAAGAAAATGATTCTTCTTAGTATGGGAGGAAAAAGTATTTATTGTTGAAGAAATTATTGGATATTATTAATCTATCAAGGAATAGAATTAGAGTTTTATAAATATGTATTTGTAAATGGTTTGGCGCATTTTGTCCAAAGATCCTCTCACATGAGAAAAAGAGAAGGCTCCTAGAAGAACATGAGTCGGTTTCTTAGAAAAGTAGTTTGGTAGAATTTTGAGGTTGAAAAATTGGTTGTCTTGCGAGTTTGTTTGTAATGTTAATGTGAGATTTTTTGGGTGTATTGGGACTTTGAGAATGTGAATATATGTGTATGTGGTTTATGAGTTAGTTTGCGTGATTCTCTAAGTTTGTGAGGTTTGACAGAGAGTGGTCGTAGTCCATATTATTGATAATGAATTTCAGTTGCCATTATTTGTGGATGTGGGGTTGAAGTTGTTCGATACTAGCTTGGCTTATTTCTAAGTTAATTAATACGTTTGCAAGAAAGGGAAAGAAGAGGAGAAAAATAGAAATGATATATGGAAGATAAAAGACTATATATATATATATATATAGAGAGAGAGAGAGAGAGAGAGAGAGAGAGAGAGAGAGAGAGAGAGAGAGAGAGAGAGAGAGAGATTGTTAAATATTACCTCAAATTACTAATTTGACTTAGTTTAGGTTATTTTGATGTGAAAGGAAAATTCTTTATTCGGTGTAGAAGAAAATGACTCTTCTTAGTATGGGAGGAAAAAGTATTTATTGTTGAAGAAATTATTGGATATTATTAATCTATCAAGGAATAGAATTAGAGTTTTATAAATATGTATTTGTAAATTGTTTGGTGCATTTTTTCCAAAGATCCTCTCATATGGGAAAAAGAGAAGGCCCCTAGAAGAACATGAGTCGGTTTCTTAGAAAAATAGTTTGGTAGAATTTTGAGGTTGAAAAATTGGTTGTCTTGCGAGTTTGTTTGTAATGTTAATGTGAGATTTTTTGGGTGTATTGGGACTTTGAGAATGTGAATATATGTGTATGTGGTTTATGAGTTAGTTTGAGTGATTATATAAGTTTGTGAGGTTTAACAGAGAGTGGTCGCAGTCCATATTATTGATAATGAATTTTAGTTGCCATTATTTGTGGATGTGGGGTTGAAGTTGTTCGATACTAGCTTGGCTTATTTCTAAGTTAATTAATATGTTTGCAAGAAAATGAAAGAAGAGGAGAAAAATGGAAATGACATATGGAAGATAAAAGACTATATATATATATATATATATAGAGAGAGAGAGAGAGAGAGAGAGAGAGAGAGAGAGAGAGATTGTTAAATATTACCTCAAATTCCTAATTTGACTTAGTTTAGGTTATTTTGATGTGAAAGTAAAATTCTTTATTTGGTGTAGAAGAAAATGACTCTTTTTAGTATAGGAGGAAAAAGTATTTACTGTTGAGGAAATTATTGGATATTATTAATTTATCAAGGAATAGAATTAGAGTTTTATAAATCGGTATTTGTAAATGATTTGGTGCATTTTTTCCAAAGATCCTCTCACATGGGAAAAAGAGAAGGCCCCTAGAAGAACAAGATCTTTTCTCTTTGCCTCTTTGGTCTTATTCATGGAATTATCTTTGCTGCTAGGTTTTCATTCCCCTTTTGGCTTAACTTTTGTTGTAATCTTTAATCTATTTTGTTTTTACTCATAAATCTTGATTTCTTTAGTATTTTCTAGAAGACTATGGAATGGAACCCATTTAGAGTATTGATCCTAGTCCTACACATTGTTTTATTCATTTATTTAAATAAGATTTAGTGGTATGGATAGATATGATATTATGTTGTCAAACTTTTCATACATTTTAACCAAAAGTGTATTAATCATAGTTCCCATATTTTAGGGTACTGTTAATTAATATTATTAATCTTTTTGTGGGTTGTTGATGAGCATGGATGGCTTGAACTGACGTAGACTTCTATCTCTTTAATGAGATTTATTATTTTGTGTAATATGTTGTATTCAACATTTTCTAACAAATGAGATGACCTTTACAAATGTGAAACCCAATCCAATGTAAAAAGGATGCTACATATAACGATTCCACCACCTTGACGAGATTTATTATTTTATGCAATATGTTGTATTCAACATCTTCTAACAAATGCGATGACCTTCACAAATACGAAACCCAATCATATGTAAAAAGGATGCCACATATAACGATTCCACCACCTTGGATGGACTCAATAGAGCACCGAAAAAATATTTAATGAGAGGAACTAACGAACTACATGAGAGAGAGAGAGAGAGAGAGAGAGAGAGATTGTTAAATATTATCTGAAATTCCTAATTTGCCTTAGTTTAGGTTATTTTGATGTGAAAGGAAAATTCATTATTTGGTGTAGAAGAAAATGACTCTTCTTAGTATGGGAGGAAAAAGTTATTATTGTTGAAGAAATTATTGGATATTATTAATCTATCATGGAATAGAATTAGAGTTTTATAAATATGTATTTGTAAATGGTTTGGCGCATTTTGTCCAAAGATCCTCTCATATGGGAAAAAGAGAAGGCACCTAGAAGAACATGAGTCGGTTTTTTAGAAAAGTAGTTTGGTAGAATTTTGAGTTTGAAAAATTGGTTGTCTTGCGAGTTTGTTTGTAATGTTAATGTGAGATTTTTTGGGTGTATTGGGACTTTGAGAATGTGAATATATGTGTATGTGGTTTATGAGTTAGTTTGCGTGATTACCTAAGTTTGTGAGGTTTGACAGAGAGTGGTCGTAGACCATATTATCGATAATGAATTTTAGTTGCCATTATTTGTGGATGTGCGGTTGAAGTTGTTCGAAACTAGCTTGGCTTATGTATAAGTTAATTAATATGTTTGCAAGAAAGTGAAAGAAGAGGAGAAAAATGGAATTGACATATGGAAGATAAAAGACTATATATATATAGAGAGAGAGAGAGAGATTGTTAAATATTACCTCAAATTCCTAATTTGACTTAGTTTAGGTTATTTTGATGTGAAAGGAAAATTCCTAATTTGGTGTAGAAGAAAATGACTCTTCTTAGTATGGGAGGAAAAAGTATTTATTGTTGAAGAAATTATTGGATATTATTAATCTATCAAGGAATAGAATTAGAGTTTTATAAATATGTATTTGTAAATTGTTTGGTGCATTTTTTCCAAAGATCCTCTCAAATGGGAAAAAGAGAAGGCCCCTAGAAGAACATGAGTCTATTTTTTAGAAAAAACAGTTTGGTAGAATTTTGAGATTGAAAAATTGGTTGTCTTGCGAGTTTGTTTGTAATGTTAATGTGAGATTTTTTGGGTGTATTGGGACTTTGAGAATGTGAATATATGTGTATGTGGTTTATGAGTTAGTTTGCGTGATTATCTAAGTTTGTGAGGTTTGACAGAGAGTGGTCGTAGTCCATATTATTGATAATGAATTTTAGTTGCCATTATTTGTGGATGTGTGGTTGAAGTTGTTCGATACTAGCTTGGCCTATTTCTAAGTTAATTAATATGTTTTCAAGAAAGGGAAAGAAGAGGAGAAAAATGGAAATGACATATGGAAGATAAAAGAGTATATATATATATATATATAGAGAGAGAGAGAGAGAGAGAGAGAGAGAGAGAGAGAGAGAGAGAGAGAGATTGTTAAATATTACCTCAAATTCCAAATTTGACTTAGTTTAGGTTATTTTAATGTGAAAGTAAAATTCTTTATTTGGTGTAGAAGAAAAAGACTCTTTTTAGTATGGGAGGAAAAAGTATTTATTGTTGAAGAAATTATTAGATATTATTAATTTATCAAGGAATAGAATTAGAGTTTTATAAATCGGTATTTGTAAATGGTTTGGTGCATTTTGTCCAAAGATCCTCTCACATGGGAAAAAGAGAAGGCCCCTAGAAGAACAAGATCTCTTTTCTTTGCCTCTTTGGTCTTATTCATGGAATTATCTTTGCTGCTAGGTTTTCATTCCCCTTTTGGCTTAACTTTTGTTGTACTCTTTAATCTTTTTTGTTTTTACTCTTAAATCTTGATTTCTTTAGTATTTTCTAGAAGACTATGGAATGGAACCCATTTAAAGTATTGATCCTAGTCCTACACATTGTTTTATTCATTTATTTAGATCAGATTTAGTGGTATGGATAGATATGATATTATGCTGTCAAACTTTTCATACATTTTGACCAAAAGTGTATTAATCATAGTTCCCATATTTTAGGGTACTGTTAATTAATATTATTAATCTTTTTGTGGGTTGTTGATGAGCATGGATGGCTTGAACTGAGGTAGACTTCTATCTCTTTAATGAGATTTATTATTTTGTGTAATATGTTGTATTCAACATCTTCTAACAAATGAGATGACCTTTACAAATGTAAAGCCCAATCCTACGTAAAAAGGATGCTACATATAACGATTCCACCTCCTTGACGAGATTTATTATTTTATGCAATATGTTGTATTCAACATCTTCTAACAAATGGGATGACCTTCACAAATATGAAACCCAATCCTATGTAAAAAGGATGCTACATATGACGATTCCACCACCTTGGATGGACTCAATAGAGCAACGAAAAAATATTTAATGAGAGGAACTAACAAACTACATGAGAGAGAGAGATAGAGAGAGAGAGAGAGATTGTTAAATATTATCTGAAATTCCTAATTTGACTTAGTTTAGGTTATTTTGATGTGAAAGGAAAATTCATTGTTTGGTGTAGAAGAAAATGACTCTTCTTAGTATGGGAGGAAAAAGTTATTATTGTTGAAGAAATTATTGAATATTATTAATCTATCATGGAATAGAATTAGATTTTTATAAATATGTATTTGTAAATGGTTTGGCGCATTTTGTCCAAAGATCCTCTCACATGGGAAAAAAAGAAGGCTCCTAGAAGAACCTGAGTCGGTTTCTTAGAAAAGTAGTTTGGTAGAATTTTGAGGTTAAAAAATTGGTTGTCTTGCGAGTTTGTTTGTAATGTTAATGTGAGATTTTTTGGGTGTATTGGGACTTTGAGAATGTGAGTATATGTGTATGTGGTTTATGAGTTAGTTTGCGTGATTATCTAAGTTTGTGAGGTTTGACAGAGAGTGGTCGTAGACCATATTATCGATAATGAATTTTAGTTGCCATTATTTGTGGATGTGTGGTTGAAGTTGTTCGAAACTAGCTTGGCTTATGTATAAGTTAATTAATATGTTTGCAAGAAAGTGAAAGAAGAGGAGAAAAATGAATTTGACATATGGAAGATAAAAGACTATATATATATAGAGAGAGAGAGAGAGAGAGATTGTTAAATATTACCTCAAATTCCTAATTTGACTTAGTTTAGGTTATTTTGATGTGAAAGGAAAATTCCTAATTTGGTGTAGAAGAAAATGACTCTTCTTAGTATGGGAGGAAAAAGTATTTATTGTTGAAGAAATTATTGGATATTATTAATCTATCAAGGAATAGAATTAGAGTTTTATAAATATGTATTTGTAAATTGTTTGGTGCATTTTTTCCAAAGATCCTCTCATATGGGAAAAAGAGAAGGCCCCTAAAAGAACATGAGTCTGTTTTTTAGAAAAAACAGTTTGGTAGAATTTTGAGGTTGAAAAATTGGTTGTCTTGCGAGTTTGTTTGTAATGTTAATGTGAGATTTTTTGGGTGTATTGGGACTTTGGGAATGTGAATATATGTGTATGTGGTTTATGAGTTAGTTTGCGTGATTATCTAAGTTTGTGAGGTTTGACAGAGAGTGATCGTAGTCCATATTATTGATAATGAATTTTAGTTGCCATTATTTGTGGATGTGTGGTTGAAGTTGTTCGATACTAGCTTGGCTTATTTCTAAGTTAATTAATATGTTTGCAAGAAAGGGAAAGAAGAGTAGAAAAATGGAAATGACATATGGAAGATAAAAGAGTATATATATATATATATAGATATATATATATATATATAGAGAGAGAGAGAGAGAGAGAGAGAGAGAGAGAGAGACAGATTGTTAAATATTACCTCAAATTCCAAATTTGACTTAGTTTAGGTTATTTTAATGGGAAAGTAAAATTCTTTATTTGGTGTAGAAGAAAATGACTCTTTTTAGTATGGGAGGAAAAAGTATTTATTGTTGAAGAAATTATTAGATATTATTAATTTATCAAGGAATAGAATTAGAGTTTTATAAATCGGTATTTGTAAATGGTTTGGTGCATTTTGTCCAAAGATCCTCTCACGTGGGAAAAAGAGAAGGCCCCTAGAAGAACACGATCTCTTTTCTTTGCCTCTTTGGTCTTATTCATGGAATTATCTTTGCTGCTAGGTTTTCATTCCCCTTTTGGCTTAACTTTTGTTGTACTCTTTAATCTTTTTTGTTTTTACTCTTAAATCTTGATTTCTTTATTATTTTCTAGAAGACCATGGAATGGAACCCATTTAAAGTATTGATCCTAGTCCTACACATTGGTTTATTCATTTATTTAAATCAGATTTAGTGGTATGGATGGATATGATATTATGTTGTCAAACTTTTCATACATTTTGACCAAAAGTGTATTAATCATAGTTCCCATATTTTAGGGTACTGTTAATTAATATTATTAATCTTTTTGTGGGTTGTTGATGAGCATGGATGGCTTGAACTGAGGTAGACTTCTATCTCTTTAATGAGATTTATTATTTTGTGTAATATGTTGTATTCAACATCTTCTAACAAATGAGATGACCTTTACAAATGTGAAGCCCAATCCTACGTAAAAAGGATGCTACATATAACGATTCCACCTCCTTGACGAGATTTATTATTTTATGCAATATGTTGTATTCAACATCTTCTAACAAATGGGATGACCTTCACAAATATGAAACCCAATCCTATGTAAAAAGGATGCTACATATGACGATTCCACCACCTTGGATGGACTCAATAGAGCAAAGAAAAAATATTTAATGAGAGGAACTAACAAACTACATGAGAGAGAGAGAGAGAGAGAGAGAGAGAGAGATTGTTAAATATTATCTGAAATTCCTAATTTGACTTAGTTTAGGTTATTTTGATGTGTAAGGAAAATTCATTGTTTGGTGTAGAAGAAAATGACTCTTCTTAGTATGGGAGGAAAAAGTTATTATTGTTGAAGAAATTATTGGATATTATTAATCTATCATGGAATAGAATTAGATTTTTATAAATATGTATTTGTAAATGGTTTGGAGCATTTTGTCCAAAGATCCTCTCACATGGAAAAAAAGAAGGCTCCTAGAAGAACATGAGTCGGTTTCTTAGAAAAGTAGTTTGGTAGAATTTTGAGGTTGAAAAATTGGTTGTCTTGCGAGTTTGTTTGTAATGTTAATGTGAGATTTTTTGGGTGTACTGGGACTTTGAGAATGTGAATATATGTGTATGTGGTTTATGAGTTAGTTTGCGTGATTATCTAAGTTTGTGAGGTTTGACAGAGAGTGGTCGTAGACCATATTATCGATAATGAATTTTAGTTGCCATTATTTGTGGATGTGGGGTTGAAGTTGTTCGAAACTAGCTTGGCTTATGTATAAGTTAATTAATATGTTTGCAAGAAAGTGAAAGAAGAGGAGAAAAATGGAATTGACATATGGAAGATAAAAGACTATATATATATAGAGAGAGAGAGAGAGAGATTGTTAAATATTACCTCAAATTCCTAATTTGACATAGTTTAGGTTATTTTGATGTGAAAGGAAAATTCCTAATTTGGTGTAGAAGAAAATGACTCTTCTTAGTATGGGAGGAAAAAGTATTTATTGTTGAAGAAATTATTGGATATTATTAATCTATCAAGGAATAGAATTAGAGTTTTATAAATATGTATTTGTAAATTGTTTGGTGCATTTTTTCCAAAGATCCTCTCATATGGGAAAAAGAGAAGGCCCCTAGAAGAACATGAGTCTGTTGTTTAGAAAAAACAGTTTGGTAGAATTTTGAGGTTGAAAAATTGGTTGTCTTGCGAGTTTGTTTGTAATGTTAATGTGAGATTTTTTGAGTGTATTGGGACTTTGAGAATGTGAATATATGTGTATGTGGTTTATGAGTTAGTTTGCATGATTATCTAAGTTTGTGAGGTTTGACAGAGAGTGGTCGTAGTCCATATTATTGATAATGAATTTTAGTTGCCATTATTTGTGGATGTGGGGTTGAAGTTGTTCGATACTAGCTTGGCTTATTTCTAAGTTAATTAATATGTTTGCAAGAAAGGGAAAGAAGAGGAGAAAAATGGAAATGACGTATGGAAGATAAAAGACTATATAGAGAGAGAGAGAGAGAGAGAGAGAGAGAGAGAGATTGTTAAATATTTCCTCAAATTCCTAATTTGACTTAGTTTAGGTTGTTTTGATGTAAAAGGAAAATTCTTTATTTGGTGTAGAAGAAAATGACTCTTTTTAGTATGGGAGGAAAAAGTATTTATTGTTGAAGAAATTATTGGATATTTTTAATCTATCAAGGAATAGTATTAGAGTTTTATAAATCGGTATTTGTAAATGGTTTGGTGCATTTTGTCCAAAGATCCTCTCACATGGGAAAAAGAGAAGACCCTTTGAAGAACAAGATCTCTTTTCTTTGCCTCTTTGGTCTTATTCATGGAATTATCTTTGCTGCTAGGTTTTCATTCCCCTTTTGGCTTAACTTTTGTTGTACTCTTTATTCTTTTTTGTTTTTACTCCTAAATCTTGATTTCTTTAGTATTTTCTAGAGGACTATAGAATGGAGCCCATTTAACATATTGATCCTAGTCCTACACATTGTTTTATTCATTTATTTAAATCAGATTTAGTGGTATGGATAGATATGATATTATGTTGTCAAACTTTTCATACATTTTGACCAAATGTGTATTAATCATAGTTCCCATATTTTAGGATACTATTAATTAATATTATTAATCTTTTTGTGGGTTGTTGATGAGCATGGATGGCTTGAACGGAGGTAGACTTCTATCTCTTTAATGAGATTTATTATTTTGTGTAATATGTTGTATTCAACATCTTCTAACAAAGGAGATGACCTTTACAAATGTGAAACCAATCCTATGTAAAAAGGATGCTACATATAACGATTCCACCTTCTTGACGAGATTTATTATTTTATGCAATATGTTGTATTCAACATCTTCTAAGAAATGGGATGACCTTCACAAATATGAAACCCAATCCTATGTAAAAAGAATGCTACATATAACGATTCCACCACCTTGGATGGACTCAATAGAGCACCAAAAAAATATTTAATGAGAGGAACTAACGAACTAAATGAGAGAGAGAGATAGAGAGAGAGAGAGAGATTGTTAAATATTATCTGAAATTCCTAATTTGACATAGTTTAGGTTATTTTGATGTGAAAGGAAAATTCATTGTTTGGTGTAGAAGAAAATGACTCTTCTTAGTATGGGAGGAAAAAGTTATTATTGTTGAAGAAATTATTGGATATTATTAATCTATCATGGAATAGAATTAGAGTTTTATAAATATGTATTTGTAAATGGTTTGGCTCATTTTGTCCAAAGATCCTCTCACATGGGAAAAAGAGAAGGCTCCTAGGAGAACATGAGTCGGTTTCTTAGAAAAGTAGTTTGGTAGAATTTTGAGGTTGAAAAATTGGTTGTCTTGCGAGTTTGTTTGTAATGTTAATGTGAGATTTTTTGGGTGTATTGGGACTTTGAGAATGTGAATATATGTGTATGTGGTTTATGAGTTAGTTTGCGTGATTATCTAAGTTTTTGTGGTTTGATAGAGAGTGGTCGTAGTCTATATTATTGATAATGAATTTTAGTTGCCATTATTTGTGGATGTGGGGTTGAAGTTGTTCGAAACTAGCTTGGCTTATGTCTAAGTTAATTAATATGTTTGCAAGAAAGGGAAAGAAGAGGAGAAAAATGGAATTGACATATGGAAGATAAAAGACAATATATATATAGAGAGAGAGAGAGAGATTGTTAAATATTACCTCAAATTCCTAATTTGACTTAGTTTAGGTTATTTTGATGTGAAAGGAAAATTCCTAATTTGGTGTAGAAGAAAATGACTCTTCTTAGTATGGGAGGAAAAAGTATTTATTGTTGAAGAAATTATTGGATATTATTAATCTATCAAGGAATAGAATTAGAGTTTTATAAATATGTATTTGTAAATTTTTTGGTGCATTTTTTCCAAAGATCCTCTCATATGGGAAAAAGAGAAGGCCCCTAGAAGAACATGAGTCGGTTTTTTAGAAAAATAGTTTGGTAGAATTTTGAGGTTGAAAAATTGGTTGTCTTGCAAGTTTGTTTGTAATGTTAATGTGAGATTTTTTGGGTGTATTGGGACTTTGAGAATGTGAATATATGTGTATGTGGTTTATGAGTTAGTTAGCGTGATTATCTAAGTTTGTGAGGTTTGACAGAGAGTGGTCGTAGTCCATATTATTGATAATGAATTTTAGTTGCCATTATTTGTGGATGTGGGGTTGAAGTTGTTCGATACTAGCTTGGCATATTTCTAAGTTAATTAATATGTTTGCAAGAAAGGGAAAGAAGAGGAAAAAAATGGAAATGACATATGGAAGATAAAAGACTATATATATATATATATATATATAGAGAGAGAGAGAGAGAGAGAGAGAGAGAGAGAGAGAGAGAGAGAGAGAGAGATTGTTAAATATTACCTCAAATTCCTAATTTGACTTAGTTTAGGTTATTTTGATGTAAAAGGAAAATTGTTTATTTGGTGTAGAAGAAAATGACTCTTTTTAGTATGGGAGGAAAAAATATTTATTGTTGAAGAAATTATTGGATATTATTAATCTATCAAGGAATAGTATTAGAGTTTTATAAATCGGTATTTGTAAATGGTTTGGTGCATTTTGTCCAAAGATCCTCTCACATGGGAAAAAGAGAAGGCCCCTAGAAGAACAAGATCTCTTTTCTTTGCCTCTTTGGTCTTATTCATGGAATTATCTTTGCTGCTAGGTTTTCATTCCCCTTTTGGCTTAACTTTTGTTGTACTCTTTAATCTTTTTTGTTTTTACTCTTAAATCTTGATTTCTTTAGTATTTTCTAGAGGACTATGGAATGGAACCCATTTAAAGTATTGATCCTAGTCCTACACATTGTTTTATTCATTTATTTAAATCAGATTTAGTGGTATGGATGGATATGATATTATGTTGTCAAACTTTTCATACATTTTGACCAAAAGTGTATTAATCATAGTTCCCATATTTTAGGATACTATTAATTAATATTATTAATCTTTTTGTGGGTTGTTGATGAGCATGGATGGCTTGAACGGAGGTAGACTTCTATCTCTTTAATGAGATTTATTATTTTGTGTAATATGTTGTATTCAACATCTTCTAACAAATGAGATGACCTTTACAAATGTGAAACCCAATCCTATGTAAAAAGGATGCTACATATAACGATTCCACCTCCTTGACGAGATTTATTATTTTATGCAATATGTTGTATTCAACATCTTCTAACAAATGGGATGACCTTCACAAATATGAAACACAATCCTATGTAAAAAGGATGCTACATATAATGATTCCACCACCTTTGATGGACTCAATAGAGCGTCGAAAAGATATTTAATGAGAGGAACTAACGAACTACATGAGAGAGAGAGATAGAGAGAGAGAGAGATTGTTAAATATTATCTGAAATTGGTTTTCTTGCGAGTTTGTTTGTAATGATAATGTGAGATTTTTTTGGTGTATTGGGACTTTGAGAATGTGAATATATGTGTATGTGGTTTATGAGTTAGTTTTCGTGATTATCTAAGTTTGTGAGGTTTGACAGAGAGTGGTCCTAATCCATATTATTGATAATGAATTTTAGTTGCCATTATTTGTGGATGTGGGGTTGAAGTTGTTCAATACTGGCTTGACTTATTTCTAAATTAATTAATATGTTTGCAAGAAAGGGAAAGAAGAGGCGAAAAATGGAATTGACATATGGAAGATAAAAGACTATATATATATAGGGAGAGATAGAGAGATTGTTAAATATTACCTCAAATTCTTAATTTGACTTAGTTTAGGTTATTTTGATGTGAAAGGAAAATTCTTTATTTGATGTAGAAGAAAATGACTCTTCTTAGTATGGGAGGAAAAAGTATTTATTGTTGAAGAAATTATTGGATATTATTAATCTATAAAGAAATAGAATTGGAGTTTTATAAATATGTATTTGTAAATTGTTTGGTGCATTTTTTCCAAAGATCCTCTTATATGGGAAAAAGAGAAGGCCCCTAGAAGAACATGAGTCGGTTTCTGAGAAAAGTAGTTTGGTAGAATTTTGAGGTTGAAAAATTGGTTGTCTTGCGAGTTTGTTTGTAATGTTAATGTGAGATTTTTTGGGTGTATTGGGACTTTGAGAATGTGAATATATGTGTATGTGGTTTATGAGTTAGTTAGCGTGATTATCTAAGTTTGTGAGGTTTGACAGAGAGTGGTCGTAGTCCATATTATTGATAATGAATTTTAGTTGCCATTATTTGTGGATGTGGGGTTGAAGTTGTTCGATACTAGGTTGGCTAATTATTTCTAAGTTAATTAATATGTTTGCAAGAAAGGGAAAGAAGAGGAGAAAAATGGAAATGACATATGGAAGATAAATGACTATATATATATATATATATAGAGAGAGAGAGAGATGGCTATGAGGGAGTATACGTTAGGAAAGCCCTTAAAAATTAAGAAGCAATTATCTTATGTGAGTGGCTAGGTCCATAATAAAACGAATACAGGAGATACTTCTCCTTAAAAAGGTGTTTAAAAAGAGAGTAAGAGGAAAAACTACTAATACACCCCTTTTAAAAAAAAAATACGGTCTTATAGAGCTAATTAGTTGTGATGAGAACCCCTCCATGATTGTAGGGTATAGTAGACAAAATTACACAATGTTATGTAAATTATTATAAGAGAATAAGTGATAATTGATTTATATCATATAAATTATTAAAATTTTTAATAAATTATTAAGAGTAAAAAGAAAGTAATTAAAAAAATATATATTTAATCATAATCCTTAATTACTAATAGTATGAAGTGAAATATGTATACCAATAAGATTTCCATGAGCTTTACCTCCGTAATAGTGATCTTTATTGTTGACACGATTTTGGTATCCAAACATAGGTTGATGAACATGTCACAAATCTCATGGAGTTTTGTGACACGATCCTCTTACCGCCAACTTGAATTATTTCCATGAGGGTCTGCACCACACAATTACGTACCAATGTTTGTCTTTATCGTCACTTGTTGCAATATCAAGATGATACCAATTGACAGGTTCCAACATCAACTGATGCGGAACGGAAAGCGTGGAGGGTTATTAGATATGAATAAAATTTGGCTATAAATTTAGTTGCTATGTCAAGATGCTGTTGAAATATACCAAATAAGAAAAAAAATTAACTTTATTAAAATATGATTGTTATCTTCATTTTACACATTGCATGAATACCTACTTAAAAATTCATACGGTATCCAAAGGGAGCTCTATTTTGATTATGAAACCTTAAAAATACCAACAAGAAGGAGATAAAAACTAGCATCAATATTGTTGTCATCATCAATTGAGCTGGTGCCGTCCCAAGTTAGAGTTGCATAGATCTCATCAATTGGGTTCTTTGAGCTGGCTCATGCATGCACACCCAGGAAGAAGTATAAAATTAAAACTTAGGAAGTATATTCTTTTGAATTTCTTAATCCTACGTACTGATATTTTTCTTCCTCTCCAAAATCTCATTGGATATTGTTACTTGACTTGTGAACAAGAACGAATAAAAGATTTGTTCTTGACAATTCTGAATTTACTTACTGTTTTTATAATTAAAAAAAAAAAACCATATATAGAGTTGTTAAGTTGCATGGAAATGATGTAAATGACAAAGATTGAACAGGTGCATTTTCTATCTGACAGCTGTGATGCTAAATCCAATTTCTACACTGACCTTGTTCTAAATATTCCCTCAAATAAGTTGATATTCTATTAAATTTTACTATATATACCAAAAAATATTTTTTTAAAAAGGATCAATATGATGAAAAGCCTTGAAGCGTATATGATCACTGACATTCATTATCACTACGAATAACTTCCGCTCAAGAATTGTAATTCAAGTTCTAGCAAATTAAGAGACTCTTTGCTAATTTCAAAAGGCATTAGCCCTTGATTCTTCTTATTAATATTTTTATTAAGTTTAGGAAGACAGCTTTAAGTAATAGAAGGAACTAAACTTTTTAACATGTTCTATATCAATCATATATGAAGATAAGAAAAATTTGTTACTTTCTTGGTCTCCTTCAACAGCCTAATGACAGAAATAAATAATATTATAAAAAAAATGTTGCGACAACAAGAATGACTTTGTGATTTTCATCTAAATTTTCCATCCAACAGGTCTGCACAGAAAGATTACAAACCAAATTCCCTTTCCGTAAGTTTCAATAAATACTGGCCCTTCTATTAAGTCCAAGCACACACTATAACCATCATTTTACGTACCATATTAGCTTTTCCCTTCATTACACCTCATGTTCTCTACCATGGCTTCAAAAACTTTCAACATGAAATTCTTCACACTATTGATTTCTTCATTTGCCATCATCCAAATGGCAATAGCAGGAGATCCAGATATCCTCACGGACTTCATAGTCCCTCCTAATGTCACCGGTGTTAATGGGGATTTCTTCACATTTACTGGCATGCGTGCCCTTTTGGGTGGCTTCCCACAGTCTTCAAGGTCACGAAGGCAAGCTTGGCTGAGTTCCCTGCTCTCAATGGTCAGAGTATTTCCTATGCTGTCCTTGAATTCCCAGCTGGCACCACAAACCCACCCCACACTCATCCTCGCGCTTCTGAGCTCCTTTTCCTGACTCAAGGTACCCTTCAAGTCGGGTTTGTTGATACAACCAACAAGCTCTTTAATAAGACACTACAACCTAGCGGGTGATGTCTTTGTATTTCTTAAGGGTCTTGTGCATTTTCAATACAATGATGATGTAAAATTTCCAGCTATAGCAATTTCTGCTTTTTGGAGTGCAAACGCTGGAACGGTTTCACTTCCCAACACTTTGTTCACCACTGGTATTGACGACAATGTCTTGGCTAAATCCTTCAAGATTGATACTGCCACCATTAAGGCTCTTAAGGCTGGTCTTGCTCCCCAGCCTTGAGGATAGAATTGATCACGAATAGTGGCTACTTTATGATATCTTCTTGTTCCTTGGTGTTTTGTGTGTTTTTTTTTTCAAATAATTATTCTTCTAAATCAGAAGAGTATGCATGTATTATCATGTTTGAAAGCTTTAATTTAAATGTTGTTTCTCCTATTTAGCATCAACGAGACACAAAATCTTTCACTTTTCTATTATTTTGAATATGTATGCATTTAAACATTGGAATTTTGTTCATTTTATAATGATCAAAAGGAGAGAAGTATTATATTGTTACAGGATGAAATAGATGAGCTTAACAAGGGTACAAGGAACAATAAATGGATAAGGCAAAATAGAGTTCAATCACAACATTTAAAGTTAAGATCAGCAGCTAACGCCTAAATAACCAGTCTCAAGACTCTCAACAAAGAAATGATTACTGATAAGAGTAAGATAAGATAGCCTAAAGTTT
Source organism: Quercus glauca (assembly GCA_023736055.1). Taxonomy (NCBI): domain Eukaryota; kingdom Viridiplantae; phylum Streptophyta; class Magnoliopsida; order Fagales; family Fagaceae; genus Quercus; species Quercus glauca. Next base: position 49,510,282 of record CM043315.1, on the reverse strand, counting down.
TACATAATCTATGCGTCAACAAGTTGAATTGGGATGGTGGAGGAGATAATTATGCATCTAGTGCATGTATGATATATCCCTTCTCTCGCATGGAAGTAGACTCCATATGTGTGGGGTCCACCTTCATATGAGATAGAGGAAACAAACACCTAATATATGGTGTATTTTCCACCAAGACATTAATTTGATGAATATAAGGAATGCACAGTCGAGAAGTTACAACTTAAAATATAATTGAACAAAATTTTGGATACAGCTTACCAAACACTTAATTTGGAACTAACATGGTTAGGTGTTGAAATAACTTATAGCGTGGGTTTGGATACAAATGCGTTTGCGTTTGTGTAGTCCTATCCGTTTTTTGTGTGGGTCCCATGCACTGTTCACAGGATCCGCAAGTACGGATTTCAGCAATTTTTTTAAAAAAAAAAATAGGTCTCACGGCATTATTCACACATTTAAAAATTATTTTGTTACAGTGTTTTTAGTTTTCAATTTTGAATAATAAGTGGTATCCAAACAGACCCATAGTGTAAAACAAGATAAATACCCCTCAAGTACAGAGGCTCGAGTTTCAAAAACTGAATAAATCAGGAAACAAACTTATGTGTGAAGTTTAGTAGTAATTATAGATATTATTATATGCATTCAAGAGTCCATTATATTGTGTGAATCACCACTTGAAGAAATAAATTCCAGATACAGTCTTGTCTTGATATCTCTTTTCCTTTTTTTTTTTTTTTTTTTTAAAAAAAATGAAAGAAAACATACCCTACTTTCTTGTGAATTACCCAAAAAATACGATACAAAATTATTTTAAGTTGCACTAACAACACTTTTTAAAAGGCCAAAACTCTCTCCGGGGTTTAGGTTAATTAAAATTGTAGGGGCAAATTTTACAGCCTAAGTCCAACGTGTACGAGATCTTGGCCCAGTAAGCCCAGTATAATAAATTTGTAAAGAGTGGGTTGGAGAACTAGGCCTAGTGAATTTGACAACGGCTAGTATGGATTTTAAAAGATGATCAAATAAGGACAAGGAAAAATAGAGCGGGATGGATTTAATATCCGAGGAGGCAAGTTCGTTTATAAGTCAGTTAAAATGGTTACAAATGTAATTTTTTATTGCTACCGTATTCTTCCTCTCTTTCTTCCTCCTCTCTCTCATGGAGGGTCTCTTACATTATATAGTTCCCTCCAGTCCATCTTGATCTTACATTTGTTGATCATTTAAGCTCACACTTGAGTGCCTATCCCATCAGACACCCTCTCTGGCCTTCTGTGAGTCGTGGTGACCAAGACAACACTGTTCAGGGGTCTCCTCCAAATAAATGCGGCCAGAAAAGTAGCTGCAGTGCATTTAATGCGATAGTGGCAGCTTTTCTTCAGATATTTCTAAGTTTTCCAATCACACTTTATATGTGTATGATGCCCGTCCATATTGCTGGAGCCTCTTTGAAGATCACCTTGATCGTTGGAATACAGATTTGGGCCGCGTTCGTCATATCCAAGGAGGAGTTCCTCCTCGGACTACCTTCCATTCGTTTCTTACTTATAAAACTTTAAAATTGGAGTTCCCCATAATTATTTGTCCCTTCTCAGACCAGTTTTTGTCTTTGGACCAAGCCCAAGGTCCAATATGTGATTCTGGGCCTTTATCCCTACAAAACCCAAATCTTAAGTTTTTCTCATATAGTTTGTGTTTGTTTGACGTTATGCTCATAATTATTTGGTTATAAATTTGCTCTTACTTGTGGTGGTAGTGGTATTCTAATGCTCAATTTATTAATAATAATAGTAATTAAAAAAAATTGTCCAACCTATGAATACAATCTGACCCAACCCGATCCACATGAATTGGGTTGAGTTGGGTTGAACCCCTATGATGAGTTAGGTTGGATTAATTTTTTTTAACCAACCATGGTGGGTTGGGTTGAAAAAACTTCTCAACCCGACCCATGTACACTATTAGAAGCTAGCTACAAATTTTATAAAGAAAATGCTAGAGATATAACTTTTTCACAAAAAACCTTACATCAATGTATTGATTGTGGGCCCGGAACTCATAAGAATTGGCCACAACAAAAATTTATAAAAATGTTATTAAATAATTTATGGCTATAATGTTACTTATTTTATAATAAAAAGATTTACAGATTGACTAATAACTAATAAGTGTCACTTCAACGAACAATAAATAAATATCTTAATTATCTTTATGTGATTGACAACAACACATCATCTGTTTATAAGCCTTAAGCGATAAAAGTTGTAGGATAATGTTTATTATACACACCTTATATAATAAAAAGATTTACAAATTGACTAATAACTAATACGTGTCATTTCAACAACTAATAAATAAATATATCAGTTATCTTTACATGATTGATAACACATCATTAGTTTATAAACTATATATAATAAAATTTGTGAGATAATGTTTATTATACACCACCTATTACACACAAACTCTTAAAATGCACTGAAATCACAATTTCCAAGTTAGAAATTGTGGCTTCATTTCAAGTCATAATTTTAGTGCATTTTAAGTGTGTGTATAAGAATGTTTGTTTGTATTAATATATTCCCAGATTTGTATTATCTCCAGCATCTCTTAAAGTCATGTATTTCTTCATGTATATTTTGCTCCATACCTAAAATATATAGTAGTGTCCATGCAGTTTTAAAGCCACACACTATAGTATAACTTAGCCACACACAAAAAAAAAAGCAGCAAAACTCTAAACAATGTTATAGTACCACAAATGCTATAATTTCCCTAGCTAAAATACTGAAGAGATGGCAACATAAAGATAATTTTGTTAGGACTTCAAGCATGTAAATCGGAGGGAAAGAAAGTAGAGTTCAAACCCGAGAAGACATCATTGTGACTGCAGTCATGGCAAGAGGCCTTGCCCTTCACATTAACAGAGAATGTTGAAAACTCTATCTTCGCAAAAGCCAAAACAAAGAGAAGTGCTGTGATCAGCTTAGGTAAAGCCATGGAAGCACAGACAGAAAAGATATGGAAGTAAACTTTGATGAGAAGATGCAACATAAGAGCTCATAAATATAGAGACTAGGAACAAGAACTATACTAAATGAAAAGGGCCCCACGGTTTGTTTAGTAGTTGGTTATAAAGAAATGCATTATTTTACTTTCCTAAATTTGATGAACACTAATAGCAAGTACAAGAATTCTTTTCAGCATTTTCATTAAAAAGAAGAAGTCTGTTCAGCATCAGATTTTATTTCACAAATGAATGGGAGATGTGGACCACAATGACAATCGAAGTCCTTTTTTTGAAATTTGCCACAATACGATATACTCTCCTCGAGGTTGGTCCCCAAAAGAAAAGATAAAGGAAATCGAACATTTAGGGAGTGTTTGGTACAGGCATTTAAAAATTAAAAATTATTGTTATAAGAAAATATGTGTATAAATATGTGTGTATAGAAATACATATAATATTATTTAAAAACTGAAAATTATTTTTTGAAAACATGTATTAAACACTCCCTAACATCATTAACTAAAACAAATGATCAGGTAAAAAGTGAGCAAGAGTAATGGTTCTTAAAGTCTTATGATATTAAAAAAATATTAGATTCGAAACCTCTTGTTAGCATTTTAGAACCATTCCCATGAGATTCTTTCTTGTAATAAGTTGATGTGTGTGGAACGAAAGAACTATATACATTTGAGAGAATAGTCAGATATTTAAAGAGATCTAGACACTCTTGTTTATAAATAAGAAATTAATAAAAAATTAATAAATAAAAAAAGAAGTAAAGGTTGCCCTAGAAATATTCCCTCAAATAAGTTGATATTCTATTAAATTTTACCATATATACCAAAAAAAAAAATTTTTTTTTTAAAAGGATCAATATGATGAAAAGCCTTGAAGCGTATATGATCACTGACATTCATTATCACTACGAATAACTTCCGCTCAAGAATTGTAATTCAAGTTCTAGCAAATTAAGAGACTCTATGCTCATTTCAAAAGGCATGAGCCCTTGATTCTTCTTATTAATATTTTTATTAAGTTTAGGATGGCAGCTTTAAGCAATAGATCGAAGGAACTAAACTTTTGAACATGTTCTATATCAATCATATATGAAGATAATAAAATTTGTTACTTTCTTGGTCTCATTCAACAGCCTAATTACAGAAATAAATAATATAAAATAAAATAAAATGTGGCGTCAACAAGAATGACTTTGTAATTGTCATCTCTAAATTTTTCATCCAACAGGCCTGCACAGAAAGATTACAAACCAAATTGCCTTTCCTTAAGTTTCTATAAATACTGGCCCTTCTATTAAGTCCAAGCACACACTATAACCATCATTTTAAGTACCATATTAGCTTTTCCCTTCACTACACCTCAAGTTCTCTACCATGGCCTCAAAAACTTTCAACATGAAATTCTTCGCACTACTGATTTCTTCATTTGCCATCATCCAAATGGCAATAGTAGGAGATCCAGACATCCTCACAGACTTCATAGTCCCTCCTAATGTCACCGATGTTAATGGGGATTTCTTCACATTTACTGGCATGCGTGCCCTTTTGGGTGGCTTCCCACTGTCTTCAAGGTCACGAAGGCAAGCTTGGCTGAGTTCCCTGCTCTCAATGGTCAAAGTGTTTCCTATGCTGTCCTTGAATTCCCGGCTGGCACCACAAACCCACCCCACACTCATCCTCACGCTTCTGAGCTCCTTTTCCTGACTCAAGGTACCCTTCAAGTCGGGTTTGTTGATACAATCAACAAGCTCTTTAATAAGACACTACAAGCTAGCGGGTGATGTCTTTGTATTTCCTAAGGGTCTTGTGCATTTTCAATGCAATGATGATGTAAAATTTCCAGCTATAGCAATTTCTGCTTTTGGGAGTGCAAACGCTGGAACAGTTTCACTTCCCAACACTTTGTTCACCACTGGTATTGACGACAATGTCTTGGCTAAATCCTTCAAGACTAATATTGCCACCATTAAGGCTCTTAAGGCTGGTCTTGCTCCACAGCCTTGAGGATAGAATTGATCACGAATAGTGGCTGCTTTATGATATCTTCTTGTTCCTTGGTGTTTTGTGTGTGTTTTTTTTTTCAAATAATTATTCTTCTAAATCAGAAGAGTATCCATGTATTATCATGTTTGAAAGCTTTAATTTAAATGTTGTTTCTCCTATTTAGCATCTGCGAGACACAAAATCTTTCACTTTTCTATTATTTTGAAAATTTATGCATTTAAACATTGGAATTTTGTTCATTTTATAACGATCAAAAGGAAAGAAGTATTATATTGATGCAGCATGAAATAGATGAGCTTAACAAGGGTACACTGAACAATAAATGGATAAGGCAAAATAGATTTCAATTTAAAGTTAGGATCAGTAGCTAACACCTAAATAACAATCTCAAGACTCTTAATAAAGAAATAATTACTAATAAGAGTAAAATAAGATAGCCTAAAGTTTTACATAATCCGCGCGTCAGTAAGTTGAATTGAGATGATGAGGATTGGAATGCTCTACCACTAGGACATTGATTTGATGAATATGGGGAAAGTGCAATCAAGAAGTTACAACTTAAAATACAATTGAACAAAATTTTGGATACAACTTGCCAAACACTTAATAATTTTGGACCTAACATGGACATGTAGGGTTTAGGTCAATTACAAAAACGTCTCCCTCGATTTCAATTTTTCCTTATAACTATCTAGAGTTTTTATATCTACCAAATTTGTCTATGGGACTAACTTTCCTTTGCTCTTATGGATGAAAAAATCACGAGACCACATTAAGAAGACTTACAAACAAATTCATTGGTCATGTAATTTTTTCGCCCATAAGAGCAACCACATTAGCTCTTGTAAAAGATTTCGTCTATTTTACACAAAAAACCTAATTTTTTTATTTTATACCATCACTTTTACAAAACACTCACATCAGTTTATCTATTTTAAAAAATATTTCAATAAAATATTCATTCTTCATCAATATTTTATTATTTTTCCCAATGGTTATACTTTTTTAATTTAAACGTATATTTTAAGTAAACTACCAACACCGGTGGCTTGGCCAATGGAGCTACTTGTGGTGGAGGTCCGATGGTTGAACCGCCAAAATAGTGTTTCCAACAATCGTCGCTAGATCGGTGTCTCCACCCACCGTGTCGCCAGCACTAGTGGTCAGACCACCAAAATAGTGGCTTTGACGACAGTCGACAAATCGGTGTCTTCGACCATCATTCTGCCATCAATGAAATATTTCGATGTGTTATTTTAGGTTTATGCATAGGAGAGAGAGAGAGAGAGATATATATATATATATATATATATATTATTTACTATTAGTATGATTTTAGTTTTAAAAAAAGGCATTGATTTGAATCAAAAATTTTAATATAGACTTTAATAGAATTCCAAATAAAATCATGCTTTGTTTGAAAAAAAAAAAAAAAAAAAACTCAATTATAATTCTTTTATAATTAAATTATATTATAGAGATATTTACAAGTAAGGAAGCTTCCTTTCCCCCTCACTTTTAACCCTTACCACTAAAACATCTGACCCTCTTTTTTATCTCACAAAATCTTCTTTCTACTTCTTTTTTTTTTTTTTTTTGGGTAAAATTCTCTCTACTTCCACGGTCTTTTCTCTTCACTTTTTATTTTTTGATCTTTTCCTTTGTCGTAGCTCTCAAGCACTTGTTTCTCTCTTCTCTAATGGTAGTAGCAAGCTCTCCACGAGCAAAGAAAGCAGCAAGCTCTCCATAGTCGACGGCTTCGATTTGAGTTTGGGTTTGGGTTGATGGGTTTTTTGTTGAAAGTTTGATTTTGGATTCTAAGTTGTTGAGTTTTCCATTGAATGTTTGATTTTGGGTTTTGATTGATTTTTGGTTTGATTTTTCTTTGTTTTTGGTTGATTTTGTGATTGGAATATCATGGGTTGTGGTGGTGGTGATTGAGTGGTGGTTAGGCAGTGTTGAGAGTATGTGGGGGAAGAGAGACTGATGAGAGTAGAGGTGAGAGAAAAAATTAATAAAGTAGTAATATACACAGCTACAGTAACCGTGAAAATATGCATGGTTATTGTAGCTAATGTGTATATTTACTCAACAATAGCCAGACTGATGCGGAGCAAATTTAAGAAAAATTGTGTAAATCTTGCATCTTTTTCTATTTTGCACAATTTTGCACCCATTGATGTGAGTGCTCTAAGAGCTAACGGTAGTTAATTACAGAGATTAATTTAGCGGATATGAAAATCTCAGAGAGTTCTAAGGAAGAATTGAAACCACGAGTGTTTAAGCCTTTTTTTAATTAAACTTCCCACTTCCTTTTGCTTACTAGAGAAAAGAAGGTAGGGGTGGCTTGGTAGCTTTTGTGGAAAATTTTGAATCATTCTACCAATTGTTGGTGATAAGAATTAGCGTTAGGAAGAAACACATTAAAGTTCTATTCCATATACAGCCTTGCCTTGCAAAAATGTGCCATCCTGGAAAATTAATATTACAATTTAGGATCAAATAATAACATTTAGAATTTTAAATATAATAATACCATATATATTATTAGATACAAGAAATAAAATCTTAACTGTGAGGCTAGCAATCACGTACCCCTGTACAGCTTTAAAGGAAAAAAGAAAAAATAGCATTGGAAAACTATATACACAAATATATAATTTGCACAATTTTTGTTTTCACACATTTGAATAAATTTAGAGACACCCAATTTCAAACTCAATTTCATGTATTAAAATAGTTGATTACGAGTAGTAGATACTTTCTACCCACCAAATTTTACATGAACCTGTTGTTTTTTTTCCACTATTCACAATTGACTATTTTAGTAAATTATGAAATTTAGTATAAAATTCGGTGTGCTTATAGTATTATTACACACATTCGCATATATAATCATTGGATGAGCCAGCGTTTGGCCTGAAAAAGTTAAAATGATAAATAAAGATATTGAAGGAAATTAGTCTGGAATGTTTTGTGTTGTAATTTACTCTTTTGATCATCCTTCATGTATTGTAAGCTAAATTAATTATCGCAGACATTAGGGGGGTTTTGCACCCCAAATTTATTTATTTATTTTTAATTTATGTGTTTTAATGAATTTCCATTTCAACCCAAAAAATAAAGAAAAGAAAAAAGAGATGAATATATTACTTGGCCAGAAGAAAAAGAAGATTATTAGAAGAAGAAGAAGAAAAACTTATAACAAGTAGTGATATTCTAAAAATGTAGCAATAGAAATATAGTAAATTAGCAACACATTCCAAGCACCACAGTTACGTCTTATTTGAGTCCAATAACTTACAATACCACAAAAGAAACTTCTTAAAAGTATTAAAAGTCTTCTTCACACAAACATATAGTACAGCCCTATATTATACCATTTTTACCCAACACAGTATATTATTATACTACATAAACCACTGTCATAGATAATCAAGGTATGCCAATGATGGGAAAGAAAGGTAAAGGAAAATAATAGCTAGATGGTGCTAAACCCCACTCTGGTGGCAGAGGCAGATCGACGTTCTTGGATGAACCAAACTTGTTCTTGATGGGCTTGCATTTCGCAGCTTCGATGCTAGGAGGGCAAGATTTGGAAAAGTTGAGAGGAGTGGAGATGGTGTAGGTGTTAGGCTCATGGGTTGTGACAATTTTGGATAACATGTTTTTCTTTGAGGCATAGAGCTGGGTTGGTCCCCCTAGAAGCTTGGCATGGCAATTCAGTGGAGGAGATGATTTTGGAGTACCGTCTGAGGGAAGCTCGACTTCAAAAGAGCCATCATCTTCTGTGATTGCCGTAGCCAACTTTTTAACTCGATCACACTTCACAAGAACCTTAATGCCTGATACAAAATAGGCAGAGTATAGAAAGTTTAGCTGCTTGAGAGACTAGGGCTAATCAAGTCAGACAATGAGTCAAAGTTGGTTGAATTCGTAGAAGACACAGCAACAAATTTTATAAAGAAAATGATAGAGGTACAACATTTTTTACAAAAATTTTTACACTAATGTATTGATTGTGGACCCATAACTAATAAGAATTGGTCACAACAAAAAACTTATAAAAATGTTATAAAATAGTTTATTATAAGATTACTCAATTTATAATAAAAAGATTTACAAATTGAATAATAGCTAATAAGTGTCACTTCAACGACCAATAAATAAATATTTTAGTTATCTTTACATGATTGATAACACATCATTAGTGTATAAGTTGTAGTAAAATTTGTAGGATAATGTTTATCATACACACCCTATATAATAAAAAGATTTACAAATTGACTAATAACTAATAAATGTCGCTTCAACGACCAATAAATAGATATCTCATTTATCTTTATGTGATTGATAACACATCATCCAAATTTGTAGGATAATGTTTATTATACACACCCTATATAATAAAAAGATTTATAAATCGACCAATAACTAATAAGTATCACTTCAATGACTAATAAATAAATATCTCAGTTATCTTTACGTGATTAACAACACATCATTAGATTATAAGAATTATGTTGTAAAATTTGTAGGATAATGTTTATGGACAAAATTTAGGTACAGTATTTTAGGTACTGTTCTTTAGGTTCTCCTTTTAAGATTATGTCATGTGGATTTTTTCTCATTTGATAGAAATGTATTTTTTAGTTAAGGAGTCACACTCTATTACACACACAAACTCTTAAAATACATTGAAATTACAATTTCCAATTTAGAAATTTTGACTTCACTTCAAGTCATGATTTCTGTGCATTTTTAGTGTGTGTACTAATATTTTTCCAAATTTGTATTATGTCCGGATCACTTAAAGTCATATGTTTCATCATGTATATTTTGCTCCATACCTAAAATAGTAGTGTCCATGCAGTTTTAAAGCAATACACTATAGTATAACTTAGCCACACACACCAGAGAGAGAGAGAGAGAGAGAGAGAGAAGCAAAAGTTGCAAAACACTAAACAATGTTATAGTAACACAAATACTATAATTTCCCTAGTTAAAATACTGAAGAGATGGCAACATATATAAGATCATTTTGTTTAGGATTTCAAGCATGTAATTTGGACGAAGGAGAGCTGAGCACAAACCCGAGAAGACGTCATTGTGACTGCAGTCATGGCAAGAGGCCTTGCCCTTCACAACATAGCATGTTGAAATCTCTATCTTCGCAAAAGCCAAAACAAAGAGAAGTGCTGTGATCAACTTAGGTAAAGCCATGGAAGCACAGACAGAAAAGATATGGATGTGAACTTTGAAGAGGTGATGCAACATAAATATAGAGACTATGAACAAGATCTATACTAGATGACAAGGGCCCCAGGGTTTGTTTAGTAGTTGGTGATAGAGAAATGCATTAATTTTACTTTCCTAAATTTCGTGAACGCTAAGTCGCTAATAGCACGTACAAGAAGTCTTTTCAGCATCAGATTTTATTTCTCAAATGAATGGGAGATGTGGACCACAATGACAATCGAAGTCCTTGCTTTGAAATTTGCCACAATACGATATACTCTCCTTGAGCTGGCTCAACTTTCTTTCCCTCTGATTTACAAGCTTTAAGGGTCTTGCTGGCTCAACTTTCTTCCCCTCCCATTGGGCTCTTTGAGCTGGCTTATGCATGCATACCCAGGAAGAAGTATAAAATTAAAACTTAGGAAGTATATTCTTTTGAATTTCTTAATCCTACGCACTGATATTTCTTCCTCTCGAAAATCACATCGGACGGTGTTACTTGACTTGTTTTGCCTACTAGAGAAAAGAGAGTAGGGGTGGCTTGGTGGCTTTTGTGGATAATTTCGAATCATTCTACCAATTGTTGGTGATAATAATTAGCGTTACGAAGAAGCACATTAAAGTTCTATTCCATATACAACCTTACCTTGCAAACATGTGCCTTCCTGAAAAATTAATATTACAATTTAGGATTGAGTAATAACATTTAGAGCTAGCTTTAAATATCATAATACCATATATATTTTTAGATACAGGAAATAAAATTTTAGATGTGAGACTAGCAATCACGTGCCCTTGTACAACTTTAAAGGAGGAAAGAAAATAGCCTTGGAAAATTATATATACAAATATATAATTAGCACAAAAAAAAATTTCACACATTTGAATAAATTTAGAGACGCCTAATTTTAGACTCAGTTTCACATATTAAAATAGTTGACTAAGAATAGTAGATACTTTCTACCCACCAAATTTCACAATAATCCACTTTAGTAAATTATGAAATTTGATGTAAAATTAGGCATGCTTGTGGTATTATTTCACACATTCACATATATAATCATTGGATGAGCCAGCATTTGGCTAGGAAAAGTTAAAATGATAAATAAAGACATTGAAGGAAATTACTCTGTTGATCCTTTGGTAGAAGGGGCAAAATTTTTTTCCGGAATTTTTTTGTGTTGTACTTTACTATTTTGATCATCCTTATGTATTGTAAGCTAAATTAATTATCATAGACGACATTAGGGAGATTTTGCACCCAAAATTTATTAATTTTTTTTTAATTTATGTGTTTTAATGAATTTCCATTTCAACCCAAAAAAAAAAAAGAGATGAATATATTACTTGGCCAGAAGAAAAAGAACATTAGAAGAAGAAGAAGAAGAAGAAGAAGAAGAACTTATAACAAGTAAAGATATTCTAAAAATGTAGCAATAGAAATATAGTAAATTAGCAACACATTCCAAGCACCACAGTTACGTCTTACTTGAGTCCAATAACTTACAATACCACAAAAGAAACTTCTTAAAAGTATTAAAAGTCTTCTTCACACAAACATATAGTACAGCCCTATATTATACCATTTTTACCCAACACAGTATATTATTATACTATATAGACCACTGTCATAGATAATCAAGGTATGCCTATGATGGGAAAGAAAGGAATATAATAGCTAGATGGTGCTAAACCCCACTCTGGTGGCAGAGGCAGATCGACGGTCTTGGATGAACCAAACTTGTTCTTGATGGGCTTGCATTCCGCAGCTTCGATGTTAGAAGGGCAAGATTTGGAAAAGCTGAGAGGAGTGGAGATGGTGTAGGTGTTAGGCTCATGGGTTGTGATAATTTTGGATACCATGTTTTTCTTTGAGGCATAGAGCTGGGTTGGACCCCCTAGAAGCTTGGCATGGCAATTCAGTGGAGGAGATGATTTTGGAGTACTGACTGAGGGAAGCTCGACTTCAAAAGAGCCATCATCTTCTGTGATTGCTGTAGCCAACTTTTTAACTCGATCACACTTCACAAGAACCTTAATGCCTGAAACAAAATAGGCAGAGTATAGAAAGTTTAGCAAGACTAGGGCTAATCAAGTCAGTCATTGAGTCAAAGTTGGTGCAATTCATAGAAGGCTGTAGGGGTGGCAGCCAACCTGCCAACCCGTCTAAACCAATCTGACCCAACTCAACCCACCGAGTTGGATCGGTTTTTAGGGGTTGGTGAGTTGGGTTGAGTCATATATATTTTTTTTATAGCGAGTTGAGTTGGGTTTGGGTCATGAGATTTAAAAATCTGCCTAATCCGACCCGACCTACCTATATTTAATATATTTTTTAATTAAAAATATATATTAAAAAATATATTATATAATTTTGTTATGTATATTTTTGCCTCTCTTCCTAAATAAAACCAAAATCTTAAGTTTTTCTCATTTTTTTTTTGGAGTAAATAGTAATACTTATTAGATTACACACGAAAATAGTAATATTAGTATTTTAAACCGAGTTTTTCTCATATAGTTTATATTTGTATGATGTTATGCTCATGATTATTTGGTTATGAATTTGCTCTTACTTATGGTGGTGGTGGTGTTCTAATGCTCAATTTATTAATAATAATAGTAATTAAAAAAAATTGTCCATCCTATGAATACAATCCTACCCAACCCAATCCACGTGAATTGGATTGAGTTGGGTTGAACCCCTGTAATGGATTAGGTTAGGTTGAATTTTTTTTAACCAACTATGGTGGGTCTCAACCCAACCCATGCACACTATTAGAAGCTAGCTACAAATTTTATAAAGAAAATGCTAGAGATACAACTTTTTCACAAAAAATTTACATTGATGTATTGATTGTGGGCCCAGAACTCATAAGAATTAGCCACAACAAAAATTTATAAAATAATTTATGGCTATAACATTACTTGTTTTATAATAAAAAAATTTATAAATTGACTAATAACTAATAAGTGTCACTTCAACGACCAATAAAATAAATATCTTAGTTATCTTTATATGATTTGTAACAATACATTATCAATTCATAAGACTTATGTAATAAATTTGTAAGATAATGTTTATTATACACACCCTATATCATAAAAAGATTTACAAATTGACCAATAACTAATAAGTGTCACTTCAACTACCAATAATTAAATATCTTAGTTATCTTTATGTGATTGACAACAACACATCATCAGTTATAATCCTTACTTATTTCTTCGTGTATATTTTGCTCCATACCTAAAATATATAGTAGTGTCCATGCAGTTTTAAAGCAATACACTATATAGTATAACTTAGCCACACACCAAAAAAAAAAAAAAAAAAAAAAAAAACGCAGCGAAACTCTAAACAATTATAGTACCACAAATGCTATAATTTCCCTAGCTAAAATACTGAAGAGATGGCAACATAAAGATAATTTTGTTTAGGATTTCAAGCATGTAAATCGGAGGGAAAGAAAGTTGATTACAAACCCGAGAAGACATCATTGTGACTGCAGTCATGGCAAGAGGCCTTGCCCTTCACAACATAGCATGTTGAAAACTCTATCTTCGCAAAAGCCAAAACAAAGAGAAGTGCTGTGATCAGCTTAGGTAAAGCCATGGAAGCACAGACAGAAAAGATATGGATGTAAACTTTGATGAGAAGATGCAACATAAGAGCTCATAAATATAGAGATTAGGAATAAGACCTATAAATGAAAAGGGCCCCAGGGTTTGTTTAGTAGTTGGTTATAAAGAAATGCATTTATTTTACTTTCCTAAATTTGATGAACACTATAGCACGTACAAGAAGTCTTTCCAGCATCAGATTTTATTTCACAAATGAATGGGAGATGTGGACCACGATGACAGTCGAAGTCCTTGTTTTGAAAAACGATAGACTCTCCTTGAGGTTGGTCCCCAAAAGAAAAGTTAAAGGAAACCAAACATCTAACGTCATTAACTAAAACAAATTATTTGGTAAAAAGTAAGGGCAGTGGTTTGGAAGGCCTTATCATATTCATCAGATATTAGGTTGGAAACTTTTTGTTAGCATCTTCAAGTTATCTTTATGAGATTTTTTTTTGTAATAACTTGGTTTGTGTGGAACAAGAGAACTATATACAATTGAAGAAATAATCAAATATTCGAAGAAGTTTAGACATTATCGTTTATAAAAAAGAAGGGTTGCCCTAAGAAATATTGATTTTGGCAAAAGCAATTAGCATTCATTTCATCATTTAATTTTTGCTGAAATATTCATTTCATTATTTATGTTACCTTTTTTTTTAAAAAAAAATTTTGAGGGGGATTATTTATGTTACCTTAGCTGCTTAGCATAGCTTGGGGCTCTCTCTCTCTCTTTCGAATGTAGTATACCATATTATTAAGATTGCATCACTGGATATTTTCACCATGCATAAGTATTTATAAGTCTATATGTAGCATACACTAGTTAACACACCAAAGGGAAGCATGAAAGCATTTAATAACTATCACATGATCATCAATTGCTTTGGATGAGTAGAGAGAGCAAATTGTTCATGACTTTAATATTCTGCAGAATGGCAGATGATTGTCTCCCATGGTGCTCAAAGTGCCAGAAGAAAAATCATGAATATTGTAAAATTCATACACAATTAGTAAGGAAAAATTAAAAATGTCATAGAAGGGGGAGAGTATCGGATGGACCTCACAAGGCTTATACAAGACTTTCTCGATTTCGGTGAAAGTTGAAAAAATTCAAAAGCAGGCATCATCTCACCACCGGCAAAGTAAGTAGACACCATCCATTGTCTGCCACATATATTCAATTGATCCATGGCTTCCCCTCCAACTTCTGACATCGGACATTAAAAACCATTAATTACATTGTACATCTTTGTAGTTTGTAGGGAGTGCGTCGTTTTGTGGTCAGTAGTTGAAACATTGAAATCCTGTAATATATGTGTGATCGATATACTATAAAACTAGTGTAAATTGGAAATGAAAAGCCTTTCAATTCGGCAGGTAAAGATGTCTATGCAAATTCAAGAGTGGTTGCCAACTCACAGAATATGAATATCGATAAAGTACTCAATTAATAGACGGTCAAAGGAATCTACCTCTAAGTCCAAATGAGCAGCAAATATATCAAATAAGTCAGATACAATTAAATGAACTATATGCTGAGATATATGTAAGCTTCCCCTACCATTTTTTGAGCTACAGTACTGAAAAATAAAGGGACCCTTTTCATAGTAGTCATGCTTGCTGACATGTTATTGAAGCTTTCCTGCACAGAAAGACATTTTTTAGCTAGAAAACAAAGTAGCTAGGATTTAAAATTATTCAAGTTAGTCTCTTAAAATAATAAAATTATGATAGCAAATATTACCAATCTTATTTGGGACGGAAAAATTGTTTCCAAACTGAAACCATCTAAATAATTTACGTACCAAACGCAATTAATAATAGGTAATTAAGTAAATTAAATGCGTAATTGGGTAGGGTTAGGATACTTAAGAAGTAACACCAAACCCTTCCTAAATGCAGTTAAAAATTCATAACCCTTACTATTAAGGGTGGAGTTGGAAAACCCACTAAACAATATTCATTGTCATTTCTATTGGAGAGAGACATAATAAGGTTACTTCTTGTTACTAAGTTTAATAATCAATCAAGAAAAAAAAAGGACAATCACAATTATTGCCATTATAGTATGCTGTTAAAACATGGAGGTACCCTACAGTTGGTTCATGACATTTAAAATTCTCCACTTATTACATCGTTCCAATTTAAATCAACTTCAAGCTGTTTCTCAAAAAAAAAAAAAAAAAACTTCAAGCCACTATCCATCTATGTTATTAATTTATGCTGTACTGGGTTGTAATGGAGTGGAAAAAAAAGAAGGGAATTGTTGATGAACTTTTATTTTCACCTAAGTATCATTTTTTATTTTCTGACAATGATCAGTTTCTCACTCTAAACAAATCTTTCTCTCTCTAAACAGACTCTTCTGTCTCTATGGTTTCTATTATATGGATGTCAAATTAATTAGTGGTTTCCTATTTTCATCTGCTTAATTAGTACCCAAAATAATGGAAATGAATAATTGCCTTATATTGAAACTATTTCATAAATATAATACTTTAACAAAATTAAAAACATTGTGAATTCCAGTTAGTCTAACCGGTAAAGTCTCTTATAGTTGAATAAGAAATTTGGGGTTCGATTCCCACCTACCACATATATGATGCATTCTCAAACTTAAAAATAAAAAGACAATAATACCCCTCTAACCTCCCATAATCACATGCAACAAGCACCCTTAACATGTAGCCCTACAGTCTAATAGCTTTCGATACATATTTGTCATCTTTTTATTAAACTTGAGAACGTGTGATATGGTGGGTGACATGAACAGTGTTGTGTTTACACATATGAGTAAAATTTCATATTAAATAATGATGAGAAGAATAAGTAGTTTTTTTTTTAAGAGAGAGAGAGTTTCAACTTATGGCTTCCACTCCTGATGATAGCTCTTTATCGTCAGACTAAGACACTAATCAGTTTTTGGTGTAGGCGAGGATTAAACCCCAGATCTTTTATACAACTATCAGAGATTTTACCAGTTGAACTAACTAGAACCCATGAGAAGAATAAATAGTTAATATAACATAATTGAGTACATATTATCCATTGGGCCTAAGTCTTTTAGGTTAAAGTGTGTCTTTATATATTATATTAATTACTTAAAGAAACTCTCTAAGGTGTTTATTTTCTCAACAAGTGATATCGGAGACTTTACCAGTTGAATTAACTGGAACACATGAGAAGAATAAGTAATCAATATAACATAACTGAGTACATGCAACAAGCACCCTTAACATGTAGCCCTATAGTCTAATAGCTTACGATACATATTTGTCATTTTTTATTAAACTTGAGAATGTGTGATATGGTGGGTGACATGAACAGTGTTGGGTTTACACGTATGAGTAAAATCTCATATTGAATAATGATGAGAAGAATAAGCTTTTTTTTTTTTTTTTTTTGAGAAAGAGTTTCAACTTATGGCGTTCGCTCCTGATGATAACTCTTTATCATCAGACTAAGACACTAATCAGTTTTTGGTGTAGGCGAAGATTGAACCCCAGATCTTTTATACAACCATTAGAGACTTTACTAATTGAACTAATTAGAACCCACGAGAAGAATAAGTAGTTAATATAACATAATTGAGTACATATCCATTAGGCCTAGGTCTTTTAGGTTAAAGTGTGTCTCTATATATTATATTAATTATTCAAAGAAACTCCCTAAGGTGTTTTTTTCCTCAATAAGTGGTATCAAAGCTCATAGTAATGTAGGGCAAAAGTGGCTAGGTTATCGAAATTCCTTTCACAATTGGAGCAGGAATAGGGTGTATGTACTTGAAACCCTTTCGCAAATGAAGCGAGGTGGGTCCCTTTTGCAGTTGGAGCGGGAACAGTATATTACATCAAGTAAGCCCATAAAACCTACATAAGCAATCTTGGAAAATGCCCAACAAAGGAGTATTATTGCCAATGGTGTTAGACAATGGTGAGGTGTGAGGTTCCCATGGAGGATAAAAGACGTGCGCAGTTAACATGTGGAGGCCCATGGATGATGCTCTAGTAAGGGCCCATTAGACAAAAGGGAGTGAATAGGACATGTTTATGGCTCACGGAGAGGTCCTAAAGCCTATAGAAAGGAAATGACTCACATGTAAGGGGGAAATTGATGGGTTACATGTGTGAGTCAAGTCTTATATTGAATAATGATGAGAAAAATGAGTAGTTAATATAACATAATTGAGCACATATCCGTTGGGTTTAAGCCTTTTGGGTTACAGTGTGTCTATATATGTTATATTAATTATTCAAAGAAGCTCTCTAAGGTATTTTATCTCCCCAAAGAGGAATGTATACTACATCGGGCGTTGTAAATAATTTCATATATAAGTTAAAGAAATAGAAAATGTTTTTTTTTTTTTTTTTTTTTAAAGTTTTGCATAATCAAGTGATGTTAACACTTGTCATGTCATCAAATTTTATTAAAGTAAACCAAACTTATAGATGTAAGCACAATGAGTGTCACAAACAATATCATAGAGTACTTCCTTGTTTTAAGGGCATCCTTAGTGGTAATCGTAATTATCTCATAGAAAAGTATGGTTGAAAATTTGTTGATCATGGACTGTTTCCAACATTGATTAAGATTCTTTTCATGCTCTTGCCTCTTGGAATGTAATAATGAATAATCTTGCAAAAGATACACAATTCTATTTAATGGGACGTAAATTTTCAACAATGAAAAAATTCTAGGCTCTTGTGATTTGTAACCTCATTTTATTTAAGAGTATTGTTTGTTACACACGTGTGTGGGAGAAAATGGGCAAATGCCTTTTTCATGCAAACAAAGCAGCATTTTGCCTCATTTCCTAAACTAATGAGGGAAATGCCCCTCTTTTAAAAATCGATTTTCTCAAAATCGATTTAAGCCTTATAGTGACGTTTTAAGAACCTATAATAACGTTTTGTAACTCAACCTCCATGAACTCGAGTTATAGATAAAAAAATAAAAATAAAAAAAATTTCCTATAACTCGAGTTCATGGAGGTCGAGTTACAAAACGCTACTATAAGTCCTTAAAACGCCACTATAAGTCTTTAAAACGTCACTATAAGCTCTTTAAAAACGCCACTATAGGGCTCTAGAAATTTTTTTTTTTAAACTCGATTTTCAAAAGATGGACATTTCTCTAATTAATTTGAAAAATTGGGCAAAATACCACTTTGTTTGCATGAAAAGGGCATTTGCCCATTTTCGCCCACGTGTGTGTAATTATGGGTTGAACCCATGTTTTTAGTTATAAAACATAGTGTGTAAAAAGTTTTAGCAATTTTTTTTCAAACATTGATCACCTGCTGGCTGCTGCACCTGCATTAGATTGACTGCATTTGGGAAAGATGAACAGCCATATATGCAAATCCAAAGCGCAAATGTGAACAAGACTATTCTCAACTGTAATTAAAACTTCGAAGTAATTAAAGCTGTAAGTTTAGATTTTGTTTCAGAGAGATTTAGTAGGATTTTATTGGATTGAAAGAGGGTCCATTTCCAAGTTCTAAGATTAGACTGCTACGATATGAACTTTTCGGAAAGGGTAGCCATTTTCCCGAAAGAAAAATGATAAGTCTCCATTTTAAAAGGTTTCTATTCTTCACTGGTGGGGAGCTACATTGGAGATTTTGATACCACCTAATGTCTTCAAACAAGAAACCGTGCAATATTTGTCGCTAATTGTACAAGCAGGAAGTGATAGCATCATGTGAGAAACAAGAATATTTACAGCTTTGTCCCTCTGATAAAGAACAGAAACACAAAAGTTGATGTTTATTTGAAGAAGATAGTACTAGCTTTATTATTTCTATTTACATCCAACCAAAAGTTAAGGCTTTTTATTATGCGTAAGTATTAGTTGGTGTATGTCACCGTCCTATTTTTCATTTTTTCTTGCATGTAGTTATGGTCCCGTTGCAAATACAGTTGATACTTGATAATATATGTGCAGTTCTTCTATGACCACAACTTTCAGTTGATTATGAATGGTAGGTTATCACGTTTACAGTTTTTCAAAAAAAAAGATTATCATGTTCACATGGATCTATCAGTTTTTTTTTTTTTTTTCCCATCATCCTGGCTCTCAGAATTGATCATTTAAGAGTTGTGGTGAGGGTTTTAGTACAAAAATTGTCTCTAGACATTTTCGTGTACATGACATTAATTATATATATATATATATATATGATTTTTGTTTTTTATCATCAGACTAAAACATCAATCAATATTTTGGTATAGGTAGGGATTAAATCTCAAATCTCTTATTTAACTATCAGAGACTTTACCAGTTAAGCTAACTAGAACTCACATGATACAATATATATATATATATATATATTTTTTTTTTTTTTTTTTGGAGAAAAGATACAATATATTTGATTGTATGGTACATAAGCACTTTATTTTGTTCAAGATTATAAAAACAGTACAATTAAATATACAGAATAAAAAACATAAATCGATATACTTACAGGTATATTAAAAATTTGAATGAAAAATTTAGGATTAAAAGAACATATTTATTATATTTTAGAATATTTATTTTATATTAACATAATTTTATAAGATGCTATAAAAAATCAACTAGTTAAGCATTTAATATATTTCGTGTGTGTGCATATATATTCAACATTTATTTGTGTTTTCAAGTAAAATATATGACAAATGAATGAAAGATACGGTGTTTAATTCATTCATTCATTCACTTATTTAGCAAAAAAAAATAACAAAAAGTATTTTTTGTCACATATTATTATAATTTAAAATAATTTTACTTTTTGGTTTATTTAAAATCTAATATGCATATTGTGGGTGAGAAAGCCCAGCTCCATACGTTGGGCTCGAGGCCCAATTCAAGTATGAGTCTCCGTCCGAAGATGTTAAAAGTATCAGTACTTTGCCATCCTGGTGAGCGCAAGAGGAAACGTTCCGTCCGAAGACAACCTAGTTGGGCCGAAGAGGCCACATCCCACGTAGCTGCCCAGAACTTGATCGAATAGATATGTTGAAGATTCTCCTGCAAGGGCTGAGCCCTGGGCACGTCTAACGGCGTGGCTATCATAAGATATCTTGCCAATAAAGCTGCCACCGCCACATTTAATGCACTGCAGCAACTTTCCTGGCCGCATTTATGTGGAGAAGACACCTGAACAGTGTATTTTTACCCACCACCACTCACTGCATGTTAAAGCAGACGGCTGATGTGACTAGTACTCAAGTGGGAGCCTAGATGAAGGGCAAGTGTACGGTGAGGATGGAAAAAGAGTGTATATATATATATGGAGCAGGCCTCACAGATGGGGTGGGGGGGAGAAAAAAGAGTATTCACAAGTCTATGTATTCTAATCCTCTTCGGACTAAAGATTTTTGGTTGTTTAAGAAAAAAAGCCTGTCTCAACCCCTTTTTTCTTTGAGATGTTTTTGTTCGCCATGATCCGTTGCTAAATCCACTACTAGCCCAGCTATTTTAACCCATTCTCTACAAATGTATTGTTGGGAATTTGTTGGGCTCACGATATAGGGAGTCGGTATCAGGCCCAACGAATTTGAACCCTACACATATATACATGTTATATATGACAATAAGATTGAATCATTCAAATTGTATATAAAAATTTTGAATAGAGAAAAAAAAATCACCAGTATAATAAAATATGAAAAGATGATGTTAATATAATTAAATAGTAAAATAAGGAACTAAAAATATTAATTTTTGATAATTTCATTGTTGTATATAACAAGATAAACAATTATACTATTAAATTATTAATAATAGTATTGAAATTCAGTCAAGTTAAAGTATTTTTGTACAAGTAAAATACAAAAGGAAAAAATTAATGTATATTTTTTAGATTTAGTTATCTAAAACTTATATTATCCAGAGTACTTCTGTTTCGTACAGTATACTAGAGTTCTTTTAATTTTATTTTTTATAAAAAGATGGACACGCATACTAGTAATATTGTAATATATAGTATAGTATGTGTATTTTTCTATTACTAACCATTTGCGATGTCCCGTTAAATTTCAAAATTAAGAAATTTTTTCGTAAACTATTAGTAATACTAATAAGCACTTTGCTCCCTTTTGTTAGAATTTCTTCCAAATTAAATTTTCCGTTACATGTTTTTAAAAAAACAAAATTCCTAATGGCGAAGGATAAAATTCTTATTAGTTAAGAAAAGAAGTTGGTCAGTTTTGAAATTTAAGAAGCACAATACTAGTGCAACAAAATTAATGGCGGAGAAGTTCAACTAATTTATTTTTCTAACTTTGCTCTTTACTAGGAGGTGTTTGTTCATTCACAATTCAACTATTAAGGCTCTTTTGTACTATTAATCATCCTTTGGACATGAGTTCTGAAGTTCATGTTCAATTTAATATGTGTCTTTCGATTAAGGTCAACAAAATGGTTATTATAAAGGGTTTATTTCTCTGATTATTCCAAAACCATGAACTTCATTAGGCTAAGGATAAATTATTAAGACAGAGGACAATGCATTGCTGTAGATAATTCTCGGGTGTTCATGGCTAGTCGGTGTTGGCAACTGCTAGAACGTTAGACCAGACTGTTGGAGTGAGTAAATATGTTCACGCCCACTTTCAAGTTAGGACTCACTGACAATTCATTTGGAATATTGTATTCATGTTATAACAGTGTCCTATCTACTGTATTATGTTATAATTTTTTAAAAATTGCTCGTGTATTCGTATTGTACTTATATTGTGCTCATGTCAGTGTCAGTTTCCATGCATTGTAGTTTTCAAATGGGCGGACAGGTCTTTGGCTATCCGTTGGATAGAAAAATTTTGTTTTTAAAAAATTAAAAAAAAAAATTCCACTCCCTCAATTCCTCAAGCTTTCTTACATTTTCTAGAGAACCAAACACAAAAACAAAGAGTACAACAAATCCTTCAAATCACCCATCAACTACAAAAGACATCCGCAATATGAAAAGAAAGAAGCATGATAGTTTGAAAATCTCCAACAGCAAGCTTGATTGGAAATTTTCAGAGACTTGAAATCTCAACAAAAACTCATTGAGTTTTTGTCAATCTAAAAAGTCAAGCCCGGCCCCCTCCCATTAATAATGCCCACGATGGGTGTCGTCTTTCAAATCTCATAACCCAATGAGATTTTATTTTATGCAAATTAAGAAAGAAACATTATCTTTATGCTTGATACTTGTGGCGTTTGGTACAGGGGAATCCACATTACTCTCGGCATCCAGATTCCTAGGAATGTGATTCCTAGGAATCACATTCCTAAAAATGTAGCTATTCTTATGTTTGGTTTATTCCCAGAAATCTTAAATGAATTATTTATTTTTCTCATTCTATCCTTAGATTTGAATGTGAACTACCAAGTCATTTAAAAAAAAAAAGAGTTAAAATTGTCAATTTATAAAAATACAACCTCCTTTAAGCTTGGGAATCTGGATTCCCACCTGTTTTAAAGGGAATCCACATTCCCACTGAGAGGGGTTTAAGGGGGGAATCCAGATTCCCCTGGCATTTGATTCCCTAGCATGATTTGCAACCAAACATGGGAATCTTTAAACATTCCTAGGAATCCTAAAACATGGGTTTTTGGTTTTTGGCTTTTGATTAGGTTTCTTGGACCCCTCATCTAATCAGTATCCTCTACCTGCTTTGCATCTCGCTTTCATTTTGGTTACACGTCTCAACAACTTCGGCTAAATTTGTCAAACCACATGTCTAAATCAGTAGTCTTTATAGGTATGGTCCATGGGCGTAATTGTCATTGGACCAGGGGCAATAGCCCCCCAATTTTTTTTTTAAAAAAATATTATTATATATACGTATATTAATTTTAGCAATTTTGTTATATAAGATTACATTTTATTTTCCTTAAATAATATCATTAATTCTTTTAAGCTTAATATTATACTCACAAATGTTTTTCGAACATTTTTACAAACTTTTTCGATAGCAAATTCTTATTGGTTAGCATAATGGACTCACTACTCACGTCATTTTTTTTTTAATTACTAGCAATCACTTATCATATTAGTAATTTATAAATAAAAAATAAAAAATAAAAACTTGAAACTCTAGTATTTTCCTCAGTTTAGTGACCATAAAAAATTTATAGACCTAAAATCTAAAAATATATATATACAAGCCCAAAAAAATAGTTCAACAACAAAAATTACCAATAGTAAAACAAACAAAAAATAAGTTCAATCAACCAATTTTATCCAAAATAAACAACCATGCCCTTTAAAAACTTCTAAACAAAAATAATTTTTTTTCTTACCCACAAACAAAAATAAAAAAAATATAAAAAAAATATTAGTAGCTAAGTAGTAGCAAAGTCAGAGGTTGAAACCGCTGTACATAGCCAACAGTAAAACCACCCCTTCTAACTTAAAGTTCTCTCTCCACCCCTGGTATGGTCTCACCGCCTTAGCCAATGTCAACCTTTCATTTCTACACACCTGCATGACATTCAATGACATTATCATTGTATCCAATCTATGCTTTGGTAGATCATAATTTCCTTCCAAACTCAAATGTCGTCGATGTTGTCTCACCTTGAGTTTGAAGAAGGATGTTCGAGATTTATAAAACGTAACCCTATTGAATTGTTCGAGTCTTAATTATACTATTGTTATCCTAGGGTTAGTCTACTATACAATTTGTTCAATTAATACATAGTAAACTAAGTGTGTTCACAGATCAATTTCGATTCAAATTTGGTATCAACTTGCCACTTGAACCAACTCCTTCAATTTAGGGATCTCTCTATTCACTAGCGATTGAACTATCAACTAAGATTGACTACAAGTTATTTTCAGTTTAAAAGTCAAATTTGGTTGGGATTTGGGGTTAGGCTTCCTTATAGTGTGCAGAGAGTGGTAGTGAGACTAGAAGCAAGCAATAACAGCACCACTACATAAAACTAACAAAAATCAATCCAAACCGAAGTTTTGTATCAATTGCATTAATGCATAACAGTTGGAATGGTCAGAATTTTTTGTACGAAAATGGATAAACGGATACAACCAACCTATTAACTACACTCGACAACCTCTGTATTTGTTTTAATGTTATAAACCTTTTTGGAATTTATGTTGGTAAATGAAATGACATGAACTATCAACCTTTTGTTTTATATTATATATATTTTGTTAATCTTTAAGTGTTATTACACCAGTGTCAAATATTAGCTTCAACAACCTCTGTATTTGTTTTAATGTTATAAACCTTTTTGGAATTTATGTTGGTAAATGAAATGACATGAACTATCAACCTTTTGTTTTATATTATATATATTTTGGTAATCTTGAAGTGTTGTTACACCATTGTCAATTATTATGTTCACCTTAAGGGGTTGGCTTAACGGTTCTTAAAACTACATGAATTCATGAGATCTTAGATTTGAAATTTTTTGTCAATATTTTGGGGTCACCAGCAAGAAAGTATTCCCTGTAATAACTTAGTGTATGTGAAATAGAGGAATTGCACCCGAGAGAATAGTCAGATACTCAAAGAGGTCTGGATACTCTCGTTTCTCCACACACACCCAAAAAAAAAAAAAAAAATGACATTCCAATAGCCAAAAAGAAACGGTTCACAAAATGGAATTCAAAGCATTGATCCAAACGACCGCAAGTACTACAGCACTATACCAATTTAACGACAATAAGCTTTCAAAAATGCTAAAACTATTACAAATTTTATAACAAAATGCTTACAAATTTATGTGAGAATGAATGTGATTGGTAGACTTCAACAACATAATAAATGAATATCATAGACGCTTTAATGTGATTAGTGATGCATCAATTTGTAAGATTTACGTTAATAAATTTTGTAATACCCCTTATATCGCTCTAAAGTTTCACACATAGGTAGTTATTGATCCCTTGACCCATCCAATCTTTGGAATCCTACCCTTTTCAACTTCACAACAATAGTGTCAAATTTCAACCCAACAACAGTTGTATCGGCTCCGGACTAGTATACAATTTCCCTTATAACCACTAACATTAAAAATGGGGAAAAAAATTTATACACTGAGAGCATAACAGAGGCATAGAGATTAGAGATTACAAACGCAACAATCTAGGAGAAAGGAGCATGGTTAGGTAAGATACTTGCATGAAAGAAAGAGTCATAGGCTATGGGAAAAGGGCGAAAGTGATGAGGCTAGAGAAATCCCTTTAACCCAAAAGGAATGAGCAAGTGACAATATATAATCAGTTATGTCAGGCTTCGCGAGTGAATTTTTTAAAAACCCAATACCGACCCAAAAAATCTAGATTTTTGAACTTGCTGAGCCCAAGTATCACAAGAATTTTTTTTCCCCAAACCCAAGACCCATCCCAAAATCTAGTAGATTTTTAAGTTGTTGGGCCTAATACCAACCAATCCATTGGTTAGAATCGATTGTAGGCTGGTATGCTTGGGATGCACAACCATAATCGATTGTATTCTGGAAAATGAATAATTTTTCATAAAGCATTTAAAAAAAAAAATTTAGTTGAAAAACAATCTCTTAACTTTTTTTATTTAAATTAGTGTGAAATAAAGTTGTTTTACTGTGGAAAACAACTAAAAACTACTTTATTTTGCACCAGACTAAATAAGGAAAGTTAAGAAATAATTTTCTTACCAAACACAGAAATACGCAAAAAACTACTCTACTAGACTATCTACAATCTTCAACCAAAACTTTAACATGCTGAACAATAGCTATTGTATATATAGGTATATACAAGAATAAGTTGTAATAATGATGATTGAGTTTGGAGAATATGATTTCATAAAGTGAAAATTCAATTTCTAGAATTTTCTAAGTGAAAATTTGAAAATATGAATTTTCTAGAATTTTCTGTAAAATTTTCTGATCACTATTTAGAAAGGTTAAAGAGGTTTCAATCTTTGTTAACCGTTTTATGAAAAAATAACTAACTCTCCATACGCGTCTTTTCATGAAATAAACTTATGTTCACTTAAAAAATAACTAACTCTCCATATGTACATTTTCATGAAACATAACCCCATAGGTATAAATAAAGACTTATGTTCTCTTGAAAAACTAACTCCACAAAAGAGAAAATTGGAAAGAAACACAAGAAATCCTGCGGTCATTCTTTAAAATTGCTATTTGTAGAACCCAACAACTTGGTTGTATCCTGGAGACAAATTTGCGATAACCCTTTAACAACAAAAGTGTTGAAACAAATATTATCTAAAGAAAAAAATATAGTGCCTCCAAGTTATTTATTTTCTATTTGTCTTTTGTGTTAATCTTATTCTTCCATTATTACTTTGTGTAATATCCCCAACAATAGCCTCCTCACTGCAAGTACAACCACTATGGCTGCCGGCATTTCTTTCACTATGAACTGCATATAGCTGATCAGGAAGCTTCAAAATAATAGCTTGTGCACTTCTCTCTTGTACAATCAATAACCCATTGCAGCTCTTCATTCCAATCTCCAATCTGTCCAACTAAGCAAAGAGATCTCTGTAGTTCCTTCCAAAATATTCTTCAAAACACAAACAAGTGGTCCCTACATCCAACACTCCACCACATATGGTATCTACATTATAACACTTGTATTACAGGATAATTGATCCCTGGAGTAAATGAATTCACATCAACAATCTTCCAACAGTGCAAATCCTCAAACATTGTTTGTAGACATATGATTCAAAAAAGGACACCTAAAAAATATAAATAAAAATACTAGGAAAACAAAATACAAACTTTACTGTCCCCCCCTTTAGCAGTACCAACCATGCCGGGAGATTTCATTCAAAACAAGTTATCATATTCGCCCTCCCTGGTATACTACATCTCAAAGGTAACCAATTCAGCCTGAACCTTATCACCTCAATGAATACCATAATAAGTTTTCTCTGGCATGTTCTTTTCCCATTTTAGTATAACATGCAAATCCAGAATGCAACCACATTATACATATAGCATTACCCTGCCAAATACAAGATTGAAGTCCATAACATCTTGAAAGCTATACGAGCAAAAATGCAGCCCAAATCCCATTGACTCAACTGCGAGAAGACATCAACTGCAAACTTTTTTTTGGGGGGGGTGGGGGCGGCCAGCAGCAGCCATGGGCAGAAGGGTAACAGACAATTTACAAAAATTGTCAGCCTACCAGACACCAAGAACTCTTCAAGAAGACCCCTGTTGCAAACAGAACTGCAGTGCAGAATCATTGGGTGGAATATTAAGAAACAAAAAGATCCTGTGGTGAACCATCTCCCAAACAACAGTGACATGCGAAAATGGATAAATAACTAAACTCCCCATCCCAGTACGTTCTTTCGGTTATTCTTCTAAGCAGTCCCTTACCCCAAAAATTACTGTTCTTCACTGAATGCCTGAAACTCTCAATGGAGTTTGTATAACTAGTTCAATTCCTGTCAAGCTAACCTGAGTTAAACGTATTCAGTAAAAACCATAATCATGTAATGAACACATGGAAGATTGGTCATGCATTACCAAAACTGCATATATGCTTTAAAGTTGGCAAAACGCAAATGAAGTAATTAAGGATACACAACACATCAGTTGAAGTGTACATTGTTATCTCTCAAGCATTTGCACAATAGGTATAATGAACAAACTAAAATCCAACTTCAGTTCAAAATGAAGCAAAGTAAACAGCAAACATATGTGACTATAATGAGTCCCACACTTGAGTTGGCCATTGATAAACTTCTGTATTTCATACTTTTGAGACTAGAAATTACATGATAACCCCTTACAAAAATAAAAGATTAGGGGAAAAGATTAAAACAAAAGGCATAACAAACATAACATTAGATGCTGTGTAACATTACATACTTGTTTTTTAAGTTAGGAGATTACACACAAGTAATTGACATCTTCATCTGCATCTAAGAAGATAAATTCTAATATATTATAGGTCGATATATGTTAAACCTAAATCTTTACATGCTACAATAAAAGGAGTAGCGTAGAAAGAAAAAAATGAATTGTAACTGTACCTCATCAACAAGGCCATATTCTTACTACTAAAGTTTGAATAAGGCCATATTCTTACTGCTAAATTTTGAATATTCAAATTTCCAATGGAACTGAGATGTAGGTATGATTTGAAGGGGATGGAACCACAGAAAAGTTGTCTGGTGAGACCAAACAAGGATGGCTCGAGCTGAGGATCTAGCTTCCTACTAAGGAAAGAAAAACCTTCAGCACAACCAAGGCCAACTGGTGGGGTTGAGTTGACTATAGGTGCTCTCTGATGGTTAAGTCAACACACTAACCCAAAGTGGATTCCAGCCCACACTCCATGAGACCTCCCAGATCACCTCAACGAATGTACTACCACTAGACATTGTCCACCGTCAATCAGTACAGATTCACTCAAAAGGAGAGCGCTCTGAATGCCACTGACTCCTCATATTAGCTTTTAGTGAGCCTCACCAACTTTCAATCGTGTTTAGTGCTATTGAACTTGTCCCCCCCATGCTTAGAGCTTTAAGAAAGCCATCCTAGCACATGTCCCCCAGCCAACCAAACAAAACAGTCGCCTAACAAACCTAAAAGCCTACTTTTGGGAGATTATTCCTGCCAAATCCAGAAAGCTCCCCCATTCCACTGACTAAGTTATGTCATATCTAGCTACTGTTACTCTGCTACTCTAAAAACCTAATCAAAGCACCTTTGATCAACTCCACCAATTGGCCATAGTTGCACTAAAGGTTTTTCTTTCGAGCCATCCTCGACTCGAGCCATCCTTGTTCTGTCTCACTGTTAAAATTTTCTCCGGTTCCATCCCCTTCAAATCACCCACCTACATGAAGGCATATTAATCATATGTAAGCAAAGGGTTCCACACTCTTCCACCAAAAATATTGGAACAAAACTTATAGGCCACTGAACCACTTTTGTTTCTTTGTCATAGTTCAAATTAACAAAATGTAACTTATGTTTCTCACATATGCTGTGGCTTTGCTCACCTAAAATTATCTCGATAAGAAAAAATGTCACTTCATACTCTCTATCCAAGTCATTTAAACTAAAGATTGAAATCTAAATTCTCCACATCAAATTCCTTTATCCAAAAAACCATTGGTCAAATTTCCATCTTTATCCCAATTGGCAAACATTGTTTAAAAAATAACATTCAAAAGCATAGTTTTCTCACCTACCAAACAAAACAAAAGGAACAAACAGATTTAAAGCCATTCACAACTGAAAGCAACAAGTACCTAAATTTCCATCTAAAATCGAATACTTCTTCATGCTTAATTAAACCAAGCACTTACACTTTGCACAAAGTAATTGTCAATGAGCCAAAAAAAATATTAAATAAAAAATAAAAACACAAATTTTCTTCATTTCCCCAGAGAAATTGGAGGGAAAGCGAAGTCATCAGTCGAGAAAACCTGTTCGGCGCCACACTGCATTGCGAACCCGCCGGAGATCCCTTCCTTTGAGGGTCCTCCCGGCGCCTTCGAGCACCGAACAGGCCAGCATCGGCGACTGAGCTCTCGCCACAATCTCGTGCGGCGGCAATATCTCGCCGTCCACGCCGTCATCGTCGTCGTTCACGTCGTCGAATTCGTGCGGACTCAGCGTCGCCCGAGACATGACCGGCACGTTCACCGGCGCCGACTGGTACTTGACCGAAGAAGGCAGCGGCATTCGGTCGACCGGCGGTTTAGGAATCGCCGGAATCATGCGGGAGGAAGAGGACGACGAAGAGGAAGAAGACGACACGGAAGCCTTGTGGTAAAAGTGCGAAACGTATCGGAGGCTCGGCGAAGACGTTTCGTTCTCGGGAAGCGCGGCGAGGATGCCGAAACCGTTGGCCTCCGGCTGAGCGAAGCTCTTCTGGTAGTTGAGCTGGTGGTTGTTGCTGTTGTGGTGGTGGTGGTGGTGGTGGTGGTGGCGAGGTGTGGAAGGAGAGGTCGAGTGGTGTTGGTTGTGGTTGTGGTTCTGGTTCTGGTTTTCGTCCGATTCGGAATAGCTTCCGGTCCAGAACACATCGTCTTCGTTGAGCTCCACGGCGGCGTTATATGTGGTCGCGGTGTTCGTCGTGGAGGAGCTAGGGTTTTCGTGAGGCGCGTGGAGAAACGCGCCGAGAAAGCGTTCGCTGGATGTGGATTTACGCGGT
Source organism: Quercus glauca (assembly GCA_023736055.1). Classification (NCBI taxonomy): domain Eukaryota; kingdom Viridiplantae; phylum Streptophyta; class Magnoliopsida; order Fagales; family Fagaceae; genus Quercus; species Quercus glauca. The sequence continues at coordinate 49,479,240 of CM043315.1, read as the reverse complement.
CGAAACCGGGTCGTGCCGTTGAGCTCCATGTGGGTCGGCCGGTCGGGTCGTACAGAAAATGGTAGCTTCTTTTTTTTGTTTTGCGCAGAATTTGTAGCTTTGAGATAGCGGTGGAGAGCGAGTGTTGGAAACATATAAATAATCAGCTGACTGGGTAAATATATCCTACATTTCATGTACGATATGTGCAGAGATTTCTAACCGTTGATCTGCGTAAGTACGGTGGTGATTTTGTTTAGCTAAGATATGATATAGAGTGCGTGAGTGACGTGGCGGAAACTGTAGGGTCTGATACGTGGAAATGGGTAAGCAATGACATAAACGTGGGACAACAGTGAAGCCTGAGAAAGTCGGTTACTTTTTTTGAGGGGAAGTGGGACCCATGCAAGGATCTTTGATTTTATTGATGCTCTCTGGCTGGTTGGCAATTTTGGCATTGTATGATAAAACAATGGAAAAATTTTATTTATGCTAAATTATTTATGGGACAAAGTTTAGTTATAAAATCAATTGTAGTCTTAGGTTACAAACTCACTTAATATTTTTGTATTGGAGGTGAATTTTGATAAATCTACTATTGGATTACATCTTCTTCTTATATCCTTCATATTTGTAAAATTTTAAGAAAATTAAAGATTAATAGCTATGTCATCAATAAATTTTTAAATTACAAGTTTTTGTAATTTAAAATTATGCGTAAAGTATAAGATTATAGATTATATAGTAAATGATATCCGATTGACACAAAAATTGGCATGTGCATTAAGAACGTAAAGAACATGTAATTCAACAGTTAGATTTTCAAAATATGCAGTAATATTTATTTTATTAAGTGAGTTTGTAGCTTAAGGTTATAACCAATTTTGTAGCTAAACTTTGTTCTTATTTATAAGCAACAAAATTGGAATCTCTAGGAACAAATAAGAAATATTTAAAAAAAAATTTATATATTAGTATTTTTTTTTTTAAGCATCTCCCACATACTTTGATGGGAAAATTTTATATTTGCTCCCTCAATCATGGAATTAATGTGACAGCCATATTTAGGAAACTAAATGGACAACAAGTTGAGAGTGACCAAACAATTATGAGAAGAGATGATTGAACAAAAATTATAAGGTAGTGACTCCACATGTTGCTTACAAAAATAGGACTATATAATAATATAATACATCTTTTATGTGGAACTTCTTAATCACAATGGGATGGAGTGGGGTCGGATTAGGGGTGTCTCATTTCTTTTTGGGGCTATGAAAAAATTGAATGAGACAAAAGCGGGACAAGTCCAAGATGAGGAAGGTTAAAGGTGATTTTGGTACGATGAAGAAGAAAAAGGAGAAATAGTCATGAGAGTAAAAACAAGGAAAAATAAACAAAATGTTTAGAGATAGTAAAAAAAGTATCCTTCAATTAAAGCATATTCTTACTTTTTCAAATTCATAGCCCTTTGGTTTCTAAATTATTGTGGAGATTTTTTTTTTTTTTTTTTTTTTTGGATAGTTGGTACAATTATATGTATGATTCTTTCAAACAAATTGATTATTTGTCACACCCTTTCATGATCATGTAATTTATTGTCATGAAATTTGCGTGTATACTCTCCATTCAAAGAATGTTTCGGGCTATCTTCCAAATTAGAGGTTCAAGCCCTTTATTGACTTTTTAACTTTTGAAGATGTTTCCAATTAACATAGACTAATTTTCCAATTACAGCAAACATTGAGATGTTATCTTCTTTAAAATAAAAAATAAAAAATCAATTGGAAAATCACAGCCATTAGTTTTTACATATCTAGTCAACATTTGGTTAGTTTTTAACTGCTTTGATAGCTAGCCTAATGGCCTACTTCAAAACGTCCGGAGGAACAAATCATTAGGTAGAGTTGTTGTCCTCCAAGGATTAGGATGTCTTTCTAAATCTGGAAATTCTGCCAGTGCCATTTCTTTCCGTTGGAATAGCTTCTTTCAATTCCTTGTTTGGTAGGAGAAGAATCACTCTCTCAAAACTTGCCTTCTTTGTAACTTACAACTTCCTCACACGTGGTTTGACTGAAATTTAAGTTATCTACATGTAATTTAAAATTTGACACTTTACCCACCTCAGGTTTGACCAAAATTTAAGTTACCTATCTGTGATTTGAAATTTCATGATACAAGTGTTCCGATAGATAGTTTTATTTTATCTTATTTGATCCTTTTTTTAATGTTTTTTTTGTGTTATTGAAGGAGAGAGACATAAAAGTGGAGCAAAATTACATATTTAACTCTGTTTTTAATAGAGATGGGTTATAGAAATCTAACTGAGCTAACCTTAGGTGGGTAAAATGTCAAATTTCAAACCAAAGGTAAGCAATTTAAATTTCGGCCAAACCACATGTGGATAAATTGTAATTTGCCCATATATATATATCTATATATATAAAAGAAAAGACAAAAACAAAAGAACTCTTTTATATATGTATATGACTAACTTTGCATTGAGTTACCCTCCAGTAATCGAGACCGAAAAATTGGATGGTCTTCTCAAGGAGACATAAGAAGGTTAATTTTGAGTATAAAGTTTATTATAGTCTAGTCAAACAATTGAATAACTTTGCCCATATCCCCTTGGTTTGTATTTTGGAAATAAAACTAGCTATCTAACGAAATTTTGCTAGATTATAACTAGAGTTGTCCATCAAAGACTTGGACCTAAGAAATCCATCTAAACTGGAGCCACCTAAATCGAAACTCGCTCAATTAAAGCAGTGTGGCAGGGGTAGTAGGTCAAGTAATTGTTTTTATTGTATGAGACCCAGTTGGACAGATTAGATAAAAACCTTGTCGTTCTCCTCCTCCTACCCTCATCGTGAGCCATATTCTTTGCATTATGCCATTGAATTTTGCAAATCTGAGGAGATCCTTGCTAGATCTAGAATAGATTTATCATATCCACCAAATATGGTGGAGATCTCCATCAAAACTGGTGAGATCTCGATTATATCTCGTGAGTTTCCATCGTGTCATGAGGCGTTGACAACCCATCGTATTTGATAAGATTTTGATTGATCCAATTGTATGATTTACAAGGTTTTGGCAATTAGTTTTGATGGAATCAGCTATCGGCGGCGATAGGTCTAGAAGTTCAAAACCTGAAGTTATTAGGTCGAGTGGTGGGTTCACCCCAAACCCAAGCTGACTTGACCCATTAACACCCCTAATTATAACCAATGGGCACATGACAACATTTTTTGTAGAATTTGAGCCAACATGTTATTCCATTTCTTAATTGGAAAGCAAAAATTTTGAATTTATTTTTTTGAATGGAAAAAAAAACACATACGCACACATATGAACAACTTTACCTAAAAAAAAAAAGGAAAAAAACAAAACAAACACTCACAAAGTTCTTTTTGATGACCTATTTGCAATCCCAAATGCCTTTCCACACCAGTGACTAACTTTAGCATTAGGGAATTTTAAAAATCTTCTTCCTTTCAAGTATTTTATTTTCAATAAAAGCACCCATTCTCTATTGAGGTCCTTCATTCCCCAACAAAAGGCTATGCCAATAAGACTCAAATGAAATTATAATAAGTCCTTCAAATTTCAAGGTCTTCTAGCATTTTAAGTTTACAAATAACCCTTCATATTATCATTGTTGAGGTACAAATTTTCGGGCCTTATTTCATTAGCCCACTCACAAAAACACCCACACAAGCCCATAAATTATTTTAAGCCCACATAAATATTGCCCACATATTACTCAAATATTTTCCATGATATTGGGCTTCCACGAATATTTCCTATATAAAGCCCCATGAATTACCTTGGGCCCTCTCACAAATATTACCCATTATGCCCCACGTATTATCCAACTTAAATTATCCACAAATAATACTCGTCATATTACTACCAAAATTGGGTCACAAAATTACACTATCTCCACACATAGCCCAACATCATTTAGTTTGTGAGCAAAACCCAAAGAAAGCCCAAACTTCCTAAAGCCCACTACGATGTGGCAAATTCAAAGCTCACTACGAGGTAGCAAATTCGAAGTCCACTACGAGGTGGCAAATTCAAAGTCCACTACGACATGGCAAACTCAAAACCCATTACAATGTGGCAACTTCAAAATCCGATACGAAGCGGCATCTTTACAAAGCCCGCTACAATGTGGCATCTCTAGAGCCCTCTACGATGTGGCATCTCTAAAGCCCTCTACGATGTGGCACTTCTACTAAGTCCATTGCTACACGGCACTTCTACTAAATACAATGTGGTACTTCTACTAAGTCCGTTGCTACACGGCAATATTTTACAAAATCTTAAATCATTTTTACAAAACCCAAATAATAATTTGACACTATTTTACAAAGTCCAAAATGCTATTTTGGCAAAAACAATTACTTTATGCTCAAAGCCCAAATACTAATTTGGCACTATTTTCACAAAGTCCAAATATTTATTTAGCACTATTTTACAAAGTCCAAATGTTTATTTGGCACTATTTTACAAAGGCCAAATATTCATTTGGCGCTATTTTACAAAGCCCAAATATTCATATGGCGCTATCTTACAAAGCCCAAACATTAATATTTGGCACTATTATTAATTTTACACTTGTTTTATAAAGCCCAAATGTTATTTTGGAAACTATTTCATAAAGCCTAAATGTTATTTTAGCAACTATTTCATAAAGCCCAAATGTTATTTTGGCAACTATTTCGTAAAGCCCAAATGCTATCTTGGCACAAATTTACAAAATCAAATATTATTTTGACACTTATTTTACATATGCTAAAGTCCCTCACTCATGGGAAATATAATTACTTATCTCTCAAAAAATATTTCTTTCACAAAACTCATGGGAGCTATGCTTATTTTTCCATAATTAACAAGCTACAAAAGCCCATGTATATCACCCATGGTAAAACTACTCATTTTGTAAAGATAACCAAGCCCAAGGAAGTATCTGTAAAGCCCAGCTAGGTCAGGCCAGCCCACACACAAATCCCAGCAGTTGGAAAACACATGAACTGGTCAGCCAAATTTCAGCAACAACTGAACAGCTGGAGCTCATTCCCATCAGGTCCCAACTTGTCCAATCAGACCAAAAAATGGACATGTGTCCACCAGGGGTTGAACCCTTCCTTCACAAGCTGAAATCACATCATTTCTCATGTGACAAAAAGCTGAAACTGATGTGACAGAAAGCTGAGAAGTTTCAGCCAGCTGTCCTTTCTTTCTTCTCCAACCCAGCCGGTCAAACATCAAGAGCAGCCATGACTAGCCCACTAAAGCTCCTGAAACAAGATGAAAACAATTTATTTTCATACTAAAAATGTGTATTCTCTGATTCATGAACCAAGCACATGAACCCCAAATGGGGAAATTTAGAGAAATATGGTTTAGAGGGCACCAAGGGGATTCCAGCAGAGTTCCCAGCAAGGGTTCCAAGGTTGACACCTGGCTTGGGGTGGTCCAATCCGCCTTAGGGAACTCTGATTCTAGTAACAACATATCCAATATCATTAGCCTAAAGTATGCTCTAATCCAATCAGCAAAGGTTAATCAGCATTCAATGCTAAGCCTGAATCTTAGCTGCTATTACCCAAAACAGCAAGGACTTTTTAAAGGTTAAGCTTACTACTCTTAGCTAAAAATCCTAAGAACGATTCTCTAAGGACTTTCTGAAGATTAAGAAAGATTTAGCAAATATTATTTTGCTAGTCACCCCCTAAAAACCCAGGTATAAATGGAACTCTCCATTAATACTTCACCAATTCACTCAGACATCAAGATACACTTAGACATACACCAGAAAAGATTCTTCCTTAACCTCTTTGTTTTAGCTTTCTCCAAGTTTTGGAAAAAGTCATCGAGTTCTTAGTTTTAAGCTTAGAAACTAAGTTCCCCCAGCTCCTAACTCACAGACACTCCTTATAGCTCTACTCATAAACACTTACTTACCCCAGCAAAAAGCTCCAGCAGCTTTGCTATATACTCTCACTCATTACTACATACTCTCACTCATTACTCAAACTACTCACAAACAGCTATCTCTACTCATTACTCACTATATATTCACGAGCATATCTTGGCACCATAATAATCTTGCTACGCTAGCTGGGATCTCTCTTTCTCCCTTTATCTCATACTAAGTTTTCTCCATTATTTGTTATTATGGAACCCAGGATATTTACTTATTTATTTACTATTAATGATTATGATGTAACTGTTACTATATAATTTTTCCCTCATATTGTTGTATTAGAAGACTCTTTTCTAGAGCTAACGGATGATGAGTTTGAAAATATAGACATTTTCCTTAATTTGTGAAATACCTAACTGCTGAGAGTTTATTCTGTTTTGTATTATTTTACTGCTGGGCTACTTTCTACATTAATATTTTTCTGCTGGGTCGTTTTCTGTAGAAACATTTTACCGCTAGGCTATTTTCTGTGGAAACGTTTTACCGCTAGGCTATTTCATATAGAATGTTTTTTAACCGTATTGACGTGTCTACTGTAGGGATTGTTCATGGGACACTCTTGTCAGTTCCAATCTAAGCCCAAGGCATAAAATATAGTGGATTTCTTGAATTTTCACCGATAGCCTTTAGGCCATGCATCGAGCCTATCATCGAGTTTCGGTTTAAACCCCCAACGTAATATAAATCTCATTTGTCGTAAGGAAAACTTTTTCGCCCCCGACAATCATTAACTCCTTCAATCCCTAAGAAAAAAAAAAAATCACTAAGCATTAACGAGCATTGAACTTTTTTCAATGTTTCCACTCAATAACTTTTATTTAGATATTTTTTATATTACTCGTTAGATTTCATTGTCTTCTTATACCTTTTAACCTTGCAAAATGTTAACATAATCGAAAGATCAAAGCTATCTAATTTGTAAAAAGTTTAAATTTCAAGATTTGTAAAGACACTAAAAATGAGCATCGTGCTATATAGATAGAGCTTTAGCAAAGCGAGGTAGGTAGCTTTCACTTGGCATTACCTAAATGAAATATCCAATTCACAGAATGACTCCATAGATTGGCTCCCTTTAAGTCCTTTAGCGCCCCAAGATAGGAGTGGGGACGGCCCTACACGCTCTTGTTAGGTACATGTTCGATCCTTTTTTTTTTTTTTTGATGGGAAATGCTTAAACTTCATTCAGAAACTTGAACAACAAATAAATCATGTGCACACGCATGTGCCACTTGACTGGGACAGTCCTCCAGCCAAACCACCACATTCTCAACATATTGGGCATGCTGAGCTAACAAGTGGGCAGGGGCATTCCCCTGCCTTTTAATATGTAAAAAGTCAAAAGTTCTAAAACATTGGGCCTTCTGGAGCACGCCGTGGATGATGTTCTGCACAGAAGCAGCAGCTTCACCAATACCTTGGACGGCATTGATAATAAGCTGTGAATCACCTTCAAAAATGACGTCCCTGAGCCCCACCTCCTCAGCCAATTTCACCCCAAACTCCAGTGCCTTCGCCTCCGTTTCTAGTGCTCCAAGGGGTAAGTCCAACTTTCTAGACATGGCAGCGATCACATTACCCTCTCCGTCGCGCACCATGACCCCCACGCCGGACTGTTTTGTTTTTGGGAACAGAGCCCCATCAACATTGACCTTGAAGGAGCCCGGCGGTGGTGGCTTCCAAGCAACGGAAGAAAGGTCTTCAAATCCCTGCTTGCACGGCCTCTCATTAGCTAACTGAAAATCCTCCAGCAGTTTCAGCGTGCACCTCACAATCACCGGGCCAGGACGCCTCTTCCCTCCGTGCCGGACCTCATTCCTGCTCTTCCAGATGCCCCAACATATCGACACCCACCTCTCCAACTGACCCGGCTGGGTTTCCCAACTAGCACGGAGTCTACAAAACGTGTCCATAAAACTCCAAGACTCAAGAACCATGCAAGGCAGAGAGAGTTTGCATGCACTCCAAACCTCTGTTCCATGCCTACAAAAACAGAGCATGTGCATGGTTGATTCTATCTCCCTCCCACATCCCTCACATATATTGGTGTCTGTGATCTTTCTACGGAAAAGAGCATCTTTGGTGGGCAGAATACCGTTGCAAGCCTTCCAAGCAAAGTGCTTGATTTTGTTTGGCATATTCATACTCCACACCCCCTTCCAAATTCCTTGCATTTTTGACGGGTCCGAGCAACCTATATTACTGCCCTCAGTCTCAACGTCCCGAGCCAACTTATATGCGCTCTTAACTGTAAAATTTCCTTTCTTATCTTCAGCCCATACCATTCTGTCCTTTGCAACCAATTCACTAATGGGGATACTGAGGATTGCCTCTGCATCCTGGGGTAAGAAAAGACCTCTTACCAGTTCACTATCCCACTCCGAACCTTCCTCTAGTAGCAAGTCCCTAACCATTTTACATTGATTTCCAGGGTTCTCCGTAGTGACCACTCTGTACGTGTTCCTGGTAAGGAGCCACTGGTCCTTCCATATCCTTATGCTTCGCCCGTCACCTACCTGCCATCTCAACCCCCGTTTGACCAAGTGTTGTGCAGCCATTATGCTCCTCCAGGCAAAAGACGCTTTCTTCCCTATCTCCGCACCCACAAAGTCACCATTAGGGAAATATTTGGCCTTAAAAACCCGCGAAAAAAGAGAAGAGGAATTAGTTTGGAGACGCCATCCTTGTTTAGCTAATAGGGCCAGATTAAAGGACTTCAAGTCTCTAAAGCCCAACCCCCCTTTTTCTTTCGGCAGGCACATTCGTTCCCAACTCATCCAAGCCATCTTCTTCTCGTTTTGCACCTGTCCCCACCAAAATTGTCTCACCATTCCTGTCATCTCCTCACAGAGTCCGTTAGGGAGCTTGAAGCAGCTCATGGTATATGAAGGAACTGCTTGAGCGACTGCCTTAATCAAAACTTCCTTTCCCGCATTTGACAAAAGCTTTTCCTTCCAACCCGCAAGTTTGGAAGCAAGTTTATGTTTCAACTGAGCAAATGTGTTCTTCTTTGACCTACCAATCAGTGAGGGTAGTCCAAGATAGGATTCATGAGGTTTGATAACTTGGGCACCAAACCTGGACTTTATGGCATCCTGTGTGCGAGTGGGAGTATTTCGGCTAAAGAAGAGAGCCGTCTTATTTCTATTCAGCTGTTGACCCGAGGAGGACTCATAAACTTGCAAAATTCTCTGAACTTCAGCGCCTTCCTTCTCCGTCGCCTTACAAAAAATCAAGCTATCATCTGCAAAAAATAAGTGAGAAATTCGTGGTCCCCAAGCCGAGGCAGCCACACCTTTCAATTCATTTCTCTCAGATGCCCTGTGTAAAAGAGCCGACAAGCCCTCCGCACAAAGAATGAAGAGATATGGAGAGAGAGGGTCCCCTTGTCTAAGGCCACGGGTTGGTGTGATCATCCCACATGGTTGGCCATTAAGTCTAATAGCGTATGTAATAGAAGACACACAAGCCATTACTATACGAATCCACCTCTCATGAAACCCCAGCCTCTCCATAATTTTTTGCAAACACCCCCATTCCACCCTGTCATAAGCCTTGCTCATGTCCAGCTTTAGGGCCATTTCACCGTACATACCCTTCCTCTTCTTATTAATATGATTCATTAATTCATGGGCCACTAGCACATTATCTGTGATGAGCCGCTTTGACACAAAAGCGCTCTGGTTTTCACATACTATATCCTTTAACACAACCTTCATTCGGTTGGCCACTACCTTAGATGCAATCTTATAAGCCACATTACATAAACTAATAGGCCTATAATCAGTAACTCTGGAGGGATTTTTTGTCTTAGGAATAAGCATAATGTGAGTTTCATGAAACTTTGGGGGCGCAACACCATGATTAAGGAAATTAACTACTGTTTGTATGACAACAGAATTTACAGTAGGCCAATAGTGTTGAAAAAATAAAGGAGGCATACCATCAGGACCTGGAGCCTTCAGCGGGTGCATCTGCTTAAGGGCTTTCTCAACCTCAGCCGCCCGAAAATCCTGCACAAGAACCTCATTCATTCTAGAAGTAACCTTAGGGTGAATAGCTTCCACTAGTTCTTCACTAATCGTGGGACAAGAGGAAGTAAACAGTTCTTGGAAATACTCTACCAACATATGACCCATCACCTCTTCTTCCTCCTGCCAAATACCACCAGAATCCAGAAGCCGAGTAATGGTGTTCCGTTGATACCTTTTAGAGGCTTTCTCATGAAAGAAGGAAGTGTTGCGATCCCCCGACTGTAACCAGCAATTCCTAGACCGCTGCTTCCACATCACTTCCTCCGCAGAGAGCATTCTGTTAAGCTCTATTTTTGTCGCATGAATTTCTTCCATGTTGTCCCCACCCCTTGGTAAACCTTCAAGCCATTGAAGCTTCTTGTTAAGAGAGGCTATTTTTCGGCCTACATGTCCAAAGGTAGTACTATTCCAGCTTTGTAAAGAGGAGCGACACTCAGTCATACACTGTCCAAATTGGTTTTGGCTTCCCATATTCTGCCCTCTCTCCCAAGCCTCCTTAACTACCCCATCACATTCTTCCTCCTTAATCCACATGGCCTCAAACCTAAACAACCGCTTCCTTCTTTTATTCCTACTCGTTGGAGGGAGATCTTTAAGTATCAGCATATTGTGGTCTGAGGAACAAGTGGCCACATTATAAAGCCTTACCCGAGGGAACAAAGAGGACCAATTTGTTGAGACCAAAGCCCGGTCTAACCTCTCACGGATCCACCCACGTGCTCCCAACCGCCTACTCCATGTGAATTCTGGTCCCAAACAGCCCATATCTCTAAGGTTGCTTTTGTTGATAGCCGAAGAGAAAGCTCTCATCTGCCAATCCGGTCTCTCCCCTCCTCCTTCTTTTTCTCCCCTGTGGCATATTTCATTGAAATCTCCCATGCAGACCCAGGGAAGCATACTTCTCGTACTCAAATTCACTAGCAACGCCCAAGACTCATCTCTTTTGCTAGTCTCAGGGTGGCCATAAAACCCCGTAAAGCGCCATATCTTATTCCCTCCATCCTCCGTAATAATAGCATCTATGTGCCTGGGAGAAAAAGTTTGCACATCCATTGCCATCGAATCTTTCCATAAGAGGGCCAAACCCCCACTCCGACGAACACTAGGAACAATCATGCCTTGTCTTCTCTCCAATTTGCGCTTAATACTCACCATTTCCTCTACATTAAATTTGGTTTCCATGAGGAAAACCAAAGTGGGATCTTCCTCCAAAACTGCTTTTTGGAGAGTGCCAACTGTCCGAGGGTTCCCAAGCCCTCGACAGTTCCAAACTAAGGCACTCATTGTTCCCGGCGGGGCTGCACCGTAGCCGTCGCCGATCCCATTTGTGTGGCCAACAACTTACCGAAGGCAGCCACTTCCGCTTCAAGTTTGGGTCTCTTCCCAACCTCCGCAATCTCCATAATTTCTTCCAATGAAACTCGTGACTTTCTTTTTGGGCCCGCATTTTCCTCCTCCACCTCCATACAGGTTATCTCCTTCATGGCATTCACTTTCTGTAACACGGACGTACCCACTCCCACAATTTCTTTCCCACTTCTAACTGCATGTGCATGGGTCTTTTTCCTTCTTGGGCTCTTATTTATTTTTTTAGTAATTCCGGTTTCAGCTATACCTGGTAACTTAGGCCCAACGTGGGCGGCATTTTGCATCAGCCCTTGAGCACGTGGGTTGTTGGGCTCCGCATGTCCATAGTTGGCTTCAGTTCGGCCCAAGGCACCATTTGGCCCAAAACAAGTTGGCCCACTCCCAAGGCCTAGCATAAAGTCTTCACCTTCCTTTCCTTCATTTTTGTTCTCTGACACCTTCACCTCGGGTACGATATCCCTTTCCTGGAGAAGCTTCTCCACGTTACATCCCAAATCAGCTTTACCACCTCTTCCTTCCTTCTGTTTTGCTGACTCTTTTACCTCGGATTCCAGAGCCCGTGTCTTGTAAACCTTTTCCATGTTACAACCCATATCAGCTTTACCTGCAATTTCTGCATCAAGCTCTTTCAGCTGCTCCTCGAAGTCCGAGTATCGCTTTTCACCAGTCAGCTTTTCCGTGATTCCCTCACCTTCCATTTTCCCACTTTCCACGTCATCTCTTTCACGGTCAACCCCTGCTTCTTCATGGTGCTTGTGGTGCTCGTCGGAACCAACCGATGGCTGTCTCGGTTGCAGGTCTCGTTCCATCTGCCTCGACCCCAGCTGCCATGGGCCATCGCTTTCTCCGTTTCGCTGCCCAAACACCACATGCGCTTTCTGTAGCCGGTCATGGATTGCGCGCAGCCAAGGGCCATATTGCTTGTCCTCGGCGTTGATCGACCCTGCACTGCGAAGCCAGACTAAGCACTCCTTCTCATCATGATCCAACCTTCCACACAGGTAGCAAAAAACAGGTAGTCGTTCGTACTTAAACTCAACCCACCGAGAATTCGAGGCGCCCAAGCGCACTATCCTTCCCCTGCTTAACGGTTGTGAGATATCTAAAGTTACTCTAATCCTCAGATAACAGCCCATGCTAAATCCATTATCCCTTACGTCCACCTTTTCGACTTTGCCCAAGCTTCCTCCAATACGTACTCCCGCCTCTCTTGTCTGGCTCAATGTTGGTAAGCCATGGATTTGAACCCAGAAAGCAGCTTCACGGAAGGTTAGAGTAGTTATTGACTCCCCCACCTCCAACTTATGCAGCAAGAGGATGTACTTGTCGAAGGACCACGGTCCTTGCAGAAACACCCTGTCCAAATCTTCCTTCTCCTTAAACAATAGTAACACTCTATTTTCTCCCATGTCATTAACCTCAAAGTCTCTCGTAGTTCTCCAAACTTGTCTTAGAGCTCTCCCTATAGCTTCTAGGTTCACTCTCCGTTTGGTGCAGAACTTCCCAGCCAACACCAAGCCTTGTTCTATCCCAGGTAAGGCTAAATCAACTTCGCTTCCTTCCTTTTCCGAAAGTTTAAAGTTCGCCCACTTGTTTGTGATTGCTTCCATTCTTGCGTAAACACAAAGTTCCACCGCCGGAACGGAGAAAGAGTTGCCAGGAGGCAAAGGAGTTTCACCTCTAGACTTCACTGAAGTCTAGAGAGAAAAATCAACTGCCACCTAATCTTTACTTTGTTCGATCCTTCTACAAAAACTCCCAGGTAAGTAAAACAATTAAATTATTCACGAACAATAAGTTTATCAATAAAAAATTAAAATAACATACGATTAATACAAAAATTAAAATATTACATAACTATTAAGGTACATATATAACATGCAATCTAATTGTGGATTTTGTTTAAACATTAACCAAATAAAAATTATGATGTAACATTAAGGAAGAATTATACTGTATCATATAAAACACAATTCATATAATATATTATATGAATTAAGACATTGACTTATTTAACATGTAATTTTATTGTGAATGTTTTGATGGCATATGACTAGTTATTATATAACATTACAACTCAAATATAGTGTAGCAAAAGTCCCACAATTTCATTTAGAAGGATTTTTTTTTTTTTTTTAATTTAGATAAAATTTAGTTACAATTTATATGAATTTAATTACTTTCCCTTAATTGTGAAATTTAAAATTTTAAGATTTGATTAGAAACCACTATAAACCATAAAAGGAATTATATAATTTACCAAAATTTTAATAAAAGGTAGCCATTTGACGTAAATAGGGTTTAACAATTTGCTATAATGAAAAGATGATCATTTGACACAACCGCAATATTTAGTACTCAAATTTTTATTATATAACATTTGAAGTACATTATATGATTAAATGGATTTTAAATTAATTTAAAAAAAAATCAAGTTTCAAGTTTCAAGTTCTAATATTTTTTTTTTTAGGAAAAAGAAAAAGAAAAAGAAAATGTATAATGAGGGTCCAAGGCCTAAAATGAAAAAACTACACAAGTCAAGGCGCTATTTAACAATACAAGTAAAACGCAGGGACCTACGCATCAATTCACAAAAACAGTTCCCGAACCCTTAAAACCCTAATCCCCACCTTCTCTCACATATATAAACCCAATATCGCGACCTGTGTCTTTCTTCTCCATTTCGTCTCGAAGCCAAAGCCGCACTCCTCAGCCCATCAACCACTCTCTGCGCACTCTTTCATCTGCACGAAGCAGCCATGGTAAGCAAATCCAATCCCATCCCTAATTTTTTCTGCAAAATCGAAACCCTTATGTATAATAATGCTTTTTTGTTGTTGCAATGCTTAGCCAATGTTGTATACTTGATGAAATTTTTGGTTATACTCGCTAAAGTGGTAGAGCTATATTGGGTTCTTACAAGTAGACGTTTTTATTGCGTAAAGGTTAATGGGTTTGTACATTTTCTGATAATTGGTGGTTTATACACAATTGCCAAGGTCTTTCAATGTTTTATCGGAAATACTGTTTGTCTTTAGTTTTAAATTTTTGGGAATAGCTATTGAGAGAAAAGATGCATCTGGGTGTGCTGAGTTTATAACTCACACAAGTATGATTCAATGCCATCTCTGTCTCTAGATATCGGGAGTAGTTTGGATGGACAACTCTTATCCGTCCGAACTTTCTGTGTCATTTTATGTGTGAAGCACTGCTAAATTTGACATGGTGGTATAGTTGGACCAACAATTGAAGTAAGTGGACTGTGCTTTTTTAAATGTTACTTTAAAAGATTTCATTTTTCGTAAGTGTTCTAGTAGTTCTGGTCTATGCTTATCAAAGCCGTGCGTTTTTTCTCCTGTTCTGCATTATCACTACTGCCTATGCACGTACACTCTTTTGTTCTGGTTTGAGTTACCCTTCCCCTTCTCCTAGTGACCACTCCAAAACGAAAAAATCTGACACTTATTAGTATCTGAAATCTTGCTTTTTGAGAGATAATATACTAATTTTCAAATTTTCCTTATATTTTGATGGGGTTTCATAGTCGAGGCGAAAGCAAAGGGAGCCAAAGGAAGAAAATGTGACCCTTGGGCCTGCAACACGTGAAGGAGAACAAGTTTTTGGAGTTGCTCACATTTTTGCATCCTTTAATGATACATTCATTGTAAGTATTGTTATTCATTTTTGTGAAGAAGATATGCGTCTAATTACAGTGTTCAGAACCTGATTATAAATGTTTTTATTTTGCTTGAAATATACAGCATGTAACTGATCTGTCTGGCAGAGAGACACTTGTTCGCATCACTGGTATGGCTGATCTTACTTGTGATTCTTTAGTTGGATGCCCAATTTGTTGTTAATTGTGTTTTTAGTCATAAGTGCTGGACAATTTTGATGATACTTACAATTTGAATCATCACTTTTAATCAAAGAAAACTTATTAAGGGTTCACTTTGGGGTGTCAGTCTAGGTCTAGGTTATGGGTGGTTTGTAAGCATTGGTTTTTGGGTATCTAGTTAACTTTTTTCATTGTGGATAGGTTTTCTTCTTGTTCTCTCTCTCTGGTGCGTGTGTGGCTATCTTAATTTTTGGAATTGAATACTCTCCATTTCATGGAAGTTGGGTTTGTTTTGTCTTTCATGCGTTTTTTAATAACAGGGTTGTTTTTTTGTTTTTGTTATATATATTTTTTCATTTTCACATGAATGCTCACGTGCATGGCTTGGTTGTGGTTTTTTTTTATGTGTTTGGGCATTCTTTTGATCTTCTCACATCAGTAAGGGTATCTATGATTGCACCTAGAATAATTGACATGTAGCATGTGAGTTTTTTGTCTCATTTGAAATCTTAGCAAAAAAATTGAATTTCTTTATGTTTGCATTTATTTGTGTGTAGTATAATTTCCTTGTGTCCATCTGAATAAATTTCACTCTTGGTGCCTCATGAAAGGTGAAATTTAATTTTTCTTTAAAATGTAGGTGGTATGAAGGTAAAGGCCGATAGGGATGAGTCTTCACCATATGCGGCTATGCTTGCAGCACAGGATGTATCGCAGAGATGCAAGGTTTTGTTTCTGTTCCTTTTATTTTACTACTTCATACTAAATAAATTTTATTTTGAATTGAGCCTTGCCAAATAGGTTTCTGGATTTTGTTACCAAATAATAAATTTCCCAATGGTTTTTGTTACATTGAACAATTGTTGTTCAATCCTAAACAGGAACTTGGCATCACTGCTCTTCATATCAAGCTCCGTGCTACTGGAGGAAATAAAACCAAGACACCTGGTCCTGGTGCTCAGTCTGCACTTCGGGCCCTTGCTCGTTCTGGAATGAAGATTGGTCGCATAGGTAAGTTTCTTAATATTCGAAATTCATCAAGTGTAAGCATTGCCATTTGCCGTTCTTATTTATGTTTCGTTGTATGCCATAAATACCTGCTGGGAGATGTGGACATCTTGAAAGTTTCTGGTATAAGGATTTTGCTAAAATTATTGCAATGTAGGATAAATTTTTTAGATTAATTCCAATTTTGGCTTGTTTTACCCAATTCCTGTATTGGTTTTACCAGTTCTGTTTTTGTATGGATGGGCATCTGCCTTACTTCAGCTTTTAGAGAAATTCTTGGATTGGGCTATAAATATCCATCCCAGGAAAACATAATTTTTTAAAACTCTAGAACCATGCAACTCTTTGGAATCATAATGTGGCCTTGAATCTTACTTGGTGTTTTATGTTCACAGAGGATGTGACTCCAATCCCTAGTGACAGCACTCGAAGGAAGGGTGGTAGAAGAGGTAGAAGACTGTAGGCTGGCTTCTTGCGTCAACCATCTCATTATTCAACTTTGGTGCTGGTTATGAAGTTGCTTGGCTACATCTTGGAAGGGTATTAGTTGAAATATTTTTGTAGTTTTTGAAAATGGTTGACTTTTGCTTTATATCAAGCTTATTAATGTAGAATCGGAAGGGTGTGAGATTATCTATGAAATTTGTGTTCACATAAATGAATTTTTTGACGCGATGTTTCCAATTAGTTTAAGTTTCTTTATTGCTTAGTCTATGCTCCATTATTGTGCATTCATCATGACATGCAATGCTTATTGAGATTGGTCTTTATTTCTAGGTGTTGACTAAGGCTTGGAATCTCCTGATATTTTTTGATACCCAAAGTCTTATGGCATATGCTTCATCCAGTAGGCCTATAGTTTAATCCAATTATGAGTTAAAAAAAAAAAAATAATGTGGCCGATACTCAGCATGGGATAAGGTTCTTTGCTTAGCTTGTCTATTTTTACTGAAACTCATTGGTGATAATTTCATCACCCTTATGCAATTATATTACGTGATGCTTTGTATTATATTCTTTTATCCGGTACAGTTATGAAATATTGAATTAACATTTGGTGTTGGGATCAAAGTTATCAATTTTGTACTATGGTTGCAAAATTTCACATTGGTCACCAAACTGGTGTGTTTGAGCCCTTCAAAACATATTGGTCTGTTTTGATTTGTACGACTATTTCAGCCAGTTATGGTAATTTTGCCTCATCATAACCTAACTTTGTTAAGCACTGAATTATTATTATTATTTCTTAGTGCTAAATAGTTAAGCATTGAATTATTAAACCCATATGTTTGCCTGTCAAAGATATTTCTGGTGCTGGTTCAAGCCATCACCTGAAATTAGCTCAGCTTTGGAATTGTTGGTCAAACTCTAACAAACTAAGATACAAACTGGAGTTTAAAATTGAACCATAACAGCATTGCGGTTCTTCCCATTCAGTTTATTGGTAGCACTATACTTGAAGAAGTAGCAGAGCCTGTTTAAACCATAAGTGAAACAATTACACTTTACCCACATGTTGCTTGGGTCAGTTTAATGTTGCCCAACTGTAAGCTGTGGTTTAAAAAAGTGTAACTTTAGTTAGTCCCAATATGTAATATAACTCACCTAGCTATTTTCTGTTTGAAAAAACACTTTAAAAACATAAGGTAATTCGCCTAGCTCTTTTTTGTTTGAAAAAACACTTTTAAAACATAAAAGAAAACGAACATGAAACGCTCTAGAAGCCCTTCATTCATCCAATCATAATGCCTTCCTCTAACACTCCGTCACCTACATCACCTTGGACACCTACATCAATACGTTCATCTATCTCACCCATATTATCATCCAAAATAGATTCTTAATTTCTCACATTCTCATCATTTTCCCCATTGTCTTTTACACTTTGACCAAACTTTTCAACTGCAAGTGGCTCCTTATCACTTTCTACCTACAATGTGATCTTATCTGTTGGCCATGTAACATGTATCTCACACACTTACATAACACATCATCATCTCCAGTAATCAATCTTAACCCTTACTCTAAAATACCCCCAGGGATCAAGTTATGAAACCTAGTAGTACTCTTTGCCCCTTCTTGAACATACGTCTTGTATTTCAAAATAACTCAGAAGGTCAGAATTAACGTTATAAACAAAACTCACTTACCCATACACAAAACTCTCAAATGAAAATCGTGAATCAACCATCTGAATATTAAGAATTCCACATTAACACAATTAGGTAACACGGGGAAAAAAAAACCATGTTAGGAACCATAGACTATAATCAGAAAAGTAAGGGAACACTGAGAGTAAAAATCCCTAAATGTGGTGTTAGGGGAGACAAAGCACATGGGAGAAATTAACAATTCATCATGGAACCACAATCAACACATGCAAGCTCAAACTTCACTAATCCGAAAGATTCTTAGGGACCATAGTCAGCACAGTACACAAATGGTCTCTACATGTTAAAGAAACAAGGGAGAGAAATAAAATGGATATTATTTCAAAATTCTTAACCAAATCTACAAAATTATAAACAAATTTCATATGTTATATTCATCAATTGTTTTAGAAAATTGCAAACCCTAAGTCAAGAACTTACCTTCATTTCATGTTACCGATGCAAAGGAGATATTCTTGGTCATAATCAGTAGAAATCCCAAATTCTTATGTTGATGAAACCCCACTGCTGCTTCAATCGAAAGAATTTGGGTACACATTCCTCAATTCATAATAGTGAGAGAAAGTTTTTCTAGAGTGTCTTAGATTTGTTTTCTTTAATTTTTTATGACTTAAAAGTATTTTTCTAACAGAAAAGAGAGAGAGGTGTTTCAAGGCTGCATAACGGAGCTAGTTTTGGGTGGGTAAAGTGACATTTTTAAAATTACATGTAGGCAATATTAAACTGGCCTAAACTATAGGTGGATAAAGTGTAATTATCTCAATCATAAATCATATGTAATATATAAATTGCCAAATGACAAAACTGAACATAATTGCAGCTACAAGAAGGACTTCGATAGTTTCCACCTCTAGTTGTCAATATCAACAAGGCCTGCAAAAAGAGTACAATATACAAAGTCACCTTTCGGTAAGATTCTATACGGACAACACCCTATAAATACTGGCCCTTCTATTAAGCCCAAGCACCTCATTCCACCACAGTAACCATCATCAAAGTATCATATTAGCCTCTCCATTCTCTACGCCTCAAGTTCTCTTCCATGGCCTCTAAAACTTTCACAATGAAATTCTTCTCACTACTAATTTCTTCATTTGCTATTGTCCATCTGGTAAAAGCCGGAGATCCAGACATTCTCTCTGATTTCAAGTCCCTGCCAATGTCACCACAGTTGATGGAAATTTCTTCACATTTACTGGCATGCGTGTCCTAGTCAAGGCAACCCCTCCCACTGCCTTCAAGGTCTTGAAAGCAAGCATGGAAGAGTTTCTGGCTCTCAATGGGCAGAGTGTTTCCATTGCTGTCCTCCAATTCCCGGCTGGCACCCCTAACCCACCCCACACCCATCCTCGCGCTTTTGTGCTCATTTTCCTTGTTCAAGGTACCCTTCAAGTCGGGTTTGTTGATACAACCAACAAGCTCTTTACTCAAAACACTACAAACGGGTGATATCTTTGTGTTTCCTAAGGGACTTGTGCACTTCCAGTATAATGCTGATCCACAAGTACCTGCTCTAGTGATTTCAGCTTTTGGGAGTGCAAATGCTGGAACTGTTTCAATTCCCAACACTTTGTTCACTACTGCCATTAACAACAATGTCTTGGCTAAATCCTTCAAGACAGATGTTGCCACTATTCAAGCTCTTAAGGCTGGTCTTGCTCCCAAGCTCTGAGGATAGCATTCATTACAAGGAGCAGCTTCTTTACGATATCTAGTTGCTCTTTGGTGTTTTATGCTTTTATTTTTATTATTTATTATTCTTGTTTAGAAGGGTGTGTACTGTGTATCACCAAGTTTGTCAGCAATACATGTTGTTTCTCTTATCTATCTACCTATCTATCTAAGCTTTTAACTTTTCCACATTGCTGTGGTTACGAATACATATGCATCAAGGGTCCAAACTAATATAGAGTAAGTTGCAATGTTCTTGTCATCCAAGTATATGCACTTAATGGGAGCCTAAATATGTGCTGACTTCCACAGATGTTCTCCTATTGAATGAGATGAAAATATGCATAGGCGGTTTTAGTAACCTGACAATTGAATTGTGAAGTTACGATGCATAGTAAAGTCCTAGTGAGGATTTTAAGGGGAAATATGGTGATGAGTACTGATGACCTTACAGAAATGTTTGAACTCTGAACTGGAACAAGGTGAGGCATGAAATATAAATCCTTCATGAGCTGCTAAATTATGCAAAAAAATAATGAAGGCATTATGCGCAGTGGCCAATTGCTAATTTTTTTGACACCAGCGGGTCTCATGATTAACAAATAACTTAGTGACAATTGAACATCAAATTAGTGAAGTCTTAACAGAACCTCACTTAATTTTTTGGGGTCATTTCAAAATTTATTCCAAAATGATCCAGAAAGAATTAACTGGTAAGTCATGGAAAATTCTTTATCTCTAGTTTTCAAGTATCAAACAGTGTGCAATTTGGAGTTTTCAAGAGGAGGTTATGGCTATAGATAATTTTGAATTCTATTGCTTTTAGTCGTGTCTTTTTGCTTTCCAAAGTGCATTTTCCAATTCCTAAGTCCTGTTAGTTGTGTTTGAATATTTGGTCAAGTCTTTGGTATTTATTATAGCTTTTGTTAACGAGTGTCCTAAGGGCACATTTCAAAAATTTAAGTCAAACAATGCACATGTCACCATTTTCTTATTGATTTTGGTCAATCTCAGTTCATTCAGTCCACTTCAATCCATGTTGATCCAATTCGGTATAGTTGGTCCATTCAGTCCACTTTAGTCTATTTCGGTCCAATTTAGTCCATTCGGTCCATTTTAGTGCATTTACTTTTAAGAATGGACAAAGATAGGTTTGGGTTGAGAGTACCTATCCTAAAGACATCTCTAATACTATTTGTAGTGCTATGAGCTATCCCATCATAGCCTTGATAGTTGAGATTTGGATGTGTTTTCAATGAAACTCCCATAAAGTAGAATTGATGCATTGCATTCTGTTTGTGTTTGTGTTTGTGTTTGTGTGTGTGTGAGAGAGAGAGAGAGAGAGAGAGAGAGAGTACATTAATGTATATATGATGTCGTACTAATTTTATAACCATGAGATTTATTTGACCATGACTTGAAGTATAATTTCAATTCATTGATATGTAGGGGCTAAGGTACTTTTTGGACCCTTGAATCATCAAATTCAATGATGTGTTCTTCAATAGTACATTAATGGTCTTTTGAAACTTTATCTCTTTCCATTAGGATGTGATGTCTCCAGACTCCAATTCCTCTTCTTTGGTATCAGAGAAAGGATGGAGAAGACATTAAGCCGGCTCATTGTATAACATTTAGTGGTGCCTTCAAGCTCATATAACTTCATCTATTTAATGTTCTACTTTTATCACACTAAAGCGACGTGAATTTTAAAAAAAATTGGATGCAAATAGCTATCCAACAATGTCGAAAAGCTTAAAAATTGATATATCTTTGTTGATAGATAAGAGAACAGCATTTAATGCTGATAAGCTTGATGATACATAGTCATACCCTTCTAAACAAGAAGGATAGTTATTCAAAAAAGAAAAAGAAAAAAGAAGCACAAAACACCAAATAAGTAGGAGATATGGTAACGTAGTACTCTTAATGAATGCTATCCTCAAGGCTTGGGAGGAGCAAGACCAGCCTTAAGAGCTTCAATGGTGGTAGTATTGGTCTTGAAAGATTTAGCCAAGACAACATCGTCAATGCCAGTAGTGAACAAAGTGTTGGGAATTGAAACAGTTCCAGCATTTGTACTCCCAAAAGCTGCAAAGCCTGCAATCGCTACAGCATGTTGATGTGCATCAGCATTGTACTGGAAGTGCATAAGACCCTTTAGGAACACAAAGATATCACCTGTTTGTAGTGTCTGATTAAAGAGCTTATTGGTTGTATCAACAAACCCGACTTGAAGGGTACCCAAAACCACAAAAATAAGCTCAGTAGCGCGAGGATGAGTGTGGGGTGGGTTAGTTGTGCCAACCAGGTATTCAAGGACAGCATAAGAAACACTCTGCCCATTGAGAGCAGGGGACTCAGCCAAGCTTACTTTAGAGACTTGGAGGGTAGTGGAAGGGCCTCCCCCGTAAAGGGCACACAAGCCAGTGAATGTGAAGAAAGTCCCATCAACGTCAGTGACATTTGGGGGTACTGTAAAATCAGTGAGGATGTCTGTGTCTCCAGCCATTGCCATTTGGATGACGGCAAATGAAGAAATTAGTAGTGAGAAGAACTTCGTGGTGAAAGTTTTTCAGGCCATGGAAGAGAGAACGTGAGGTATAATATGGGACTTTGATGATAGTTTATTATGTAGTGTAGTGAGGTGATTTGGGTTTGATAGAAGGGCCAGTATTTATTGGGTGTTGTTATGTGTATGAAAGGAATAAAGGTAATCGAATTTTTACCCCTTCTGCAGTCCTTAGAGCATCCACATGAGTGAAGCTAAAAATTTAGCTATTTGGCACCACAAAAAATTACTTTATTTATTTTACCTTCATACATGCTGCAACAGTAGATCTATTTTAGCTTTCAACACAATAAAATAAGATATCTACTACACACAACCATCACAACCACAAACACAACCAGGCAGAGAATAAATTTTTTTTTTCAGCTCTAAGCTACAGTGCACTGTAGCAATGAAGCTAAAAAAATAGCTTTAACTCCATTGCTGTATGGTTATTTTTGTGTTTTGGTGGAGCTAAAATAGCTATATAGCTTTTTAGAGCATTCACAGCAGTGAAGGAAAAATTTTCGCTATTTAGCTACACAAAAAGTCACTTTATCTATTTTACCTACATACATGCTACAGTAGTGGATCTATTTTAGCTTTCAACACAATAAAATAATATAAATATCACAATAAAATAATATAACCACTGCAATAAAATAATATATTTCACTACCCAAAAAACATCCACAGTACCAACCACAACCACCTCTACCATCAGCCATAGCCACAGCCGCCACCACCACCACCACCGGCCACAACCACCACTCTACTTTGGCAACCACAACACAACATAGAAAAAAAAAAACAAAAACAAAAACAAAACCACCAACCATGACAACCACAACCCATTGCCACTGCCACAACCACAACCACAACCCACAAAACTCATAGCCAAAATCCACAAAACCCACTTCCAAAGCCAAAATCATCCACCACCACCACAACCAAAATATACAAACCCACTGTCAAAATCATCCACCACCACTACCATAGACAAAATCAACCACTACCACCACCATCCGTGTAAATCAACCACAAAACCAAAATCAACCAACCGCATCCGTGGAATTCTCGACGAAACCATCAGTGAAGGCACCCATTTCCTCATCCCATGGCTCCAAAAGCCTTTCATCTTCGACATTCGCACGAAGCCCCCACACTTTATCCTCCGTCTCCGGCACCAAGGACCTCCAGATGGCCAACCTAACTCTTCGTGTCCTCTCACACCCTGAGGTCATGCGCCTCCCTCAAATCGTCCAAGCCCTAGGTCTCGAGTTTGATGAGAAGGTCCTCGACAACAAGGTCTTGAAGGCCGTCGGGGCTCAGTTCAATGTCGATCAGCTCCTCACCGAGCACTCGCAGGTCTCGGCGCTCGAGCAGAAGCAGGTGGCGCAGCAGGAGGCGGATAGGTCGAAGTTTGTGGTGGCGAAGGCGGAGCAGGAGAGGTGCGCCGCCATCATTAGGGCCGAGGGAGAGAGCGAGTCGGCGAAGATGATATCGGAGGCTACTAAGAAAGTTGGAACGGGACTCATTGAGCTCAGGAAGATTGAGGCCATGAGAGAGTTTTGAGAGATGATGTTCAGATGGAGTGACTAAGAGAGAGAGAGCACGGAGTGACTGAGAGAGAGAGAATCAGTTTTGTTATTTTAATCGGGCGGGAGTAAAATATTATTATTTTTGTTTAGCTCTCAGCTACAGTGCACATCTATCTATGGATGTGCACTGTAGCAATTCAGCTAAAATTTTTAGCTATTGCTCTACTGCTGTAAGGGTGTTTTTTGTGTTTGTGGAGCCAAATTTTAGTAATATAGCATTATAGCTACACTGCTGTGAATGCTCTTAGCTTCATTGCTACAAGTGCTCTTGCTTGAATAAACATCCAGAGAAAAAAACTATGAAGCCATTCTTGTTGTAGCTGCAGGCAGTTGTCAGGGTTTGTCGTTGGCTTATACATGATACCCACAAAGTACTAAACTTTTCTTATCTTTGATAATTGATAATACACAATAACTATTAACTACATGCTCTGCTACCCTTGAAGCAAGATTGTTAAGGGTGATATTTGGGTTCGTTTAAAAACAGCTTATTTAATTAAAATTGAAATTTTTTTACTGAAAGTATTGTAGATAAAAGTTAGCTGAAATAGTAAAGTGGGACTTATGAATAGTACAAAAAAGTGCAACGAAACCCATGAATAGTAGCAAAAATAAGCTAAATAGTAAAAGAAGCTGCTCAATATAAGCATATCCCAAATGCAACTAAAGACCCTAAATTCAGTTTTAAAATGAAACTCAATATATGTCATAAATACTAACTTTGTTCATTTTTTTTTGTCGAACAAACACGCGCTTTCTCAAAAGTTACTTGATAAACTTATTATTTTTTCATATATAGTAAACGCTATAATTAATATTTTTTAGGCCTTCACTAAACTATGCTAATTGTTTTTTTCTTTTCTTTTTCTTTTTTTCCTTTTTATTTTTATAATTTGATAGTTGAGAAAGAAGAGATTTAAACTATGGATGTCTCTGTTGAAAATACAAGCTAGAGATTTCCCAAGAAGTCTTTGAAAAAAGGAAATGAGCGTTTTGCCCTAGCGAAAACGCACGAGAGAAATTCACCAAATTAGGGACATGAAAAAGAGGCAGTCAAGCTACTCTTTGCAAATCTATGCTAATAATTAATACTAACTAATTAAATTATATTGAAATTATTTTATTTGAATTAATTAGATTTAATGATTTTTGCTTGTGAACTTATCAAAATTAAATTCATCTACCATGTATTGTCAAAATTTTAGTAATTTTTTACTACAAAATGAACTATTTATATAATCAATAATTTCAAATAATTGAATAATTATTTGATATCTTATGATGAGCTAATTTATAAATTTACACAATCTAATTCCAGGGCTATATAATATAGTATTATATATTTATAGTGTACCTATTATGAGTCATGAGCTTGTTCGTGAATATATTTTTATGTTTGAGCTTTACTCATTTGCTAAATAAACAAAAATAAATAAGCTTTATCTTGAGTTGGGTCCGATCTTCATTGGGAATTCCAACAAGCAAATGCGTCTGTTCCCGTCAATTGCTTCAGTGGAGGGTAGATAGTATCTAATAGTTTTACTTTATTGATTCTATGCAACCCTCACATCTATAAGGAAAATGCTTAACAATTTTATTATAAAATACATAAAAATTGACTTAACAATAAACATTATTGATATCACATCATCAATATAATAAATAAATTTCTCAGTATCTTCTTTTCATCTTATGTTTTGTATTTTAGAAGTTGATGTAATTATGTAGCAGTAAAATTTGCCGTATCTTGGATTAAGACGTTTTGCAAGTCATGTAATTTGATGCCAAGTTTTAATTGTAACACTTCTTTTATATGCGTGAGCTTTGATCCAGCTAAAAAAACAAAATAAATGAGTTTTAAGCAAATACATTTGCATGAAAATATTGGAGTGTGCCAGCTATCTCGTTTTCTTTGGGGGCATCATCTGGCTCATTTCAGCAATCCAAAAATACACGTCCACAATTTGGGATATAGCCGAAGAAGAACAAGCTTACAATGAACATTATCCCCCAGCTAGGGACTAGTTTATCAATTGGCTTTTGCTCACTAGGGATTGCTAGTAAACCAACACACACACTAGTACTGCCTATACAATGTGAAAACTAGAAGACCTGTCATATCTGTATCTGCTTCTGGTAGTGCAAATGCTGGAGCTATTTCCATCCCTGCCAATGATTTTGCCTCTGGCATTTGATAATGTAAGGCTTTCAGATTGATACTGAGGCTTAACACTTAAAATTGCCCTCCAATTTCTGTGGCTATTCACTTAGAAAATAAGACGTGGGTGCTATTTGAAAATCAACTCTGTTGTTGGAACTGATTTGATACATTAAATTGATGGATTGTATACTCTGACAATTGGAATTGGTCTGATCAAGTTTTGCTACAACTATTGTGATTTTAATTCCATGTCTTAAATTAATTTGTTGGAACTTGCATGTTGGGATTTTATGAACCAGGTAATGGGGTTGGCAAGAAAGAGTTGGAAATGAAGTTAATTTGATAAACTTGTATGTCCAATTTATGTATTGTCGTAATGAAAGATAATTGAACTTAGTTGCACCTTAAATGCGTTGGTCTGTACTATCTATGTTGTGCTGAGAAAGTAATGACACCTTGCTATAGAAGTTCCATGATGGGTGGAACTATTTTCTCTTTTATTTGGCGACCTTTTGTCCACCCCTCCAACTCCCTCCCTTTAAACATAGGGCTAGTTCTTACTCATGAGATTAAATTGTTTGACCTAAGATTTGCATATGCGAAAGTGGGATATAGTATCTTACACAAGATTTTAAAGGAATGGACTCATATGAAAATTGAAGAATAACTATGTTAGGCTCCCAATTCAAATGGCCTACCATTTGGTTCAATGTTATGAGGGGTTTTTCATAGGTGGTTAGTGTTCAGGATGTAAGGGAATCACAATAAGGACTCTTAACTAAACTGAGAGAGAGAGAGAGAGAGAGAGAGTTTGGTCCCTCGGAATTGTTTGGGGAACTTGCAAATACAAACATAATTCCTAGATCAGGGACGTTGATCTCTGATCCTCAGAAGATTAAATTAGAAGACTCGTTCAAGTGAGAGTAATGAATACCTTGCTTGGTTTGGTCTTTACTACTCGGATCACATTACAAAGGAATACCTTGGCCTGTCCAGTATTGTTTGTAGTGCCTTTCCAAATAAAGGAGTGGTCTAAGTTATGGACATTGAAGACACAAGAGAGGCTTTTAAGTAGCTTAATTTTATGGAAGCTTTTGTGGAGTTCTTGGGTCATTTAAAGATCTTTTGCTACAATGGTGTGAAGTGGGAGAGACCAATTGCCTGTTGTGTAGACACAAAAAAGAAACTTTGTTGTACATTTTTTGTCAATGTCCTATACAATATTGTTGTGGGAAAAATTCTCAACGGCCACTAAGATTAAACAAGCTTAACCTCCAAACTGTCCCCTAGTGAAATTCAACTATTTTTCATCCCAAGTCGGCACTCAGGTCACAGGTGTAGACATTAAAGGGCAATCTAACTTTCCAATGTTTGCTGCTATACTTTGTGACGGGATTTGGTTGATGAGAAACAGAGTGAAGCATGAAAATGTGAAGATTGATCCTTCCAAAATATTTGCAGAAATTAAATCACGCTAAAATGAACTGAATTCAAATTCTTGTAGCATACATATTCTTATTCAATAAAGTGGAAAAGTGATAGAATTTGTCTTTGATGATAGTAAAAAGAAACAACATTTAATGCTGACAAACTGAATGATTTATATTCCTCTAAACAATAAGAATAATTATTCAAAAAAAAAAATCATGAAACACCAAAGAATAAGGAGGTCAATATCATAAAGTTGTTGTTACTTGTTATTGGTAATGAATGCTATACTCAAGGCTTGGGAGCAAGACCAGCCTTAAGAGCCTGAATGGTAGCAATATCAGTCTTGAAGGATTTAGCCAAGATATTGTTGTCAATGCCAGTAGTGAACAAAGTGTTGGGAAGTGAAACTGTTCCAGCATTTGCACTCCCAAAAGCTGAAATCGCTAGAGCAGGTTCTTGCAGATCAGCATTGTATTGAAAATGCACGAGTTCGGAGTCCCTTAGGAAACACAAAGATATCACCTGTTTGTAGTGTCTGAGTAAAGAGCTTGTTGGTTGTATCAACAAACCCGATTTGAAGGGTACCTCGAATCAGGAAAAGGAGCTCAGAAGCACGAGGATGAATGTGGGGTGGGTTAGGGGTGCCAGCTGGGAATTGAAGTACAGCATAAGAAACACTCTGTCCGTTGAGAGCTGGGAACTCGGCCAAACTTATTTTTGAGACTTTGAAGGTAGAGGTAGGGGCAAGGAAACGCATGCCAGTAAACGTGAAGAAACTTGCATCAATTGTGGTGACATTAGCGGGGACTATGAAGTCAGAGAGGATGTCTGGGTCTCCAGCTATTGCCATTTGGATGATGGCAAATGAAGAAATTAGTAGTGAGAAGAATTTCATGGTGAAAGTTTTAGAGGCCATGGAATTAGAGAACTTGAGGTATAGAGAATGGAAAAGCTAATGTGGTACGTTGATGATGGTTATTGTGCTGGACTGAGGTGCTTATTCATAGTAGAACGGCCAGTATTTATAAGGTGTTTTCGGTATAGAATCTTAAGGAGGGGC
The DNA here is from genome assembly GCA_023736055.1 of Quercus glauca. Taxonomy (NCBI): domain Eukaryota; kingdom Viridiplantae; phylum Streptophyta; class Magnoliopsida; order Fagales; family Fagaceae; genus Quercus; species Quercus glauca. Next base: position 49,450,372 of record CM043315.1, on the reverse strand, counting down.
CATTGAGTTTTTACTCCTTCTGCAGGCCTTTTGGATTCCTTTTGCAGGCCTTTTGGATGACAAAAAATAGATGAAAGCTACAAAGTCATTCTTGTTGTACCCGTAGTTTTTTATTTTTTGTTTTTGGCCCTGTGATTTGGATGTCAAAAGAAATCAAGAAAAGAAAGCACAGGTATAACCGTTTAAATTTTACTATGTAATCTTAATTTTTTTTACAGTAATATAATTTTATTTGATGACATGGGTTCAAGCAGAATAAATATCATATGCTGACAAGATTAGAGTTTTAACTAGTTGATATGACTTTCATGATGAAATATCTGATTTTGATGAATATCATGACATGAAATGATCGAACTGATGCATAGGATTTCACATGATAACATGAATTGATTAGATGGTCAAAATTTGATTTCAGTGCTTTGAATGATTATATGTTCATAAGTAGAAATCAAAATGGCCATGGTACGATTGATTGCATGATCACATGAATGATTTATCTTTTTATTTTATTTTAATTTATATTAGTATGACATGGTTAGATGAATTTGATGATGTATGTCATGAAAAAGGCCATTATTTCCTAGAAGACTAATTTAGGTTGAGTGAGATGGGTTACTAACACATTTTCATCTCATAATCTTGATTTTAGATTAATTACTAGTTTAAAACTACGCCTTTTCATATAATTTTACATGTTTGGAATGTAACTAGGAACCAATGCCAAATAATTTTCCTTAGGTTGCAAATAGGAGAAAAAATCTTGTAGTTTATTTATTTCTCATTTTATTATCAATTTATCATGTAATATGAATTTTTAACGAAATAAATATATATTTCATTTTTTTGTAAGTAAAATATTATTGGTCGTGTCATCACCTTGGGACTCAATTGACCCAGCCCGCGTTGTAGTTTTCACAGACAAACAATCTTTTTGTTTAATAAATAACTAAACAAACATGAAGGGGGAAGTTTTTACTACTTTCAACGGAATGCATTGAATATATAGTTTCCCTAAGCTAGCTTGTTCCAAGTTCTTGACTCAGAAAGTCAGAATGGCCAAAATGTCTCCTTGGCTGTTCTATAATATCCTGTGACTGGTATAAACCCACCTCATGCTACTCCAATATTGGTCGAAAGTGTGGAATGATTTATTTTTATTTTTTTTATATGGTACTTTACTTTCAAGAAATCAACTACTGAGTAATTTTTTTTTTTTCTATAAATTTTATATTATTAAGTGGATTATAAATATTTAAGATATTAATTAGTATTTCGAATATGGACCGTAGAGTGATTTATCTTTATCTTTCATCTTCTTCTTCTTCTTCTTCTTCTTCTTCTTTTTTTTTTTTTTTTGGTATGGTACTTTACTTTCCAAAAATCAAGTACTGGGTTTTTTTTTTTTTTTTTTTTTTGGTAAATTTTATATTATTAACTTGATTATAAATATTTAAGATAGTAATTAGTTTTTAGAGTGTGGACCGTGGAGTGATTTATCTTTATCATTTTGTTTTCTTTTTCTTTTTGTGTGGTACTTTACTTTCAAGAAAATCAAGCATTGAGTAAATTTTTTTTTTAACTTTTTTTTTTAAATTTTATATTATTAAGTGGATTATAAATATTTAATATAGTAATTATTTTTTAGAGTGTGGACCGTGGAGTGATTTATCTTTTTTTTTTCTTTTTGAAGGGTACTTTACTTTCAAGAAATCAAGTACTAAGTAAACTTTTTTTTTCACTTTTTTTTTTCTTTTGTAAATTTTATATTATCAAGTAGACTATAAATATTTAAGATAGTAATTAGTATTTAGAGTGTGGACTGTGGACTGTGGAGTGATTTATCTCTATCTTTTTTTTTTTGTATAGTACTTTATTTTCAAAAAATAAAGTATTGGGTAATTTTTTTTTCTTTTGTAAATTTAATATTATTAAGTGGATAATAAATATTTAAGATAGTTATTAGTATTTAGAGTTTGGACTGTGGAGTGATTTATCTTTATCCTTTTTTTTTTTATCTTTTTTTTTTTTTTTTGGTATGGTACTTTACTTTCATGAAATCAAGTACTGGGTAATTTTTTTTTCACATTTTTTTTCTTTTGTAAATTTTATATTATTAAGTGGATTATAAATATTTAAGATAATAATTAGTATTTGGAGTGTTGACTATGGAGTGATGTATTTTTATCTTTTTTTATTTTTTATTTTTTATCTTTTTCTTTTTGTATGGTACTTTATTTTCAAGAAATCAAGTACTGGGTAATTTTTTTTTTCTTTTTTAAATTTTATATTATTAAGTGGATTATAAATATTTAAGATAACAATTATTCTTTAGAGTGTGGATCACTATGGAGTGATTTATCTTTATTTCTTTTTCTTTTTCTTTTTGTATGGTACTTTACTTTCAAGAATTCAAGTACTGGGTAAATCCTATAAAAAAAAAAAAAAGTATTGGGTATATATTTTTTGTTCACAATAGAGGGTATTAGCATCAAGTCATAACAAATATGTTGCTGTCAAGAAGCTAGACAATATGGTGAGGGAAGTTGAGAGGGGATTTAAAACTGAAGTGATTGTGATTGGCCAAAAGCTGGCCAATCTCAAAAATAACAAAAAAGGGTAAGAAATAACAAAAACTGGCTTTGGAAAAAAATTAAGGTGTTGAAAAAAAAAACCTCTTTAGTGTCTGAACGAAAGCAGCAACACACAATACCGCAAAGGCAAGGACATCGTTTTTTGTATCCTCCTCGAGTGTTCTGAGCAGGGACTAGAGAGAGAGGCCTAGCCATGAAGGATAGGCCGTGGAGCACAGAGAATAATGCTTTGGCTGAGGACCTAACGGGAGGAGAAGGTGAGGGTTGGGGAAGGGAACAAGAAAGGAGAGAAGAAAAAAAAATGAAAGAGAGAAAATATGAAGTTGAGGAAGAAGGGTGAGTACTAGTGCATTTCTAAAGTGACAATGTGATCTATTTATAAAAGAGAAAGAGCAAGTAAAATAAATGAAAATTTTGGGCTGAACCTCACAAATGTTTTTTTTAAGTTATTACTGTGACCAAATTTTTTATTGGTTTTTATGGCCAACCACTAGCATTTTTCTAAATAAGTTAAATGATTAACGTATATTAAGCATAAGTAATGCTATAAACACAAAAATTTTATTAATATTTTTACACAAAGTTGATGTGACAAATTTTTGTTGATTCTCATTTGAGAGTACTTGTATAATTTTTTTTTCTTACTAATAATCACTCACAATATCAACTATTTGTTTAAAAAAAAAAAATTGTTTGTAGCTCTAGCATTTTTGATTAAACATTGATGCCAATTGCCTCAACAAATCTATTGAATTCATCAAATCCTTGAGAAGTGAGGATTGATCTTTAGCCTTCTAAACATTTGCTCACTTTTGTGAAGTCCTTTACAGATACCTTTAGCGATATTATTTTCTCAAATATCAAATAGAAAATTCTGTAACTTATAATCTAACTAAACGTGCGAGACATATTAATGATTTAATGGTGTGGATAGAAGATCTTCCTCCACATGTTTATGGTGTTAAACCTAACTAAACTTGCGTTACTTTTTTACTTACCAATATTTTTATACACTATTAGTATGACAACTTCTTATTTTTTTTTTAAACTTTTTTTAAATTACAAATATACTTTAATCCACTTTCAACAAAATTTCAAATAAGCCGTTCACAATTGAAATCTGCTGCTCATTGAAGTTTCTTCTTCACAATATTGTCAGTGTAGTAGCTTTGTTTTGTACAAAGACTGTCTATATATTTTGGGTATTATTTCATTGAACCTACTGCATCTACATCACCCCTTTCGTGTTTTTGCAAAGCATCTTGAATTCTGAATTACTTTCTTTTCAATCTTAGCTCTTCTCAGTCTGCACAACTTGCAAAGTCTTCTTTGTTAAAATTCCTTGGTTGTAACACAACTGCTCTCATTTTACCTACAAAGAATTTATGTACTCAACTAATCTCTCAAGCCAAAGTTAATGTTTTCCGGCTGATATTTATGAATACAACTTTTTGACTTTTGTTTCCTTCACTTTGAGTACAAATAGTAATTATAGTTTCTATTGCCACTGCCATGTTATTGAATACCACTATGGCAGCAGCAGCATATTGACGATGGTGAGTGTGGCAGTAGAGATGGAGGTAAAAGCGAGAAAACAAAAGCGCCGCTCAACAAAACTATTCTTTTCCTTCTTTATTGTTACTAGCCGCACACCCATACGATGCATGAGAATATAAATATTATGTAATGATGTGTAATTTATAAAAAGTAACCATTACTTCAAGTATTGTCTATTTAAAAAAAAAAAAAAAAGATTTCTACTAGTATTTTTTTTTAATCTTTTTATCTCTACAAATATATCATTTTATTAATATTATTTTTTTAAGGTGAACCATATTCTTCTAACTTCTATTGTAGTGTATTATATTTGCTTAAAATACAACTAAGCTTTATAAGTTTCAAATTTATTATTCAAATTTCTCATCCAGTTAGCTCAACTGGTAAAGTCTCTGATGGTTGTATAAGAGATCTGGGGTTCAATCCCTGCCTACACCAAAAACTGATTGGTGTCTTGGTCTGATGAGAAAGAGCTATCATCAGGAGCGGACGCCATAGGTTAAAACTCTCTCAAAAAAAAAAAAAAAAAAAACTCATTACAAAATTACAATGTTATCTTAACCAAAATTAAAATGAAACTAAAGGAATAAATAATAGGCTTTATAATAATTTATTACTCAAACAATTAGTAGGCATATTCAAATTCATGTTTCTAAAAAAACTAAGTATTAACCCAAACTAAAATTTAACCAAAGCTATAAAAAAGGAAAGAGAAGACTTTCTAATGGGATATTAAAAAAAAAAAAAAAAGACAATACCAAAACACATATTAAAAAAATCCGTCAACCTTAATTAGAGTTATAAGAAGGAATAAAAATTCACCGAGAGAGAGAGAGAGAGAGAGAGAGAGAGAGAGAGAGAGAAAGAGTGTGTATGTGTACTCATAGTTTTGTATGGGAAAAATATAGATTGAATGGGAAAATGAAATCAAATTTATACAAAATAAAATGGGTAGAAGAAGAGTCAAAATATAAAAAAGAGGAAAGAAGTATAATGATAAAGTAGTGGGGAGATAAAGAGGCAAAAAGGAATGGGAAAGATTGGAAGAAGTGTAACCGTAGGTGTGAGAACTAATAGGGAGAAGAAGAATTTTTTTTTTTTTTTTTTTTGAAAATAGGGGGGAAGAAAGGTTTAAATATAGAAAAGAAAATATAAAAAATAAATGAATGACATAATTTTTTATGTGACTCAATAAGAGCATAGCAAATAATAATCAAAACTCATTACAAAATTACAATTAGGGATGGCAATTTTGCCCCGCCCCGCTAGACCCGCCCCTCCCCGCTTCGCCCCATGTGGGTTTTCCCCGCCCCGTAAAGGTAGTGGGGCGGGGATGGGGCGAGATTTTAGACCCGCACCATGGGGCGGGGCGGGGATGGGTTTACACTTTTTAGACCCACCCCGCCCCGCCCCGCCCCACATTATAAGAGTTAAATAGTAATTTTTTCATACCCTAAAACCCGACTATTTAAACAAAAATATCATCAACTTATTTTATTCTACCTAACGTGGCTCTACCTCTTTTTTCTCTTTAGCAAAGTTGGAAATAAGGTACCAATTTTAACGTGCTTTTTTTCTTTATTAGAAACAAATTTATATACTATTGAATTACTGATTTCATTCATGATTCATACATCTTTCTCAACTTACTTTTCATCATGAACATAATATAATTTTTTTTTTTTAATGAGGTACGGGTCTGAGGCTCTAAATATTTGTCTGTCATTGTTTTTGTAATTTTGTATGGACATTTGGCTCATTGGCTGTTATAAAATATAAGGTACGCTGTCACACACCCCATTTTCTCTTAACACTTGGAATTCCCATTGGGATTTCACTTTGCTTAACAACACTGCTTCTTTTTGCTTGTCAAAATCCATATCTATTTTACGAGTTGGGTTTTTGTTTTTGAATTTTCATATTAGAAATATGAGGTGGTGAATGGAGAACGAGATGATGAGGAATATGTTTCCCTATTGGTTTGATTGCCAATATGATGACATCAATCATGTATTAGGAGTTTGGATTATTTTACTGTGTCATACTATGAGATTTTTCTTGTGATATTGTCTTGTTAAACATTTAGATAATATTATTTAGTTTTTGCTAAAAAATAGTTTGATTTGAAAGGATAAATTTATTTGTAATTTCAAGTATATTTTTATTATTGAAACATGTCATTTTATTTGGAAAAATAGTAATAGTTGTAGGGAAAATTAACAAGAAATAAAGTTTTGCGGTGTAGGGCGGGGCTTCGCGGGTCTTCGCGGGGCCTTAAGGGGCGGGGATGGGGTAAGAAATTTTCCCCGTCATGCGGGGCGGGGCGGGGATGGGGCAAGAAAAATCTATGCGGGGCGGGGGCGAAGATCACATCCTTCGGCCCCGCCCCGCCCCATTGCCATCCCTAATTACAATGTTATCTTAATCAAAATTAAAATAAAACTAAAGGAATGAATAATAGGCTTTATAATAATTTATTACTCAAACAATTGGTAGGCATATTCAAATTCATGTTTGCAAAAAAAACTAAGTATTAACCCAAACTAAAATTCAACCAAAGCTATAAAAGGGAAGAGAAGACTTTCTGATGGGATATTAAAAAAAAAAAAAAAAAACAATACCAAAACACATATTAAAAAATATATATATATCAACCCTAATTAGAGTTATAAGAAAGAATAAAAAATCACTAAAAAAAAGTTGAGAGAGAGAGAGAGTACTTACAGTTTTGTGTTGGAAAAATATGGATTGAATGATAAAACGAAATCAAATTTATACAAAATAAAATGGGTAGAAGAAAAGTCAAAATATAAAAAAGAGGAAATAAGTGTAACGGTAAAGTAGTGCAGTGATAAAGGGGAAAAAAGGAAAGGGAAAGGTTGGAAGAAGTGTAATAGTAGGTGTGTGAACTAAAAGGAAGAAAAAGATTTTTTTTTTTTTTTTTTGAAAATAGGGGGGAAGAAAAGTTTAAATAGAGAAGAAAATATAAAAAATAAATGAATGACGTGGCTGCTGATGTAGCTCAATAAGAGCGTAAGAACAATAAATGTTACGCTTCAGTTTTTAGTAATATATAGATATAGATTTGTTTCGTTAGTATAAACGTAGCGATTTATGACATGCAAATTATATCATATTATGCAAATCTTTGTTTTTTTATGGATAAAATCACAATTTACGAGATTATCCAACATACAAAGTCATTATCAATGTGTATTTTGCTAAATCTGAAAATATATAGGATCTTATGATACATGATCCGATCCTACGATTTACGATCTCACCTACCTCCCACAATCCTATGTAGGATCTCGATTTTGACAACCTTAATCGAAACCCAATATTTCTTCCCACAAATCAACTCCATATGGTAATGCACTAGTTTTCATTAGGAGAATATGATAGTGTGTGGGGCCGTAACTATTACAAAGCCAATTGAGTTTGTTGGTTACTTCGAGGGAACCAAGACCTCCTAATTGATAGATAGACTACTTCGAGGGAACCAAGACCTCCAAAGTGAATACTCACTCAATAATAATATTTTTCAACTTCCTTTATTAGTCAACATCAAGCCATATAAATAGATGGCTTTACTAGATAAAGCTAACATTTAAATTCAAAAGAAACCTAATCTTTATCTACAACAAGTAGATAAGATTTATTCAAATACTAAGCTCACAATTTATCCTATTCATGATTTAATCAACTCCTAATAACAAAAATAAAATCTTTAACAATAAAATTAAATAAAAACTAAGCATGTAATAGTAAGTGTATGAAAAATGACATTGCCATCAATCATTAGGATCCTAAGGTGTGATTGGTCACCTCATTCCAAATAGTATGTTAAACCCTATTAGTCATTAGGATCCTAGAGTTCTCTAACCTGATATAGGTTGAGAGATTTTAGCAACAATAATATGAAGTGGGAGAGATCAATTGCTTTTTTTTTTTTTTTTTAATTTCTTTTATAGATATTTTCAACATTTTGGCGTTTGTTCCTGATAATTGCTCTTGTCATCAAATCAAGACACCAATTGATTTTTGGTATAAGAAGGGATTGAATCGTAGATCTCTATCCGATGACAAAAGATTTTACCAATTAATTCAACTGAAACCCACTCATCTGGCTGTTGTGTAGATACCAAAAGGAATTTTTGTTATACAGGGCAAATTCTCAACAGCCACTAAACTTAAACAGACTCAACCTCCAAACTGTGGCCCAGTGAAATTTAATGATTTTCATCCCAAGTCAGCACACGAGCAATCTAACTCTACATTGTTTGCAGCTATATATACGTTCTATGATTTCCATCCCAAATTATTTGCAGAAATTAAATCACGAATGAACTGAATTCAAATTTTTGTTGCAAACATATTATTATCCAATAAAGAAGAGAAGTGAAAGAATTTGTCTTTGATGATTCTAAAAAGAAACAGGATTTACTGCCGACAAACTCGATGATTTATACTCTACTAAACAAGAAGAACAATTATTATAAAAAACAAAAATAACGAAATCATAAAACACCAAGAATAAGGAGATAGCATAAAGTAGTTGTTATTGGTAATGAATGCTATTCTCAGGGCTTGGGAGCAAGACCAGCCTTAAGAGCTTGAATGGTGGCGACATCCGTCTTGAAGGATTTAGCCAAGACATTGTTGTCAATGCCAGTAGTGAACAAAGTGTTGGGAATTGAAACAGTTCCAGCATTTGCACTCCCAAAAGCAGAAATCGCTAGAGCAGGTGCTTGCGGATCAGCATTATACTGGAAGTGCACAAGTCTTTTAGGAAACACAAAGATATCACCCGTTTGTAGTGTCTGAGTAAAGAGCTTGTTGGTTGTATCAACAAATCCGACTTGAAGGGTACCTTGGACCAGGAAAAGGAGCTCAGAAGCGCGAGGATGAGTGTGAGGTGGGTTATGGTTGCCAGCCGGGAATTGAAGGACAGCATAAGAAACACTCTGCCCGTTAAGAGCTGGGAACTCAGCCAAACTTGCTTTGGAGACTTTGAAGGTAGTGGGAGGGCCTGCTGTGACAAGGGCACGCATGCCAGTAAATGTAAAGAAAAGCCCATCAAGTATGGTGACATTGGCGGGGATTATGTAGTCAGAGAGGATGTCCGGGTCTCCAGCTGTTGCCATTTGGATGATGGCAAGTGAAGAAATTAGTAGTGTGAAGGATTTCATGGTGAAAGTTTTTGAGGCCATGGAAGAGAGAGCTTGAGGTATAGAGAAAGAAAAAGTTAATATGGTACTTTGACGATGGTTATTGTTGTGGAATGAGGTGCTTCTTCATAATAGAAGGGCCAGTATTTATAGTGTGTTTTACCTATAGATGCTTGGAGAGGCCATTGTGTTTGTACTCCTTCTGCAGGCCTTTTGGATGACAAAAAATAGATGAAAACTAAGTCATTCTTGTTGTGGCTATAGTTTTTTTTTTTTTTTTTTTTTTTTTTTGGGCCTGTGATTGGCTGTTAAACATAAGTACTACTTAAACAAGAACGTAAAAAATTCTGCTTATCTTGATAGTTGATATATAACAGCTCAAAAGTGTATGCTCTGCCATTCGTTAAAAGCTAGGTTCTTAATTTAGCATAGATTTTGCTAAGGTTAATGGTGATATCGTTGGGCCTGCATTTGAAATTTGAGGAATATATTCATCAATAGAACTTGACCAAGTAGAAATTGTACTAAGCATCGATCTAGCCTTTATTATTTATACTAGTATGTAACCCATGCTACCACATGGGAATGGATATATTATTAATCATAAGTTTATTTATGTATAAAAGGCTCAATTAAGTCTAAATTCATATTATTAACCACAAAATTTTATTAACAAAACTTAGCAGTATATATATATATATATATAGACATTGGATATTCTTCCCATGTGCTAAATATTGTTTTCAATAAGGTCACACCAAATAGGTTGAAAGCCATCTTCGTGCAAGATTGATATCTGCAAGAGAAGTCAATCATCAAGCAAGGACCAAAGGATTTCAAAAAATGTTAATATTGACTCAATGTATGCGCATACACACAAATCCATCACTATATCAATTAAGAGAATCAAAACTAAATGGAAATATTACGCAGAAAGATGAACCTTGGTGACGATGTTTATCCAAAAGATCCATTCACGCTTTTGAATCTTCAATCTCTATTGGTGATTGAAATTTTCGTAGCTTAAAAAATTTTTAATTAAAAAAAAAAAAAAAACCCCCCTCAGAGTTGTACTCATTTTGTAGTTTGACGATGGGTCATTTTGTAACATGATGGGCATTTGTGTGAAGAAAAAACCTTTGAAGTTGCATGGCTGATAAAAGAAATTCTCTCCAATCTCTTTTTATAGAGAGATGGATTTGTGCGTGTTTTTATACATCCTTCATAGTTGTATTATAACGAAGCAAGTCCAATGGATTTAAATTGGTACTACCGATTCCCAAAGCATGAGTGTTTAATGTGTTATTAATTTCATCTCATCTCATTACCAAGTCCAATGAATTTTAATTGGAATTCAATTTTTCCAAGTGGTGCATCTCTTGAAATATTCTTTCATTTTTTTTATTTTTAATTAATTTTTTGAAATTTATTTTCAATTCCCATGGCCACTTTCCATATTCGGCTTCCTATTATAGTTCCCTAGGCACTTTGAAGTTTGAACCAAGAGAACAATGAACCTACGTAAAAATAAATAAAAACAATGAATCAAAGTAATGGTTCTCTCGAAAACAACCCCAAATCATATTATATTCTTCTGATTATTTTCTTTGTACACGTGTATAGTAAAATTAGACTCTAATTTCAGATTCTAATTGAACAATTGGAATGACACGTGGCACACAATTAGAGTTCTAATTTGGAATTCAATTTCACACTCTCTCTGCTTCACCTATTATTATATATATAGATAAGTACTTGGCATCATAGCCGATAATTAATATGTAAATGCGTGCATTTAATCTTGTTGTTTATAGCTAGCGTTGTCCAACATTTTCATATAACATGATAGGACTTTTATAGGTTTACATTATATTAGCAATGTAAACTTACATTATACACATTTTCCTATATGATATCATCAAGTTAACTATTAGATGAGGCACGACCGTATGATAGTGGTATAAAATTTGAAGGGTAATTCTTAAATCCTATCCAATTAACAATTTTAATTCTTTAAGTTTAAAGTTGTAGTCTTGTAGACACCCCATTTTATTGACTATCATCTAACAAAGTAAGCGTTAAAATGTCATTTGGACCATTTTATGAACAAGAGCTTAATTATTAATGTCATCAAAACTCCAAACGATCACACCTTGGATTCAAAAATGGACCATTAAATCAAGAGAGATCAAGGAACATCATTTTCTAACAGATAAGAAACATTCTTGAAATTAAAGTTAACCACAAGTGATTATGAATAATTAATTATTCAAAAAAGAATTAATTTGAATTAATTACGTATTAAAATTTCATTAGATTAAGCTTAAAGATAGAATGCACAAAATTGCAAACGATAATTCTAGAGGATTATAATGGATTTTTTATAATTAGCTAATTATCTTTTAAAATAAGATAATTAATAAAAAATTTGAAAACTCTAATTCTCCGTTAGCACAATATGATAATGAAGTGGCTAAATATTTTGTTAAAACTCATAAGAGAACTGTTATGTTCACAACATTTTCATAACACTATCACAAAAAATCTTAGATAGCATGTTGTTATTAGTTCTAATTTGAATTCACAATTAAAATAACTTTTTTGCCTACCAATAACAATCTGACACATAGTATTTGTTGTGAAAATATTGTAGACATAGTATTTTCAACTCATAATTATCCCAAAACCTATTTAAAAAATCAAATCATAATTGGTTTAAGTTAAAAAAAAAAAAAAAAAAAAAAAAAAAAAAAAAAGTAAAGTGGCCCAAGGTGACCTCCAAACAAAATTTTGATAGGCATACAATTTAAGTTAATTGACACTTTGTGCTCCCAACAGGAATTTTTTCAAATGATAATTTGATTTTTCTATAAGAACTTATCCAAGCCAAGGATTATCACCTTAGATACCTCCAAGCTGATGTTAGATACAAGAGAGTTGAGGAACAACTAACTTGTAAAGATACCCAGAAGGATATCAAAAGTTTTGAAGAAAAACTTAAGCATGAAGTATGCTCTGATCTACCCACAGCCTTCTGGCATAGAAAGAGGCATGAAGTTGTCCTTCCTTATGTAAAAAATTTCCAAGAAAAGGACATCCCTACCAAAGCTCGACCTATCCAAATGAATCAAGCACTTATGGATACTTGCAGAGCAGAAATAGAGGACCTCCTTAAAAAGAACATCATCAGAAAATCTAGATCACCATGGTCTTGTCCAGCCTTTTATGTCCAGAAAAACGCTGAGATAGAAAGAGGTGTTCCAAGACTTGTCATTAATTACAAGCCCCTTAACAAAGTCTTAGAATGGATAAGATATCCGATTCCCAATAAAAAAGACTTAGTCAATCGGCTTTGTAAAGCAGTGATTTTCAGCAAGTTTGATATGAAGAGTGGATTTTGGCAGATACAAATCAGAGAGTCTGATAGGTATAAGACAGCCTTTACAACACCTTTTGGTCATTATGAATGGAACGTAATGCCCTTTGGTCTTAAAAATGCACCTTCTGAATTCCAAAACATCATGAATGAGATTTTTAATCCATTCTCTGACCATATTATTGTATATATTGATGATGTACTTATTTTTCCAGAATCCATAAACCAACATTGGAAGCACCTAAGAGCATTTCTCTTCACCATCAAGCTCAATGGTCTTGTTGTTTCAGCCCCAAAAATCAAACTGTTTCAAACTAAAGTTCGATTCTTAGGCTTTGATATTCACCATGGAGTCATCAAACCCATAGATAGAGCTATCCAGTTTGCAGACAAATTCCCAGATGAAATCCTTGATAGAACCCAACTCCAAAGGTTTCTAGGATCTCTCAATTTTATTGCCGATTTCTATCAAAATCTCAGGCAAAAATGCAAGCCTCTTTTTGATAGACTCCGCACCAATCCATCCTCTTGGACACCTGCTCATTCTGCTATTGTCCAAGAAATTAAAATATACGTCAAGACACTCCCATGTTTAGGAATCCCCTCAACCGATTCCTTCAAGATTGTCCAGACTGATGCCTCTAACATAGGTTATGGTGGCATACTTCTCCAACGTGTTAGTCCCACTTCCCCTGAACAAATCGTTTGTTATCATTCAGGAATTTGGACTCCCACTCAGATTAATTATAGTACTATAAAGAAAGAGATACTATCTATAGTACTATGCATTTCAAAATTTCAAAGTGATCTTTTGAATCAAAAGTTTCTATTGAGAATTGATTGTAAATCTGCAAAACATGTTTTAGAAAGAGATGTTCAAAACATTGCATCAAAACAGATTTTTGCTAGATGGCAAGCCATTCTTTCAGTTTTTGACTTTGACATTGAATTCATCCAAGGAACTCAAAACAGTATCCCTGATTTCCTAACACGTGAATTTTTGCAGAGTCCAAACCAAGATGTCGGGGAAAAGACCAGTCCAACCCCAACCCCCAAAATTACCTAAACAGCAAACTACCTCTAGTACCAGTCAGGCAAAGAACCCTCCTGGTCACCAGTTAGTTCCTGTTTCACCCTCTACCTTAGCTAATAGGTATGTGGTTTCCACAATCCCAAAACCAAATTACCAGAGACCATCATATGGCCAACCCAGTTACAGTTCAGCTTTAGCAACTCCTCCTCCTAAAGCAATCACCCCTTACACGGCTGATGAACCTTTTGGACCAATTGTTCCCCAAAAGCTTTCCTCCAGTAAAAGAAACACTTCTTCTTACCATAGGAAACCTTTCGTCCAGCACATCTCTTATATTGAACCTCATTTAGTTCATATAACAGATCCTCTAGCCTTAGCAATGGCAGTTTTACCATTAGGTTGGCACTTCCTCCCAAAAAGCCCAGAGAAAAACATCAAATTCTATAAGAGCATACTCATCCAAGAAGATTCTGCTCGGATAGAAAACATTGTGAACAAGGCAAACCCCTCTGAAGTCCTTTATCACAAATTTATCTTCACAGGTTTTGTCAATTGCGAAGAATGGGGACCGCATCCTTCCTTACTCAAAGTTCATAAAGATGCAGGCTTCCATTACAGCTACTATGATTATATGGACGCCTTTGAAAAGGTTCTCTTTTATCAGAACAAGAACTTTGATCATTCATGGTTCGTCATGTTCGATAAGAAATTCTGCAGCCCTATACCTTCATGGTTTCTAAAGTGGTGGGAAATGTTTGGCTCAATTCCACAGATTTTCCCAGAACCCCTACAAGATGCCCTCAGGTACTTCAGCTCCAGATATCAACCTTCACATCATGGTTCCCAGTTTCCAGCCATCCTTCATATGACCATCAAATACAGGATTCACTGGATAAGTATGTGGAACTACCAGATAAACCAAAATATTTTGGACAGGGAATTTTCAGTTAAATGGTGGGACACTTTTAGATTTCAAAATGTCATCACCCAGATTAACAGAGACTTCCCTCCACCAGTACCAAAAGCAATTCCTTATAAAACAAGATCTCAGACTAGTTTTGACTCCGTCCAGATCACCGGAAGATCTAGCAAAGAATTAAAAGATCTTGCCAAGCAATTGCAAATTCAAGCTGAGAAATTAGAGTCAGTAGAAAAAATCTCTCCTGCCTCATCTGAAGCTTCAGTCAACAGATGCCAGTTTGACCCCTTCCAGGATTCCCAAGATCCTTATGATGGTTACAACCTGGACGAAGACTAAGTGTTCCGGATAGTCCAAGATCAACTATTCAGACCACTATGTAAAAGTTCCAGCTTCAAAAGCCCGGTTACTATTCATCTACAGCAAAATCACTGTACATGCACAGTACCCACGCCCAGAAGATTCTAGACAGCTTACTATTCATCCACAGTCAGATGAACAGTTCGCCAGAAAAGCAAGGGGACAAGTCACTATTCATGAACAGTAACAGTTACTATTCACGACAGTGCCCGACAACTTATCACGAAGTTACTACTCACTTTCGGCTGAAAAGACTTTTCACCCAAAGTTAAAGTAATTTACCTTCCGTGATTCCAGCAGCATCCAAGGCTCTCCTCCAGCAGATTGCAAGCTCCCTTCCTCTATAAAAGGCAGCTCCCTCTCCAGTCTGAGGCAGGTCCAATTGGCAGGTCCATTTTAGGAAAATCCAAAATACCTCCCTCTCTTACAGCAATTGTAATCAGATGGCAACCTCAGTTCATTTCTCAGTTTACACTTGTAACGCCATAGTCTTGGCTTTATCAACTGTACCTTATTTACCTTTCCGCACCCTCATGGCCTCAATCGGCCCTTGTCAGTAGCTTACCCCCTTCTGGCTCATATGAGTTGACATAACTCTAAAATTGAGGAGTTTTATAAAACTTTAAAACATTGTGCACCTCCGTTTATAAATAGAGGAGGATACATAATCAACAAGCATTGAGAAGCGTCTGAGAAGCACTCAGAGAACCCTAAAAAGAGTTAGGGCTGCAACAACTAGTGTGAATTACTATTTTCTGAACACCTACCCCAAACCCATGAAATTTTAAGGTTGAGAAACATTGTTCTACTTACCTAAGATTACTTCACACACTCTTTATCCCTCAAATACTAAACCCTAGTTCATAGGACCATCAAACCATTCCCAATCCTACAATTAACAACAAGGAGTAAGTTCGTGGTAGATCCATAGAAAGGAGCAACTGTACCAAATGTTGTGTTATGTGTATGTGTGTCTATATATATATATATATATATATTGCTTTGATATGGTGTATGTTAATCTGTACCATGCAGCATAAATCAATCTGAATTCATAATTTGTTAATTTAACTAGTTGATTAATCCGCTATATAATCAACCAAAAGGTCTAAAATTTTCTTAACAAAGAGCAATCTAACTTTACATTGTTTGTGGCTATACTTTGTGGCAAGATTTGGTTGATGAGAAACAAAGTGAAGCAAGACAATGAGAGGGTTAACCCTCACAAAATATTTGCAAAGATTAAATCACGCTAATAAAATGAACTGAATTCAAATATTGTTGCATACATATTCTTATTCAATAAAGTTGAAAAGTGAAAGAATTTGTTCCTTTGATGACAGTTAAAAGAAGCAGCATTTAATGCTGACATACTGGATGATTTATACTCTTCTCGACAAGAAGAATAATTATTCAAAAAAAAAAATTCATAAAACACCAAAGAATAAGGAGATATCATGAAGTTGCTGTTATCTTAATGAATATTGCTATCGTCAACCTCAAGGCTTGGGAGTTAGACCAGCCTTAAGAGCCTGAATGGTTGCAACATCCGTCTTGGAAGGATTTAGCCAAAACATTGTTGTCAATGCCAGTAGTGAACAAAATGTTGGGAATTGAAACAGTTCCAGCATTTGCACTCCCAAAAGCTGAAATCAGTAGAACAGGTACTTGCGCATCAGCATTGTATTGGAAGTGCACAAGTCCCTTTGGAAATACGAAGATATCACCTGTTTGTAGCGTCTGAGTAAAGAGCTTGTTGGTTGTATCAACAAACCCGACTTGAAGGGTACCTTGAACCAAGAAAAGGAGCTCAGAAGCACGAGGATGGGTGTGGGGTGGGTTTGTGGTGCCTGCCAGAAATTCAAGGACAGCAAAGGAAACACTCTGCCCATTGAGAGCCAGGAACTCAGCCATGCTTGCTTTCAATACCTCGAAGGCAGTGGGAGGGGCTGCCTTGACAAGGACACGCATGCCAGTGAATGTGAAGAAACTTCCATCAACCGTGGTGACATTAGCGGGGACTATGAAATCAGAGAGAATGTCTGGATCTCCGGCCTTTACCATATGGACAATGGCAAATGCAGAAATTAGTAGTGAGAAGAATTTCATGGTGAAAGTTTTAGAGGCCATGGAAGAGAACTCGAGGTATAGAGAAAGGAAAAGTTAATATGATACTTTGATGATGGTTTTTGTGGGGGAATGAGGTGCTTCGTCATAATAGAAGGGCCAGTATTTATAGGGTGTTTTCCATATAGAGGAGCCTTGGAGAGGCCATTGTGTTTGTACTCCTTCTGCAGGCCTTTTGGATGACAAAAAATAGATGAAAACTACATAGTCATTCTTGTTGTAGGCTTGTAGCTATAGTAGTTTTTTCCCCCTGTGATTGGCTGTTAAACATAACTACATAAGCAAGAACGTAAAAAATTCTGCTTATCTTCATAGTTGATAACCTTGATATATAACAGCTCAAAAGTATATGCTCTGCCATTCTTTAATGCTAGGTTCTTAATTTAGCATTGATTTTGCTAAGGTTAAATGTGCTGGCCTTCGACATAGATAAGCTGATCCGAGGTGTGCTGCACATGGGATTCGAGCATACCATACATCTGCTGAACCCGTGCAATGAGACGATCAAAATGATCGGGTCCCTGTGCTTGTGCTTGGGAGAATGGTTGTGTAAAGCCCTCTGAGGCTGATGTGAACCTGTCAATCTCTTCCTCCATGTCCCCACCTTCTTCCTCAACATTGTCCCTTGGGATTTGAGAAATGCCGGTTTTTGGTCCGGTGATGTGGGCTTTGCTTCGGGTCATCGTTTGAGCACCAATCGGATAGTCCCTTTGCATGATGGTAAGACCACTTGGAATCTGCGGCCTTGTTTTTGCTATGAGAGCCATGATGAGACTTGGGAATGACAAGATTGTTCTCAAGTTCCTTTTGGTGATGCTTTTGGTCAGGAGGTAGTATATGTGACTGCATATGTCGATCTCCTTATGTGTGAAGAGATCATACAGAAACATAGTTCTTGGTGCGGACAATGTGGTCAAGTTTGTCACCGGGTAGAGGTTGTGGATTATTATATAGGCCAATGTCCTCATCTCCGTGGTGAAAGGAATTGTGTTCAATGACTTCTTTTTTAGAGTGCCACCGAGGAGATCCGCCATTGGCTCAAGAGAATCCAGTCTATCATCATATTGGATAGAAATTTGTTGAGATGGTGGACAAATTTCTAATACCTTTTGAATGGACTCCCTTGTGATAATGAATTCTCTTTGCCTCACCCAACAATTTATGCGCTCCCCTTCCATAAGGGAATTTGCAAAGAATTCCCCTATGAGTTCAGCAAAGACATTCCCACTTGGGTTCAGTAATTTTGTCCATGTCTTCTCCTTGAACACTTCAGGAATGGAAGTGTTTTCAAGGGTCTCCATTCTCACAACCCTTTCCCTGTTGATCATTGCCCATTTGTAGAAGTCATTGTAAGCCATGTCTACCTTAATGCTTCGGAAATTCTCTGAGTCCAAGCGTGGACGCTTTGATGATTTCTTTGTGGCAGAATGCTTGGTAGGAGACACCTGCAAAAATAGTCACAAACACAAAGACACAAGTGCAGCAACACAAAACAAGAACACAAACTTGATTAGTACCAAGTTAGTTCATAAAACAACTACAAAGTCCTAAAAGGAACATAAACAAAGTCACAAAATCATGTTGTAAGTGCTAAACATGTAACAACATATATTTAGCATGAGTTATATGCAAAACATGACAAGTGAACAACTGTGTGTGTTAGGTGTGCATGTGGAGTGCATATGTGATGCATGATCAAGGCATGACTAAGCACATTTGAGTCAAAGTGTGTAAAACACATAACCAATAATCATAACATGATAAACATGTATAATCATGGTAATCCCCAAAGTTTGATACTCATCGAACTCCAAAACAACACCAAAATGCCATTTGAGCATTTTATTAAACACTTGGTATGCACCAACACAACTAACATGTAAGCAATGCATGACCATGTGTGAATCTTGCCAAAATACAAGTTAAAATGCCACAAGGGGCCAACACAAACACAAACAAAGCAAATGGGACAGAGCCTAATCAAGAAATTGAAAAAAATTTCACAAAACTTAAAGTTTCCCAACCTTTTAAAAAAAAATACACCCAACTCATGAAAACCTAGAACCTAAGGCATAATCTTATGAAATAAAGAGAAAATATTGATTAAACATACCTTAGAGATGATTTGGAGAAGTTTTCTCTTGAGTTTTGGTTGGGTTTTTGAGAGAAAATAGGCTTAGGGTTGAGAGAGACTCAAGGGAGGCAAAGTGAGTGATTTTGAAAAAACTGTCTTGATCAGCCCTTAAAAACTGAAAACACGCGTTTTTCAGGAGTTAGCTTCTCGTGAAGTTACTCGCGAAAAATGCCTCTGAAGCACAAAAATTTCCGCGGGTAAGCGTTACTCGCGAGACAGTTGCAAAAGTTTCTATCTGAAAATTTTGGTGTTTTCAATTTTGCCTATCTCATTTTCGCAGGAAGAGCTTGCGAGCTTCTCGCGAAAATGCCTCTAAAGGAATTCTTGATGAAAACATTGAAAATGCAATATGAACAAAAACTCAAAACACGAAAGCATAAAACCACTTTCAAAAACATATAAAATACTCAAAAATCTTTTTGGGTTTGATCGACAAGCAATTGAGTATACACATCACATTTGAACATGTACAATCACACAAATGAAATAAGCATTCATTGAACAATAGACTTGTGTGTTGTGTGTTGTGTGTGTGTATCAAATGTGAAATAGTCCTTAGTCTAGAGTGAAGCTTCAGTGATCAATTCAATCAAGTCATACACAACTAGTACTAAGTCAAGTAGTCTATCACAATTATAGAAATAAACATATATGACCTCCCACAAGAAAATGATTACATATCTTTCAAGCTATACTTTTTGGCTTCTTTCAACTCATACCATTTGATCATTTACGAGCACTACATCTCATTTTGAGATCAATGCCTAAAATTTTTTATATTTCAATTTTAAGAGTAAGCCTTTGGCTTTTTAGGCACCATACATTTCAATACAAGTCGCTTTCCCTTTTTCCTAGTCAAATACTAGTATGTGCGACGGTACTAGGCCAAACTCACATGTGATATACACCACACAAGCGATCAAACTTTTTGGAGATTTTTCAATTGAATTTTTCAACACACTCAAAAACAGAACATGAAAAGTAAGATCAACAAAAACAACAAGTACAAAATAAACTTGAAACGAAACATGCTAAAATGAGAACATAAGCAAACAACCAACCAAAGTCACAACATATAGAAAGAATTGATGCATAGACATGGTCTAATGCTTATGCACGAGTACCCTTTTTCACCCATACGATACATGCATTTGGGGTGATATCCCTAGAGGATTGGGTATTAGAGCTGTGATTCTCAAACATTTGGCTGAAACTTGCCAAACAAGAGGTGATGGTATCTATTATCTTCATCACATCGCCAAAACCGAAATCAGCTACTCGCCCTTTTGATTGCTTGGCGTTCCAATTCCCCTTTCCTTGTCCTCTTAGCCTTTGAGAATCCGCTTTCTTCAATGTGTGAAGTTTAT
Organism: Quercus glauca; assembly: GCA_023736055.1. Lineage (NCBI taxonomy): Eukaryota > Viridiplantae > Streptophyta > Magnoliopsida > Fagales > Fagaceae > Quercus > Quercus glauca. The sequence continues at coordinate 49,429,734 of CM043315.1, read as the reverse complement.
AGCAGTTAGGTCTTATGTGTCCTCAAACTCCACAATAGTAGCAAAAGTGTTGAACTTGAGGACCTCTTTGAGACTTCGGAAGAGACTTCTCTTTAGCCTTGGGTTTGGCATTTTGAGGTTTTGTCGAAACCTTCTAAACAGTTCCATTTGGCTTCTTCTCAACCTTCACATTCTCAACAATTGGAGTTGTTACCATTTGTTCCTTAGCTTTAACAAAATTCATCTCCTTGAACACATTGGCACTTGAATTACTCTCTCCGGTATATCCTAAGCCGCTTTTGTCAGAAAAAGGCTTTTGATGAGCAAGCACTTTGTCAAGTTTCTTGGAGGCAACACACTCCACTTTGGCATTAGCTTGTATCACTTCAAGCTCAAGGAATTTGATCTTGGAATAGGCTTCGGTTAGTTCTCCATTCAGCGCCTCAACTTCATACTTCGTTTCTTTGTACCTTATGAGTATGCTCTTGTAGTCTTGCTCAACTCTCTTCATTTTTCTGATGGCTGCTTTAGCCACTCTAGTATACTCTTCGATCTTCTCAAGAAGAGAATTATAGGATTTTTACATTCCCTTTGCTTCTTCATCTTTATCGTCAAATTCTTTCCCAATTCCCATAAACTCTACTTCGGTGTGCTCACCGAGTTCTTCCACTAGAAGGCTCAAATCTTCCGATGAGTCCACAGGTGCAATGGCCATGAATGCGGAGTAGTTTCCTTCTCCATCACAACTTTCTTCCGAATCTGAGTTGGAAACATCCGAGTCACTAATGTTAGTTGCAAAAACTTTACCCTTTGCTTTCAAATACGTGGGGCATTCTTTCTTCACATGCCCATGCCCTTTGCACTCAAAGCACGTAACCATTTGAGATGGAAAGGAATCTTTTAAATCCTTCTTCTTGAAGTCTTTCTTGTCCTTTTTGAAATTTCGAATTTGCCCTTCTCAAAAGACTTCCCATCTCTCTTGAACTTTAAGATTTTACGGAAGTTCTTAGCAAGGTACGCCACATCCTTTTCAACCTCATCCTTATCCGAGGAGTCTTGAGTTTCCAATCTCTCATTGATTGTCTTGAGAGCAAAAGATTTGCTCTTCCTTTGAGATGGTAGAGATAGCTCATAGGTTTGAAGAGAACCAATGAGTTCTTGAATCTTAATCTCATCAAGGTCTTTGCTCTCTTCGATGGTAGTAACCTTTGCACAGAAGCTCTTCGGCAATGATCTTAGAATCTTCCTCACAATCTTGGAGTCCTCCGTCTTTTCTCCCAAGTTGAATTTCCCAATCATAACTTCATTTAGCTTCCTAAAAAATGAGTCGAATGACTCGTCTTCACTCATCTTAAGCTCCTCGAATCGTGTGGTAAGCATTTGCAACTTGGTGCCCTTCACCTTTTTGGTGCCTTCATAGGTTGTCTCTAAGATTTGCCACGCCTCCTTGGCAATTGTAACATGAGAGATCCTGTGAAATTTGTCAGGAGAAACACCACAGAAAACAGCATTTAAAGTCTTGCTATTAGCATTAGCTACCGCAAGGGCTGCCTTATCCCACGTGGATTTGGCAACCTTCGGCCTAGTCCATCCTATCTCAATAGTGTCCCAAACACTATCATCAATAGAACAAATGAATGCCTTCATACGGACTTTCCAAAATGCGTAATTGCTCCCATCAAAGTATGGAGGAGCATTAAGCGATTGAGATCGATCCATCTCAAAAAGAGTTTAAGATCACACTTAGGTAATGAAATCACAGCAAGTGCATCCGCTTTGATACCAATTAAAAGCTTGAATATGTATGAAAATACAAGAGCTATTTAGACCCCCAAATTAAGACGATCAGTTGATTTTACTCTAACTTAAACTAAGTACGAAATAAAGTAAATGCGAGCAAACAAACAATAAAACTACTCTAAGCCATTTTCATCAAATAACAGCAATAAAATGAAAGCTAAAAGAGTAGAGAAGAAGGATGCAAATACAGAATAACATCGCAATGTGTTATCGAAAAGGAAACTGAAGAACTCGGCGAAAAAACTCTTCGCCACCCTCCAAGCGGTAAATCGATCTACTAGAGAATAAGTTGAAGTACACGAATAACATAAGACCTTCCAAGTCTAGTCTACCCCATGTACTTGAGCCCTCCAAGCTCCTGCTACCAACTGACTTGACGAAGTCTTGTCTTCTCTAACTCTCTGGATCACACAATTCAACCTGATTGCGTCCACCAAACAAATGGCTTCTTCCAATGCTTCTCAGCAGCACCAAAACCTCAGTTTACACTTAGAATGGGTGTAATAAGTGTTTGGGCTATCAACCTCTCAAGGATTTGGATATGGAAAGGTAAGAGTTGAGGAAAACCATAAAAGATTGTGTACAAGATTGTGGGTATGACAATATCTAACTCTCAAGGGTTATGTCTAGGGTTTTCTCTCTGAAAGCACTCCTTACAATATGTGGGTAATGTGGATATATATAGTGTGGGTGAAGACATGGTGTAGCAGATATGCCAAAATATCAAAACAGAATGTTTCGCGGGTATTTCGCGGGAAGGCCTTACCCGCGAAATACTCGCGAAAACCAGCTGTCATGATTCTTCGTATTCCAGTCATGTGCTATGCACGTGGCTCACTTCATGAGAAGGCTTCTCGCAAAGCTTCTCGCAATTGAAAGCTAGAATATGTGTGAATACACAAGAGCTTGTTTAGACCCCCAATAAAAATTACGACTAGATTACTTTTACTTTTACTTAATCAAAGTGCGGAACAAGAGTAAATGAGCGCAATGAACCGATAACTACTCTAGTGCATAAACATGAACAACAAACAATAAAAGTAAAGCATAAGAGTAAGGGAAGAGAGATGCAAACACAAGATAATACCAAGACGTGTTATCGAAGAGGAAACCGAAGACTCGGCAAAAAACCTCTTCGCCGCCCTCCAAGTGGTAATCGATCCACTAGAGAATAAAGTTGGAGTACATGAATAACAAAAGACCCTCCAATCCTAATCTACCCAATGTACTTGAGCCCTCCAAGCTCCTGCTACCAACGGACTTCTCGGAGTCATGTCTTCTCTAGCTTTCCGGATCCCGCAATACGCTCAATTGCATCCGCCAAGCCTTATCGACTTCTTTTGGCAAATTCCCAAAACTTCCCAAACTCCAAAACACTCTCTACACTCTGAAAAGGTGTGGGTTGTGTTTGGGTAAAAATCTCCTCTCAATGTATGACAATGAGAGAGGGAAGGAGAAGAAGCTATAATGATTTCTCATTAAGGATGAGTAGCTCTCTCTCTAAAAGATGGGTGTGTGTGTTGTAGAAAATCTATCTAGGGTTTTTCTCTCTGAATGACCTCCACATACATTTGTGGGTAATGAGGGTATATATAGTATGGGTGAAGGGTAAGAAAGTTACACTTAAAAAATCCTCCAGGCAGAATGTTTTGCGGGTATCTCTCGGGTAGACCTTTCTCGTGAGATACTAGCGAAACTTACAGCCTGGCACGATTTTTCAGTGTCCAACATGTGTTTCTCACATGCCCTTTTCACGGGTAAGCTTCTCGTGAGACACTAGCGAAATTGCATTGATTCTTCATTTCATGCTTGATTCTTCACCAACTTAATACTAAATTCAATACAATAAAATCCCCCAAAATACAAGGAACAAAATTAAAGCAATTACAACATTTTTTGTCATGGAATAAAGTCAACATAAAACATAGTTGTAAATCACAACTTTATAGTATTGGGTATTGAAATGGTTCTAACATTTGTACTCCCAAAAGCTGCAATCGCTACAACAGGTGCGATTGAATTATTGTTGTATAGGAAGTGCATAAGTCCCTTAGGAAACACAAAGATATCACCGGTTTGTAGTGTCTGAGTAAAGAGCAGGTACCTCGAATCAAGAAAAGGAGCTCAAAAGCGCGAGGATGAGTATGGGGTGGGTTAGGGGTGCCAGCCGCGTATTCAAGGATAGCATAAGAAACGCTCTGCCCATTGAGAGCTAGGAACTGAGCCAAGCTTACTTTTGAGACGTTGAATTTAGTGATTGGCTGGCCTCCTGTAATAAGGGTACGCAAGCCAGTGAAAGTGAAGAAACTCCCATCAACGTTGGTGACATTTAAGGGTACTATAAAATCGAAGAGGATATCAGGGTCTCCAGCGGTTGCCATTTGGATGATGGCAAATGAAGAAATTAGTAGTAAGAAAAATTTCATGGTGGAAGTTTTAGGGGCCATGGAAGAGAACTTGTGGTATCAAGAATGGAAAAGCTAATATGGTACGTTGATGATGGTTATTCTGGTGGAATGAGATACTTTGTTCTGATAGAATTGCCTGTATTTATAGAAGCTTAAAGAGATGCCACTGTGTTGTTACTCATTCTGCAGGCCTTTTCAATGACAAAAAATATACGAAACCTACAAAGTCATTATTTTTTAAGTACTCTTTTTCTTTTTCTTTCTTTTGCTGTCATTTGGCTGTTAAAAGAAAGAAAATGTAAAAAATTCTGCTTATTTTCTTACTTGATTTATAATACGTCAAAAGTTTAGGTTCTATTATTTTTACAACTAGGTTGTTTGGGTGCATTCAAGTAAACTGAAAGCAAAAAGAATAGTTACTTCAATTTGAAATTAGCATGGACTCTCTGATTTGCTAGAATTTGAAAAACATTTCTAGAGCTGAAGTTCATAGTGGCAAGGTTGGGCCTGCATTTGATATATGTATTCATTTTTGTGGTAATAGAAACTACACTATGGTTTTTTCAAAATAGAGATCAAAGAAATCTACCCCTGCAGTCTTGCTTTTGGCCCTTGGGAAGTTATATTTGAGATTCTATTAAGCATATCCGTTTTTATAGTATTATTAAAAAAATTAGATAGAACATCAACTTTTTTAGGATTGGATTGGAATTTACCCAATGTGTAAATGAAAATTGAGGAACATTTTTTAAAAGAACAATGTCAAGTAGAAAATGGATTTAGCATCATAGCTGGTAGATGGTAAATGCGGCGTCCATTCCATCTTGTCGTTTATTTACTTTGGTCAGTGGCTTCTGTGGCTTCAAAAAGCCGAACCAAACAGGCACCAAAGCTGTGTCATTTCTTGCAACTTTCAAATTTATGACTTAAATCTTTTTCACAAGTCAGGTAACAATGTTATATATACTAAGAAGTTATGTGGTAAGTTGTGACTGATGAACAACGTATAACGTGGAACACAATGATGTTTGTTTGTTTTCTATCACTATCATATGCATGGTTGTGCCTCGTCTAGCTCAAAAAGATCAATTGATGAGATAAAAGCAATTCCATTATATGGAAATGTCGGACAGTGGTCCAAGTACCATTCTCAACAATTTGACATGTAGCCAAAGAAGAAGAAGAAGAAGAGGGCAAGCTCTTAAACTTCAACACCCGACTGAGGAATAGTTTGTGAATTCATTCACTTGGGAGTAACATCAAATATCCCACTTTCAATTCATCATCAAAAGCCTTTTCTTCAACTATGCATTTGGGAGGGAGATACAGAATGTGACAAACAAAAAAACTATTTTTGATGGCAAAAAAAAAATTTGCCCCACTTGACGTGTCCGGACCTAACCCATTCTGCCCTCACAAGAAATTTTACTGTTATATAGTTGATGTGATGGGGATGGGTTCTGCTCAGCCCACTTCATAAGAGCATTAGCATTAGTGAATGCTAATGCCAAATCTAAGGAATTTTTAGCATTTTAAGCCTCAAAAACTCTTGCATCAGAGAATTGTAAACATTGCAAATTTTTTTGCAATACTACTACAGTACAATTCTAAACATAGAATTATACTGTTCATAGTATTGCAAAAAAAAACTAATATTTTACTCATTTTTCCCCGAAATTTCTCTCTCATCCCTCTTATTTTTTCTGTTCTGTTCTCTCTCTTCCTTCTCTGTTTCTCCATCTGCTCTCTCATCTCTGAAACTTCATTGCCGAAATTTCTCACACATCTCACACAACCTCTCTCTCATCTCTCATCGCACGGCCTCTCTCTCATTGCACCGGTGCTGGGTTTTGGATTTTTGAGGTTGGAGGTTGGATCAGTGTGGATCGGTGACCTGGGTTTGGATCAGTGGGCTGGGATCGGTTGATGGCGAGCTCCGATGGTGGCTCCGGTGATGATTTTTTTTGAATGGGTTTGCTCCGATGGCTTTAGGGATATTTTTTTTGAATGGGTTTGCTCTGGTGGCTCCGGTGATGATTTTTTTTGAATGGATTTGAATGGGTTTGCTCCGGTGGCTTTGGGGATGATTTTTTTTGAATGGGTTTGCTCCGGTGATGATTTTTTTGATCGGTGTGTGTGTGGTGATGGGATGATGTGTGTGTGTGGCTGTGTGTGTGGGTTTGAATGGGTTTGCTTTGTGTGTGGGTTTGAATGGGTTTGCTCTGTGTGTGGCTGTGTGTGTGTGTGAGACTGTTGAAAAGCCCAGGAAAAAACGGTTGGAAATAAATAATAAAGAAAGGTTAAAAAATAATATTTTAATGAGTAAAAGAGTGAAATAGAAGTTTGGGATGGAGGAAGTATTGTAAAATTGGATGGTATAATGATAAAGTGAGGTTTTAGAATGGTAAAATAGAGTAGCATTAGCATTTTCCAATGCTAATGCTCTAAGTAAATTGGAAAATTCTTCAATGAAAAGATAATATTGTTTGTGTCAAGTCAACCATGTACTTGAATCTTATGGTGTATCAAATATAACATCATTTACAATTTAAATTTTTTCCAAAAAATAAAATCTTATCGCCTCCCCCCTCTCTCTCTCTCTCTCTCTCAACTACACCGTATGTAGGTCGATCTCTCTTAGTTTCTCTCCCTTTCATGTGGTTCAACCCTTGGATATTTGGTGAGATGCACATGAATTCTGTTTGTGTTTTAATGGGAGGTTAACATATGTTTCAATTTAGCAGGTGTGTAAAGTTTATAGAGTAAATTGGTCAAAATAAAAGTTCATGGGTTGTATGAGCATTTTTCCCTATATATATATATATATATTCACTTTTCTACCATTGCGGTTTTTGGTTGATAAATGAATGAATATTGCCAAAGGTTATTTTCATATTAATTAGTTTGGGACACATATATAAAATAATAGAGAGTATTGCCAATTTTAAATTTGCACTAACCGTGCTCACAAGAAAAAAAAAAAAAAAAAACTTAATTTTAAGCTTTAATAGAATTTGATTAAACATTGACGTTTGGAGGATAATTGTACTTTTTTTCCTTCTATGTTGATATCTATAATTTTTTAAACATTGTAAATATATTTGTCTAATTACACTTCTACAACTCATGACAAAGGATACCCACTTTTGGAATAAAAATTATGTCAAGGCACTAGGGTTTAGTTTGAATTTAGTTTTCATGAAAAAAAAAAAAAAAAAAAAAAACTTCTTAGATTAGCCATGACTAACAATAATAGTGTTAATGAACCCAATGTAGCATAAGATAATTTCTTACAAAATTTTGCAAAATGCACCGCACATTGCTCAAGATATCAACTAGTACATGTTAAAAGAAATTATTTGGTACATCCACATAAAACTATCAACTTGCATTGAATTATTTGTTAATTTTAATGAATTTAACAAATATTTGTAAATTTAAACATAAACATGTACTTATACATAAACATATATTTTAGACATATGGAAAAAACATAAACAAGTACTTATACATTAAAGTGAATCTATTTTTCAAAAAAAAAAAAAAAAAAAGAATGAAATCAAATAATTTCATACATTCATTCCTATAGTAGACACGAAACGGATAATTTCACAAAGCTAATTCTAGAATAGCACATCCTATGATTAGGTTTAGTAGATTTAGTAGATTCAAAACCATTGAACCCACGTTCTTGAATATTCTTTTGATGCTCATAAAAAATTTTCTTATAAGAGACAGCAAGAACTCAGCAATGTATAGTGGACAGGTCATGTAATAGAGGCCCTATACAACTCCACAAAAGCCTCAAGGGCAACCTTAACCATCAACACTAATTACCAATGATAAGGCAAAGCTAAGTCTAAAATAGTTTGTCCTATGATTACCATTGTAAAACTCAGGTTTAGTAGATACAAAACTGTTGAACCGACATTCATGAAAACTCTTATAATGCCCATTAGCAATTTTCTTATAAGAGATGGCACAAATTTGGTGACATAAGGGTTACACGTCAAACAACTCAGTCCCGAATGTAGTTTCAGAAAATGACGTATGACCAATTAAACAATCCAAACCATCAACACTGAGCCCACAATTAAAAGGGTGCTAGAAATGATTAATATAAATCTAGTTTCTTTTTTATGATTAGTCAAAATGGAGGCAAAAAAGCCCACAAGGGCTGCCACTATTGTTGTATGTATCTCTAGGTCATGTTGGTCATCGGGTAAGTGGGTTAAGAAATCAGAACTAAGTCTCGAGGCAAAAGAACCCACAAGGGCTGCATTATTGTTGTATATCATGTTGGTCATCAGGTAAGTGGGTTAAGAAATTAGAACTAATATTTGGCATCAATTTCAACTTTTAGCTTATAGCTTTTATCTTTTATATATAACTTTTAAAAATCTCACTTTTTTCCACTTTTTTCAAGGTACAAGTATACTTTAACACATTTTCAGTAAAAAAATTATCAACAAAAAGTTAGATAAGTTGTTCTTAAATGGACACGTAGTCTAGATAAAAGCATTGTTAAGAGACCATTTCACTCCCTATTTCACGCTAGTTTTATGCCTAATGCTCACTTACGTAATCCCTTAAATGCCTATCAACTTGGATTTATTTATTTTTGTTAATTTTAATGAATCTAACAAACTTTGCTTTAACATAAACATAAACATAAACATAAAAATATGTATTTTAAACGTATTAAAGAAATTGGATAATTTTACACATCAATTCCTATGGCAGGCATGAAACGAATGATAATCTAAAGTCAATTCAAAAAATGTATCGACCTATTACTACCATTTGAGTATTTGTAGAGATGTTGCTATCTAAAGTCAATTCAAAAGTCTTTTCTTCGACGATGCATTTGATAATTGTTTTTGACCCCGATGTGGGGTTAGAAAAAACTTTTTGCCCAACTTAGCTCGTCCTAACCCATTTTGCCCCCATGAATTTTTCTCACTACATAGGTGAAGGGACGGAGAAGGGTTTTGCTCACCCCACTTCAGAAGTGCATTGGAAAGATATCTCCAAGCTCTACTCTAATTGTCTTGATGACTAAAAGATATTTATTGTAATTTCCAAATTTGTCTAACCACCGAGCAACATAAATGCATGCACTAGCTTAAATGAAATACTATAGCTTATTGTGCATAAATTAAGACCTTTCCTATTATTTTAGTTCAATTAAAGTACAACCAACTACCAAGTACTAACATAAATAAATGCCAAAACCCATTTTTAGGAGAAATTGCGATTGAATTTTCTAAATTTCAATAATTATGTATACTCCTTGAAATACAACTGATAAGAAATAACTTCTTTTTATTGATTAGGACTCGGGAGAATCATGTGAATATCCTCATCATACAAAAAATTACAGGGAAACAAAGAGAAAAGAAAAAACAAATGAAATGAAATAAAACAGAGACAGTTACTAAACACAATTTAAGACAAAACAAACCAAGGCATAAAATCAATATTAGAACTTATATATGACTCTGCATTACGGCTAATTTGTGTTAATGGCTCGGCATGATTGCCTTATTTCCCCTTGTGTGCGAGTAAGGACTTCAGCTGCTCCCAACTTAACCATGGCCTGAGCAAATTTAGATCGAAAGTCCCAAAAAAAAGCTATCCCTTGAACCGTGCTCCTAGTTAGTGGGTCCAAAGCTAGCTCTTGATCAATTTGGAGAATCCCTCTACGCATTAAGATTTGCCAGTAGTATGACTTGGAGATGAACGAACTTTGATAACTCTGGTCAAGATTAACGGTGTTGCTGCCTGCTGAGTTTTGGGGACAGATAGGTCTTAGCTGACTGGCTAACCCTGGATTCATGGTAGGGTCAGGTTTCCCAGTGTTTTGGAAATTGTAAAGGCGATCTTGGAAGAGGGAACAATGTGCATCTCCAACAGTGTGACCACCTATACAGCATGAAACATGGCATATATATTAACAAAAAGCTTGAGTGGTTTTACAATGCATAAATTAGAATATATAATAATAAGATAAGGAGTAGTAAGATATATATTGTTTAGTACCAAGAAGATAAACCATGTCTGTAGCACTAAGTCCTTTTCTAGCGAATGCAGCAATGGAGTCATTCACTGATATCCTAGGACTTGGAAGATCAACGTTTTGGGCAAGGGATACCAAGCCATCTCTTCTCCCCGTTTGTACATCGTATCGGTATCCTCTGTTAATCTGCATCATCAAATATTATCATACTCTATTTTATATATATATATATATATATATATATATATATTATGTTATCCATCTAATTACCACATGTTATTGTCAACACAGTTGCATATCATCACCAGGAACCATTTGATCTACAGACTACGTACAGGCCATTGTATGTTGAAATTTATACTTGGCATTTAAGTTCTTACTATGATAATGGAGCAAGCTGACAATGATAAAATTATGTTCCAATTAAGTCAATATATTTATGAGAGTATATCTATTCATTACCAAAGCAAAAACGTCCCTGGTAGCCATAGAAATAATATCAGCGCAAGAGACAACTCCGGGGCAGACGGCCTCCACGGCATCCTTTGCTGCGTCGATAACTTCAAAGCCCCTCACACTTAGATTTGGAGGTGCAGTTTTCTCGGTGTTGTTCCCATCTAGTAGAATTGATGCATCACATCCCTTTTCATGTTAAATACAGTGTTAGCCCATGTTGTGCAAACAAAACAAAAACAAACCATTAATAGCTAATAATAACGGTAAACAAAAAGGGAATTTGCAATGGGAGAATTATTAATTTATATAAGATTTACATGGTAAACTAAATAAATATATATGATATACATTTGCATGAAAGTGTACAATGTTGTACATATTTGTTTAGTTTACAATGTAAATCTTACATAAATAGTATATACAATGTAAACTAATAATTTTTCTTTGCAATATTATTATGAAGAGCACCACAATAACAAAAATTCTTGCAACATTTTATTTTGGCTTTGTGGTATTTCCTAACATCTAGAATGCATCAAGGAGCTTGAACTTCTCACCAAATTTTTTTTTTTTTTTTGGCTAAATCTAAATTGATCTTCTATGACACTGCATAGAATGTGAAGTTATTTAAAATTTTAAATGACATGACACTTATTACATCTTAAAAAAAAAAAAAAAAAATTCTGTACATATATATCGATCCTAATCGCACAAAACGAGAGGTAGAATGCCACTAAGCCACTAGCCACCTAGCTATAGCTGAAAATAAGATATTTAATTGGTATATATGTTAAACAAAATGGTGTGCATGCATGTTAACCATTTTGTGGTACCTAGATATAAAAAGTAAAGAAATTAAAAGAGCTCACTTTTACAAAGCAATCGTGGAATTGCATGCGAATGAGAGCTGGCGCAATAGTCGGGTCCTCATTGAATTTTGCCACGACAACTTGGGTTACAATTGCCTCAACATCTACCAAACATTTTTCCCTGTAAAATCCTACCTGAAGTTGACCATAACAATGGCCTGCGAAGCTCATCAAGATGAACCCAAGGCATAGTGCAACAGCAGATGTGCTAGACATTTTCATGATCTTCATTCACTTTGAAGTAGAACTACAAAAAATGCACATGAAATAAAGGGCGTCTTTCTTTCCTATTTGTAGGGAAGAAGATATGGACTATGGAGTCCTAACCTACTACAAAAACTTGATGGTTTGCACGACTTGCATTTAGGTGGGGTCTCTCTTTTCAATTACAAGGTGTTCTAGGTTGTGACAAAACATGTACATATAAGGAAATATTCAATTATTGGATGATATATTGTAAAATATGTATGAGGTGCCGACTTGGTTAATATTTCTATATTGGAATGAGAATCAATAAAATCAAAGAAAATCATGGATGAGGTTAAAGTTCAGATCATCTGACTCCTTAATAATTTTAGTTTTAGCACGCGTTTTCAACAGGCAGCAATAATTAATTATTAGATCACGAACTCAATACAAATTAAGTCCCAAGCTGCAAAATCTGATCAACCACAGCCAGTAACAAACAATTTCACCTAACATCAACCATGCTAAAAGAAAATTCAGTGACTTAGCAAATCTTCTATTCAACGTGAAGAATCCAGGGACATTCTCAAAATGAAGCTACCTATCTCTGATATCAACAATTAATACTTATTTATGTACAGCATTTTCATATTATGCAATCTTCTTTTTATTTCAATCCAAAGACGATATGAATGTGCAGGCCAAGCCAGTTTCACAAAACTAAAAGAGAAAATTTCCCCTTTAAAGTATTTAAATTTGTAGAAACTCCCTATCCCAACATGCTGGCTTTCAAATAATAGAACAAATTCTTAAAATCCTTCACCATATAAATATATGCTTAGACAAACCACAATTGTTACATAAACGTACAGTCTCTATTTTTCATACATGACTAGTGATAATTTGACTTCATCTGCCCTGAGCTTCTTTAGCGTTTCACTTAGAAATTTAGAAACCGTATCTTTTACTCTTTTCAATGCTGCTGTTTTGGCATCAGCCGCCCATAGGTGTATGCGTATCGAGGTTGATGCTTTTGCCCCCTTTGATGATTTCTCAATGGGCTTCATGGGAAAATGACAGCTTAGTTGGAGCTGTTAAATTGCTAAAATTATGTAGCTAAATAATTAAATTTATCATCTTCTAATAGTTTAAATTTATAAGCAAATTAATAATTTAACATAATCTCATACATTGAATACTCTCACCTATCAAAAGGGAGTTTAAGCTCACATGTGAAAGAAAGTGTGAAAATTATATGATTAAATAATTATTTAATATTAATATAAGTTGTGGCTGTCAAAAAGTGAGTCTTTAAAATGTTATACTAGGCAAAATAAACAAAATAAATCAAAAAATAAGCTTAGCCAATAGTACTAATAGGTCAATTCGGAAGAAAGAAAAGAATGATGGGATATATAATCGAGAAGTTACAACTTTCCTTGGCCTATATTTTAATTTTTCTTTCGTATTAAGGTGCCTGGCGTGGCTCTCTTTCATCCACCTGCGAAAGGTTGAGCACTTGAGAGTTGAGAAACATTCTCAATAAAAATACCTGCCTATGGTCATTTGTCGGCCTTGTTTCATAGTTAGCTAGAAAACATTTAAATAACCTCCGAGGTGTTGTGGTCTAGTGGTGTTAGGTGATGCACAAAGAGCTGCGCCAAGGGTGAAGTCTCATGTTCGAGTTTGAATATGGACTTGCGTGGGGTTGCCTTCCTTGGCAACCTAGGATCGCTGGTGCCCCTCGTGGGGCTGGGGAAGCTATGGCTCACCGGTCCCCCTACACTCCAGCAGGGCCCGAACCCTGGCGGGTAGGGTGCTACTATGATCACGCCCAAGTAGGATTGCCACGTTGGTCGCCCCCCTACCCATTTTTTATTTAGCAGAAAAAAAAAACATTTAAATAATTATTGGGCATAAAATGAAGGGCCCAAACAAGGATTTATAGCCCATTTATTTTTCAACAATAAAATTACATAAACACTTATTATATTTAAATTTTCATCAATGTCACAATTACTGTTGAAGTTTATGTTACCGTTAGATGTTTACGTTGCAGTACTGTTAATCACACTTATTTGACATTGATAGAAATTTCCTATTGAATTATGATGAACATTTTTTTTTTTTTGGTCATTGTTGAAGATGTAGACTTAGCTTTGCTAATCTCTTTACATTATTTTGCTAAATCTATTCGATAGAAATGATGGATTTTTTCTATTACTTGCTGAACATACTAAATCGAATTTCATTAAACATATTTGATCATAATTTTACTAGATGCCTTTACTCTAATTTTATTATGAACTTTACTTAGCACTTACGTTACGTGATTAATTATGTCATTTAACTTTGTAAAGCATATTACTTTTAATCTCAATCTTACTAAACACGCTGATCCTATTTTTCTAGCATTGTTAGAACTTAGAAGTGAATCCATGTTTTTCCACACATCCTTTGACATAATCTAACTTGTAAATGATATAAATCTCTACATAACAAACTCTTCTGCTGTGACATTATTTTTCAACTAAAGTTTAATGTCATAACTACACCACCTTTTATCTTATTTCACTTATGAGGAATGATATGTCTACAACATTTTTACAACAAATTTTAAGTGGCAGGTTGTTACTAGTTGTTATAATTGGGGCAAAAAAGTAATCTTAGTGTTAATTTCAAATTTGAACCAATAACAACTAACCACCTGTGATTTGTTGTAAAAATATTGTAAAATTATTGTAAACGTAGCATCTCTCCTTACTTATTAATTATATCATTTAATTGTTACGAGGGAAACCACAATAGTAACAGTCCATGGATGACCCATTGCATTGGCATGAGTTTTGTACTTGACTCCTCTTAACTCTTAAGATCGTTCTGGCTCGAAACAAATCAAAGCACAACACGTGTTCAAACATCAAAAATCACCCCAGACATAGGGAAGACCTACCTCGACTCCAATTACACTCCAAGCTCCAATTAGCAACCAAAAAGTTTAGAACCACGCACTTTAACACAACTTAGACACATAACAAGCAATGATTCAATTACTTTTTTTTCTAAGATCCAATCCAAAAAAAAAATAGGTGAACCTGTGTATAAGTAATATTATCTGATCACACCTTAAAAAATATGCAAATTATATCAAAATGTGTGTCCATACAATACCCGGGCCCTAAGAGTTCAGACAATTAACTATACTTGAACTACTGCCGACACCTGTCCACATTGCTTTGAACTTTCATCCCAGTCAAATGACCAACACCAACCTCTAATGTAGCTAACCTACAAAAATACACCGAGGGCATTATTGTCAATTAAAACAATCCACCGCCTCTCTACTCCCAGCTCTCTCTGTCCTCATTTCTGAACTCCAAGAAACGATCAGCAGCACCGTTTCTGCCTAAAAAGGAGAGTAAATTGGTGTAAAAATGATGGGCAAAAAGGTAAAATGGAGCTGGAGCTCCGCTCTAATCGGAGCGGCGTCGGCGGCGGCAGCGGCGGCGCTGATTTCGGCAAAGCCGAAAGACCCGACTTTCCACGTGATATCAATCGGCCTCACCTCTTTCAAGTTCAACCTCCCAGTCCTCGACGTCGAGCTCACCCTCACCGTCCACGTCACCAACCCCAACATCGTGCCCATCCACTACTCCTCCACCACCATGTCCATCTTCTACGACGGCTCCCTGCTCGGCTCCGCCGAGGTCCAGGCCGGCTCCCAGGGCCCGCAGTCTTGCCAGACGCTCCGCCTCCCGGCTCGGCTCGACGGCGTGCAGCTCGCTCACCACGCCGTCAAGTTCTTGGCTGACGTGGCGAGGCGCGAGATGGTGCTGGACGCGGCCGTGGATATCGGTGGTACCGCGAAGGTGTTGTGGTGGCACCACAAGTTCATGGTCCGCGTGGACAGTCGGGTCACCGTTGATCCTGTTTTTCTTGATGTGATTGACCAGGAAAATACGGCTGAGATGGAAGTCTCTCTTACTTGAAAAAGCTAAAACGCGCGTTTTGTATTATATAAGAAAAGAAAGGAACATGAATGAATAATAATGTTTTTGGTGAACTTTTTTTTTTTTTTTTAATATTTTCTAGAGTACTCGCTTTGTCATTTTAGACAATGATATTAGGGGTTTTTGAAATTAAAGAGGGTATTTAATACATGTATTTAAATAACAGTTTTCAGTTTATAAAAAAAAATTATACGTATTTTCACATTTTTTTTTCACCCACATGTATTTCCAAAAAATATAAATAACGTTACTAGAAAAATATTACCAAATGGACCCAAAGTCTTACACTTTTAAAAGTTTCAAATTAATCTTACATTTTTTAAAATGTTTTAATTCAATCCATAAATCTATTTATATTTTATGAGGACTGTGGCGGACGTTTCCCAACAACCTTGCAATAATTGGTCCCAAACTCCCAATTAATTTGTATTCTAAATTGGGTCCAGCCCACAATGAGAGATCTAAGAAGTAGTTTAGGTGGTATTTTAATAATGACCTGCTAGGAAACTTGACTAGCCAAGGATACTATCAGGCAGCCAAGTTACCCTTTTTGAAATTCGAGCTAGACTTTCTAATCCCCTAGATTGCATTCTACCCTCACTCTTTTCTATCGTGTTTCCCTCCCCTAGACTAGGTTCTACCCCGTTTTCTTAAACCCTCCCTTCCTGTTTATACCCTTGCCTTAATAGATCTATCATGATGAGAGAATATCAAGCATGTACATGGGTCCCTTCACTCATGGAGTTTGGATGGCTCCTTGAGTCTTGGTTATTGTTCTTATGTGTCTAATTGTGTACTAGAGATGGGAACCATTGCCCTGCTGTTGAAATGATTTTCTAGTAACTTGTGCTTGACACCAAATCTTGTGTTCGACCAGTGGATTCCCCTGAAGGCATTAATTTATGTCCTCAACTACAATGGACATTTGTTGGAGTGCCCTACCAAGGTGAGGTCCTTCGCTTAAAACATCTCAATACTAACCTAGTTAGTGTGGGCCTGTCTTGGGCCAACCTAACCCTAGATAGGCCTGAATTGGTCTAGGAATGGGAAGCCTTTTTGCCCAACTACAAAGTCATTGTTAATGAAAAAAAATTCCCAAACAAAATGATGGTGTGTGATTTCAACAATGTGTCATGCATATTCACTCTCAAGTATGTGATTTCAATAATGTGTCATGTATATTCATTCCGAAGTATTATGTTATCATTTTATTTACATATTTGCTATTAAAGTTATTATTCGTAATCAATCTATGATTTAAATTGATTCATTTTGTAGAGTAAAAAGTTTGATTTGAAAGTTTGGAACCATTCTTTAATTTTAGGTTTTAAAATGTAATTTATCCAACATTCTATATTGTTTTGATTTTGCTTATCCACTTGTTAAATAAATTTTTTCCCTGGATCTATTAAGTTAGTGTCTATATGTATCATGCCATCTATACTACTATTTAAGGGAGTTTTCCCTGTTGGGGATCCTCATTTTTTTTGTTCAAAAATGCCTCTACACCTCTATGTTTAAGTAGAGACAAAACTAAAGAACAATCTAGTAAAAATACAACTCTAACTCTTATTATCTAAAAAATAGGATCACTTTCCTGCTAATTTTCAAATTGCTTTATTCACTTATAAATTAGATTCTCAAAATAAAAATTATATATAAAATATATAATTTATTTATTTATGTTGGTGTTTGAATTGTTTTCTCTTCACACCTGTTTGAATTGCCTTTTTTTCCTTTTCATTTTAATGAATGTATTTTCAATATCCAAAATAAAAATACCATGTGTGTGGTTTAATTAAATAGAAGAGAGAAACGTCTCAAATTAAGATGAATGGAAAATTAGGATACTAAATCTAAAAAAGCCTTATCACACACGCGAAGCACATGTGATGAGGCTAGTCACCTTTTACTATATTGGCAAAGGAAGCAACTCAGACCTTTATACATATAATCTAGAGTTAATCTTCTTTTTATTGTATTACCAAAAAAAAAATGTCATCACCTCTATATACCTTACTTACAATTTGATTGAATAGACACAAGGAGACAATAATAGGGGGAAGGGAACGTGAAGAGAGGAGATTTTATGAGGGGAAAATGGTTTAAGGGGGCCTAAACTCTGAAGTGAGGTGGAATCTTGTGTAACGGTTACATACCATATTCCTTTTGCATGAGGATGGATTCCATGCTTAAAATAAGTAAATCGTTTGAAGAATGTGAATGTGATATTTTATATAATAAAGGTTGCATATAATATCTTTCTCACATGGAGTGCATTCCACACTTATGAGTAGTGTATACTTAGGCCTTCATTACCACAAGGAAGTCCAAATATATACAAGATGACATGGACCAAGAGGATGCATGGGAACTATTTGTAGATCAAGATTCTTGTGCTTCGTTGATTAAAGGCATTATCAGTGATGAAGAGGGGGGGGGGGGGGGGGTGGTGGTGGTGTGAGGAGATGATAGGGGAGATGTCTAATAACAGGTAATTGGTAAAGGAAGCAAGTATTTATGTAGATCCCCCTTGTCTTAGCCCTTGACCTGCAAACTACATGCAGTTTGGTGTAGGACAAACATTTTGGATGTGAAAATCCGAAAATGTAGCATAGTTGGGACCTAATTTAAGCTAATCAAAGGCGTGGTTTTCTTAAATATATTAAATTCTCCAATTTACGTCAGTTAAATCTATGGGCAATTATTGTGTACTCCCAGAGTACCATAAATGTGTACTCCCTCCTCTTACATGAATGGTGGGTCCCACTAATTAAATTCATGGTGAGATTCACCATTCATGTGAAAGGGAGAGTACCTATTTTGGGAGTACTTAATAATTTTCCTAAATTCTAGGGTCATAAAGGAGTCAAGTTAAAATGAGTATTAAAAGCTTAAGATAGTTCATTTAAATATATTTTGTACACTCAACAAATTAGATTACATGTACAAGCTTGATTCATTTTCTTATCAAACAAGTTCAAGTTTATTTACAAACTACTTATTTTACTTATTCAATTACCATATATAGTAATCATAACTTAAAAAAAAATTATTTGTTAAAATTTGGTAAAGCCTGGCAATCGAATTGCCCATTCATAGGCATAACCCAGCCAGCCAAGCATGCCTATTTAATAAATTAATTCCCCATGTAACATAAATACGAGTTACTTGGAAATGAGTTACAAAAAGAGGTGTAAACCCCCATTTAAGTTACAAGTTCATGTTTATTAACAAGCTACTTTTTTTACTTATTCTTATACCATACATAGTTAATATCATAACTAAAAAAAATTTACTTGTTAGAGTTTGGCAAAGCTTGACAATTGAATTGCCCATTAATAGGCATAATCCAACCAGCCACGCTAACCTATTTAATTGAATTGATTCCCCATGTTACAAGAATACGCGTTATTTGAAAGTAAGTTACAAAAGGAGGGGTAAACCCGCATTTGGGTAACTAATGAAACAAACAAAACCAAAAACAAAACAAAAAAAACAATTCCCTCGCCACCATTCTCACGCTCTTAGTTGTCTTTGTTAAGTTTCTTTAAACTATAAATGTCATGTGTCTTGGTTAAGCAAGCCAAGCACCACCATGAAAACCAATTATTTTGAGTCATGATTCATGAAGGTGTTTAACCCAAAAAAAAAAAAAAAACAGATGGTTTCGTATTTTTGTAAATTGTATATATATATATATATATTTTGGGATAGACAAAGGACGGCGAGTTGTTGGGCTCCTTGTTTAACAAACACTCCTACTTTTTATACCCAGAGAGGATCAAGTTATATGTGCTGAAAAAATGGTGGGATGGGCCCACACTGAGAGTTTGGTATAGTACAGTAGGAATGTAACATTGTAGCCACCTACCATAAGATCCAAATCCAATACCATCAATTAATAAATTGCAAAAGGTGCAAAACCAAAGAATTTAAAAAATAAAGTTTTCCTTTTTTAAATCTAGTCGAATATGAGATAGAGTCCATTTAAGAACAGAATATTTAGTCAAAATTTAAATTTTTTTACTAAAAGTACAATAGATAAAATTAAAAGGTAGCTGAAATAGTATAGAGACTCATAAATAGTACTAAAAAGTGTAATGAAATTTATAAATAGTATCAAAAATACGCTGCTTTTTGAGCCAATGCCAAACACAACGTAGAGTTCAATCTCCGTTTACAATAAAAACTAATTAATGTTTTAGTCTAATAATAAATAATAATTATCAGAAATGAACCCATATATAAGTTGAAATTATCTTTAAAAAAATTATAAAAAATAAAAAAGCATAAAGAAAGGAATTGAAAAGAAGAAAAGTGAAGGTACTTTATTATTTACAACCTTAGAAATGAAAAGAAGAAAACAAAATAGAAAGAAAGAGTCTTTTCCGTTTCCTTTTTCAGTTCTAAGTATCTCATTTTCCAAGTTTCCTCCAAGTGCACAATTTTAAAGCAACTGCTGGATATGTATAAAGAATTTGTTGACGTTGAAAAATAAATATAGTCTATTGGTTTATCATTGCTGTGACTAATAATTAATCAGACGGCAATTTCATTTGATTGGGCTCCACCTGCACACTATTATTTCAAAAACATAAGGATTAATTTTTTGTCATTAAAGCAAAGAAAGAGTCACTCCCAAGGGAAAAAAATTGCAATGCAAAATATATAATTATATCAAATTTTGATTCAAATCATTAGCACCAAATTAGTGCAAACAAAATTCTGTATCACGCGTTAAGACAACAATGATTTAGGTGCCAAGGACTGCTGCTCAGGTTCATGATTCAGCTCAAGATTTACATTTGTTCCTATTTGTTTGTTTTTTATAAATTATCACTCTTAGACTTTGACATATAAATGCATTTGGTGTTTATAGTTTTGATTCTAACAATTAATTATTATACTTTAGGCCTTGTGAGAGTTGTGACAACCTATCTAAACATTAAACACCCACTTTGTTGAATATTTTCAGTAGCTGAGAAGCTAATTGAAATAGGTTTGACAATAGCATTTTAATTACAATTTCTAATATTGAAAAACCATGTACCAAAATAAAATTTAGTCCATTTTTCGACTCTTCTATACTATTATGTTAGGTTACTACTTTTTCAGCCTCAAAATAAAATAATAAAGCTACAGTCCTCCTAAAGCTTATCGACCCAATTGTTCTATATACAAATGAAGATGAAACCTAATAATTAGGTTCAGATACTTTTGTAAGGTGATAATATGCTTTAGTTGATTTCAATATAAAAACTAATTCTAGTATTACCCTAGATGTATGGTAGAGAATAGTAATCTATTTGCACAAAATTTGATATACGTGTTAAAAATATAAAGAAAATGTAATCCAACAATAAGATTTTTAAAATATTAATTCAATAAATAAAATTATTAGATGTTCCACTTGATTTGTCCATTGAATCAATTCATTTTCTTTTTTTAGTGTATATATAATATAATGTAATCACAATTCACATAAGCATGTGTACAAATCACTATAAAAACATGGAGAAGGAAAGACTTCAGTCTTAGGGAAGGCAGATGTAAGTGTCTACAATAATGTCAATGCAAAACAATATATCATGTTCAAATATCATAATTTATAATAATTTTCCTATAAACATCTTTATTAACACTTTTTTAGTGAAACTATTTCATTCTGATTATTTTACAAATTACTTAAATTGGATTTTTTTTTTAAAAAAAAACCAGATTTACAACAGATATAGAAAATATTATTAAAAAAAAACAAATATGAAAAAATATAGGAATGGAATTTCATAATCATGATATTGAGTACAAATTTAGAAAAAAAAGTAAAAATAAAACCTTAAGACGGTAGCTCTTCAGTCAACTCCAACGATTTTCTTAAAACTCAATTTCAAACAATTTTTATAACAATTTTTTTTTTAATGTTAGACAGATATAGAAATATTTTAAATTTTTAGGAGAGTCAAGGACCCCTTAAGGTTCACCTACATTGAGAAGAATATCAATATTTTTTTAATTCGTCTTATTATTTTAGAGAGGAAAAAAAAACACTACATATATAATTATTAAAATAATATTTTTCTGGAAAAATATAATAATAGTTTCCAATTTTCAATATTTATATCACTTAGGAAGAAATTACAGATGTAATTTAGGTGCATAACAAATTTTAAATTCTTTCTTTATAAATGTCTTGTTTGAAATATGTTATGACAAAATTCTGCCTATTAGAGTGATTAAAACTTCACTTACTAATTTTATCTTAAATTACATTATTTGTTAAAAGTCTCCCAAAGAGACAATTGGGGTACTAATAGTCTAATCCTAATAAAACAATTGGGGTCACACTCACACCCAATAAAACAAGAGTCATACTCATACCAACACCACACTTTTATTGTATGGTTTTGAATTTGAGGCTGGTGCCATTGGTGGGATTGATACTTTCCTTGTTATGTATTTCATATCCAAATAATAAAATAAATAATTAATGGGATTTAAAATTTTGTAATCCATTATTTTAGATATTCTACATAATAAATATCAATTTTCTCATCCAAGTACAGAGTTCTGGTAAGAATAATTAATTTGGCTATGCCTGCAACTAAAGTCAGACCCATGTTGGGACCAATGGCCCCCTCACCCAACACCCCCATTCTCCCCAATTTTTTTTCTAACAATAAATAATTAAATTTTGTCTTCCTGAAAATTCAATTGGGCCAAAGAGGCTAAGGACAAATTAAAAGAAATAAAGAAAAAAAATGATTAGCTAGTCTATAACTTATGGCCCTACTTAAATAACAAAATAAAAATAATAAAAACTTTTTTACTCAAAACAATCTTTAAAAAATCATTATCTATGTTTTTTTTTTTTTTTAATGTTTTATGCTGATAAAATCCTCTAGTAATCAAAATAAGTATTTTCTTAATCAATAGAAAATTAAAAGCAAAACAAGAAATAAGAGATTAAGGATTTTCAAGTAAAATTATTCTTTTATTTCTATAATAATGTAGTTTATTGCTCTTACATGTAGGTATGTTCATGCACGCATGCATTTTATTTTTTATCAATATATTTTTATTAGTATTTTAAAAAAGTTGATAGAATGGTAATAAATCGATGTGAAAAACACATATCGTTTTTTTTTATCATAGTATCTTTCTTAATGTGTCAAGGTGGTTCATAAAGATTAAAATATCAATAACCTACCAATTTGTTTATAGAATTATTGTGGTTGTACACTTGTCTTGTTTCAACTATGACTACAAGACAGCACAATTTTATTTTACTTTTTAATAATTTAATAGGTGGGGAAGAGGGAATTTGAATACTAGACATTTTTGTTGGAAATAACAAAAAGTGTCAATTGAGCTACAAAGTTTTTGGTCAAGACTTGCATTTTAATTTAAAAATTTTGTCAAAACTACAACAATTAAAAAAAATTAAAATGATTTTCTAAAAGTACTATTTGATTTTGTATATTGAAAGTAAAATTATTGTGAAATATAGTACATAATCAATTTATGTACCATATTTTTGGGAATTTAAAAGAATACAAAATTTCATTTTGATAAATGATTGATTTTGACATATATTGAGAACTATTATTCTGTCTTTTCTTTTGTTTATATTGTGGTAGCTTTGAAAGAATATTAGTTTTATTTTTATATTTAGCCTTGAATTAGTATATGTTTCATTCTTGAATTCTAATTTTTATTTATTTATTTATGCTTTGCCCCAATCAAACATTTAGGTTTCATCTTGCCTGCAACCCTCCTAAAAAATTCAGGTTTCATCTTGCCTGCAACCCTTCATCCTTGGTTTAAGTTTAGGCATTGGTTATTCAATGTGCAAGTGTTGTTATGGTCACATTTGGGGTCTTTTATAAACTGGTCATCCCTACACTTTTTTTTTTCTTTAGAAAAAATTTAATTTGACTACTAATATGCCACCTAACAAAGGTCATAAATAGCAAGAGACCATGCTATCATCTAATATTGTACACTCGTCAATCAATTGAAACAATGTCAAGTATGTTGAATTATTAGGTATTAAAGTACAGAAAATGTTACTATCAAGTTCAGGGAGTTTAAACTTTAAACTTGGATCTCAATTCTTTTTCTTATTATGTTCCGCTATTTTTTTGGACTACTCTTTAATAGTTATGAAAAGGTTTCTATCAGAAATTTACTCTCTTCCCTTTGTTCAAACATGACCTCAAATTCACTATCAAAGGCCAGTTATAATTCCTCTTCATAATCCATATTAGCACACCAATTCTATATATTTTACATATAGAGAGAGAAAGCAGAAGAAAGGGGAGAAATGAGATAAAATCAATAATAACTTATCTTCTCAGTAATTAAGAAATTTATTACAGGAACTATTATGTCTGTCTTCAACTATAATAGAATTTTGAGCATTGCATACTTTTAGAGTGATAGTCAATCTACAAGTATAAATGTTTGTGAGGGAACCAATATTCAAATCTCTATAATAATAATAATAAAAAGCTTCACGAACATACATTTAAGTTAGATTAAAATAAAATTTTATCTCACATTTAAAAAAAAAAAAAATACTACAATTAAACTTTCTATTTATGAGAGTCAAAATTAATAGAACTTACCAGTAAGGCAGTAACCAAAGCTGTAAATTACAGTTCAAGAGAGAAAACCCCCCCTCCTGAAAATGCTCCAAAGATAAAAGAGAGGTCCTTGTGCATTGTGCATTGTGATGTGAGCTGTATTTAAAACCTACCAAAACCAATACGCAATGAATAATAGCACTAATCTTCTTTTTTGATGAAATAGTACTAACCTTCTAACTGAAGCTGACAACGCAAATACATAAACATATACATATATATAGTAGTAAATACTCCATTAACACTGTATTAGTTACTCAATTAATTTCCCACCAAATACATCTCTTTCTCTCTCTCTCTTTCTTTCTCTTTCTCAATTTCACAGAGACTCTCTGTCTTTGCTTGTTCAACTCCCCAAAAGCCCAAAACAAAGAAAAAGAAAAAATTGAAAAAAATATAGAGATAATGATACTCACGTCCCACATTGTTCAAACCCTTTTGCTTTAGTCCAACTCCAACCCGAATCTCCTTCTGAAAAATCTCTTTCTTTTCAATCTTTCTGTCTCTCTCAAACCTCTCAGAATCTTTGTATTTTTTTTTTTTTAGTATAATAAAAAAAAAAATTTTCTTGTTTCTCAAAGCAAGAAAGCGATTTTTTAATTAGTGGGGGTGTTTTTTATAATTCAAGAAAAAGGTTGTTTTCATTGCCAACCATGACTGAGGTCCTCAATCCCAACCATTCGCCAACCCAATTCTCTTCTTCTTCTTCTTCTCCTACAAGAGTTTCTTCTTCGTCTTCTTCCTCTTCTTTTTCTCCTTTATCATTTGCAAAGCAACCTCAGAATGAGGACAACAACAACAACTACAACCTTTGTGAATGTGAGTCATTCTCTTCGCATGTAGCAGAGGACGGAGATTCTATAGTGTCGGTGTTTGAGGAAGAAGAAGAAGAAGAGGAAGAGGAAGAAGAGTGTGAGAGTCAGACAAGAGATCAGCTTTCTTTGCTGGCATTGCTGGTGGCCCTTTTCAGGAAATCGTTGATTGCTTGCAAGAGTGATAGAAGGGAGCTTTGTGCTATGGAGATCGGGTGGCCCACTAATGTGCGCCATGTGGCGCATGTTACCTTTGATAGGTTCAATGGCTTCTTGGGTTTGCCTGTGGAGCTTGAACCTGAGGTACCCAGAAGGCCTCCCAGTGCAAGGTTCTTTTTTTTTTTTTCTTCTTCTTTCTCCTTTTTTGTGAGAATGTGAATGTGGGATTTAAGTTTTCATGATTTTGGTGCTATTTTGGTTATTAAATTTGTGAACTTGTTGATTTTTATTCTTTTTTGTGTTTTTCTTTTCTTTTTTTTTTCTTTTTTTTTTTAGTTTTAATAGTTTATTCAAATTCTAGATTTTTCAATTTGCTCATGTGCTGTGTACTTTTCTATTCTTTTCTTTTTGGTAGCAATGCAATCTTGAAATTGCGAATCTGGTGTGGGGTTTTCCATTTTGGGTGTTGTATTTGTTTGTGCAATGCAATTCTTGAGATTTTAAGTTTGTTATTTCTATTGGTTGCTTTGCTGGTTTCTATTCTTGGATGTCCTATTGGTTGTGGCCTATTTTTAGTTATTGGTCTATCCAATTTGTCAAACTGCAGCTAGATTGAATCCAACTTGTAGTTAGAAAAAAACAAAACAAAACAAAAACAAAAAAAGAGGCTTTTTTGGTTTCTTATTGGTTATTGCAATTGCAAAATTGTTGTGTTTGTTTTACATTTAACATTACTTTTGGTGATTTTCGTGGATGATATATGTGGAAACAGTTTTATTTGGATAGATTAAAAAAAGTAAAATCTAAAAATCATCGTATCAGGAGATTATCAACAGCACCCTCTCGATTTTAAAGCAAATGGCGAGACTCCTGATCTTGCATATGATGTGCTATCCCTTCCTGAGGGCGGCTGAGATTAGCTTTAATTGTAACTCAAGTAGATATAAAATTATGTTGGTATAATATCTCGTATTTGAAGTCCTATAATGGAATATTCATCAATTTAGGGATGATTAATAGTTTCTTCCCTTGCCTTATTTTAATGAGCTTTGCCAATCAGGCCTTTGTTCCTGTCTTATTCATGTACTTATGAATACATACATACACACATACTCAATCATGTAAAAAAGGTTCTTCCTACTACATACCAGTATCCATATTTCCTGGACTTGCATTTTTTTATCCATTTTACAAGCATCCCACTTAATCAGTATTTTCCATGTATAAACATGTATTTCATTTTGTTAAAATGTTGGATTCTGAATGATCATTAAGAATGGGATTTAATGGTTATTTGGTTAGATAACATAAATGGAAATAAAGTTAGCATCATCTGAGAAGGATTTATTAAAATTCTCATAAGGTTCAGAACCTACACACTAGCGACATCTGCATCACTTTATATAGTTTAACTTTGTTCCTTGAAGGCTTTAAAGCTTGTTAATTTTTGCACATCTTCTTGTCAGTTTCTACCTAATTGTTTAACTAGTATGATCTTGCCTCTGCTATTCATTTGATTTTTCCTTTATTTTCCCCCTTAAATGTAGTGCTACGGTCTTTGGAGTTTCCACAGAATCCATGCAATTGTCGTATGACTCTCGAGGGAATAGCGTGCCAACAATTCTCTTGCTAATGCAAAAACACTTGTATGCTCTCGGAGGCCTGCAGGTATTTCTCCTTGTTCATTTTCTTCTCCTCTGCCTCTTGAACATCATGACTCTAAAAATTCTGAACCAAGAGCAATAGTTTGGAATTGAAAGAAAGTTTTGTAGAGTTGAGTGGTTTGACCTGTCTGAGCGGCTTTTTTCTATATCTATAAATCTTCAAACAGTTGATTTTACACATGTAGGCAGAAGGGGTTTTCAGAATTGCTGCAGAAAATGGTCAAGAGGAGTATGTCAGGGACCAATTGAACACAGGAGTGGTACCAGAAGGCATTGATGTACATTGTTTGGCAGGGCTTATCAAGGTATGCTGTTGTTATGTTATCAAAGCTGATTAAATATAACATTGCTATCAAGGTCTATCATTTTTAGGCATCACGTTGGCTGTATATTTGTTTGTGAAATGCATGTGAAAGTGAGTTGATCTTAATAAGCATAATCATAAACAAGACTTACACTATTTACAAAATTTTGGAATAACACTATGTCAATGTTCTGCTCCAATACTGCTATCCTTAATCAGTTTCAGGTATACTGTCAAATGTCAAGAAAAAGAAAGGATCATATGAGTCAAAAAAATATTGTATTGTCGTTACATGTCTACATACACAGTGACTCTTGATCTGCTATGGCTGTTTTTATATGCCACAAGTTGTGTCCTTTCACTTTATGTGTTTGGTTGGTAAAGGCACTCCAATAGAATATGGCAAGAAAACCAGAAGAAGTAAGTGTTAAGATTTCTTCTTCTTCTTTGACAAATAAAATGTTATATAAAGGGTAAGTTTGGACCTTCTAATGATGATTTCTTCTTCTTTGACACATTACCTAAACAGTTCAAGAGATTGAGGGACCTCTAAATCTGTACATGGTGGAAGAATGGGAGAAAATTTTGATTTTTACCTGTCTTGTTCTTCTGTTTAATAAACTTGCAATTATTGTAAATCTAAGTGATGTTTAAATCAAAGCAAAAATTACTCAAGTTGCGATTACCAATCACTGTGGAAAAGTTTGGCCTATTCTAGATTGATTTTATTGAAGAAATAATCAAGTTACTACATGCTTCTATAATTAATGAGTAAGAACGAAGACCTATAACTAATGATATCAATACATTGACTTGATGAATATTTGATCTTTTAGGCTTGGTTTAGGGAACTCCCAACTGGGGTTCTGGATCCTTTATCACCTGAGCAGGTAATGCAATGCCAGACAGAAGAGGATTATGTTGAACTTGTGAGGCGTCTACCCCCAACTGAAGGTGCTCTATTGGATTGGGCCATCAACCTGATGACTGATGTTGTCCAACAGGAACATCTGAACAAGATGGATGCACGCAACATTGCTATGGTTTTTGCACCAAACATGACTCAGGTTAGTTAAAATAGTTTCAACTTCTTGAAGTTCAGAAATTCATGGCATGTTTAAGTCAATTGCAGTCTATATATGTCTTTCTTGCTAAATAATATCATTTGGGCATCCCTTTATATCAGTCAGTTGTGTTATATAGGACCAAATCTTGAAGCATGTTTTGAATTGCATTTAAATGAGCACCTTCATTTTAGAGTTGGTGATGTCTGTATGCTACATGCTGACTAGTAAAATCATGTGCCAAAATGACAACCCCACCCTTTTTTTCTTTTTCTTTTTTCAACTCATTATCACCTTGGATTTTCATGTTCTTTTTTTGGGGGGGCCAAGTTATCACCTTCCATTTAAACTGAAAAGATTTGATGGCACTGCAGATCACAGATTTATCCAATGATTTGCTGGAATGATTTGACTTGTTTTGTTGCAGATGGCAGATCCTTTGACTGCCTTGATGTATGCAGTCCAAGTGATGAACTTCCTCAAGACCCTAATCTTAAAAACACTCCGAGAAAGAAAAGATTCTGCAGTGAAGCTTTACTCTGCTTCCTGTTTAGAGCCTCATGATGAGAATGGACACCAGAGCCCTTCCCAAACCTGCTTGGAAGATACTGCCCTAGAAAATGAAGAGCCAGAGCAAGCATTTGTTGCTGAAGAACCTGTTCCAGAAATTTTCTTTGACACTAATGAAAACAATGATCTTGCTAGTGGAGAAGCTGGCAATCCATTGACATCTTCTGAGAAACTAAATTCTGATGAGCGTGGTTCTTGTGGGACTCTGATTGGAGTTGACACTTACATTAGCAAAATAGAGGCCGGTGAAGTTGATGGTGAAATGGCTGGAATTCAAGGTACTACTGAAAAGAGCAGGACTGGTCAATCAAGTAATTCAAATTTCAAATGGGGGCCAACTAAAAAATGTGTTCAGCAACCTCTAGTTCCAGAAACAGGGCCAGTTGACAAGACTAAGGGAATCAGCAATCTGAGTCGCATAGATTCAAGGATAGAGCGGATCGAAGCCTGGAGGTGAAGGAAAGCTCAAGAGCAGTTGGGCCTAATTCATTGTATGATACTGTATTTTAAATGTAAGTTTGTTTGATTTGGAAGTTGAAGAAAAGTTTGTGAATTGTTCATGTATATTGTCTCTGCTGCTTGGTGATTTGCTTAACCTGATCTGATTTCATGGATGACCCTTCTGTAGAATCTTGCTAACATTGTTACCGGAGTTCCATTGATGTGATTTCCTGTGTTTGCTTCTCAATCTGTGACCAATCTTTTATTCCTTGTGTGTTTAGGTGCTTACCCCTGGTCTCTTTTTTCGCTTATGTACATTTACGAGTGGGGGATTTGAACCCAAAATCTCATTGGAAGACAGACAATGCCATTGATTTACAAGGCTCTTAATATCGCATTTTTTTAATGAGAAATGATATGTCCACAATATTTTTACAACAAATTTTAAGTGGCAGATTGTTACTTGTTATTGTTAGGATAAAAAAATAATTTTAGTGTTAGGTTCAAATTTGAACCAATAACAACTAATCACCTATGATTTGTTGTAAAAATGTTGTGGATGTAGCACTTTTTTTTTTTAATTAAATGCTGGTCAAAACTTGTATATATATATATATTTTTTTTTTTTGATATACCATCAACTTATTTTATAGTACGTGTCAAAACTTGCATATGCTAAAATGACTTATACCATCAACTTATTTATTGAAGTGCGCTTTTGTGGAGACCAATAAAGTACCTCAAACATGTAATAAAGATCTTGGCTTTTGTTAAATTTTGTGGGAAAAAGGCATTGTCTAAAAATGTGTGATCCAATGAGTTGGGACCACGAAATCGAAACAAAGAAATGAATACAATTATCGAAAAGCCCATAAAGATAACGAGGAAAGAGAATCACACAACCAAGGAGCTATGTGGTAAACTAAAAATAATAAGAGGTTGTGCTAGTCTGCATCGATGGATTGTTTAGATGGGACATTGAAATAGACGGATAGTCGGATAGCACTCAACAATTTTCAACAAAAGGAGGAAAACATGTATAGAGTATCAGCTCGAATATTCCTTGTGCTTCTGGAAGTGAAAATGAGGGCATCACTGATCACAATGCAGAAACAACTGGCTGCAGCTCGCTGGTGTTTACTCAATTATAAAATTCCTTTTTTTTTTCTTTTTTTTTTCTTGCTTCATGTGAGATAGAGCTGTTTCTCAGAAAATTTTAGTGAAAAATAATTCTATCTTCTTCTAAGTTAAATATGGGAAGTTAATAGGTTGTTTTCTTTTGACTTTTTTTTTTTATTTTTTATTTTTTTATATTAACAAATTCAGAAAATTACAAAATATTATCTTTGTATAAGGTTTTCTATTGAAATAAACAGAGTATAAATTAAAAATCATACGACGTTTATTACATTATAAATGTGATTTATAATCTTGTCAAGACACTAAAAGTACATTTTTTATTTGTGTACAACAAAACCTTGGGAACCAAGTTATCTGAACCTAGTCAAGATATACAAACAAAGCTTTGGGATGTCAAGCTCACTCTCAAGCCTACGGGTCAAATCTAAACTCACACCTTTGGAGGGGAGTTGGAGGCGCCATTGCCTTTTACAACTATTGCAGGCTGCAGATTTAATTTCAATGATTTGATCCCTAGTTGATGTCAATGTATGTGACTAGGTAAGTTTTTGCAGCCAAAATTATTATGAATTGTGTTAGGTACAGAGATTTTCCCACAACTTGATATGATTGGATAACACCAATCACAATAAATCACATCAACACACATGAAACTTTTGTTTCTTTAGGATTATTGTTCTTATATAATCACTATTTATTTAGAGTTGCTTTCAAGAGGTGGAAAATGTAGAGGATGAAATTTTAAGGTGCGATGTGGGTTCAAATTGTATAACCAATCACATCAATACACCCTGGACTGCATCACAACAATTTTACATGCCATGCTTTGATTACAAGTTCAATAACTCTACAACTCCAAAATATTTCACAAATATTAACGGGGCAAGTTATTAATGGTAAATGATAAAATGATAAGTATAAAAACTTATCAATTCAATTACTATGAAAATTATTGCGTTGCAAGTTGCAACATAACTCTTATAGTTGTGGTCTCCTTGTCCAGTTGCCCATCCCTGGTTGGAGACTAGAGAGCAATATAGCCTTCAGTAACAAGTATTCTCCCTCGCTCTCATGCTTTGTGGATGATTTTGTGGGTTCCCATACTATGTTCCCACTATAGAAATGAATATGTTGAATTGAGAGATCATTTAACAAAATAAGACAAAAATCAAAACATAAAAGATTGCAATCCTTGATGTAGCTAGTGCCACCAATGAAAGGGGTATTATTGTTGTCATTATTATATTTTGAGGTCACCAATTTAAGCTAGAGTCAATATTTTTATTACAAATTTAGGTGCCAGCCCACCATAATCCAAAATAAAATAATGTTACACCCAAATCCATCACAACCCAAAAACTCAAAAAAGGTTGTTAAGAAAATATTTTGAGATTTTTTTTCTTTTGTGTCCATAAGCTTTCTCTAAGTGAAAATATTTAGGTACTCTTTTAAATGCTCAAACAAATCTGAAGTACAATTTAACATAAACTAGTCGATGTCTCATGCGATATATGAGAACAATATAAATAAATTTTAAAATATTATATAAAAAAAATATATACTTTTTCTATATGAAATTTATCTTTATGACCGTGTGTAATACTTATTCTTAATATTGTTGCCTCTACCAGAGCTCACAACCATTACTTATCTTCCACCTTGGATTGAAACTTGTCAATAACATATGCTAAATCTCCCTCTAAGATGGTATCTCTTACACCTATTTCAATTGCAAAATTAATAGCCTGGATTTGCTAGTTTTGTTTCCTCTGAATCTGAATTGCTCTTCCTTTGCAACTCAATGTTGCAATGAGCAAAATATTATCATCTTGAATCAAAAGTCTCGCTCTAGCTTTGCTCTTTAAGAATCACTCCATCAAAGTTTATCTTGAAGGACAACTCTTAAGAAGGTTGCTATTTATGCTTGATTGGACAAATGTGTGGCGACAAATAATCATATTATCTAATCCATTAAATCTGACTATTGCAATTCTAAATTGAACTTAGTTCTTGAATGACAATTCTTAAGAAGGCTGTTAGTTATGTTTGATTGGACAAATGTGTAGAGAAAAATAATCATATTACCTAATTCATTGAATCTGACTCTTGCAATTATACATTGAACTTAGTTCTTATGCAAAAAATAGAAAACTAAAATGTTATCCATTGAATCTATCTTAAACATTTAAAGTAATAAAGACATGTTAAAGATTTTAAGTTCTTTGGCTAATTTAAAACATCAGCCCATTGTTTGGAATATAGCAACAAGAAGTTAATGTAGAAGGCTAAATGTGAAACCACTCTAATAAAGCGTCACATGGTAGAACCTTATACTTTCTAACATGAGGTCTCTGCTTATATATATTGATTCATCAGCTTATTAGTCCATATTATGGCTTAACAATATGTTTGCAAAAACTAAGAGCCTTGTATCTCAATTAGTATCTGTTGGTGTTTCCAATAGAGATATCCAAGGCACAAATTTTCCCATTCTCTGTTGTTAGAACTATTGAATTATCAAAAAATATATATTTGGTAAGAGAAAAAAAAAAAAAGGAAGAAGAGATCTTGAAAAGAGAGAAGAAAAATGTATGTTCATGTTTGGTTATAAATAAAAAATAAATAAGTGGCACAACAAAATCTCGCAATATTTTTATAACAACATTGTTTTGATTTTTGGCAGGTCTAAGAGTTATTTTATTTTATGTTATGTTTACTCATGGTATGCTGATATGCTTGTGTTTGTTGTGAAATTTTGTAATGAGAAATATTTATATTTAGAGAAAATAATAATAATATAGAGAAAAAGAGAGGTTAACACAATATGATTTTTTTCTTTATATTATTATTTTTCTTCAAAATAAAATTTGATAATTATGGTAATCATTAATAGTCATTTTATTATGATTTTATTTGTATATAGAATTAGTATATTCTACTATTTAATAAAAATATGATGTGTCAAGATTCTAATAGAGAGTTAAACATTGAATGAATTTTAAATTAAATTAAAAATATATTTGAATAATGATATGTAAAATCAAGAGGTCTCAAAAGCTTATGGGACACAATATTATAAGGTTAACCAAATGTCAAACATCTTTGGTTATATATATTAGTCAGTAACCCGTGTAATGAATAGAAAAATTTAACGAAATAAAAATTTAATCATTAGCATAGCTATTAATGTTATTTTATTTATTGTTTAAATATAAATTCAATCATTAGGTAGTTATTAATAGGTAATTCTGTTAATAATTAATAGTATATTATTTTAATTGTGACAAGATTTTAATGAAGAATTTAAACTCAATTAAAAATTATATATTATAATAATTACATGTATATTATAATAATTATGTGTAAAATCGTAGATTAATTTGTTATTGTAGTAGTAATGGATAGCCTTTTCTTTTGATTACAAATTGATGACATGTGTAACTGTGAGTGAAGAAGAAAACATAATAGATTCATGTGCGACCAATGGTTCACTCATTATAATCACACATGTCATCAAATTGTGGCAAAAAATTTTCAATCGTAGAAGAATTGGGGAAAAAAAAATTATATACACCACTCATAAATAGTAGGTAACATCTGTAAACTTATTTTTTTTTAGAGTAATAGTTTACATTCAATTGTAACCACCAAATCTTGACCAATCTCCAAAACCACCCATTCTTGCTCCATTTTTATTTATTTCTTTTTTTTCTTTTTTCTTTTTTTTGGGTGGGGGGAGGGGGGGAGTAAGCAATCCGTGTTACATACATCAAAAATCAACACCCCAAATTAATAGCACCATCTCTTGATCTCTTCAACGGTTCAACCCATCCTAATCTCGTGCTTCCTTCTCGCACTCTCTCTCTCTCTCTCTCTCTCAAGCTCAACCATCAAGAACTCCTCACTTTTTTTTTTCTTTCTCTCTTAGTCTCTCAAATATCCTACAAATAACCCAGGAGCCAAAAAAAGCTATGGCTGCCTGTGGAAGCCTCCAACACATCTTTGAGAAGCCATTGCCTGAAAATCCAACACTTCTTGAATCCCTCTCATGGAACCAGATTCCCAATATTGAGGAGTCACCATCCTTCACCGAGATCTTTGGTGAACTCCATTTCAAAGAGAATCCTGAACCATCCAGCTTCCCAAGCCCTCCCACATCATCATCATCATCATCTATCGAAAAGCTTGATACCATTGATGAGAAAGAAGAGAAGAAGAGGAACCCATCATGGGATTCCAATTCAGACACGACGACCCCAGCAAACAAGTATACTAGTAGCCACAAAAGCAGTGACAGCTTTTCATCAATGAACTTTGATAGCCTGCAGTTGTGCACTGAAGGTCTTGGCTTTGAAAGCTCCGATGATGTCGAAGAGTTTAGGAATGAGAAAAATCAAGAGTGTCAAGTTGAGCAAGAAGAGAAAGTTGTTGGAGGCTTGATGACAAAGCAGCATCGTTTGGCATGCAATGAAAATCATGGTGGTGAATTTAGGAGGTCAAAGACAAGTAGTGGTGGAGCATTCCCACCACCTATTTCTTGTATAGGCAAGAGTGGGAAGCCTTGGGTTTTCTTTAAGTCCTATAGAGAAGATGGTAGGTTTGTTCTCAAGGAAATGAGGATTCCAACCCAGGAGTTTTTGCATGCATTTAGAGAAGACGGTCGCCTCAAGTTGAACTTTGTTCAGCCAAATGATGAGATTCTAGAAGAAGAAGAAGAAGAGGAGGAGGAGGAGGAAGATGAAGAAAATGACAATGATGATGATGAAAAAGATGGGAAGGAAAACGAGGATGTGTAAGCAATGGAGGAAAAGGAGGAGATAAGATAAGGCAGGCTGAGCTTGAAGTCAGCACAAGCATATATGAAGTCTGAGGCAATTTTGTAATTGCAGGTTGGAGTTTGCTGGTTTCAACTCTTAATTAGTCTTGTAGATGCCAGTTAGAATTTTTAATTCTGCTAATAATTAGAGGAAAGAAAAACATGAACCCAGCTTTGCATTTAAGTGGGCAATTTTCCTTTCTTCTGCTTCTTCTTCTTCTTCTTCTTCTTCTTCTACTACCCTTTTTTTTTTTTTCAATGAAATTATCAGTCATCCAAGGTTAAAAAAAAAAAAAAAAAAAAAAATCATTTCCTCTGTCTTTCTGAATTTCCCTGCTGAAGGTGTTTTTAAAACCAAAAGATGGTTTCTACTTTCTGCAAATTTAATTTCAGGTTATACAAAATAAATTCTAGGTATTTTTCTGAGTTAATTGCAGAAAACTATCCTAAATTATAGGCACTTACACTTTGCAATTTGCATATCAAACTATGAAAATTTATAATCACCATCTCAATTGTAACAAATTTTTGCCAAGTGTCTTGTTGCGATATTGCCGGCTTTGTTTACGAGAGACAGTCTATTTCAAGCAACATGAGCCGCATTATATATGGCCAAAAATTTCAAGAAATACTAGCCACATTATACATAACTATATATGGCCAAAAAATAAAAAACCGCGTTTATTTATTTTTTGAAATAGTTACAATATACTGCTAATTCCGCAACTCAAACTATTTTCCCACTAAACTCCCAAAAATTGGCGTAAAGTTAAAGAGCTTAAAATGCTAATCTATTATAATCAAAGAATGACAAAATTTAGGTATAGTATCTTAGGTGCTGTTCTTTAAGTTTTCCTCTTAAGATTTTGTCATATGACTACTTAACTAAAAAATACACTTTTACCCCATGATAAAAAATCCACATGACAAAATATTAAAAAGAGAACCTAAAGAACAGCACCTACATAGTGTATCTAAGTCTTGCTCTTCAAAGAAGAGTGCATTGAATTTGCAATTTGTTAACCTAAAAAGGTACATGTCAAAATATCTAGACCGTATCAAACCGAGAAAGCACTAAAGGAAAGGATAACCTCATGTATTTTTTTCGAATCCGTGTCTCACAGATCACCATAATCCAATACTTCCATATACTGCCACATATACTTGGGCAAATGGCCAAATGGTATTTAGATTTCTTGACTGTGTCTCGTGTACCATTATAGCACATGTTGCATTAACCTTAATTAGTGTTGTATATAAAACAAAAACCATTAAAGAGGTTTTTTGCATCCAGGTTAAAATGAGTAAATGATAGATTTCTTTTATCACATCGCTCTAGCATCCATGGCATATGAAGCCAAGAACCCTTAATTTATAGGGGACAGCAATGGAGCCCCGTTTCATTAAATCTTAAGAATTTGGTTGGTAAGAGGATAGAAAAGAAACTGCAAGGTTGAAAAAAATGAAAAGGAAGAAGAGACCAATATTTTTGGTTAGAAATGTTCGGCAGGAACTATGAAGGTTAGAAAAATGGACATAAATTTTCTATTATATATTTCTTTTTCTTTTTCTTTTTTTTGGCTATAAGGAAGTAGATTCTCCCTCTTGGCCAGACTTTTCACTTCCTACCGACGAGATGAGATATCCCATAAACCTCGTGGACTAATGGAGTGGTGGATGACATGTCTTTCAGGTCCATTAAAACCCACCACCAAGATATCCCCGAATGGACTATTATAGCTTTGTATTGAATTGTCAAATCATCCATGTAAGATATTCTCTTAATTTCCTTTAATTTTGGAATATAAAAAATGGCGGACCTAGATATAAAATAATATCTCTTTCTTTTTTCCCTTTCACTTTTCTACTCTACCAAACAACCAAACAAGAGAATATATCTTCTTCTTTTTTTTCCTTCACCTTTTTTATCCTCGCACTTTTCTACCCAATCAAATGCTCTATAAGTGTTGCGCCAGAAGTCCTGTAGCTTACACCTTTTAGTGTTTCCACAAAAACATGAAGGGCTTAAATCTCCCCTCCCTCGTTTTTGCTATCAAATTATCAAAAATAAATTGTTCTACATGTTATATATAAAAATAATTGCCTATATAATAAAAATGTTTTTTGAAGCCTAAATAAATACTAAATTTAATTTATATGCAAATAGAAAAGAAAAAATGCACAACAGAACAAAATTAAAGAAAGGGA
The DNA here is from genome assembly GCA_023736055.1 of Quercus glauca. Lineage (NCBI taxonomy): Eukaryota > Viridiplantae > Streptophyta > Magnoliopsida > Fagales > Fagaceae > Quercus > Quercus glauca. The sequence continues at coordinate 49,392,181 of CM043315.1, read as the reverse complement.
CAATGAGAAGCAATAGTAGATAAGCAAAATTTGGGAATTTCTAGGTACTGACTACTGACAACATCATACTCAGTTGTAGCCAAAAGAAAAATATCATGCTCAGTTTTCAAAAGCTTACACAAGATCTATGAGACTATGACCTGGATAAGATGGCCCAAGATGCTCAGAGAAGGCTTATTAAGACACCAGTGAAGAACAAATATTGAAGTTCACCTTCAAGCCAAAAAAAAAACAATGAAAGTTTAACTTGAGACTTCCCACACCTTCCCCTGCAAGCTGGGAATTAAGGTTGGTTGCAACACTTTATGTATATGACTCAGGATGTTGATTGAAAAAGAAAAAAGAAAAAAGAAAAAGGGGGAAGAAAACGCAGCAAAAACCTATAATTAAATCAATACCAATAACCAGGGTGATGTTCAAATTATGAAAGTGACACCCAAATTAAAGATGAATAAAGAGGAACAAAAAACATCAGCTATGATCCAAATCCATAGGGAGCCTACTATGATCATGACATGAATGAATATAATGCCAATTTCAAGTTTTTTTTTTCACAATGTAACATTCAGGAACAAATGAAAAGTACCTATAGAGTCAAGTAGTCAACTAACAGTGAATATAGTTCAAACCTGAATTATACACCACAAAATGAGCATATATTAAAGTGAGACTCACCAAAGTCTCAAATATAATTTGTGGATAAATCGTTATTGATACACCTTTGAAATTCATCTAATTGATGGTTAGTTTCAGAAAAATGATACATTAAACAACCAATTATGATTATAGCCAGTAAAAATCTAGAGACAGAGAGCATCATAATAAAATAACTCCTTTAATGATTGAAGTTCATGGCCCCAGTCCCTTTTATGGCCAAGAACAGATTCAAGCAAAGCTTATCATAAATAGGAGGCCAAGGGAACAAGAAACTCACTCTAAAGATGCTCTTTATAAAAGATAAAATAAAGTCTTCTTGAGATGCTTTGGGTACATCAAAGAGAGATCTGATGTGAACAACATAATTTTTTCCACCAGCACGTGCAAGACAGGTCCCAATTTGTTGGAAGATTTCTTTTCCTGACAAGTGCCAATTCTTTGGAAGGTTATAAAATCTATGGCTTTCTTGATTTTACTTTTTATAGCTATATGTACCATTTCACAGAAGCCCTACATGCCGCCGATAGAATGAGAAACTCTATGGCTCTGCTGCTATGAAACAGCTCAGCCCATCACTTGAGCGTGATTGCAACTATAGGCTTTGTTCCCACTTCGTGTGGCCAAACTCAACCATCAAAACAAGGAAAAAAAAAAAAAAAAAGCTATAAGTCAGGTGTATCTGCTAGGTTGAATGCACCATTGTAGCCACAATTTACACTCTGTAACACACTAACGACTATTTCAGGCTACTGTTCTTGATTTCATACATTGATAAATTATTTTGTTGAAAGAGTTGAACAAGATGATCAGAGTTCAAATAAAAATGAATTTAAGAACTTCAAGAATGAACTGGACTGGAAAACCATTCCCTGGGCGTTGGCTTTAGGTAGTAAAAATGGATATGGTTTAAGTTACGTCTTTCTTAGAAACACCAAGAAATATTAGTTGAGTTACAAGTTACAAGGCTCTTGGCAGATATGGTTTAAGTTAAATTCACATCTTTTTCCTTCTCTTTTAAATTTTTTTTTTTTATATTTTATTTTATAAGTTTTAGATCATATCTAAACAATATATAAACACAAAGTCAACAAACACTGCATATCGTAACTGACCAGAGTGCTAATAGGATACTGGAGAAAATGACTATTCTTTAAATATCACGAGGGCAAAAGGCTAGGATTACAATGTCAAACCACGTTATAGGAAACTTGGGCTTAGGTGGTCCAAAAACATTTTGATCAATAATAGAGTCAACTTTCCCAAGTGAGCATCCTCTAGAGATTAAAATTTAAATGTAAGATGCAGTACATAGCAATGCAACATGATAATGGCATTAATCACCAATATTATTTATCAATATTGTCAAAAGGTGGAAGACTTACGTTGCTTAAGAGTACACTAGCTAGCCTACCTACTTATTATTTATCTCTCTTTACCATCCCCTCGCATGTGGCTAATAAGATTGAGAAGATGCAAAGGGATTTTTTGTGGGGGGATTCGAAGGCTCATTTGGTGGGGTGGAATAAGGTGTGTGCTCCTAAGGCAAATGGTGGTTTGAGAGTAAGGAAAATAACTACTTTTAATCAAGCTTTATTAGGAAAATGGTTATGGCGGTTTGGGGTTGAGGAGACTCGTCTTTGGAGGAGGTTTGTAGCTTTGAAGTTTGGGGAAGAGTGGGGGGGTTGGTCTTCCAAGTTGGGCAGGGGTGTCCACGGGTGTGGTTTATGGAGAAGTATCCGAAAAGGCTGGGAGGTGTTTAGTAGATTCATTCAGTCTGAGGTAGGGGTGGGAGATAGAGTGAAATTTTGGATAGATCAATGGTGTGGGGAGTTACCACTCCATCTTTCCTTCCCGGTTGTGTATGGGATAGCTTATAATAGAGAGGCATCTGTGGCCTCTTCTCTCGAAAGGTTAGGGACTGAGGTTTGGAGAAGCTGGAATGTTCAATTACTCAGGGATCCAAATGATTGGGAGTCAGGTCAGGTGGAGGATTTCTTTCGAACCTTGGGTTCTAATTTACCTAAATTTGAGCATGGAGACCGTATGAGGTGGAAGCTGTCGAAGAAGGGGGATTTTGATATCCACTCTTTCTACAATAAGCTTCGTAGTCCCTCGCCTATTATCTTTCCCTGGAAAGGTATTTGGAAGGTTAAGGCTCCTCCGCACGTCTCTTTCTTTGTTTGGAATGCAACTTGGGAGAAGATTCTTATAAGGGACAATCTGCGGGGTAGAGGCTTTGATTTTGTTGACTGGTGCATTATGTGTTGTTGTAGCGGGGAGACGGTGAATCATTTGCTACTCCATTGCGATAAAGCTCATCAGTTGTGGAGCTTGGTTTTCAGATCTTTTGGGATTTCTTGGGTTTTGCCAAAATCGGTTGCAGATACGCTTTTTGGTTGGTGGAATTGGTTGGAAAAGCACTTTTCTAGCATTTGGAATTTAGCCCCACTGTGCCTAATGTGGTGTATTTGGAGAGAACGAAACTGGCGAACTTTTGAGAACATGGATAAATCCGATGACCAGTTGCTTGCTGTCTTTAGTGGCTCTCTTTTTGATTAGTCTAGGGCTTGGGGACTCACCTCTAGTGATTCTCTCCCTTTGTTCCTTAGTTCTCTCCTTTGTTCTTAGTTCTTTGTTGGTTGATGTTTGTTTGGTTGTTTTTTCTGTTTGTTTCCTTCCCTGTATCCTTTGTTCTACCTTATGTTGTTTTCATGAGGTAGCTTCTTGAATATACATCTTTCTTACTTATAAAAAAAAAAATCACCAATAAAGAAAACAAAAATTACAAAGCCATAATAACAATGTTCAATAAACCATATTTCAGATGTGAAGTCCTCCACTTCCTTCACCCACCCCCAAATCATAATGCTTGAAAATAATACACAGCTGTGAAAGCTATTAAAGCAATTTTATTAATTACCTCACGAACAAGACACTAACAGGATGATCTCACAGTGTGGGGCTGTTTCCGTCTAAAGTCAGAAGCACTTTGTATAATTCTGGACGTCGATCACGAAATACTCCCCAGCCTTTTCTCTTGGACTTGATCTTATCCAGATCAAATTCTGCAAGCAGCAAAGCCTCCTCTTTATCATCAGCAGCTGAAATAATTTCTCCGGTAGGTCCTGTGATCAGTATAGATTCACATATATTTGTATTAGCTACATATCCATGGACACAGCCCAATAACTTGAAGGTAATCTCAACCTTGCTAATATCATCAGACAAATAAATGGAATACCTGCTATAAAAGAGTTCCCGTAGAATGTAATCTCACTTTTTCCATGCTCTGTCTCAATTATCTCCTTTCCTATGCGATTTGAAGCTACTAGAGGTACCTGAATTTATCCAAAATAGATTAAATCCCTCGTGTGGTTGCATTTCAATAACAAACACCATATTTATCAATTGTGATCTGCACAATCACCAAAATCCCTCAACAGAAATCATCAAAAATACAACAACAACAACAAATAGATTATTTGCTCAACAAAAGATACATTTGCTTTGAAATGCATAATCTATCCACACATATTTGTTTTATGGTCATTTTTAGATTATTTAATCTCTAACAAGGCAGGTACTGGAACGAGGACTAGACAAATAGACCAACCTAGAACCAACTACAGTAATTCTAAAGTTGATATTCTACTAGTCTAAAGAACTTACCAAATTTGCCCCAGCATGCCCTTGCATTACCCGCTTCCAGTGATCACGAGAATCAAGACCCTGATCCTGAGGTTCAGAACCAATAGCAGTAGGATAAAACAATATCTCTGCACCTTGAAGAACCATAGCTCGGGCTGCCTCTGGAAACCACTGATCCCAACAAATTGCTGAAATTAATAGGCAATAGTAACTTTAGTTTTCCCCTATCCTGAATTCTGTCACAGATGAATTATTGGAACAAAAGAATTTGTTATATTGTTTGCTATTAGCATGGTTAAATGGCAAATCCGAAGCCTAAAGTGAACAAAATAAAGGTGTCTTTGCATGGCCCCATAATTACAAACATGCCCAAAATAATTTAAAACGGAACTTTAAAAATTAGAGCATCTATACTTCTTACCAATTCCAATCGTTGCAAACTTAGTCTGAAAAACCTGTTTACCAAAAGCATCAGGATTATTGTAAGTTGCACTGCTACCACAATCATCAACAGAATAGAAACTACCCAGGAATTAGATATAAGTTTAGATTATACTCCCCCCCATCCCCAATTAATACTCCACATTTCCCTTTTCAAGTGGTACTATTACTTAGGGACAAAGGGAATACTAAGCACCCACCTTAAAGCCAGTGTCTCCTGGATTGAAATAGAATTTTTCTTGGTAGCCTGCAGGAAAAAATTATTATATATTAGCATAAAAAATACTTATATAAGATTCGATGTAGGGAATAATCCTGCATCTCGCATGCCTGGTCCATCTGGGATATGGGACTTTCTATAAAGTCCAAGATCTGTTCCATCAGCATCAACTACAGCTACTGAATTATAATGGGCATTGTTAGCCTCTTCAAAGAAGCTAACTGGTATCACCACGCCCAACTCTTTTGCAAGTTTCTGCATCCTACACAGCATCACATAAAGGTACAAAATAAGTTCCACTGCACAAAATGTGTATGAAGTTGGGATCATAGGACATTTACATGGTGCCAGGACAATATGTGAGCATGCAGCTAGCCAAGCAAATAATAGAGGATTTCTGCTTCTTTACCTCAGAATTGTTGGATGACCCTTATAAGGCTTAGCTCGCTGAAAGTAATCCTCTCTCTGTGCCTGACAGAAGTAGTAACCCTCAAAAAGTTCCTGAAAAAAAGATCCAAGAGGCCAAAGCTTATACACTATCCACGGTGAGAATTAGTGAATTACAACTTAATTGAAGAAATAGTGTCAAACACAATCAATTATGACTTATCTAGTTTAACTTACCATCTGCATGGCGTGTATTTATTTGCAAACAATACTTTACTTGCAACACCATCCATAATTTCTTTGTTTATATTAAGCATCAACTGTTACCCTTTCACAGGTAAGAGCTATAGATGCCAAAAGAAGGCTTTATTGTAACAAGTCTTAAAACTTGTAATAGCCATTGCCTCGATTATGGCTAATTCAAGGTAGACATGGCCTCAGAAAACGAGAGGGAGAGAGAGAGGGAGAGAGAGATGACTAAGCCATGTAGTCTTAAAACTCTGTCTGTCTAAAATTCCACTGTGGATAAGAATTTTACCTATCAAAAAAATATTCCTGTCAACTCGTGTATTGGACATTTGGACTCCTACTTTCTTAAGACATGTAGCAAGTGGAGTCGGGAACCATTTTATGCAGTCAGTGTAACTGAATACCAGGAAAGGATTGGGTATGCAAGGGTATTTGTGGAAGGAGATGTCGACTAAGAATTTCAGGAGGTTGGAATTGAATATCCATGCAGGCCTCTGAAATTTTCTCATTGTAAGTCATTTGGTCACTCGTCCAATGCTTGTATATTGAAGAATACAAAAGATGTGAGTACCAAATGTTCCTAAGGCTAATGATGGGATGAATAACCGTGGAAACTATATGGGTGGAAGCACAGTGCTAGAAAAGACGCTATCAATACACCAAGTCCCAAGTCTCAAAGCATTAGAAAGAATGAAGTGAGAAAAGAGAAAATGAAAGCAAATTCTTTTGCAGTTATAGATCCTGGAAGGTGTGGAAAAGTGGAAACTTGTAAGTCCTAACAGCAAGAATGGGGGTCTGTCTTCACTCACTGTCCAGCAAATTATTGAAGCCACTCCTTCAGGTCATCAACCAAGTAATGGTGATAGAGGGAAAAAGAAAATAGTAGAAATGGGAGAAATCTCAATGAGGGGATGCTCTCCTTGACCTGACCCTTTGCATTTATTTTTTATAGGTAACAGAAGTTTTATTGAAATAAAAAAAAGTAAATCATGTTCACGATGATGAACACTGTTTACTTGAGAAAAATAAAGATGATACAAGAACCCTTTGCTATGATTATCCTAGTTTGGAATATAAGGGGACTGAATGACTCTATCAAGAAGAGGGAATTAGGGCAATGTTACGGAGAAGAAAGGTCTCTAGTTTATGCTTGCTTGGTAGAAGGTGGAAACAAAAGAGAGGAGGAGATACAGCAAGAATTAAGGACACAATGCTGCAGGATGGGATTTCATAATCAATTATAATTAGCCATTCTTCTAGAAGAATTTGGGTGTTTTGGAATCACAATAGTGTGTCAGTGCAAGCTATTTCACAATCTGAACAGGCTGTTAATTGTACTGTAAGATAAGGCATGCTGATCATAATTGACTTTGCTCTTTTATTTATGCCTCTAATAAAGGTATTGACTAGAGACAGCTTTGGAAATTTCTGATTTCTTTTAAGCAGCAGTATGAAGGCAATCCATGGCTACTTATAGGGGAATTTAATGTGGTGAGGAGTACTGCAGAAAAGTTCGGTGGTGAAAGTCTTTCCAGTTATGAATATGAGTTTGGGGAGTGCCTATACAACATTGAAGTAATGGATCATAGTTTCATCGGGAACTTCTTTACTTGGAGCAATAAGAGAAATGAGGTTTCTGCATACCATCAGAAATAGAGTTCTGTGTAGTATGGGGGGTATTTCATATTCTGTAGTAAGGAATTCTTCCTTGAACTAGTTGTAATGTTGTATTCAGATAGTTTGCAGTGATGTGGAGGTAGTGAGCTGATTTTTTTTGCTCTGTGTTAACACATATGTGCATATTCATTGTACTTGTTTCAGTATTGGAATAAAATCGTCCATTCATCCAAAAAAACCAAATATTGATATTATACATGCACGCCTAATGGTTTTTGAACCACGACCTCACCCTCCACCATGCTCATGCAAGAGTAGGAGGTGCCATTTGAACTAGAGTTCATTGTCATTAAATATGAATAATTTTTTACACTTATCTGAAAATTAACATTTCTGGTTATTTTTTAGCTGCTCACATTTAAAAAATAAAATAAGCCAATGAGCACTAGCCCAAATGGCACTTCCTCTTACTACAGTAACGGGATGGTAGGTGAGTTTGTGGGTTCATAATCATAACTCGCTAAGCGTGTAACTTACCAATCAAAAATATATATCTTTAAGCATATATTTTCATTTCTCTTTCAAAGTAGAAGAAAATTTTAAGCATACATAATTAAACTTGATTCAATATCATTCATCATATGAAAAATACAAATAATAAATGAGATACTAGATTATTTGACAATCACATCAAAAGTTGCTAAGATGACAGTGTAACAAAGTTTTACCGATCTCAGTAAAGCATGGCAGGCAGACCCCAGTCCAACTCAATCTAAGAAATGTTCCCCAATATCATAATGTGTCTCACTATGTATCAGATACTTCCCGGCAGTAACCAACAGACAAAGAGATATCACCCAAGACATAATTTTACAGAATTAATGCATTATAATTGTATATCAATGTGTGGGACATGATCAATACAAACTCATCTTATGTTCTCATGAACAATTTATATTGCAAACATATTTAGAAGTTGCCTTTGTAGTTAGGCACTATAGAAGACCCTCGGCCTCATATATAAAATTAAGCGGTGGTTGGTTAGCATGAAGAAGGATTTTATCCAGGATCACTGTAAGGCTTCACCACCATACTAGGTGGCATCCTTAGGCACTATGCAAGACCTATACAGTCCAAGAAGTTGCATTTGGCAAAAGTTAGTTATGCCCATAGCTTTAAGATGTTTAAACCAAGAGTACTTAAAATGGCATTTGCACTATTTCAATATCCCTCCCAGACAGCTTTTTCACAACCTCAAGTCGGTTTAGAATGCTGATAGATGATCAGTTCAGATGCTTGGAATCTATACCAAAACTTTATTTGGCATCAGGAAAACTGATTTAGATTCCATTAAGCCATACATATATTACAATTCCAGTAAGAATATATTTGAGTGTCTTAATAGTCTTTTACACAGGCTCCGAGGTCCTCTAGTGTCAATAAAATGCGTACTTTCCAATTTGTCGTTACAAATTTTAATGGTTGGGAAAGGGAGAAGACATTTTGTAGTTGAACAGAAATATATATTTGAAGAAGCATAAAGTAGTCATAAGAACAAAGAAACAGAAATTATGGAGTACTTCAGAAGATGTATCAAATATATACTTTCTAAAAAGTAATATTTCTAAAGAAGCCATATGCTACAAAAGTTAATATCACAAGTTCCAACAATACATACCTGTATAAGTATAATGTTTGCACCCTTTGCATGAGCAGCTCTAACCAGCCTGCATAAAAAGGTCAAACAAGCATGAAGCTTTATAACTTGTAGTCAATAACATAAAGGAAAAGCTGGTGGAAGTACATTGTAGCATCCAAATGGAAAAAAGAAGTAGTCCTGTAAAATATCACAGGTATAAAGTATCTAAGCACCAACCAAGCTTTCAATTTGGTATGGCATGAAAACAAATGGCATAACATTGATCAAGTTCCTAAAAACCATTGCAAAAACAAAATCTTGACAACACAAACCATTCATTCAAGCCCATATCCAACGATTAGTCAATTCATAGTTTCTTGGCTCTTTATTTACATTGGAAGTTCCAATCTCATGATGAAGGGGATTTGGTGATTTGCACAACACCCTTTCATGACAAAAATCATAAAATTGAAAATACCCAAGTCGACTTTTGTTATAAGTCCTCACAATAAGCTGGCAAAAAAATTTTTTTTTAAATCAAGTTTTTTTTTTTTTTTTTGAGTGTTTCAACCTATAGGCTATAGGTACCGCTCCTGATAATAGCACTTTATTATCAAATCAAGACACTAATCAGTTTTTGATGTAGGCAGAAATTGAATCTAAATCTCTTATTTAACTAGTAAATACTTTACTAGTTAAGCTAACTAGAACTAAAAAATACGCAAAGAATTAAAGAAAATCATAGTCTAACATTTTTTCAAGGGACATCCCCAATATCAAAAGTAAACAAACATAAACATTTATATGTACCAACCCAACATACGAGGCAATAACAATTACAAAAGTGAAAAAAAAAAAAAAAAGGACCCAAGTGGCTTGTCAGCTATAGATTACGTGAAATTCAGACCCATAGGTTACAAAAGCTTTAACTCAGTAAGAACAATATCAAGAACTGTTCCTAAATTAGCAGCAACACACGTTTATAACCATGTAAAAAAAATAAAAAAAAAAAGAGAAATTGATTGAGAAAGTAAAGAGCAAGATTAAGAATGAGAGAAGGTTTGTAAAAACTAGATTATGAAGAGAAGAGAGGACCTTTCGGCAGTGGCGACATTAGTAGAGACATCGTCGGTGCAAGAAAACTGCAGAGCTGAGACTACTACTTTTCTCCCTTTTTCCATTCTCACTCTGCAATTCTTTCTTTCTTTCTTTCGTTAGTCACGCGGAGGACTATTGGGCGCACCAAGTGAGACTATTTAAGTGATAATACACAGTCTTCTTCATTTTTTTTTTTTTTTTCTTTTGATGGGAATGAATATGATGCGCAGTCTTCATTTTAAAATAATAAAAATACCTTGTGCGGTGCACTGCTCTGCATCCAGCTATAAGTGGAAACAAATCGGATGGGTTCATAATTGGAGCATATTATTTCCCTTTATTCCATAGTTTTTTTTTTTTTCATTGATATATCCATATATTATTAGTCCAACTATAATGACAATTCTCTCCCAAAAAAACGTAGTAAAGTTTTTTTTGTTGTTAAATAAGGTATTTTAGATTTTAACCCGGTTTACACTAAAAATCGATTAATGACTCAGCCTAATAATAAAAATAATAATCATGAAACAGAAATCATAGGTTGCTATTTAATCATATATATTTGATAGTATTTTGTTAATGGCCTCCTACTATAATTTTTAAAATCCCTAACACATTATTTCCATTTCTTTTTATACAATTTTTCTTTTATAGGAATCATTCCAATTTTATTGACTGACCTCAAAAGGATATAATAAGTACATAGTGAGAAGGGGAATGTATTTCCTTGAACTTTTAAACCTAGCATAAGTATTATGGGGGGAGATCGAACCAAAGAGTCCAAGCCAAGGACGAATCTGTCCAATCCAGGTAAAGATGGTTAAGCAAACTCCTAGGACTGCGCCTACCCAAGGAGAACTAGAGAACCAAGGGACGACTGGCATCCCTTAAAGGCCCAAGCATAAAGGAGGGGATAGCAACGGGAGGGAATAGCGACAAGAGGATACATGACCTACAAGGGTGGTGGGAGGAAGTTTCCTGAATAAGACACCTCCCACCTCTGCATTCAATACTCTGCACTAACTTAACCAATTGCATTAATGGGAAAATGACCCCTTAACAGTTACTTCACAGCTAGCAACTCCTTTTACCACCTCCAGAAGAGTCTTGATAGGACAAGTATCCTAAGAAATGCCCTAAGACGTACAGGTGAAGGGCTGGGATGCGAGAGAGGAACTATATAAAAAAGGGAACACCCCAAAAAAAGGGATGAACATTTTCCAAGAAAGGAAGAAACAAGAGAGAGAACTAAGTATTACCTTTTAAAATTATATGAGCTTAACTTATTAATGAGAGATTTTATCCTCGGACCCGCCCGAGGAAGGCTTTATCCTCAATTGTTGTTCTAAGTATACCTATCTGATACTTTGGATCCAATAGTCTTAGACTTGGAATTATCTTTACATTGCACTTGAGTTAGAAACTCACTCTCTTAAAAATTTTATTGTATTGTTTGGGCTTGATTTGAAGGACAAGATACCACTATTCTAAGTGGGCTTGAGTTTTTCTTTTTATAGTTCTTACAAGTATGTATGTGTATATATATATACACACACACTCCGTCAATATAATGAACTAGGTTTTATTGTACCCCGTCAATTACGTTGATCATCAATATCATTTTGAAATGCTCAAATATAGTCTTACTTAAAAAGTCAATGAACACGTCCCATGTATAGTCTTTGTCTTTTTTCTTATCTTTCACATGTCCTCTAATTTGTCTCAAATTAAGTAAATATACCCTTTTTGAAATGAACAAGAAAGAGTAATTGATGGGTCGAGTCATATTATCCATAAGTGAACTGTGGACACATCATCTATTGGAAGAGAAGAGATGAGGGATAAGCATCAGCACCAACCAATACAACTAAGCAGAGAGCAGACAACGGAACAGGGATGTAAGGTGGTGATTAACTACTTTTATAAATGAAGTTAACATTGTCACATGAGTGTATGATCTTTTCTAAGTTTTTTTTTTTTTCGTTATTAAGCAAGAAAGGATAATCTTCTCAAAAAAATAAAGTAAGAAAAGATTAGGGCTGATTAGCCATGAAAACTCTACTCAGTGTAACCAAAATAATTTCCTGTCCACAGAAGGATCAATTTCGTGCTAGCTATATTTGTTATGTATAGTCTTTTCGAGGTTGGTACTTTGCTTCTATTCTAGGAACACAAACAAATTACTAATTAACGAACAACTAGTATTCAGTTCTCATGCTGAAGTTGATTAATTAACGAAACAGAATTTCGCTGAAGCTTGTATTTCATTCTCATCTGCTAATAACAATGATAACCATCACCTGCCATCCCATGTCATAGAATTGACAATATTAAAACAATTGCGCTGTGAAAAAAAAAAAACTTTGAATAGCGCCTCCACATTGTAAATATTCTTCGAAACGGGGTCAACATGAACCCTTGCTAAACTCAAGAATTATAAAAGCACATAAAACGCAGTTATAATCTGATGCAACAAATACAGAGAGGGAGCACAGTGAAGTTGATGTATTTTTATTAAACTCCTGCCAAAGATCCAGTAGTGTCAAGAAAACTACTTATCATCTTTTTTAACTGTTCATGTCAAGGCACAGTAACCTCAGTCCTGGACTTCTGGCTTCTTTGCAGTACCTTTAAGGTACCATCCAAGAGAAGCGAGAACCGTGATAGTACCAGCTAGAACTGCATAGTTCCGGTACTTGTCAGTGGATACTTTTTCAGTTGACGCTCCAGATGCTGAGGATGAGCTGGTTGGTTTGGCATCTGTGGCCGATCCTCCTGAGCTTGTGGCAGGTTTTTCTTCTGGTTTAGGGCCCTGAGAACATCGACTCATTAAGCATTACTTTTTTCCAGGTATAACTACATAAGGATATCAAGCAAACTAAGTTCCCAGAGAGAAAATGGAATATCTAATTTGTACCACATTCCTAGAGGCTTCAGCATGAAACTTGAGTCGATATGGAAGTTGAAAAAGAAAAAAAAAATAGAGCTAACTCAATAACCCAATCCAATTTGAGACAATCAAAAATGCCATTTTTTTTGCTGGATGAGACCATCAAAATTAATTTTAACTGCAATGGATACGTAATATATTAAGCTGACACGGTTCCATCTAGTCTACGGAGTTCAGTCAAGTTTTGACTTTCAAGTCCTAGTCAATTAACCAAAGTACTGAACATAGACAAACCAAACAAATCAACCGAGTTTAGGAACAGTAGCTCAAAAAGCAACTAATACATAGCAAACTAAGAAACTATTTAACCATTTAACAGAGAGTAAAGACAGTTTAAAACACAACTGCATACATTGTGAACCCCTATTTTATAATCATCTATACTTTTTTTAAACAAGCCACATGAAGCAAGATCCCAAGTATCTAGTATGACTATATAAGCATAAGTTGAAAATCAAGATCTTTAATATAATCACGCAGTGCATAAATTCACCAAAGTCTAAACACACAGATGCAGACAGACAAAGTATACTTGTTCATACCTTCCGCGCAAGCTTCTCCAATTTCTCTTGCTCGACTTTCTGCATTATTACGAAAAGATTTGTCAAAACACAGACACAAAAACACTGCAGACATGATAAACAAGCAGATACTCTGTTGTGAATTGTGATCGGAAGATATAATCAGATCACTCATTATGGCAAACATATAGAGAGAGGTTTTTATCCAAAGTCAGATATAACTGTGCTAGTGAAGTTTAACAGAAATCCCAGACTTTGTAAATTGCCAATATCAACCATCCTCTCTAATTTAATACTGGGACCTCTGATTTAGTCATAATTTCTACTCAAAACCTTTGCTTAATCAATGCCCAAAGGAACAACACAACTCCCACCAAACGAACTTCACATCGATCTCATAATCTCTTTTCAATGACAAGGCATTCCTCTCCGCCAAAAGGATGTTTTCAAGATCTTTAAGTAAAGAGCAATTAGATTATCATCTGTTAATCAACGGGGGAGGAAACCCAGTAAACCTAGCGCTAACAATTCCCAGATAAATTTATGTCTACTTGGGCTTGATAATGATTTTCTAGATATTTGGCACCCGCTACCCACTTCTTTCTTTTCCTCCCATTGTTTCTCTGTCCACACATGCACAGTAACAAGCACGCATGTTGTAACATAGATAAAACTTAGATACTCAAAAAAATCTTATGGTGGTTGTAATTAACTAATTATAAACAGAAAAATCAACAACTAATATAATAATAAACCTAGGCATTGTTTAGAAAATCAAGATCTATTACACTTCTCCATCTGGACTTCACCACCATTCTGACATACTATGATTTTAAATTTGTAAAAAGTAGAAGTTTAATCTTCAAAACAAGTATTCTCAATTTATTTTACTAATTATATAAATCCTAACAACTTCCAACTGGTATTTCCATGCGTATATCAGAATTTTCTGCAACATTTTTCAGTTTTTTTCCCTGCTCAATTACAAATCCATATCCCATAGTACAGGGGAATAAACTTAGTTCTCAATCAATTTCTCAAATTTAGCTTAGGGCTACTATATAAATTTCCTAACAGTTCCTGTCCTCTTCAAGACAAGTATCTTGAATACTATCCTGTTCACGCCCAAATTTACTATCATAATCAACACAAGCAAGAGAAAATAAAAGAGATTTTATAAATGAATAAGTTGCGTTATTACACATGCACATTAAAAATAATAATAATAATGCTAAATAAAATAGCATCTGCATATTAAATATAGAACGCTTGTTCCAAAAATGGAGGAGAGTCAGTACACAACCAAACTATAATCCAAAACTATATCATTTGGCCAAATTGATTACCTGACTTTCAATACCCATTGCAAGGATTAGCATGGATCTCTGCTAAAGCAGTAAGGCATTAAACCAACCATTTTAGCCTCACTCTCACCACTTCACCTCACAGAAAAAGGGGGAAAACATAAAATAGTTTTTTTCAACTGTTATATATTCCAAATGGCGCCTTGCCCCAACCAACTGACCACGTTAGTTTCAGCTGGAATACTCAACCATACTCAAGACGAATCACTTTTTTTCTATAAATACCAAAACCCAGTTCTTGGATTTAAAATGGCCAAATAAAACAGTATTCCAATAAACAAGATATAACAAGAGGAAGGCAAAATAAAAGAGCATATCAATATATGATAAATGAGAAAAATAGGTTCAAACTAAGGAAAGAAATTACATAAACATATACATAATTCCCTCTGCACCTTGATAACATCCTCGTCTTTCAAAAATAAAATATGGGGCTTCCTAGATTACCTTAATGTAAACATTTTCTGCAGCTCTTTCCTCCTCGCTAAGCACTTTGCCACCACTGGAAAACCTTCGAGACACAAATCTTGTAGCTATCCTTGTCGCCATTGCAATTGGATTATTTTCCCTGTAAATGAGATAATGGATGATATAATAATACCATAAACCCAACACAACTATACTCACACGATCAAATAATAAAACTAAACCAGGCTCTTGTGGACATTATTGTATGATTGTGTTTCGACTGCACGTTTAAATTTTATAACTTGTTGATAGTTCCTTGTATATTTGGTACATCCCACAGTAGATGTTCATTAACAAACAGAAAGACCTGCCTGCCTAAATGCAATCCATGATTCATTGTCACCTCACTCCCCACCTTACTCTTACAAAGGGAAGCGGAGCCAGTTGAAATAAAACCCATTTGCCATTCTCAAACCACTTCTTAATTCAAGTGGGTTGATTAGCGAACTTCACCTCCGTATATGGCATTATGATTACAAGTTCACAACCACATTCAACATAAGAAATGCAACTTTTTACTGTTATACCAATAAGTTTCTTCTTCATTTCACAGGACACATTCCATTGAATCACACACAGACATATAGATACCCATTTCCATGGAATATGATTGTTCAAAGAATCTTTGGTTAAAAAAAAAAAAAAAAACCTAACAATTAATTTCATAAATTACAACACCGGTCACTTCTCCACAATCAAATTTCGAAAACCTATACATATTCAAGTCCATCTGAGTACTGTATATACAATGGAAGAGACTAGATATGCTAAGTATGAATCGGATAGTCAATGGAATTTCCAGCTAAAGATGTATAAGGAAATAACAGTGAAAACAAAAATTAGGACCAAACCAATTACATAGGGAAAATATTACAGCAAAATGTGAGAAAGAGAGATCTGAGAGAGAGAGAGAGAGAGAGAGAAATGGCTCACCAAGCAATTCGCAGAATGAAAGACAGAGAGAGAGAGGTGTGTAGAAGAGTGTGGTTTCGATTTTGTGGTTTTTATTTTGATAAATGAAATGGACCAGTTTGTAGTTTGTACCTGAGAGTTGCTGGAAGTTATTCGCCGTCTGATTTAAGATAAGGATTGATTCGTTGGAAGTTCGAACCTGTGCTAATTTACATTTTAGCTTAATTTTTATGCATTAAAAAAAAAAAAAAAAAAAAAATTTGAGAGAGTTTCAAATTATGATATCTACTCGTAATGATAGCTCTTTATTATTAGACGAAAATATCAGTCGAACCTTCTAAGCATCACATGTGGGAAGACAAGGAAATAAGTCAGCTCATACTTTGGCAGCTTTTCTTAAGAATATTGACTTTTTTGTAACATGGATAGAAGAATGTCCACCTTTTCTCCCATCCTTTATTTCTCGGGATGCTATGTTATTTTTCACTTTTTAATGAAATGAAAGTCTTTCTTATCAAAAAAGGAAAAAAAAAGATATCAATCAATTTTTAGTGTATGCAGGGGTTGAACTTCAGATTTCTTATTCAACTATCGGAGACTTTACCAATTGAATTAACTGGAATCTATCTTACTCCAATCAAGTGGATATGTCACAACAAAAATTTTAATAAGTCATCTGGCTTTTTTAAATAACGATTTGTTAAGTTGAGGATTCAGCATGCTAACCTACAAACTAAGTCAAAGGCATTGTAGCTGAATTGACATCTCCCTATGCACAAAGTGCTTGGGAGTCTAGGGGAGAAAAGATTCGAACTGTGAGGTTAACAGTATGTTATAATTATCTCTAAAAAAAACCCTACAAACTGTATGTTAATATTTTAAGATTATGTTTTTATTACGGTTGTAATTTGTTAAAGTTCTTTAATTTGAATGGTTGTAAATTGTATTTTAATATTGTGATAATTTGTTAGTATTGGGTTTAAGTTGTTAATTTTTAAAACTCACTATCTATCTAAGTTTATATTATATGGTTTAAAATATAATTTTCTTAAATTTTAAGGAGTATTCATGATAATATGTAATGTATTAAAGTGGAAGCACAATCGATAATCTAATTTTGGTTCTAATTGCACTCAAAAATTGTGCCAAGTGTTCACTTAACTACCATATAATTTTATGCCAAGTGTCTTTATTTTATTTTTTATGTTTTTACTTCAATTTCATACCAAGTGTCATTTCTCTTATACTATAATTTTGTGTCAATTATATTTAAATGCAAATTCATGTATCTAAATTATAAATTATGTAAGGACTCAATTTGAATTTATCATATTTCAATTTAATGTGTAAGTATGTACGTATGTATTTTGATTGTTCTCAATTACACTCATGCAGATATAAGGATTATTATAAGCTAGTAAAAAATTATTTTCACAATATAGTTCATGCTTTGACAACTCACAACTATGGTTTATAAATATTTAGTATTTTTTTTCGCATTTTTGTTGTGATTTGTTGGTATTATTTGTGTAATCACAAATTGTATGAATCTTGTGATAGACATCCAGTTAATTAGGATATTTGATCATTTATCATTTATATGTTATTAATTAACCAAATAATCTATTTTTAATATTTAGGGAAAAAAATATAGAAGAGTTGCTATTTGACTTGAACATGTGCAAACCACTTATAGGAATAAAAAATAGTAGGGCTGTACGCAGGCTACATTGGACGGGTTGAGGGGCAAAATTTAAACCAAACCATCATGGGCCAAATCACTGTCGACTCACCAAACTCCATAAACGGCAGGTTGGTTGGAAACTTGGGTTATTCAATTTGGTGGATTGGGCCTGTTATGTAAGTTAGCATTAGTTATATGTTATAAATTAAACATATAAAATTATTTTATTATTGATGGATAAACTTAAGAACTTGTTTTTTCTATAAATCCCTTAAACCATTGAATAAAATCATAAAAAGTAACCCACTTTCACAGAACTTGTTGCTTTAATAGTTGAACTTACTCTATCCACTTAAAAATTAATATCATATCCTTGTGGGTTGGTATTGGGCGAAACAAGTTGGACGATTTGAGCCAATTGAGTGGGTTGATGCGCATGCCTAAAAATTAGTCATTTATTTAAATTTAGTGATTTTGACTTCAACTCAATCATAAACAATAAGTCTATAACCATAAATTGTCAAGATAACAAATTGTGAATAGCAGATGATAAAATAATGAATTTAGTTGAGAACTAATAAAAACTTGTCAACTCAACTATTAAAAAAATATAATGAAAATTGTTATATTTGTAACCTTACTTAATAAATGCAAGTAGAGACAGTGGACCATATTTGACCCGGCCCGATACATTGTGAAGAGCCCAAAAGTCAAAGAGAACAAGGCAAGAAAATTTCACAAATTGCCATATTTCCGTAACAAGAACATAAACCCATCCATAATAGGTTTTGGATAAAACTGTTGGCCAAACAATCGAAAACCGAATCGTGTGGAAACGACCATAGGAGATTGTAGCCCTAAAATCTTCGCTTCTCAAACCCTAGTATTTCTTTCCTTGCTTTAGGCTTTTTCAAAACCCTAGCAAGCTCTGAGCCTCACACCTTCTTCTTCACCAAACGGTAGCCTCTGCTCCATTTTGACCCTCGAGCAATATGGTAAGCTCACACAACGCTTCTTCAAGTCCTTCCCTTCGTTACTTTCTTATTGCATTTGTTTGGTTTCTGAGAAAGTTTGAGGAAAAACAATAGAAAATATTGGAACTTCCGAGACGTGAATATGTCGAGATTTTGTTGCATATTGCTTTCTGGGTTTTGCTTTTCTTCTTAAGTCTTGCAGATCTGATATTAGTGAACTTAAATTGAAATCCAGAGTCTGTGTTCTGTTTTCTTATTGTACTTTTTTCTCAAGTGCCAAACACAGATTTATCTATTGTGATATTTAATGAAGCTGAATAGTCTTATTAGGCTCTGTCTCAATTTCAAGATTGAAAGTATTGGGTATTTTTTTTTGTTGCGCCAATTTATTTGTTTAGATTCCAAACAAGGGATAATACATGTAGTATTTAGTGCAGAGTTAATATGATTTTTGTGCTATGAAGATTTATTTATTTATTTATTTATTTTGGTTATTCTAATAGGCACCTAAGAAGGAAAAGGCTCCTCCTCCGTCCTCAAAGCCAGCCAAATCCGGCGGAGGAAAGCAGAAGAAGAAGGTTTGATAATGTCTTTGGATTCAGAGTTTGATTTTTTTCAATTTTAAACTTTGTATGGTGGTTCAAATTATGGATTGTAGGAATAGGTAATGTGGGTTTGGCTTTGAATACTAATACTATTTGGTGATGTATACAGAAATGGAGCAAGGGAAAGCAAAAGGAGAAGGTGAACAACATGGTTTTGTTTGATCAGGGAACCTATGACAAGCTCCTTGTGGAAGCTCCAAAGTACAAGCTTATCACACCTTCCATCTTGTCCGACAGATTGAGGGTATAGTCTGAACTTGACTCTTTCTGTATCAGTTTCTTCATATTTTATGTGGTTACACCCTTAATGTTTTGCGAATGAGAAATGCTTGTGTAGTTGGTCTTGAAAGAGAAGTTAGTTCGATTACAATAATTATCATTGACATTATCCAATTGCAAATTATTACTTGGAGGACAAAAATCATTGCTTCTCAAGATGACCCACACTTTTACTGATTGAGCTATTAGGACATGTTTGATGGGAACCCGACGTGGGTATACTATATAGAGAACCCATATCACTTCCAAGTGTCTGCTTGCTTCTAGTTCCTTGCTGAACAAATCATGTTCCTCCTTTATGATATAATATGTTTTGACAACTTGGTATCAGTCTAACTTTACTGACATCCTTTCACCTTCATTATTAGTAATGGGATCATTCTTGTTTACCCTAAAAAGTGCTCATAAAATAAAGAAAGAAAATGGAAGTAATAAGAATATTTTATTGATGCTTAGTTGAGTACAAGATGAATAAGAGGAGTACATAGAGCATCAAAATATAAATTTATTTGCTTTTGAAAGTTGTCTCTCTTTTTACCTAATGTCTGGCTGTCACCTAGATTTGTTTTGACCAACACCAACACATTTGCTAGTTTGAAATTTAACTTAATACACATTGAATTATATTTTATCATTAATACTACCCTCTGTTAATGCTGAACTCAATTTGTAACTAAGGGCTGGCATAGAGGGCATAGTGATTAGTAAAATATATAAAACTGGGAATGAAATAAACTAGAAAATGCAGTGATTCTCCCCTCATGTTCAGATGTTCAAGGTAGACAGGAAATAGAACGAAGAAACTTCATTATAGCATGACCAGTCACATTTCAAAGAATTTAAGCTAATCTATTGGCTATCGCCTTATTGGACATTTTTCTTGGCAATATTACGGACATCACTCTTGTAACAATTTAAATAAAGATGTATTTTATCTGTTGTTTAATACTTGCGAACTGTGTGTCCCTCTACTCTTTATCCAAGAAGTTGTTCTTTTGTTTGATTGAATATCTTTTGACATGCCAATGAAGTTTATTTCCTTTTCTTGACCATTATCAGATCAATGGATCATTGGCACGCCGTGCAATTAAGGATCTGATGGCAAGAGGTTCCATTAGGCTGGTATCTGCTCATGCAAGCCAGCAGATCTACACTAGGTCCACCAATACTTGAACATGAAGAGTGAGCGACATACCGGTTTTCTGTGTTCAAGGAACCAGTGTCTCTTATTATGTTCTGGTAGCTACATTTTGCTCGTTTTGTGCCTGTATGAGCACAGATTTTTTGTTTATGATTAAAATCCGTACTGCACCATTTTTCATGTTAAGTAGTTTAAGTTACTGTAGGGTTTGCCTCTTCTCCCACAAGAGAAGAATCTCTTTGTCCCCTCCCCTGCCTTTTGTGGGGATAATATTGATGAGTTAGGCCTGGTATTTGTTATCACCTTATACCAATTTAAGTATCAGTTATGTTTTTATTTTTCGTGATTTGGGATTTTGCGTTCACTTGAATATTTAGAGCAGTGGTTGGAACTTGGAATCAATGTTTATCTTGGCAAGCTGACTTAGAACTAATACAACAAGCAAACAAAGTCTTAGGGCCAAAATTTTGGGGTCGGCTATGGATACTCAACAAATTAATTAGGTTTTTTCATTTATATTATTTTCCTCTATTCTACTCTATCTAAAATCATAATCTCAATTACTTATGTAATTGCCGTGTCTCCTTTTTTATTACTTCTAAAGTGGCTTAGAACTAATATGACATGTTTATTATTATTATATTTATCTCAAGGTCCAGGCCATGGTGAAATCTTCTTTCTAAGATCCCATAATTACATTTGTGATGCTGCTTTGTATCTCTAGTTTATCAGGATAATCATTATGCACATAATACAAATCAGTTGATCGCATTTTCCCTGTAACTACCAGGGCACCCCCCCGCGCGCTCTGGCTCCATTACCATTGGAGGATGTATGAGTCATGAGTTGGTCTTGGTGGTCTCTTGGGGGAGAGTCCAAACAATCAGGTGGCTTGGGATTTTGCTAGAGTTGTCTTGAGAGGGCGGGCCAATGATGTATTTTAGAGCCTCGGCTCTGCACAGCGATGAAAAGATGGTCTATACTCTATTTGCTAGACTGTAGGCTTTAAGATGCTTGTTGGTTTCAAGCCCAGATTTGAAGATTTTTTTGAAGAACTTTGGGTTTCTATTGGGTATTAATTATAATTGAGATGGTTGTGGGCATTGTCAAATTAAATGAGTGGTTTCCCCCACTGTATAACCAAGGATAAAGCGGTCACTATGGAACGTGTGACATGAGGGAACTAGTGGATAATTTTCTTATGATTACCAAGGCAAGAGAATTTTTGGTCCTAACAAAAAGTCTACCAACCAATATGATGAATTAAATGAAGATTGATCAAATACGATAGTATAAACAACAAAAATAGTCAATAAAAAAACTAATAATAATAGACCAAAAGTGCAATTCAGAGTAAAAGTTATGGTTAAATTTCAAAGTGAAAGCTATTACAACCTTTAACAACATGTTTGGTTCATAAACTGCCGTCATTAATACAGATTCATATGAAATTTGATATAACCTTTCGTTGTTTTATAAAATTATCTTCTATTGTGAATGATATGTTACATACCTAATTTATTATAATTAGATTATAATAGAAAAATAGAGACATATTATAGAATTGCAAGAAATTCAAAATCTCAATATTTTCTATAATTATTTTTTAATTGATTAATCATATATGTGTACGAATTCCCGTATTGTCCCATGTGGGTTTCCACTACCCAAAAGAAGCGATGGGATGGAAATTGGTTTTGCTTTCCCCATCCTGCTCTAAATGTATGTATATAAAAAATTAATATTTTTTAATTATTAATATATAAATCTTATTTTATTTATATATATATATATATATATATATATCCTATTTATAATTTTTTGTGCATATTCCATTTCTCCCAAAAATCTCTCTCTCTGTCTTTCTTTCACACACATTTCTATTTAATCTTTGCAATTAAATTATTAATGTTGAAATCATTTCACTAGAGATGACAAAAAATACCTCAAACGAGGATTTTCTTACCCTAAAGAGGGAACATGACACCCCTTATGTGACCTCTACGTTGCCATCTTGATGTGCCTTATTCAATTTTAGTAAATTCACTATCCATAGAGCAATGCTAGGAGTAACATATTTCTCAAGGTATTGAAGTGACAAGACGTAATAAGTGGGAACATAAACCCACTACTAGTATTTTTTTCATTTGTTAGAAAGTCAATGTATAAGAGACTATGAACTTACTTGTTGTATTTATATAAATTTTGAGGGGAAAAGTCATATTTTAAAAGAGAAATACTATTTTTGCAACATTTAAAATGATTAGGAGAGTGCCATTTTGTGAAACTTTAAAAAAGATTAGTATAATTTGTTTTGGAGAATAAAAAAAATTAGTATAATTAAACGTTTTTGAGAAAAACTTAAATTCCTTTAAAGCTGGCTCAGGTGTCTATAAATTACACGACGCTTAAAAATGACAAAAATTTCTTAAATATTCCCAAATTAGTCAATTAAGTCATAAAAAATAAAAAAATAAAGTTTTTTTTTTTTCTTTTTTCGGAGAAGATAAAAGAAAATTACAGATTTTGATGCGTCAACGCGTTGTGAACTAAGATTGTGTACTTATCTTTTTACATCCATAAAAATCTCTAAGTAATTATTATCGCAAATTAAAAACAAAAAGGAAATGCAGCTCAGGTTGGGAGTTGGTGACTGGTATATCTGACGTGGCAAGTTATTCCATCCCTGAATTTTTGCATTAATGACGTGGCACAACGCCACTGGTCCTTCCTATGTGGCGCTCTACGGTCAGGTCAGCGACTCTGCTAAGTGCTAACGTACGCAGCATCACCACACGGCCACTTCATCTGATCGAACACTACACTCCTCTCTGCATCTCTCCGTTTGTTTCCCGAGAAAATACCAAAAGAAAAGAAGCGCAGGCATGGCGGTGAGAGCGACGGTGTCGCGGTTCCCGATAGATCCGGGGGCCCAGGACGGGTCGGGTCTGCCGTGGGGCGTGACGGTGACGCCATTCGCGGAGAAGGACGAGAACGGTCAGGGTCCCGATTACGGATCGGAGGGAGACCTATTGCCGAGGTGCGAGAACTGCTGGGGCTACTTCAACACCTACTGCGAGCTCGAGCAATGGTCGTGGAATTGCTCCCTCTGTGGAACCCTCAATGGCCTCTCTTCCAAGGCCATCGCTCGATACTCTCGCCCCGATTCTTGCCCCGAGATGATGTCCTCCTTCGTCGATCTCGAGCTCCCTGGCGAGTCACTCTCTCACTCCCTCACTCCTTCACTCGCTCACTGACTCAGACTTTGCTTAGCGATTAACAATTTGGTTTTTGTTTCCTTTTTTTTTTTTTTTTGTTTGCAGAGGAAGAAAATGAGGAAGAAGCAACGCAAGCTCGTCCTGTCTATGTTGCAGCGGTGGATTTGTCATGTATGATCACAACGCTTTTCGACTTAAATTTAATTTTTTTCATGTTCTTGATTTAATGTGTGAATACTGGGTTAAATGTTTGGTTTAGGACTTAGGAATTTAAAAATGTGATGCTTTGATAAAAAGTTAGGGCTTGAACTAATTTGGATAAACTGCATAGCGCATCAGGGGTGAATGTGCCCCTGGATTACCCGACAACTGGTTCTGGCGAGGGGCTCAATTGTGATCACTTGCTAAATGCACGCGGCTTTCTATACTATAAGTAGCATTTGTTATCACTTGTTGAACTAGAATATATTAACTTGGCACTGTATCATTCTTGCCAAAACTGAGAATTCATATGCAATTATGGGATGATGGATACTAGCCTGTTTCTAAAACCTTCAGTGACTCTTACATGGGTTTTGAAGCGTCTAGCTCGAGCTGGAGGCTTTCACATTATGTGTATTTGTATGTTATAGTAGCTTATGATTAGTTTATATAGGCATGTCAAGCTAAGATTAAGCTATATGTGCTCAATGCTTTTGGTGAGGAAGAAAGATTTAATTATAATCGTTATACCACTTAGCAACAACTGACAGTGGTTGCTTTCGAATTTAATGTTGTTCCAATATGTAAGGTCTATGAGTGCTTATAAAGGATGGAATAATAAAGCATCTATACTAATTTGATTGATCTATGATTAGATGAATGTCTTCATAGAGCAAAGAGGGTTCACATTAGTGGTAATAGTAGGCCCAGCCTTGGTTTAGAGGTGCCTGGGTAAGGGGAAGCTTTTCTCTCTTTGACTAGGACATTACATATCCAGGCATGTGTGTAGCACCTACTTTTGGTGTCGTTAGGTTTTAGTTTTCTTTAGGGAATTGATGCATTCATGTTGCCATATGTCTATTATTTATGAATAAACTTGGAAGTTCCCAAATTTTGTCTTTGATTATGAAGGTATGATTTTCTAAATGAAGTGGATGTAAATTTACTTGACATTGTTGTGGATTGTCAAAACAAAACTCAGTGTAGTTATATAATGGTAATTTTTCTAGATGCAGGTGATATCAATTGAAATATACTTTGACTAGGTCTTCTTGTAAAATTGTCATCTGCATATCTTCTTTGCCCTTTCTTTCAATGCTGACACATAAAGCCAAACACAAGTCATTGAACAACATACCACCAAGTTATAATGAATTTGTCGCTGTGGTACATGGAATGGATGTAGGAATATCATGCTTTAAAACAAATTAAAAAAAAAAAAGGAATACCATATACCCAGTAATAATCCTCTTAATGTGGTATGTGGAGATGGGACTTTTCATATTTCAAAAAACTCTGATGATTTCTTTTAATCTGATGAAGAAAATCAGCATTACATTGTCTACAAAATGCATAGTATCTTTCTTTACTGATATAACCCCATTAGATAGGAGTTCAACATTTGCGTACAGTACGAAGTGTTATAACTTTCTATGTACACTTATAAAAAAAAACTCTTTCTATATACATCAGGCTCTTGTTCCACCTCTTGTGTTTTGGATTGTGAAACCTCTGTTTGGTGGTCACAAAGTTTTACTAAATCTGAGTTGAGAATAGCTTAGATCTAATATAACATATCAAAGAGACGCCAATTTACTAGTCATACATGTAAGAACTGATGAGAAAAAGAAAATCCAACAAACAAGAGACTATATAGCAAAAGATAGCCTGAAGTTTTGAAGTTGGAACTAAAAGAGAATAAATTTCTTGGCTAAGAGACCCAAAAAATGTTCCAGATCTGAAATTGTTATACTTGATGGCAAAGGACTGTTGCAAAAAAGCACTAAAGGTTTATAATACTAGGCCTACAGCAGCCCAAAATTCTTCTTAAATTTTTATTTATTTCAGTAAATGGCCTTTTAAAACTATAGAAACATAACAATAGTTTAAAAGGCTAACATGAAGCATAAGAGAGTCAATGCAAACTTAAATATGACATTTATTGCTAGACTTGATACTAGTGTAAATTCTAAGTGGACTAATGAGCCAACTTGGCCTTGGGGGTGCTTATTTCTTATTCAATTCCTGCGTCATCATGGCATAGGGTTGACAATTGTAAAATTCGGTGAACTGTATTGTTTGTTCAAAATTTTTTGTATAAAGGATTCTTTCTTCTTGTTGTTGTCCTCTCTCTACATCTGTCCCCATCAAATTTTTGCATTACTAGACCTGAATAAACAATTTTATCCTTAACAAAACATAGCTGTAATTCCTTCAGTGATGCATTATTTTGAGTTTTTTTTTTTTTTTTTTTTTAAACTGCTTTGCACCTAGGTTTTTGCTTGTAATGCTTTTATTGTTCTTCTGGAAGATGACTTATCATTTAATTTTCTGAATTTTCCTTTTAACATAATTGTAATTCCTTTAGTGATTTGTTATTTGAGGGTATTTTATTTCTTGATAAACCTCCTTTGGCATCTAAGTTTATGCTTGCCATGCTTTTATTATTCTTCTTGAAGATGACTTATCATTTAATTCTCCTGAAATTTGACTGCAGCTTCGGAAGAGTTCTTGGAACTTACTAAAAGTGCGCTGTTGGCAGCCTTGGAAGGTTAATAATTGCTAGTTTAAAATAATTTTTTGCAATCTTTTACCAATAAAAATATGATTTGATTCCCACTTATAAATAAATATATACTATTTGAGTCTTTTCCTGTTTGAGCACTGTTCTTGGAAGGTTGAGTTTTCTACTTTATTTTGTATATCAGCTCTTGGACCTGGTTCATTATTTGGACTTGCTACCTTCAGCCACAAACTAGGGTTGTATGATGTTCAGGGGCCTATACCAGTTGTAAAGAATGTTATAATTCCACCCGATGTGGAGGGAACCCTGCCAATTGAGCTTGAAGATGTCATGCCTTTGCTACAATTCCTGGCTCCGGTAGGTTTGTTATGGGGTTTTGTCACTCATTTTTTCTGGTGTTATGTGCACCTTATTTTTTTTTGGAGGATAAATTCAGGTGATTGAGTAATTATGTACGCTGTTGAGGACCCAAAATCATGTATGTGGTATTTTGGTTATGCTCTTAAATCAGTAACTTTGGTACAGGTTGAAACTTGTAAGGACCGTATTGCATCTGCTCTTGAAACACTTAGACCTACAACTTCATGGGAGAGAACCACAGCAGCAGGTCAAGGAATGGATGGTATTTTGATGGGTGGGCGAGGTTTTGGGGTGGCAATGGAAGCCCTTTTCAATTATCTTGGATCAGAATATGGAAGCACTTTTGCATTAGGTATCTGCGATAATATTCAAAGCTCATCTAATTCTACTTTTTCTCAGATTTTATTTAATTTGAGGCCTTGCTTAAGCACAAGAGCACTTTCAAAGGTCATCATATATGTTGTCTCCATTGAACATAATTGCAGCTAGAGTCTTTGCCTTTCTATCTGGCCCTCCGGATTATGGAGCTGGGCAGCTGGATACAAGACGGTATGGTGAGCAATATGCTAGTAAAGGAGAGGATGCAGACCGTGCTTTACTTCCCGAGCAGACACCTTTCTACAAAGATCTGGTCATATGTTTTAACTTTTGTTTATTATTTCCCCCCTATAATTTTGGAGATGTAAGCATTACTTATCAAATTTTTTTTTTGGAGATGTAAGCATTGACATATATGTTACAGGCAGCTGTTGCTGTTCAAGCAGGTGTTTGCGTGGACATATTTGCAGTCACCAATGAGTATACAGATTTGGCATCCTTGAAGTTTCTTAGTATTGATAGTGGTGGCTCGATATTTTTTTATTCAAATACTGATGATTCCACTCTTCCTCAGGACATGTGAGTTTCCAATGCAACAGAAATCAGTGTCGGGGTTATGAGTTTAGAATGGCATTACATGGTCAGCCTCTTTAGAAAGGACAGTTTCATAATACTAAATTGGAGGAACAATGCACTAAATGGATTACATAAACTTCTAGAGTACATTTTTAATATACATGTTTTATTGGTAAATTAATTATAGTGACTTTATTTCTTCTTTTTCATAAGAGAAGTAAATGATATCATTGATAGGATGCTTGTTTTCATAATTCAAATTTTAATTGATAGAGCACACTAGCACAGTGACATAAATGGCCCATATTTAAGTATTTCCATTGCCATGATAGCATTGTCACATGTTCATTGTGCAGGTATCGAATGCTAAGTCGACCATATGCATTTGGCTGTATACTACGATTGAGGACATCTTCTGAATTCAAACCTGGCAACTCTGTAAGTTTGTCACATTTTTAAAAATTATAATGACACTTGGACAATTTTCTTAGTGTATTTCTCTTTATTTATTTATATATTTTTTGCAGTATGGCCATTTCTTCCCAGATCCACAGTATGAAAATGTTCAGCACATTATTTGTTGTGATTCTTATGCCACATATGCTTATGACTTTGAGTTTGCCAATAATGTTGGATTTTCAAGGTACATAAATATATCTTTGATTTCCATCATAGCTCTTACATCTCAGTCTAAAACATAACTGATACTTGATGATTATGCCATAATCAATATCCATGGCTTTGAAAAAGAATGGTTGGAAAATCATATTGATCAATTGAAATCTCTCTCATTGCGAAAGTTCAATACTCCCGATCCAGTTGAAGTATGTCAGTTCCAGTAGACATAATTGTGCTGTTAATTCTTGTTTAATACAACATATGCGCACACATCAACTTGTATACACATATGCATGTACTTAATCTCAAGTCTTCTACCATCAAGAACTCTTAACTCTAAAATTTTAAGCCACTGCTCACCACTTATAATAAGTTGTGGGCATCAATGTCTAGCTAAGCAATGCTTTCCTACATCAACTTTCTAGATATAATCTCGAAATGCCTAATATAATATAATCCAACACTTCCAGTTCCTTAAGTTAACTTAACTTCAGAAAAAAAAAGACTCATCATTTAATAGTTTGGATTTTTTTTTTTTTTTTTTTAATAATTTTATTAATCTCCCTAAAATCTAAACCTTAAATCCCATAGCCATTTGTTCAAAATCTGCCTCTTTTCTTTTGAAGTTCCTAATACATGGTGAAGACAGTTTTATGTTTTGATTTTAAAACTGCCCCTTAATGTTTGAGCTGATCTGAAAGTTTTTTAAGATGGTGAAAGAATGCTCTATTAATGTATGCCTCTGGATCATATAGAACAGTGACAAATTGGAAGACATGTCACTGTGAAGATGAAAAAGTTTAGATTTGTAATTCAAATTTGCATATGGTGTTTTCAGGAAATCTTAAAAATTATTTTCTTTTTTGAGGGGGGTGTTAAGTGATCAAGATGTCCCTCTTGAGCTGTAACTGCCACTTGGTTGGAACTCAGAATTTGCAAAAAGCTTGGAGAAAGTAGGCACTAAAATATACAGAATATGAATAGTATGATAGTATCCCTATACAGAATAAAAATTTATGCAATTCCTCCCCCCCCCCCCCCCCCCCCCCCCCTCTTGCAACTTTCATTCCTATAGTTATTGTTTGAGTTTAATTAAAATGAAAGAAATTTATTAAAATAAAAAGGTTTATTGTTTGGCTTCTATTTTGTTATTTTGTGAATGTATGTATCATGACTAAATTAGATGGGATCAGACCCAATTCTTTGATTCATAGACACCCAAAGATTATAGGGTCCCAAATAAGATCACTTGCTTAGTGCTTGGAACAACTGTAACTAAATTTTTTGCTTGATGCAAGAGTTCTAATCCTGGCCCTACCTTTATTCTTTTGCAGGCATGGATCAGAATTGCCCACACTACAAATTGCATTTCAATACACAGTTGTTGTGCCCCCTGCAGAACTTTCAAATTCAGAATCGGGTTCTGCAACTAGGTATTATTAATCCTACAGAACGGCTGTTGATAAGTTGACAGACATGCATGTCTTCTTGTATCATATGACTAGACCTAGCATAAAACATATCTACCAGTGCATAGATTAGATAATCTACTCAATTTCTTAGGTTGGGATTTACTACTTGTAAGCCCTGTATTTGGTTGTGATCCATGTTTTTACCATTTCCTGAACCTCAATGGTGTTCTTTCAAACCTTGTAGAATAAACTTTTACGCAGGAGCTTCTTGTCTGATCATGTACTCTTTGAATCTTGTTATCATATATAATCATTCTACTTGAGGCATTCTTGTCCCTCTTTCTGTTTATTTACTTTCTGGTACACTACCATATTGAAATCGCTGGGTAGCTTCAGCATCTTCCTCTCATACTTCATTGCTTTCCTTGTATTAGTCAATATTGATGATTGCATATTATGCTGAAGAAATTGCATTGAAGCATGAGTAGAATATTATTGAATTTGAGGGAAAACTGCAATTCTTAATGGGATTCCCTACTGTTGGATTGTTAAAGTATCTTCCTCTTTTTCTCGTAGTTATTTATCTTGTGAATTTTGTGCTCTATGTTTTCTTCCAAAAACTTGATTAATAAGATTGATGTGCTGAATGTTAATGCAGAGCCAAACATTCCCTTAAACGGCGACTAAGGATTCGAACTTTGCAATTTGGAGCTGCTCAAAATGTTAACGAACTTTATGACAGTGTTGACCCTGAAGTAGTCCTATCATTACTTGTTCACAAGGTAATTTTTTCAACCCCTTCCCCCTTTTGATGTCATTTTAAATTTCTTTTATCATTCTTCTTCTTATTCTGTTGTATCACTCCATGACAGTTTCAAGAAAGACTGTTCCTTGTTGGTTGCTTTGTTAAATGTTTTTTTTTTTTTTTCTAGTACTTAAAATGCACTCAAGACTTGAGTTGTGTAAGATATTTAGAGAGTTTTTACGAGAATGAGTTGTTCATAAAATTTTACTAGCTTTGTACAGGTAATGGAATACAATATAGTTTTGCATTAAAAAAAAGAACAAGCTTCTACCCTTTCATGGTTACATACTACTATAGTTCTCACAGCCCACGGGTTATAAATGTAATCTTTTCCATCTCTTTCTTTGCCCTTTCTTTTCCTATCAAAAAGTTTTTTTGGTTGTCCTTGTCTGTGATCTCCTTTATGAATCTTCAAGGCTCTTTTTTTTTTTTTTTTTCCTAAGATCCTAGGAGAACCAATTAACCTTAATATGTCATGAATGTGTTCCTGGTTTTATTGAAAATGAAATGATGTTATAAAGAAGTTACACTAGCAGTTTTAATCTTGCAGTAACTCTTTGCAATTTTTTTAAAAGAAAATAAAACTATTTTTTGTAAAGAGACAAATGCACTCTAAGGAGGACTATACAGATCGGATGCCCTAAGCCTCTTTGCAGAATTACATAACCAGAGCTCTAATGAAATTCATAAAGCATAGAAAGACATCCATTAAATTATTATTATTTTTTGCTAAAGACATCCAATGAAATAATGATCTTACAAATTTTGATTTAATCCTTACAGTAGAAACTCTGTAGTCTTCAAAAGTCCTATTCCTCTACCTTCAACTATACCACATTAAACATCCAGGAACCACATTTCATACTCTATTCTGAAAGATTCCAGTCTTCACTGCTAACCTTGCAGCATACCTTTCACTGTCTTAGGCATCACCCAATTTACACTAAAAGCTAGATTGCTAGAAATTTGAAGTTCCATGACTCCATTTTCACTGGACAATGAAGCAGTGAGTTATTAACAGTTTCCTCACTATTTACACATAAGACACCAATTTGCCAGTGTCATACCCCTTTTCACTAACTTTTCTATAATAATGACTTCTCCCAAGGTTGCAGACCACATGAAAAAAGCAACTTAGCTAAATTTTGTTGGAAAGGAAGAATTCTAGTCACATACTTTTTATTGTGAAACATTAAAAATAGGCATGCATAAATGTTTGGGAAGGATGTATCTTTATGAGCTTGGACAACCTAGCTCCATTAGATTACGACTTATTGAGGTTGGTGGTTTATAACCACCAAGATCCTGATCCATTTTCTTGCTTTTATTGCTATCAGGGCCAGTCAAGGGAAGGTTGAAATTCTAACTGTAGCTTAATTAGTAGATACATGTGTTTCAGATGTCTCCCTGTATAAACGTTAGTTTTTAGTGTAATACCATCTTATCTAAGGGTGCAACAACAGGCATTATAATTCTGTATTTGGCATAGAGAAATAGAATGATGTATCCCAGGACAAGGCTCAAATGCCATAGAAAAATTTCTGTCCAAGTCTGGAGAGGACCTTTCATATTTTGCCAAACCTTGCATGGTGTACTTACCTCTCTACTTGCCATCTCACTATTGCCTAAAAAAATTGTGACATGCTTTTAGTGGAAGGAGCAAGCATCTTTCCACTACTGGAACTAGTATGTTTACCTGATGCAATAAAATCATTGTCTGATTGGAGTCAATTAGCACATAAAGAGCCTATTTGATTTAATGAGCATTTTGGATGAATTTCCTGTAGTTGGTTCAAATGTGATCTATCTTGCTGTCAGAGAACTGTGGATAATTAATTTAAGTCTCATTTAAGAAACAAGTGGAAAGAAATTTAAAATCCTCTATATCAGAAGTAGTTGGTGTAGCATGGCTACTGGTTAAGACTGGCCTATTTTGCTTGTACCATTTATTTTAGCATGTAAACCATCCTTTAATCAGTTTTTTATACCAGCATTTTATTATTAGTTAGAGTATTAAAGGATCACCTTTTTTGTATTTCTCTTTTCTTTTTCCACCACTCCCTCTTTTTACATTATGTTCTCAGTTATTTATCCATATTTTTTTTTTGCTTTATAGGTTATATTGGCCTCTTTGGAGCAAGGGGTTCGCGAGGGCAGGATGTTGCTTAATGATTGGCTAGTAATCCTCACAGCTCAGTATAATGATGCTTACAAACTTGTTCAGTACAAGAATGGAAGTTCAATAATTGGTCAGGTTGATGTTGCATTCTCACAATGCCCACAACTGCAGTCCTTACCTCGCTTAGTTTTTGCTTTGCTTCGAAACCCTCTTCTCCGCTTCCATGAAGAAGGTGTTCACCCTGATTACAGGATCTACTTGCAATGCCTTTTCAGGTAATGGGCGCTCATATTGGTATTGGACCAACTTATTTGTAACCTCAGGTATTTGAACAATTAGTTAGTATCCCAGAAATCATATAAAAATGGAATGGCTGGATCCTGGATGATTGTCATAGTTTAAATCCTAAAAATTCTTGGTTTAGTATTTACGTTGGGAAGATCAAATGTTTGGTGCCACTTTTCCTGTCTTTGTTGTCCACTTAGGTGTCATTATCTTATCATTGTGTTGTGACTGTTATTATATACATTCAAGCTTTTATATTTGTGCCACATTTTATACTTCTAGCAGATGTTGCAATATCCATCTTTTAGGATTAATTGTATCAATTCTCTTTGTTGAGAAGTTAATTTTGAAATTCGTTTTTCCAAAATTTGTGTTGCAGTGCATTGGAACCAAGTTCCCTTCACCGTGCCGTGTATCCAGTGCTGATGTCATATTCTACTCCAGATACACAAGCATATCCACGCCACTCATTGAGTCGTGCAGCACTGATTACCAGTGGTAGTCCGATATTTTTCCTTGATGCATTTACAACTCTTATTGTGTTTTATTCTTCAACAGCAGACCCTGCACTACCTTTCCCTCCACCTCATGACTGTAAGTGTATTCTATTTGTTGCTTCTGTAAAAAGGGTGATAGCTGCTCTAAGTTAAGTGAGTTGTGGTTCACTTAAAAAAAAAAAAATTACAAAATGACTTACAGGTTTGTTGCGGACTAGCATTAACAAGTCAAAGCAAGACAGATGTATCACCCCCAAACTCATATTTATCAGGGGAGGGCATGATGATGCCACAGTTTTTGAGAACTATCTTATTGAGGAACAGGATGTTGATGGAAGTGGCCTCACAAGTGTCATGGGTTTTGTCTCCTTCCTAGAAGATATTTCACGGGGTGTCTTGGAATACTTGAAGTAGAAGACAAGTTCAGAGTCTCAATCACAAATTACAAATGCCGGAAAAGGTACATTTTATACAGTCATCATGGGTGCTATGGTCGGAGAAGGAACTATTAATTTTGAGTTGGACCACTGCTAGTTCAAACTGTCTTTGGGGTTATTAAGATTTTATGCTAATCCTGGAGTCTAGTGGTGGTGGTTTTCGTGCACTCTTTTTACCTGTTGGAAGCTCTTCAATGCAAATTTATAGCAGATCAGAGCTGTACATACCGGTATTTTTTTTGTAAAACAAAATCGAAGCACTGAGAGTTGTCAGTGTTTTTGTTCAAAACAAGAATATAGTTTAATCAAACTGTGCTGAGACGAGTTTAATCCAGCATTAATAATCCAATCATATAGAGATAAAGTTCTCAATAGATGGTAGCCATAGTGTTAAGATAGAAGTAGATGCATCCTGCATATGCACCATATTTATAGAAATTGTAGATTGATAAAAATATTGAAAGAGCTGAAAACAGAAATGGAAGTGAAACGAAAAGAAAGATTATTTGACCAAAAGATAACAATGAAAGAGAAATAAAAAAATGATGAGGTAATGGTGATAACTCTGGTTACAAGACAATCTGGTCATAACAATAGACCACCCTAAAGTTACTGATGAACATTTTGGCTACCATAAGTTATAACAATGGACCTCCTACGGTTCAAATCTGTAAGAGTTCATCTTCTAGCTCACTTCTGAGAGGAGCATCTGCCCTCAATTTAACTCTTAATGCCAGATGAAGGTTGTTGATAAGGTTCCATTGTTCCTTTCCTCTTTATAAAGTTCATTTCAGCATCAACGGCCTTGGTGTCCCGGCAAACAAGAACTTCTGATGCTTTCCCCACCCCCTTCAACATGTAAGGAGCAACGCTGGAGGGAACCCAACAAATCATTCTCAATGCATTCATACAATTTTCTGCAAAAATCATTCTTAGTTTCTGAACTTCATACTCTGCATATTGATCAAAAGATTGAAAACGCTGCTCTATTATGATCGTTAGCTTCTCAACATTTGTCTCAAGCTGCCGCTGCTGGTCCTCAAACAAGCTCTGCTTCATTTCTTTTTCCTTCTCTGTCATTTCATCCTTTAAAATAAGTCAACCCCAAACATGTAATTTGCAAATACGTTGGAATATGAAGAACCCTCCTGGACCTTAACAGTCTGTAGAGTCCATTTGTTACCCAACTGAAATCTTTCTAGTGTCAGTTGTCTTTCTTCCATGTAACGTATCCTTTGCTGTATGGATTTTTTAAGCATAGTTTCGAGCTTTAAAGAATGGGTATGAGCTTTGTATCGGTTGTAGCAATGAAGGTACGGCAATGAGTTAGTATTTACATGCATAATAATCTTCTTCTCTTATGGTCTTCTACGTATGGTCGACAACTACTACGAGAGTAGAGACTATCCGTAGTAGAATGGTGCTTACCAGTAGTGCCACCTCGGATCCAACAAAATCCTTCTCGACAGTTACACCTTACAATGCATCCTCCATCTTTTTCAAGCACAAAGCCGACTGATCCTACAGGCCATTTAGGCCACCACCTAAGGCCCCATTAGTACTAATATATTATATTATATTGCTTCTGAAAACCAAAAAAATTAAGGCCTGCCTAAATTATTTAAGACCTACTAATTGAAAGCTAAGAAGAATTAAGCTCTTTCTAGCCGCTTAAAGCTCATTTTACAAAGTAAAAAAAGTTGAAATGACATGAAGGTCTAATCAAATCGTTTTTTTCTGAGCAAATCTTAGTATCCTATGGATCAAACGTTTATATCACAATTTTATTAAGAAAACTCACATTTATTTCTTTATATATATATATATATATATAGAGAGAGAGAGAGAGAGAGAGAGAGAGAGAGAGAGAGAGAGAGAGAGAGAGAGAGAGAGAGTAATTATCGCAATAGACAAGTAACAAAAGGCAGAAAAACACTTATTCTCTCCATTTTGATTCTTAAAAAAACACTTCTTTTTTTAGTTGGTTAACTCATTAATCGGTGTAGTGGGCTTACTGAGTTTCACCTTTTTTTGGTTTCTTTGAGTGTTGTGTTTTTGCACACTGCTAAGGTTTCACCCATATATTTGCTTCTATTTTTTTCACTTTTCTTTGTCTTTAGACTCTTTACTCTTTTCATTGTCTTTGGTCTTTTTTAGAAAACTATGGAACCCACTTGAAGTGTGTAACCAGATCCTACACGTATTTTACTTAAAAGTGAAAAAAAAAAAGGGAAATGTTAGCAGAAATTGAATACAAAAACTTAATTAGTAATTTTGCTTCTCAAAAAGCAAGAAAAAATAAATATAAATAAAAAATTAAATTTATAATCAAATTTAATAAAATACCTTGCTTAAAATTTTCTCCTAGGGCCCCCAAATTCGCTCAAGCGGCTTGTGACAAATTCGAGCAAGGCTATTAGGTGTCTCTGATTCATCCTTGTAGTCCTTGGTCCAAAGTTCCCACATCAGAAATGAAGAAGGAGAGTGTACTTCAGATGAGCAACCAAAACAGAATTGTAGACCACAAGCACGTTCAAACCTCCCTTAATACTTCATGGTCCTCAAGGCGCATAGCATTTCCCCAATGTGGAACACTGGGACACCAATTAACCCTTTTATTATCCTCAATATAGGATTCAAAAAGAATACGATCAAACTTCTTTGCTAGACTCGGATCCCTTGCACTTACTAGGCTCCTGATTTTGGATTCATCACAAATAGTATCGCTATTTGAGTTCCATACACCAAATGCGTTTTGCTTTGTCCTTCATTTATCTTCACAATAAAATAGTCAGTCTAACAATCATTGCCAAAGTATTGGCCACAATCCGTGATTGTCACATTGCTTGAAAATACTTGTTCCATGCAAATAATGCTGTAATCTTAGTGG
The DNA here is from genome assembly GCA_023736055.1 of Quercus glauca. NCBI lineage: Eukaryota > Viridiplantae > Streptophyta > Magnoliopsida > Fagales > Fagaceae > Quercus > Quercus glauca. Next base: position 49,355,067 of record CM043315.1, on the reverse strand, counting down.
TGTGTTTGGATTGCAAGATTTGGGTATACAGATTTAGATTTGAGTGATTAAAATCCAAATATCTTGTTTGGACAGTTTACAAATGGTCAAGGATTTGGATTTGACAAATCCACTAAGGATTTTAAACCTTAAAATCATTGAATTTGAAATAATTTTTAAACCTATAGAATTTTAGAAATTTATAAGACATATTTCAATATTTGTAGATTTAGAATTAAGGCATTTTAAATCCATTACTTTTAAATTCAAGTCCAAATCAAAATTCAAATTTTAGTATCCAGACACAACCTAGAAGAACCTAGAAGAAAACTTGGAAAAAAGATTTGTCATTCTCATACTGATTATAAAAGTGAAAAATCCTTGCGCACCAAGAAATAGGTATTATAACCTGGATAATTAAAGCACCTATTTAGTAGAAAACAAAATCCCCAAAAGAAAAACCAAAAATATTAATTATTATAATATTTTATATTATAATATTCCATTCGTTTTACGAAGGCGGTTTCCAAGATTAGGAAGGACTCTATTAGGATTACTGATAAAGAAGGATATGATGTCAAAAATATTAAACAAAAAAATAGAAAATCTTGCATTGGAAAAAAAAAATACTTACAAACTTATATTCCAATTTTCCAAAAAGAAAAAAGAAACTTAGTCTTCAAGAAAGACAGTTAAAATGTATTCTATCTTCTCCGAAATTATGTCGGAGAAAATTATTAAAAATCGAAGTTTACAAGAAATTAACCCATGCCACTTGCAACGTTAACTTTCTGTATAAATATACAAGTCCAAAACACACTTCTCTCTCACAAAAACCTTGAACCAGAGCACTACTATTCTTTCCTCTCAAGTTTCTTTCTTTTGTTGTCAATGGCTTCCACCACCGAAACCTACTGCACCTTTGCTCTCTACGAAGCCAACCCAACACTCTCTCTACCAATCTCTAACATGGGCATCATCGAATTGCGCATAACACAGCGCAACCAACTACAGGTCCAACTCAACCCAAGTTCCAGCAACATTGTCATTGAAGACATAGTAAGCCCAACGTTCCATGCTTGTCTCGAGATTCCTCTCCTCGTCATGGCGTTGCCGTCTTTTCGGGAACTTTACGTGTCCCATGAGTTGAGCGGGTTGAACCTTGATCATAACTTGTTGGAGTACTTGAAGGAGCAGATTGAGACCAATGTGTTTGGTGAGCTTGAGCGCAGTGGGTTCTGGGGAGGGTTTGAAATTGTGGCTGAGGTTGGTGTTTTCAAAGTTGAAGTGCTTGATAGAGATGAGGTAGATAGGATTGCATGCAAAGTTTTCAAGATGAATGGTACTACTGCTGATTCTTCACAAAGGGTCTTGCAAACTTAGGAATTTATTGAAATAGATTGTGAAATCAAATAATCACTCACTATACGTTATGTCTTTTTTTATCTAACTTTGATGTTCTTATATCTATATTTGTTGGCATTAATTGAACAGTTTTTCCACTAGTGTAGCAATTATTTCCTTAATTGATTGGTTCTTCTTCTTTATTTTTATTTTTTAATCTTCTTTTCTGTTTTCAAGATTGATTTTATGGTTACACTTGTTCTGAAACTCAAATCAGATTCCAAAATATGTAAAATTAATGTTTAATTTTCATCAATGGTGGGAATTGTGAGTGTGAAGATACCAATAAATCCGAAGGCATGGTGGTTTTTTTACTGCTTTTGTGGGCTTGTATCTGTTCATGGTGGATTTTAGCTTTGTGCTTTACTGATTTTACTGCAAATTAAGAAAGGAACACTTGCTACTATATATTAACAACAAAAAATAGTAGAATTTGATATGGAATTCCGGAAGTGTAGGCATATTGTGGCTTGCATTTGGGATGGCTAATTTCTTTATGGAAGCATTTGATATCAGATTTAAGTTTTTTTTTTTTTTTTAGATGAATATCATATGCTAGTTAAAAACTATTGCTTCTGTTTTGATATAGTCATATAGATAACCCCACTAATTCTTAAATGCTGCCTCGGCAGATATATAAACGTTAATCTGCAAATTTTCAAAAAAAAAAAAAAAAAAAAACCGTAATATCCAATCATAATGTATGAATTATGAACTACCAATTTATGCATTTTCCATAAAATCTAAATTTCTCTTCTCAAATATCTTCAACGGGGAAAGTACAAAAATTGTGTTATTTTTGGAACCATGATAAGATTTTTGTAAAATATTTTCAGGTGTTTTGCTGATTGCATCTTAAAAAAAATGCTTTGGAAAATATTTGAAGTGTTTGGTTGCCTGAAAATCCTCTAGAAATCCACCATGAACAGATGGTGTAAAATATTTTCTGTATTTCTTTTACACTCAGAACAAATACAACCTAGTGTCTCTCCACTTGTCCTTTTTGGGTGAGTATACCATATTGGCCTTTTAACTTACCTAATTCGGCCAAAGAGTGAGTTATACTCTCCACTAAATATTACCCACGAAGGCTTTGTAAGGAACCTTATTATTTTCCATATTTCTCTTTCTATGTTAAAAAAAATAAAGGAAATATAAAGACAAGAAAATGGAAATATGAGAGTAAGATTATATTTGAATTATTTCTTTTCAATAGTCATCCACCACAATATATTATTTATAATACTGAATACATATATCTCTCTTTTGTTCATTGTCTATCAATATTTCACTGTTTCTATCTATCATATAATGCCTCTTGAAGTACCTATTTATAGAAGAAAAAAAGAGGAACAATGCCTTAATTGAATGACTGAATTTCTACTCCTAGTGAATAGCTCTTGCCTACCCTAGTGAATCATTTCCATGGAATGCAATTGGGGAAACAGATTCAAGGAGTTAACGAGTTATTGGATTATCCATATATATTATCCCTCCGTTTGGCCTTGGGTTTGAGCCTATTGATAAAGATCTCCTTAATATTAAAGTCAAGGGAGTGAGCCTTAGTTAAAGGCTATTATTTTGTCTTGCCTTAAACTTTTTTGGTTTAAATAAGATGAAATATAATAACTATATTTATTTATTTCTAAATATGCATAAATTGTATATGTTTATAAATATATTTAATATATTTATATGTTTATACATACTATTCGTATGTTTATAAACATGTTTAAGACTTTGTATAATATTTTGGAATTATATACTTGATTAACCTTTCATATAACAAAACATATATCACATTGCACAACAAAATTTTTAAAAAATAATTATATTAAATAGAAGCAAACTTCCTATACTTAAAAAAAAAAAAAAAAAAAAACTTTTATCTCATGCCTAAAGATTACAATGCTTCTCTTTTATATGTTGAATAAAATTTTCAAACCAAACTATATAGGACACCAATGCTTTTGAAAAGTAATGACACCCCTAGTCTTTTTCCCATCCAAAATTGATATTTCCATACAAATAACGACAACCTTCGATTTCACATAAACTTTAAAATTCATGCGTTATTGCATTCTATTTATATTTTAAATTTTTTTGAAAATTTATTAAGATTTTTTTTTCTTTGAATTTCATATTGTCAGTAGTTAGTAATTTGATTGTAGTATTTATGTTGAAATTCAAATTGTGTAGTTAATGGATTGTCAATTGCAACAAAGTGAATATGACACATACCTTAATGAAATTTTGCACCTTTTACTTGTACAATAATTTGCTAATATGTTAGATAATTTTTTATAAACGCTACATTTGCTACTCTATCTTTTCTAAAATATGAGGACATGATTATGGTTATCCCTTCGTATAATAAGGCCTTTTGTCTATAATTAGCTCTTTATATGACAAAGGGATTCAACTACTATTTATTTCTTGATAGTATACAGAGTCACAACTATAATTATCTCACTACTATTGGTCATTTCTATGATAAAGAGGTACAATGTCAATTATTCTATTAAATGAAATTATTGAAACTTTTTAGGTAGCAACCAAAAAAAATAAAAGATTGACTATATTTACCAAATTTTATGTCTGTTAATAATTTTCAAGCAAAAAAAAAAAAAAATTACCAATAATTTTATGAAACTTTTAGTTGTAGTTATTATTTAGTTTTCAATATTAGAAACTACCATCAAAATATTTTTATTGTGGCTATATCTTCCCTCTTATTGTTGTATTTATGTTTGAAAATATGTTAACCATTCTCTTTGATAATAATATTTTTATTTGGGATGAACTTTTACAATGTTAGAAATTAATTAGATATTAGAAACAATTTCTAGTCATATTTTCACTCTTGACCATTATAATCTGATTGATGATATATTTAAGAGAATATTTTTCTAACAAAGAAAAGCTCAACTTGAGTTTCAATGATTTTATGGAACTTTTAATTATAGTTGTTGTATTGTTTTTAATATTGGAAACTATGAACTAAAATATTTTCATCGTGGTTATGTTTTCATTCTTATTGTTGTTTCCATGTTTGAAAATATGTTGACCATTTTGGTTGAGGTTGGTGTTTTCAAAGTTGAAGTGCTTGACAGAGACAAGGTAGATAGGATTGCATGCAAAGTTTTCCAGATGAATGGTACTACTACTGATTCTTCAAAGGGTCTTGCATCTTAGGAATTGATTAAAATAGATTGAAAAATCAATTAATCACATGATTTCTTTTTTCATCTTAATTTGATGTTCTTAGATCTATATTTTTTGGCATTAATTGAACAAAGTTTTTGCACTAGTGTGGAAATTATTTCCTTAATTGATTGGTTCTTCTTCTTTATTTTTTTTTAAAATTTTTTTATTTTCTTTTCTATTTTCAAGATTGATTTTATGGTTACAATTTTTCTGAAACTCAAATGAGATTCCAAAATATGTAAAATTTATGTTTAATTTTCATCAATGGTGGGAATTGTGAGTATGAAGAAACCAATAAATCCGAAGGTATAGTGATTTTTTACTGCTTTTGTGGGCTTGTACTTGTTCATTGCGGATTTTAGCTTTGTACTTTACTAATACTACTGTGTAGTCACGTGCATATATACGAGTACAATTAAAAAAAAATCAAAATTACATTGTTCAAATTATACATTTAAAAAAAAAATTCAAATTATACATCGTATTAGCTAATACTTTTTTTAAACCATACACTTCTAAAATATGTAACGATTTCTCATTTTATATATATATATATATATATATATATATATATTGTAGGGCCAAAGAATTTGGCAACCTCGGCCCACTTTATACTAAGCCCAAGGCCTACGCCGAAGAGGAAGAAATGTCCAAGGATGAACGAAGAAAGTCCAAATTACCAAGAAACGTCACCGAGGACAATCCTGTCCTCGGCCAACCAAGACCATGGGAGTGAAGAGTGGCACACCATCAAAGGCAGCCTCCCAGAGCATCCCAAGAAAAAGGACAAGTACAATGGGTCAGCCATGGGAGCATGGTGAACGAGCAATTCAAGGAGAAATTGTCACATCTGCATTAAATACCCACAACTAACGTTCTGGCCGCATTAATGAGGAAATGACCCCTGAACAGTGCTACTTTGGTTGCTGCAACCCACAGAAGGTTTGGAAAAGTGGCTAATGGGACAAACACTCAAGTAATGACCTGCATGATCAACAAATGGAGGGTCAAGATCAACTGAAAAGGGATATATACAATGTAAGAAGTCCTTTAGGAAATGGGAGGAGAATGAGAAGCAAAGAGTACTGTAACAATTTGTATCATCTTTGAAACCTTTGTAACCAAGCATCGAAGAAATAATAGGAACAACAAGCCTACCGGATAAGGTCCGAGGACAGAATTTCGCACCCTAGTCCACGTCCTTATTATTCAATCCGCTCATAACCACGTCTAGTTGTTATAACCCTCACTGAGGCCTAGTTCTTGAACCCATTCTCTATAAATTTATTGTATTGGGCTAGTTGGGCCTGAGTCCACTCATCCAATAGAAGAAGTACTCAAACCCAGTCCCTACAATTGGTGCCGTCTGTAGGAAGAACTTGTGTGTTAGTAAGGGAAACAATCAAGTATGGTAGGATCAGACCATCATCAAGCAGGCTCCCATCAGCTTGAACCGGCTAGATCCCAACAGCAAGGTAACTTCCTTAGCCCTGAGCGTGATCAAAATGAAGAGAATGGAAGGTTTCGAGAGGGAAGTGTGCACACCACTTAAACCAGCAGAAGCCACTCTCGTGTGGGCAGTCATGTGCTCCAGAGACAAAATAACAACCGGGCCATGCAATAAAAAGAAGTTAGGAGTCACGTATCCCAGAGGCAGAATGACAAACAAGCCATGCAGCGAGAGATAGATGACTTGAAGAGAAAGCTGCGCCATGCACAATGAAGGCGGTCTCGTTCTAGCCCTGACATGCCTTTCGATGATGAAAGTGATGATGACTATAGGCAAAGATCGAGAACTCCTCCAAGCGAGACCTTCTCTCACGAAGAGGAGCATCGCTGGAGGCGTAAACGTAAAAGCCCATCTCTTAGGGGCTTGGGAAACAATGCCATGAGCAGGGAACTGGATTAACTCTCCAAATCACCTTAATTTCACACACCACATAGAAGGGGCTACACTCCCTCGACGGTTCCAGCAGCCAACCTTCATCATTTATAACGGCAAAACAGACCCCATGGAGCATGTAAGCCAGTTTAACCAAAAGATGGATGTCCATTCTAAAAACGAGGTGCTGATGTGCAAGGTTTTCCCATCTAGCTTGGAACCAGTGGCGATGAGGTGGTTCAACGGTTTAAAGACGAATTCCATAGATTCGTATAGGCAGTTAATCCAAGCCTTTGGCTCCCGTTTTGTTACAAACAGCAGAGCCCCTCGGCCCTTGAATGCGTAATTATCTTTATCCATGCATGATGGAGAAACTCTAAAGGCCTACTCAGACAGATATTAGAAGATGTTTAATGAAATGGATGGCAATTTTGATGATGTCGCCATCAGCACCTTCAAAAATAGTCTCCCAGCTAAGCACAGCTTGAGGAAGTCTCTAACTGACAAGCCTGCCACCAGTGTGCGCCAACTGATGGATCGGATCGATAAGTATAAATGAGTAGAAGAAGACTAGCTGCAAGGTAAGGGAAAAGAAAAGGTTATTCCTCAAGAGAGGAGGGATTTCAGGTCGGACCGATATAACAGCAACCGCCAGAGGAGAGATTTTGTAGGACAATCCGGAGCAACCAACACATAGACTGTCAGCACTGTATTCCGAGAACCAGTACATCGAGTGCTGGAGAAAATCAAGAACGAGCCATACTTTAAGGGTCTGAATAAGATGGTGGGAGAGTCCACGAGGCACAATCAGAACTTTTATTGCCAATACCACCAGGACCATGGACATACCACGGAGAATTGCAGGAACCTCTGAAACTATCTAGACTAGCTAATCCGAAAAGGAAAGCTGAAGTATCTTCTGCATCATTCCAGTGGTCATCAAGGCCAGACCCATCAGGAGCCCCAGAGAGATACCGCTCTAAGGCCACCCGTAGGGATGATCAATGTAATCTTGGTTGCGCCAAGAAAAACAGGCATGCGCCCTTCACGAGTATTATCTGTGGCTCAGCTACCTGCCGAGGAGTCTCAGCCAGAGCCGAAGAGGGCCAGAATGAATTTCCACCCAGTTTTGAGTTTTTCAGAAGAAGACAAAATTGGAACCATCCAGCGCCATGACGATGCGCTGTTGATCACTCTCAAAATCGGGGACTACGACGTGAAAAGAGTGTGGTGGATAATGGCAGTACGGCCGAGGTTATGTACCCCGACCTTTACAAGGGGCTGAGGTTAAAACCTGAAGATTTGACGCCCTATAGCTCTTCTTTGATGAGCTTTGACGGGAAGCTTGTTATTCTAAAGGGCATGATTAGGCAATGGTTTTCAGACCCGGACCGTTCATTGAACCGTAAAAGAGAGAGGTTCAAGGGTTTTGAGGTCGAACCGAGATTGAACCGGGGTCGAACCGTAATGACGTCATAATTACTTTAATAATTATTTTAAATATATATAAAAACATTAAATTAATAAAAAATAAAAAAATTAACTAAAATAATCCAAAACAAATATAGATAGTATTTTTTATAACATAACTTTCATAATACAAATAAAAATTCTAAAATTCTAAAAAGCAATAGCTATTAAGTTTCTAAATTATTTTTAAGTCATGATAAAGCATAGTTTAGTACACAATAATTTTTATTTTTTATGCAACCCAATAAAATAGTTAAAAGACAAATGAGCTTATTTGCACATGGCCAAGCCCATTTGATTGCCCATCATTTTTTTTCCTAAGCCTATTTGAATAGTCATTGTTCACCATTTATTATGAATTTATAAAAAAAAAAAAAAAAAATCAAAACCCAAGAAGGAAGTGTGCTTGACAGCAAGCAAGCACTATATGTTAGTAGTTGACAATAACATTAAAGCACGCAGCAACAAAGAAGTCTCCGGAAGCAGTGAAAAAGTTTACAATATTTTTAGCAATATTTTCACAACAAAATTTATGTAAAAAATTGTTACGAGTTTTAATTTGAACCCACTATTAAAATTATTTTTTTACTCACTAATATTAACTAATAACAATTTTTTACTTAAAATTTATTGTGAAATATTGTAAAAATATTATAGTAACATTTAATTGTGACTATATTCTTTTTATTCTTTTTCCTTCCGTTGCTTGCATCCATACGTTTCTTATCCTTTTATTTTATTTATTTTTTTCTTGCTTTTTCTCCTCCACACACACATCCCCATCCCACTAGTCTAATCTTGGTTTTATTTTTCTAGAGTCTTCCTCCAGAGAGCGTATCTTACTTTTTCTAATCTCTTCTTTTATTTTTCTTTCAGCTGTCTTTCTCATTTTCTTTCTCTCATACTCTCACCTGGTCACACACACATTACCAGCGGAGAGCAAAGCCAAAATTTAAAGCTTGCTTCACCCAAGAGTTTACTTCACAGTTGTCACTTATCCTTCTCACATATTCACATCAGGCTTTCTAAAAAAAAAAGAACATATTCACATCAGAGAAAAGAGAAGAAAGAGAGAGAGAGAAGAATCTGAAGCTGCGTTGGTGGAGATCGAAGGCCTCGTCCGCCGCCCCGCCGCCGTTCGTCCACCTCCCCACCACCAGATTGGGCCAGATCGGATTGTTCTTCCTTTTTCTTTCTTTTTTTTCATTTTTTTTTTTTTCATATTTGCTTGTTCTGATTCAACTTTATTGTAAGAATTGGATTTTGTTTTGTGATTTGTGTTTGGATTATGTGAGACGTTTTTTTTGAAAGTGAAGCAAAGAGACTGAAACAAAGATGAGATGTTTTCTGGATCAGATTAGACGTTTTCTTTTTCTTTTGCTTTTCTGTTTTTTTTTTTTTTAAAGGTTCAGATTTAAAGGGAACCGTGAAAAGCGGTCTGAATCCGGTTCTCAGAACCGTGCGGTTCAACCGCGGTTTGAACGGTTTCCTGTTTTTTTGGCATAGGCCGGTTCTTATGCCTAAAAGAACCGTGATTTTGAGGGGTTCACGGTTTTCCCGGTCGGACCGTACAGTTCGGTCCAGGTTTCAAAACCATGGATTAGGCTACCCATCCAAACCGGCCCAGAGATAGTGGAGGTGAACTTTATCGTGGTGGATACCTACTCTCTATACACAGCCATTGTCAGTAGGCCCTAACTCCATACCTTAGGGGCTGTTGCCTCCTCCCTGCATCATAAGGTGAAATTCCCGTCAGGGGACAGGGTTCTCGAAATCCGTGGTTGCTAATCCACGGCAAGGCAATGTATGGTGGCGGCAATTTCACATCGGCTCAACGTGGAGTCCTCGGCCTCTACTGAAAAGAACTTATAGCAATCAAAGGCCTCGGTGTCGCCTCCTGATACAGATGCCGAGGAGGCAAAATGTGAAGATCTAGAGAAGGTGGTCATTGGTGGTGACCCAGAGAAGTTCTTCCAAGTCGGGTCTCAGCTGCCTTTTCAGGAGAAGGAAGGGTTGATTAGGTTTCTCAAAAGAAATATTGACGTATTTGCATGGGATGCCTGCGATGCTCTAGGGATTAATCCCGCCTTCATCTGTCACCATTTCAATGTTAACCCATCCATCACTCCCAAGAAGCAGCCACCCCGGCGCCTATCAAGAGAGCATGCCAATGCAATTAAGGACGAAGTGATGAAGTTTAAGCGTGCAGGGGTTATTAAAGAGGTTTTTTACCCCGAATGGTTGGCCAACACCGTGGTGGTCAAGAAGAAAAGTGAAAAATGGAGGGTTTGTGTAGACTTCATGGACCTAAATAAGGCATGCCCAAAGACCCGTTCCCCATGCTTCGGATAGACCAGCTGGTAGATGTAACTGTGGGCCATCCTCGAATGAGTTTCTTAGATGTCTTTCAAGGCTATCATCAAATACCACTAGCCCTGGAGAATTAGGAGAAGACAGCCTTCGTGACACCTATTGGGAACTACCACTACAAGGTAATGTCGTTCGGTCTGAAAAACACGGGGTCCACTTATCAAAGGATGATGATGAGAATGTTCAAGCCGTAGTTGGGCAAAAGCATCGAAATCTATGTTGTTGATATGATGGTGAAGAGTAAAGTGGTGTCCGAGCATTTAGGAGACCTCGGCCGCACCTTTGATGTCTTAAGGAAGCACAAGCTGCGCCTAAATGCCTCCAAATGCTAATTTGGCATGGTATCAGGCAAATTTTTAGGCTATATGATCACTCATAGGGGAATTGAGGTTAACCCTGAACAGATCAAGACTATTAGTGATTTAAAACCACTGTAAAATGCCAAGGAGGTCTAAAAGCTTACTGGAATGATCGCGGCCTTGAACCAATTCATTTCCAGGTCGGCGGATAGATGCAGACCATTCTATCTTTTGATCAACAAGTGGAAAGGATTTGAATGGTCCTAGGACTGTATTTTGGTCTTCCAGCAACTCAAGGAGTACCTATCCTGGCCACCTATCATGTCTAGTCCTGAGGCCGATGAAGTCCTATACGCATACATTGCTGTGGCCCCTCATGCTGTGAGCTCGGTGCTAATACGAGTTGACAATGGCCTTCAAAAGTTAGTCTATTACGTGAGCAAGTCGCTACATGAAGCTGAGGTAAGATACTTACCCTTGGAGAAAGCCATACTAGCTGTGGTCCACGCTACACTAAAGCTTCCCTATTATTTCCAAGCCCACACAGTGGTTGTTCTAACCCAACTACCCTTGAAATCTGTACTTCGGACTGCTGATTACACTGGAAGGATCGCCATATGGAACACAATCCTGGGGGCCTTTGACATCAAGTACATGCCTCGGACCTCTATAAAGGGCCAGGTCCTGGCTGACTTGGTGGCCGAATTTGCTGAACCACCAGTAGAAATAGTAGCAGAGAAGCGAAATATGGATGGAAAATCAGTTGGGGTAATCTCTACGCCAGGGCCCCAATGTTAGAAGGTGTACGTTGATGGCGCAGCAAATCAAAGGGGATCCGAAGTGGGGCTAGTCCTAGTATCTCCTAAGAAGACTATCATAGAGAAATCCCTGAGACTTGGGTTCTCGGCCACAAATAACGAAGCCGAGTATGAGGCATTGTTACAAGGAATGGCCATGGTGCAGAAGATGGGAGGAAAAGCAATAGAGATGTTCTTGGACTCGAGATTGGTAGTGGGCCAGGTAAAGGGAGAGTTGAAAGCCAGAGATGCGAGGATGCAAGAGTACTTAAGCCAGATCAAACGCTTGCAGTCAGACTTCGATCTTTTTAGCTTGTCACACGTCTCCAGAAGTGGAAACACCCATGCCGATTCATTGGCGATGCTTACTACCTCATCAATAGGAGGTCTGCCTCGAATTATTCTTGTCGAGTATCTGGATAGAGCAAACGAGGTTGCAAAAGGCATGATTCGTATCCATCAAGTTAGAGTGGGTCCTAGCTGGATGGGCCCTATAGTGAGATTCCTTAAGGATGATATCCTGCCCGAGGAGAAGTCAGAGGTTGAGAAAATATGAAGAAACGCTCCTCGGTTCTGGCTGTCCGAGGACCACAAATTGTATAAGCGCTCCTATTCTGGGCCATATTTACTGTGTATCTACCCTGAAGCATCAGAATTACTGCTCGAAGAGTTACACGAAGGGATCTGTGGGAGCCACAAAGGAGGAAGATCTCTATCGCATCGAGCCATTACCCAGGGATATTGGTGGCTGAGGATGCAGAAGGAAGCCCTAGAATATGTTAAGAAATGCGACCAGTGTCAAAGGTTTGCCCCAAATATTCATCAACTAGGAGGGGTCCTCAACCCTTTGTCCAGTCCATGGCCGTTTGCCCAGTGGGGCCTGGATATTGTAGGCCCTTTCCCCAAGGCAGCAGGAAATAAGAGATATCTGTTGGTCGGCACAGATTATTTCACCAAATGGGTCGAAGCTGAGCCATTGGCCAACATCAGAGATGTGGATGCTAGGAAATTCATTTAGAGAAACATTGTTACACAATTCGGGGTCTCTCATACCTTCATTTCAGATAATGGACTCTAATTTGATAGCAAAGCTTTCAGAAGATACTGTTGCGAACTAGGAATCACAAACAGGTACTCAACTCCAGCTTATCCTCAGGGAAATGGGCAGGCCGAGGCTGTCAACAAGGTCATAGTCAATGGGCTTAAGAAGAGACTGGATGACGCTAAGGGAAGGTGGGTAGAAGAGCTGTCACACGTCCTATGGACTTACCGGACTACACCACGGCGGTCAACAGGGGAGACACCCTTTGCCATGACCTATGGGGCCGAGGTTGTTATCCCTCTAAAGGCAAGCTTCCCAACGCTGAGGACGAGCTCCTTCACTCCAAGCAGTAATGATGAATTACTAGGGAAGAGCCTAGATTTGATCGATGAACGAAGAGAAAAGGCAGTGATCTAGTTGGCCTATTACCACCAGAAGTTCAAGCAAGGATATGATGCCAATGTAAAACTGAGACCACTAGCACAGGGACTTAGTATTGAGAAAAGTTGTAGGTGCTGCCAAGAGCCCATCATGGGGAAAGCTGAGACCTAATTGGGAGGGACCATACCAAATTATTTCAGTAGCAGGGATAGGTGCGTACTACTTAGAAGACTTAGATGAAAAAGCTGTACCTCGCTCATGGAATGTAAATAACCTGAGAATGTATTATTATTAATAAAAGCATACATCTGTTTCAAATCTTAAGTCTATTGTGATTATATGTCTTATATTTTGGCAACCATTTAAGTATTAGACAGAACCAAGGTCTTGCATGGTTCTCAGACTTAAATCTATGGGGAAACTAACTACTTCAAGAAAAATCTAAATATTAGACAGAACCAAGGTCTTGCATGGTCCTCGGACTCAAACCTATGGGGAAACTAACTACTTCAAGAAAAATCTAAGTGTTAGACAGAATCAAGGTCTTGCATGGTCCTCGGACTCAAACCTATAGGGAAACTAACTACTTCAAGAAAAATCTAAGTGTTAGACAGAACCAAGGTCTTGCATAGTCCTCGGACTCAAACCTATGGGGAAACTAACTACTTTCAACAAAGGCTCGAGCGTTAAACAGATTCCAGGTATTGTGTGACTCCTCGGACTACAACCTTTGAGGAAATTAACGAGCTTAAGCATTCATCTGAGTTACAAATACATCCAAAAGGGAGTCTAGCACCTCGGATCACTTGCCTTGTCCTCATTCGATAAAGATGTAAACAAACACAAGCCCATAAGCATCACTTAAGGCACTTTGAGGTACATTGAACTTAACTCCCCTGCATAGTCAATAGCTAACTGTTTCTTTGAGGTCATTAAATTTTTAGAACATACCTATGAGTACCTTTGTACATTGTGCTGTGGCATTCAGTCTTAGGATTTAAAGGTTTATCTTTATAATGCTGTGCGCTTAACATTTTTTACCTGTTATGATAACCAATTCGTGGGGTATAGGATTCATATTATAAGGTTATTGCCTTTTATAGTCTATTCAGCAAAAGCAAGTTGTAGTAACAAGGTGGCTCAATTGTTAATCAAAGTCTAAGTGGAAATTATCATTATGGACTTTACATTTTTTGGTTGCTGTTTCAAAAATGGAAAACAAGTCACACTGCTGAGACTGTTTAACTAACAATCAAAGCACAAGTTATATAAATAACAGAACCCATCACAACAACAATTAACACATGAAAAGGGAATCGCATACATTCAATCCAAGTGTTCCCTTACAACAGTTCAAATATCTAAAAAAAAGAAAAAAGAAAAAAAAAGAAAGAAACATGAGGCAGAAGCACAACAGAGGCAGCCTATTTTTTCAGCTTGATCTTCATTCCCCCCTTGGGAGGCTGGTCTGGAGCGGCCTCAAGGTCCTCAGAGTTTTCACCTGGGAAAAGAGGGGCCTGGGCATCAGCTGAGGGCTCTGCAGCATCTTGGGGCGTTTCCTGGTTAGGGCCTCTTTCTATCTCAACTACCCCAGAAGGCTCAGCTTCCTTGGCAGGCTCATCAGGAGTAGTTGAAGCAAGGGCAGCGTCAGGACAGCCTGCCTCAACCACTTCAAGAGGAGTACCAGCCTCAGAGCTAGGAGCGCCTAGCTCTCAGATGGTAGGAGGGTAGTATACATTCTCCACCTTCTACAGGTCCGATGAAGTCTCAACTCTAGCTTATTTTAGGACTTCATTCCAAACCTGGGAACAGTAGAGCCTGCACACCCAGAGCACTTAAGCCTTGAGAGTGGCCTGGGTCTCAGCCACTCCCATGGCAAAAGCCTCCTCATCGGCTTTTTCCTTAGAGCTCTCAGCCTCTGCCCTGGCGAACTCCGCCTCTTCCTTGGCCCTCAAGGCTTCATCCCTAGCCCACTCCACGACATTCATGGCCCCCTCTGCCTCGGCCATCTTCTTCTTCAGCTCAGTGATATGCTCATTGGCAATCTTCAGCTGATCCTCAGTCTCGAGTAGGCGCCTCGTCTGGTCTGCGACCTGTTTTTGAGCGCCAGCTAGGCTTGCTTCGGCATTATCTCTGGCCCTTGCCATCTTCTTCAGATCCTCCCTTGCTTTCGAGAAATCAACCTCGGAGATTTTAAGGGTCCGCGCAGCATCTAGGCGCTTGTCACGCTCGAGCTCCAGGGCCCTGCTTTGGTTGTTGGCTACCTCCTCTAACTTATAAGTGGCCTAGACAGCCTGTCAATTGAAACAAGCACGCAAAGTCACAAACGTTAAAAGTCTTACCATGCCCAAATACCTCTTGAAGTTGAGGAAGACCTCCTGCCTCCTTAAATTCCCCAACTCGGCTATATCGGCCGGAAGTAGCAGGGACCACTTCAGTACATCGGCCACATAAGTGCCCTCACCCCCTCGGAAGTCCCTGAGGGAGGCGTCGTCCATCAGAGGCTCCCCATGGAGCATTGGCGCAGGAAGCCAAGCCTGGGGCTCAAACTTAGTATCTGCTTCTTTACTAAGGCTCCTGTGCCCCGTCTTCTGCTGTTTTGAAGCTCGCCGAGCTTCATCCTCTTCCTGAGAGGGATGAGATTTATCAGTTTCCAGGGACCTTTTGCCTTTAGGGTCTTTCTTACGATTGGGATCAGTAGGCTCGGGCCTTGGTGGCAGATTTGGCTGAGGTGGAGGAGGTGGAAGCTTAGATTGGATGGAAGATAACCTGGTCTGAACAGGCTGTCGCTTGGGTGAAGGAGGAGAAAGCTTGGATTGTGTCTTCCTCAACGCGTCCTTCCCCAGTTGGCCCTCAATCAGGTCAAGTAAACTGGTTTAGGGTTGTCTCTTAAAACTCATCTCGATTTGAGGGGATGTCCCTATTGATAGGAGGTCCGCTTCAGCAAAATTGGGGTCGCCCAAGTCACCAGAGGGATCCTCGGATGGATCAACTTGGTCGAATACACCAAATTCGTCCTCGGATGGACCCAAATCAGCAACTTTTTCTTCTTTTTCTAGTCTTCCTCCCTCGGTCTTTGCAACTTGAAAGGACGAAGAAGGGCCTGCGAATAGAATGCCTTCTTGGATAGGAGATCCTTCGGGAAGCAAGAACTCGTGTTCTGCTACGGTGATCCTGTGAAGCCTAGGATCTTTGGCTCTGATCACGTATTTCGGGGCCGAGAACGATTTCTAGATTGGATCGTACCCGAGGATCTTGTGAGTAGCCTTGATTTGGTTGTCAGCTTCATTCACAAAGACCTCCGCCCTAAGGATGGTCTCCAAATCTCCCCGGTTGACCAAGTGAAAGTGTCGCTTGAAGGCGTGTGGATCTGCAAAAAAGAAAGCATATTTGTATTAGCAACCGAACGATGCAAACGGTGATATCACAAAAGATCAATCCTCTCCTACTCCGAATACCCCCTCCTCTGTTTGACAATGAAGGCCGTCGTGCCACTCCCCGGACACGATGAGAAAGTCCTTATTTAACCCTTTGCTGGACTCAGGGAGGCACTGAATAAGCTGAACCTTATCGTCCCTTGTTTTCATATAATAGGATTTACCCTTTAGGTGTTAGAGGTTGTAGTACCAGTTTACATCGTGATGAGTTAGCCTCAACCCTATTTTCTCGTTCAAAACGTCCACGCAACCCAAGATCCTAAATACGTTGGTGGCACACTGGGTGGGAGCTAATCGAAAATGCCTAAGGTAGTCCCTCATCACCGATCCCATAGGAATTCTCATACCACCTTCTATGAAGGCGATTATGGGAATCACTACTTTACCCTCTTGCCTTTTAAAATGCCACTCCCCTTCTTCACAGTATCTCACACCTACGTTACTGGGTATCCTATAATCGGCGATGAATTTCTCCATTACCTCTTCAGACTCAACCAACTTTTTAAACCTACCCATCCCTAGAAACGGCTAAAAGACTCAGGGAATGACGAAAGAAAGAGAGGAGTAAGAGGAAAAGAAACTTAGAAGAGAGAAAACATAAGTTAGAGAGAGAGAAGAAAGCTTACAGAAATGAGGAAAAGCTCCTCAGACAGACTTTTTATGTTGAAAAGAGACGTGGGTGTGGTTGGAGATTTGAAAGAACTCAGGATATGTGTGCAAGAACTCTTGAGTGTAAAGGTAAAAAGGCAAATCGGTTCGAATGAGTATTTATACCTCCAATTAAAAATAACAGAGCAGGTTTTCCTGCCCATAAAGTTAAAGAAATCCCCACCGTTAGATTACCATCACGCCATTGAATGTGGGGAACATGGAGCCGCCAGAATTTAATGAGGGCGCACTCCGTATACCGAAGCACTAGGAACGTGCCTTGAACAGGTGAAAAGACTCTGGCACTGGCGGAGGACAAGACTTGACAAGCCTTAACAAAGGCCTGAGGACATTAAAATCTTCCTCTCCGTCAGAGGAGCCGGACAGCAGGATTTTGAGGGGCTATTGTGGGGCGAAAGAATTTGGCAACCCTGGCCCACTTTATACTAAGCCCAAGGCCCACGCCGAGGAGGAAGAAATGTCCGAGGATGAAGAAATGTCCGAGGATGAACGAAGAAAGTCCAAATTACCAAGAAACGTCACCGAGGACAATCCTGTCCTCGGCCAACCAAGACCATGAGAATGAAGAGCGACACGCCATCAAAGGCAGCCTCCTAGAGCATTCCAAGAAAAAGGACAAGTACAATGAGTCAGCCATGGGAGCATGGTGAATGAGCAATTCAAGGAGAAACTGTCACCTCCGCATTAAATACCCACAACTAACGTTCTGGCCGCATTAATGAGGAAATGACCCCTGAACAGTGCTACCTTGGTTGTTGCAACCCACAGAAAGTTTGAGAAGGTGGCTGATGGAATAAGCACTCAAGTAGTGACCTGCATGATCAACAAATAGAGGGCCAAGATCAATTGAAAGGGGATATATATAATGTAAGAAGTCCTCCAGGAAAGGGGAGGAGAATGAGAAGCAGAGAGTACTGTAGCAATTTGTATCATCTTTGAAACTTTTGTAACCAAGCACCGAAGAAATAATAGGAACAACAAGCCTACCGGATAAGGTCCGAGGATAGAATTTTGCACCCTAGTCCACGTTCTTATTGTTCAATCCACTCATAATCACGTCTAGTTGTTATAACCCTCATTGAGGCCTAGTTCTTGAACCCATTCTCTATAAATTTATTGTATTGGGTTAGTTGGGCCTGAGTCCACTCATCCAATAGAAGAAATGCTCAAACCCAGTCCCTACATATATATATATATATATAGTTGGTTTAGACTCTTCGGTTTTTGCACCCAATAATTCACTTGCCACATAAATTAAAAACTTAGATGGACACGTGGCGAAAAATTGGACTCCAATTGAAATCCAATTTAGATTTTAATTGGATTTGGACTTTTCGATTTTTATACTCAACTAGTATGTAACCCATGCTTACGCACGGGAATGATGAATTGTAATGGTGCTATTGATGTTAGTTTGAGTTATAAAACATATAGAATATTAGTCCGACAAGGACATTTGGAAATACTAAAATAGTTTTTTCTTGTAATTTTCATGATATTTGTTAATTATGCCAAGTTTCTCATTACACTGTTATTATGTATACAATTTTAAAAATCACTATTGGATACTACATATACAATATCAATTCACAATCACTGTTTGTGAAATTTTGCTAAATACAACATAAAAGTAAAAGAATAAATTGATCTAATAGTATCTCTTAAATTGAATGAGAATAGGTTAATGGGATCATTCAGCTCAATTATAATTTGTTACGTTTAAGATCCTGGCATACAAAATATCTAAATAGAAACAGTATTAAAAATATACTTATTAGTTCAGATAAAAAATAATAGTAAAAAAATAAATAATTTAATTCGTATGGAAAGTTAACAAAAGTAAAATTCAATTTTGAATATAATTAAATTTTCTTTAAGTATTGGTTATATATATACATATGATTATATTTTTAATAGTTTATTTATATTGAACTCCTTGTTTTCTACATTGAATTGACTCAATTGACACAAAAATTAAAAAAACTTAGATTAGACGAGAAACATGGCGCAAAATTAGACTTTAATTTGAAATCTAAATGGATTTTCTCTTAACTTTACCTATTAATATATATATATATATAGAGAGAGAGAGAGAGAGAGAGAGAGAGAGAGAGAGATAATTCACTTGGTATAAAATAAAAAATTAAATGGAACACGTGGCACAAAACTAAGAATCTAATTAAAATCTAATTGAATTTTCTCTGAATTTTAGCTAGATTACTGCAAATTAAGAAATGAGCACTTACCATATACTAATAACAAAACATAGTAGAATTTTGTACGGAAATCTGGTAGTGTAGGTATATTGTGGCTTGCATTTGGGTTTGCTAATTTCTTTTAGGGAGTGTTTGATATCATATGCATGTTCAAAATTATTACTTCTATTTTGATATAGATAGCCCAATTAATTCTTAAGTGCTGCCTCGGGCAGATATATAAACATAATCTCCAAATGATCAAAAAAAAAAACTGTAACATTCAATCATAGTTTATGAACTACTAATTTATGAATTTTCCAAAAATTGTGTTATCTTTTGAACCATTATAATTGTGGGGCTCAAAGATTTTGTAACCTCGGCTCACTCTATATCGGGCCCAAGGCCCATGCCGAGGACAATGCAGTGTCCGAGGATGAGCAGGGAAAGCCCAAGTTATCAAGGAACATCGCCGATAACGACCACGTCCTCGGCCGGCCAATACTGAAGAAGGGAAGGTTGGCGCCCCACCAAAAGTACCCCCCCAGGGCATGCCAAAGAAAAGGATAAGTACCCAGGGTTGGTCGAGGGAATATGGCAAAGGAGCAATCTGAAAGGAAGCTGTCATTCCCACATTAAATGCATGTAGCTGACACTCTGGCCGCATTAATGGGGAAGTGACCTCTGAACATTGCTGCCTCGGTTGCAGCATCTAATAGAAGGTCTGGAAAGGCGGCTGATGGGACAAGCCTTCAGACACAAGCTCAGATGATCAACAAGTGGAAGGCAAAGATCAGCTGAACAGGACTACATAATAGAGTGAACCTCCAGGGACAAGGGGGGGTTCGGGGTTCGGAAAGCTGGGAGGCAACCCCTACTTCCATTAGCAATCAGGGAAGAGCTCCTCGGATTGGGTCGAGGACGAACTTCCCCTTAGAAAACTTAGCCAAATCTCATTAATGATCTTGTAAACCCACATCAACCGTTGTAACATTCGCTAATGCCTAGTCCTTCTATCCACTCTCTACAAATTTATTGTATGGGGTTAACTGGGCTTGGGTCCACTGATCCCCAAGAGGGAAGTGCCTGAACCAGGTTCCTACAATAATATTTTTATAAATTTTTTTTGTAATAACTTCAAGATTAGTATTAATTTTTTATGTTTTGGAGGTAGATTTTGTAGGCTGAATTTTTAAGTCCAGAATGGTGTTTACTGTCTACTTTTCCTTTTTGTGTGAGTAAACCATATTGGGCCTTTAACTTAAATAATTGGGCTAAAGAGTGAGTTATACTCTCCACTAAATATGTGGCCCACGATGGCTTTGCAAGGAACCTTTAAGGTCCGTTTGGTACATGTATTTAAAAATTGAAAATTGTTATTTAAAAACATTTGTGAAAATACGTGTAGGTGAAAAAGTGTGTAAAAATGCGTGAAATGTTATTTAAAAACTGAAAATAATTGTTTAAAAACATCAACCAAACACCCCCTTATTTTCCAGATTTTTCTTTCTATATTGAAAATAAAAGGAAACATGAAGACAAATAAAAAAAAAAAAAAAGAAGGAAATATGAAAGTAATATTATTTTTGAATTATTTTTTTTTTAGTAATCATTCACTACGTCATATTATTTTTAACACTGAATACATACATTTCTTTTTGTTCATTGTCTCCTTGTATTTCACCACTTTTTTCAGTATCATACAATGCCTCTTGAAATATGTATTTATAAAAAATGGGGGAACAAAGCCTTAATTGAATGACTCAATTTATACTCCTAGTGAATAGCTCCTGCCTACTCTAAAGAATTAGAGTGTGTCTTACAAGCCGCCATGTAGAAACATTCTAGTATTTTTTTTTCTCTACAACTTTTTACAAAACAAATCAAGTTCCATTTTATTTTATAGTAAATTTCAAATATACAAGTTTTTTTTTTTAATGAAATTCTAATTTTAAGAACTAAAAATCATTTGGTTGATTTTCTTAATAATCCCCTCCAAAATTCAAGTTATTGACAACCTAGCGTGAATAATCTAATTTCAAAACCCAATCCTATAGACTAGGCAAATCCAAATATTTTTCCATTTTATTTACCAAACCCTTAAAATCAAGGTCCAACAATCTTTCTATCTTAGGAAAATTGTTTGGATGAGCTACAGTGACTCTCTTGGCGTGGAGAGCACTACAGCTTCTCTAAACACATTTTTGGGATTAAAAATATTTGGTTCACTCTCTCACGTCAATAAAAAATAAATTTTATATTATTTCTCACACACTCGACGCTCTTTATTTTAGGAAAACAAAATTTAATAAAATAGAAAAAGAAAAGAAAAAGTATTTGTTTGGAAAATATATTTGAAAAAATATATATGTGATCTAGCCATTGGATTGAACACAATTGGACCCAATCCCGTTAAC
This sequence comes from Quercus glauca, assembly GCA_023736055.1. Classification (NCBI taxonomy): domain Eukaryota; kingdom Viridiplantae; phylum Streptophyta; class Magnoliopsida; order Fagales; family Fagaceae; genus Quercus; species Quercus glauca. The sequence goes on along the minus strand of CM043315.1, from coordinate 49,333,518 downwards.
TTTCCCGAACTCGAAGGAAAAACATGGGTATGGATCGGAGATTTTTGGACCCGCCAAAAAAGGGTCAACAGTCAGGTCGGGTCAATCCGCAGATTAGCCTGGTCGATCGGGTTTATGGGTGGGTAAAATACTGTGGACCTTGCTCATGAAATAGCAAAGCCCATTTTCCAATTAATTTCCTTTTGGGCTCTTCTCCGTTGACAGCAGGTAAAAAACCACGAGCTTATTGGTCTCAATTCTCAAATGATGCGAGCTTCTGGGTGTAGACTATAGAGTCCATAGACACGCACTGATGAGTCTCGGTGATGAATGAAGCATTGCAGCAAAGTGATTGATCTGGTGAGGACTATTCAACACTTCACCTAGACTCACAGACACAGCTGCCCTTTACTCTACACGCACTCTCTCATTGATACACACTAATGGCGGCTTTAAGAGGAATATCCCACGACCTATACACCCATATCTCACATCCCAACCCTCAGCTATTCTTCTTCAGAGGATTCTCTTCTAAGCTTTTCGTCAAAGGTATGTACCACCCTCTCTCTCTCTCTCTCTCTCTATGTAACTAAGGTTTTTCTTTTTGAGCGATATATACCTCCATTTGATACTGAGAAAACGTGGGGATTGAGAATCATAGCATTTTACACCTGATTGACAACATTATGAAACCATGTACTACTTAACTAACTAAACTATTCACTACTTGTTATCATTACTTTGCAATTTTTGTATTCTTAAATTACCCCAAAAAAAAAAAAAAAGTGATTTACAAAACAAAAAAAGGGAGGGTTTCTCAGCCTTTCCAAAGAGGTTGGACATTGGCGGGATGGCGAGTGCCTTCCACCAAAAGGGTCAGGTTGTGGGTTTGAGTTCGGGAATCAGTCTTTCCAAACAAAAAAAGAATTGGGTAAGGCTGCAAAAGTGGGAGCTTTGTACAGTTGTTGACATCTACTGTAATGCTAGTAACTTTTGCCTTTGCCTCTGTGTATATTATTAGCAAGCTTTGATTTTATATACTGGTAATTATGCTTTATATCTAGCTTTTGGGGTGTTAGGTTTTGGAAAATTATGTAGGACTAAATTGAAGAGAAATCTTTTCAGTCCTCTTTCCAATAATGTGTGCGTATGTTATTGTATAAAACAGGAACTGGTACAATTGAACTGAAAATCCTGTTCCATTGCTTTAGGATTCAGTTCTGACCGGTTGTAAAGTGGAAGTCATCAAAATTTTCAATATTTTAACCATAAATTTATAGATTTTAAGTCATCAAAAGAGAAGGGTAGAGGTTAGAAAGATGAGCAATTATCATTTATGACCCTCAAGTCAACAAAGGGTTTCTATTGTGTTATGTTCCTAATAGAGATCAACAATTTTTTTCATGCTTTACTTGTATATGATAAGATTCGAAGACTTCAAAACCACTCTCTTGATTCATTGGTAAAGTTAGTTGGTGGTTGTACTGCAGACCCTTGTTCTTGTATAAGCTGAGGATGCACTACTACTTCATCTTCTTGCCTATCTGATGAAAATATGACTGAAATTTTATACTTGAGGTTCATAATGGTTAAACCTCAATCAGAATTAAGCTTTATTGTAATGCTTCAGAAATTATATTTTTCAGATAGGCACAAGTGATATTGTTGAGTCCAAGATTTTGATACGTAGTTAAACAACCTACTGCAGCCCCTTTTATCAGATTCTCATTATAAGCATCTATTAATCTGTTGAAGGATGGCTGCTGAGTGTGTATCTGCTTAGGGTCATGTTCAACTTATTTCTAAGCTGGATACAGGGTATAATTTGTTTAGTTGTCTACACTGTACTATATACCCATTGTCAAAGCAGGGTTTTGCTTATCAAAGTTTAATTTCATCTGATTACTTTTTTCTGTCCCCTTTGAGTTTAATTCTGATACATAAAGAAACTATGCTATTGCAATATTTAAATTGGGAAAAGCAGATGAGCTTTGCTATGATATTTCGATGGAATATCTTGAATGTCATACATAACACACGTTTACACATGTATGTGTAAGGTATCTAGAATATTTAGGCCATACAATTTACTCTTGAGTAACCAATATTACAGCATGTTCTTTACTCTTGGAGCTATATCCTTTGACACACCCAGCTTTACAACTCTTTTGCTATTCATACCTCAAGAATTTGTTGCATGTATGCTTCTAATTTTTTTTCTTTTTGGTTTTGAATTTGTTGCAGATATATCTTTCTCCACCACAGAAGAGACATTAGCTGAAGCCTTTTCAAAATTTGGTGAAGTTACTGAAGGTAACTACTGTTGCTGCCAACCCTCGCATCAATGTTTTTCCATATCGATAATCTTTTGACATCCAGCTCTTCTCCTTTTCCAGCTAAAATTATAAGGGATAAAGTCAGAAACAGATCAAAAGGTTACGGGTATGTGAGTTTTGCTAAAGAGGATGAAGCCAAGAGGGCCTTGATGGACATGAATGGGAAGGCAAGATTACATGATCTTCTCCTCCTCCTCTGTTTTTTTTCCCAGTTCATTTAATAATGTGAAAAGTGATAATTTTTGCAGTTTCTAGATGGACGTGCCATTTTTGTAGACCCTGCAAGGCCAAGTAGACATTTTGATTCTGTTATGCGAGTACCAAGAGGGCCCCCAGAGCCAGCAGGTGATAGCTGATGTTAACTTTCAAGTCTTCTTGATATGCACGCAAGAATGTTGGAAAGACTAGCACATGAACGGTCAGATATTTTGCGTAGCTTGTTTAATTCTATTGCTTCAGTAAGCTTTTGATCTCTCCTTGCCTATGGAACTTCTGGACATCTCTTATAGAACCAACTCTTTCCATTGAGTCCATAGCATTTGATGGCAATTTATCCTTTGAAATGGGATGCAAATCACTGCAAAGCATTTAACTATTTATGGAGTCCTGAAAAAACCTTTGAACTTAAAGAGATGAATGATGTTGTTACATATTTCCCCCCTATTAGGCATTGGCATAGCTGGGATTGTGTACATATGAAAATGAGTTTGCTAGTCTGGACTGTTTCTACTTTCTGTACACTTTTGCCAATTACTATTTAAGATTTGTCTAATGGGGTATTTGTAACTTTTCAACTCACAGAATAGTTTTGCATTAAAACTTTATTGCTGATGAAATCTACATGATTATATTCAAGTGATTGAAAAACCAAAGAGGATGGTTGAGGTTCAGATAAATTTACACTGGCTCCTATGCTTTTGATTGAAGTCATTGCTCAAATGAATGGCACAGTACATTCAACACCTTAAGGTGGGTGTTGATGCAGGGAAATACTTAAGTAAATTAGATCTAATTTTTTTGAGATTAGTTAGGAGGGGAGTATCATTCGCACAAATGAATACTTATATTGATTTAAGAAAATTGTGGGATCCCTCAGCCAGGCAAGCAAATGGGCTGTAATCAGTGAAGGAGGAGAATGATGGAAGTCCATCTAGTGAGGTTGGCATATAAATGGTTGCCACTTGCCAGAGAGTTGTGTCCAAGACCACAGCTAAGGGAGCACAGGGGTGGAAGATGAGTACATCAAGAGATGTCAGTCTTGACCCTTTCTCTTAAATCAATCTAAGTAAATTGATTTAAAAAAAAATGTCGTAGCCATGCCATGGAGATGGAGGGCAAGGGTGTGTGGTTAGCGAAGGAGGTGAGAGAGAAGCTAAAAGAGGACCCTTGTCAAAGACAAGCATGTCGTGAGAGGTTTGACCCCCTTTTATTGTAATCCCATGGATTATAGGGAGGTGATGGAATGTTTCATAATTAAATTCATGGTAAGATTTATCATCCATGCGAGAAGTAAAAACATTACTAATGTTGGGATTTTTTGAGCTCTTATGCGGGTTAGAAAATACATATTTCAGATATTTTGGTAAGAAATAATCTCCTAGTAATGAAAACACCATCAAACAACTGAATGGCGATAAGGATTGTTTCATTTCTAAATGTATTCTCGCTTGCTGGCTATAAGAGCATTCACAGCAGTGGATCTATAATTTTAGCTATTTAGCAACATCAAAAGTTACTTTATCTATTTTACCTACACACATGCTGCAGCAGTGAATCTATTTTAGCTTTCATCACAATAAAATAATATAAACATCACAATAAAATAATATTACCACTACAATAAAATAATATAACCCAATACCAAAAAAAAATCCACAACACCAACACCAACCACAACCACAACCATTTCTACCATCAGCCACAGTAACAGCCACCGCCACCACCACCGCCACCGCCACAAAAAAAAAAAAAAAAAAAAAAGACTACCAACCCAAAATAAACAGAGACACATTCCAAAATCACCCAAAACCAACAAATAAACTCAAATCAGATCAACTCAAAACTAACGATTCAAACCCAGCCCACACCGATTCAACAACCCATAGCCACCACCGATTCAACAACTCAGCCAACACCCAAACAACCACCGCCGATTCAAACCCAGCCACCACCGAAGGGACCCACATCGACACCCAAACAACCACCACCGATTCAAACCCACCACCACACAAATCCACTGCATAAACCCACTGCACAACCTGTCCACCACTACACAAACCCACTGCACAAATCACCACAAAAAAAAAAAAAAAAAAAAAAAAAAAAAAATCAAACACAAGCTAACTTGGCCAAATTGAAGTGATTTTGACAACTAAACCATAAAACAAAATAAACCCAGAAAACCCAATTGGCAATTTATCACAGCAACCACCGCAACACCGACGACTTCTCCAGCTCCAAAAACCTCGACACCACCGCGCCGAGGACTCTCCCGGCCTCGATCGCCGCCGCCAAGTCCTTCGGCAAATTCTTCAATGACCTCCCAGCCTCCGCTAGCACCATCAAAGCCTCCTCTCTGTTCTTGTCCTCCGCCGACGACCCCTCATCGCCTCCTCCTCCTCTGCTACCACCTCCGCCGCTGTTTCCATTGTTGTTGTTGTCGTCTCCGCCGGGGAATGATACGGCGAAGTTTGCGATGGAGAAAGCGGTGAGGAGAGAGTGAGATTGAGCAGAGAGGCAATGAGCAGAGAGTGAGATTGAGAGAGTGAAGTTCAGAGATTTTAGATGAGAGTGAATGAGAGAGAGAGAGAGAGAGAGAGAGAGAGAGAGGCACGGTGAGAGTGAATGAGAGAGAGAGCAAGTGGCCTTTTTTTTAATCAAAACCGGAATAAAATAATGCATTTTATTTTTAGCTTTGATGAACAGTACACATTTATATATAGATGTGTACTGTTCATAATCATCTAAAATTTTAACTTTTACCTCCACTGCTGCAGCGTGATTTTTGTGTTTCTAGAGCTAAATTTTAGCATTATAGCATTATAGCTACACTGCTGTGAATGCTCTAACCATGTCTAAACTCTAAAGGGTAAGATTCCTATCAAAAAATATGCAAAGATGTTTGTCTTACTTGGGAGTAAAACCATTTTTATGTGGAAGTGACCTGGACAACTTAGGAGCTGGCATCTGAATTGGATAATATACTCATGCCCAATAATATTATGATAATCCTCCCTAAAAAAATGATATTACGATATTCTTTTCATAAAGGCAATCACATGTGGGTTGGTACAGAAGTCACGGACATTATTGTAAGTAAGTAAAGGCAAATGTTAAGTAATATAGCAAGTCAGATAATTAAGTAAACTTTATAATTGTTTGGCTAATTCGTGTCATTAAGAGATAAGAGGTTCAAACATTGGCCACACCAAAAACTAATGTGTCTTACTCTGATAAAAAGTAGCATTCATCATAAAGTAGACTTCATACGTAAAAATTCTATTTCATCTATAATTTTTGTTTTTTTGTTTTTTTCCCTAACCTTTCACAAAGCCAAGGAGACAAATGTGTGTAAAATAAGTACTAAAATGGAGGAGCTCAGCCCATTTTTGCTTATTTGTTAGAGAGAGGCCTATTAGCTTACAATCGAGTCCCCCTATCACTAAAACGAGCTATGTGCATCTCGCCTTCGAGGAATAGGAATAGCGTTTGGCAAAGAGAAAAAGGTGTATGAAAAGTTTGCACTTTGTACCTTTAAATAAATCTAATAAATAGGGATTTAAATCCTGTGTTAGAAATGCGTAATTCATATTCTAAACAACTTTTTATTGGCTATAAAAAAAAAATAGAGACTTTGATAGTACATATATATATATATATATATATATTTTAATAATAATTTGATAGTATAATTGGGATGGGGATTTAGAATTTGAATCTATTATTAAAGGAAAATCAGTTAACTATTGATATAGGACACTACAAAGGATTTCATTATCATCGGGTTATAATATAGGTGTCAATTTGGGTTAACGTGTCATATTTATGTTGTGTCGAGGTAAGGGTATTTGACTAAATGACTCAACTTGAATCCAACTCATTTAATAATTGTGTCATGATCCTTCAACCCTAATACGACCTGTTAGTGAAGTGAGTTTGACAATTGATACGAAATTTTTCATTTGACACACTTAATAAACAGGTCACATTGTGTTGATATGAATGTGACATGACTCATTTCAACCTACATAACATTAGACATGTTGGGTTGACACAAATTCAATCCACTTAAACCACTTAAAAAAATACATGATTTATATTGTTATTGTTATAAATTTAATACAAACTCATAATAATTAAAAAAAAACCATGTTGCTTAAATTAAAAAAAAAAATTTAATATATGAAGGTTTAGAGATTTAAGGTTTGTAAAGTTTCAAATGGAAAAAGAGAACAATTAAAAGAAAACCTTTCCTAATCATTTGTCATTTGACAAGAAAATTACACTTGCTTTTTTATAAGTAGAACATATTGTAGGAAATGAGTTTGAATTGAGCTTTTTTTTTTTTTTTTTGTGGTTATTAATTTTTTTATAACTAAGAATTAAGTTGGTAAAGATTAAAGAACGACCATTTTGAAGCAAATACCAAAAAATTGAAAATTTTGTTGTATCTAAAAATTAAAAACCATTAACCGAGCCATGACTTATTATAAATGACCCATTATCCTAAATTCTTATTATTATTAATATTGAAACTTATATATTTGAAAGAGTATTCCAACAACATTCCTCTATATTTTACCGTTGAATACATATCCGACCCGCTAATTACTGCTCACAAAACCCAATTTTTGCAACGAAAGACCTTCAATTTTTGGTCAAAATTTCAAAATAAAATAAAGGGAGCCCCAATTTGGCAAAAAATAAAAGTTAGTAAATCTTCTGCATGATTAATAATTATTACAAAATCCCCTTCACAATAATTGGGGACCCCCAAAATTTACATAAAACTCTCCCTTTGTCTAGGGCTCATAACGTAATTACTGTTAGTCTAGGGCTTCTTATCCGTAAATAATAAAAAATAAAAAATAAAAAATAGAAAAGAGCAATAATTATTTTTATTACATACTAAAAGCAAAAAATAATTGGATCTTGCAGTTTTTCCGAGTTTTCGCTGTTCAAACTTTAACATTCAAAAAAGTCTCCGCAGGTAGCTTCTCCGGTACACTCTCTCTCTAAAACTCTCACTTTCTCTCTCTAGAATTTGCCTTTTCTGTGATAAAAATCTTACCTTTTGTCTTTTTCCTTTTTTTTTGGTTTTGTTTGTTTTTTTTTTTTGTGTTTGATTTGTTGGGGAGTAATTGTCATGGTGGCAACATAATGTGACTTTTTTTTTGTTGAAATTGAATGCAGATTGAGCTTAGTTTTGGTATTTAAGAGATGGGTTTTTGCGCATTTCAACTGGGGTTTCCAAAGTTTGGAGCTTTTTTTGGTTTTTAATTTGTAGGGTGTGGTGTGGTTTGGTTTGGTGTGCTATTGCATGAGCTTTCTGAGATACATGAATTTTTAGCTCCTTAAGTATGAAGAACTTTGGACTTGAACTTGATTGGATTTGTACCTGTTATGATTCTAAATTTTTTGTGTGTGTTTATGGATATATAGTTTGTTTACTCTTTTGGGTAGGTTGAATTTGCTTATCTAGCTCGATAATAATCGAAAAATGATTGAGGGGAAATTATAGTGGCATTATATTACTGTTTCTTACTGGTAACCTGGTAGTTAGTAGGGATTTGTATTCTATATGGATCTTCTGAAGAGGTCCTGTTTTCCAAAAAATATGTCATTTGCCATGTCAATGATTTCCTTAAATGGAAAGGCTTATGGAACCCACAAATTTATAACCAATTTTCAGATGTTTGCAGAAGAAAATATCTATTCATTCTGGATTTAAAAATGGCATAATAAGATGTTTTCATCAAGGAGCTCGAAATCCTTATTATGTGAAAAAACATGTTTACTGCTACATTTATAATTCCGGTTATGTAGAGAGGGATATTGCATGTTTATTTTTTGCTCTCTCCACATTTTAAAGGAACTTGCTGGATATGAAAACTTAGCAACTCCTTTTTTTTTTTTTTTTTTTTTTTTTTTTTGTATACACAAATGCGTGAAATTATTTATAAACTTTCTTAAGGAGTGTCAATGTATGATCTGATGATATGGTGGAAGAATATAATGTTCTGAAAAGGGGACTTTACGGATAACCCTTTGTCGGTATCAAGTTAAAAATAAAAGGTCATGCGTGTAGATTTAATATGAGTAATTGGGTGAATTTGGTAAATGATTGTTATTGTGTTTTGGTGGGACATATATTTGACTTGGATATTCTGGGGTTTTGAATTTTAGATTGGTTCTTATAATCAAGGGAATGATATGGCTTAATTGGGTTATGGTAGAAAATTGAATATTTCTTCTATGTTATATAGTCCTATGATAACAGTTTGTTATCATATACTTCATGTATGCTATTTGAGGTAGTCTGTAGTTGCCTTAAATAATGAAATTAATTTATAGTAGATTTATATACCTTCTCTGCTTTATCGAGAATGTACTGTGTAGTCTGTAAATGAAGATGGCACGCTATTGTTTATTGACTCTCTTGTGTCTTATGAATTCTAAGTATTGGGTTATGTTACTTCTCAGGAGATATTGTAAGAATTTAATTGTTTTTTTAAAAATAAAATGTTTAATTATTGATACTGTGTGTACTGGTTATGTAAAACATGTCTATAATGTCCATCCCAAATACCTGATCTCAACTTATATGTCTAAATTTATTGCAGGAAGGTGCACAAAATTGGTACGTTTATTTGGAACTGTATTATTTTCTACAATTGGACCATTTTTGTGGCTTTTTTCTCCTTTTTGTTTGAGCTCTCTCATTCCTTTCATATCTGAATGACTCTTAAGCATAACCCTGGAAACTTCTTTTGAGTATGGTGTGTCGCCTTCAATTATCCTTAATTTATTATTATTATTCTTATTATTATTATTATTATTATTTGGTTACATTTTGTGCTTCTTTGCTATTCTTAAATTTTATGGGGTTATGTGCACCCTTTGGGATGAAGATAGTGAAAGGCTTTTTTTTTTTGCTTTGGCCTATATGTTTTTTTTACAGCAGCCTAATTCTGATTCAAGAAATTCATGATTTGAAAATTTGCACCACCTTCATGATCATTATAAGTATCATTCAGAAATCTCTTTTACCGGTCTTGTTAGTACTGCTACTAATGTTATCATTATCCCATTGGTAAAAGTCTTTCACATTGCAACCCCCTTGAGTCTTTATCTCATCATGTGGGTTTAGTTGAAATTCATACCCTGTTGACCAAAAACGCTGAAATTCATACTCTGCAACTCCTTTTGGCCTTTCATTTTGTTTCCTCCTTTCGGCATGTGTATACTTCTTCCCATAAATTCTTCTGGCCTCTGTGCCTTCTTCACAGTTGCCTTGCCAGCGTGTTTAATTAGATACATAAGATGCCACGGACAAGGGCAAATGCTAAGCCAGTTGAAGTGGAAAAGCCAAGTGAGCCTGAAAAGCCAGTTGAGTCTGATGAGAAAGTTGATCTTGATGAGGACAATGATCCTGAGGAGGTGATGGAAGAAGAGGTTGAGTATGAAGAAGTAGAGGAAGAAGAGGAAGTTGAAGAAATAGAAGAAGAGGTGGAAGAAGTAGAGGAGGAAGAAGAAGAGGAGGAGGAGGAGGTGGAAGAAGTAGAAGAAGAGGATACTGATAATGCAAATGGAGCTGATGACGAGATGAAGGTTGAAGATGAGGATGAGAAAAAAAAACATGCTGAACTTCTTGCCCTTCCTCCACATGGTTCTGAAGTGTACATAGGTGGCATTCCCCATGATGCTTCAGAGGAGGACTTGGAGCTTTTTTGTGGATCTATAGGGGAAGTTACAGAGGTTAGCTCCATTTCTATAGAAAGCAACCTTGTAAGTTCCTTTTGTGAAAATTTATATCAATGCCACTATGGTCTGTGACAACAGGTTCGGATTATGAAAGGCAAAGATTCTGGTGAGAACAAGGGCTTTGCATTTGTGACCTTTAGAAGTGCAGAATTAGCTTCTAAAGCCATTGATGAGCTGAATAGTACTGAATTCAAGGTAATGTAACCTATTGTGCATCATTTCTTATTGCCTTTTTCCCCACATAAGCTGAGGACTTGTTGGCAAGTTTTGAATTTGATGTAGAATTATTATTGTTAGCTAAAGGATTAAGAGAAGTATTCCTTAGAGCTTTTTAAAGGTTTCTATTATTATTATGGCCATTTGCTGTTATTTATGTATGCTGCAATTGTTGAATGCTTTTGTGTAAATTCTCTCTCTCCAGGGTAAAAAAATAAAATGTTCAACATCTCAAGCAAAGCACCGTTTGTTCATTGGTAATGTTCCTAGAAGCTGGGGAGAGCAGGATCTAAGGAAGGTTGTCATGGAAGTTGGGCCTGGAGTTACTGCTGTGGAACTTGTTAAGGTCAGTTTGAACTAGTTATATGTCTTTAGGGTAGTTATTATTAATAGTTGAGATCATTTATTTCATTTTTGTTTATATTCAGAATTCCCAGTACCTTTAAAAAATTTATGTTTTACCACAGCCAGTGGTTTAGTTCTTTTGTGTCAGTTACAAGTGTCTTGTACTCAATTTATTAAACTCTTGGTCACAGGATGCAAAGAATCCAAGCAATAACCGGGGCTTTGCTTTTGTTGACTACCATAACCATGCATGTGCTGAGTATTCAAGGCAGAAGATGATGAATCCCAAATTTAAGCTAGGTGATAATGCCCCAACTGTGAGCTGGGCTGACCCTAAAAATGCTGATTCTTCTGCTGCTTCACAGGTCTTGTAAATTTTTTCCTTTGTTTATATAAAAGTTATAGCTTCCTGTCCATACTAGAGGACCAACTATTTCAGTTAAAGTAACTGGAACTGAGCCAGATTTTTTTTTTTTGGGGCGCGGGGCATGCCTCCCCCCCTCCCTCTGCCATTGGGAACATCAATGCCATTGTTAATGCTTGACATTGGTGACAGGTTCAAATATGTCAGACTCTTGTCTTCTTTTGTTCTAAACTAGTTTTCAGGATCTGGTGGTAGTTGAATTTCATTGCAGTCTTTGGGGCATTGCTCTTGAAGAACTTAAGCTTGTATTGTACAGGTGAAGGCAGTATATGTGAAAAATTTACCGAAGAATGTTACCCAAGACCAGCTAAAGAAGCTATTTGAACATCATGGGAAAATCACAAAAGTGGTTCTGCCACCAGCAAAATCTGGACAGGAAAAAAGCAGAATAGGTTTTGTACATTTTGGGGAGAGGTCAAGTGCCATGAAGGCGCTGAAGAATACAGAAAAATATGAACTTGATGGTGATCATTCATTTGTTTCTTAATGCATTTTACTTAAAAAAAAAAAATTTAAATTAGTCATTCACATTGCTTGGTTTGATCTGATTTTCAGGCCAAGTTTTGGAGTGTTCTCTTGCAAAACCACAGGCAGATCAAAAGTCTGGAGGATCAAATTCACAGAAGGCAGGACTGCTTCCAAGTTATCCACCTCGTGTTGGCTATGGTTTGGTTGGTGGTCCCTATGGTGCTCTTGGTGCAGGATATGGTGGTGCAGGATATGGTGCCACGGGCTTTGCACAGGTGAATACTGTTTAAATGTGTCACTCTACTCATTTGTGTATGTTCTTTCTTATAAAGGGAATATTTATGTACATAATAGCAGTTCTGAGCCTTGTTCAGTAACTGTCATGATTTAGGTGTTTTACATGAATATTAATTGTTGCTTTTGTACATCACTTTTAGGTCATAGCCTGATAAAATATGTTGGTAGTTCTGATTCAAAAGTTGCAGTCTGTTTTATTGATTTTATTTAAATTTTGCATCTCTTTGTGAGGTGGGTGGAAACTCTTAGGGTGAACGTGCTAAAAAACCAAATGCTTTCATACAATCCTAATGTGCTCAGTTGTGATGAATATTATTAAAAAAAAAAGAGCTTGAACTTTCCCTTTTTTTTTTTTTTTGATAGGTAATAAAACTTTTATTGAAAAAATGAACATCGTGTTCATGATGATGAACACTTTGGACCTGCAGAAAATACAAAAAGCTCAAGAGCTAAAGCTAACAGCTAATAGATTGTAGAAAGCAGAAATTGAAATACAGTGTAAGACCCCAAATACGAGCCCATTGAAATAAAATACCAAAAAAAAGATGTTTTAAAAGATCTAAGGATCTCTTTTGTGAAGCGCTCTCTCAGAAGTTTCCACTCCCACCCCCTCAAGCAAAGAGATTTCAAGATACCAGCTGATTAAGTTAAAGTGAACAGCCCCAAGCAAATCTTCTGGAGTACCCTTTGTTTCTATCGATGCATGCTTGTTTTCTTGTGTTGGCTTCGAGCCTTAGTAGGGTCTCAGAGTGCCTTGGACAACTTTATAGATGAAATGAATACACAAATACTCTGAAGTTCTTAAGTATTATTATCTAAAAAAATGTGTGATAACTGCCAATGACCTTCAGCTGGATGGCATGTTTTTCCTCCTACAATAATGGGATTAAGGGTGAGTTGTGGATCAAGTTCCACTGGGTTAATATATAACTTTACAATTAAAAAAAGAGTGAGTGAAGTGAACGAATCATCATGAAAATGTTTTTGATATGGTCAAGAAGGGCCTAGACACATTGGGAAAGCTTGTAATATCTACTTTTTGTTTTTGATAGGTAAGAAAAAATATATTAAAGACACTACAATACAATATGCAGGAAAAGCTTGTAATATCTACTTTAGAAAATGAGGGCTTTTTTTGTTTGGTCTATGTAAAAGATATTTATAGGAACTCCATAGAAACCAATAAGTACCTTCTCCAAATGAGGTTCTTCATGTTATTATAAAAAAGTATAGGGACTTTATATATATAGAGAGGGGACCTCTTAGAAAGGAACAGAAGACTAGGATAAGAAGAGAGAGAGAGAGAGAGAGAGAGAGATGGAGAGAAAATGAAGGAAGAAGTTTCTGTTTTTGACTTGCATTCTGATTAATAGAACTGCTTAAGGAATTTGTTGGCATACAAATTATAAATGTATATCTCTCTGTCTCCCCGCCATATTCACGCTGTGTTGTTTCCTGAATCGAATGTCCATATCCATGCATCCAAGGATAAGAAGTAGGAACAGGAAAAAATGGGAGGGTGACGATGCAATGCGGTCTTCCTAGACGATTGGTGGTGGGTATGAGGAAAAGAAAAGGATGTTAGAGAGAATAGTATGTAAGAAACAATGGTGGCTAATAAGGTCTTCTGATTGTTAATGAACTCTAGTTTAAATGCCACCTTCTTTACTTGTAAAAGTACGGTGGAGAATTACATTGTGGGCTCAACACTTGCTGGGTGCATGTGTAACTTAACAATAGAAAAGTCTTCCAAGAACCTCACTATCTTTTTTTCCCCCTTGCTTTTTGGTAATTATGCCTCCCATTATCATGAGAGTTGAAGATAGAAAATAATTACAGACAAGAAGAAATAAGATGATGGTTTGGGAAATGAAGCAAAGATAAGAAGAGCACGTGGGAATAGAGAGGCAAAGAGCTATGTGTCTAATAACCATCATCATGACGGAGCTCTCTTATGTGCCCAAAACACCCTTTTGTAGGCTAGAACCAAGGAACTTAAAGAAAATGTTCCAATGAATATAGTAAATACTTAAAAATTGTATTTCATTAAAAAAATTCCCAAAAATACCTAGTAGCTCATCAATATGCTCCTCATATATTTACATTGATAAATTTAAAGTAAAGTGATGCAATTCTGTTCTAGGGCTCTTAAGCAGCATTTCGAAAGTGTGTTCTAGCCGGGCCCCTCTGGTTGAATCCCAAGAGACTTGTTATTTGACATAGCGGCAATTGAGAAAGTTTGGGGTGACAGTTGACCACCCCCCCCCCCCCCCCCCCCCCACCAAAAAGCCCCTCTCTCTCTTCCCATCCCACCCAAAAAAGAGTCAAGTGGATAACAATTTGGAGTTTTTGTAGGAATTAAACTCTGCCTATATATACAAGGCCTGTAGTTGAGAAAATGTGCTGGTGTCTTACATTTGGTCATTTTAAAGTTGAGAAGTAAGCCTGCTTAACCGCTTCTCCTATGCTACTTATACACGCATTTATTTATGTATACATGTATCATATATCCTTTATGTTGTTAGAGTTCTCTTTGAGGCCAGTGGGAGGTTTCATTCCTTTTTATTTTTTTGGTGTTGGGTGGGTGGGGGATTACACTCTCCCACACCCATAACGACACACATATGTACTTTATGTTGAGTCCTCTTAGAGGCTGGGTGAAGGGTTTCATTCTTTTTTGTGTGTGTTGGGGAGGGGTTCTCTTTGTTTGGGATGAATTTACAAAGACTCGACCCAAGGACTTCCCTTGTAGTGTGGCGTCTTTAGGATGGAAATTTCTATCATATATATAATATGAAATAAAAAAATGAAATCACTTGTTATTGGTCTTTAAACAGTGCTATTAGCCTATTACATATTATATATGTGCTTTTCTGCTGAGTACCACTGCAATAAATTTTGCTCATCTTGTTTACTTTTTACACTTGTAATTGACAAATCTAGATTTTTGCTGATACTTGGACATGTTTTGCAGCCCATGATGTATGGGAGGGGACCAACTCCTTCTGGTTTGGCAATGATGCCAATGCTTTTGCCTGATGGACGGATCGGATATGTTCTGTAAGCACATCCATGCTATAGACAGGCTTATTCTTACAGATATTACATTATTAATTATGCATCTGCAATTTTTTTCATGTAAATTCCTTCTCTCTTGTCCAATTTTAACAGCTTTAGTATCCATTGAGATTCACTGCATGGGCAAGTAATCGATTTATTTAGTGATGCAGATCTAAGAAGCCTAAGAGGCCCAATGGGCCTTTGGTTTATTAGATTTGGTTATCTATTATTGTGAGTTTAATTATAACTGTTTTTTACACACACACACACCCACACCCACAAACGCACATGCTCGCACAGCCCACCCGCACACACGAATTTATCAATTGGTTGGTAAATGAGTAAATGACATTTGATTGATATGAAATCTGATACACACACATGCAATGGTAAATAACATCTAATTGATATGAAATTTGGGGGTCCACACACACAAGTGCATGCATGTGAACGCAAACAAACACAAATTTATTGATTGGATGGTAAATGGCATGTGATTGATATGAAATTTTAGGTGCATGTTAAGCATGAGGAGATTATATAATTTGATAGTGGGATTGTCACAGTATAAATCCCATATATGGTTTCTACATTCTACTTATCAAAAAGAATATAAATATAAATCCAATATAAGAAGTTATTGACTAGTGTAGTATTAATAAAGAACTATACTAGGTAAAACGTGACTGTGACCCACTTGGAAATTTTTGTTTATATATTTTTCTCTAATTTACAGTTTAATAGAGAGATCTACGTTTTTGGTCTCTTTAGAAGGTCATGTGACTAGGGTTTTGATTTCTAATTAGATGAATTCCTAAGATTAAAATGATGCATAATTAAGTGCTTGGATTGTCCCTTTCCTCTCCTCTTGGGACTAAATGAGGGTTAGGATTGTAGCATTACAATGAGCCTCATATGAGAGGTTTTTTTTTTTTTTTTTTTTTGGTGGGGTAAGTTATACACACACCCATTGAGTCTTGAAGCAACAATCTCACCCTCCACCTAACGCTTATAAGGGGAGGGGAGGGGGTTCTAGTGGAGGTAGAACTCATTGGCCTTGTATAAAGGTATCTTAAAACTCCTCTACGCAGATTCTGGTGTTATTACATCAGAAATTTGGACTGGAAGTCTTTCTTCGATCTGTTGGACCCATAAACTAATGCTTTATGAGTCTCAACTTCAGGTCTTTTGCTTTTGATATGATCTTCCTCTTAATGCCTAGTACTTGCATAGCGTGTTGCGAAGACCCACTAGGCCAGTTGGTCACTTCGTTCTTTCTGATGCTTTTTATAAGAAGCCTATATCTACTTTGCATGAACTGATAGGCAATTTTTGGAGCCATTTCTCCTCCAGGATTAGGTCTGTTTATTTTCTCATGAAAAATGCTAGACTATTTGGATCTTGGAAACGGCATAAAGAATAGGAAACAATAATATTTCTTTGATTAGCTCATTTTGACGATTTTGACAAATTTCCTCTCCTTTCCCCTCCCTTCTACAATCCAAAAGGATACTAGTTTTCCAATCAAACTTTTAAGTGCACTGTATGATTGATTTGCTACCAAACAGAGACTGGTGACGTGAATTTTAGGGGCTACAGCTGTTTATGGCCCAAAATAAGGTTTATTGAACCTCCACTTTCATGGTCTTTTTAGTTCCATATGTTAGCAAAATAAATGGTTGGTTGGTATCAAATAGCATAAATTACAAAATTATTGGCTGATGCACCTTTAAGTGAGTCGATAATCAATATTTCAAGTGTACTTGTAATTCTCAAGACTGGGATATAAATGGAGAAATATGAATTGCTTTATGTGACATCCTAATTATTGTACCTGTAGATTGACGTTCCATTTCCTTCTTATCCTTGCAGGCAACAGCCAGGAGCACAGCCACATACTCCACCTTCACATCCGAGAGGAGGTGGCAGGGGTGGGGGTGGGGGTGGTGGTGGTGGGAGTGGCAGCAAGAGTAGTGGCAGTTCAAGTAGGGGAAGGCACAGTAATGATGGTGGTCATGGGCGCAGGTATCGCCCATATTAGTTGCAGGTTAACTGCTAAAAATTATACATCAGAAAGTGTGCATTAATGTCAAACCTTATGATCATTCAAGATCTGAATTTAACGGTGTCATCTTCTTCATTGAAGCGTGTATTGGTATTATTGTACTTTGTCAGTGATTATTACATTTGACATTTGTTAGTTTTGTTAAGCTGTTTTATTCTGTTTTAATTTTGATTTATAAGCCCTCAGCCCTCAGTCCTTTCTGCTTATTATAATCTGTTATACTTTTTTTTCCCTTTCTTTTGTTTTGCATATTTTGTTAGCACACGTATTTTCTTTTGTTTGCGTTTATATATATATATATATATATATATATATATATATATATTTATACATCTATCTTGGATTCTGTCTTCCTCCATAAGGATAGCGCATACCAATGCCCATTTTATTAGCATACGTAGTTTGCCAATATCAGTTTGGCTTAGGGCAAATGAAGGGTAAATTATAGACTTGTTAAGGGTAAATTAGCGTAACAAGGGCAAAGTTTCTGTCCAGTGCAGTGGAGCAACGGGAAGGAAATGATATTGACATGGGATCATTTGTTTCCTATTTAATGCTCCAATTTACTGGACACAAGTTAAATCCTAACAACAATACAATGTAAAGTACGGATAATACAATGGGTCCATGGGAGCTTGGACATGTCTTTTGTCAATTCTCGTTAACTTTTCAATTCTAGTATTTTTGTTTGCTCATCAAGGCAATCCTCAAATTCCCCAGCCAAGAGCTTCTAGCATGATTCTGCTAACGGTCCATTTCTTAGAACAGGACTACAGCAGCTTGTGATGCAGCATTCTTGACAGCATCCATTGATGCAGTTCTTTTCTTAGCGAGGGCTTTGACGTACAGACCTCATATATTTCCTTAGAGCTCTTATGCCTTTTCCCTAATTTAAAATGGAAGACCTGATAGGGAGAATTCCTTATTGTTGCATCTTGGACCCCTTTAGCTCTGACCTATAATCCAAGTTTAATTATTGTTGCAATTTCCAAGTCCCAGAATTCCTATTAAAGATCGACACAATTGGTAAGAGATACTTGATGGAGAATTTGAACTTTACCTGTTCCTGCGGATAGACTACAGAATTTGAACTTCACCTCTTACACGAGGATAGAAAAAACTCAAACATAGGGCTCATCCCAATAATGCCTAGGGGATTAATATGTCTCCTGCATAGTATTGTTAATTGAAAAGCATTACATAATCTTTGAAGGAGGATCAACGGGATATCATACCTCTAAAAAGGCATAGAGCCACCATAGAATCATCATTTGAAAGAAGAGAATACAAGGGTAGAAAAATTTACGTTCAAAAGCTGTACTTTGATATGTCCATTATTTTTTGAAAGGAGGATATGTCCACTTGAAGTCTAACATGATAGCACTTTAAGATATTAACGAAGCTAAATGAAATAGTTCAATACAATTCAGCTAAGAGAAAGAAAGAGAGAAATGGTTCAATACAGTCTTCCTACTACAACTAGTAAGTATTAACTAAAAAGATAAAAGTACAATTTATCTTTGCCTCTGACAAATCAACTAGTAACAAGAAAAATCAATGTTTTCGCTCAGGCATGACCAGTGCCATCCTGGTTGTCTTCGTTTTCTACCCTTTCACCACCTCCACTATCATGTGATAGCTCTTCCAATTTCCTTTTCTTTTTCTCTTCTTTTTCCTTTGCCGCTCCAGCCTTCTTTCCTGCGTTTTTCTGCCTAAACTCTGCAAGGGAACCGAGAAGAATGATAAATGTTGGCCACATCGTGAAGCCTCCCTAATATATCCAGCTACCACTGATTAACTAGAATGAAAAATTTCAACCTCTAAAGCATTTTTTTTTTTTGGGGGGGGGGGGGGAGAATATCTGTGATTTTCCAATCATTCTATAGATTAGAACGATCATCAATGCCTTACTTAGGTTGCAGCTTTTTGTCAACAGATATATTGCCAATAGTTTTGAAGCAACCAGATGATTAAGCTTGCTATACAAACAGATTAGAGATATAAACATTAAATACTAAATAATAAAAGTTTGGTCCTAGAAGTCGTCATTGCACCAAGATGCCGATTGGTTATTTCCTCTCTGCAGCAAAAGATTACACTCTCTTTGCACCAAGACTTGGATAAATTACATAATTTCTCTATAGTTTGGGGTGATTTCAAATTAAATTCTACATTAAATTAAAAAAAAAAAAAATAAAACTATGATATTTTAAATCCTTTCAATTTACGCCCCCAATAAGTCTTTATTAACTAAAAGTAAAAGATATTCACATAGGTTGTGACTAAAACAGTAAAACCTATCTAAACACAAAAAAATCCTACAGCATGATCCATTCCACATGACAATCAAGCAGAAACCAAGACGATATTGAGCCAGTGAACAAAGGGGATAATAAATAAGTCTCTACCTTAGACTTGCAACTCCTGGTGTATTTACAACGAAATTTTGGGCACACAATTAATTGGAAGCAAACTGAACTTACCTCAAAGATACCTCCACAGCTCAATCTATTTACTTCCTCAAGCTGTACTCTACTATGATAAAGCAAAGTGCAGACGAATGTACTAGGGAATCTAAAAATAATTCTCCTCTATAATCAGGAAAAGAAACATTTTACTTCAAGTTAGACTATCAAATTATTATTGTAATGCTTTAGTACCTTCCTCAAGCTGTACTCTACTACGATACAGCAAAGTGCAGACAAATATAATAGGGACTCTAAATATAATTCTTCTCTATAGTCAGGAAAAGAAACCATTTTACTTCAAGTTAGACAACAATATTCTTATTGTAATGCATAACCTTAACCAGATGCTAATTAGACAACACTTGAAAGGGATACTAGTCAACCTTTGGTCTCAAAACAGGATGTCCATCCATACCCTAGTTCAATCTCCCATTAACCATTGAGAAGATTTAAATGAGCTTTGCATCCATACCTGACAGTAGGCAGCAATTTTCATATTGAGCCATCAACTCCATTCAAATCTCTGAAGTTACTTTGTAAAGAGCCTTTTTGATATTAGAAAAACACAAAGGTGAAGTTTAGACTACCCATATCTATTGTTACAGGAGTCGCCTTCTTTTGAGTGAGTATCACATGCATTTTCTCCAAACTGACTAAACTCAAAAGTGACTATACATTTAGTATTGACCGTATCCCTCATAGATGGGGAAAAAATACATCTAGCCCACAATAGAAGCAAGACAAACCATAATAAAATTCAATCTGATATCAGCCTAAGCAGATAACAAAAGCTCTTTTGAGTGTCTACACATTGCATACCTTCTTGACAGGAGAGAGACTTATTGGGAAAAGATCCATATTCTTTAAAGATTTCGTTTTATCTTTGAAGGAGAGAAACTTCACTTAATTTATAATGGTTTAATCACAATGCCAAACACATTACTCCCCATTGAAAGTTGGATCCTATCATATTTTGTGATCATCTTCCAAGGTTTATTTTAACGTAAAGCACTACAGAATTTCAGACAGTGGGATTAATTTTAGAATTTGAACAAAACTAGGACCTCCTAGAAATATAGAATGTTAACAACATTGCACTTCTCAATCTCATCCAGGCCGTTCAGTGTCTTTTCTAATAACTGAATCATTTTTTTTTTGAGAAACAACTGAATCATATTTAATTATGCATAACATTTAAACTATTCCTTCTATCTATCCCCCACTTAGTTTAAGGAAGTCATCTCTTTCTAAAAAAACTGCTGTCTCAAAGGTAAACATAAGAAGAGAAGAGGGGATAAAACCAATACAAGAGAAGTATAGTTGACGAATATCTAAGCGAAAACCTCTCATGTCCCAACATTCTACTCCTATTCTTCTAACGATTTTTTTTTAAAAAAAAGACCCTTTGAGTTGGACAAAAGCCCTTCTTCGCCTTCAAGAATTCCCCTTTTTCTCTTTGTCTCTAAAGACTAGAGCAAGGTAGCATAGAGAATTCACTTTCTAAAATGTCTTTCTTTTTTTGTCAATCTTTGAAACCCCCACTGCCCCCAACTTAGTCGGTCATCATTAGGCATTGTATTAACTTTCTGTTTGTCCTCAACAAAGAAATATACCTTTGAAAGATAGCCATTTTCCTCAATAACTACATACGTTTGAATAATGGTCATATGTAGGTTCTAAATTCATCTTATGTGAATGAATGAAAGTAAGTGGTATAAAAATGGAGATGGGTGATAGAGATTTTGAAAGCTGACCATGAAGTGAGGCTTTAAGAGGACCGAGAAAGTGGGAAAACTCGATTTCTTGAAGAGCAGTGAGGACATCATCAGCATTGATAGTCTGCCTCTTCGATTCCTTACATATGTCATTGGCACTGCAAATTCACATTCAACAATTCAACACACACGAACCCTAACCTAAGTAAGAAATTGAGAGTGAGATTGAGAAGAATGAATAGAAGATACGTGGCAGAGAGGTAGTGGATGAAGATGCGAGCGCTTTCGGAGAAAGCAAGGAGGGCGTCCTTGTGTACGGACATGTCATCGCCGTCATTGCACAGCTTTTCCTTCACCACGCGCCGCACTATCGTTCTCGGCAGCTCCTCCGCCTCCGATATCACTTTCTGATTCTCGCTCTCCATCTCTGTTTCTTCCCTTCTATTTTTATGAGATTTTCTATTACTACTTTTTTAGGTTTTGTTGTTTCCTTTTCCCGCCATTGGCTCTCACTCTTGGTCCGCTTTTACTATGGGTGCTCTCGTGTTGGGCTTGGTAAGTTGTTAATCATAATAGCTTTAGATAAGGCCTAACTAGACAAATTAAATTAGATTTTCAAAATTTTTTTTTTTTTTTTTAATAATGGTCCTGTTTAAAATTTTTAATTTTTGTGCCAAATAAATTATTAGTGCAAAACCCAAAAAGTTTATATAAAAAACTATACAAATCTAAGCCAAACCTGAATAGTTTATATCAAAAACTTATAAATACTGCAATGGAGAAATTGGATTGTCACAAAAACTAAACTCTTTGAATTTGCTCTCTTTAATGGAAACTATGAAATTGTTGATGAAGTTTTAGAGTAAAAAATAAAAGCAAGTTACTTTGTTTTTACTCAAAGGTTTTAGAGAAGCTCGTTATTTTCATTGTGCTATCATTTTCTACCTTAGGTCCCTTTCCTCTCTCTTTAAGTAAATAGTTCTTTAAGTTCAATTATTGTCTCTGGATTTTTTGTTTGTTTGTTTGTTTCATCATTATTTTTTTTTTATCATTCTCACTAAGGTTTACAAAATTTAACCCTAAAACCCATATTGCACAGTTTTTCCTTCACCACGCACTGCACTATCATTCTCGGCAGCTCCTCTACCTCCAATATCACTTTCTAATTCTCGCTCTCCATCTCTAATTCTTCTCTTCTATTTTTATGAAATTTCTATTACTTTTTTTTAGGTTTTGTTGTTTCCCTTTTCCCACCATTGGCTCTCTCTCTCAGTCCTCTTTTACTTCGGTTACTCCCGTGTTGGGCTTGGTAAGTTGTTAATAATAATAGCTTAGGTAAGACCGCCCCTCTTAGGTGAGTTGGTACTTGGGTTCTCCTGTGACCTATAGCTCGGGGGTTCAATCCCCCGCAATTACCTAGCAAAAAAAAAAAAAAAAGCTTAGGTAAGGCCCCATCTGACAAAATCCAATTGGATTCTCAATTTTTTTTGCTAATTGTCCCATTTAAAATTTTTAATTTTTATGCCAAATAAGTTATTAATGCAAAGCCCAAAGAGTTTATATATATATATAAACTATATAAATGCCAAGCCAAACTTGAATAAATACTGCAATGGAGAAACTGAATTGTCACAAAAACTAAACTCTTCGAATTCGCTCTATTTAATGGAAACTATGAAATTGTTGATGAAGTTTTAGAGAAGCTTCAAATTCGCTCTATTTACTCAAAGGTTTTAGAGAAGCTTGTTGTCTTCACTGTGTAGTCATTTTCTACCTCAGGCCCCTTCCCTCTCTCTCTTTTTCTAAGTAAATAGTTCTTTATGTTCAATTATTGTCACTGAATTTTTATTTTTATTTTTTTTGTTTCTTTCATATTTTTTTAATCATTTTCACTAAGGTTTATCTTTCTCTTTGTGCAAATTTCTCATTTAGTTTTGATTCTCTTATTTGGAATACTAATGAGTTTGTGTCAATTTAGGAATTTTGCAACTTCAGTAGTTTAATTTTTATTGATTTTCATTCCTTTTTATCACCATTATCTAATGTTCTTGTGCATAAGCAAGGGTTACAAGTTAATTCTTCTAAAGGTAATCTCTTACATTCTTCTAGTGAAAAATTAGAAGAATAATAAATCCTATAGGTTGACACCGCAAAATTCAACCCTAAAACCCTTTTTTTATATTTTATTGAGCATCAATCTTACGTAGGAAATGAAACCATTTATTTATGGGTTTCAATTAGCTCTATCGATAAAATTTTTCTTGCCATCAAACAAGAGACCTAAGTTCAAATCCCGTTCATACCAATCAATTTATGTATTGACTCTTTTTTGTTTTTGGAAATCATAGTATCTGTGTAACTAACTAAGAAATATTTCTTTTGGAATGAAAAAAAAAATGGAAAATATTATCAATTTAAGTGACATTTACGGTATAAAAATGTCAATTTATTGTGTCAGTAGCATTACTATGTGTCTTTAGGTCCCCACGCTAAAGGGAGTCTTATTTTCTTAGTATCATTGGTAAAGATCTATCAATAATGCTTTTTATTTTTTAAATTTTTATGGGGTCTATAATGCTTTTGAACAATCGTTAACAAGTGATTTAAGCAATGTATGATTTATCTAATAAAAAATTAAAAAGGACGTGCACATTGATTTTAAAAAAAAAGAAATGACACGCACTTTCAAAAGGCAAAGAATTTAGAGGAGACTTTATTAAGTAAAAACATTCCTTAGAGGGGGTAAAGAAAGGGGCAATTACAGTTATTACTGTAAACTATATCCTTCGTTTATACTTATCATCCTAAACTTTTAGAATGCACAATTATCACCCTAAACTATAACTTGTGTTTCACGTTACATACTACCATCAATTGAGCTATTAACTTGGAAGGAAAAAGCATGTCAAGTGTGATTCATGTGACCTCTGCACAAGAGATTGACATGTGGATCTCATAGTTATGACACTCACAAATTAGTCTCACATAGATACTTCTGAACACACCCAACATCTCAACTTTTATTTTCTTATACAACCAGGGGCGGAGCTATAGCATGGCTTGGTCCCCCCAAAATTTTAAAAAATTATTTTATATTATGTGTAAGTATTAAAACTTTAAATATTTAGCTATAAAAATAGAAGGTGGCCCCCCCAAATATTTGAGTTAGTCCAATAATGTTCTTAAAAACCAATTGAATTTGTCAATTGGTCTAGTAGTTATAGAGACAAGGTCGTTTTTGTTTTCTCTAATTCGTTTTTTGTACATGTTTAATATCAAACTAGACAGTTTTTGTATACTCATTGGAGTTTAAAAGATGATAAGTCCCCCTAAAAAATTATCTTGCGAATATATATATTTGAAAGTTGTTAATTTTATATACAATATATTTATAAATTATGACCTACTCTATATCAAAATATTAATGTTTATATTTGTGTATGTACGTTTACGCATGTGTACGATGGTTTATCTTGACACGAAACTAATATATTAATACCAAAATTTGGCCCCCCCAAACAAAAATCCTAGCTCCGCCCCTGTATACAACATATTAAAATAATATATTTACACAAATATACAACACAACTTTTATTTTCCTAGAGAGTGAAAGAGATGAAAGAGAGAGAAGTGGGAATAAAATATATTAAAAACTTATACCATTTTACTACAGGACCATCATAAATTTTAGCACTATTGTAAAAAAATTTGCAATTAGAAGACCGGGTACTGGGTTTGTTTTGTGCTTTAATGCTAAAATTCACCAACATATACCATTTCCAAGACCCAATGCCAATGTTTTTATAAAATGGTATAGAATAATTGATAAAGTAGTTTTTGAGATAATAAAATAGAATAGTTTAAAGATAGCAGATGTGAATGTTTTGTATGGTAAGGTCCATCGTTAGCTTTTTACCAGTTTTGACTGGTGAATGATTCTTGTAAATACCATTTAACTTTTTTAACAAGACTGATGAATGATCCTTGAAGATCTAGATACCCTTTAGTTTTTTTTAATGAATGGGAATATTTGATCAAGAGTAGATAGACGACGTAGAACACATGTTTGAACAATAAAGCTACAATTCTTTTTGAATGAATAAGAGTAGACTGCGTACAACACATGGTTGAACGATAAAGCCACTTTTTTTTTTTTTTTTTAATGAATGAGAATTTTTTTTTTTTTTTTTTTTGCTAGGTAATTATAGGGGATAGAACCCCCGAGTTCATAGATACACGTGGTACCGGGTACCACCAGGCTACAAGGCCCGATGGTAATGAATGAGAATATTTAAACAAGAGTAGACCACGACAACACATGGTTGAACAATAAAGCTGCAATGTCAATGTTTTGTAATTCAAAGACTTTAATTGACTTAAAAGAAAAAAAAAAAAAAGGAAAAAAAAAAAACCTGGAAAGAAAGATAGAAGCTTTTTATTTTTATAAATGAGAATATTTGATCAATAGTTGGTAGACCACGTACAACACATTGTTGAACAATAAAGATACAAATTTTTGTTTTTTTTTTTAATGAGTGAGCATATTTCAATAAGAGTAGACCACGTCAACACATGGTTGAACAATAAAGCTGCAATGTGGATGTAGTTTTGTAATTCAAGGACTTTGATTGACTTAAAAGAGAAAAGAAAAAAAAGAATAGAAAAAAAAGACGGGAAAGAAAGATGGAATTTTTTTTTTGAAAATATATTTTTGGTCTCTACATTTTGGCCTTATTTTCATTTTGGTCTCTAATTTGATTTCACGCTTACCTTAGTCCTTAAAAACGAAAAATCATGTCCATTTTTATCCATGTCATCAACCTAGTAACGGAAAATGCATACGTGGCAAATAGAACGCAGTGTTGGCATGTTAGATGCTGATGTGGCTAATAAAATAATAATAAAAAATTTATTTGGCATTTAAAAAATGCCACATCAACATATAAATTAATTAAAAATAAAAAAATAATTTTAACTGAAAAAATTCAAAAACAAAACAAAACAAAAAACTTTTTCAATTTTAAATATTAATTAGTAATGTAAGGGCTCAAAATGTAATGGACCCTAGACAATAGAATTTGTAGAAATGTGGGTGCAAGGGCTTGGCATCACCGAAGTGATCAATGGATGGTATAAAGTTTAAGACAAAACAAAATTGATGGCGTGAATTTCATAAGAATCTTCTGGTTGAAATTTGGCTAAGTGTTTGCGAAGCATCTTTGTCCTCGGCCCAGGCCGAGGATCTATTATCTTTTTTCCCCCCCCCCCTCCTCCTTTTTGGGAAGTTTCTTCGTTATATATATTGTTTCCTTCCCTTTATCCTAGCCGTCCATCTGGCAGGTAATAATCTGAGCCCTCAGGCGTAGGGGATTGTCCCATCATCTGTATTTGCAGACTTTATGTTATTTCCCAGCCGCCTTTGCAGGCTTTACAATAGTTGAAGTGACTGATGCTTTAGGGTTTTCAGGTCACCTTGCCATTAAAGCGGTCAGAGTGTTGGTGAGATGTTTTCAAAGACGTGGGATATTTTCCCTTTAGTGAGGTCGGTGCGCCGAGGACAGGTCATCCTCGGCGCGGGCCTGGATGTACCGGGTTCTTTCCCATTGCACCCCGCCTTAGCGTTATCCTCGACGCGGACCTTGGGCCGCACGTAGCGGTCAGTATGGTTAGTGTAGTAGGGCCCCACAATAGCCCCTCAAAATTCTGCTGCACGTCCCTTTGGGCGGGGAGGAGGATTTTGACCTCTTCGGCGCGTTTTCTCGGCCTGTTGGCTCTACCTCGTTGTCAATGTTGCCGCTTTTGTAGCTGTTTTTTATAGTTTTCTTTTTGCGCAAAACGTTTGCCCGAGGATGGATAGGTTTGGGTCGTTCGCATTGTAGCGCCCTTTTTCCCATGGTTCCTGTCCCCGATGGGGTTCGTTACTTAGCGCCTATGGGGGTTAGTTTTGCCTCAGTTCTGGACTCGTTGCCCATATATGCACCTTGGCCTCGTCCAGCGTTTGTATTGCCTTATAGTGGCTAATTCCCATAGAGGGTTGGGTCTGGAGACCATGCAAGACCTTGGTTTTCTTAGCGTTTTAGTTTTTACGAGGAAATGTTCTCCCTGTTGACCTGAGGCCTTTGACCATGCAATGTTTAAGCTTTGTTTAGCATTTGGTTTTTCTCATTCTACCGTCTGAGGTATCTGGTTTCCCCTTGAGGCTTGGGTCCGAGGACCATGCAATGCCCTGGTTCTGTCCAGTACCTAGTTTTCTCATTTAATCATCTGAAGTATCTGGTTTCCCCATTAGGCTTGGGTCCGAGGACCATGCAATGCCTTGGTTCTGTCCAGTACCTAGTTTTCTCATTTAATCATCTGAAGTATCTGGTTTCCCCATTAGGCTTGAGTCCGAGGACCATGCAATGCCTTGGTTCTGTCCAGTACCTAGTTTTCTCATTTAATCATCTGAAGTATCTGGTTTCCCCATTAGGCTTGGGTCCGAGGACCATGCAATGCCTTGGTTCTGTCCAGTACCTAGTTTTCTCATTTAATCATCTGAAGTATCTGGTTTCCCCATTAGGCTTGGGTCCGAGGACCATGCAATGCCTTGGTTCTGTCCAGTACCTAGTTTTCTCATTTAATCATCTGAAGTATCTGGTTTCCCCATTAGGCTTGGGTCCGAGGACCATGCAATGCCTTGGTTCTGTCCAGTACCTAGTTTTCTCATTTAATCTATCTTATCTGTTTATCCGTAACCGTTTAATTCTACGTTGCTATAATTCACAATAAACATTAAATAATCACATTCTTCAAGCAGGATAATAATAATAATAAACGTAGGCTGGAGTTGGTGGAGGATAAGACCTTGGCGTGTCTCGCCTCTTCGTTTGGTGGGACTCTTCAGATAACGAGGCGTCTTCTGGGTTGTCCGAGTGACGCGTTCTGACGCTTCGGTGCCTTCTTGTTTAATGAGGCGTCTCCTCATTAATACCGGCCATGGATCTACGAGGATCTAACGGTTGGCAAGCCCCTTGGAAATTGGGGCGGCATTATTGCCTCCGGAAATCTCTCCCTGGGATTTATCGTGGATTGGCCCTCATCAATGCTCCTCCTACTATAAAAGGCGTTCCTAGGGCAACCTTCCCCTTCACACCTGACAAACACTCGTTCTAAACTTCCCCAAAAACACACCGTCAAAAACTCCGCACGACATAGTCATCTGAGCCCCTCAAAATGAATTGGCCCTGGGGAAGGGCGCTCCTGAGAATGCAAAGCCCCTGTCAGGAGCCGAGGATGGCACTCCAACCCTGGACGTTATGCTGGGGTGGGTGTAGGGGAGATCCGAAGACTCTCCTTCTTTTCAACCTAACCAGAGACACAGCCCTCCTCACCACCTGGAGGAGGATCCGGACAGAACGTAACCTCCCTCTCTTGGGTTTGGGTATTTGAACCCCCAAGCCGGCTACATTGGGGGTGGGAGGGGAACCAGGCGAAACCCAAGAGCGCAACCGTTGCGTTCCGCGGCCTCTTCCGCCCCTAATGTAGCTTTCCTATCTTCTAATCCTTCTTCTCTCTTCTTTCTTTTGCTCCTCAACGAGCCTTCCTCTTTTCTCTCCTCCTCTCGTCCTTCACTTCTTTTCTAATATTTGCTCTTCATCTCTTCTTTTCTTCATCTCTTCCTTTACTTTCTTTTTCTACCTTTTGTTCTTCTGCCATCGTTGCTTTCTACCGCTTGTTCTTCTGCCGGCTTTGTCAAGCGTCTGCCTTTGTAGTTAGCTTTAGAACAAGCCCTACGGGCTTTACTTGTAAGAGATGTAATGAATTTTTCTTCATGTATAAATAAAAGAAGTAGATTTATTTTGTCTCTTTCTATTTTTTCGCATATTCTTGTTTTTGTGTTTGTTGACTTCTAAATAATTGTTGTTGCAGTAGATTGTATTGTTTTCGTATATTATTTCGGAAAGTGTTGCTCTTAATTTCTTTACACCGACCACCGCACTTGCTAGCGCACAAATCCCTCCCCACAGACGGCGCCAATTGTAAGGGCTCAAAATGTAATGGACCCTAGACAATAGAATTTGTAGAAATGTGGGTGCAAGGGCTTGGCATCACCGAAGTGATCAATGGATGGTATAAAGTTTAAGACAAAACAAAATTGATGGCGTGAATTTCATAAGAATCTTCTGGTGGAAATTTGGCTAAGTGTTTGCGAAGCATCTTTGTCCTCGGCCCAGGCCGAGGATCTATTATCTTTTTTTTCCCCCCCCCCCCCCCTCCTCCTTTTTGGGAAGTTTCTTCGTTATATATATTGTTTCCTTCCCTTTATCCTAGCCGTCCATCTGGCAGGTAATAATCTGAGCCCTCAGGCGTAGGGGATTGTCCCATCATCTGTATTTGCAGGCTTTATGTTATTTCCCAGCCGCCTTTGCAGGCTTTACAATAGTTGAAGTGACTGATGCTTTAGGGTTTTCAGGTCACCTTGCCATTAAAGCGGTCAGAGTGTTGGTGAGATGTTTTCAAAGACGTGGGATATTTTCCCTTTAGTGAGGTCGGTGCGCCGAGGACAGGTCATCCTCGGCGCGGGCCTGGATGTACCGGGTTCTTTCCCATTGCACCCGGCCTTAGCATTATCCTCGGCGCGGACCTTGGGCCGCACGTAGCGGTCAGTATGGTTAGTGTAGTAGGGCCCCACAAGTAATTATCTCAATTTTTCTTGAACTTTCTTAAGAAACAAACACCAAATTAACACTCCTTCTCACTCTATGTTGGCGTGTCAGTGTGTTTTTTTTTTTTTTTTTTTTGACAACTTGGTGCATTTGTGTTTGAATCTATTTCATTTTCTTCTTTCTTTCAAAGATAAGCCAAAAAAGAAAAAAAAAAAAAAAATCTTATGTGAATAAATTTGTGTTTTGATTCTCTTATTTGGAATACTTATGGGTTTGTATCAATTTAGGAATTTTGCAACTTTAATAGTTTAATTTTTATTGATTTTCATTCTTTTTTATCACCATTGTCTAATGTTCTTGTGTATAAGCATGGGTTACAAGTTAGTTCCTTTAAAGGTAATCTCTTACATTCTTCTAGTGAATAAATTAGAAAAATAATAAATCCTATGGGTTGACACCACAAAATTCAACCCTAAAACCCTTTTTTTATTTTTATTTTTTATTTTTTTATTGAGCTTCAATTATACTTGAGAAACAAAACCATTTACTCATGGGTTTCGATTAGCTCTATTGATAAAATTTTTCTTGCCATCAAACAAGAGACCTAAGTTCAAATCCGGTTCATACCAATCAATATATGTATTGACTTCTTTTTTTGTTTTGAAACCATAGTATCTATGTATCTAACTAAGAAATATTACTTTTGGAATGAAAAAAAAAGGAAAATAATATCATTTTAAGTGACATTTACGGTATAAAAATGTCAATTTATTGTGTTGGTAGCATTACCATGTGGCTCTAGGTCTCCACGCTAAAGGAAGTCTCATTTTCTTAGTGTCATTGGTAAAGATATATCAATAATGCATTTTATTTTTAAAATTTTTATGGGGTCTATAATGCTTTTGGACCATCTTTAACAAGTGATTCGAGCAATGAATGATTTATCTAATAAAAAATTAAATAGGACGTGCACATTAATTTCAAAAAAAGAGAAAGGACACACACTTTCAAAAGGCAAAGACTTTAGAGGAGACTTTATTAAGTAAAAAAAAAAAATACTTTGGAGGGAGTAAAAAAGGGGCAATTACACTTACAACAATAAACTATATCTAAGACTTTAGAGAAGACTTTATTAAGTAAAAAAAAAATACTTTGGAAGGAGTAAAAAAGGGGCAATTACACTTACAACAATAAACTATATCTATGTCCTCCGTTCACACTTACCATCCTAAACTCTTAGAATGCATAATTATCACTTTAAACTATAACTTGTATTTCACTTTACATATTACCATAAATTGGGCTATTAACTTGGAAGAAAAAAGTATGTCAAGTGTGACTTACATGACTTCTGAATAAGAGATTGACACGTGGGTCTCATAGTCTCATATGAATATTTTCTCACAATGGTGAGGTCTATCATTAGTTTTTTACCAATTTTGACTGATAAATGATTCTTGAAAATACCTTTTATTTTCTTAACAAATGAGAATATTTGATCAAGATTTGGTAGACCACGGACAACACATGGTTGAACAATAAAGCTAAAATTTCTTTTTCAATGAATAAGCGTAGACCATGTACAACACATGGTTGAACGAGAAAGCCACAAATTTTTGCTTTTTTTTTAGTGAATGAGAAATTTTTTTTTTTTGCTAGGTAATTATAGGGGATAGAACCCCCGAGTTCATAGATACACGTGGTACCGGGTACCATTAGGCTACAAGGCCCGATGGTAATGAATGAGAATATTTAAACAAGAGTAGACCACGTCAACACATGGTTGAACAATAAAGCTGCAATGTCAATGTTTTGTAATTCAAAGACTTTAATTGACTTAAAAGAAAAAAAAAAGGAAAAAAAAAAAACCTGGAAAGAAAGATAGAAGCTTTTTATTTCTATAAATGAGAATATTTGATCAATAGTTGGTAGACCACGTACAACACATTGTTGAACAATAAAGATACAAATTTTTGTTTTTTTTTTTTTAATGAGTGAGAATATTTCAATAAGAGTAGACCACGTCAACACATGGTTGAACAATAAAGCTGCAATGTGGATGTAGTTTTGTAATTCAAGGACTTTGATTGACTTAAAAGAGAAAAGAAAAAAAAGAATAGAAAAAAAAAGACGGGAAAGAAAGATGGAATTTTTTTTTTTTGAAAATATATTTTTGGTCTCTACATTTTGGCCTTATTTTCATTTTGGTCTCTAATTTGATTTCACGCTTGCCTTAGTCCTTAAAAACGAAAAATCATGTCCATTTTTATCCATGTCATCAACCTAGTAACGGAAAATGCATACGTGGCAAATAGAACGCAGTGTTGGCATGTTAGATGCTGATGTGGCTAATAAAATAATAATAAAAAATTTATTTGGCATTTAAAAAATGCCACATCAACATATAAATTAATTAAAAATAAAAAAATAATTTTAACTGAAAAAATTCAAAAACAAAACAAAACAAAAAACTTTTTCAATTTTAAATATTAATTAGTAATTATCTCAATTTTTCTTGAACTTTCTTAAGAAACAAACACTAAATTAACACTCCTTCTCACTCTATGTTGGCGTGTCTGTGTGTGTGTGTGTTTTTTTTTTGACAACTTGGTGCATTTGTGTTTGAATCTATTTCATTTTCTTCTTTCTTTTAAGATAAGCCAAAAAAGGAAAAAAAAAAAAATCTTATGTGAATAAATTTGTGTTTTGATTCTCTTATTTGGAATACTTATGGGTTTGTATCAATTTAGGAATTTTGCAACTTTAATAGTTTAATTTTTATTAATTTTCATTCTTTTTTATCACCATTGTCTAATGTTCTTGTGCATAAGCATGGGTTACAAGTTAGTTCCTTTAAAGGTAATCTCTTACATTCTTCTAATGAATAAATTAGAAAAATAATAAATCCTATGGGTTGACACCATAAAATTCAACCCTAAAACCCTTTTTTTTATTTTTTATTTTTTTTATTGAGCTTCAATTATACTTGGGAAACAAAAC
This sequence comes from Quercus glauca, assembly GCA_023736055.1. NCBI lineage: Eukaryota > Viridiplantae > Streptophyta > Magnoliopsida > Fagales > Fagaceae > Quercus > Quercus glauca. Next base: position 49,300,517 of record CM043315.1, on the reverse strand, counting down.
CATTTACTCATGGGTTTCGATTAGCTCTATTTATAAAATTTTTCTTGCCATCAAACAAGAGACCTAAGTTCAAATCCGGTTCATACCAATCAATATATGTATTGACTTCTTTTTTTGTTTTGAAACCATAGTATCTATGTATCTAACTAAGAAATATTACTTTTGGAATGAAAAAAAAAGGAAAATAATATCATTTTAAGTGACATTTACGGTATAAAAATGTCAATTTATTGTGTTGGTAGCATTACTATGTGGCTCTAGGTCTCCACGCTAAAGGAAGTCTCATTTTCTTAGTGTCATTGGTAAAGATATATCAATAATGCATTTTATTTTTAAAATTTTTATGGGGTCTATAATGCTTTTGGACCATCTTTAACAAGTGATTCGAGCAATGAATGATTTATCTAATAAAAAATTAAATAGAACGTGCACATTAATTTCAAAAAAAGAGAAAGGACACACACTTTCAAAAGGCAAAGACTTTAGAGGAGACTTTATTAAGTAAAAAAAAAAAAAAACTTTGGAGGGAGTAAAAAAGGGGCAATTACACTTACAACAATAAACTATATCTAAGACTTTAGAGAAGACTTTATTAAGTAAAAAAAAATACTTTGGAGGGAGTAAAAAAGGGGCAATTACACTTACAACAATAAACTATATCTATGTCCTCCGTTCACACTTATCATCCTAAACTCTTAGAGTGCATAATTATCACTTTAAACTATAACTTGTATTTCACTTTACATATTACCATAAATTGGGCTATTAACTTGGAAGAAAAAAGTATGTCAAGTGTGACTTACATGACTTCTGAAGAAGAGATTGACACGTGGGTCTCATAGTCTCATATTAATATTTTCTCACAATGGTGAGATCTATCATTAGTTTTTTACCAATTTTGACTGATAAATGATTCTTGAAAATACCTTTTATTTTCTTAACAAATGAGAATATTTGATCAAGATTTGGTAGGCCACGGACAACACATGGTTGAACAATAAAGCTAAAATTTCTTTTTCAACGAATAAGCGTAGACCACGTACAACACATGGTTGAACGAGAGAGCCACAAATTTTTGTTTTTTTTTAAGGGAATGAGAATATTTCAACAAGACCAGACCACGTACAACACATGATTGAACGAGAAAGCCACAAATTTTTGTTTTTTTTTTAGTGAATGCGAATATTTCAATAAAGCTGCAATAATAATTTTTTTGATAATCAAAAGCTATAATAATGATGGAAGTTCGTAACTGATGGATTTTGATTGACTTAAAAAAAAAAAAAAAAAAAAAGACTTAGATTGACTTGGCAGCGTATATATATAAATGTGAATCTTTAATATTCATTCCATCGCACGCCTTACTGATAAGTGATCGATATCATCACAAATATTCGTGTCTTTCATTTTTTGAAGATCAAAATCAAAATCAAAATGGGCACGTGTTTAAGTTGGAAGTATTTGAGTCTACTACTTTCCTTGCTCTTCTTCTATTCTCAATTCCCCTTTTCTTCTTCCTTGTCTTCAAACTCCCAATGCTCTGCTCTGCTCCATTTTAATCAATCTTTCTCTATTCTCGGTTCTTATCCTTATCCAAAGACCGGGTCTTGGAAGGAGGATAAGGACTGCTGCACTTGGGATGGTGTCGTCTGTGACAATTCCACTCGCCATGTCATTGCCCTTGACCTTAGTTGCAGTTGGCTTTCTGGCTTAATTGATTCCAACAGCACCCTCTTCCTTCTTCGCCATCTCAGGTCCTTGAATCTTGCTGGGAATTACTTCGATGGGTCCCTAATTTCACCTGAGTTTGGCAAGTTTCAGAGTTTGACTCATCTTAACTTATCTTGTTCCGATTTTTATGGTGAAATCCCATACGAAATCTCCCAGTTGTCTTCGCTTGTTTCTCTTGATCTTTCTGACAACTGTGATCCTTCTACCAGTGATCCATTGGGATTATTATCAATCAAAACACCAGTTTGGAAAAGAGTCATTGGTAACCTTACCCAGTTAAGGGAACTTGTTCTGGATGGGATAGATATGTCCTCAATTACACCTAATTCTTCGATGATGAATCTATCCTCCTCTTTGACAACTCTTAGTCTCCATCACTGTAACTTGCAGGGAACATTCGACATAAACATCTTCCGCCTTCCATGTATACAAACCCTTGATCTTTGTGATAATCCAAATCTTGAAGGTTCTCTTCCAAAGTCTAATTGGAGCAGTACTTTCCTCAAGATCTTATCTCTCTCAATGACAAGCTTTTCAGGGGAATTACCTGATTCTATAGGCAGTCTAAAGTCCTTGGAGGATTTGTCTCTTTCTATTTGCAATTTTACAGGGGCAATTCCAACATCGCTTGGAAACCTCACACAAATTATTGATTTGGATCTGTCATATAATAATTTCAGCGGTGAGATTCAAAAATTGCCACTTTTAAATTTTAGGTGTTTTTAGCTGACACATCAAACTGACAATTTTTAATTATTGTGGATTCAACAGGTTTACTGCCGTCGTCAATATTTGACTTGCCGAATCTCTCTGTTCTAGACCTTGAGAACAATCAACTTGTTGGTCCCCTTCCTAATCACGTAAGTGGTTTGAATCTCCTAATTGATCTCTCTTTACGTTGGAATTTCCTAAATGGGACATTGCCATCTTGGTTATTCAGTTTGACCTCTTTGGTGAAGTTAAGTCTTGATCATAATCAATTCATTGGTGAGATTGGGGAATTCAAGTATAATAATTCCTTGGACTACCTTGATTTAAGCTATAATATGCTACAGGGCTCTATTCCTAGCTCAATATCTAGATTTGTGAACCTTACTTATCTAATTCTCTCATCAAATAACCTACAGGGCTCTATTCCTAGCTCAATATCTAGACTTGTGAGCCTTACTTATCTATCTCTCGAATCAAATAACCTACAGGGTGCTATTCCTAGATCAATATCTAGACTTGTGAACCTTACTTTTCTAAATCTCTCATCAAATAACCTGAGTATTATGTTGGACTTAGAATTGTTCTCAAACCTCAATAATCTCGTTGCTATCACTTTTTCACATAACAATTTATTGGTCAGCATCAACAACAATGTAACGTTTACCTTGCCCAATCTGGCTAGGTTGTACTTGTCTTCTTGCAACCTTAGTGAATTCCCAATTTTCCTAAGAATAGCAACAAATTTACAAGACTTAGACCTTTCTAATAACATAATTCATGGTCAAACTCCAAAATGGTTGCGAGATGTGGGGAGGAATTCGTTAACATTTCTGGATCTTTCTCACAACTGTTTGACAAGTATAGATAAGATTCCTTGGAAGAACCTAGATGTTGTTGATCTTCGTAACAACTTGCTTCAAGGACCATTCCCCACGTTAAATGCTCTTGACCTTCGTTATCTCTTTGCCTCCAATAACAATTTAACTGGGAAAATTCCTTCTTTAATTTGCAATGCAAGTTCCCTTGAAGTTCTAGATTTGTCTCATAACAACTTTAGTGGCACAATTCCAAAGTGTTTAGTACTCTCTAATGTACTCTCAGTGTTGGATTTGCGAATGAATAGCCTTAATGGTTCCATACCTGCAACATTTTCAAAGGGAAACCATTTGAGGAATATTAACCTTAATGGCAATCAATTGGAAGGGCCATTGCCACGGTCTTTGGAAAATTGTAGGGACTTGGAAGTTCTAGATCTTGGAAACAATAAGATAAATGGAACCTTCCCCTTTTTTTTGGGTAGTATTCTAAAACTGCAGGTTCTTGTCATAAGATCAAACAAATTTCAAGGTCGTATCGGCAATCCTAAGACCAAGTTTCCTTTCCCAAATTTGCGAATCTTAGACATCTCTAACAACGAGTTTAATGGTCCTTTGCCAAGAAATTTTTTCAAATATTTGAAAGCCATGATGAATGTGACTGAAGGAGAATTTGGGTTGGAATATATGGGAGATCGGTATTATCACGATTCTTTGAATTTGACAATGAAAGGGTTGAATATTGAGTTGGTGAGAATCCAAACTGTCTTCACAACTATTGATTTTTCAAACAATAGATTCATAGGGGAGATGCCACAGATAATTGGAAGGCTTAAATCACTCTTGGGGGTCAACTTTTCTCACAATAACCTTACAGGTTATATTCCATCATCGTTTGGAAATTTGACTAATCTTGAATGGTTAGACCTTTCTTTCAACAAGCTCGACGGGGAGATTCCCAAGCAATTGGTAGATCTTCCGTGGCTTGAAGTTTTAAAGCTATCACATAACCAACTTACAGGACCCATACCTTTAGGGAAGCAGTTCAATACATTCAACAATGATTCATACACCAATAACTTGGGATTATGTGGATTTCCGTTGACAAGAACATGCAACAACCACGAGTCAAAGCAGCCACCACCATCGACCTTGCAACAAGAAGACAACTTAGAGCCTAAAAATGAGTTTGGTTGGCAAGCTGTAGTGATAGGTTATGGATGTGGAGTGATATTTGGAACATTAATGGGATATATTATGTTTAAAATTGGAAAACCAAAGTGGATTGTGAGGATGGTCAAACTAGAGCAACATATCTTACTCAGAAGGCTGAAGAATAATGCCCGCAGAAGTGGGGGAAGAAAATAACAAGTCAAAACATTCATGGTTTGGGTGCACAGTTTCTGCTTTGCTTAGCATTAAATGCCCAGTAACTTGCAAGGTTGATGCCTTTGATGTTTTGGAACATATCAATAACCACTGTGCTCTTGAATAGTTCAAGACCTCTGCGTAGACAGTTAAGGCCTCGGTCTCTCTTTCTTATTTTTATTGTTGGTTTGGTACTATATCCTTATGTATTTATAATAAATAAAAAATTTGTTTTTCATGTCCATTTTTTTGATTCTTTGGTGAATGCAATTCTTAATATTTCAGTGTTGTGAAATTTATGATGGTTTTTAATTATACATTTGCTATCTATGTTGAATGTGAGTATTGTCACTTTTTGACTTAAAAATGAAAAATGTGAATTTCATTTGATTGAAGATTTAGGATGATTTTGAGATTATATATAGAAATTGGGTGAGCTGTAAGTCAACCTGTAGGTGTAGACTTACTATGATTTTTTCTCTTATTGCAATCTTCAAATTTTGATATATGAATTTGGAGTGAAGGTATATATAATATCTCACTGTATTTTTTTTTTCTTTTTTTTTTTGTTGGCTGAATAGTTTCACTGGTTATAGAGGAAACATTCATGGTTTCATTTGTCTATGATTTCACCACTCACAAGTCACCATGTAGCAAAGTTATGGCAAAGTTGTGCAAAGTTATGTTTTCCTTGGTTTTAGCTTTATTGGATCTGATTGTGTATTGGAGGGGTTTTTTTGCCTTGTTTAAGCTAGATGCTACTCAATGTACTTTCTTAGTTAATGCTTTCTATGATTTTCTGCAGTAACTAGTGAACCCAGCTGAAAGGGTAAATATAAAGTGTGCTCTTGTTTTTGGGCAATGTCTTCTTATTTTTATCCTTTTATTACTATATTTTCTTCAAGTGGCTTGATTGGTTTTGTCAAGAGAATTAGTGGATGGAACTTCCAGTTAGTTTGCTATATAATTTCATTATGAATGCTGAGGCAAGGCTACAGATATCAATAGAATACTTTCTCTTTCTCTTTAGTTTTATATGATCATTGATTTTTTACATGTGGGCATGATAAGAATAGTGACCTTTATAGCATATGAACATACTATTGGAAGCTAAGCAAAATTTAAAATGCAGCTTGCATGGACCTAATCTTAGCTATATCTTCCTTGGTTTTAGTTTGATTGGATCTGGTTGTGTTTTTGAGGGGTCTATTTGCATTGTTTTAGCTAGATACTACTCAATGTAATTTCTTATGTAAGCTTTCTATGGTTTCTGCGGTAACTATTGAATCCTAGCTAAAAGGGTAAATATAAAGTGTCCTCTTTTTTGGGGCAATGTAGGCTTATGTTTATTTGGAAGCACTTCCTAATGTTATTATGTTTTTTTTTTCTTCAAGTGGCTTGATTGGTTTTGTCAAGAGAATTAGTGGATGGAACTTGCTGTTATTTTTATATATAATTTCATTATGAATGCTATATAGTTGTCCAAATAAGAAAAGATGAATTGGGCGATGGAGCATGAGAAGAATGGTGACATTTCACAGCAGCCAAAGATGAAGCACAAAGGGAAGCACGACAAGCCGAAGCCATGGGATGATGACCCCAACATTGATCACTGGAAGATCGACAAGTTCAATCTATCTTGGAATGAAACTGGAATGCTTGAAGTCTGCTCCTTCTCCATTCTCTTTCCTTGATACAGAGGTCAAATCCAAATTAGCCATTGGTTCATTTGTGTTTTATTTTTCTTTTTTGGGTATTTGGTTGATTTTAGGTTTCTGGTTTTTCAATTGCTTTGTGCAGAGAAGTACTTGCAAGAGGTCTGGCCAACTGTGAAACCCTCTTTGAAAGAGTATGGCATTTCATGCGAACTTAATCTTGTAAGTTTCAGTAAATGTTTCTTCTTTTTTTAATTAATTATTTTTGGTAAACGAATTTCTGCTTTTAAGAAAATTTCTATGAATTTGTTTGTTTAGTGAAAATTAATCTGATTACATTGCTAGATATAAGCCAAATATGAATTATTGTTATCATTACTAATGTATATATGTTTTTCTAATAGGTTGTATGATTCATGTTGGTCAGGTTGAGGGGTCCATGACTATTAACAACCAGAAAGACCAAGGACCCATATATTATCATTAAGGCTTGGGATCGTACTAAGCTTTTGTCAAGAAGTTTTCCTGTTCATTAGGTACAACTTTTGACCATTTTTTTCCATCTTGTTTTCATGTCTATACTGTATGAAATGTCTGTAGCATTTCTTAGCATTTCTTAGACTAGAGATAACAAAGTGAAATGTATTAATCAAAAAACTTTTTCCTATTAAATATAGATGTTTTGTTTCTGCCAATACATGCACTGCAATCAAGCATCCAAATTCACAAAAAAAGGGGGCTCCACTAATTGACAATAAATATGTTTACATATTTATGTGGACGATTTTGATATATATATGAAATTCAATAATGTTCAATTTGCTAAAAGTTTTGACAATCTCACCATTGGATTACATGTTTTTAATCTTAATTGTAATTTTTTACTAAGATAAAGGATTTGTGGAGATAATGTGTTCTAACAGTATGTCAAAATGCTTATTTAATGAGAAGTAATTTAGAGGTGCAACATTGACAATGAGATATATCAGCTATAACCTGAAGCTTATGTGTTTTATGCTTTGTATGCTGACTATGTTAGATATTTTTAATAAAGAATGTGCTTAACAAATCCTTCTTGAATGCTTTTTTTTAGAGTTATTAGTACATTTGGGAGGGTGGAGCTATTGCTATTCATGTTATTCTGGTGTCCATTGTCCATTTTCTTTTTGGCTTTATGCTATGGATCTCTTCCGAATGCAATATCGTAGTTATTAGAGTATTAGAAATACGGAACTTGCTATGAAGTGGATGAAGGTGCGTCTGGTTAGCTTCTATTCGTAATTGCCCTTTGAGCCTGGCAGGATTTCCATGTAAAGCCAGATTTGTTATCTTAATCTGTTGGCCAAATATTCTTTGTTATAGAGAAGGTTTTTTTTTTTTTAATTGGTAAGTTACACACACACAATGGGTTTTGAACCCATTACCTCACCCTCCATAAATTTATAGGGAGAAGAGGTTCTAGTTGAGCTAGAGCTCATTGGCCATGGACAAGGTAAATTGTTCCACATTTGGTAAATTTATAGCACCAAAATGGGTTTGATTTTCTTTCTTTCTTCACCTCCAAGCCCACAAGATTCAGCCATTCCTTACAAGATTCTTGCAAGTCTGCTATAAAGCACTCTTTGGTGCCAAACCTGGTACATTCCTCCCTGTGATCCCGGGACATGATTGTGGATCATTTAGCCAATTTAGGGAGACTTGAGCCTAAAAGGGGCAAGAGATGTAGAACATTACATAGTCTTATACATCAAATTTCATTAATCAAACAATCTTTGCATGAAATTAAATAATTTTCTATATCTTAAGAATTTATCTAAAACATGTTCATATATTAAAAAGAACACAATTCAATATGAATTAAGCATAAACGTTTGATGCTTGACCCCTTTATGGAACACATAAAGACTAAAGAGTTTATGAAATAGTTTATACTTTCTAAATCAAGTATGAAAAAAACATTCTTTAACCATTTCAAGTACTTTTTTAGAACATGCAATAAGAATTTAAAATCACCTAAGCTTAAACAATTTTAAACAGTGCAAACTTTATAGAAATCTTAGTTAAAAACTCGTTTGTTCACTAAAGATGGTTTAGTTCAAAACATCATTTTGCCAAGAGCCTTGTAGCTTAGTGGCATTGCTTGGTCTTCTTCATAAGGAGAACCAGGGTTCAAATCCTCCTTCCCCCACTAATTGTAACAATTGAATTTTTTATTTTATTTTTAAAGTTCATAAAATCATCTTAAAATATGGGAGAGCAGTTAAAACATCGATTGAACTTCAAATTTTCATATTCAAGACTAAAAAAATTATTTTGGAATAATATAAAAATCATAGAGTTTAAGGTATCGACTTCTAAGAACCTGATACGCATACATGTGCATATCATGCATAGTCACAACTGCTTACAAAACCTCCAAAAGTATGTGTGTGTGTGTGTATATTTGATAAGTCAAAACCGCCCCAAATATAGTTTTGAGCATTCTTGTATGTAGTCTCATAGTGGAAGCTTAGAACTTCCCTTATAGAACTTTTAATTGTCCAACTTCAACTCCTAAAACACATGCATCAAAACTATCTAATAACCACCTTAGAATCCTCTAATTTGTTTTACCTGTACCACTTTTAGACTTACCTATTGATATTTTAGCTTTTCTGGATACAAAAATTAAAAATATCAATTTATCAGATTGGGGATGACATCCCTGGGGAGGTACATTTTTAAGCTTTGAAAAATAATCATTTTGGTGGTTACTAGCAAGTAGTTTTTCAACCTTAAACTTGGTTTTCACAAAATAAGCTTGTCATGTAGAATTTGCCATTCTTTGTGAAAGTTGTCTCTATAATGCTGAACATTCACAAATAACCCAAAATGCTTAAAGTTTTCATAAAATTTAAATAAATTCTTGGGCCTTGTTCTAATTTTTGAATTGGTTTGCAGGAGCAATTTGTTAATAGAAGACAATACCATATCAAGGTGAATAGACTGGCTCAATGTTTATACTGTAGTTGGTGTTTTCCCTTGAAGACCTGTTGACAGTTACTTACACCTGAGGATCTGTTGTCATTCTCAATCTCTGTTTATATCCCCACCCCCCCTCTCCCTTCCTGATTAGGTTCTTATGATGAAGAAGGAACTTGAAAAGGATCCAGCACTTGCATGCGAAAACTGGGATAGGTTTCTTCCAAAATTCAAGAAGTACTTCATCTACTTCATTTTTTTTTTGTATATATCATATATATAATCAATTTCTTCCAGTTTCTTCTGCCCTTAATATTTCCTCTATTTTAAATTTCCCTAATAACTTTTACTTAGGAAAAATGTCAAACAAAAGAAGGTTAAGACTAAAGAGAAGAAAACATATACACCTTTCCCTCCTCCACGACAACCTAGCAAGGTGAGTTTTGATCCTCATGTGATTCCCTTCTATGGTATTTAGATAGAACATTGTATGCCAATTTACATTAATATTTTTCACCATTACTTATCAAAAATAAAAGAAAATAAAATAATGACATGGTATTTTCAGATTGATGAACAATTGGCAAGTGGAGAATTCATCATGTCTCTAAAAAAGAAATCATCAAAGAAGTGGCAAGAGAAACAAGAGAAGCAGACAAAGAAAACTGTAGAAAACAAAAGAAAAAGAGAAGCTGCATTTATTCCCCCAGAGGTTGTATTCTAAGGCACTTATACTCAATGGTCTTCATTCTATTGTTAATGAACTTCAGGTCAAATGGCTCCTCTTGGTGTCGCCAACAGAGAAATCCAAGGTTCAAATCCCTTCTCCACCACTTTAAATGTATTAAAAAATTTTCACCATTTTATTGACATTTTGAGACTTAACTCTTTACTTAATTTTCTATCCCAATGACTTTTTATCAATTTTGATTTGACAAATCTCAAGAACCAAGAAAGATGGATACAAAATCTAAGGATTACAATAAAGATATGGCAGCTATGGCCATGTCTCTGAAGGTATATAGGATCATGATACCATGAGACTTGGCTTATCTTACTTTCTAGGACTTTTCTATTTTAATGTAATTGCTTAGACTGGTTATTCTACAGAAAAAGGCAGAGGAGTTTGGGAAGCAAAAATCGGTTGAAAATATTGAAACTGAAGCCTATATTGCTGCAGCTGGGAAACCTTCAAAAAAGAAATCCAAGGGTGCAGAATCTAGAGTATGATGAATATTAATGCAGAAGCTTATATTGCAGCCTTGACAGTCTTATAATACAGCCAAGCTTGTATCCATGGTTCTTAGATGTCAGCAACAATGAATCAGGCTTAGTGAATTCCCAATTTTCCTAAGAATAGCAACAAATTTAACACACTTAGACCTTTCCAATAACAGTATTCATGGTCAAACTCCAAAATGGTTGGGAGCTGTGGGGAGGAATTCATTATATTTTCTGGATATTTCTCACAACTTTTTGACAAGAATAGATAAGATTCCTTGGAAGAACCTATATTTTGTTGATCTTCGTAACAACTTGCTTCAAGGACCATTCCCCATGTTAAATGCTCTTGACCTTATTTTTCTCTTTGCCTCCAATAACAGTTTAACTGGGAAAATTCCTTCTTTAATTTGCAATGTTAGTTCCCTTTACGCTATAGATTTGTCTCATAACAACTTTAGTGGCACAATTCCAAAGTGTTTGGTACTCTCTAATAAACTCTCAGTGTTAGATTTGCAAATGAATAGCCTTAATGGTACCATACCTGCAACATTTTCAAAGGGAAACCATTTGAGGAAGATTAACCTTAATGGCAATCAATTGGAAGGGCCATTGCCACGATCTTTGGAAAATTGTAGGGACTTGGAAGTTCTAGATCTTGGAAACAATAAGATAAATGGAACGTTTCCCTATTGGTTGGGAAGTATTCTAAAATTACAAGTTCTTGTCATAAATTCAAACAAATTTCAAGGTCATTTAGGCAATCCTAATACCAAGTTTCCTTTCCCAAATTTGCGAATCTTAGACATCTCTAACAATGAGTTTAATGGTTCTTTGCCAAGAAAATATTTCAAATATTTGAAAGCTATGATGAATGTGGATAAAGGAAAAGTTATGTTGGAATATATGGGAGATGTGGTACATGATTATTATTATGATTCTTTGAATGTGACGATGAAAGGGTTGATTATTGAGTTGGTAAGAATCCCAACTGTCTTCACAACCATTGATTTTTCAAACAATAGATTCACAGGGGAGATGCCACAGATAATTGGAAGGCTTAAATTACTCAAGGGGCTCAACTTTTCTCACAATAACCTTACAGGTAATATTCCATCATCGTTTGGAAATTTGACTAATCTTGAATGGTTAGACCTCTCTTTCAACAAGCTCGACGGGGAGATTCCCAAGCAATTGGCAGATCTTTCGTGGCTTGAAGTTTTAAAGCTATCACATAACCGACTTACAGGACCCATACCTTTAGGGAAGCAATTCAATACATTCAACAATGATTCATACGCCGAAAACTCTGAATTATGTGGATTTCCGTTGTCAAGAACATGCAACAACCACGAGTCAAAGCAACCACCACCATCAACCTTGCAACAAGAAGACAACTTAGAGCCTAAAAATGGGTTTGGTTGGCAAGTTGTATCGATAGGTTATGGATGTGGAGTGATATTTGGAACATTAATGGGATATCTTATGTTTAAAATTGGAAAACCAAAGTGGATTGTGAGGATGGTCAAACTAGAGCAACATATCTTGCTTAGAAGGCTGAAGAATAATGCTCGCAGAAGTGGTGGAAGAAAATAACAAGTCAAAACAATGTGGAAATCACTTCGATTTGATGAAAAGGCTAGGAGTCCAAGTAGAATGCATCAGTTGTAGGTTTTTCATTTCCAGATCATGGAATTTTTTCAACCATGGAGGAAATTACGGACGTGCTGGAATCTGGCTCCAGGACAAAAGAAAAAACGTACTTCTAATTTGACTAAGATAGAAAAGCCCAGCAAAAAATGGGGCTTTCCTCCAACTCCTTCCATGTGTTAGAATTGGGATAAAGATGAAGCTTCCCTTTCCACTTGCCATCTTCATCATCCTTATTCACTCCCGTCTTCCTCATTTCAAACAACAAAAGTAGCACATAATGGTGATTTGGGAGAATATTACCCTTCTTTCATGGTTCCCAAAGACACAGAACACCATTCAATTCCAAGGTATGCCTCCTTTAGTTTCATCTTGGGATGACTTTGTCACTTTCTTCTCTCTCTTTCTCTAAATGTAAAGGATCATTCATAGGGAAATCAAGCAGCTGAACTTTGTAATTATTATTTATAAAATAAGTATTTGATTTGATTTGATTTTTTTTTAATGCAGCTGGTTGGTATTGTCGCCGTTGAAATAATTGGTAGGCCCAAGATTCCTTTCCGCCTTGCATTTTGGTTTTCAGTTGTTATAATACTTGTATCTTATCGATCTGATTTGTTTGCTTTAGGTACATAGTTTCTACTTTGCCCAGCATCAAATGCCCAGTAATGTGCAAGGTTGATGCCTTTGATGTTTCGGAAAATATCAATAACCTTTATGCTCTTGAATAGTTCAAGACCTCTGTGTAGATGGTAAGGCCTCAGTCTCTCTTTCTTATTTTTATTGTTGGGTTTGGTACTATATCCTTATATATTTAAATTTTGCTTTTGTTTTTCGTGTCCATTTTTTTGATTCTTTGGTGAAGGCAATTCTTAATATTTCAATGTTGTGGAATTTATGATGGTTTTTAATTACATACTTTCTATCTATGTTGAATGTGAGTATTGTCACTTTTCAACCAAAAACGAAAAATTTGAATTCAATTTGATTGAAGATTCAGGATGATATTAAGATTATATATAGAAATTGGGTGAGCTGTAAGTCAACTTGTAGGTGTAGACTTGATATGGTTTATTCTCTTATTTGCATCTTCAAGTTTTGATATATGAATTTGGAGTGAAGGTGTGTATAGTATCTCACTGTATTTTTTTTTTTTGGCTGAATTGTTTCACTGTATTCAGTTATGGAGGAAACTTTCTTGGTTTCCTTTGTCTTTTATTTTTCCCATTCCTTTTCCCTTTTAGGAATAGTTGGTATGCAAAAGGTTAGTTTTCTTCCATGTTTGATTTCAAGGTGTAGCCCCATTTTTCCTTGTAATTGATGTATAAAAAGATCTATGCCTTAAACCATGTTATGAGTAGGAGGTAAGATTAATCACATTTAGAAGAAGCTTCTATACTTTATTCTATCTAACTAAACTTTTCAATTCTCTTGCAAATCAACTTGGGAGCAAATCAAGATCAAGTATACTAAAATGAAGATCTGGAAATTAATCTAGCATTCATATAGTATTCCTAGCATTCCACTTGTTGCTGACTTGCTTTGAGAAATTGACTTTCTACTCGAGACAAGCTGATAAAAGGGTTATCAAGGTGACGTGTTGTGTCTTCTGCAAGACCTGTCTTGAGAGTGTTGATCACTTGTTCTTTGAGTATCATTTTCCAAAGAGGTTAAGGGAGCAAGTTAAGTCATGATATCTAATAAAATCCAAGGTAAATATTTTGAAAGTAGTTATGTGGATTAAAGAAAAGTTGAAGGCAAATGTTTTAAAAGCACCATAAGCAAATTTGCTAGGTCTGTAGTAGGTTATTATTTTTTATTAAAAGAAATGCTTGTGTATTCATCGGCAATGTCAAGTCTGAGGAGGCATAAAGGCCTAATTTGAGTTTGTCAAGAGAGAAAAATTCTTTCTTAGTGAATAGTCTTTTTTATTTTTCTGGTTGGGGGTGTGGGGAGGCCCATTCCTTTGATTTGGTGTTAGCCACAATTGAGGGTTTTACTTCGATGCTTTTTAAGTTTAGTTGTAGCTTCTATTTAGTTTTATGCTTGTGCTGTAAGTTTGACTCTTTTTAAGTTTAGTTGTAGCTTCGTGTTTTGTGTCTTCTGCTGGTGTTTGCTGATTGTATGGTTTGTCATTGGTAAATTCATTCAATCATCCCTTTCTCTATTTGCTAAGTGAAATAAATTTTCCACTTGAGATAGGCTGTTAAAATGATCAAAGTGACATGTTATGTGTCCTCTGCAATAGCTACCTTTCAGAGTAGGAATCATTAGTTAGGCTGTTGAAATGATCAAGGTGGCATGTTATGTGCCTCTGCAGGAGCTACCTTTGAAAGTTGGAATCATTAGTTGTTATTTTAGTACCCTTTATCAAAGAGTCTTACGAGAGAAAGTTTAGTCTAATAAAATTCCAAGTATATGGCTTGCGTAAGTGGTTCTGTGGGGTATGGGTAGGTTGAAGGGTAAAAGTTTTAAAAGAACCATAAGCTGTGTTTAACGGCAATGTCAAGTTTGAGGAGGCTGTCCTGCTTTTGATCATAAGAAACAATGCCCAAGTTGAGTTTGTGATGAGAGTGAAAAATTAGGCCTGGAGTTACTGCTGTGGAACTTGTTAAGGTCAGTTTGAACTAGTTATATGTCTTTAGGGTAGTTATTATTAATAGTTGAGATCATTTATTTCATTTTTGTTTATATTCAGAATTCCCAGTACCTTTAAAAAATTTATGTTTTACCACAGCCAGTGGTTTAGTTCTTTTGTGTCAGTTACAAGTGTCTTGTACTCAATTTATTAAACTCTTGGTCACAGGATGCAAAGAATCCAAGCAATAACCGGGGCTTTGCTTTTGTTGACTACCATAACCATGCATGTGCTGAGTATTCAAGGCGGAAGATGATGAATCCCAAATTTAAGCTAGGTGATAATGCCCCAACTGTGAGCTGGGCTGACCCTAAAAATGCTGATTCTTCTGCTGCTTCACAGGTCTTGTAAAATTTTTCCTTTGTTTATATAAAAGTTATAGCTTCCTGTCCATACTAGAGGACCAACTATTTCAGTTAAAGTAACTGGAACTGAGCCAGATTTTTTTTTTTGGGGTGGGGGGCATGCCTCCCCCCCTTCCTCTGCCATTGGGAACATCAATGCCATTGTTAATGCTTGACATTGGTGACAGGTTCAAATATGTCAGACTCTTGTCTTCTTTTGTTCTAAACTAGTTTTCAGGAACTGGTGGTAGTTGAATTTCATTGCAGTCTTTGGGGCATTGCTCTTGAAGAACTTAAGCTTGTATTGTACAGGTGAAGGCAGTATATGTGAAAAATTTACCGAAGAATGTTACCCAAGACCAGCTAAAGAAGCTATTTGAACATCATGGGAAAATCACAAAAGTGGTTCTGCCACCAGCAAAATCTGGACAGGAAAAAAGTAGAATAGGTTTTGTACATTTTGGGAAGAGGTCAAGTGCCATGAAGGCGCTGAAGAATACAGAAAAATATGAACTTGATGGTGATCATTCATTTGTTTCTTAATGCATTTTACTTTTAAAAAAAAAAAAAAAAAAAAATTAGTCATTCACATTGCTTGGTTTGATCTGATTTTCAGGCCAAGTTTTGGAGTGTTCTCTTGCAAAACCACAGGCGGATCAAAAGTCTGGAGGATCAAATTCACAGAAGGCAGGACTGCTTCCAAGTTATCCACCTCGTGTTGGCTATGGTTTGGTTGGTGGTCCCTATGGTGCTCTTGGTGCAGGATATGGTGCCACGGGCTTTGCACAGGTGAGTACTGTTTAAATGTGTCACTCTACTCATTTGTGTATGTTCTTTCTTATAAAGGGAATATTTATGTACATAATATCAGTTCTGAGCCTTGTTCAGTAACTGTCATGATTTAGGTGTTTTACATGAATATTAATTGTTGCTTTTGTACATTACTTTTAGGTCATAGCCTGATAAAATATGTTGGTAGTTCTGATTCAAAAGTTGCAGTCTGTTTTATTGATTTTATTTAAATTTTGCATCTCTTTGTGAGGTGGGTGGAAACCCTTAGGGTGAACGTGCTAAAAAACCAAATGCTTTCATACAATCCTAATGTGCTCAGTTGTGATAAATATTATTAAAAAAAAAAAAAAAAAAAAAGCTTGAACTTTCCTTTTTTTTATAGGTAATAAATTTTTTATTGAAAAAATTGAACATCGTGTTCATGATGACGAACACTTTGGACCTGAAGAAAATACAAAAAGCTCGAGCTAAAGCTAACAGCTAATAGATTGTAGAAAGCAGAAATTGAAATACATTGTGTAAGACCCCAAATATGAGCCCATTGAAATAAAATACCAAAAAAAAGATGTTTTAAAAGATCTAAGGATCTCTTTTGTGAAGTGCTCTCTCAGAAGTTTCCACTCCCACCCCCTCAAGCAAAGAGATTTCAAGATACCAGCTGATTAAGTTAAAGTGAACAGCCCCGAGCAAATCTTCTAAAGTACCCTTTGTTTCTATCGATGCATGCTTGTTTTCTTGTGTTGGCTTCGAGCCTTAGTAGGGTCTCAGAGTGCCTTGGACAACTTTATATATGAAATGAATACACAAATATTCTGAAGTTCTTAAGTATTATTATCTAAAAAAAAGTGTGATAACTGCCAATGACCTTCAGCTGGATGGCACGTTTTTCCTCCTACAATAATGGGATCAAGGGTGAGTTGTGGATCAAGTTCCACTGTGTTAATATATAACTTCGCAATTAAAAAAAGAGTGAGTGCAGTGAACGAATCATCATGAAAATGTTTTTGATACGGTCAAGAAGGGCCTAGACACATTGGGAAAGCTTGTAATATCTACTTTTTGCTTTTGATAGGTAAGAAAAAATATATTAAAGACACTACAATACAATATGCAGGAAAAGCTTGTAATATCTACTTTAGAAAATGAGGCCTTTTTTTGTTTGGTCTATGTAAAAGATATTTATAGGAACTCCGTAGAAACCAATATATACCTTCTCCAAATGAGGTTCTTCATGTTATTATAAAAAAAGTATAGGGACTTTATATATATAGGGAGGGGACCTCTTAGAAAGGAAACAGAAGACTAGGATAAGAAGAGAGAGAGAGAGAGAGAGAGAGAGATGGAGAGAAAATGAAGGAAGAAGTTTCTGTTTTTGACTTGCATTCTGATTAATAGAACTGCTTAAGGAATTTGTTGGCATACATATTATAAATGTACATCTCTTTGTCTCCCCACCATATCACTCTGTGTTGTTTCCTGAATCGAATGTCCATATCTGTGCATCCAAGGATAAGAAGTAGGAATAGGAAAAAATGGGAGGGTGATGATGCAATGCAGTCTTCCTAGACGATTGGTGGTGGGTATGAGGAAAAGAAAAGGATGTTAGAGAGAATAGTATGTAAGAAACAATGGTGGCTAATAAGGTCTTCTGATTGTTAATGAACTCTAGTTTAAATGCCACCTTCTTTACTTGTAAAAGTACGGTGGAGAATTACATTGTGGGCTCAACACTTGCTGGGTGCATGTGTAACTTAACAATAGAAAAGTCTTCCAAGAACCTCACTATCTTTTTTTCCCCCTTGCTTTTTGGTAATTATGCCTGTGATTATCATGAGAGTTGAAGATAGAAAATAATTACAGGCAAGAAGAAATAAGATGATGGTTTGGGAAATGAAGCAAAGATAAGAAGAGCACGTGGGAATAGAGAGGCAAAGAGCTATGTGTCTAATAACCATCATCATGATGGATCTCTCTTATGCTAAGAAGCACGGGTGCGTTTCGAGATTCGGGTGTGGGTGCGGGACTCGGCAATTTTTGAAAAAGGTGAGCAGCCCAGCAACCCGAGAGCACAGAGAGAAGAGCGATGGAGACCGAGTGAGGGACGGATGGGTTTTTGGAGTTTCTGGACAAATTGAGAGTGCGTGAGAGAGTTTTAGGTTTTAGGTTAAGTCAAACGGTGCGTTTTGCACCTTTTTTTTTTTTTTTTTTTTTTGAATTTCGGCCTGAACCGGCCATATCGGCGGTTTCGGCCGAAACGGCCCGAATCGGGCCGAGTCGGCGCGAGTCGGCTTCGCCACGTGGCCCGACGCGGCACGGACACACAGGCAACGGTGTCCGACGCGCATCGCCGCGTCGGGACACGTCCGACGCGGGTGCGGCGCCATCCAGCTCTTATGTGCCCAAAACACCCTTTTGTAGGCTAGAACCAAGGAACTTCAAGAAAATGTTCCATTGAATATAGTAAATACTTAAAAATTGTATTTCATTCAAAAAATTCCCAAAAATATCTAGTAGCTCTTCAATACGCTCCTCATATATTTACATTGATAAATTTAAAGTAAAGTGATGCAATTTCTGTTCTAGGGCTCTTAAGCAGCATTTCGAAAGTGTGTTCTAGCCAGGTCCCTCTGGTTGAATCCCAAGAGACTTGTTATTTGACATAGCGGCAATAGAGAAAGTTTGGGGTGACAGTTGAACCCCCACCCCCCCCCCCCCCCCCCAAAAAAAAAACGCCCCTCTCTCTCTTCCCATCCCACCCAAAAAAGAGTGAAGCGGATAACAATTTGGAGTTTTCGTAGGAATTAAACTCTGCCTATATATACAAGGCCTGTAGTTGAGAAAATGTGCTGGTGTCTTACATTTGGTCATTTTAAAGTTGAGAAGTAAGCCTGCTTAACCGCTTCTCCTATGCTACTTATACACGCATTTATTTATGTATACATGTATCATATATCCTTTATGTTGTTAGAGTTCTCTTTGAGGCTGGTGGGAGGTTTCATTCCTTTTTATTTTTTTGGTGTTGGGTGGGTGGGGGATTACACTCTCCCACACCCATAACAACACACATATGTACTTTATGTTGAGTCCTCTTAGAGGCTGGGTGAGGGGTTTCATTCTTTTTTGTGTGTGTTGGGGAGGGGTTCTCTTTGTTTGGGATGAATTTACAAAGACTCGACCCAAGGACTTCCCTTGTAGTGTGGCGTCTTTAGGATGGAAATTTCTATCATATATATAATATGAAATAAAAAAATGAAATCACTTGTTATTGGTCTTTAAACAGTGCTATTAGCCTATTACATATTATATATGTGCTTTGCTGTTGAGTACCACTGCAATAAATTTTGCTCATCTTGTTTACTTTTTACACTTGTAATTGACAAATCTAGATTTTTGCTGATACTTGGACATGTTTTGCAGCCCATGATGTATGGGAGGGGACCAACTCCTTCTGGTTTGGCAATGATGCCAATGCTTTTACCTGATGGACGGATCAGATATGTTCTGTAAGCACATCCATGCTATAGACAGGCTTATTCTTACAGATATTACATTATTAATTATGCATCTGCAATTTTTTTCATGTAAATTCCTTCTCTCTTGTCCAATTTTAACAGCCTTAGTATCCATTGAGATTCACTGCTTGGGCAAGTAATTGATTTATTTAGTGATGCAGATCTAAGAGGCCTAAGAGGCCCAATGGGCCTTTGGTTTATTAGATTTGGTTATCTAGTTATTATGAGTTTATTTATAACTGTTTTTTACACACACACACACCCACAAACACACATGCTCGCACAGCCCACCCGCACACACGAATTTATTGATTGGTTGGTAAATGAGTAAATGACATTTGATTGATATGAAATTTGATACACACACATGCAATGATAAATAACATCTAATTGATATGAAATTTGGGGGTCCACACACACAAATGCATGCATGTGAACACAAACAAACACGAATTTATTGATTGGATGGTAAATGGCATGTGATTGAAATGAAATTTTAGGTGCATGATAAGCATGAGGAGATTATATAATTTGATAGTGGGATTGTCACAGTATAAATCCCATATATGGTTTCTACATTCTACTTTTCAAAAAGAATATAAATATAAATCCAATAAGAAGTTATTGACTAGTGTAGTATTAATAAAGAACTATAGTAGATAAAACTTGACTGTGACCCACTTGGAAATTTTTGTTTATATATTTTTCTCTAATTTACAGTTTAATAGAGAGATCTACGTTTTTGGTCTCTTTAGAAGCTCAAGTGACAAGGGTTTTGATTTTTTTTTTTTTGATAAGTAAGAAAGATGTATATTCAAGAAACTACCTCATGAAAACAACATAAGGCAGAAAAGGGATACAGGGAGGGAAACAAACAAGAAAACACAAAACAAACAACAACCAACAAAGAACAAAGATCAAAGAAGAGAGCTAAGGAACAAAGGGAGAGAATCACTAGAGGTGAGTCCCCAAGCCCTAGACCAATCAAAAAGAGAGCCACAAAAGAAAGCTAGCAGCTGGTCGTTGGATTTATCCATGTCCTCAAAAGTACGCCTGTTTTGCTCCCTCCAAATACACCACATTATGCATAGAGGGGCTAAATTCCAAATGCTAGAAAAGTGCTTTCCCAACCAATTCCACCAACCAAGAAGCGTATCTGTAACCGATCTTGGCAAAACCCAAGAAATCCCAAAAGATCTGAAGACCAAGCTCCACAGCTGATGAGCTTTATCACAAGCGTATCTGTAATTCTAATTAGATGAATTCCTAAGATTAAAATGATGCATAATTAAGTGCTTGGATTGTCCCTTTCCTCTCCTCTTGGGACTAAATGAGGGTTAGGATTGTAGCATTACAATGAGCCTCATACGAGAGGGTTTTTTTTTTTTTTTTTTTTGTTGGTGGGGTAAGTTATACACACACCCATTGAGTCTTGAAGCAACAATCTCACCCTCCACCTAACGCTTATAAGGGGAGGGGAGGGGGTTCTAGTGGAGGTAGAACTCATTGGCCTTGTATAAAGGCATCTTAAAACTCCTCTACGCAGATTCTGGTGTCATTACATCAGAATTTGGACTGGAAGTCTTTCTTCGATCCATTGGACCCATAAACTAATGCTTTATGAGTCTCAACTTCAGGTCTTTTGCTTTTGATATGATCTTCCTCTTAATGCCTAGTATTTGCATAGCGTGTTGTGAAGACCCACTAGGCCAGTTGGTCACTTCGTTCTTTCTGATGCTTTTTATAAGAAGCCTATATCTACTTTGCATGAACTGATAGGCAATTTTTGGAGCCATTTCTCCTCCAGGATTAGGTCTGTTTATTTTCTCATGAAAAATGTTAGGCTATTTGGATCTTGGAAACAACATAAAGAATAGGAAACAATAATATTTCTTTGATTAGCTCATTTTGACGATTTTGACAAATTTCCTCTCCTTTTCCCTCCCTTCTACAATCCAAAAGGATACTAGTTTTCCAATCAAACTTTTAAGTGCACTGTATGATTGATTTGCTACCAAACAGAGACTGGTGACATGAATTTTAGGGGCTACAGCTGTTTATAGCCCAAAATAAGGTTTATTTAACCTCCACTTTCATGGTCTTTTTAGTTCCATATGTTAGCAAAATAAATGGTTGGTTGGTATCAAATAGCATAAATTACAAAATAGTTGGCTGATGCACCTTTAAGTGAGTCGATAATCGATATTTCAAGTGTACTTGTAATTCTCAAGACTGGGATATAAATGGAGAAATATGAATTGCTTTATGTGACATCCTAATTGTTGTACCTGGAGATTGACGGTCCATTTTCTTCTTATCCTTGCAGGCAACAGCCAGGAGCACAGCCACATACTCCACCTTCACATCCGAGAGGAGGTGGCAGGGGTGGGGGTGGGGGTGGTGGGGGTGGGGGTGGTGGTGGTGGGAGTGGCAGCAAGAGTAGTGGCAGTTCAAGTAGGGGAAGGCACAGTAATGATGGTGGTCATGGGCGCATGTATCGCCCATATTAGTTGCAGGTTAACTGCTAAAAATTATATATCAGAAAGTGTGCATTAATGTCAAACCTTAAGATCATTCAAGATCTGAATTTAACGGTGTCATCTTCTTCAGTGAAGCGTGTAGTGGTATTATTGTACTTTGTCAGTGATTATTACATTTGACATTTGTTAGTTTTGTTAAGCTGTTTTATTCTGTTTTAATTTTGATTTATAAGCCCTCAGCCCTCAGTCCTTTCTGCTTATTATAATCTGTTATACTTTTTTTTCCCTTTCTTTTGTTTTGCATATTTTGTTAGCACACGTATTTTCTTTTGTTTGCGTTTATATATATATATATATATATATATATTTATTTATACATCTATCTTGGATTCTGTCTTCCTCCATAAGGATAGCGCATACCAATGCCCATTTTATTAGCATACGTAGTTTGCCAATATCAGTTTGGCTTAGGGCAAATGAAGGGTAAATTATAGACTTGTTAAGGGTAAATTAGCGTAACAAGGGCAAAGTTTCTGTCTAGTGCAGTGGAGCAACGGGCAGGAAATGATATTGACATGTGACCATTTTTGGATAGGCATCATTTGTTTCCTATTTAATGCTCCAATTTACTGGACACAAGTTAAACCCTAACAACAATACAATGTAAAGTACGGATAATACAATGGGTCCATGGGAGCTTGGACATGTCTTTTGTCAATTCTCATTAACTTTTCAATTTTAGTATTTTTGTTTGCTCATCAAGGCAATCCTCAAATTCCCCAGCCAAGAGCTTCTAGCATGATTCTGCTAACGGTCCATTTCTTAGAACAGGACTACACCAGCTTGTGATGCAGCATTCTTGACAGCACCCATTGATGCAGTTCTTTTCTTAGCGAGGGCTTTGACGTACAGACCTCATATATTTCCTTAGAGCTCTTATGTCTTTTCCCTAATTTAAAATGGAAGACCTGATAGGGAGAATTCCTCATTGTTGCATCTTGGACCCCTTTAGCTCTGACTTATAATCCAAGTTTAATTATTGTTGCAATTACCAAGTCCCAGAATTCCTATTAAAGATCGGCAGAATTGGTAAGAGATACTTGATGGAGAATTTGAACTTTACCGGCTCCTGGGGATAGACTACAGAATTTGAACTTTACCTCTTACATGAGGATAGAAAATACTCAAACTTAGGGCTCATCCCAATAATGGCTAGGGGATTAATATATCTCCCCTGTATAGTATTGTTAATTGAAAAGCA
Source organism: Quercus glauca (assembly GCA_023736055.1). Classification (NCBI taxonomy): domain Eukaryota; kingdom Viridiplantae; phylum Streptophyta; class Magnoliopsida; order Fagales; family Fagaceae; genus Quercus; species Quercus glauca. Next base: position 49,277,378 of record CM043315.1, on the reverse strand, counting down.
TTACATGATCTTTGAAGGAGGATCAACGGGATATCATACCTCTAAAAAGGCATAGAGCCGCCATAGAATTATCATTTGAAAGAAGAGAATACAAGGGTGGAAAAATTCACGTTCAAAAGCTGTACTTTGATATGTCCATTATTTTTTGAAAGGAGGATATGCCCACTTGAAGTCTAACATGAAAGCACTTTAAGATATTAACGAAGCTAAATGAAATAGTTCGATACAATTCAGCTAAAAGAAAGAAAGAGAGAAATGGTTCAATACAGCCTTCCTACTACAACTAGTTAGTATTAACTAAAAAGATAAAAGTACAATTTATCTTTGCCTCTGACAAATCAACTAGTAACAAGAAAAATCAATGTTTTCGCTCAGGCATGACCAGTGCCATCCTGGTTGTCTTCGTTTTCTACCCTTTCACCACCTCCACTATCATGTGATAGCTCTTCCAATTTCCTTTTCTTTTTCTCTTCTTTTTCCTTTGCCGCTCCAGCCTTCTTTCCTGCGTTTTTCTGCCTAAACTCTGCAAGGGAAAAGAGAAGAATGATAAATGTTGGCCACATCATGAAACCTCCCTAATATATCCAGCTACCACTGATTAACTAGAATGAAAAATTTCAACCTCTAAAGCAATTTTTTTGGGGGGATATCTGTGATTTTCCAATCATTCTATAGATTAGAACGATCATCAAAGCCTTACTTAGGTCGCAGCTTTTTGTCAACAGATATATTGCCAATAGTTTTGAAGCAACCAGACGATTAAGCTTGCTATACAAACAGATTAGAGATATAAACATTAAATACTAAATAATAAAAGTTTGGTCCTAGAAGTCGTCATTGCACCAAGATGCCAATTGGTTATTTCCTCTCTGCAGCAAAAGATTACACTCTCTTTGCACCAAGACTTGGATAAATTACATAATTTCTCTATAGTTTGGGGTGATTTCAAATTAAATTCTACATTAAATTAAAAAAAAAAAAATTAAAACTATGATATTTTAAATCCTTTCAATTTACGCCCCCAATAAGTCTTTATTAACTAAAAGTAAAAGATATTCACATAGGTTGTGACTAAAACAGTAAAACCTATCTAAACACAAAAAAATCCTACAGCATGATCCATTCCACATGACAATCAAGCAGAAACCAAGATGATATTGAGCCAGTGAACAAAGGGGATAATAAATAAGTCTCTACCTTAGACTTGCAACTCCTGGTGTATTTACAAAGAAATTTTGGGCACACAATTAATTGGAAGCAAACTGAACTTACCTCAAAGATACCTCCACAGCTCAATCTATCTACTTCCTCAAGCTGTACTCTACTATGATAAAGCAAAGTGCAGACTAATATACTAGGGAATGTAAAAATAATTCTCCTCTATAATCAGGAAAAGAAACCATTTTACTTCAAGTTAGACTATCAAATTATTATTGTAATGCTTTAGTACCTTTGAAAGATAGCCATTTTCCTCAAAACTACATACGTTTGAATAATGGTCATATAGAGGTTCTAAATTCATCTCATGTGAATGAATGAAAGTAAGTGGTATAAAAATGGAGATGGGTGATAGAGATTTTGAAAGCTGACCATGAAGTGAGGCTTTAAGAGGACCGAGAAAGTGGGAAAACTCGATTTCTTGAAGAGCAGTGAGGACATCATCGGCATTGATAGTCTGCCTCTTCGATTCCTTACATATGTCATTGGCACTGCAAATTCACATTCAACAATTCAACACACACGAACCCTAACCTAAGTAAGAAATTGAGAGAGAGAATGAATAGAAGATACGTGGCAGAGAGGTAGTGGATGAAGATGCGAGCGCTTTCGGAGAAAGCAAGGAGGGCGTCCTTGTGAACGGACATGTTATCGCCGTCATTGCACAGCTTTTCCTTCACCACGCCTCCGATATCACTTTCTGATTCTCGCTCTCCATCTCTGTTTCTTCCCTTCTATTTTTATGAGATTTCTAATTCTACTTTTTTAGGTTTTGTTGTTTCCCTTTCCCGCCATTGGCTTTCTCTCTTGGTCCGCCTTTACTTTGTGTACTCTCGTGTTGGGCTTGGTAAGTTGTTAATCATAATTGCTTTAGATAAGGCCTAACTAGACAAATTTAATTAGTTTCTTAATTTTTTTTTTTTTTTTTAATAATGGTCCTGTTTAAAATTTTTAATTTTTGTGCCAAATAAATTATTAGTGCAAAACCCAAAAAGTTTATATAAAAAACTATACAAATCTAAGCCAAACCTGAATAGTTTTATATCAAAAACTTATAAGTACTGCAATGGAGAAATTGGATTGTCACAAAAACTAAACTCTTTGAATTTGTTCTCTTTAATGGAAACTATGAAATTGTTGATGAAGTTTTAAGAGTAAAAAATAAAAGCAAGTTACTTTGTTTTTACTCAAAGGTTTTAGAGAAGCTCGTTATTTTCATTGTGCTATCATTTTCTACCTTTGGTCCCTTTCCTCTCTCTCTAAGTAAATAGTTCTTTAAGTTCAATTATTGTCTCTGGTTTTTTTTTTTTTTTTTTTTTTTTTGTTTCTTTCATTATTATCTATATATATATATATAAAACTGAAACTTTTGAAGCTCTCACAATTTTCCACATCATCACTATTTTCTTTTTATTTTTATTTTTTATTCTTTTTATTTTAAGTTTTATATCTTATAACAATAATATTGAAAAACGTATACAAACTTGGAGGCCTATTTAAGAGCTCCATAAAACTTGATGGACAAAAAAAAATATTCTAAAATAAGCCCTAATTAATACCTAACCATAATAGGAACCAAATTTGACCTAAAAAAACATTAAAAGAGTCTAAAAACAAGGAAATAAATCACCTACACCTAAAATAACGTTTTTTGCATAAAAATACCAAAATCTCTTCTCTCCTTAAAACCCTAGCAATTACCATCTCAAAACTTTAAACTCAACTTCACTTTAAAATTAAAAAAATAAGAAGGAGAGAGACTCACGTAAAAAAAAAAAAAAAAAAAAAAAAACAAACGTAGGTTTTGTCTTTTTTTATTTGCTTTCATATGTGCCTGAAATTTTCATTCTATCTTATTGTTTTATTATATTTAAAATTGATATTCTTATAAGTATTTGGGTTAATCTCTATATTTTGATAGTGTTTTTATGGGTTTGGTTTTTGGGTTGAAATTCTAATAATTATTTTATATTGTATATGACAGATGAAGCATCTCTATTTTTTGGAGACAAATCAAAGCTGCAACCTATGTCTTCCAGCCTAAGGTGTGGTAAATTTTTATATGTTCTTACTTTATTGAGAATTTTTATTTAGGTTCATGTGATTTTTTGTTTTTTTATTAAAACTTTGATTTTTGGTTGATTAATTATTTGTTTGGATTAATTTCAATTAATTATTTGTTTGGATTCAACGTAAAAGATAATGGAATTAGGTGTTATAAATTTGATAATGTTCCATGTTTTGAATTGTTTATATTATTTAGACTCCTGGTAGGACTCTCTCTTCTCTCCTTAAAACCCTAGCAATTACCATCTCAAAACTCTAAACTTAACTTCACTTTAAAATTAAAAAAATAAGAAGGAGAGAGACTCAACTAAAAAAAAAAAAAAAAAAAACGTAGGTTTTGTCTTTTTTATTTGCTTTCATATGTACCTGAAATTTTCATTCTATCTTATTGTTTTGTTATGTTTAGAATTTATTTTCTTCTAAGTATTTGGGTTAAGCTCTATATTTTGATAGTGTTTTTGTGGGTTTGGTTTTTGGGTTAAAATTTCTAATAATTATTTTATATTGTATACAGCAGATGAAGCATCTCTATTTTTTGGAGAAAAATCAAAGCTGCAACCTATATCTTCTAATCCAAGGTGTGGTAAATTTTTATTTGGTATATTATATATGAATTTTTTGAATTTGAAGGGTTTTGTTTGGTTTTGAAGTAGAATTTGGGGATTCTATAAAATTTGGAAGGTTTAAGTTTTGGGGTTTTTGGTATTTGCGTCTTAGTAGGTTGATCTTAATTCTTTACCTTATATGTTTTTTCTTTATTGAGAATTTTTATTTTGGATTCATGTGATTTTTTGTTTTCTTAATTAAAGTTTTGATTTTTGGTTGATTAATTATTTGTTTAGATTAATTTCAATTAATTATTTGTTAGGATTCAACGTAAAAGATAATGGAATTATGTGTTATAAATTTGATAATGTTCCATGTTTTGAATTGTTTATTTTGTTATTAATATGACTAAATAAGATTTGTTTTTATTTTTGTAGTTTATATCAGTTTTGAGTGTGTGTATATATATAACTTTTGGGAATTTTGCTTTATTAATTTAAGAATTGTAAATTACTTTGTAAGTTTCAGTATCTATGTACCTGCAGTGAGACATTGACAATATAAGCATATATATATGGTATTAACATTTTATAAAAATCTTTCTTACAATCCAATAACATTCTACGTTAGACAACACTTCTAAACTAATGAAAAGCATAGAAGTTAAATATTTATTCCCATTGTATTTTATTTAATTATGACAGATTCATTTTTTTTAAACGCTAACTAGCTAAATGTCTATAATATGCATATTATTAACCCAATTTTCTATTTCTAAATTTCTTAGATTTTATTATATCAATCTTTTTTTCTTTTAAATTCTTGGTGGGCAAATCAATCTCTCACTAATTCTTTTACCTTAACGTGATGTTGGTTAATTGTCCTTTTATTTAACTATCCCGTGCATCGCACGAGTTAGCGACTAGTATATACTCATTTTGAAAGAATAATAGAAAATCGCCATATGGTTCATCGAAAAGAAAATCGACATATGGACCATGCAATGATACAAAGCAATTTGACCACCACAAGACCCTGCATGTGTAGAGAATTGCCCTCTGTAGCATATGTCTAATACTTACATGTCAGCACCCATCCTTGACAGTCAATTAGAGTTGTGTTTGATTCCCAAGAAAGTAAAAGAAAATAAAAAGGGAACCTTGAGTTTATTTTTAAAATTCTTATTTGCCTTACTGAAGTGGATTAGTTTCTTTATTATTTTATTAGTCATGTGTATACCAAAGGAGCATCCTATGATTAATCAGCACATTATCATTTTACTTTACTAAAATAACAGTTAGGGGTATGCATCAAACCCACCAATTCAACGAAACCGACCCAGTCTCATCCAACCCAATGCCTTTGATTGGTTTTCATGGGTTAAGTTGGGTTTGAGTTTTGTTTTAAGCCTTAGGTCAAATAGGGTTTGGTTCGATATATTTTTAAACCCATTTAAACACCGACCCAACATATATTTAAGTTTATTTTATTATCCTTATTATAATTTTATAGTTTGATTTGTTTTACATTTTGAGAATTAGTTTGATGTATTTAGAAAATTGTAATATAATTTAAGCACATCACATAATTGTAATAATTTAATTAAAAATAGTGCATAAATAATTTATGAAAACCCAATTGTTCTACAAGATATAAAACATATGTATGCACAACTCACCAACTCATCCCATCCCAACTTATGTGGGTTTGGTTGTATCGATTATTAAATTTGTAATGTGTTGGGTTGGGTTGAAAATTTCAGTTACTTAACCTGACAAGATCAAGTTGGGTTGAAAAAATCCTCTAAACCTATCCCAAACACATCCCTAACTACAAGGACCAAATAATTGTGAAAAAAAAAAAGAATCAAATTGAAACTAACCCTAAATATGGGTACTAATTTTATTTTATTTTATTTTTTTCAAAAGTCTTATACCTCGACTAGTTATTATTATTATTATTATTTTTTATCATTCTCACTAAGGTTTACAAAATTCAACCCTAAAACCCATATTGCACAGTTTTCCTTCACCACGCACCGCACTATCGTTCTTGGTAGCTCCTCCGCCTCCAATATCACTTTCTGTTTCTTGCTCTTCATCTCTAATTCTTCTCTTCTATTTTTATGAAATTTCTATTACTTTTTTTTAGGTTTTGTTGTTTCCCTTTTCCCACCACTGGCTCTCTCTCTCAGTCCGCTTTTACTTCGATTACTCCCGTGTTGGGCTTGGTAAGTTGTTAATAATAATAGCTTTGGTAAGACCGCCCCTCTTAGGTGAGTTGGTACTTGGGTTCTCCTGTGACCTATAGCTCGGGGGTTCAATCCCCCGCAATTACCTAGCAAAAAAAAAAAAAAAAAAAGCTTAGGTAAGGCCCCATCTGACAAAATCCAATTGGATTCTCAATTTTTTTTGCTAATTGTCCCATTTAAAATTTTTAATTTTTATGCCAAATAAGTTATTAATGCAAAGCCCAAAGAGTTTATATATATATATATATATATATAAACTATATAAATGCCAAGCCAAACTTGAATAAATATTGCAATGGAGAAACTGAATTGTCACAAAAACTAAACTCTTTGAATTCGCTCTATTTAATGGAAACTATGAAATTGTTGATGAAGTTTTAGAGAAGCTTCAAATTCGCTCTATTTACTCAAAGGTTTTAGAGAAGCTTGTTGTCTTCACTGTGTAGTCATTTTCTACCTCAGGCCCCTTCCCACTCTCTCTTTTTCTAGGTAAATAGTTCTTTATGTTCAATTATTGTCTCTGGATCTTTTTTTTTTTTTTTTCTTTCATATTTTTTTAATCATTTTCACTAAGGTTTATCTTTCTCTTTGTGCAAATTTCTCATTTAGTTTTGATTCTCTTATTTGGAATACTAATGAGTTTGTGTCAATTTAGGAATTTTGCAACTTCAGTAGTTTAATTTTTATTGATTTTCATTCCTTTTTATCACCATTGTCTAATGTTCTTGTGCATAAGCAAGGGTTACAAGTTAATTCTTCTAAAGGTAATCTCTTACATTCTTCTAGTGAAAAATTAGAAGAATAATAAATCCTATAGGTTGACACCGCAAAATTCAACCCTAAAACCCTTTTTTTTTTTTTTTTTTTTATTGAGCATCGATCTTACGTAGGAAATGAAACCATTTATTCATGGGTTTCAATTAGCTCTATCGATAAAATTTTTCTTGCCATCAAACAAGAGACCTAAGTTCAAATCCCGTTCATACCAATCAATTTATGTATTGACTCTTTTTTTGTTTTTGGAAATCATAGTATCTGTGTAACTAACTAAGAAATATTACTTTTGGAATGAAAAAAAAAATGGAAAATATTATCAATTTAAGTGACATTTACGGAATAAAAATGTCAATTTATTGTGTCAGTAGCATTACTATGTGTCTTTAGGTCCCCACGCTAAAGGGAGTCTTATTTTCTTAGTGTCATTGGTAAAGATCTATCAATAATGCTTTTTATTTTTTAAATTTTTATGGGGTCTATAATGCTTTTGAACAATCGTTAACAAGTGATTTAAGCAATGTATGATTTATCTAATAAAAATTTAAAAAGGACATGCACATTGATTTAAAAAAAAAAAAGAAATGACACGCACTTTCAAAAGGCAAAGAATTTAGAGGAGACTTTATTAAGTAAAAACATACCTTAGAGGGGGTAAAGAAAGGGGCAATTACAGTTATTACTGTAAACTATATCCTTCGTTTATACTTATCATCCTAAACTTTTAAAATGCACAATTATCACCCTAAACTATAACTTGTGTTTCACGTTACATACTACCATCAATTGAGCTATTAACTTGGAAGGAAAAAGCATGTCAAGTGTGATTCATGTGACCTCTGCACAAGAGATTGACATGTGGATCTCATAGTTATGACACTCACAAATTAGTCTCACATAGATACTTTCGAACACACCCAACATCTCAACTTTTATTTTCTTATACAACCAGGGGCGGAGCTATAGCATGGCTTGGGGGGGCCATGGTCCCCCCAAAATTTTAAAAAATTATTTTATATTATGTGTAAGTATTAAAACTTTAAATATTTAGCTACAAAAATAGAAGGTGGCCCCCCCAAATATTTGAGTTAGTCCAATAATGTTCTTAAAAACCAATAGAATTTGTTAATTGGTCTAATAGTTATAGAGACAAGGTTGTTTTTGTTTTCTCTAATTCGTTTTTTGTACATGTTTAATATCAAACTAGACAGTTTTTGTATACTCATTGGAGTTTAAAAGATGATAAGTTCCCCTAAAAAATTATCTTGCGAATATATATATTTGAAAGTTGTTAATTTTATATACAATATATTTATAAATTATGACCTACTCTTATCAAAATATTAATGTTTATATTTATGTATGTACGTTTACGCATGTGTACAATGGTTTATCTTGACATGAAACTAATATATTAATACCAAAATTTGGCCCCCCCAAACAAAAAATCCTAGCTCCGCCCCTGTATACAACATATTAAAATAATATATTTACACAAATATACAACACAACTTTTATTTTCCTAGAGAGTGAAAGAGATGAAAGAGAGAGAAGTGGGAATAAAATATATTAAAAACTTATACCATTTTACTATAGGACCATCATAAATTTTAGCACTATTGTAAAAAATTTTGCAATTAGAAGACCGGGTACTGGGTTTGTTTTGTGCTTTAATGCTAAAATTCACCAACATATACCATTTTCAAGACCCAATGCCAATGTTTTTATAAAATGGTATAGAATAATTGATAAAGTAGTTTTTGAGATGATAAAATAGAATAGTTTAAAGATAGCAGATGTGAATGTTTTGTATGATAAGGTCCATCGTTAACTTTTTACCAGTTTTGACTGATGAATGATTCTTGTAAATACCATTTAACTTTTTTAACAAGACTGATGAATGATCCTTGAAGATCTAGATACCCTTTCGTTTTTTTTTAATGAATGGGAATATTTGATCAAGAGTAGATAGACGACGTAGAACACATGTTTGAACAATAAAGCTACAATTCTTTTTGAATGAATAAGAGTAGACCGCGTACAACACATGGTTGAACGATAAAGCCACATTTTTTTTTTTAATGAATGAGAAATTTTTTTTTTTGCTAGGTAATTATAGGGGATAGAACCCCCGAGCTCATAGATACACGTGGTACCAGGTACCATCAGGCTACAAGACCCGGTGGTAATGAATAAGAATATTTAAACAAGAGTAGACCACGTCAACACATGGTCGAACAATAAAGCTGCAATGTCCATGTTTCGTAATTCAAAGACTTTAATTGACTTAAAAGAAAAAAAAAAAGGAAAAAAAAAAAAAAACCTGGAAAGACAGATAGAAGCTTTTTATTTTTATAAATGAGAATATTTGATCAATAGTTGGTAGACCACGTACAACACATTTGTTGAACAATAAAGACACAAATTTTTGTTTTTCTTTTTAATGAGTGAGAATATTTCAACAAGAGTAGACCACGTCAACACATGGTTGAAAAATAAAGCTGCAATGTGGATATAGTTTTGTAATTCAAGGACTTTGATTGACTTAAAAGAGAAAAAAAAAAAAGAAAAAAAAAAAGACGGGAAAGAAAGTTGGAATTTTTTTTTTGAAAATATATTTTTGGTCTCTACATTTTGGGCTTATTTTCATTTTGGTCTCTAATTTGATTTCACGCTTACCTTAGTCCCTAAAAAGGAAAAATCATGTCCATTTTGATCCATGTCATCAACCTAGTAACGGAAAATGCATACGTGGCAAATAGCACGCAGTGTTGGCATGTTAGATGCTAATGTGGCTAATAAAATAATAATAAAAAATTTATTTGGCATTTAAAAAATGCCACATCAACATATAAATTAATTAAAAAAAAAAATTTTAACTGAAAAAATTCAAAAACAAAAACAAAAACAAAACAAAACAAAAAAAATTTTCAATTTTAAATATTAATTAGTAATTATCTCAATTTTTCTTGAACTTTCTTAAGAAACAAACACTAAATTAACACTCCCTCTCACTCTATGTTGGCGTGTCTGTGTTTTTTTTTTTTTTTTTTTGACAACTTGGTGCATTTGTGTTTGAATCTATTTCATTTTCTTCTTTCTTTTAAGATAAGCCAAAATAGAAAAAAAAAAAAATCTTATGTGAATAAATTTGTGTTTTGATTCTCTTATTTGGAATACTTATGGGTTTGTGTCAATTTAGGAATTTTGCAACTTTAATAGTTTAATTTTTATTGATTTTCATTCTTTTTTATCACCATTGTCTAATGTTCTTGTGTATAAGCATGGGTTACAAGTTAGTTCCTTTAAAGGTAATATCTTACATTCTTCTAGTGAATAAATTAGAAAAATAATAAATCCTATGGGTTGACACCACAAAATTCAACCCTAAAACCCTTTTTTTTATTGAGCGTCAATTATACTTGGGAAACAAAACCATTTATTCATGGGTTTCAATTAGCTTTATTGATAAAATTTTTCTTGCCATCAAACAAGAGACCTAAGTTCAAATCCCGTTCATACCAATCAATATATGTATTGACTTCTTTTTTTGTTTTGAAACCATAGTATCTATGTATCTAACTAAGAAATATTACTTTTGGAATGAAAAAAAAAAAAGAAGGAAAATAATATCATTTTAAGTGACATTTACGGTATAAAAATGTCAATTTATTGTGTCGGTAGCATTACTATGTGGCTCTAGGTCTCCACGCTAAAGGAAGTCTTATTTTTTTAGTGTCATTGGTAAAGATATATCAATAATGCATTTTATTTTTAAAATTTTTATGGGGTCTATAATGCTTTTGGACCATCTTTAACAAGTTATTCGAGCAATGAATGCTTTATCTAATAAAAAATTAAATAGGACGTTCACATTAATTTCTAAAAAAGAGAAAGGACGCACACTTTCAAAAGGCAAAGACTTTAGAGGAGACTTTATTAAGTAAAAAAAAAAAATCCTTTGGAGGGAGTAAAAAAGGGGCAATTACACTTACAACAATAAACTATATCTAAGACTTTAGAGGAGACTTTATTAAGTAAAAAAAAAAAATACTTTGGAGGGAGTAAAAAAGGGGCAATTACACTTACAACAATAAACTATATCTAAGACTTTAGAGGAGACTTTATTAAGTAAAAAAAAAAAAAAACTTTGGAGGGAGTAAAAAAGGGGCAATTACACTTACAACAATAAACTATATCTAAGACTTTAGAGGAGACTTGATTAAGTAAAAAAAAAAAAAACTCTGGAGGGAGTAAAAAAGGGGCAATTACACTTACAACAATAAACTATATCTATGTCCTCCGTTCACACTTATCATCCTAAACTCTTAGAATGCATAATAATTCCTTGGACTACCTTGATTTAAGCTATAATATGCTACAGGGCTCTATTACTGTAAACTATATCCTTCGTTTATACTTATCATCCTAAACTTTTAGAATGCACGCTTATCACCCTAAACTATAACTTGTGTTTCACGTTACATACTACCATCAATTGAGCTATTAACTTGGAAGAAAAAAGCATGTCAAGTGTGATTCATGTGACCTCTGCATAAGAGATTGACATGTGGATATCATAGTTATGACACTCACAAATTAGTCTCACATAGATACTTCTGAACACACCCAACATCTCAACTTTTATTTTCTTATACAACCAGGGGCGGAGCTATAGCATGGCTTGGCCCCTCCAAAATTTTAAAAAATTATTTTATATTATGTGTAAGTATTAAAATTTTAAATATTTAGCTACAAAAATAGAAGGTGGCCCCCCCAAATGTTTGAGTTAGTCCAATAATGTTCTTAAAAACCAATAGAATTTGTCAATTGGTCTAGTAGTTATAGAGACAAGGTCATTTTTGTTTTCTCTAATTCGTTTTTTGTACATGTTTAATATCAAACTAGACAGTTTTTGTATACTTATTGGAGTTTAAAAGATGATAAGTTCCCCTAAAAAATTATCTTGCGAATATATATATTTGAAAGTTGTTAATTTTATATACAATATATTTATAAATTATGATCTACTCTTATCAAAATATTAATGTTTATATTTGTGTATGTACGTTTATGCATGTGTACGATGGTTTATCTTGACACGAAACTAATATATTAATACCAAAATTTGGCCCTCCCAAACAAAAAATCCTAGCTCCGCCCCTGTATACAACGTATTAAAATAATATATTTACACAAATATACAACACAACTTTTATTTTCCTAGAGAGTGAAAGAGATGAAAGAGAGAGAAGTGGGAATAAAATATATTAAAAACTTATACCATTTTACTATAGGACCATCATAAATTTTAGCACTATTGTAAAAAATTTTGCAATTAGAAGACCGGGTACTGGGTTTGTTTTGTGCTTTAATGCTAAAATTCACCAACATATACCATTTCCAAGACCCAATGCCAATGTTTTTATAAAATGGCATAGAATAATTGATAAAGTATTTTTTGAGATGATAAAATAGAATAGTTTAAAGATAGCAGATGTAAATGTTTTGTATGGTAAGGTCCATCGTTAGCTTTTTACCAGTTTTGACTGATGAATGATTCTTGTAAATACCATTTAACTTTTTTAACAAGACTGATGAATGATCCTTGAAGATCTAGATACCCTTTAGTTTTTTTTAATGAATGGGAATATTTGATCAAGAGTAGATAGACGACGTAGAAAACATGTTTGAACAATAAAGCTACAATTCTTTTTGAATGAATAAGAGTAGACCGCGTTCAACACATGGTTGAACGATAAAGCCACATTTTTTTTTTTTTAATGAATGAGAATTTTTTTTTTTTTTTTTGCTAGATAATTATAGGGAATAGAACCCCCAAACTTATAGATACACGTGGTACCGGGTACCACCGGGCTACAAGGCTCAGTGGTAATGAATGAGAATATTTAAACAAGAGTAGACCACGTCAACACATGGTTGAACAATAAAGCTGCAATGTCAATGTTTCGTAATTCAAAGACTTTAATTGACTTAAAAGAAAAAAAAAAAGGAAAAAAAAAAACTTGGAAAGAAAGATAGAAGCTTTTTATTTTTATAAATGAGAATATTTGATCAATAGTTGGTAGACCACGTACAACACATTGTTGAACAATAAAGATACAAATTTTTGTTTTTTTTTTAATAAGTGAGAATATTTCAACAAGAATAGACCACGTCAACACATGGTTGAACAATAAAGCTGCAATGTGGATGTTGTTTTGTAATTCAAGGACTTTGATTGACTTAAAAGAGAAAAAAAAAAAAGAAAAAAAAAAAAGACGAGAAAGAAAGATGGAATTTTTTTTTTGAAAATATATTTTTGGTCTCTACATTTTGGGCTTATTTTCATTTTGGTCTCTAATTTGATTTCACGCTTACCTTAGTCCCTAAAAATGAAAAATCATGTCCATTTTGATCCATGTCATCAACCCAGTAACGGAAAATGCATACATGGCAAATAGAACGCAGTGTTGGCATGTTAGATGCTGATGTGGTCAATAAAATAATAATAAAAAATGTATTTGACATTTAAAAAATGCCACATTAACATATAAATTAATTAAAAATAAAAAAATAATTTTAATTGAAAAAATTCAAAAACAAAACAAAACAAAAAACTTTTTCAATTTTAAATATTAATTAGTAATTATCTCAATTTTTCTTGAACTTTCTTAAGAAACAAACACTAAATTAACACTCCTCACTCTATGTTGGCGTGTCTGTGTTTTTTTTTTTTTTTTTTGACAACTTGGTGCATTTGTGTTTGAATCTATTTCATTTTCTTCTTTCTTTTAAGATAAGCCAAAAAAGAAAAATAAAAAAAATCTTATGTGAATAAATTTGTGTTTTGATTCTCTTATTTGGAATACTTATGGGTCTGTATCAATTTAGGAATTTTGCAACTTTAATAGTTTAATTTTTATTGATTTTCATTCTTTTTTATCACCATTGTCTAATGTTCTTGTGTATAAGCATGGGTTACAAGTTAGTTCCTTTAAAGATAATCTCTTACATTCTTCTAGTGAATAAATTAGAAAAATAATAAATCCTATGGGTTGACACCACAAAATTCAACCCTAAAACCCTTTTTTTTATTGAGCTTCAATTATACTTGGGAAACAAAACCATTTACTCATGGGTTTCAATTAGCTCTATTGATAAAATTTTTCTTGCCATCAAACAAGAGACCTAAGTTCAAACCCGTTCATACCAATCAATATATGTATTGACTTCTTTTTTTGTTTTGAAACCATAGTATCTATGTATCTAACTAAGAAATATTACTTTTGGAATGAAAAAAAAAAAAGGAAAATAATATCATTTTAAGTGACATTTACGGTATAAAAATGTCAATTTATTGTGTCGGTAGCATTACTATGTGGCTCTAGGTCTCCAGCTAAAGGAAGTCTCATTTTCTTAGTGTCATTGGTAAAGATATATCAATAATGCATTTTATTTTTAAGATTTTTATGGGGTCTATAATGCTTTTGGACCGTCTTTAACAAGTGATTCAAGCAATGAATGATTTATCTAATAAAAAATTAAATAGGACGTGCACATTAATTTCAAAAAAAGAGAAAGGACACACTTTCAAAAGGCAAAGACTTTAGAGGAGACTTTATTAAGTAAAAAAAAATACTTTGGAGAGAGTAAAAAAGGGGCAATTACATTTACAACAATAAACTATATCTAAGACTTTAGAGGAGACTTTATTAAGTAAAAAAAAAATACTTTGGAAAAGTAAAAAAGGGGCAATTATACTTACAACAATAAACTATATCTATGTCCTCCGTTCACACTTATCATCCTAAACTCTTAGAATGCATAATTATCACTTTAAATTATAACTTGTATTTCACTTTACATATTACCATAAATTGGGCTATTAACTTGGAAGAAAAAAGCATGTCAAGAGTGACTTACATGACTTCTGAATAAGAGATTGACACGTGGGTCTCATAGTCTCGCATGAGTATTTTCTCACAATGGTGAGGTCTATCATTAGTTTTTTACCAATTTTGATTGATAAATGATTCTTGAAAATGGTTGAACAATAAAGCTAAAATTTCTTTTTCAATGAATAAGCGTAGACCATGTACAACACATGGTTGAACGAGAAAGCCACAAATTTTTGTTTTTTTTTTAGTGAATGAGAATATTTCAATAAGAGTAGACCACATACAACACATGGTTGAACGAGAAAGCCACAAATTTTTGTTTTTTTTAGTGAATGAGAATATTTCAATAAAGCTGCAATAATGATTTTTTGATAATCAAAAGCTACAATAATGATGTAATTTCGTAACTGATGGATTTTGATTGACTTAAAAAAAAAAAAAAAAAGACTTAGATTGACTTGGCAGCGTATATATATAAATGTAACTTTTCCATTTTTTCACAATTTTTTATTCACTCACTTCTCCACCTTCCGACCTTATCACTGTAACACGTGTTTTCCACCAAGGTACTACACTATACAGTAGTCTCTAATAATTTTCTGACAACACAATGGATTTTTATCATTATCAATTACCCATATAGTCATTCAAACGTACGTCAGAGACTTCACCACTCTTTCCACAATACATGCCTTCTTCTCTTGTTGACTGAGGATTAGATTTTTAAGATTAAGAAGAGAGTCTGAACGCGTTGAAAAAGAAGAGTATTGGGTTGTCCGTGTGAGCACTACCATGATACCGTCCCATGTGCGTCAGTTGTCTCCTGACTTTCCTCTAATTTTCTGACAACGCGCAATGGATCATAAACTTTTATGAATTTTCCACAATACATGCCAGAAACTTTACCGCTCTTTCCACAATACATGCGAGAAACTTTTTGACTGAAAATTAAGAAATCTGATGGGTTTTTTACCTTCTATAGTTGCTAGGCCATACCCAAACACCATTGACAACAACAATCTCAATTTTACAATATTAATTACCTTGTTGCAAAATGGCATGATATAATTCAAATGTAATTTATTTATTCAAATCTTAAGATAAAAAATGACAACACTACAAACAAACTCAACCAAGGTAAAATGAAATCTGATTTCAAGTCAACTGAAAAAAAGAAAAAAGAAAAAAGAATTTTTACAGTTGATTAAAATCAACCACTTTATAAATGAAAAATGAATTGTCTCCAAGCGTGTCGAATTATGATTAATGATCAATTTCGGTAAGGTCTTGACGTTTCAATTTTTATAACTTAAATTTCTAAGCAGAAAATTGTCAATTGTCAATATTAGCCACATAATTTTCCATGTGACTTCTACTTTAATAAAATCAAATAAAAAAAAAAACCTACCAAACTGTCACTCTCTCTCTCTCTCTCAAAACCAAAATAAAAAAATTGGAGTCTAGATTTCAACTTTCACCTCTTTTTATTAAAATTTATATTTGAACCTTGATATTTGATTCTTTATATAAAACTAGCTTATAACTCCATACATATGTATGGATATACTTAAAAGATACACATTAAAATGCATAGTATAATAATCTTACATATATAATTTAAATATTATTGATAGTCTTTTTTTTTTTTTTTTTTTTTAACTCTTTAAAAAGTCTTGTAAGAATGTTATTAGGTAGAAAATGTAAATTGTCCATTTTTTAAATATTTTTATGTTCATTAATTCTAGACTTTTTAGTTTTTTTTACACAATAACTCACTTGAATTAGTTGAATTGAATAGATATTTATGATACGGTTTCACATTTAATTCCAAAATTAAGAAATAAAACTTTCTTTAAAAATAAATAATTTAGGACACATAGCACAAAATTGGACTTCAATTGTAGAATCTAATTGGATTTTCTCTAAGTTTTACTTATTTATATATATATAAATAATTTTTCTGCCAAATGAATTGTTTTTAGTTATTAAAAAAAAGGCTCATAAATATAAAATCATTCAAACTCTCTCTTCCTCTAATTTTATATATAGTATTAGATATATGATTATGTTTTTTATGATTTATTTATATTGAACTCCTCGTTTTCTACTATAAATTAACTCATTGGGTACAAAAATTAAAAAAATTCGATTAGATAGAACACATGCCATAAAATTAAACTCTAATTGAAATCCAATTTTTAAACTGAACTAACTAATTTTGTTCAAAAATTTAAAATTTTTTATTAGATGGGATACATGGCGCAAAACTCTAATTAAATTCCAATTTAAAATCTAATTGGATTTTCTCTCAGTTTTACTTATTAAAATATATATATATATATATATATATATAAATGACTTATAAACTTGAATTGTTTTTAGTTCTACAAAAAAACAAAGGCTCATAAATATAAAACTATTCAAAAATTATGTTTTTTATGGTTTACTTATATTGGACTCCTTGTTCTTTACACTATATTAACTCATTTGATATAAAAATTAAAAAACTTAGATTATATGGGACACATGTTGCAAAGTTAAATTCTAATTGAAATCTAATTTTTACATTGAATTAACTCACTTAGCACAAAAATTTAAAAACTTAGATTAGAAGGGACACGTGGCGCAAAATTGGACTCTAATTAAATTCTAATTTGAAATCTAATTGGATTTTTTCTTAGTTTTACCTATTATATATATATATAGAGAGAGAGAGAGAGAGAGACTAGCTTGTAACCCCATGCATATGCATTGATACACTATATTAACTCATTTGATATAAAAATTAAAAAAATTTAGATTATATGGGACACATGTTGCAAAATTAAACTCTAATTGAAATCCAATTTTTACATCGAATTAACTCACTTGGCACAAAAATTTAAAAACTTAGATTAGATGGGACACGTGGCGCAAAATTGGACTCTAATTAAATTCTAATTTGAAATCTAATTGGATTTTTTCTTAGTTTTACCTATTATTATATATATATATATATAGACTAGCTTGTAACCACATGCATAGGCATTGATACACTTAAAGATATACAATAAGATACATAATATAATTCCTATATATAAGATTTAAATACTATTGATAATCATTTTTATATTTTGTTAACTCTTTAAAAAAAATCAAGGATATTATTAGATATAAAATGTAAATTGTCCAAGTTTTTTTTTTTTTTTAATTATTGTGAAACACTTTTTTTTTATTTTTTTTATTTTTACAATTCATTCATTCTAGACTCATTGGTTTTTGTACTTAATAACTCACTTGGATAAATATTTATGACGTGGTCCCACATTTGATTCTAAAATTAAGAAATAAAAAACTCTTTAATAATAAATAATTTAGGACACATGGTATAAAATTGGAACTCTAATCTAGAATTCTAATTTGAGTTTTTCTCAAATTCACATATTATTATATACTAACTTATAACCTCATGCATATGCATGGATATACTTAAAAGATATACATTAAAATACATAATATAATTCTTACGTATATAATTTAAATATTATTGATAGTTATTTTTATTTTTTTAACTCTTTAAAAAGTCTTGTAAGAATGTTATTAGGTAGAAAATGTAAACTGTCCATTTTTTATATATATATTTTTATGTTCATTAATTCTAGACTCTTTAGTTTTTGTACACAATAACTCACTTGAATGGATATTAATGATATGGTCCCACATTTGATTTCAAAATTAAGAAATAAAACTCTCTCTAAAAATAAATAATTTAGGACATATGGCGCAAAATTGGATTTCAATTGTAGAATCTAATTGGATTTTTTCTAATTTAAATATTATTGATAATCATTCATATATATATATATATTTTAACTCTTTAAAAAGTTTTGTAAGAATGTTGTTAGGTAGAAAATGTAAATTTTCAATTTTTAAAAATATTTTTATGTTTATTAATTTTAGACTCTTTGGTTTTTGTACTCAGTAACTAACTTGAATGGATATTTATGATATGGTCCCACATTTGATTCCAAAATTAAAAAATAAAACTCTCTCTAAAAATGAATAATTTAGGACACATGGCGCAAAATTGGACTTCAATCATAGAATCTAATTGGATTTTCTCTAAGTTTTACCTATTAATATATATATAATTTTTGTGCCAAATGAATTTTTTTTTTAGTTATAAAAAAAGGCTTATAAATATAAAATTATTCAAATTCTTTCTTCCTCTAATTTTATATATAGTGTTAGATATATGATTATGTTTTTTATGATTTATTTATATTGGACTCGTAGTTTTCTACTCTAAATTAACTCATTTGGCACAAAAATTTAAATTTTTTGATTAGATGGAACACATGTCGTAAAATTAAATTCGAATTAAAATCTAATTTTTACACCAATCTAACTAACTTGGTTCAAAAATTTAAAATTTTTTATTAGATAGGACACGTGGCGTAAAATTAGACTCTAATTGAATTCTAATTTAAAATCTTATTGGATTTTCTTTCAGCTTTACTCATATATATATATATGACTTATAAACTTGAATTATTTTTAGTTCTATATATAAATAAATAAATATAAAACTCATAAATATAAAATCATTCAAAAATTATGTTTTATATGGTTTACTTATATTGGACTCCTCGTTTTTTACACAAAATTAACTTATTTGGTACAAAAATTAAAAAAACTTAGATTAAATGGGACACATGTCACAAAATTAAGCTCTAATTGAAATCTAATTTTTACATTGAATTAATTAACTTGGTACAAAAATTTAAAAACTTAAATTAAATGGGACACGTAACACAAAATTAGACTCTAATTGAATTCCAATTTAAAATCTAATTAGATTTTCTCTCAATTTTACATATTATTATTATATATATAGATATATAGATATAGATATATAGATTGGCAAAATGCTATTAATATTTTTGTCATTTGCGTTTTTAATGGGTTAGAATATTTGGTCCAGATGACGTACCACTCACGTTTGAATAATAATAAAGCTTCAACATCAATGTAATTTCGTCATTTCGAGGACTTTGATTGACTTAAAAAAAAAAAAAAAATGCGAAAGGAAGATAGAAGACTTTAATTGACTTTAAATAGTAATAATAAATTGAAAAAAATAAAAAAAGAATTTTGGTAACAAAGATGGAAGACTTTGATAGACCTGGCAGCCTATATAAACGTGAATCTAATATATTCATCCCATCCCATGCCTTACTGTTAACATCACCAAATATTGGCGTCTTTTGCTTTGTTTTAAGGGTATCAATTGTCAATTATCAAATCAAAATGGGCAAGCGTTTAGGTTGGAAGTATTTCAGTCTACTACTTTCCTTGCTCTTCTTCCATTCTCAATTCCCCTTTTCTTCTTCCTTGTCTTCAAACTCCCAATGCTCTGCTCTACTCCATTTTAATCATTCTCTTTCTATCACTGAATATGGTTCTCCTTCTTATTATGCACATGGATTTTTTATGTGTAGAAATTCTTATCCAAAGACAGGGTCTTGGAAGGAGGATAAGGACTGCTGCACTTGGGATGGTGTCGTCTGTGACAATTCCACTCGCCATGTCATTGCCCTTGACCTTACTTGCAGTTGGCTTAATGGCTCCATTCACTCCAACAGTACTCTCTTCCTTCTTCGCCATCTCAGGACCTTGAATCTCGGTGGGAATTTCTTCTATCCCTCCTTAATTTCATCTGAGTTTGGCAGGTTTCAGAGTTTGACTCATCTTAGCTTATCTAATTCCGGTTTTACTGGTAAAATCCCATATGATATCTCCCAGTTGTCTTCGCTTGTTTCACTTCATCTTTCTTCCAATCATCTATCAATCAAAACACCAGTTTGGAAAAGAGTCATTGGTAACCTTACCCAGTTAAGGGAACTTGTTCTGGATGCCACAGATATGTCCTCAATTACACCTAATTCTTTGATGATGAATCTATCCTCCTCTTTGACAAATCTTAGTCTTAGTGGTTGTAGCTTGCAGGGAACACTCAAAATAAACATCTTTCACCTTCCATGTATACAAACCCTTGATCTTAGTGATAATCCAAATCTTGAAGGTTCTCTTCCAAAGTCTAATTGGAGTAGTAGTTCCCTCAAGCTCTTATCTCTCTCTGCGACAAGCTTTTCAGGAGAATTACCTGATTCTATCGGTAGTCTAAAGTTCTTGGAGTTTTTGGATCTCGATAGTTGCAATTTTACCGGGGCAATTCCAACATCACTTGGAAACCTCACTCAAATTATTTATTTGTATCTGTCAAATAATACTTTCAGCGGTGAGATTCAAAAATTGCCACTTTTAAATTTTAGGTGTTTTTGGTTGACACATCAAACTGACAATTTTTAATTATTGTGGATTCAACAGGTTTGCTACCGTTGTCAATATTTGACTTGCCGAATCTCTCCAGTTTATACCTTGACAACAATCAACTTGTTGGTCTCCTTCCTAATCACGTAAGTGGTTTGAATCTCCTAATTCATCTCTCTTTAAGTTCAAATTTCCTAAATGGGACACTCCCATCTTGGTTATTCAATTTGACCTCTTTGGAGTCGTTAACTCTTGATCATAATAAATTCTCTGGTGAGATTGGGGAATTCAAGTGTAATAATTCTTTGGAGTACCTTCGTTTGAGCTATAATATGCTACAGGGCTCTATTCCTAGCTCAATATCTAGACTTGTGAACCTTACTTCTCTAGACCTCTCATCAAATAACCTACAGGGCTCTATTCCTAGCTCAATTTCTAGACTTGTGAACCTTACTCATCTATATCTCTCATCAAATAACCTAAGTATTATGTTGGACTTAGAATTGTTCTCAAACCTCAACAATCTCAAATATGTCAATTTTTCACATAACAATTTATTAGTCAGTATCAACAACAATCTAACATTTACCTTGCCCAATCTAGAGAGATTGTACTTGTCTTCTTGCAACATTAGTGAATTCCCAATTTTCCTAAGAACAGCAACAAATTTAACATTCTTAGACCTTTCCAATAACAAAATTCATGGTCAAACTCCAAAATGGTTGGGAGTTGTGGGGAGGAATTCATTATATTTTCTGGATCTTTCTCACAACTTTTTGACAATTATAGATAAGATTCCTTGGAAGAACCTATATTATGTTGATCTTCGTAACAACTTGCTTCAAAGACGGTTCCCCATGTTAAATTCTCTTAACCTTCAATATCTCTTTGCCTCCAATAACAATTTAACTGGGGAAATTCCTTCTTTAATTTGCAATGCATCCCTTAAAGTTCTAGATTTGTCTCATAACAACTTTAGTGGCACAATTCCAGAGTGTTTGGTACTCTCTAATGTACTCTCAGTGTTGGATTTGCGAATGAATAGCCTTAATGGTACCATACCTGCAACATTTTCAAAGGGAAGCAATTTGAGGAATGTTAACCTTAATGGCAATCAATTGGAAGGGCCATTGCCACGATCTTTGAAAAATTGTACAAACTTAGAAATTCTAGATCTTGGAAACAATAAGATAAATGGCACCTTCCCCTATTGGTTGGGAAGTATTCTAAAACTGCGGGTTCTAGTCATTAGATCAAATAAATTTCAGGGTCGTATAGGCAATCCTAAGACCCAATTTCCTTTCTTAAATTTGCGAATCCTAGACATCTCTAACAATGATTTTAATGGTCCTTTGCCAAGAAAATTTTTCAAATATTTGAAAGCCATGATGAATGTGCATAAAGGAGAAGTTGGGTTGAAATATATGGGAGAAGATGGGTGGAAATATCTGGGAGATGAGTCTTATCATGATTCTTTGAATGTGACGATGAAAGGGTCGAATATTGAGTTAGTGAGAATTCAAACTGTCTTCACAACCATTGATTTTTCAAACAATAGTTTCATAGGGGATATTCCACAGATAATTGGAAGCCTTAATTCACTCAAGGGGCTCAACTTTTCTCACAATAACCTTACAGGTTATATTCCATCATCTTTTGGAAATTTAACTAATCTTGAATGGTTAGACCTCTCTTTCAACAAGCTCGAAGGGGAGATTCCCAAGCAATTGGCGGATATTCCGTGGCTTGCAAATTTAAAGCTATCACATAATCAACTTACAGGACAAATACCTTCAGGGAAGCAATTCAATACATTCGACAATGATTCATACGCCAATAACTTGGGATTATGTGGATTTCCATTGACAAGAAAATGCAACAACCACGAGACAAAGCAACCACCACCATCGACCTTGCAACAAGAAGACAACTTAGAGTCTAAAAATGGGTTTGGTTGGCAAGCTGTATCGATAGGTTATGGATGTGGAGTGATATTTGGAACATTAATGGGATATGTTATGTTTAAAATTGGAAAACCAAAGTGGATTGTGAGGATGGTCACACTAGAGCAACATATCTTGCTCAGAAGGCTGAAGAATAATGCCCACAAAAGTGGTGGAAGAAAATAACAAGTCAAAACAATTTGTGGGTAGATTTGTTAGAGTTTTTGAAGAAAGTGTCAAAGGCATGTTGTAACTTTCTGTAATTCGTGGAAATCACTTTGATTTCATGAAAAGGTTGGGAGTCCAAGTAGAAAGCATCTCTTGTGTGTTTTTTCTTTTCTAGATAATGGAATTTTTTTCAACTATGGAAGAAATTACGGACGTGCTGGAATCTGACTCCAATCGAAAAGAAGAAACATACTCTGAATCTAACTTAGACGGCAAAACCCAGTAGAAAATGGAGCTCTCCCCCAATTCCTTCCATGCGTCAGAATTGGGATAAAGATAAAGCTTCCCTTTCTACTAGCCATCTTCATCATCCTTATTCACTCTCATCTTCTTCATCTTTCATGGTTCCCAAAGACACAGGACACCATTCATTGCCAAGGTATGCCTCCTTCTTTAGTTACATCTTCTCTCTGTCACTTTTTTCTCTCTTTTTCTCTAAATGTAAATGCTCTTTCATAGGGAAATCAAACTGCTGAACTTTGTCATTATTAATTATAAAATAAGTATTTGATTTTTTTTTTAATTTTTTAATTTTATTTTAATGCAGCTGGTTGGTGTTGTTGCTGTTGAAATAATTGGTAGGCCCAAGATTCCTTTCTGCCTTGCATTCTTGTTTTTAGTTGTTATAATGCTTGTATTTTAACTATCTGATTTTTTTTTGCTTTGGGTGCACAGTTTCTGCTTTGCTTAGCATAAAATGCCCAGTAATGTGCAAGGTTGATACCTCTAATGTTTGGGAACATATCAATAACCTTTGTGCTCTTGAATAGTTCAAGGCGTCTATGTAGACAGTAAGGCCTCAGTCTCTCTTGCTTATTTATATTGTTGGGTTTGGTACCATATCCTTATATATTTAAAATTTGCTTTTGTTTTTCATGTCCATTTTTTGATTCTTTGGTGAATGCATTTCTTAATATTTCAATGTTGTGGAATTTATGATGGTTTTTAATTATACACTTGCTATCCATGTTGAATGTGAGTATTGTCACTTCTTGACTAAAAAACTGAAAATGTGAATTTAATTTGATTGAAGGTTCAGGATGATTTTGAGATTATATATAGAAATTGGGTGAGCTGTAAGTCAACTTGTAGGTGTAGACTTGATATTATTTCTTCACTTATTTGTAATCTTCAAGTTTTGATATATGAATGTGGAGTGAAGGTATATATAAAGTATCTCGCTGTATTATTTTTTTGGCTGATTAGTTTCACTGTATTCAGTATAAAGGAAACTCTCCTAGTTTTATTTATTAATATTTTTTTCTTGTCCATTTTAGCAATAGTTTGTATGCAAAAGGTTAGTTTTCTTCCATGCTTCAGAGAAGGATTTGGAGCTTTTTTGTGGACCTATAGGGGAGGTTACAGAGGTTAGCTCCATTTCTATATAATGCAATCTTCTAAGTGGCTTTTGTGAAAATTTATATCAATGCCACTTTTGTCTGTGCCAACAGGTTCGGATTATGAAAGGCGAAGATTCTGGTGAGAAAAAGGGCTTTGCATTTGTGACCTTTAGAAGTGCAGAATTAACTTCTAAAGCCATTGATGAGCTGAATAATACTGAATTCAAGGTAACATAATCTTTTGCGCATCATTTATTATTGCCTTTTTCCCCGCATAGGCTGGGGACTTAATGGCAAGTTGAATATTGAATTTGATGTAAAATTATTATTGTTAGCTAAAAGATTAATATGAGTATTCCTTAGAGCTTTTTTAAGGTCTCTATTATTATTATTGTGGCCGTTTGCTGTTATTTATGAATGTTGCAATTGTTGAATGCTTTTGTGTAAACTCTCTCTCCTGGGTAAAAAAATAAAATGTTCAACATCTCAAGCAAAGCCTGTTTGTTCATTGGTAATGTGTTCCTAGAAGCTGGGGCAAGCAGGATCTAAGAAAGGTTGTCCTAGAGGTTGGGCCTGGAGTTATACTGCTGTGGAACTTGTTAAGGTCAGTGTGAACTAGTTATACGTCTTTAGGGTAGTTATCATTAATAGTTGAGATCGTTTATTTCTTTTTTGTTTATTTTCAGAATTCCCAGTGCCTTCAAAAAATTTACGTTTTACCACAGCCAGTGGTTTAGTTCTTTTGTGCCAGTTACAAGGGTCTTGTACTCAATTTATTAAACTCTTGGTCACAGGATGCAAAGAATCCAAGCAATAATCAGGGCTTTGTTTTTGTTGACTACCATAACCATGCATGTGCCAAGTATTCAAGGCAGAAGGTGATGAATCCAAAATTTAAGCTAGGCGATAATGCCCCAACTGTGAGCTAGGCTGACCCTAAAAATGTTGATTCTTCTGCTGCTTCATAGGCCTTGTAAATTTTTTACTTTGTTTATAGAAATTTTATAGCTTCCTGTCCACACTTGAGGACCAACTATTTCAGTTAAAGTAACCAAAACTGAGCCAGAATTTTTTTTTTTTTGGGGATGTGTGTGTGTGTTAGGGGGGGGGGGGTGACATTAGTAAAATTATTTATATAATAAGAAAAAGGGGGGAAGATTTTAAAAGCCCCCCTGCCTCCACCCCCAACCCCCCCCCCCCCCCCCCCCCCATTGGAACATCAATGCCATTGTCAATGCTTGACATTGGTGTCAAACGAAAGCTTCAAAAAGTTGTCGTCTTCTTCTTTCTCTTCTTTTTGTTGAATGAAGTTTTTGAGGATGGATTTAATGGTATGAATTTAAGAGATGTAATTGTGGCTTTATGTAATCCTTGAAACATTTAAGAAAGAGGCTCTAGGAATGGATTTAATGGTAACTCATTTTGGTTATGTTCAGAAAACCATCTTTGGAAGTGCTCCTAGATTTTGAATTGCTAAAAATAAGTGCAAGTTTTGAATTCAAACATCAAGACAACAATTCGATTGATTAATCCTAAAAAGATATTTGGTCTTCTAGAATCATATTAATAGATTTTTAATATTCCATTGATTTGGATAAGAGAAGAAATTATAGTAACTTACGGGCTTAACCTATTGAAAAAAAAAATATTTAGAACATAAGATCTGTGCTACATCTTGTACATGTTCTTTACGTTAGTTTTCTTAGCCAAAAAATAGATAGCTATTTGTTGAGATATTGGTTTTGTTGTATTTATGATATTCAATGATTTTGGATCTAATAGATCCATGCTATGTCTTACTAGGAAAGGGAACGGGCATAATAAGTTTCGTTATAAGACTACTCAAGCAGTTTGTTGCTGCAAATTTGGGAGTGCTTGCCAAAGGAAGAGGATTTGCAGTTGAAATAATTGGGATTACTGTAAGTTTGATCATAAGTCTACTTAAGTAGCAAAATCAATTAATTTGAATGTTGCATGTTCTAAAATGTTGAAAGTATTATTCAAGTTTATGTTTTGTATGTATTGGGAAACAATCTATCTATCTATCTATCTATATATATATATAAAGCCAAAGCTTAGATAAAATCCAATTAGATTCTAAATTGGAGGCCTAATTTTGCACCACCTGTCTAATTCAATTTCTTAATTTTACTGCAACTATTTATTAGTCATTACAAATATCAAAGAGTCATATTGTTTAGAATGAGTACAAATGATTTTATTAACCAATAGGAATGAGTCTAGTACTGAAGACTAAGGGAGTATATCAATTAGATTTACTCATCTATTGTTGGGATTAGGTGGTTTAAATATACCATTAAGAAAAAAATGGGATTGAGAGTGTTGTGTTCTATGGGCAGTGACAGTGAGAGTCCACACACAGAGAGAATTTCGAGGACTTCCAGCAAAAGGTCTTCTTCTTCTAATTTCAAATTTGTATGTTCTTTTGTTGATGTTATCATTTTCTTCTTTCTTCTTATTTCAAATTCATTATCTGAATTCTATTTGATTTCTCTTTTTTTTTTCTGCAACTCTTCCATGGCAGGTGCTGTTCTGGCTAGTGTGGCTTAGAAGAACAGAGGGAAGTGTACTGTCGACTGCCTTAGTGGAATTATATCGGTAAGATTCCCTAATTTCATGCCATTGTGATTTTTTTTGTTTCTAGTGATGCGCTTGAAGCACAGAGTTGCTTTATTCAAAAATTGATACTAGTTCAATATTTCTTCTTAGTATACTCTATGGATTTTTTTCCCTTTACTACACAAACACAAACAAAATTCCAATATGTTTTTTTATTTCTGGAGTTTTCCCAGATTTTTTTAAATTTGGGTTGCCGACCATTGCAGACATAGGTATATATGATGTAGACTCAAACCTTAAATCACTACCATTTGTTGTGAACTTGTGATCAGATTGTTTTGAAATTATGCACCATAAATGTGTATTATCCCTACTTCTAAGAGCATTGGCTCTGCTCCTTTTGTGCTTACTTAGATAAAGTGGATGTGCTTTTGTAAGGTGCAACTAGGTGTCATCATCTGAGGCTTATTTGAGACTAATTTTGAGACTGTGGTATAACAAAATTTGAAAAATAATTATTTTGAAAGCTAACACAAATCTATCTTTGAAATTTACTGGTTGATGAGAAATTTCTTCAAAATTTAGTTGGCACTGATAAGCAAGTGTTCAATGCAG
The DNA here is from genome assembly GCA_023736055.1 of Quercus glauca. NCBI lineage: Eukaryota > Viridiplantae > Streptophyta > Magnoliopsida > Fagales > Fagaceae > Quercus > Quercus glauca. Next base: position 49,249,603 of record CM043315.1, on the reverse strand, counting down.
TTGTTGGTCGTGTTGGAGCTAGAATTTGTCATGATAAATGCTTCACTAAACTTGCTGCATTTATGTCAAGGTCAGCAAAATACTAAAATTTTGAACTGTTGTAGAGATAAAAAAACAAAAGAGACATGTCTAACATGTCTTCTATTAAAATGTCATTGGTTTTTAGGCTTTATCTTGTGACTAAACTAAGTATTTTTACCCTTTCATTTACTTATACCACTTGGAAGACCTTTTTTAAGTTATTATTACATGACGTGTTTTGTGAAACTTTTTTTAGGCATGTGATATGCAATATTTAGTCTTGATTTTTATTTATTCTCATCCTATTATAGATTTGGATCCCCTCTATAGGACTCACAATCACATTGGATTCTTGCTTATCACGAGTGTAGACTATGTTGGTAAGGTTTTGCTTGCTTTGCTAAGCTAAGTTTGTTTTTTTGGAGTTCATGTATTTGTATTAGTGTGTGTGTGTGTATATATATGTATGTATGTATGTATATTTTTTAACTTTATTAGTCACAATTATGCATTGTGTGATATCTGAACATTTGAGTTAAATAATTAATATTAGTTTGGTTTGAGAAACCCAAGACCTTATCAGGGGTGGCCAAGAGCTTCCTTAGTCTCTGTACTATTAGGTGCACCAAGAGCTTTCATGACCATTTATTTCTCTTTTTCTAGGGAACACCATTTTCATTCTATGGATTGCAATTGTATTATGAGCTTTCATTATTGTTTTAACCATTTCCAGGTATGGATTTTAAGACTAAGCTGCTCACAATTGGTGGGAAAAGATTGAAGCTTACAATTAGGGACATAGGTAACTGTTGGAATTATTTTGAATTATAGTTTCATTTTAATCTTTGATTAGTGATGCTTTTGGAAGTGATAGTTTATCGTAACATGTAATTTTTTCTCTTCCTTCAAGTTAGTCACTGCTTTTGATGCATAAATAAATTGTAGAGCTATTAACAATTGATGAAAGATATGTATATATGATGTTTAGTTAGGTGAACTTTCGGGTTTTAATTGAAACATTTAACCTTTGGATGTTGAAAAATCAAGAAGGTAAAAAGTTATGTTAATTTAAATTTTGTGAAACTGATCAATGGCAATTTGAACTATTAAATAGACAACTGTGTCGACTTCGGCTTGAAACATACTCAAAAGAAACTCAAGGACAATGTATTAAACATATATGTAGGGGAAAAGTGCTGTCTGGTTGCATCTCCACTAAAAACTGTGAATTCCAAGACGCTATTCACGTATTAAAACAAATGGTTGACATTGTATTTGCATAACAAAGAGTTCCATAACACAGACTAGAGAGTCCACATATGAATGAAGTTTTAATTAAAAAGTAATCTTGTATATATCATAGACCTATAGGTAAAGGCAAGTTTTCATGTTACTATTGCCTCTTGCCCACATTAGCTTTCCTTGAAGTGTAATCTATTATGACCTAAACCGATTGAAGTTCATTTAGCAATAATTTTGTCTGGTTAGAAAATTATTACCTTAGTGTAATCTTTTTGTTATATGAATTGTTTTTTATATGTGCAGGTTTTTTTGGGGTCTGGGTGGGTTATGAGTGCTTATATTAATGGGTAGTAGTTGTCAATTTAAGGGCTGTAATTTGATAGTTTTATGTCATTAACATTTTGTTTAAGCTTTTGATGATAGTTGGTTATATTTCTACTATCAATTCTATTGGAAAATAGAGTACTCTAAAATTATCAACCTATATACTTCTCTTTGTTTGGCTACGATTGGTGACTTTGGGGTAACAACCATATGGTTTAATTATATACCATTTTGTTTTACCAAAAAAAGAATTTATTTAAGTTGCCTTTCTTTGTCACAGGGATTATACAAAGCTATTGACTGACTCTCATTGCTAGGCTACAGAATTTAAACTGAGGGTGATATACTGGAAATTCTCAAATCTTTATGGGACTGTAGTGATATCCAACCTATGTGGAATAAACTGTTCAGCTGGGTTAGATGTGATTTCCCGGCCTTAAATTCCTTTTCAGACTTGGTTGAGCTAGTTGGGCAATGAAAGCAGAAATTGGACCTGTTTGCAGTAGTAGCCTGGTATGTTTGGCAGCGAAGAAATAAATTGAGAGCAAATGAATCAATTATCCCTCTTCAAGACACTTTGATCTTGGCAGCTCAACCCCTGACAGATTTCCAAAAAAGAAGACTAGTCATTCCATCTTGAAGCCTGATGTCAGATTCTAAGTGGAAGCCTCCAGATAAGGATGAGTTTAAAACCAACTACCATGGAGCAGTTTTTCAGGAGACTAATGAAGCATGTATTGGTGTGGTGATCCAAAACAATGAAGGTGAAGTTCTGGGGGCTCTGTCTGAGAAGATAGCCATGCCTGGATCAGTTGTAATGGTGGAAATGCTTGCAGCTAGGAGAGTGATCCACTTTGCTCTTGAAATTGGAATTACTAACTCAGTCTTTGAAGGGGACTCTGAGATTATTGACAAGGCTCTCTCTACTGACGTTACTCCCCTTTCGTCCTTTGGACACATAGTCAAAGACTCTTAAGTCTATTGCTAGTTCACTTGTGAACTTTTCCTTATCTCACACTAGAAGGCAAGGTAACTTTGTTGCTCATGCCTTAGCTAGGAGAGCTAGGTTTTCTTGTCCTTTGTTAGTTTGGATGGAGTCCGTTCCTCCAGATGTTTCTAAATTCTTGTAGTTTTTTTTTTTTTTTTTTTTTTTTTTTCAAGTAATAATAAATAGTCTGCGATTGACTGGTTCTCAAAAAAAAAAAAAAAAAAAACCCTAGAGATGATCATGGAGTCGTAGAGCGTGCTTAAATTTTTAGCCTAAACATATAATAGTGGTGTGGTTAATTACTTTTGTGGGATATCAAAGTCCTTTTGATTAGGTAAATATTATTGAATGCACCCAAATAAGAAATGTATTTAGTTAGAAATATAATTCTCACACTTTTTTTAAAAAAAATATTATTAAAACAAGATAGAACTACAATTATTAGATGATTGAGTTAAGATGTATATGTCTTAATTAGCTTTCTAATTCATGTAGGAACCAAAACTTTTATCTAGAGATACAAGGAATATGAATTTGTGATATTGTTCCTATTATAGTGTAGCGAATTTGGGGTCGAAGTCATCATTATAATGGAGTACTACATCTTGAAGAATTTTTTGTCTCTTTCCACTTTACACAAACAAGTTTACTTTGAAAAAAATAAAACAATATTTTATGCTACGCAATGCCAGCCTTTGAAGTTGTAATAAATATTGTGTAACCTAATCATGTCTTTACCTACAGACTTATTGTAACGCTCCAAAATTATAAATAATAAATGTTTATTTAATCTAAATAATCCATAAAAATATTAAATAAATGTAACCAACAACCTAAAATCTCATCACAATTGTCAGATCTCTAATTTCACCAAAGATAAAATATCCTCAAAATAATTCTCCAGTACAATATTCAATACCATAAAAATAATAATAAAATCCTCTGTTTCACAATATAATTTGTAATTGTTGTCTTCCAAGAATTTCTATTCCAATGATTCCTCTAATGTATCTGTAAGGGGGAATAAAAGGGGGAGAGGGGTGAGATAACTCAATAAGTAGAATTCACTAATATTGGGGTGTGGGAACAAACCTTTTTAAATAAATATTCCATACAACAAAGTTATAAGTTGCAAAATTATCTGTATTTTAACATCAAATATTTCATATAAAAATATCATTATATTGTGAGCCATCATAATGTACCAATACCATTATAGAAACAATTTCCTAGACTTTTCTCGTGGTCAACGTTTATGCCCTGTTGACAGAGTTGTGTTGTCCCCTTTTAGAACTGGAACCTCCTTTTCATCTATTTTCTTAAGAATGGCTCCTTGGAACCTAAAGGTGCACTCCCTTACTAAGAGGCTTCCTTTTCAGATCCTTAATGGTATACTCTCTTACTAAGGAGCTATCAAATGTGCACTACCCCCTTTTTCTGGGACTGTCCCTTGCTAAGGACTAGCTACAGTATGATCGTCCCTTGCTAAGGACTAAATACAACACTAAGCTTTTAATCACGACTTGCCATAGGATTCAAAACAAATTCAAGATGCTCACAACAAATATTCCAGTCATAATACTCAAAATACAAAGATTTCTCCACCCATACAAATTCAAATAATTTTAGGTTGTCCCACAAGTTTTTCATATAACAAATAGTCAACGTTTCCATATACACATCAAATATTTATAGGATATCAATATATTTATAGAATATCAACATATTTTTTTGATATAAGGATAGTTTGATAATCAAAACTGTTTTGGGAAAACTCCCAAAATTAGTAAATACCACTTACCTCTTAGTTGCAAAAAAAATGAAATCAACCACCACCCTTGAGTCACAATAAATTAGTAGAATTAGAACCTAGCAGCACCATCAATACACAAATTTTCCACTTAAAAATCTGTTTTCACACTTAAATAGTTTAATATATCAATATTAAAGCCTACGGAGGTGTTTAGATTCTTTGCAATACACTTCAGCTTTGTCAGATTTTTAGGCTTACAAATATTGCTGCATAATCAAATTTTTCCGATTAATTTAATCATAGATATTCATGAAACTCCAATATAGCTGAATGATAGATATCTGATCAATCTAATATATAGTTGAAGCTAATATTATATCTTAATTTATCAATCCCATAGCTAGCCCTTTATTCCCTTGTTGCTGCTAGACTTAATGATAAAGCTAGACAAGTTTTTGAATATTGGCAGGTGCATGAATAACAGATTGTGAACTTAGATAGATGGTGCAATAATATAGTAAACCATAAGCAGCCTTTTCTCATTAGCATGGTGACAAAATTGATTTCCTAAGTCCACGCCTACCCACCTGTGATCTGTGCGACACAAAGACTAGTATACATAAACATTCTCTATCCTAGGTGTGTGAGATATCAATAGCCCTTAAGCTATATAGACACTTGCCAGGTATCACATAAATAAAAGGGAAAATTACAGTAAACCCACCTGTGGTTTGGCCCGTTTTCACTTTGCCTACCTGTGGTTTAAAACTTAACACTTTGCCCACCTAAGCTTCAATCCGTTTACTCTCCGTTACCCACCTAACCCTTAGATGTTAGAAAAACACATTTTTAATACAAATCACAACATAACATGAATCAAAACCACAAACCCTTTGAAGATTACTACTGAACAGAAAGGTTGAAAATTTTCTTGTAAGTGGTAAAGTCGTTCCCCGAAAGAAGAAAATGTTTTCGGCTCCTCTACAAACTGCTAAATTTATTTTTTAAAAAAAAAAAACCTAATGTCACCTCTTGATTATTTTATTGAATCCCATATCACAAGGAACAGAAGTATAAAAAGTCACATCTAATCCAGAAAGGAAAAGAAAATTACTCTATGGGTGTTCAAGCTTTGTATTGCTTCTATAGGATGATGATAGTGCCCCATCACTCTGTGGGAAACGGCTTCATCTTCTGTTCTCTAGCAATCATTAAAAAGAAAAAAAGTGAGAAAAATAATGACATTAACGCTATTATCATATAATGCAAAATTTATTAAATCTGAAACATTTATATATAGGGGGAAAATTAGAACCAACTACTCAGACAATTATAACGTACATGAAGATCTAAATCTTTCATGTAAGCTACCTTCTTGTTATTGTTCAATCTTTTAAAGATCCGACATCTTGCAGCTGAGAATGGCTCAAGCTCAGTAGTTTCTTCTGGAGGTATCTCTTCAAGCTTTGCTCTTTTAGATGAAATTAGCCTTGACCCAACCTTCTTCTTATTTTGGAGAAGGATTTTCGTGATTCTAGGGCTCGTGAGGAAAGATTTCAAAGGGTTCGTGTTTTGATCCATGTTATGTTGTGATTTGTATTAAAAATGTGTTTTTCTAATGTCTGAAGCGTTAAGTTTTAAATCACGGATAGGCAAAGTGAAAACAGGCCAAACCTAAAAGAACCCAAGTAATGAGGAGGGCTGACCTGATTCTCCCACACATAACCGCAAAGAAGACTAAAAACAAGAAGATTTCTTGGTGCCACTAAAAGAGGGGAGATCTCCTATTTATATATATATATATATATACACGTATAACTCAAATAAAAGGCTAGGGTTTCCTTTTCTTTTTCTTTTTTTTCTTTTTTTTTAAGCTTATCTAGGCCCATATATTTACCTATGTCATCTCACTTGGGCATCTAATATCACAATAATTATCTTATTTAAATATCTTAGGCCCAAATCAATTAAATCAATTTAATTGTGGGCCTCCTTTTTAATTTATACATAAGAATTAAATTAGTATCAAAATTATGGGGTGTTACACTTATAGCTATTGTTATTTATAGGGAGATTGAGTGCCTAATTATGCAACACAAGGATTATGAATGATAATGATATACATCACTGTCAGTGTTTTTAAGACCTTCTCCTCTCTCCCCTTATATGTGTGTGTTAAAAATGTTTAGTATTCTAAAATAAAAAAAATAAAAAAATTATGTATGGTAACATAATAATTTTTTGGAGGACCCAATATGTGAAAGGTGTAAAAGGACAATAGAGGATTCAGTGCATGCTCTATGGTCTTGTCCAGAGCTTGATGTTGTGTGGGCTGATCAGGAAGTATGGGGGTTCAGAGGTGAAATTGATTTTACGTGTGTTAAAGAGCTGCTGTTATGGATGGTAGAGAAAGGAAAATCACTGGAGATGTTTGCTTATACGGCCTGCACTATTTGGAATCAAAGAAACAAGGTGAGACTTAATCTTCAAGCTAATCCGCTGCACCAAGTTGCTGCACAGTCAGCAGCAATGCTGGCGCACTTCAGAGCAAGTACAGTAGCTTCAGATATGCAGATCAGAAGCAACAGTACAGGAGGTAACAGATGGCAAGCTCCACAAGCAGGTTTTGTGAAAGTGAACTTTGATGGTGCGGTCTTTGGTGAGTTAAATAAGTCAGGTGTTGGAGTTGTGATAAGGGACAATAGTGGGGCTGTTTTAGCTTCATGTTCAGAGAAGTTATTGCAGGCATATAAGGCAGAGGAGATAGAAACATTGGCTGCCCGGAAAGCCTTGATGTTCGCTTATGAGTTGGGGTTCCAAAGGATAATACTAGAAGGGGATGCTCTTGGTTTGATTCAAGCATTGAAGTCACAAGAGCAGAACCTAAGTCCATTGGGTTTGCTAGTGGAGGATGTGAAACTTTATTCGAATCATTTTCAAAGAGTGTTGTATTCTCATGTAAAGAGAAACGGCAACAGTGTAGCTCATAATCTGGCGAAACATGCTATATGCATACCAGATTTTCAAGTTTGGATGGAAGATGTTCCACCTCATATTGTTTCGTTTTTGTATTCAGATGTAACTCATTCTCATTAATGAAAATTCTTGATTTCTTTCTCAAAAAAAAAAAAAAAAAAAAAAAACATAATAATTTTTATTTTTCTTGGAGGGTAATCTTCCTATTAAATGCATTACAAGGATCAGAGAATAATTGCATAATATATTTTTTATGATGCATTAAAATTCGTAAGTAACTTTTTTATTTATTTATCATGTATGCACTAATTTTTTTTTATTAAGTAGCTGTTAGTTAAGAATGAAAAATACCTTTTGAAAAATGCTTTCATCTAGGTAAGACTACCTCGTAATCACTTTTGTTAAATGTTTCTGTGTGTAAGCACGGGTCACATACTACTGGATTCTATTGTAGAGTCGTGGATTAGTTTATTTGTATAACTGGTTTATTTGATTTGTGTTTTCCATCATAACAAACATTGGAAAAATTGTACATAAAAAACAAATTAAAAGAGAGAGAGAATAAAATTTTGTTGTCCAATAATTTAGTTCAATGGGCAATTGACATAAATCAAAATACGGTTGAGTGTATGCTTATCTCTATTTTCTAATTTCCCTAAGTTCCCTTGTCTAGTTCAACTCATTGAAGGTAGAGATGATCTCTCACTCTTCAAAAAAAAAAAAAAAAAAAAAAAAAGCTCTCTATTTGGGTTTAGATTTGATTTTGACACTGTCAAATTGGCTTTTCACCTAATTTTCTTTAACTAGTTGGTGGTGGCTCATTGCTTTCAACTTGTTCACCTTTTGACTCCTCACTGCTTGATATTAAAAAATTATTTAACTTTCTTTTGCGAAAATAAGAAAGAAAAAAAAGAGAGAGTATATATATAGAGACAAATCCTCTTTTTAAATTTTTTTTTCAAAGATAGTTTCAATCTATGGCTTTCACTTTTGGTGATTACTCTTTGTTATTAGACCAAAACACCAATTGGTTTTTTGTATAGGCTGGGATTGAATCCTAAATATTTTATTTGATAATAAGAAATTTTATCAATTGAGCTAATTGATAACCACATTTCTTTTTTAAGACATAGATAGTGATGCAATTCAAATTCCTTTATAAATTAATGGGATATGACATGGAGACAACAAGAGGCTTCCCCATCCTGCTAATGTAATGCATTACTTTAATGATATATAAAACAATGGTTACCCTCCTTGTGGTAACCATCCAATGTTTATATGTGATTCTTTGACCAATAATTATTCCTCTAAAACAAGTCAATAGATGCATTATGTATGCGTGTCTTTAAAATTGGATCTCATAATATTATTTATATATTTAAAAATTATTTTACTATAATATTTTTCATTTTTACCAATAAATGGTATCTAAATAGACTCTTATTGCGGAATTAGTATTGTCGGCTTTGAAGACAACTACGACTACTAATACAAAAAGTCAAAAGGAATCCAAAAGATAAGAACACACTTATTAAATATAATCATTCTTTTCACAAAGGCCAGACTTATCAGAAACCAAAATCTTGAATTCTATATTGTTTTTTAGATATCACCGCCCCAACTTCAAACGATTACCATCTGTATCTATCTATTTTCATCACTATATTATATAACTTTCTGACCTATATTTCACCATTATATATATCCTTTTTCTGCAACAAATTTTTCATTCTCACGTATATACTTAATTTCTCATATCAATGGCGTACTCAAACAGACACAACAACAACAATTCTCAGTCTTACGCTCCTTCTGCACCATCCTTTCCTGGAGAACAATCACAATATACTTCTGCAGCAGCAGCTGCTCCAAATTACTATGCCCACCACTCCCAATCCTATCCTCATGGGACTACTACTACTTCTTCCTCCAATTCTGCTTATGGCTCATATGGGCAACAGTACCCCCCATCATCATCATCATCATCATCAGAATTTCCAGCTGGGACACACCCAGATGTGATAAGAAGCTTTCAGATGGTGGATAGGGATAGGAGTGGTTTTATTGATGAGAATGAGTTGCAGCAAGCTCTTTCTTCTACCTACCACAGGTTCTCTCTTAGGACCATTCGGCTGCTCATCTTTCTCTTCAAGAATCCCAATGCTTCTCTAACAATTGGTCAGTTTCTCTTTCTTTTTCTTGGATTTGATTAAAAGATAAATATGGGGTTGGATTTTGAATTAATGCAATCCATATCTTCATTTTCTTTGGAATCAAGAACATCTTCAATTCTTGGTTCTTTTCTTTTGCTGGGTTTTAATTTTCTCAGCTGCCAAACGTGTTTGTTTGAACATAATTAATCGAGCACGTTTATTTTACCTGTTTACAATTATGAATTATGCGGGTGTTAGTTGATTTTCAAAGGATTTTGTGTGAATCAAATATACAGCAATGTACATTTCTTTTTTTCAAAATTATTTATTAAAGCTCTGTTTATTTTGATGAAAAATTTGATGTGAAGATAGTTTTTTATTTTTTTTTTATTTTTTTTTTTTATGTTTTATTATTTTTGGTAAATTGGTAGTATCAAAGAAAATAGGTAAAGAAAACTATATATGGTCAATAGAAATTCCTATTAAAAGTATGAATATTTTTTAGAAATTGTTTTTCACTACAATTTTTGCGAAAAACTTCTCTATCTTATGATAAGCTAAATAAAGAATACTAAAAGATTGATTTTCAACTTATTTTTAAGGTCATTACCAAACATAGAAAATTGATGTAATTTTCTAGAAAATAATTTTTAGAAAATGAATTATTTTTCAGAAATGTTAACGTTGAAATAAATATGGGGTTGATTATGTACATTTCTTTTTTTCAAAATTATTTATTAAAGCTCTGTTTATTTTGATGAAAAAATTTGATGTGAAGATAGTTTTTTTTTTATTTTTTTATTTTATGTTTTATCATATTTGGTAGTATCAAAGAAAATAGGTAAAGAAAACTATCTACGGTCAATAAAAATTTCTATTAAAAGTATGAATTGTTTTTTAGAAATTGTTTTTCACTTAAATTTTTCAAAAAACAACTCAATCTTATGACAAACTAAATAAAGAAAACTAAAAGATTGTTTTTCAAATTATTTTTAAGGTCATTACCAAACATAGAAAATTGATATAATTTTCTAGAAAATAATTTTTTAAAAATGAATTATTTTTCAGAAAAATGTTAACATTGAAAAAAATGGAGCGTAAATATAATTATACTTTAACTAACTTTTAACAAGCAAAAGCATTTAGCAAGATATATTTTGGTCTTGTTGCAGTTACTGATTTAGGTACATAAATTTGCTGTTACAGGGCCGAAAGAGTTTGCTGCACTATGGACTTGTCTTGGTCAATAGCAAGTGAGTAATCTTATCCCATTTCTTTCATTTTACATAACAACTTTGGAAGAAATCAGTTATGGTCTTTGTATTAGAAACCTACAAATTCCTTTTTGGTTCATGAAAATAGTTGGTTAAATAATGAAAACACTTAATTCTAGCCTTTTCCTCTCTTTTTCCTTAGTTCTTTTTGACAATCTAAAATATTTAGGTAGTGAAGCGAACGAATCAATTTTCCTTGGCATTAATGGTATATATGGTGACAACAGTTGGCTAGATTCCCCATTTAGCTCATTTAATGCAATACTACAATGATTTACAAATTACTAGAACAAGTCAATAGATTCTGTATAAATAGGTCGTACCTAGCACACAAAGTTCCTATTTTTGCAAGGTCTAGAAAAGATCATGTTAGGCAGCCTTTTCCCTAATTTTGTTAGAAGAGGTTGATTACTAAACTCGAACCCACGCCCTGTCATTTTTTTTGTGAAAGGCACTTGCTATCGCACTAAGGCAATAGATTCTATATACAACTTAAAATTTTAGCTATGTATGTTATTGAAATTTCCTTGCTATGTAATGTACATGATTTCATCTTCATTTTCACCCACGTTAATGTCTCTGCTCTTACAACATGGTCAGAGATGCACTCATTTTGACAAGCACTGTAATGCTGATCATGTAAAGAACGTTTTGTGCAATCAATTACTTATTACTTTTTAGTTTTTTCTAATGACGTTACTTGATGCATGTCAAATTGAACTATTGGACTTGCACTTGCAGGCCATTTTTCAGAGATATGATAAAGATAGGAGTGGTAAAATTGACTTATTTGAGCTGAGAGATGCTCTCTATGGTATTGGCTATGCAATCCCAGCTTCTATTCTCCAACTAATGGTTTCCGAGTATGATGATGGAAGTGGCAGGAGGGTGGAACTTAATTTTGACAGTTTTGTTGAGTAAGTCTCCTATAACTAAGATACTGTATCACATTCATCATCATTTTTATTTTTTGTTGTTGAGATTGCTATGTGGTTATATTTCTAATGATATGTTTTTCTGGACATGCAGATGTGGGATGATTGTGAAGGTGAGACTGCAAATTCCTTTGGAAGTCTAAACTTTTTTTTTTGTTTTTTTTGTTTATCCCTTCACTTCCTCCTGTTATACTTAATCTCCCTGTCAAATTAAATATATTGGACAAATATAATCGGAAATAGAAAACTAGCAGCCTTGTTTGGTGAGATTTCATGTATATCAGTCTAATGCATTATGTCACTGTGATTTCAGAGTTTGACGGACAAATTTAAAGAGAAGGATAGGCAGTATACCGGTTCAGCAACGCTTTCTTATGACACATTCATGTCTACGGTCATTCCTTTTCTTGTACCTTATAATTAACTTGATGTGATGCTAATCATTTTTGTGATCTTGATTTATTTGATTGTTTCCAACCAATTCTTTTGAGGTGGGCAAGCCGCAAGAGCTTGTAGATTAAAAGTGATTTTTGTAAAGCATTTTCTTGGTATATTTTCCCCTAGGATCAGAAGTGACTATGCACTTAGTATTGACCATATTCCTCATAGATGGGGAAAAAATGCATCTAGCTGAAAATAGAAGCAAGACAAACCATAATAAAATTCAACCAGATATCAGCCTGAGCAGATAACAAAAGCTCTTTGGTTGTCTTCACATTGCAAACCTTCTTGATAGGAGAGAGACTTATTGGGAAAAGATCCATATTCTTGAAAGATTTCATATTATCTTTGAAGGGGAGAAACTTCACTTAATTTATAATGGTTTAATCACAATGCTGAACACATTACTCCACCACCACATCCAAGAGGAGGTGGCAGGGGTGGGGGTGGGGGTGTTGGTGGTGGTGGTGGGAGTGGCAGCAAGAGTAGTGGCAGTTCAAGTAGGGGAAGGCACAGTAATGATGGTGGTCATGGGCGCAGGTATTGCCCATATTAGTTGCAGGTTAACTGCTAAAAAATAAAAATTATACATCAGAAAGTGGGCATTAATGTCAAACCTTAAGATCATTCAAGATCTGAATTTAATAGTGTCATCTTCTTCATTGAAGCGTGTAGTGGTATTATTGTACTTTTTCAGTGATTATTACTTTTGACATTTGTTAGTTTTGTTAAGCTGTTTTATTCTGTTTTAATTTTGATTTATAAGCCCTCAGTCCTTTCTGCTTATTATAATCTGTTATACTTTTTTTTTCCCTATCTTTTGTTTTGTGTATTTTGTTAGCATACGTATTTTCTTTTGTTTTGTGTTTATATATATATATATATATATATATATATCTTGGATTCTGTCTTCCTCCATAAGGATAGCGCATACCAATGCCCATTTTATTAGCATATGTAGTTTGCCAATATCAGTTTGGCTTAGGGCATGTGAAGGGTAAATTATAGACATATTAACCTTGTTTACAGTTCAACTACAGAAGAATAGCGTATCAAGGGCAAAGCTTCTGTCCAGTACAGTAGAGCAATGGACAGGAAACGATATTGACATGTGACCATTTTTGGATAGGCATCATTTGTTTCCTATTTAATGCTCCAATTTACTGGACACAAGTTAAACCCTAACAAAAATAAAATGTAAAGTACGGATAATACAATGGGTCCATGGGGGCTTGGACATGTCTTTTGTCAATTCTCATTAACTTTTCAATTGTAGTATTTTTGTTTTCTCATCAAGGCAATCCTCAAATTCCCCAGCCAAGAGCTTCTAGCATGATTCTGCTAACGGTCCATTTCTTAGAACAGGACTACAGCAGCTTGTGATGCAGCATTCTTGACAGCATCCATTGATGCAGTTCTTTTCTTAGCGAGGGCTTTGACGTACAGACCTCATATATTTCCTTAGAGCTCTTATGCCTTTTCCCTAATTTAAAATGGAAGACCCGATAGGGAGAATTCCTTATTGTTGCATCTTGGACCCCTTTAGCTCTGACTTATAATCCAAGTTTAATTATTGTTGCAATTTCCAAGTCCCAGAATTCCTATTAAAGATCGACACAATTGGTAAGAGATACTTGATGGAGAATTTGAACTTTACCTGTTCCTGCGGATAGACTACAGAATTTGAACTTTACCTCTTACACGTGGATAGAAAAAACTCAAACATACGGCTCATCCCAATAATGGCTAGGGGATTAATATGTCTCCTGTATAGTTTTGTTAATTGAAAAGCATTACATAATCTTTGAAGGAGGATCAACGGGATATCATACCTCTAAAAAGGCATAGAGCCACCATAGAATTATCATTTGAAAGAAGAGAATACAAGGGTAGAAAAATTCACGTTCAAAAGCTGTACTTTGATATGTCCATTATTTTTTGAAAGGAGGATATGTCCACTTGAAGTCTAACATGATAGCACTTTAAGATATTAACGAAGCTAAATGAAATAGTTCAATACAATTCAGCTAAAAGAAAGAAAGAGAGAAATGGTTCAATGCAGTCTTCCTACTACAACTGGTAAGTATTAACTAAAAAGATAAAAGTACAATTTATCTTTGCCTCTGACAAATCAACTAGTAACAAGAAAAATCAATGTTTTCACTCAGGCATGACCAGTGCCATCCTGGTTGTCTTCGTTTTCTACCCTTTCATCACCTCCACTATCATGTGATAGCTCTTCCAATTTCCTTTTCTTTTTCTCTTCTTTTTCCTTTGCCGCTCCAGCCTTCTTTCCTGCGTTTTTCTGCCTAAACTCTGCAAGGGAACCGAGAAGAATGATAAATGTTGGCCACATCGTGAAGCCTCCCTAATATATCCAGCTACCACTGATTAACTAGAATGAAAAATTTCAACCTCTAAAGCAATTTTTTTGGGGGGGATATCTGTGATTTTCCAATCATTCTATAGATTAGAACGATCATCAATGCCTTACTTAGGTTGCAGCTTTTTGTCAACAAATATATTGCCAATAGTTTTGAAGCAACCAGACGATTAAGCTTGCTATACAAACAGATTAGAGATATAAACATTAAATACTAAATAATAAAAGTTTGGTCCTAGAAGTCGTCATTGCACCAAGATGCCAATTGGTTATTTCCTCTCTACAGCGAAAGATTACACTCTCTTTGCACCAAGACTTGGATAAATTACATAATTTCTCTATAGTTTGGGGTGATTTCAAATTAAATTCTACATTAAATTTAAAAAAAAAAAAAATTAAAACTATGATATTTTAAATCCTTTCAATTTACGCCCCCAATAAGTCTTTATTAACTAAAAGTAAAAGATATTCACATAAGTTGTGACTAAAACAGTAAAACCTATCTAAACACAAAAAAATCCTACAGCATGATCCATTCCACATGACAATCAAGCAGAAACCAAGATGATATTGAGCCAGTGAACAAAGGGGATAATAAATAAGTCTCTACCTTAGACTTGCAACTCCTGGTGTATTTACAAAGAAATTTTGGGCACACAATTAATTGGAAGCAAACTGAACTTACCTCAAAGATACCTCCACAGCTCAATCTATCTACTTCCTCAAGCTGTGCTCTACTATGATACAGCAAAGTGCAGACGAATATACTAGGGAATCTAAAAATAATTCTCCTCTATAATCAGGAAAAGAAACCATTTTACTTCAAGTTAGACTATAAAATTATTATTGTAATGCTTTAGTACCTTCCTCAAGCTGTACTCTACTACGATACAGCAAAGTGCAGACAAATATAATAGGGACTCTAAATATAATTCCTCTCTATAATCAGGAAAAGAAACCATTTTACTTCAAGTTAGACAACAATATTCTTTTTGTAATGCTTAACCAGATGCTAATTAGACAACACTTGAAAGGGATACTAGTCAACCTTGGTCTCAAAACAGGATGTCCATCCATACCTAGTTCAATCTCCCATTAACCATTGAGAAGATATAAATGAGCTTTGTATCCATACCGGACAGTAGGCAGCAATTTTCATATTGAGCTATCAACTCCATTCAAATCTCTGAAGTTACTTTGTAAAGAGCCTTTTTGATA
The DNA here is from genome assembly GCA_023736055.1 of Quercus glauca. Taxonomy (NCBI): domain Eukaryota; kingdom Viridiplantae; phylum Streptophyta; class Magnoliopsida; order Fagales; family Fagaceae; genus Quercus; species Quercus glauca. The sequence continues at coordinate 49,233,892 of CM043315.1, read as the reverse complement.
TTAGAAGAACACATAGGTAAAGTTTAGACTACCCATATCTATTGTTACAGGAGTTGCCTTCTTATGAGTAAGTATCACATGCATTTTCTCCAAACTGACTAAACTCAAAAGTGGCTTTGCATTTAGTATTGACCATATCCCTCATAGATGGGGAAAAAATGCATCTAGCCCACAATAGAAGCAAGACAAACCATAATAAAATTCAATCTGATATCAACCTAAGCAGATAACAAAAGCTCTTTAAGTGTCTTCACATTGCAAACCTTCTTGATAGGAGAGAGACTTATTGGGAAAAGATCCATATTCTTGAAAGATTTCATATTATCTTTGAAGGAGAGAAACTTCACTTAATTTATAATGGTTCAATCACAATGCCAAACACATTACTCCCCATTGAAGTTGGTTCCTATCATGTTTTGTGATCATCTTCCAAGGTTATATGATTGTGTTGAACTGATATGAACAAGGTTTATTTTAATGTAAAGCACTACATATTTTCTGACAGTGTGATTAATTTTAGAATTTGAACAAAAGTAGGACCTCCTAGAAATATAGAATGTTAACAACAATGCATTTCTCAATCCCATCCAGGCCATTCAGTGTCTTTTCTAATAACTGAATCATATTTAGTTATGCATAACATTTAAACTATTCCTTCTATCTATCCTCCACTTAGTTTAAGGGAGTCATCTGTTTAAAAAATTGTCGTCTCAAAAGGTAAACATAAGAAGAGATGAGGGGAGAAAACCAACACAAGAGAAGTATAGTCGACGAACAGCTAAGCGAAAAAATTCTCATGTCCCAACATTCTACTTCTATTCTTCTAACGAAATTAAGAAAAAAAAGACCCTTTGAGTTGGACAAGAACCCTTCTTCGCCTATAAGAATTCCCCTTTTTCTCTTTGTCTCTAAAGACTAGAGTAAGGTAGCATAGAGAATTCACTTTCTAAAATGTCTTTCTTTTTTATCAATCTTCGAAACCCCCACTGCCCCCAACTTAGTCGGTCATCATTAGGCATTGTAATAACTTTCTGTTTGTCCTCAACAAAGAAATATACCTTAGAATATCCATTTTCGTCAAAACTACATACATTTGAATAATGGTCATATATAGGTTTCTAAATTCATCTTATGTGAATGAATGAAAGTAAGTGGTATAAAAATGGAGATGGGTGATAGAGATTTTGAAAGCTGACCATGAAGTGAGGCTTTAAGAGGACCAAGAAAGTGGGAAAACTCGATTTCTTGAAGAGCAGTGAGAACATCATCAGCATTGACAGTCTGCCTCTTCGATTCCTTACATATGTCATTGGCACTGCAAATTCACATTCAACAATTAAACACATACAAACCCTAAGTAAGAAATTGCGTTGAAATATATGGGAAATGATTATTATCATGATTCTTTGAATGTGATGATGAAAGGGTTGTATATTGAGTTGGTGAAAATCCAAACTGTCTTCACAACCATTGATTTTTCAAACAATAGATTCATAGGAGAGATGCCACATATAATTGGAAGGCTTAAATCACTCAAGGGGCTCAACTTTTCTCACAATAACCTTACAAGTCATATTCCATCATCATTTGGAAATTTGGTTAATCTTGAATGGTTGGACCTCTCTTTCAACAAGCTCAATGGGGAGATTCCCAAGCAATTGGCAGATCTTTCATGGCTTGAAGTTTTAAAGCTATCACATAACCAACTTGTAGGTCACATACCTTTAGGGAAGCAATTCAATACATTTGACAATAATTCATACACCGAAAACTCTGGATTATGTGGATTTTCGTTGTCAAGAACATGCAACAGCCACGAATCAAAGCAACCACCACCATTGACCTTGCAACAAGAAGACAACTTAGAGCCTAAAAATGGGTTTGGTTGGCAAGCTGTATCGATAGGTTATGGATGTGGAGTGATATTTGGAACATTAATGGGATATCTTGTGTTTAAAATTGGAAAACCAAAGTGGATTGTGAGGATGGTCAAACTAGAGCAACATATCATGCTCGAAAGGTTGAAGAATAATGGCCACAGAAGTGGTGGAAGAAAGTAACAAGTCAAAACAATTTGTGGGTAGATTTGTTAGAATTTTTGAAGAAAGTTTCAAAGGCATGTTGTAATGTTTTGTAATTTGTGAGATCACTTTGACTTTATGAAAAGGTTGGGAGTCCAAGTAGAATGCATCTATTGTGGGTTTTTTCATTTCCAAATCGTGGAATTTTTTCAACCATGGAGGAAATTATAGACATGCTGGAATTTGACTCCAATAGAAAAGATGAAACATACTCTAAATCTAACTCAGATGGCAAAGCCCAGTAGAAAATGGAGCTCTCCTCCAACTGCTTCCATGTGTCAGAATTGGGATAAAGATGAAGCTTCCCTTTCTACTTGCCATCTTCATTATCCTTATTTACTCTCTTCTTCTTCGTTTTTCAAACAACGAAAATAGCACATAATGGTGATTTAGGAGAATATCAGCCTTCTTTCATGGTTCCCAAAGATAGGACTCCGTTCATTGCCAAGGTATGTCTCCTTCTTTAGTTACATCTAGGGGTGACTTTGTCAATTTCTTCTCTCTTCATCTAAATGTAAAGGCTCATTTGTAGGGAAATCAAGCTGTTGAACTTCATAATAATTATTTATAAAATAAGTATTTGATTTGTTTAATTTTTTTTCTTAAGTTGGTGTTGTCGCTTTTGAAATAATTGGTAAGCCCGAGATTCCTTTCCACCTTGCATTCTGGTTTTTTGTTGTTATAATACCTATATCTTATTAATCTAATTTGTTTGCTTTGGGTGCATAGTTTCTGCTTTGCTTAGCATCAAATGCCTAGTAACATGCAAGGTTGATGCCTTTGATGTTTCAAAACATATCAATAACTTTTGTGTTCTTGAATAGTTCAAGACCTTTGTGTAGAGAGTAAGGCCTCAATCTCTCTTTCTTATTTTTATTGTTTGGTTTGGTACCATATCCTTATATATTTAAATTTTGCTTTTGTTTTTCATGTCCATTTTTTGATTCTTTGGTGAATACATTTCTTAATATTTCAAAGCTGTGGAATTTATGATTGTTTTTAATTATACACTTGCCATCTGTGTTGAATGTGAGTATTGTCACCTTTTGACTAAAAAATGAAAAATGTGAATTCATTTTGATTGAAGATTTAGGATGATTTTGAGATTATATATAGAAATTGGGTGAGCTGCACGTTAACTTGTAGGTGTAGACTTGATATGATTTCTTTTCTTATTTGCAATCTTCTAGTTTTGATATATGAATGTGGAGTGTAGGTATATATAAAGTATCCCACTGTATTCTTTTTTTGGTTGAATAGTTTCACTGTATTCAGTTGTAGAGGAAACTTTCCTGGTTTTATTTGTCTTTTTTTTTTTCCCATTCCCTTTCCCTTTTAGGAATAGTTGGTATACAAAAGGTTAGTTTTCTTCCATGTTTGATTTCAAGGTGCAGCCCCATTTTTCTTTGTAATTAATGTATAAAATGATCTATGCCTTAAAACCATGTTGTGAGTTGGAGGTGGTGAGATTAATCACATTTAGAAGAAGCTGCTCTATTTTATTCAATCTAACTAAACTTTGAAATTCTCTTGCATATCAGCTTGGGCGCAAATCAAGACCAAATGTACTGAAATGAAGATCTGGAATTTAATACAGCATTCATATAGTATTCCTAGCATTTCACTTGTTGCTGCCTTGCTTTGACAAATTGACTTTCTACTCGAGACAAGCTGTTAAAAGGGTTATCAAGGTGACGTTTTGTGTCTTCTGCAAGACCTGTCTTGAGAGTGGTGATCACTTGTTCTTTGGGTGTCATTTTCCAAAGAGGTTATGGGAGCAAGTTAAGTCATGATGTCTAATAAAATCCAAGGTAAATGTTTTGAAAGTAGTTATGTGGATATAAGAAAAGTTGAAGGCAAATTTTTTAAAAGCACTATAAGCAAACTTGCTAGGTCTGTAGTAGGTGATTATTTTTTATTAAAAGAAATGCTTGTGTATTCATTGGCAATGTCAAGTATGAGGAGGCATAAAGGCCCGATTTGAGTTTGTCAAGAGAGAAAAATTATTTCTTAGTGAATAGTCTTCTTTTTTTTTTTTTTTCTTTTTTTTATGGGGTGGGGTGTGGGGGTGGGGAGGTCCATTCCTTTGATTTGGTGATAGCCACAATTGAGGGTTTTACTTTGATGCTTTGTAAGTTTAGTTGCAGCTTCTATTTAGTTTTATGCTTGCTTTGTAAGTTTGACTCTCCTTAAGTTTAGTTGTAGCTTTGTGTTTTGTGTCTTCTGCTGGTGTTTACTGATTGTATGGTTTGTTTTATTGATAAATTCATTCAATCATCCCTTTCTCTATTTGCTTAGTGAAATAAATTTTCCGCTTGAGATAGGCTGTTAAAATGATCAAGGTGACATGTTATGTGTTCCTGCAAGAGCTACCTTTGAGAGTAGGAATCATCAATTAGGCTGTTGAAATGATCAAGGTGGCATGTTATGTGCCTCTGCGGGAGCTACCTTCAAGAGTAGGAATTATTAGTTGTTATATTATATCCTTTATAAAAGAGTCTTATGAGAGAAAGTTTAGTCTAACAAAATCCCAGGTATATAGCTTGCGTAAGTGGTTCTGTGGGGTATGGATAGGTTGAAGGGTAAATTTTTTAAAAGAACCATATGTTGTGTTTAGCGGCAATGTCAAGTTTGAGAAGGCTATCCTGCTTTTGATCAGAAGAAACATTGCCCAAGTTGAGTTTGTGAAGAGAGTGAAAAATTTGTTGGTTAATAGTTTTATGTTGTAATTCTTTGGAAGAAGGGGGAGGGGGGATTGGATTTCTCTATCTTGTATGATAGCCATATTTGAGGCGTTTTAGTTTGATTATTTTTATGTATGGTTCCAGTTGCTATTTACTTTGCTAATTGCTCTATTTAGGCGTTGCAACTTTTAGCTGCTGGTGTTTTGTTGTTTGTATAGCTTGTCTTCCTTAAAAAATTCATTCATTATGTAAAAACTAATTGTTTCAAATCTTTATTTGGCTATCCATTTGACTAAGAATGCAAAGCTGCGATTACAACAGATTAATGTCAAAGTCATCAAGATGTTACTTTGCTGCTGCTAATAGGGTAGGTAACTCATTTTGGTTATGTTCAAAAAACTGTCTTTGGAAGTGCTCCTAGATTTTGAATTGCTAAAAATAAGTGCAAGTTTTGAATTCAAACATCAAGACAACAATTCGATTGATTAATCCAAAAAAGATATTTGGTCTTCTAGAATCATATTAATAGATTTTTAATATTCCATTGCTTTGGATAAGAGAAGAAATTATATTAACTTACGGGCTTAACCTAATAAAAAAAAAAAAGATATTTAGAACATAAGATCCGTGCTACGTCTTGTACATGTTCTTTATCTTAGTTTTCTTGGCCAAAAAATAGATGGCTGTTTGTTGAGATATTGGCTTTGTTGTATTTATGATATTCAATTATTTTGGATCTAATAGATCCATGCTATGTCTTTCTAGGAAAAGAAACCGGCATAATAAGTTTCGTCATAAGACTACTCAAGCAGCTTCTTGTTGCAAATTTGGGAGTGCTTGCCATAGGAAGATGATTTGCAGTTGAAATAATTGGGATTACTATAAGTTTGATCATAACTCTACTCAAGTAACAAAATCAATTAGTTTGAATGTTGCATGTTCTAAAAAGTTGAAAGTATTATTCAAGTTTATGTTTTGTATGTATTGGGAAACAATCTATATATATATATATATTTATTTATTTATTTATCTATTTATATTTAAAGCCAAAGCTTAGATAAAATCTAATTAGATTCTAAATTGGAGGCCTAATTTTGTGCCACCTGTCTAATTCAATGTCTTAATTTTACTGCAACTATTTATTAGTCATTACAAATATCAAAGAGTCATATTGTTTATAACGAGTACAAATGATTTTATTAACCAATAGGAATGGGTCTAGTACTGAAGTCTAAGGGAGTAGATTAATTAGATTTACTCATCTATTGCTGGGATTAGGTGGTTTAAATATATCATTAAGAAAAAAATGGGATTGAAAGAGTGTTGCATTCTATGGGCAGAGACAGAGAGAATTTTGAGGACTTCCAACAAAAGGTATTCTTCTTCAATTTTCAAATTTGTACGTTCTTTTGTTGATGTTACCATTTTCTTCTTTCTTCTTACTTCAAATTCATTATCTGAATTCTATTTGGTTTTTCTTTTCTTCTTTCTTTTTTTTCTGCAACTCTTCTATGGCAGGTGCTGTTTTGGCTAATGGTGCCTTTGAAGAACAGAGGGAAGTGTACTGTTGACTGCCTTAGTGGAATTGGTAAGATTTCCCTAATTTCACGCCATTGTGATTTTTTTGTTTCTAGTGATGCGCTTGAAGCACATAGTTGCTTTATTCAGAAATTGATACTAGTTTAATATTTCTTCTTATTATAACTCTATGGATTTTTTTTTTCCCTTTACTACACAAACACAAACAAAATTCCAATATGTTTTTTATTTCTAGAGTTGTCTCAGATTTTTTAAAATTTGGGTTGCCAACCATTGCGGATGTAGTTTATATATGATTTAGACTCAAAGCTTAAATTACTACCATTTGTTGTGAACTTGTGATCAGATTGTATTGAAATTATGCACCATAAATGTGTACTATCCCTACTTCTAAGAGCATTGGCTCTATTCCTTCTTTGCCTACTTAGATAAAGTGGATGTGGTTTTGTAAGGTGCGACTAGGTGTCATCATCAGAGGCTTATTTGAGACTAATTGTGAGACTGTGTTATAACAAAATTTGAAAAATAATTATTTTGAAAGCTAACACAAATCTATCTTTTAGATTTACTAGTTGATAAGAAATTTCTTCAAAATTGAGTTGGCACTGATAAGCAAGTGTTCAATGCAGTTGTTGGTCGTGTTGGAGCTAGAATTTGTCATGATATATGCTTCACTAAATTTGCTGCATTCATGTCAAGGTAAGCAAAATACTAAAATTTTGAACCACTGTAGAGAAAAAAAAAAAACAAAAGAGACATGCCTAACATGTCTACAACTAAAATGTCATTGGTTTTTAGGCTTTATCTTGTGACTATGCAAAGTATTTTCACCCTTTCATTTGCTTATACCACTTGGAAGACCTTTTTTTAGTTATTATTACATGACGTGTTTTGTGAAACTTTTTAGACATGTAATATGTAATATTTAGTCTTGATTTCCATTTATTCTCATCCTATTATAGATTTGCATCTCCTTTATAGAACTCACAAATCACATTGGATTCTTGCTTGTCACGAGTGTAGACTGTGTTGGTAAGGTTTTGCTTGCTTTGCTGAGCTAAGTTCCTTTTTTTGGAGTTCTTGTATTTGTATTAGTGTGTGTGTGTGTGTATTTTTTAACTTCATTAGTCACAATTATGCATTGTGTGCTATCTAAACATTTAAGTTAAATAATCAATATTAGTTTGGTTAGAGAAACCCACGACCTTATCAGGGGTGGCCAAGAGCTTCCTTAGTCTCTGCACTATTAGGTGTACCAAGAGATTCCATGTCCATTTATTTCTCTTTTTCTATGGAACACCATTTTCATTCTATGGATTGCAATTGTATTATGAGCTTTCATTCTATGGATTTTAAGATTAAGTTGCTCACAATTGGTGGGAAAATATTGAAGCTTTTAATTAGGGACACAGGTAATTGCTGGAATTATTTTGAATTATAATTTCATTTTAATCTTTGATTAATGATGTTGTTGGAAGTGATAGTTTATGGTAACATGTAATTTTTTCTCTTCCTTCAAGTTTAGTTACTGCTTTTGATGCATAAATAAATTGTAGAGCTATTAACAATTGATGAAAGATATGTATGTATGATGTTTAGTTAGGTGAACTTTCGGGTTTTAATTGAAACATTTAACCTTTGGATGTTGAAAAATCAAGATAGTAAAAAGTTATGTTAATTTAAATTTCATGAAACTAATCAATGGCAATTTGAACTGTTAAATAGACAATTGTGTAGACTTCAGCTTGAAACATACTCAAAAGAAACTCAAGGACAATGTATTAAACATGTCTATAGGGTTTATCAAAAAAACATGTCTATAGGGGAAAAGTGTTGTCTGATGGCATCTCCACTAAAAAATGTGAATTCCAAGATGCTATTCATGTATTAAAACAAATGGTTTAGCAATATTTAAAAGTAATCTTGCATATATCATAGAACTATAGGTAAAGGCAAGTTTTCATGTTACTACTTCCTGTTGCCCGCATTAGCTTTCTTTGAAGTGTAATCTATTATGACCCAAACCAATCGAAGTTAATTTAGCAATAATTTGTCTGGTTAGAAAATTACTACCTTAGTGTAATCTTTTTGTTATATGAATTGTTTTTTATATGTGCAGGTTTTTTGGGTGTCTGGGTGGGTTATGAGTGCTTATATTAATGGGTAGTAATTGTCAATTTAGGGGCTGTAATTTGATAGTTTTATGTTATTAACATTTTGTTTACATTAACATTTTGTTTAAGCTTTTGATGCTAGTTGGTTCTATTTCTACTATCAATTCTATTGGACAATAGGGTACTCTAAAATGATCAACCTATATACTTCTCTTTGTTTGGCTACGATTGGTGACTTTGGGGTAATAACCATATGGTTTAATTATATACCATTTTGTTCTACCAAAAAAAGAATTTATTTAAGTTGACTTTCTTTGTCACAGGGATTATACAAAGCTATTGATTGACTCTCATTGCTAGGCTACAGAATTTAAACTGAGGGTGATATACTAGAAATTCTCAAATCCTTAAGGGACTGTAGTGATATCCAACTTATGTGGAATAAATTGTTCAACTGGGTTAAATGTGATTTCCCGGCCTTAAATTCCTTTTCAGACTTGGTTGAGCTGGTTGGGCAACGAAAGCAGAAATTGGACTTGTTTGCAGTTGTTGCCTGGTATCCCTCTTCAAGACAATTTGATCTTGGCAGCTCAACTCCTGACAAATTTCCAAAAGAGAAGACTAGTCATTCCATCTTGAAGCCTAATGTCAGATTCTAAGTGGAAGCCTCTAGATAAGGATGAGTTTAAAACCAACTACGATGGAGCAGTTTTTCAGGAGACTAATGAAGCAGGTACTGGTGTGGTGATCCAAAACAATGAAGGTGAAGTTTTGGGGGCTCTGTCCAAGAAGATGGCCCTGCCTGGGTTAGTTGTAATGGTGAAAATGCTTACGGTTGGGAGAGCGGTCCAATTTGCTCTTGAAATTGGAATTACTCACTCGGTCTTTGAAGGGGACTTTGAGATTATTGACAAGTCTCTCTCTATTGACATTACTCCCCTTTCGTCCTTTGGACACATAGTTAAAGACACTAAGTCTATTGCTAGTTCACTTGTGAACTTTTCCTTCTCTCACACTAGAAGGTAGGGTGACTCTGTTGCTTATGCCTTAACTAGGAAAGCTAGGCTTTCTTGTCCTTTATTAGTTTGGATGAAGTCTGTTCATCCATATGTTTCTAAATTCTTGTAGTTTTTTATTTTTCAAGTAAGAATAATTACTCTACCATTGACTAGTTCTCAAAAAAAGAAAAAAAAAAAAAAAACCCTAGAGATGATCATGGAGGCGTAGAGTATGCTTAAAATTTTAGCCTAAACATATAATAGTGGTGTGGTTAATTACTTTTGTAAGATATCAAAGTCATTTTGATTAGGTAAATATAATTGAATGTACCCAAATAAGAAATGATTTTTTTTTAGAGAGATAATTACAACATGCTGCTAACCCCGCAGTTTGAACACTTTCCCTCCTAGACCTCCAAGCACTTTGTACATGAGGATGTGTAAATTCAACTACAAGGTCTTTGGCAAATATAATTCTCACACTTTAAAAAAAAAAAAAATTATTAAAAAAAGATAGAACTACAATTATTAGATGATTGAGTTAAGATGTATATGTCTTAATTAGCATTCTAATTCATGTAGGAACCAAAACTTTTATCTAGAGATACAAGGAATCTGAATTTGTGATATTGTTCCTATTATAGTGTAGTGAATTTGGGGTCGAAGTCATCATTATAATGGAGTACTATATCTTGAAGAATTTTTTGTCTCTTTCCACTTTACACAAACAAGTTTACTTTGAAAAAAATAAAACAATATTTTATGCTAAGCAATGCCAGCCTTTGAAGTTGTAATAAATATTATATAACCTAATCATCTCTTTACCTGCAGACTTATAGCTATTGTTATTTATAGGGAGATTGAGTGCCTAATTATGCAACACAAGGATTATGTATGGTAACGATATACATCACTATCAGTTTCTTTAAGACCTTCTCCCCTCCCCCCTTATGTGTGTGTGTTAAAAATGCTTAGTATTCTATAAAATAAAAATAAAAAAACTATGTATGGTAACATGATAATTTTTATTTTTCTTGAAGGGTAATCTTCCTATTAAATGCATTACAAGGATTGGAGAATAATTGCATAATATGTTTTTTATGATGCATTAAAATTCGTAAGTAACCTTTTTATTTATTTATCATGTATGCACTAAATTTTTTTTATTTTATTATGTAGCTGTTAGTTATGAATGAAAAATACCTTTTGAAAAATGCTTTCATCTAGGTAAGACTATCTCATAATCACTTTTGTTGAATGTTTCTGGGTGTAATACAACTTTAATCTAATGTAGAGTCGTGGATTAGTTTATTTATATATCTGGTTTATTTGATTTGTGTTTTCCATCATAACAAACATTGGAAAAACTGTACATAAAAACAAATTAAAAGAGAGAAAACAAAATTTTGTTGTCCAATAATTTAGTTCAATGGGCAATTGACATAAGTCAAAATATGGTTGAGTGTGTGCTTATCTCTATTTTCTAATTTCCCTAAGTTCCCTTGTCTAATTCAACTCATTGAAGGTAGAGATGATCTCTCACTCTTCAAAAAAAAAAAAAAAAAAAAAAGCTCTCTATCTGGGTTTAGATTTGATTTTGACAGTGTCAAATTGGATTTTCACCTAATTTTCTCTAACTAGTTGATGGTGGCTCATTGCTTTCAACTTGTTCACCTTTTGACTCCTCACTGCTTGATATTAAAAATTATTTAACTTTCTTTTGTGAAAAAAAAAAAAAAAAAGAGAGTATATATATATATATATATATAGAGAGAGAGAGAGAGAGAGAGAGAGAGAGAAATCCTCTTTTTTAAAATTTTTTTCAAAGATAGTTTCAATCTATGGCTTCTACTTTTGGTGATTGCTCTTTGTTATTAGACTAAGACACCAATTAGTGTTTTGTATAATCTGGGATTGAATCCTAAATAATTTATTTGACGATAAGAAATTTTTTCAGTTGAGCTAATTGAAACTCACATTTCTTTTTTAAGTCGTAGATATTGATGCAATTCAAATTCCTTTATAAATTAATGGGATATGACATGGAGACAACAAGAGGCTTCCCCATCCTGCTAATGTAATGCATTACTTTAATGATATATAAAACAATGGTTACCATCCTTGTGGTAACCGTCCAACGTTTATATGTGATTCTTTGACCAATAATTATTCCTCTAAAACAAGTCAATAGATGCATTATGCGTGTCTTATTTAAATTTTCTTGCGAAGCTGTGTTGTTTTAAAAGATTTATATTGCCATTTTTTTTTTTCAAAACAAAACTAAATAAATGGCATTTCAAGACAATCCTTTATACATTTTTTTTAAGGATAAGTTACTGTTTAGACTTTAGAATTTTTAATACGTTTCATTTAAATTTCAAAGTTTCTAAAGATGTTTCATTTAAATCTATTATCACAGTTTTGTTTCCATGTTAACACCATTAAATATCACACCACTAATTGGTTTAAATGAAATTTATTTCAAAATTTGAGGTTGAAATGAAACTCACTTATAAAGCTTAAATGAAATTTTTTTTTTAAACTTTGAAATTTAAATGACACATACTGATTTTTTTTTTAATAATAGTATCATAATATTGATCATTAAAAAAAAAGAGATCAAGAAATTAAAATTTGTAATTTAAATGTAATTTCTTTTGACATTACTATTTTACTATCAAATTACAAAAATAAAAAAACTATAAATTGTAAAATTTGTGTGCACTATGCAACAACAACAAGACGTGGTCATTTTGTTTTGTAAATAAAACACTGCATTTACCCCCAAAAAAATATGCATATATGTCTGAACACTGTATGCCAAGCCGCAGCCATGTGAGAGTAATCTCAAATCAACACGCTGAAGCAATGCCATAAATCACGATTTCCACTCTTTTGCCTTCTGCCTTGTTCATAAAATGCTAGTATCGCAACAACTTACAATTTTTGCCACAACTTTCTTAGCTCGTCCACGCGACAAGTCGTGATTAGCCCAACTCGCTCACGCACGACAAATCTTGATTAGCTAAGAAAGGGTAATTGGGCCATGTGGGTCGATGACTCCAAAACTCACAACTCGTCATGTAGAAAATTATGACAAAAGTAATGTCTAGTGTTAGTTTGGATAGCAATGCATTTGCGTTTGTGCTGGCGGCGGCGTGTTTTGTGTGGGTCCCGTGTGCTTTTCACAGGACCTGCAAGTACAAATTTTAGTAAATTTTTCTTTAAAATTAGGCCTCACAGTACTATTCACATATTTAAAAATTATTTTGTTACAATATTTTTAGTTTTCATCAATAAATGGTATCCAAACAAATCAGCGGTGTTAGCATTGTCGGCTTTGAAGACAACTACGACTACTAATACAAAAAGTCAAAGGAAACCAAAAGATAAGAACACGCTCATTTAATATACTCATTATTTTCACAAAGGCCAAACTTCTCAGAAACCAAAATCTTGAATTCTATATTGTTTTTTAGATATCGCCGCCCCAACTTCAAACGTTTACAATCTGTATCTATCTATTTTCATCACTATATTATATAACTTTCTGACCTATATTTCACCGTTATACATATCCTTTTTCTGCAACAAATTATTCATTCTCACGTGTATACTTAATTTCTCATATCAATGGCGTACTCAAACAGATACAACAACAACAACAATTCTCAGTCTTACGCTCCTTCTGCACCATCCTTTCCTGGAGAACAATCACAGTATACTTCTGCAGCAGCAGCTGCTCCAAATTACTATGCCCACCACTCCCAATCCTATCCTCATGGAACTACTGCTTCTTCCTCCAATTCTGCTTATGGCTCATATGGGCAACAGTACCCCCCATCATTATCATCATCATCATCAGAATTTCCAGCTGGGACACACCCAGATGTGATAAGGAGCTTTCAGATGGTGGATAGGGATAGGAGTGGTTTTATTGATGAGAATGAGTTACAGCAAGCTCTTTCTTCTACCTACCACAGGTTCTCTCTTAGGACCATTCGGCTGCTCATCTTTCTCTTCAAGAATCCCAATGCTTCTCTAACAATTGGTCAGTTTCTCTTTCTTTTTCCTGGATTTGATTAAAAGATAAATATGGGGTTGGATTTTAAATTAATGCAATCCGTATCTTCATTTTCTTTGGAATCAAGAACATCTTCAATTCTTGGTTCTTTTCTTTTGCTGGGTTTTAATTTTCTCAGCTGCCAAACGTGTTTGTTTGAACATAATTAATCGAGCACGTTTATTTTACCTGTTTACAATTATGAATTATGCGGGTGTTAGTTGATTTTCAAAGGAGTTTGTGTGAATCAAATATACAACAATGGGTAAAGAACTAAAGTTTCAAATTAGATTCTGACTTTACTTTTTCAAATTTAGCTTTCCACACTATTTTCTTTGACCAGTTTTTATCTGACTGGTATTTCTTTTAGCTATACGGTTTATTTGATTATGTACATTTCTTTTTTTCAAAATTATTTATTAAAGCTCTGTTTATTTTGATGAACATTTTGATGTGAAGATAGGTTTTTTTTTTTTTTTTTTTTATGTTTTATTATTTTTGGTAAATTGGTAGTATCAAAGAAAATAGGTAAAGAAAACTATATATGGTCAATAGAAATTCCTATTAAAAGTATGAATTATTTTTTAGAAATTGTTTTTCACTAAAATTTTTGCAAAAAACTTCTCTATCTTATGATAAGCTAAATAAAGAATACTAAAAGATTGATTTTTAACTTATTTTTAAGGTCATTACCAAACATAGAAAATTGATATAATTTTCTAGAAAATAATTTTTAGAAAATGAATTATTTTTCAGAAATGTTAACGTTGAAATAGATGGAACGTAAATAAGCAAGAGCTTTTAGCAAGAAATATTTTGGTCTTCTTGCAGTTGCTGATTTGGGTACATTAATTTGCTGTTACAGGGCCAAAAGAGTTTGCTGCACTATGGACTTGTCTTGGTCAATGGCAAGTGAGTAATCTTATCCCATTTCTTTCATTTTACGTAACAACTTTGAAAGAAATCAATTACGGTCTTTGTATTAGAAACCTGCAAATTCCTTTCAGGTTCATGAAAATAGTTGGTTAAATAAGGAAAACACTACTTAATTCTAGCCTTTTCCTTTCTTTTTCCTCAGTTCTTTATGACAATCTAAAATATTTAGGCAGTGAAGCGAATCAATTTTCCTTGGCATTAATGGTATATATGGTGAAAACAGTTGGCTAGATTCCCCATCCAGCTCATTTAATGCAATACTACAATGATATACAAATTACTATAACAAGTCAATAGATTCTGCATAAATAGGTCGCACCTAGCCCACAAAACTCCTATTTTTATAGGGTCTAAAAGAGATCACTGTAGGCAGCCTTATCCCTAATTTTGTTAGAAGAGGTTGATTACTGAATTTGAACCCACGAGGTTCATTACTAAACTCAAACTCACGACCTGTCATTTTTTTGTGGAAGGCACTTGCTATGGCACTAAGGCAATAGATTCTATATACAACTTAAAATTTAAGCTATGTATCCTATTGAAATTTCCTTGCTATGTAATGTACATGATTTCGTCTTCATTTTCACCCACGTTAATGTCTCTGCTCTTACAACATGGTCAGAGACGCACTCATTTTGACAAGCACTGTAACGCTGATCATGTAGAGAACGTTTTGTGCAACCAACTACTTTTTAGTTTTTTCTAATGACGTTACTTGATGCATGTCAAATTGAACTATTGGACTTGCACTTGCAGGCCATTTTTCAGAGATACGATAAAGATAGGAGTGGTAAAATTGACTTATTTGAGCTGAGAGATGCTCTCTATGGTATTGGCTATGCAATCCCAGCTTCTATTCTCCAACTACTGGTTTCCAAGTATGATGATGGAAGTGGCAGGAGGGTGGAACTTAATTTTGACAGTTTTGTTGAGTAAGTCTTCTAACTAGGATACTGTATCACATTCATCATCAATTTTATTTTTTGTTGTTGAGATTGCTATGTGGTTATAATTCTGATGATATGTTTTATTGGACATGCAGATGTGGGTTGATTGTGAAGGTGAGACTGCAAATTCCTCTGAAAGTCTAAACTTCAAATTTCTCTTAATCCCTTAACTTCCTCTTGTTCCTTACTTTCTCTGTCAAATTAAATATATTGGAAAAATATAATTTGAAATAGAAAACTATCAGCCTTGTTTGATAAGATTTCATGTACATCCATCTAATGGCTTATGTGACTGTGATTTCAGGGTTTGACAGACAAATTTAAAGAGAAGGATAGGCAGTATACCGGTTCAGCAACGCTTTCTTATGACACATTCATGTCTATGGTCATTCCATTTCTTGTATCTTATAATTAACTTGATGTGATGCTAATCATTCTTGTGTTCTTGATTTATTTGATTGTTTGGAACCAATTCTTTTGAGGTGAGCAAGAGCTTGTAGAGTTAAAGTGAGTTTTGTTAAGCATTTCTTTGTATACTTCTTAGAATTCTTGAGTAATGCAAAAAATTAATCCTTCCTTTTGTATCTCATTACAACATTAGTGGGAAATCACACATGAATGTTCCTTTTTAAACCTTTTCTAGTATCTTATAATTGATGAAGCCATGAAAGTGTAGGAACAAAATTTGGTCAAATTGAACTCTGCTGCATAGAGAAGAAGTTCCTTACTTCCTTTGCATCTGCACATGAATAGTAATCTGACTCCAATCAGTGGATTTCATTGGCAATTTTCAAAGAATACCATACTAGTTTTACACACACAATATGATAAGAACAGATGCCGCGTAGTTTGAACTCCATAGCCACAATATGTGGACTAGAGCTGTCATCTTTGACCATTTAGGGGCGGTGATAGGTCGGCGATCTAATCCTCAAAAAGGTCATACATGTAGGCGTGGGTCATATTTGTCTCCATTCGCTCAAAAATGCACAAATTATGTGAAGCCTAAAGCACTGAACTTAGCCCAGCCCAGCTTAGATAAAAGGTTCGGTAACTCTATAGCACAAAGTTAGTTTTGAAGAATATGAACAAAAGCCATAGGTTGAAAAATAATGTGATGACAAAAAATACATTTCTTAAAGATTATGCACAAATCAAAGAAAAAGAAAAACAGAGGAGATTCTTAAAAAGATTAATGAAGAGCCCATTACCCAAAAAAATAAAAGTGAGATCTTGAATTTTTTTTTTTCTTTTTTTTTGAGAAGGGAGAAAGTGAGATCGAGATCGAGTGTGTGGCAACAATTAAATAAGATTAATTTGAAATAAAATCAAATCAGAAGCTCATGACCCATAAGCAGCGAAAATTATATGTTGTAACTAGCATATATGCCGAGTCTCTCACACATAGGCAGGCCCCACACACTGTGGGACCTGCCAGTGTGTGAGTGACCCGGCATATATGCCGGGTACACCATATACGAGCTCAATAAGCAGGATAATCCAATTCATTTTGTGAACAACAAAGTATTACAATATGTCTATTTTACTAGGGCTGAAAATATGGAAATAGCACAAGGATATTGAACTTCTCAAACTATTTATTCCCTTGGCATTGAAGATTTCACTTTCCGAACCTAACTCAAGGATGATTTCTTTCCAAAGGGATGAGTTTGACGTAAGATATATGTTGCAAAAGGTCATTGGATGATATATATTTAACTTGTGGACTGTTCTAAAACAGGGTATCTTATTCTTTTGACATGATCAAAATGTGTAAATTTTTTTTAGGTTTAGTTGACATTTTACTGCAATGTTATTGACCTAAAGCAAAAAAGATCGAGATTAAAAACAAAGTTCAAACGTTAGGAATTAAAATACAAATTCTAAAGTTGATGGATCAAAAAACTTTTTCTTTTTTTTTTTGGAGAAACTAACGGATCAAGAACTTAAAGGGTGTACATTTTTTATTTGCAAACAAAGACAATGTTTGGTATCATGGCCAGTGATGCAAATTATCATATTATTATTGTTGTTGTTTTTTGTGCTAACGTGAGTGTCCAGCCCTGGAAAAATTCCTTAAATTAATATAGTCCCTTGTCCCTCACATATTGGGTAATTACACCCAAAAATCTTTGCAAGTGATCCTAAAGTATTTGGTTATGACTTAGGATTAGGAGACTTAAACCTAGAACCTCATGGATTACATGAGGCCAAAAACCTAGTAGACCAAGCCCTTAGGAGGCAAATATTATCAAAACACGATGTATAAAATGTACACATTAAATATAACACAATTGTTTAGTCAAATAGATGTGGTAAGATTTTCATCTAATACTCATATACACAAGACGAGACATTGAGTTGACCCAAGGCCACTTTAAACCACATGTCATGCCCATCATGTCTATTGCAAAGAAGCACTAGACATAGGCCACCAAACCCAAATGAATAATTTGAAGACTCAACCCATAATTGAACTCCAACAAGTCCACTGAACCTTTTGGACTGACAAAATTTGTTCCAATCCCACTAGTGAAAAAAATTAATGAGTGGTTGTTAATTATACAAAATTTTCTCCCAAATAGTTTCCAAAGAATAATTTGTCTCTTGCCATGAAGGTGGTAATAGGGTGCACGTATCCACTCCCATATGAGAGGTTGGATACATGCACCTGATGCATGATAGATTTTCTCCTTGTCATCCTTTCGTGACTCTCTCTCTCCATGATTTTTAATCAACCCTCAATTATAATTGAGTGGAAACACCTCCACATGATGCATTTGTTGAAACTAAAGTAACCATGCTTTACAAGATCCAGTTGGGGGAAGTCATAACCGGAGAGTGCATACTTTATATATATATATATATATATATATATATATATATATTGAGAGAGAGAGAGAGAGAGAACAGCTAACAAGATACCATCAGCATATATTTTTTTTCTAGACTTGTGCTTACATGGTAAAATCAATTCTATTGCTCCATATACAACAAAATGCTGCGAGTCCTAGAATCCCACAAATCGCCCTCTAAAATCTTCACCAAGTTCTCCCTTAACACTAATTATTAGATTTTTGTTAAATACTTTGTAGTTCTTATTACTTCTCTACCTACCATTAATGTTATTTTTTAAAGATGAATTACCTAATCTGTTAATGAATGGTTTATACTATATATATATATATATATATATATGATTATTGTTCTCTATGATGAATCTTGTGCAGTTTATAAAAGAAACACTCCGATCTGTCACTGCTGGAGTAAGTAGCTTTTATATTAGAAATAAAAGCTCCACGTATGTTTTTGTCTACCTGCACAGATGCAACAACAGCTCAAATCACATGAATAAAAAAAACCCACAAACCTACCATACTTTAAATATTTGAATAATTAAATGCTGTGAACCAAATATTCAACTTTCAACATGCAAAATTGGTTGAATCTTTTTCATTTGATGGTGTACCAGCTTCCATATATTAAATATTGTCTGGTAATCAAGGGGTGTGCGTAGTCAGATTTATTTATAAAGTTATTTATCTTTTTCGTTTTGAAAGCTACGCAAGAAAACTTAATTTGTTGCGGTGTCAGTTTTTTCTTTGGCTATGAGCTACTTGGACCACAACTACTAAGGTAGTTCAATGTTTGTCCAACCCCACATTACTAGACGGTTCCTCAACATCAAACTAACAAAACCTAATGGGCCTCAAAGCAATTTGGTTTGTATGTCCATGGGGTTGGAACCAAAGAGAGGCCATGTTCATGGATTAGTGACTAGTGAACTACTTGAAAATACATGCTAATTGGGGGTCAGCTTTATAGTACCGGTAGTAGCTAGCCAGTCACTATATAAGTCTTAACTCTCAGTGGATTCGTTTATCTGGCAATCTTATCCTCTAGGCCATGCTGATGTGAGAATCTTATGGGTGCATTTGAATGGTCCATGATGTTGAAATCCACCATTGCACCATGTGGCTCAAGTATCCTATGTGATGTTACATATGCAAAAAATTTCAACAGTATGTTCAACCACAAAGAAAAAGCAGGAATCGTCAGGCCGGTATCTAATTAGGAATAGATTTTTTAACATAATTTCAACAAGTTTGGTAATAAGTTGTAGCCAACTGCTTTGGTATAATATGCTTGGATTAGAACTAAAGACACCAAAGAAAGTTAATGGCATATTTTAAAGATGTATTAGCGATCACAGATTGACCCTGATGTGATTAGTATAGTGATTCTATTTTTGTTATGACAGAAAAGGCCTGCCATACAATGATGTAGGCATAAAATCAAAATGGGACTGCTTCAATTTAGACTGATAATACAAATTCTCTATTGGGAATAGGAAGTAAAAGATGCAGACAAAGAGGCAGCCATCTTTGAGATAGGATTCACAATCAATGACAACACTAATGAGGTTTCAGTTTTGGTGACTTGGGAAAAAAATAAGAAACACCAGCTGCCAGCTGCCGAAAGGCAGTCTCTAATGGCCTCTTATCTGATAGAAGCCGGTTTGGACTTTTGTCTAGCTGAAGACAACAGGAATTTTGTACAGCAAGATTCATACACATCATTGCAAGTGGGTGGTGAGAAGCATGGATACCACCACCGTTTCTTTAATAAAAAATGCAAAAAAAATGAGATTGTATTCGCGAATTTAGAGTTTGATACGGCTCATTAATCATAAATATTTAATGTCAATGCTCTGTTCAATGCATGTATAAAGTAGACAAATATAGACAGGCTCTACCTTATAGATTCGTGGTAAAACTTGTCTAAAAAATAAAGTATCCGAATTTCCCATCATATGATTTGAAGTTTTTCTAATTGGTTCTAGTGTATGAAAGTCCAAGAGAATCTGAGTACATCACAATAAAGATAAAGAAAAATGAGAAGGTATGAACCACAGGTAGCAGGTTTAGGAGTTGGGGTTAGTTAAGATATATGGTTAGCATTGAGTAAAAGTAATTGAGTTTCTCACCCGTCGAAACTCCTCTTGCATTAAATGATCTCTAGGAATTCCTATGTTTTTTCTTTTGATCTCTCCTGCCTTCAGTTCAAGAATTCACAAGTGCTCACAGATTAAGCTTGCCATAAGAATGATAAGAAAGCTGAAAACAGACAAAGCCTGCAAAATAGAAAAATTTACAAAACTTGAATTAGATGCATCATTTTACTTGAACCAATTTACCAATCGAATCGCATGCTAACAAATGACTTCAACGAATCAGGAAGAGGACTTATCCATCAAAACATTTATTTATGAGAAGAAAGACTGTAAAGGTAACACAAATTATAGAGAATGCATGTCTTACATTGTTACTGGATGCTGAAATGTCAAACACTGGTAGATAGCCCTGTAATCCAATGTTGTAAACTGGGGTACCATCAGGATAGTAGAGGCCATAGTTCCTCTCTGATGCCGGACCGGGCTTTAAATTCTCGTTAAAAAGTGCAAACACGTATATGTCAACTGGAGTAGACGGTTTTGCTGGAGTACCTTGCTTCTCCTGTACCCTCTGCAGCAAATTACCATTATATAACCCAGCATTCTCTGGCGTAGCTCCTGCCTCATCAGTATCCCCCTTAGATGGCCAACCTGTCTCCGAAATTTTAACCTCCACATCTGTATGCCCCATTGCTTTCATCGCCGAATACACAGCATCAATTTGAGCATATAACATGTTATCATAGTGCAAATTCGTAATTGGATCAGTCATCCCTTGGTTAGGCTGAAACAGCACATACTCTAATTGAACCTGACCTGGGTTGTCCTTGTATGCAAAATATGGATATGCATTAATTAAGAAGGGTGACTTGATCTGAGCATGAAAATTTAGAAGAGGTTGGATATACTGGGCAAGATCTTCCTTAAAAGTTCCGGCTGAGGGAGGGTATGAATTACCTAATATTGTAAGAGAGTGTGCAGTTGTGACAGTAACTTGTTTATCTAGTCCAAGATTAACAAGAGTATGATATACACTTTGCATTGCTGGGAGGAGACTGGATTTTAACTGAGTGTCATTGCTATAGAATACCTCATTTCCCACAAGGATGCAGGAAATCTTTGTTTGAGGAAGGTGGGGTGTAACATGCTGTTGAATCCAATTTTGAGCTTTTATTGGGTCAGCCATGCTCTGAAGATACTCATTTCCTAGGCCAACAATGAAATCAACATTCGAGTTAGAGAAGGCGAGCAGGACATTCGGATCGGCATCATAGAGTTTTACTCTACTAATGTTGAGAGATGTAAGGAGGTCGGCAACACGAGATGGAGGTGGCAGATTGTTGGCAATTTGTCCATAGTTTATTCCTACTCCGATACTGAGATTTTGGACAAATAAGTCTGAAACAGAGTGGGAAACAGAGTTTAAAAAAAAAAAAAAAATTTTGAAAAGCATATAGGTTCAAAATATCAACTATGATTTTATACGGACATATATTAATTAAAGAGGAAAAATATGTTGAGCTAGTAATGCATTATTGCATAATTTGCATTTCTGTTTGACCAATAGTTTTGATTTTTACATCTCAAGATGGGGCATTCTAATTTGATAGTTAAATCCAAAACCAATTTAAAAATAGTCAAGATGTCAAACTTTTAATATATACACCGTTTTATTATGAAATGTTTATCGTAATCAACACTTGTCCATACATAACTCCAATGCTTCAATCAATGCTCAAAAACTGAAATCAATACAATTTACTAAAAAAGTGCATTAAGCTTGAGTAAAAAGAAAGCTTTGGAGCTAGAGAGAATTTTAAATAAAACTATGGGAATAATAATCCATCAATCAGATCACAAATTTACATATATAAAGACACAAATAGAGAGAACAACAAGAACTCAACCCAGTTGAGTTTCACAGAACTCAACCACTATATGTCTATCTTATAAATGATAAAACATTAAAAATGACACCCTGTTGTTTTAGCTGCGAAAATAACAAAAGACTCAAACTTGAAATAAGTGTTACATATATACTTTACATTAGAAACACCTGGGTAGAACTCTTTAACATAGAAATTAACATTCATTACCGTCAACTTAAAAAGTTATCTTTTCGTTTTTGCATTTTCTGTCAATATCTTAGAAACAGAACTGAGTGATAAGAGAGAAGTGAAGCCAAGAAAAGAAACCTGAAAGAGTAAGAAACAACAAAAGTGCTTGGAAGATAGAACAGGTAGCCATTATTACTGAACTGATCTTGGCCTTTAAATTTTAGCCGACCGCCACCTCCGCCACCACAAAGAACTACACGTGTTATGTCAAATATCAGCAACGACTCATCGTTTGGTTAACCAAACGAGCGTCCTCTCGTTTATATAGTTGGGATTTGGAGGAAAAAATCTGCTGTTTCCGTGTACACCTACTATCTCTGCGCGTGTGACAGCAGGGCTCCACTAGTTTTATTTCATATTTTATTGGAAAAAAAAAGTTATAGGTTTTTTTTTTTTTTTTTTTTTTGGGTACATGAGATAAAAATCTAACTTAATTTAAGTATAAATGTGTGTGAAACTGCCTAAAACTTAAATTTCAGCCTGACTCTTGCTTCCCATGCACCCACAAGAAATTAGACTTGTGGAGTGACTACAATATTTAGCACAACTATCTTATCAATTTTTTTTTCCATAACTCACAGCCAAATACATGAGTTCTATATGTGAAGGTGTTTTTAGTAAGCGGCAAAGGGAATAGAGAATGGGGTTGGAGAGGAGAAGGGAAGTTTGACTTTTAGGCTTATGGTTCAAGGCATTGCTGATCAGAAAATCTTTCGGTGTATTTATAGTTTTGGCATACAAGCACAACTCAAGCGTATGATCATAGAGTATATGAACTATCTAGACTGGACCGACTCTAAATAATGCTCTGTTTGGTTACTTTCGTAAGAGAACTAAAAGAGTGTGGTATTAAAATTATTTAAAAAGTTAACCTTTCAAACCAATAGGAAAAAAAATCTTTCAATCCATTACTTGTATTTTTAATCACACAATTAGTAACATAATTTATTTAAATTTTACAAATGAATAAGTTTACAAACCACCAAATAATAGGTTAAAATGAGTTTTCTCCAAGTCGGTCAGAGGAAACTTTGTCTTTTTATTTGATTTCTTTTTTGCTTTTATGTTTCCAATAGTTTGTTTACTCGTAAGAAAGTATTGCTGGTCTCTATCTCAATGTAGTTACAGGTGATCAACCGACATCATTTAACCCGTGCCCAAACTCTCATTCTAACAATAGAAAGTCGTACGGGAACCGACTAGGCCTAAATTACCTTAATTTTTCCAGTATTTTTTTTCTGGGCATTTTCTCTCCATCTTGTATGTTTTGTTTGTTTCATATATTCATCAAAGGCTGATCCATGCATCGTTGGTTTCCAATTTAGCTCAAAGCATCAAACTTATAAAGTCTTATTATGTTAAAAGTTTCAAATCCTATGAAAAAGTGAACCGTACAAACAATATAGTGAAAATGATTTTGCGTAAATGTGTTTTTGTCATCATTTTGATCGTTAGATAAGTTTTTGTATCAGTTTAATCATATTCTTTTAAACACATTTCAATGTCAATGGCACCTCTGCCATAGTACATATCCATTGCCATAAATTTTTGACATGTCAAACGGAATGATCACGTGTGTGTTACGTACTTTCTTTTTGTTTTGTTGTAAAATATCAACATTATATTGTGTTTGTTTTGTTGTAAAATGTTGATAAAAGCTAAAAACATTTGCAGTTGACCATAAAACCCTTTGTAAAACGTTTTACCTAAGAAAATTTTTTGTAAAATATTTTACAAATTGATCAACTTGCACAAACCCTCCTTGAACACTTGTCCACCCTCCACCCTGGCCTCTCCTTTCTTGCTCACAAAGGTGTTCATCGAAGCCCTAATTAAGTTATGGTAGTTGTCAAAGCCTTGAATCGCAGTGGTCATCAGAGCCTAGTTTGTGGCAAGTTGGGTTTTGGTAATGAAGCTTTGATTCGCAGCTGCGGGGTACCGATGGTGGTCAGGAAGTGCCAATCTAGTGGCTGAAGGCGCTAATTTGGTGCCTAAGGTCATGGATCCCTTGGGGTTGCACTGATCTAGTGGTTAGAGTCGTGGATCCAGTCTGGTTTTGGGCCAATTTGGTGGTGGCAAGCTCGAATTGCATCGATCTGCTAGGTGGTTGAGTCAAATTATGTTAATCTTGTGATTGCTGGTAGGTTACGATATGAGATTTTTTCTTTTTTCTTTTTATTTTAGGTCACACCAAACACTTGGAAATATCTTTACTGAAAATGTTTTCAATTGACATCATTTTACCACAAAAAGTAGTTTTAATTACAATAAAACATATATTCGAAATATCTTTCTCCTGTTAGGCTCTGCCCTAGACAACCTCAGTCTATAAATGATTACTTTTTATCATTGAGCTAAAACACCAATTAGATTTTAGTATAAGCGGTGATTGATCACTAGATCTATTATTCAACTATAAGAATTTTACAAATTGAGTTAATTGAAGCCCCACATCTAATGAATGTTTTGATATTAAGTTAAAGTATTAATGTAAAATAGCCAACATCGAAAAAGTAAAAAACCCTGATATTAGCAACATAAGAATTGAACGATTGAAGTCCATGAGATATAGAAAAAGCAATACATGACCAACAACTTGAAGTGCAATAGTATTTATGTATCGTATCAATATATACCTTAAAAAACAGCTTACTTGCTTAAGTAAAAAGTTGTGGTCAACATCAAATGAGGTTACAGACTATAAAATTATTTGAAACAAGACAGAATTTTAAAGAAAATTTTCAGACAATGAAATAAAATAAAGTGCATGGATACAACAGATCTCATAACATTTTTACAAGAAATTGGGGTGATTTGTTGTGAGTTGTGGTGCGTCTGTTTCTGTGTAAGGTGATAAAATGTCTTCTTTTATTATGAAAATACCATGAGATGTGTTATGTTCATAGAAGAACTCATAAATTAATAAATTAATAATAGCAATCCGTATGCAAAGCTGTCATGGGATTTTTTTACCGGATGCGTGTAAGATGAAAATTACACTAATTTGAGGGATTAATAATTTGTTCTAGTATTGCCAAGAGTAGGGGCATAGTCAAGATATTACATATTCATACATTAGTCATAACTCATATATACATTATATACAAGAGAAAAGTGATGTCTACGATATTTTCACAACAAATCATAAGTGATAAAACGTTACTGGTTCTAATTTGAACCCATCACTGAAACTATTTTTTTGTCCACTAGTAACAGCCAATAAGAACTTGTCACTTAGAATTTGTTGTGAAAGTTTTGTGAAAATATTGTAAATATAACATTTCTCTATACAAAATAATAAATGAAATTTGATAATATTTTAAACTCAAATCAATGTACAAAAATGATGAATTTGCTATAAACATGAAAAAAAAAAAGAACAAAAAAAGAGAGAGACTTAGGGCCCGTTTGGTACATGTGTTTAAAAACTAAAAATTATTATTTGAAAACATTTGTGAAAATACGTATGAGTGAAAAAGTGTATAGAAATGCGTAAAATGTTGTTTAAAAACTGAAAATGGTTGTTTGGACACATAAACCAAACACCCCTTTAGCATCTCCTATAGAAGTTAGGTTTGGCGTTGATCTTTCATAGAATAAAATTTTTTTCATTATCAATTTTATAAGATTTCCCATTCAAATTTTAAAATAAATAAATAAATAAATCTCTATTGCGAACTAAAGAATGAGATAATGAGAAAAAAAAAAATCAAATTTTTGGGTGATAAAACCCTCGTAAGTTAGTGCAGTGCACTCTGCACAATGTACTTCAAAATTGAACACACAAGGAATACATAAAAAGGAAGGACACATGGCAAGACAAGGCATTTATTAGGCTTTGTTAAAAGCGTGTATTTAATTTATATAGGTGGAGTCTACATAATAAACTAACAGTGGAGTGCTATCATTGCCAGATTTCAAAGGGATAAACCAACAAACTAAACAGTGGATTGGGTTCTATGATTTTTTCTAGGGTGGGGGGCGCGGGGAGGGGAATCGGTGCAATTGTAGAAAGCCAGATTAAGTCCATCTTATTTTTATATACAATTATAGGTGGTGTTTATAGTTTTGGTCTTTTTTTTGGGGGGGGGGGGGGTGTTTGTTGTGGTTGGAGCCATGGCCGCCAATGCTATACTGCATTTGCTCCTGCCCAAGAGTCTTATAGATTGTAGCTTAACTAGATGACATTTTTTTATATTTTCAATTGAGATATTCATGGTTTTAATTCTCTCATCCCTTAAATATTGATGCATAAAAAATTTATTTGTTATTGTATTAAAAGAAAAAAAGAAAGAAAAAGTTAACAATACCTTAAGGGCATTGGTTTAGGAAATAGTTTATAAGACAGACGTGAGAAATGACTTTTTTTGTTGTTGAATGAAAAATGAGGTTTTCAGTGTGGACTTATCGAACCCACACTATGTGACGGTAATGGATAATACCACACATATTATCAGGGTCTTGATGGGGCCTATCACTCAAACCACTCACCAAGTGAAGCAAAACAAGGATTCCTCCCATTAAGCCACACCCCGTGTTGGTGATGTGGTCCTATAATTACACTTATATACCTCTATTACTGTGTCATATTGGGGGAGGGGGCGGGGGGGTGGGGGAGGGCATGGCCGCCAATGTTATATTGCATTTGCCCCTCCCCAAGAGTATTATAGATTGTACCTCAACTAGATGACATTTTCTTGCATTTTCAATTGAGATATTCGTGGTTTTAATTCTCTCACCCCCTAAATATTGATGCGTAAAAAAAATTATTTGTTTTTGTATTAAAAGAAAAAATAAAAAGTTAACAATGCCTTAAAATGGCATTGGTTTAGGAAATAGTTTATAGGATAGTCATGAAAAATGACCTTTTTTTTTTTTTTTTTGCTGACTGAAAAATAAGGTTTTCAATGTGGGCTCATCGAACCCACATTGTGTGACGATAATAGATAATACCACACATACTATCAGGACCTTGATGGGGCTATCACTCAAACCGAGCGCTCACCAAATAAAGTAATACAAAGATTTCTACCACCAAATCACACCCGCATTGGTGATGTGGTCCTCTTATTACACTTATATACCTCTATTACTGTGTCATATTCCTTAAACCTCATGATTAATGGACTGTTCTATTTATTTAGACGGTGGGGTCTCTAGAGTATTGTGGAAACGTGTTCCACGAACCGCCTAGATTTGTTTAACACATTGTTTTCTACCAATTCATATTGTATCCACTTAAAATTCAACAGGTGGAGCCAGTGAACAGGTGTTGGTCGTAGAATCTTTCATTGGACTATAAAGAAATTAATAAGGTTGAAAAAGTTTGGCAGCTGTTGTATCTTGTTGAAACCTCCAGCAAAGTAATTAGAGGAAGACAAGGTGCTGCCCTGATTGGTAAATCAAGGGAAGGATGTCCAATTGTCAAAAATGCATTTCTCACGGCTTTTCAAGATCCTAAGAAGGCAAAGCTAGCTGCAATCCGTGAATTCAAAGGGTGGTGATCCTAACTGACAGTTAGGAAATTCAACTCTTTTGGAGATCTAAGAGCTACTGGCCTTGGTGGATAGATAGTTTAATAGATGACATTCATAATATTGTTAAGCATTAAGCAATACTCTATGCTTCTTGTCCTTTTGAGAGCTCCGGACTCTATTTTATCTGAATGTAAGAAACTTGCTAATATGATAGCAAGTCAGTCTCCTAACTCTGTGATGTAATCCTTTTTTGTTTTGGTATAAAAGGTTGAAAAAGTTTTATTTTATTTTATTTTAAAGTGACTTTTTTCAGTAGTCCACGAAACGATACTGAAAAAAGAATAATAATAGAGACATACACTATTTTACAAAAAAATTTATAAACTATTAATATAATGAATGATTATTGGTAAATGAAAAAGTGATAGTAATAGTGGGTTTAGATAAAAACCAATAAGAAATTGATCACATCAATATTTTGTAAGTATATTGTAAAATGGTTTGTGACGTAGCATTCTCCCCTACCTCCCCCACCCCACCCCCCAAAGTCTATAAATTAAAGTACTTTGTATTAACTATTAATTAATCAAGGCTCTTTAGTGATATAAATAATGGATTTGTTGACGGGGAATCTTACTTATGCGCACGTGTTACAGCACCGCATGATCTAAATCTCAGTCTCAGTCCAAGGCGGTTTCTACGGTATCCTCGTCGAAAAGGTCGGTCGACACCTCAGCAGAAGCACGTGCTGCATGTGTCACGTTCCTTCCCTTGCTACCACGGCTCCATATATGGATTTTCCTTCCCAAAAAAATGTTTCCAATTCCAAGGTAAAATCTTATGAAAATTATGAAATATATATAAACAAATTCTTGGGGCCATTTAAGGGATTTTACTAGGTAATAACTTAGTGAGAAATAACAGACTATACATTCGATGAAATAATCACATAATTGAAGAAGTCTTTTTTTTTTTTTTAATTCTTTCAATTTTTCTTTTTAAATTCTTGTTTAGTCTTCTAGGTGAAATATGGAACTACAGCTTTCATATCTTTAATCAATGCTTTGGTAGTGCCTATAAGAGCACTTACATCAAGCTAGTCAAACTAGCATGATGCTAAAAATTTAGATATTTGATTTGAGAAGACATCTCATTTGTGTGTATTGTTTGTCTATAATTATCATCACAAAAAGAAAATGTTGGTTTTGTACACTATCTAGCATACAAGACATCGTGGCAATTGGGATTCTTTTGCAAGGGCAAAAGTTAGGCAACAATCTAGAATTTGAAATTGTGTACAATTTGATTTTATTTTAGAGAAAAAAAAGGGGGAAATTATTTAATGTTGATGATGCCAAAATCGTCAGTTGGGTCACTTATTCAATCCGGAGCTCTTGACAATCTTGTAGGACCTGCAAAATAAAAGAGGGGCTAATCGAAGAGACCACCGGGTTGTGCCCGGTGGGGGAGCCTCCGATGCTTAAGTTAGTATCAACCCATATTTCTCGTATTTAGATAGTGTTTTGTTGTAACTTTTGACGTACCTTAGCAAATGGACATATTGTCCCTTTTATAGGTGACTTAGGTAACTGTTGGACATAAATGAGGGTGGTTATTACCCTAATTGTAACGTTCTTTGTCTTGATGAAAGAGTTTAAGGCCTTTAATGGTCGTTATTGAATGTGTTGGACGGTTACTCGTCTATCTTTGATGGCCTACTAATGACACAATGATCGTCCATTAAGATGGACGATCTTAATAATTTTTATGGACTTATCAAATGTAGTATTAGATGTATCTTAATTTGTTCTCTTAAGACAGTTGTTAACAAAATTTAATTTTGAAAAAGAAGTAAAAATATCAAATAATGAAGAATTAAATGCATTTTAACTTGTGCTCTTTATGATCCTTGTGGAATTTCAAAAAATATATTCTAAATTTTAATAAATATTAGAAAACTTAATTGACAAATCTGATACTATATAACAAAAATAGGTCTAAAAAGCTAAAAGGCCTAATTATATGGTCATTTTTATTTTATTTTTGTGGCAAGTGATTACATTGTCCTTGTACTAAGTGGCTATCATTTGTTATAGGGTAAATTGACAATTTGCCAATAATTTGTGGCGGTTTCAAATTAAACCCTATATTTTAAAAGGTTTCAATTAAAACAATAAACTTTTTAAATTGTTTTAATTCGCATCTTCAACGAGTCACTATTAATTAAAAGTAATAAAATTCACCTAACATACGACTAAAACCTATTAGAACACACACACACACAACTTAATATGAACATATAAGTAATAAAATTCACCTTACATACGACTAAAACCTATTAGAACATGCACAAACACACAACTTAATATGAACATATAAGATGCTTTATACACAATTTGAGTGTTGTGAAATTTTATATTAATCACTTAATCAACTATATAATATCTAAACATTAAAAATAAAATGGTAAATTTCACAAAACTACCCTGAGATTTGGGCTAATGCCAACCAGGTCTAAGACTTCTCAAAAGTGACTAACTTGGTCCCTCAACACATTTTGGTCCTTAAACACCATTATCTCTGTTACTTTCTTTGTCTCTTTCTCTCCTCTCTCTTCTCTCTTCTCTCTCATCCCTCTTTGATTCTCTCAGACCCTTCTCTTATATCTCTCAGACCAATCTAGCTCTCTCTTCTCTCTCAATCTCTCTCACCCACGGTGGTTGAAGATTCCTCCCTCAAGCTTTGGCCATGGCCAAAACCCATGTTTTGTCACTACCATCTTGTACTCTCTCTTTCAATCAGTGGCTATGGAGACAATTGGGCTAGGGATTTTCAAGCTTCGCCTCACCACCACTGCTGTTGTTCCTTAATGATAGCTCCAATCGAGTGCTACAAGTTCTATCCATGGAAGGGAAATTTTGCATTTGTGTTTTTGTTTGGGTTTGGGTGCCAAACACCAAGGGAACATTTGGCTAAGCATCACGAGCATTGCCACCACCACAGGCTACGAATCACATCGCCGACGCCAACACTAGTGGCTGCCGGTCTTTTCTCCTTTTTCTCTATTCTATTTTCTGTTTTTTATTTATTTCTATTTTGGTTTGGTTGTTTGTTGATTTGGGTCTTGATCAATTTAGGGATTAGTTTTTTTTTTTTTTTTTTTTTAATGGTGATAAGGATTGGTGATTTTTTATTTGGGTTTGAAAGGTGGGGTTAGGTTATGGTCATTTGTGGATCCATGACTATTTTATGATTTGAATTTTGTCTCAAAATGGGTCTAATATGGTGTTCTTGTTGATGTATGTATGATTATAAATATGTGAGTATACTTTGTGATATGAGATTTTTGGGGGATTTGGGTTTTATATGGCTGTGTTTGTGTTTTATGACATAATGTGTAGTGTGATGTGTGCTCAAAATGCATGTTTATATCCGTGTAATCACAATGAATTAAACATAAACATTTAATAGAGAAGAGAGAGTTTGAGAGAGAAGAAGCGGAAGAGAGGTAAGAAACAGTGTTTAAGGACCAAAATATATTGAGGGACCAAATTGGTCACTTTTGTGAAGTCTTGGACTTTGTTCAGTTTGTTGACATTAGGCCAAACCTCATGGTAGTTTTGTAAAATTTACCCCAAAATGAAATTTTGTATTAGAGAAGCACGTTTCCTAATTATATAAAATAATGTGTTATAGAATAAAAGTTATTTCTTATACGATGTGGTTACAACAAGTGAATGCCTTCTATTTTTTAATTATTATCTTCTTCTTTTTTCCTCCTTATGTTATTTGGTGGACATTAAAATCATCAAAATATTTGCTATAAATGGAACTTTATTTCCAAAGTTTCAAAAAGTTGGAAATTTTATTATACTATTTCAATGAAATTCTTACTGCCGCGAGTTTATAGAAATTTTAAATAAGTTTCATTTATTTATATTATATTATATTGGTAATCTACCATAGTTTTTATTAAAATATTAAAAGTTGGGTCCTATATGTCATTTTTACACTATGTGGTTTAAATAAGCATTGCAAGTTATATGTCATAATTTTGGTTAGTAACTCATTGTAAGTATATTAAAACTATTAACATGTAAGTTTCAGTTAGCTCAACTGGTAAAATTTCTAATGTTTGAATAAAAGATTTGAAATTCAATTCCCGCTTATACCATCAACTGGTAAAATTTCTGATAGTTGAATAAAATATTTGAGGTTACACCAAAAACTAATTGGTGTTTTGGTCTAATGATAAAGAGTTATAATCAGGAGTAAATGCCATAGATTGAAACGCTTAAAAAAAATAAAAAATAAAAAATAAACTATTAGCATAGTTTTTTTTTTTTTTTTTTTAAGTGAAACTCTATTAGAAAAGTTTAGAAAAAAATGAAATACTACTCTGGAGTTTAAACGAACTTAATAGTCCAAAATTTCAAGAAAGTTAAAAGAAGTTTCAAAATTTACTTTAAATTATTATATAATCTATTATAATCTTAGTTTTTTTTAATACAAACGTGGTGTTAGACGATGTACATTTGTCATAGTATAATTTAAATTATCTTTTTGTATTTTTATTATTCTTTTTAACTATATTATTAAACTATATTCTAATTTACATATTATTATTCTTGATTTAAAAAAAAATAATAAATAAACACAAACACAGGAAAATTTTTTAACACAAATGGCATTCCACATGCTCTACTTAGATAAGACAAAATTTATGTATCATTCTGACAGAGCAGTGCATCATACTAGTTTCGTTTATACTTTATACATCCAACAATGAGTAAGAGTAAGACAAAATTGTTGATCAAATCCCTATAAAAAAAAAAAAAAAAAAAAAAAATTGTTGATGAAATCAAAATGAGTAGATTGGTGTACCTAAAGTTATTTTAATATTTATCAAAATTATTAAATAAGCTGACATGTCAACGACACCGACCTAAGAACCAACACCGACCAAACCCTACCGCTTATCATAACAATTATTGTTCATCTGACTAATTACTAATTACTCGTCCTTTTTTCCCTTTATGCATAATTAAAGCCACATAGTTCGTTGTATATATCTTTGTTACTTCAAGAAGATGAAATAATAATCACTCTCATAAATCATCATGTCTCCTCCCTACGAAAGCGAAATTAATGTAAGACAACATTAATTGATGATTTTTTTATTTTGGTTTGAGGGACAAGTTTGATGATTACAGGTCTAGTATTATGTATCTTCTCAAATATTATAAAAAAGAGCCCAAGTTTGTATGTTTTGCAATACATTTTATAACCTTATCTTTGTTTTTTTTTTTTTCTAGTACCCACATGAAGTCATTGTCATCGTGACATGGAACTAAAATTACCACGCAATTAACATTCAAAATCAATAGATTTAAAATGATTTGAAATTCATTGATTTCAGATATATGTAATTTCAAATATAATTATTTTAAATGTTTAAAATTTCTGAATGATTTAGTCAAAACCAAATTCTTGATATTTTAAAATGGTCCAAATAAAGTATTTGAACTTAAATTACTAGGGAAAAATCCACATGCTTAAATTCTACTATCTTAACACATCACGAAAAGGATTTGATACTTAGAGATTAGAATACCAAGCATGATAGTTACTCTACAAGTACAAAGTTTTTGTGAAGTGTGAAGACAAGAGTCGGGTCTTCAAGTGAAAACTTCACACACATATACAGATCCTCTACTCCCGCAAGCCCGACTCAGTGGGTAGAGTGTCACTATGGTCACCCCAAGTGGAAGCGCCAACTCAGATCGCTCGCTTCTACCCTTATACACTTATAGATTAGACTAGGATAGAATTTTATCTTGTAAAAAAAAAAAAATATATATATATATATATATATATATATATATATGTATAGAATACCAAGAAAAAGAAACAATCTACACACATGAGCACATGCACGGATCCTCTGCTCCCGTAGGTCCAACCTAATTGGTAGAGTGTCGCTATAATCACGCCCAGGTGAAAGATGTCAACTCAGATCGTTTAAACATTCCTGGAAATTCTAAAACATTACTCCGTACCAAACGCCACATTAGATTAGACTATGATAGAAATTTTTCTTGTAATATATATATATATATATATATAGAATACCAAGAAAAAGAAACAATCCACACACAAGAGCACATGCATCGATCCTTTGCTCCCGTATGTCTAGCCTAGTGGGTAGAGTGTCACTATAATCATGTCCAGGTGAAAGACGCCAACTCAAATCGCCTTCTTCTACCTATATACATTTACATTAGATTAGAGTAGAATTCTACATTTTATATATATATATATATATATATATATAATACCAAGAAAAAGAAACAATCCACACATCATGCACGCGTATAAGTTAAGCCACATGCGATGCTTCAAAAATCAAAAGTACAAAATTCTAAGACCCAAGCAGCTAATAGAAGTGTTTGCGTGTGTTTTAAGAAACAATTATCCAAATCTTTTTGATGTTTTAGAAAACTGAAAAGCTGAAAGGCAAACTATGCTATATATAACAATTCAAGCTAGTCAGCATTTTTGTCCATCCTAAGAAAAACCTAGTAAGAAAGACCCATAATTTAGAGAAAGTAATAGGATTCTGATCTCATAAGACACGTAAAATGCCTTTCACAACAAAATGTCGTCGAAGCAAGCATTCAAGGGTTTGAAATTATATGGAATTTGGTATGGCATCTAGTCATCATCCACGTCCTACTGAAAAGGTTTTCCCACTGGTTGAAGATGGTACGTGGAAAAGAGTTATACGAAAAGATCAGAATATTAAGGGGGTGAAAAGAACAATGATTCAATTGCTTTCATTCAATTTGGAATCGATTCATATTCGTTTGAATGAAAAGCACTTAGTTTTGGCTCAAAAGGTCAAGATAGGATCATAATGCGTGGACGGAAGAACAAAGTTTCTTTCTAAAATATATCTTTATATTGAGTGTAAGTTTTAAAAATCTAACTATTGGATTATATGTTCTTATCATATTCTTAATGCTTGCAAAATTTCAAGAAGATCAAAGATCATTGCTATGTCATAAAAGAAATGTTAAAATTTCAAGTTTTTGTGATACAAAATTGTGTATAAAAAATAAGTTTATTGATTTTTTTTTTTTTTTTTTTTTTTTTTGAGAATTCAATACTGTGCTTTATATTAAGAGAGGCCTGAAAGATCAGCCTGTAAAACTGCTAACACATCTGGTGGTACATCTTCCATCCAGACTTGTGATTGAGAGAGTCTCTGTGCCCTTCTAGCTAAAGAGTGAGCAAGAGCATTACAATGCCTCCTTACATGAGTAACATTAAACGATGATAAATAAGAGGCTAAGAATTGAGTATCCTTAACTAAATGACCAAAACTAGCTAAGGAATAAGAATCTCCCTGGAGTGCTGTGACAAGAATCTGAGAGTCGCTTTCCAACACGATGTTCCTGAACCCGGTTTCCACTGCTAGCTCTACCCCTCGCCGAGCAGCTAATGCTTCCACCTCTATCACTGAAGAAGGCAGAGGAATACGCTCCAAAAGAGAAGCCATTGTCTGACCTTGTTCATTTCTGATGACTACACCCAATCCCGCTGCATTGTCTGCTTCAAAAAGAGCCCCATCAACGTTCACTTTGTACAAACCCCTTCCAGGAGGTTGCCAACTAGCTGGTTGACGTCCCCTCTGCACTATCGGTACTGTGTTGTGCCGTGAATAATCGTCCACCCTCTCCCTAGCTCGCTGCAACATGTGAAGTGGTGGGTCTACTTTTTTACCCATTCGCAAATTATTTCTTTGAGTCCACAAGGCCCACACCACTGTGGCAAAAAGTGCAGGCTCTCTGTTTTCTGCAAAAATAATTCCGATCAGGTCCAAAAAATTTCCCATACTACTTACATTGGGATGAGTCCATTGAGGCGTTTTTTTCCACAATTCAGCAAGCTTTGGACAGCTGTACAATGCATGCTTCACATCTTCCGTGTATTCTTTGCAAATATCACAAATGTCATCTTGAATAATCTTTCTTCGAACCAGGTTCTCTTTGGTTGGCAAGGAGTTCTTTGTTGCTCTCCAAACCAAATTCTTCACTTTGCTTGGTACGGGGAGGTTCCAAATATTTTGCCACAACGGTTTCAACCTCAAAACATCGGATTGACCAG
The DNA here is from genome assembly GCA_023736055.1 of Quercus glauca. Classification (NCBI taxonomy): domain Eukaryota; kingdom Viridiplantae; phylum Streptophyta; class Magnoliopsida; order Fagales; family Fagaceae; genus Quercus; species Quercus glauca. The sequence goes on along the minus strand of CM043315.1, from coordinate 49,197,813 downwards.
GCTGTGCATTCTGGTGCTCTCGTTGCAGGAACTGATATCCAGATTTAACCGTATACTCTCCTCTAGGATTATAGGGCCATGTAAGGACATCTGGCTGTTCAGTGCGACAAAGGGGAATTGTTCGAATGATCTCTGCTTCAAAACCAAGCAACATATTCTCCAAAGCCTCTGTTTTCCACTGCTTTTGGTCCACATCTATCAAGGAGCACACCTTTGCAACTGTAACATCATCAGGCCGAGAGGATAATACTCTAGGAGAGTATTTTCGAGGCAGCCACCTGTCTGTCCATATGTCAACAGATTTACCATCCCCAATCCGCCATATCGCTCCTTTTTTAATGACCTCTCTACCTCGAATTATGCTACGCCATGCATATGAAGCGGAACTTGGATTGGCTGCATCCATGATAGTACCGTTTGGAAAGTATTTGGACTTAAACACCCTATAAAACAAAGATGTTTTATCATGTAGGAGTCTCCATGTCTGTTTAGCTAATAAAGCGTCATTGAACATAGATAAATCCTTAAAACCCATACCCCCTTGGGACTTAGGTTTGCAAAGTTCTTCCCATTTTATCCAATGAACTTTTCGGCCTTCTCCCCTTTGGCCCCAAAAGAATTTTTTTATAAGGGCCTCAATCTCGTGACATAATCCCATTGGCAATTTGAAGCATGACATTGTGTAGGTTGGAAGTGCTTGAGCCACCGCCTTGATTAAAACCTCCCTTCCCGCTTGTGAGAGCAACTTTCCTTCCCACCCTTGTAGCTTTTTCCACACCCTTTGCTTTATATTATTAAAACTCTCCTTTTTCTTCCTTCCTATAAAGGATGGCAACCCCAAGTACTTCTCATATTGTTGGACCACCTGAACTCCTAAAGCTTGCTTTATTGATTCTTGCATAGCTGAGGAAGTAGATTTGCTGAAAAAGAGAGTGGTCTTATCTCGATTAATCTGCTGCCCAGATGCTTTCTCATATGTATCCAAAATCTCCAACAACTTTTGACAATCACTATCTCTTGCCCTGCAGAAAATAAGACTGTCATCTGCAAAAAGGAGATGGGTTAGTTTTGGACCATACCGGGAAATAGAGACTCCTTTAATATCTCCCAAATTTGCAGCTTTTTTCAATAGCCCATGAAACCCCTCCGTACATAGCAGGAAAAGATATGGTGAGAGGGGGTCTCCTTGGCGAAGCCCTCTAGTTGGTACAATGTTCCCTTGTGGTTCCCCATTTATCAAGATTGAATAAGTGGCTGTGGAGATACATCCCATCATTAGCTTCACCCAAGCCTCACAAAACCCCATTCTCTTCATAAGTTTCTCCATATACCTCCATTCCACCCTGTCATAGGCTTTGCTCATATCCAGTTTTAGTGCCATAAAACCGGTACTCCCTGTACTATGATTCCTCATATAATGCAAAGTCTCAAAAGCAACCATAATATTATCTGAAATCAAACGGTCTGTCATAAAGGCACTTTGTTGTTCAGACACAATATTAGGTAGCAACTTTTTCAACCTATTTGCTAATACCTTAGAATATACCCTATACAATACATTACTAAGGGAAATAGGTCGGTATTGTGAAATGTATTCCGGGTTTTTTACTTTGGGGATTAAAGTAATAAAGGAATGACCAAGTGAGGGTGGAAAAGTGCCAGTGTTCAAATACAATAAAGTAGCATCAGTCACATCACTTCCAACCAAAGACCAATAATTTTGATAAAAGATTGGAGGCATACCATCTGGGCCAGGTGACTTCAAAGGTGCCATTTGTTTAAGTGCTATCTCGACCTCCATTGCCGTGAATTCCCCCATCAGTTCCAGGTTCATCTCCTCTGTAACTACCTGTGGAACTTGCTCCAAAATTTCATCAAAACTGTTCGGATTGGAGGAAGTAAATAATTCTTGATAGAAATCCACCACCGTTTCCGCCATGCTTCTCTGATCCGTGCACCATCTTCCCTCTCTATTGTATAGCCCCTTAATATAATTACGCCTTCTCCTTTCAGAAGCTTTGCTATGAAAAAACCGAGTGTTTCGGTCTCCATCTTTAAGCCACTGAATTTTTGACCGTTGGGACCACATTTGAGCTTCACGGTCCATCAGTAAATTTATTTCCTGTTCCAGCCTCCTCACCCGTGTCACGTCTCCACCTCTGCTTGCTGCCATTTCAGCCTTGGCCAAGAGCTTACGTTTTTCCTTCAAGTCACGTCTCACACTCCCAAAACTAGACTTGCTCCACTTCATAAGTGCTTCCCCACAATTCTGAATTTTTTTTATAACTCTATTGCAAGCCACGGCCTCAACATCCCTCTTCCAAACCGCTTCAATGGTTGAACCACATCCTTGCTCCGCCATCCACATTTGCTCAAACCTGAAGGGTTTCTGTTGATTGCACTCCATACCCTCTGGTTTAATTAATAAAGCCTTATGATCAGAAGTCGTTGCATCCAAATGGTACACTTTGGTATCTGGAAACATAGAAAACCAATCATTAGTTGCCACAGCCCTATCTAGCCTCTCCCATACTGTATATGTGTCGAAGTGCTTATGCCAAGTGAACATAGGGCCAACAAAACCCAAATCCATAAATCCACATTCATCCAGTACATCTCTAAATCCTTGCATTTGTCCATGCGGTCGAGCTCTGCCTCCTATTTTTTCTGACTGCTTAACTACTTCATTAAAATCACCAGCACATAACCAGGGTGCCTTTCCTCTTCTTTTCAAACTTCTCAGCCTCCCCCATGCTTCCTGTCTTTTTTGAGTATCAGGCTCCCCATAAAAGCCAGTGAAGCGCCACTCCCCCTCCTTATTCTTGTTAATTGTACTATCTATGTGGTACTCTGAAAAAGTCTCCACTGTCAAATCAAAATCTTCCTTCCAAAAAATCACTAAGCATCCCGTTTTATTCCTCCTAGGAGCCACAAATTTATTCTTCATCTTCAAACGTTCCTTCACAAAAATTAGCCTAGCTTCATCCGTCCATGTTTCGGCTAAAAACACAACGGAGGGATCTTTTGCCCACACCATCTCTGCAAGCTGATTCTCTGTTCGTTGGTTCCCAAGCCCCCGACAGTTCCAACATAAAATACTCATTGGTACTGGCGGGGCTGGGAACCAGCCTCCGCCACTGTAGATGTATTTTCCTTACCCATATGAGAAACCTTTTTTTTCTTTAGTAACTCACATCGGTCATCCTCACCAAAACACCCTCTTTTTTCCCCAACAATATCTTCCATAACTATATCCGTCCCCCCCTCTGTTCTGTTCATTCTTTTCCAAGTTGCACCGCGTTGCACTTTTTTCACATTGTTTACATCAATAACTGACAGGGGTACACGTGAAAGAGGCATTAAAATCGGAGGTTGCTGAGCACGTGATGGAGTATGCACAGGTTGATCATCATTGGGTGATAAAGACTCCAAAACATTTTCCTTCCCCGTAACACCTATATTTTTGGCCTCCGTATTTATTGCTTGGTCATACCTCTTTAAGTCCTTATCAATTTCAGCAATTCTTTCCTCAAATATATCAGCAGCTGTCTGTTCACCCTCCAATTTCGTTGACTTCCCATTTAAATTCCCTATTATCCCTGAATTATTAACCTCTTTGCTTGATTCTAGCAAAACAGATTCCTGAAATTCTGCAATTTTAGTGCCGTGCTCACTATTGGCTGCCCTTTCCTTATCTGTCCTAATTATTTCCGGCGCCGGCCTTCCTGTACGAACTACAAACACCGGCGTCTTCCCCGTTGCTGATGGTGGTGTCTCAGATGGTTCTCTTCCTCTTCGATTATTAAAACCAGGGACCTTAATAACATTTTTACGTGATGGGAAAAAGGGAGAAGCACGAATCCAAGGACCGAACTGCTTTGATTCATTTGATACACTTCCTTCTGATTCAACCCACTGCTCACAATCCCTATCGTCATGCGTTAGACAGCCACAGCAATAACATATATTTGGGAGTCTTTCATATTTGAAAGACACCCATAGCTCCTTACCACTATCCAGAGAGATCACCCGTCCACGGCACAGAGGCTTTGAAGTATCAATGGTAACTCGCACTCGAACAAAACCTTCCCCTTCAGATTCGTTATCCTCAGACCTCACATTCACCTTTCCAATGGCTTCGCAAATCCTCTCTGCCACTCGTTTGTTTCTGAACCGGATTGGTATGTCGTGTACCTGCACCCAAAACGTAACCCACTTGAACTCCAACTCATTCAAATCGACCTCCTTATCATACCGTTTCAGCACCATAATACGTTTATCAAAACTCCAAGGCTCTCCTGCGACTACCTTCTCCATCTCTGTTTTATCATCAAAAGTACAGAGAACAATGTGGTCCCCTTCTTTCTGAATCTTAAAACCGTTTTTTGCTCTCCATAACGGTGTGAAGGTTTTCGCAACAGCATCAATGTTTAGAGCACGTTTGGTTAAAAATTTTACAGCCAAAACGTGTTCCACCTCCACCTGTTCTTCCGTCAAACGAAGACCGGAACCTTCGTTCTCCGATAAAGTCAGGCAACTCCACGATTTTGTTAGGTCTTCCATAATTTCCGAACAGCTAAGACTAACTCTGTTTCCCTGTAACCCACGAAGAAAAAACCCACAAAGCCTCACAGGTACACTTGTTACCAGGAGGGACTACGACTCCTTCCTAAGAAGGGACTGCATATTCTACACCCTAGTAGAAGAGGGAAGACCCACGTTCTCTAGCGGAGAGAAACTTGAACCACTTCAGGCTTCTATCTTCTACCTCTCTAATTGTCAATTACTTTGAGAGGAGAGGAGATTAAAACAATCACACACAAAGAAACCTCTAGAGTTCTTGGTATTGTTTGGTGCTTGAGAATCATTGGAAAACAATCTCAAATAAGTTTATTGATTGAATAGTAAATAATATCCGATTTGAACGAAATTTAATATGCATGTTAAGAAACATGAAATTCAACGGTTAAATTTTCAAAATTCACACCGAAAAAAGAGATACATGAGAAGTTTGAAGAATTTCTCTTTTGGAGAGAAACTTTTTTTCTGAACAAAATACTTTACCACACAAGCTTTCAGTAAAAAATATATTATCACTTGACAAGCAATAATAATTACATGAAAGAGATTATTATTTTTAGATGCAATAGAATTTCAATTTATGATTGATTTTTTGTGTAGATGGAGTTCGAACACAAATCTCTTAATAGATGATATAACAATAGATTTTACTAGTTGAATTGAGTTAACCGGAACCACCATAAAGAGAATAGAATAGCATAATGCCATAACAAAAGCAAGTCATTAAGCCAATTACATATACTAACATACTTTCTCAGTGACAGAGCTACCAAATTTTTATAAAATTATAATTAGTGAATATGTTTGTGTATGGACGGTCAAAGTAATTATATTTATGCTCTCTCCACATCTCAATAAAAAAAAAAAACATACTTTATATAATATTTTTTATGCAATATCTTCCTGTTGAGGGTCATTTTCGTAAAGTCAGCCCAACCTAGCATAACAGACAATAATAGTGGCAGGAACAGAATAAAACTATTAGGCCCAAGCGGCAGGAATAGCAAAACACAGGCCCATAACACGAGCAAATGGGTCTTGAGGAAGCAAATGGGCCTAAAGGGCCCGGAAAGAGAGAAATGGCACCCATGGGCAATGTATGGTATGAAAAAGTGAGAATGGGCCGCGGCAGGCCCAAAGCGATGTAAAGAAAGTAGGGGTTAATGGCAAGCCCATGAACCCCAAGGATGAGAATGAGGAGATTGGGCCGAGGAAGCCTAATCAAGTTAGTAAATAAAAGCCCATGGGAATACAAAGTCAGTAAATGGGCCGAGGAAGCCCAAGGGCCGCAGGCCCAAAGAAGAAAGAAAGGGACAATGGAGCCCATAAAGTGAGAACACCAGCAGACTTCCATAAAGTCACTGGGGGAAGAAGTGAAACGGCAGGTCTGGAATGGGCCTAGCAGGAACATGTTGCCATGGTAGGAAAGGCCAAGCAATGAAAAACAAGACATAAAGCATAAAAACGAGAAATGGGCCAAGGGAGATATACTAAGGAAAGCCCAATCCAAAGGGGGTAGTGAAGGTGCAAAAGATCTGCGTAAAAGAATCAAAAGGAGCGGCAGACGAATACCAACAAGGCCCCATGAGCCGCAGGCCGGCTTCAAAACACACATAACAGGGAGCATGCGCAAAGCCCAGGTGCCACCAGCCTGTACCCAGCCAATATGGGTCGTGGTGGGGCCATGGGTCCGTGGTAAGAGGTAAAGGGGGGTGTGGTTTGGTGGCGGGGAGGGGGGAAAGGATTTATTTTGCGTTCCTTGTCCAAACCCTTTTTGGAGGTACGTCCTGCTGGGATGACAGACCGTCCAAAAGGGGTAAGATTGGAGAGGGAACGCTGAGTGCATGCCATAGGAAGAGAGAGAGCATTTAAGGCCGCGGCAGAGCAGTGCCACTGCGGACAGAAACAGGACGAACCTGTCTTTGTCTGGCGAGGGCAAGCTGTGCGCAGAGGGTGGTCGGCAAGCATGCCCAGACCAGACAAAGGCCGTTAGAGGGTAAAATGGTAAAAGAATGCTTGCGGCAGGCCCTATAAAAGGAGCCTCGCCGTGCCCTGTAAAAGGGACCGAAAAACAGAGGAAGAAAAAATACATAGAAAGAAAAACTAAAGGAAAAAGGAAAAGAAAGGAAAAAGATGAGAAAATCATTTGTGAGGATAATAGGCATGCACCAATAGATCTTTTCTTTCCTCTCCCCTTCAAAATCACACTCTCTAAGGGATAATGAAGCGGTAAAAATAACAATAAGTTCCTTCACACCTCAACCATCTAGGTCCGATTCCCTCAAAGTTATTAATCTCCACGGCAGGATATTTACCTGGGAGGTTGATTTCATTGAGAGGAAGCGTTCTTCCTCTTTGGACGGCCACCATTACGGACTTGATCATTGGCTTGATTTTATCTTTGATTAAACCTCCATCATCGTATTGTTTTCTTTTCTTTTTAAAGCCATTATTATTATTATTACTACTACTGTGACATTCTGCCACCATTATTATTGAAAGCTATAACATTCTGTTTGTTCATTTGGTTATCATTGTATCTGCCTGCTGTAATTTCGTTATAATAGCTCCGCTTGCCGTAAAGGGTGTTCCTGGCAGACTAGGTTAAGTTTGTGCCAAGCCAGCCCAAAGTGAGTTGCAGTTGGGCTGGTTTCAACTTCCCTACTCAGAAACACATCAAGGGTCATCACTTGCAGAGGGCAGCCCAGCCCAAGCACAAAAAAGGCCCCTACACTTCCAAATAATTTAGTTGTCTTTGAGGGTTGCACTACTTATTCGGTATCTTATGACTCTAACTCTCTTATAAATAAAAATAAAAGGTCTAGGTATAATTTAATAAAGATGTTTAGTTTTGTGTTTTATATATATATATATATATATATATATATATATATATATCGATCTAGTACCTAAATCAATGATTAATTAAATATGTATTAAAGATATCAAATCTTTTTATCAATCTTAGGACAAATTTATTAAGTTAAATAAATATTTTTTTTAGTACACATATTGAGTTTAAAGTACTTTTTAATATTACTTTACATAGTAGAAATATACATTCAAAGAATCACATTTTTTTTTTATTTGACCCTATAAAGACAAATTCCTCTCTAGGTGCTTTATGCACTTCATCCACACTGTTGATCTTAAAGATGATATACATTTTATGAAGACAGTAATTGGGCAATGAAAGTAGAGATGAGTTGGGTACACAATAACCCACCTTGCATAAAATAAATCAGGTGGCATTATTTAATTTTTGACTAGTTTGAATGTAACTTAAGCTATGGCTACACACACTTTTTTGACTTTAGAGAACAACACCCACCAATAATTATACAAAAATCAAAAGACAATGTGAAATCACATCCACAATTTGTTGAGTTCCAACTTTTGTGGTTGGTTCTATGATTCTATGATTGTCATCTATATGGCCTAATCCATAGAGATGAGTAAGCTCAGGACAGAACTGTACTTGCTGTGGAGAACCTAACAAAAAGCTCTCTCCCAAAATTTACTTTCCAGGTAATGTATGCATTCTTTCTCATTACCTTTTGGGCTTTTTGAGCTTTTTCCATGCTCAAAGTTTATCATATGGATGGGCAAGTAAGGGTAACTTGCACTCTCACTCATGTTTTACTTGTTGATTTTTTTCGGAAGACCATGAAAAAGGTGCTTTATCCATGTCTTCCAACACCCTCTTGAGGTGTCTTCTCTGATAAAAAGTACGTTGATGAGTCCTGTCCACATCAGCCCATTTTGCCTACAAATGGGTGTTTTGTTCTTATCAATCCTCCTTAGTCCTTATATGATGATTGCCTACAATGCTTCTTCTAAAATCTTGGATAATAGCCAAATTCTCATTATCTGTACCTCTTCCTCATAATAATTGAAGTTCGGTAAACTTACTAACTTAGCGCCCTCCACCCCCCCCCCCCCCCCCCCCAAAAAAAAAGGAAAAGGAAAATGATGAAGAATTGTACATACTCCATTCCCTACCCAACAAACAAACGAGACCATTATTGATTAGGAAAATATCTTTTCACGTTAGTTTACAATTCATTATTTCACATACATATCTATAATTGATACAGAAAAAATTGGATGTGAAATAACTGATGTTAAAAAGGTGATATAAGAGAATAAAAATCATTGTTGATTATAGTGTATCATGAGAGTGCACAAAAGAATATCAATCAATCTTTGGGGCATAATTTTTTTTTCACAATTATTGATGTAATATGTTTTGATTAGTGTATAATAAAATCAATGTCAGCTATGGTTCTATGTGAAAGTGAGATTACTCTGATCACAACTTAAAGCTGTGAAAGACTATAGAGTTCTAAACATTGATATACCTACTCTTTGTTATTGATTGGATTTTGGATAATAGCCAAATTCTCATTATCTGTACCTCTTCCTCATAATAATTGAAGTTTGGTAAACTTACTAACTTAGCGCCCCCACCCCCCCCCCCCCCCCACACCAAAAAAAGAAAAGAAAAGGAAAATGATGAAGAATTGTACATACTCCATTCCCTACCCAACAAACAAACAAGACCATTATTGATTAGGAAAATATCTTTTCACGTTAGTTTACAATTCATTATTTCACATACATATCTATAATTGATACAGAAAAAATTGGATGTGAAATAACTGATGTTAAAAAGGTGATATAAGAGAATAAAAATCATTGTTGATTATAGTGTATCATGAGAGTGCACAAAAGAATATCAATCAATCTTTGGGGCATAATTTTTTTTTCACAATTATTGATGTAATATGTTTTGATTAGTGTATAATAAAATCAATGTCAGCTATGGTTCTATGTGAAAGTGAGATTACTCCGATCACAACTTAAAGCTGTGAAAGACTATAGAGTTCTAAACATTGATATACCTACTCTTTGCTATTGATTGGATTTTGGATAATAGCCAAATTCTCATTATCTGTACCTGTTCCTCATAATAATTGAAGTTCGGTAAACTTACTAACTTAGCGCCCCCACAACCCCCCCACACCAAAAAAAAAAAAAGAAGAAAAGGAAAATGATGAAGAATTGTACATACTCCATTCCCTACCCAACAAACAAATGAGACCATTATTGATTAGGAAAATATCTTTTCACGTTAGTTTACAATTCATTATTTCACATACATATCTATAATTGATACAGAAAAAAATGAATGTGAAATAACTGATGTTAAAAAGGTCATATAAGAGAATAAAAATCATTGTTGATTATAGTTTATCATGAGAGTGCACAAAAGAATATCAATCAATCTTTGGGGCATAATTTTTTTTCACAATTATTGATGTAATATGTTTTGATTAGTGTATAATAAAATCAATGTCAACTATGGTTCTATGTAAAAGTGAGATTACTCCGATCACAACTTAAAGCTGTGAAAGACTATAGAGTTCTAAACATTGATATACCTACTCTTTGTTATTGATTGGATTTTGCTTTTGCATGTAAAACATAAGGACATACGGTTAATATGGTTTTGCTTTCCATATGAACCAATCCTCTAATTCTGTCCTTATAAATGGGCATTTGCATTTTGGTGCATTTGAAATATATAACATTTTTCTTCTTCTTTTGATTAGGTGAAAACTTGAAAGGATTCAAAGCCCAATCCAGCCCACCACCTCATAGTGGGAATAAGATTTGATTTCTTATATCTAACCGTGAATGGTATTATATTATTTAAATTTTAAAATAATATTATACTTAGATATAATTTTAGATTTGTAATATTAAATCCGAACAAGAAGATTAATCCAAATGGGCATTGGCATTGGCAAGATGTCATCTTCATGTCATCTTCATGTTATGGGCATTGGCTATGGCAAGATTCACAATTGACCCCTTGCTTTTTAGTGTTCCATGTAGCAAAAAAAAGAGGCCTCCCAAGAAATTATGGAAGCAGATTTCATGGCCCAATCGATTAGCTGCCGATTGGGTAGAAAGTCTGTTAAAGGGCATAAATCTGCTTGTACTAAACAATAATCTTATGCCCAACCTATTCTCCATACCAGAGAGCTCATCCTAAGAATCGAAGCACCCTTTCACATATTATTTCTAATCGTTCTATTAGGCCATGGAAAGGTTCTTAATTCTTCTGAATGTGACCTGTGTACTTCTACATGTTATTGCACTCTTTCTGTTTCAAATACTAATCTAAACCTCTTCTGCTAAAAAATATTGCACTCTCACAAACCAACTAATTTTTCCTAATAGCATGCAAGGGTGTAGAGTAGTTGGTCATGGGACCAACATCCCAGCTGGGATGTCCTGGTTCGACCCGCACAACATCCTCACCTCCCTAATACCTGTAGCTTGCGGGCAATTGTAGGCATCGGTGCATCGCCATGGAGAGGTTCCATGACATTAAAGAAAAAGAAAATCAGTGTCCTAATTGATATGCTATTAGCACCATCTCTAGGACATTAGCAAACCTTTCACAGAGAATCTCCTATCAAACTTACCCAAAGGGACTCTTACCATATCATGTAACATCGAAACTGTTGAGAAACAGAGATCAACTAATAAAGGAGCTAGGCGGGCAGGCTCAGCTCTGAACGTCTAAGCTCTATGAATGATTCAACTAAGATAGAAAAAGGTCATCCATTATACTGATTTAGGCTTAGAGAACATATATTACTTTTTCCTGCAAACATTAATACATCAATTCAAAAGTTTAGAAGGATGACACTCCCAGCTAGAGGATAATGCAGCCGGTTAAGGCTGTCATTTTTTATGTACGCATTTTCTGCTAGATTCAGAACCAGTAGAATTTGGAGAGGAACTCACTACTAAGTTCAGAGAACTAAAGGACTCCCTTATATGAATCATGTGTCATACTAAGAAGACTTAAAAATTGATGTATCCAATGCTATTATTGCTAAAATCAAATTAAATGGCATTCCAACAAAAGATGACAAACACTCAAAGATCCAGAGATCCAAGGGATACATGAACATCCGGTTATCATAACCATTTTAGACAATAAGATTTCCAAAAACCTATTCTAACAATCACAACCACTCAGTAAAGATCACCTTCCTTGTGTGTGTGAATCACACAGTCTGCAGTTGGGTACGAGACACAAGTCAGCACAAAACCTTCCTTCATTTGATTTTCATCAAGGAATGAACCATCAGATTGGTCCACCGAGCCTGTCACCATCTTCCCAGCACAGGTAGAGCAAGCCCCAGCCCTGCATGAATAAGGCAGCTCAACTCCTGCATTCTCAGCAGAATCTAGGATGTAAGCATCATCAGGGGCCTCAAACTCATTTTCTTCACCATCTGGTCCTACAAGTTTGATCTTGTATACTGCCATTGCGGATACTCTGAAAGAAGGGGATGCTTTCAGGCCAAATGCTTTGGAGATACTCTTTACAGATCCAAGAGAGGATGGGCATTTGATAATAGCGCTGTTGAAACGGTTCTGAGGTACATTTCTGAACATGCAATGGGAGGGAAGTTTCACAGATGTCATGGTTGACATGTTGGCCCCTGAATCCAACACAATTTCAGATGGTTTAATTACTAATTGACACCCAGTACTGAAATTTAACATAATGCCAAAAATGACATTAAGGTCTATATCATCACCACCATTAAAAACTAAGAAAATGATGTATATAACATCAATCTAGTGAAAGAAATTAACAAAGAAAGAAGTAGCAAATATGAATTGTTTAAGGAATCTGGGATTCATGAAAAAATCCCTATAAAAGCATACATAACAAAGGCACAGTGACTAATGCCCTCCTTGGACATCTCTTATTTTATTTTTTTATTTTATAAGAACATCTTTTATTTTCTTTATCTGCCTTTCTTCTTGCAATGACCTTCAATGCTTAAACTTTTCCAGGCTACTCAAAGTTTCAAACCTAAGGACTGTCCCTTTACCACAGAAGCCAAGGACAAAGGCCGAAGAGGAGGTACAATGTCACTGATTAAAAGTTCAAACAAAATTTCCAAAACCAGGATCAGAGCATATATTCTTGTTTTCACAATGTTGAGAATGATGACTCCTAATCACATTTTCCTCACACCAGTAAAAGTATTAGATCTGTTTTGTAAGGTACAACTAGAAAAGAAAACCAATTCAAGATACTAAGGAAATCCCCACAGCTAGCACAGCAGCAACATGTGAAAGTGCTAAAATAGGGGGTAGGCCCTTACATTGCATCAAGTAATTAAGTATGAAGGGAACATTGGGCACAATTACCCAATGTGAGGCAAGTAATAGGAAACTCACAATGTTGATCCCAAGTCCCAACCCCCTATAAGGAAATTAAAAATAGATTAAAAAAAATATGAAGCATCCATTTCTCCAATGGATGAGGCAATCATTGCAAAGAATTCCATAAGGGCGGAAAGGTACCTATCGCCCTTCAATCTAGGAATGTTTTTGCAAGCATTCCCAAAGGCAGATGGCTGAGCATCCTTGCAGCTAAGGGGTTGGATTTTGTATGCCTCTTATAAAAGTTTACAAATAACGGAATAAAAGATCCATTCTGTAACAAAAGGGCAATTGATGTCTGGAGCACTATGAGAAGATGCAAGCTAAAGGCTCTCTGCTCTTCACTCGAGGCTCCATTTTAATAACCGGGCAATAGAAATAGTATCACTCTATAATTTAATCAAAGTCTATGTGTAGTCTAAAACTAGTCTGTCCGTTGAGTCAAGGTCCCCTCACAATATAGACCCAAATGCACCCTTTCTTTTCAGGAACAATACAGATAAAACGTAGGTAACCAATGATTAATTGAATATTTACTGATACAAACAGCATAGTACTGTGCATTGCATATAACATCCAAGATTTCTAATTTATGATATTTCTCCAAGTTGGCCCAGCACAGAAATGCATGGAGTTTCCAAGTCCAAAAAAATCCAATAGAAAAATGACCCAGATGATACATCTCCACCTGCACCTAACCATAAGTTAACCTCTTGGTAAAGTGATTCACTGGTGGCTATCCTGCAGTAAAATGCAACATATAGAACACCAATAGTTTTTCATTTCCACAGTTTTGACTATATGATGGCCCAGCATAAGCTTGGTTCCACCAGAATTTCCATCAATAAGTAAGTTTGTGTGAAAAGTACAAATACATTGCCTTTAATTCCAACTAGTAGCCCATCTCACACTCTGTACTTCATAAATGACAAAGGAGTAAAGACCATAGATTTCAATGCAACTGAAGCACAACTCAAAAAAAAACAAAATACTATGTCAATAAATATAGCGGAAATTTAATACTATAGTTGATAGTTGACAGTTGACACCACCAAACCCCAATACTAGAGTTGATTCTATCATCAGCATAACGATTTCGTGACCAAGTTCCAAACTTTAGATTCAGTGGTGAAATGGGTCTGTTTAATATAGTTGGTCTCCCAGAAATGAAAGCAAAAAAATTAAAATCTAAATCATGGGATTTTCATGATTCCGTAAATATAAATAAAGGGATAAATCTAAATCTCAAACAAAAAAGAGACATATTCAAGAAGAAGTGGGAAAACATGTTATCATAGTCATTTGAATTATAAGCTGAACCAAACACGAGCGGACCTCACCCTGAAACCCAATCTCATGAAAACCTCAGAACAACAAAACGGAGAGTAGAGTCATCAATGTTTTATCGTATTTTAATTTCAATATAACAAAATTGAAAACGAAATATTGCAAACAAGATAAGAGAGAGAGAGAGAGCTTACGGTTTTGGTTTGAGCGGAGAATACAAGGTAGGGTGCAACTTCAAAAGACAAAAAGTCAGAGACTCAAACGATGCAGCTCTCTCTCTAACTCTGATTCAAATATATAAATAATTCAGGGGAGAGAGGGAATGTTCTAGAATGTTAACAGTGTGACATAGATTTAGTTTCGTGTTTGAGAGTTGAGAGAAAGCAAAGGACGGCTTTTGGCATCTGTGTAAAGGTGGGGCACCATAATGAGCCACAAACCCCAAAGACCCCTAAATAGTAATTGCCATTTGCCCAAACCAAACCAGACCTACCTAACCTGCCTCCTGTTTTCCCTTCTTTTGCTTTCTCATCTCCCCTTGTTTTCATTTTTTTTTATTTTTTCCTTGTGTGGACTGACCAGTTGGTATTTGGAAACATGATAAATACAGACATTGAGGGTTCGTTTGGTATATATGTTTAAAAATTAAAAATTATTGTTTAAAAATATTTGTTAAAAATTGAAATACGTGTGGGTGAAAAAGTATGTGAAAATACGTGTAATATTATTTAAAAACTGAAAATGATTGTTTGAAAACACAAACCCAACACCCCCTGAATTGTTATATGCCACAAATTATTTCTCAACTAGATGATATCCCTCACGATGCGCGAACTATTTTACAATTTTATTTAAAATCATTTTTATGTATATTAAAATCTACATATAATACTTAATACTTATTTTGTTGTGTAATATTTATGTTTGCCCACAATATTATTAAATACTTTGAAACTTGATTTTTTTTTAATTCATAATTTATTTTAAAAAATTGTATAACATTGTAAGATTATAATATATTATAATATTTACTGTTAAAAGTAGATTTTATTTTTCAAACTGATTAAATGATTTTGAAATCTACAAGTACGAATTCAAAATATAAAATACTTTTATCTCTTAAAATTACATAAATTTAAGCAACCTACCAAACACTTTCTCAATCACTCTATTCTCACAACCAAATATGGAGACCTTATCATAAACACCAAATTAATTATCTCAATGAAATTAAGGAAATCATTTGTAAGTATCAACATAAAGAGTATGTGATTAAATAAAGATAAATTTGCTAAAAACACATTCATTTATCAAAATTCAATTGATTTTAGTTGGGCTTCTGTATCCTTTAAAAAAAAAGCGAAAAATATTTTTAAGTCACCATTGATTTTTGTTTTTACCACAATGCCTACATACAAAGAAACCTACAAATTATGAATTCTAACACAAAATAAAAAATAAAATAAAAATAACTTAATAAATAATCAATTAGAATGTTTTCTTTTTTCTTTTTCTTTAGTTCTAAAATAAAATACATTTATAACTTTCTCAAACCAAAATCTCAAACACCCAAAAACTCCAAGCGAATCATAACCTTCACAAAATTTACAATGTCTGACTTCAACATCAAAACTGTAAGCTACCGTCATTGAATAAAAAATACAAGTCTCCTTCCTTGGTCATAGCCTGCTCATACGAGTTAAAATCAAATGATACTGCAACGTTGGAGCTATGTAGGTGTCATTGAAAGGTTGAAGCTAAATGACATCATTTTTTTATAAGTGTATTTGAGATAGGATGATATGAAAGGCTATGGATATGTGTATATAAAAGAGTAAAAGTGATAATGATGAATGGAAATGCAAAAAATATTTTTTGTGTGTGAGAGATGGAAGGTCTTGAAACATTGAACCAAATGAAATAAATAGTAGTCTTAAAACATTGAATACAAAATGTAACAAAAATTAGTCTTGAAACATTGAACAAAAGGAAATAAAAAATCTCCACTTTTAAATTTGTTCTTATCTCTAATATGGGTTAAGGGTATTTCAATTCTCTGCATAGAGTACGCCACATGGTAGGACCTCATGCTCTCTCGCATGAGGTCTCTGCTTTTATATATATATTGATTGATTGATTGATTTTTTTTTTTTGTGTCACAGCTCTAATGTGGCGAACTGTGAGTGGTAAATCGTCACTATTTTTTCTTCAACAATTGCACTCTGTCATGTCACAATTGTGACAAAAAGTTGTTAAATATTTTGTAGTCCTAGACTTTTTCTGATGAATAAAATTGTCGAGAGCTCCACCAACTTTTTCTTCTTTTTTTTGACAAATAAAGGTATTTAGACTTCTTCGAGTATCTGATTATTTCCTCAGGTGTATGCAATCCCCCCGTCCTCCATACACCAAGTAATTACAAGGAAGAATATCATAAGATGGCCTCAAGATGCTGACAAAAGGTTTCGAACTCAAGATATCAAGGATATCATGAGCCTTTAGTAGTATCTGAAAGCTTCTTGGGAACCTCTTCTTGAAAATTTTAAAGTTTTATTTAATCAATCAATATATATATAAAAGTAGAGACCTCATACTGGAGAGCATGAGGTTCTGCCATGTGGCGCATCCTATGAAGAGAATTGAAATATTTTTAAACTACATCAAAGATAAGAACAAATTTAAAAATAGTGACTCCTTATTTCCTTTGATTTAATGTTTCAAGACTACTTTTTGTAACATTTTTTATTCAATGTTTTAAGACTACAATTTGTTTTATTTGGTTCAATGTTTTAATATTTTTCCTCTCTCTCATACACACACACACACACAAAAAAAAAAAAAAAAACTTTTTTGCATTTTCATTCACACTTTTCACTTCTACTCCTTTATATACACATGCTTACATCTTTTCATGCCATCTCATCTTAAATACACTCAGACAAAAAACAAAGTCATTTGCCTTCAACCTTCCATCGACACCTACATAACTCCAACATTGCATTACTATTTGTATTTAGCTCGTATAAGTAGGCTATGACCGAGGAATGGGGCTTGCGTTTTTTATTCAGTGATGGTAGCTTACGGGTTTGATGTTGAAGTCAGACGTTGTGGATTTTGTGAATGTTGTGATTTGCTTTGAGTCTTTGGGTGTTTGAGCTTTTGGTTTGTGAAAGTTTTAAATGTATTTTGTTTTAAAACTAAAGAAAAAGAAACATTCTAATTGATTATTTATAAAGTTAGCTATTTTTTATATATTTGTGTTAAAACTCATACTTTGTAGGTTTCTTTGTACGTTTTTTACTGTTATTTTGTGCGGTATGAGCCATAGTGTTAAAAATAAAAATTGACGATGATTTCAAAGTATTTTCACTTTTTTAAAAAAAAATTATATGGAAGTCCAACTAAAGACAATTAAATTTTGATAAATGGATGTGTTTTTAGCCAATTTCTCTTTGTTTAATCACATTCTCTTTATGTTGATACTTACAAATGATTTCCTTAACTTCACTGAGATAATGAATTGGGTGTTTGTGATTAAGGTCTCCATATTTGGTTGTAAGAATAGAGTGGTTAAGAAAGTGTTTGAGAAGTCACTTAAATTTAAGTAATTTTAGGATATAAAAATATCTTATACTTTAAATTCTTATTTGTAAATTTCAAAATCATTTAATCAGTTTAAAAAATAAAATCTCCTTTTAATAGTAAATATTATAATATGTTATAGTCTTATAGTGATATAATTTTTTTAATAAAATATGAATTAAGAAAATCAAGTTTCAACTTTCAAAGTATTCAACAATATTGTGGGTAAACATGAATATTATACAATAAAATAAGTATTATATGTACAAGTCTTAATGTATATATAATTTCAAATGAAATCGTAAAGTAATCCACGCATCGCGTGGAACATCATCTAGTTCTTTAAAAAATAAGTACATCCAATTTTATTAAGTTATTAATAATTAAATTTAAATAAATATGCTGTACCAATGATCAATTAAGATGGGACAACTCACTTTACAATTATTTCACTTAAACAATTATGGACAAGTCGCATTAAATATAATGTGAAATAGTTGTGGTGCAATAATGTCAAAATGACTACACCTATATAGCAAGCTCTTTTTTAGGAGAAATTATAAAGTTCTCATGGTGGACAAGCGACATGATCCACCATTTCATTAAAAGACTCCCACATGTAGGATTTTTTTAATGAAATGATGGACAAGTGACGTGATGACTATATAATTTCTCCTTCTTTAGAGACAAAGCTAAACAACATATGCTCCTTTTGAAGTCATGTTCTTCACCATTGTGCTAAAATTGGTCAGCACTATTCATAGGATTGATGCCCCTTTGCGGCTTTCAATTCGGTTTCTCGTCGTTCTGCCTTGGCTTTGGTTCTTCTCAAACCCACCAAGTCCCCTTCCTTGGTCATAGCCTGCTCATACGAGTTAAAATCAAATGATACTGCAACGTTAGAGTTATATAGGTGTCATTGAAAGGTTGAAGCTAAATGACATCATTTTTTTTCTAAGTGTATTTGTATAGGATGATGTGAAAGGCTATGGATATGTGTATATAAAAGAGTAAAAGTGAAAATGATGAATGGAAATGCAAAGAGTATTTTGTGTGTGTGAGAGATGGAAGGTCTTGAAACATTGAACCAAATGAAATAAATAGTAGTCTTAAAACATTGAATACAAAATATAACAAAAATTAGTCTTGAAACATTGAACCAAAGGAAATAAAGAGTCTCCACTTTTAAATTTGTTCTTATCTCTAATATGAGTTAAGGATATTTTAATTATCTTCACAGAGTACGTCGCATGGCAAGACCTCATGCTCTCTTGCATGAGGTCTCTACTTTTATATATATATTGATTGATTGATTTTTTTTTTTTTTTTGTCACAACTCTAACATGGCACACTGTGAGTGGTAAATCGTCACTATTTTTTCTTCAACAATCGCACTCTGTCATGTCACATTTGTGACAAGAAGTTGTGAAATATTTTGTAGTCCTAGACTTTTTCAAATGAATAAAATTGTCGAGAGCTCCCCCAACTTTTTCTTCTTTTTTTTTGACAAATAAAGGTATTTAGACTTCTTTGAGTATCTGATTATTTCCTCAGGTGTATGCAATCCCCCCATCCTCCATACACCAAGTAATTACAATGAAGAATCTCATAAGATGGCCTCAAGATGCTAACAAAAGGTTTCGAACTCAAGATATCAAGGATATCATGAGCCTTTAGTAGCATCTGAAAGCTTTATGGGAACCTCTTCTTGAAAATTTTAAATTTTTATTTAATCAATCAATATATATATATATATATATAAGTAGAGATCTCATGCTGGAGAGCATGAGATTCTGCCATATGGCACATCCTATGAAGAGAATTGAAATATTCTTAAACTACATCAAAGATAAGAACAAATTTAAAAATAGTGACTCTTTATTTCCTTTGTTTTAATGTTTCAAGACTACTTTTCGTTACATTTTTTATTCAATGTTTTAAGACTACAATTTGTTTTATTTGGTTCAATGTTTAATATTTTTCCTCCCTCTCATACAAAAAAAAAAAAAAAAAAAAAAAAAAAAAAAAACTTTTTTGCATTTTTATTCACACTTTTCACTTCTACTTCTTTATATACACATGTTTACAGCCTTTCATGACATCTCATCTTAAATATACTCAGACAAAAAACGAAGTCATTTGCCTTCAACCTTCCATCGACACCTACATAACTCCAACATTGCATTACTATTTGTATTTAGCTCGTATAAGTAGGCTATGACCGAGGAATGGGGCTTGCGTTTTTTATTCAGTGATGGTAGCTTACGGGTTTGATGTTGAAGTCAGACGTTGTGGATTTTGTGAATGTTGTGATTCGCTTTGAGTCTTTGGGTGTTTGAGCTTTTGGTTTGTGAAAGTTTTAAATGTATTTTGTTTTAGAACTAAAGAAAAAGAAACATTCTAATTGATTATTTATAAAGTTAGCTATTTTTTATATATTTGTGTTAAAACTCATACTTTGTAGGTTTCTTTGTACGTTTTTTACTGTTATTTTGTGCGGTATGAGCCATAGTGTTAAAAATAAAAATTGATGATGATTTCAAAGTATTTTCACTTTTTTTTTTAAATTATACGGAAGTCCAACTAAAGACAATTAAATTTTGATAAATGGATGTGTTTTTAGCCAATTTCTCTTTGTTTAATCACATTCTCTTTATGTTGATACTTACAAATGATTTCCTTAACTTCACTGAGATAATGAATTGGGTGTTTGTGATTGAGGTCTCCATATTTGGTTGTAAGAATAGAGTGGTTAAGAAAGTGTTTGAGAAGTCACTTAAATTTAAGTAATTTTAGGATATAAAAATATCTTATACGTTAAATTCTTATTTGTAAATTTCAAAATCATTTAATCAGTTTAAAAAATAAAATCTCCTTTTAATAGTAAATATTATAATATGTTATAGTCTTATAGTGATATAATTTTTTTAATAAAATATGAATTAAGAAAATCAAGTTTCAACTTTCAAAGTATTCAACAATATTGTGGGTAAACATGAATATTATACAATAAAATAAGTATTATATGTACAAGTCTTAAGGTATATATAATTTCAAATGAAATCATAAAGTAGTCCATGCATCGCGTGGAACATCATCTAGTTATTTATAAAATAAGTACATCCAATTTTATTAAGTTATTAATAATTAAATTTAAATAAATATGTTGTACCAATGATCAATTAAGAAGGGACAACTCACTTTACAATTATTTCACTTAAACAATTACGGACAAGTCGCATTAAATATAATGTGAAATAGTTGTGGTGCAATAATGTCAAAATGACTGCACCTATATAGCAAGCTCTTTTTTAGGAGAAATTATAAAGTTCTCGTGGTGGACAAGCGACATGATCCACCATTTCATTAAAAGACTCCCACAAGTAGGATTTTTTTAATGAAATGATGGACAAGTGACGTGATGACTGTATAATTTCTCCTTCTTTAGAGACAAAGCTAAACAACATATGCTCCTTTTGAAGTCATGTTCTTCACCATTGTGCTAAAATTGGTCAGCACTATTCATAGGATTGATGCCCCTTTGCGGCTTTCAATTCGGTTTCTTGTCGTTCTGCCTTGGCTTTGGTTCTTCTCAAACCCACCAAGTCCCCTTCCTTGGTCATAGCCTGCTCATACGAGTTAAAATCAAATGATACTGCAACGTTAGAGTTATATAGGTGTCATTGAAAGGTTGAAGCTAAATGACATCATTTTTTTTCTAAGTGTATTTGAGATAGGATGATGTGAAAGGCTATGGATATGTGTATATAAAAGAGTAAAAGTGAAAATGATGAATGGAAATGCAAAGAGTATTTTGTGTGTGTGAGAGATGGAAGGTCTTGAAACATTGAACCAAATGAAATAAATAGTAATCTTAAAACATTGAATACAAAATATAACAAAAATTAGTCTTGAAACATTGAACCAAAGGAAATAAAGAGTCTCCACTTTTAAATTTGTTCTTATCTCTAATATGGGTTAAGGATATTTCAATTATCTTCACAGAGTACGTCGCATGGCAAGACCTCATGCTCTCTCGCATGAGGTCTCTACTTTTATATATATATTGATTGATTGATTTTTTTTTTTTTTTTGTCACAACTCTGACGTGGCACACTGTGAGTGGTAAATCGTCACTATTTTTTCTTCAACAATCGCACTCTGTCATGTCACAATTGTGACAAGAAGTTGTGAAATATTTTGTAGTCCTAGACTTTTTTAGATGAATAAAATTGTCGAGAGCTCCCCCAACTTTTTCTTCTTCTTTTTTGACAAATAAAGGTATTTAGACTTCTTTGAGTATCTGATTATTTCCTCAGGTGTATGAAATCCCCTCGTCCTCCATACACCAAGTAATTACAATGAAGAATCTCATAAGATGGCCTCAAGATGCTAACAAAAGGTTTCAAACTCAAGATATCAAGGATATCATGAGCCTTTAGTAGCATCTGAAAGCTTTATGGGAACCTCTTCTTGAAAATTTTAAATTTTTATTTAATCAATCAATATATATATATATATATATAAGTAGAGACCTCATGCTGGAGAGCATGAGGCTCTGCCATGTGACACATCCTATGAAGAGAATTGAAATATTCTTAAACTACATCAAAGATAAGAACAAATTTAAAAATAGTGACCCTTTATTTCCTTTGTTTTAATGTTTCAAGACTACTTTTCTTTACATTTTTTATTCAATGTTTTAAGACTACAATTTGTTTTATTTGGTTCAATGTTTAATATTTTTCCTCTCTCTCATACGCAAAAAAATAATAATAATAATAAAATAACTTTTTTGCATTTTCATTCACACTTTTCACTTCTACTCCTTTATATACACATGCTTACAGCCTTTCATGACATCTCATGTTAAATATACTCAGACCAAAAATGAAGTCATTTGCCTTCAACCTTCCCTCGACACCTACATAACTCCAACATTGCATTACTATTTGTATCTAGCCCGTATAAGTAGGCTATGACCGAGGAATGGGGCTTGCGTTTTTTATTCAGTGATGGTAGCTTACGGGTTTGATGTTGAAGTCAGATGTTGTGAATTTTGTGAATATTGTGATTCGCTTTGAGTCTTTGGGTGTTTGAGCTTTTGGTTTGTGAAAGTTTTAAATGTATTTTGTTTTAGAACTAAAGAAAAAGAAACATTCTAATTGATTATTTATAAAGTTAGCTATTTTTTATGTATTTGTGTTAAAACTCATACTTTGTAGGTTTCTTTGTACGTTTTTTACTGTTATTTTGTGCGGTATGAGCCATAGTGTTAAAAATAAAAATTGATGATGATTTCAAAGTATTTTCACTTTTTTAAAAAAATTATACGGAAGTCCAACTAAAGACAATTAAATTTTGATAAATGGATGTGTTTTTAGCCAATTTCTCTTTGTTTAATCACATTCTCTTTATGTTGATACTTACAAATGATTTCCTTAACTTCACTGAGATAATGAATTGGGTGTTTGTGATTGAGGTCTCCATATTTGGTTGTGAGAATAGAGTGGTTAAGAAAGTGTTTGAGAAGTCACTTAAATTTAAGTAATTTTAGGATTTAAAAGTATCTTATACTTTAAATTCTTATTTGTAAATTTCAAAATCATTTAATCAGTTTAAAAAATAAAATCTACTTTTAACAGTAAATATTATAATATGTTATAGTCTTATAGTGATATAATTTTTTTTTAATAAAATATGAATTAAAAAAATCAAGTTTCAACTTTCAAAGTATTCAACAATATTGTGGGTAAACATGAATATTATACAATAAAATAAGTATTACATGTACAAGTCTTAATGTATATATAATTTCAAACGAAATCGTAAAGTAGTCCATACATCGCGTGGAACATCATCTAGTTTTTTATAAAATAAGTACATCCAATTTTATTAAGTTATTAATAATTAAATTTAAATAAATATATTGTATCAATGATCAATTAAGAAGGGACAACCCACTTTACAATTATTTCACTTAAACAATTATGGACAAGTCACATTAAATATAATGTGAAATAGTTGTGGTGCAATAATGTCAAAATGACTACACCTATATAGCAAGCTCTTTTTTAGGAGAAATTATAAAGTTCTCATGGTGGACAAACGACATGATTCACCATTTCATTAAAAAACTCCCACATGTAAGATTTTTTTAATAAAATAATGGACAAGTGACGTAATGACCGTATAATTTCTCCTTCTTTAGAGACAAAGCTAAACAACATATGCTCCTTTTGAAACCATTGTGCTAAAATTGGTCAGCACTATTCATAGGATTGATGCCCCTTTGCGGCTTTCAATTCGGTTTCTCGTCGTTCTGCCTTGGCTTTGGTTCTTCTCAAACCCACCAAGTTATAGAGTTCTTGATGTGATCTTTAACGTAATTGAGCTATGGGCCCAAGGATAATCATATAGGAAACAAGTTGAACCAAA
Source organism: Quercus glauca (assembly GCA_023736055.1). Lineage (NCBI taxonomy): Eukaryota > Viridiplantae > Streptophyta > Magnoliopsida > Fagales > Fagaceae > Quercus > Quercus glauca. Next base: position 49,173,660 of record CM043315.1, on the reverse strand, counting down.
TAGTAAAATACTCATTTAGTTATGAAATGGTTCTTTCTATTGTTGGCTGATTCTGGAGCAACGAATAGAAGGTAACAACCATATGTTAATTTCAGTCTGCAATGGAATGGAAGGTTACCTAACAATCAGAGCAATATGATAGCTAGGTTCATGTGCATCATAAAATGCACAAGGAGGCATCTGAAGTCAAGTCTGAATTTGGGCCCTGGGGCATCGACCAAGTATTCACAATGTAATGATGTAAAGTACTAGAGGTCTCTTTCTTCACCGACAAATATTCTTTTTTTTTGAAAGTCAAAACATCGCAAACTGACAATGTAATTCGAATAACAAATTAACAATAGGTAGGTTGCACTTTCCTTTCTAATTATTTTGCAGCCTACCTAAATATTAAAACTTAAACAATATTCCCTTCAATTATTGCTTGAATTTAGCAACAAAAATGAAAATGTTGCGAGATGCCTTATGGAAAACATTTAATATTCCCTTAAATTTAATAAGATTAGGCTAAAAAAAATGTTATGTTTACAACATTTTCACAACAAATCTAAAGTGAAAAGTTGTTATTGTTGGGACAAAAATATAATTTAAGTGATAAGTTCAAATTTAAACTAAAAAAAACTAATAGCCTATGATTTATTGTAAAAATATTATAAACGTAACATTTCTCGTTAGGTCAATCCTGTTAAATTTTTTACTATTCCGCAAAATTTTACCATAAGTTAGGCAGAAAAAGAAGCTAGACATCCAAATCAATTAATCCAGGCGTAAAAAGGGGATCAAAATTGTATGGCCTCACTTTTCTTCCCCCTAATTTTCGGGTTATTTCTTGTGGCCCAATGAAATTATTGTAATACTATTTTTCTGGAAAAGGTTTTCATTTTTTTTCCCTGGGCCTTGCTGTCAAAGTACTCAGAAATAGTGTATCAATATAACCAGCAGGGACAAGAGTCACATTCTAGACATCCAGAGCTACTCCCAGGAGGGACAGGAAATAATATACAGAATATTAGCAGAGAATTCCAAATGGGCTCAACAGATGAGCAGGCCCATCGGTGAACATGGTAACTTATATAAAATTGCTGTCTATGAACAGTGACATGTTTTTCTGAAACAACTATGAACAGTGTAGAGGAGAGGCGTAGAAGAGGTAAAAAAAAAATTGTTCCTAGCCTTATGAAACGTTTGGATTGAGGGGGAAAGAGGGGAAATAGATTAGAGTAGAATTGACTCAAAATTAGTTTATTTTTAGCCAATTCTCCTCTACTTTCCCCATTGGTAAACATGGCAACTTATATAAAATTGCTGTCTATGAACAGTGACATGTTTTTCTGAAACAACTATGAACAGTGTAGAGTAGAGGCGTAGAAGAGGTAAAAAAAAAATTGTCCCTAGCCTTATGGAACGTTTGGATTGAGGGAAAAGAGGAGAAATAGATTAGAGTAAAATTGGCTCAAAATTAGCTTATTTTTAGCCAATTCTACTCCCTCCCCTCCCCCTCCCCCTCCCCCCAAAAAAATCCCCTCAATCCAAACGGCCATTACTGTTCAAGAAAACAAGATATTTAAATGATAATTGAACTGCATTAATTCTAGTCTACATTTTCACAGCCTGCGAGACTTCAAGTATATATTGAGAGCAATTTATCATGCGCATAATTAAATTTTACCATCAATTTCACTCCAGCTGGACGGCAACATATATAAGACCTAATATTCATCAATGTATTATAGGGCAAGTGAAAATGAAAACTTGGTTCAACCCTCGAACAAACATTCCAAAACAATTCTAGGGCCATGACATCTAAGAATTCAGAGAACAGTAAAAAGGTAAAATAGCCAACCAACAAGAAAACTTGACCATTCAAAGCACCCTTATAAGAATTACAGCTCGCCTACAAAATTCCCTTGCCAAAAGATTTTAGTATACGCGCACTGGCCTCCCCATGGTAGTCTTCAGCGACAAGCTCCTCACCTGATTTCCAACAAGAAAATAAAAATCCTCAATCAAACACGATACCGAGATAAAAATGAAGAGACAACAAGATCTTCATAAGAATGAAAGCCAAATGCAGGAAGAAAATCCAGAACAAAACAAATTTCTCAATTGCAAGGATAGTGCCCATAACTAACACGGAAAGAGACCTAAGAAAATTCGAAATAGATAGAAAAAAATCAACGATATAGAACAAAAATACTAATAAAAAAAAAATTGTGCCTACAAACCATAAAACAAACTTAAACAGGAAGCTGGAATTAGTCTTAAAGTTCATAGCTTACATTTTGCCAGTTCTTCTTCAACAGTGAAACGAGGAAATTAACACTCATTTGAACATTTTGGAAGACCTGCTTCTCTTCCATAGCAACGTTGCCCACTGCAACTCCCATGCAAAGCACCTTTTTCAGTTGGAACTTTACCATAGCCTTTGTCTCATTAACTTTAGAATCAATGGATTCTTGATGTGTGACAAGAGTTGGAAACTTTCCTGCATTATTATAATAAATGGGTATATAAGAAAGAAATATATAATGCACGAAAGACACCCATTAAGCCCAATTAAAAAGGCTCTCTACTAACGACTAATATTCAATGCTGCATGCATCTTAAAATATAACTTACAACACTGCAAACAAACCACTCAAGAAAAGAGGCATACATTGATATATACTTATTATTGTTAAATCAATATATAACATTAGAATTATTTACAATTGCTCGGCAAAAGTGACTGGGCAAAGGGATTAGACGCTTCTTATAGTTTAAGAAGGCTATATCAGATAATCCATTCAAAAAATGCAAATGACAAAAGGAGATATAAAAAAACATGTTCCGCACAATAAGTCATGTTTGTTCTCATTTCAAATGTAATCCAAAGAAAGCCATGTATCTTGACTAATAAAAACTACAACAGCAGATGCAATACATTTCTAATACACTTGCCTGCCTTGTTGAGACCAGGGCCCAAAAGACGGGGGATCAGCTTAATAACAGATTCTGATGCCAAAAACGCATGGTATTTCTTGGCAAGTTTCTTGACCAATTTCTTGTTTTTGTTAAGCTTCTTCAATGCTTCAACATCCATATAATCTAAACCCATCTTCTCAGCCTGCATTACATATCAACAAACAATGTGAAGTGAACAGGACTATAATCTATAACCAAATAAATAGTAAACAACAAAATTAAACTGCAACAGTCACAGAAAGATTAAAATTTGTAGGCATATGCCTCCACAAATAAAACAGGAATTCAGGAGGGAGGATATTTGACTCATCTTTGCCATACTATGCTCGACAAAAAATATAAAAACATCTTATCTTAAAGTATTCACAAATTATAATTTTTGTCAGTGCACCAAACCCCATAATCAACCATAATCAAGGAAAACCTGGACTGTGTAATATCATAAAAGCAATCAATAAATTGATGCTTTTTTCAAGGGTTTTATCTAGTGATGTATTCAATAATGAGAATACACCATGATGTATTACACTCTTAACAAATTTGTATGATGAAACATACAGTCTTGAAATATATCTGCCCTTCCAATTTTTAGGTACTGAGTATTTTCCTTTAATATACCACCAATTCAAAAGAACATATACATTTAAATCTAGAAGGCATTAGGAATCATAAGAGTTCAAATGATACAAATGGATGTAGCCCGACATATATAAGTTTGACTCAATTACAAATTTAGTTTCATTTCTCTGTCTCAGCAAAGTAGCCCATAATTTTTACCTCTTCAACATGCTGAGCATCACCAAGCATGCAAACCTTCATCTTTGGGCGAGGGATGTGTGGCAACTTAACAGAACCACTGAAACGCTTATCCTTCTGGGGATCATAATTTTTCAATCCAATCTGTAGTTCAATGGTCTCAGTGAAATTTCTCTTCTTATCTCTGGATCCAGCAAAAAGAGTGGAGATAGCCTCTCTTAGAGTGTCACTCTGAAGCTTACTGTAAAAACAAGGATGAAAGGAGTCAGCAGAAGAAAAATCAAGAAGCATCACCCAATGACTCTCATTTATCATGACTAAGGAGGAACAAGTTTCAAATAATTAGGGCACATTAATGGAACACTACAGGACGGAATGACCCAAAAGGTAAAAAAGGTGCCATTTTTCAAATCATAGACAGCATTTTTTTATATCTGCAGCTATCAAATGTGACTACAAGCATCACACCCATTTCAAATGAATGTTCCTATTTCCTACCACTAATCATTGGTACTTTTACTTAACAAATGAGATCATAAAAGCGTAAATTGACTTTGGTAAGGGATGGACAAAACATGAATGGCGGAAAAGAGCCTACACATTCAATCAGAACTTGCCCAACAAAGTTTTTTAACACAACATAAAATGGATTCAACTAGCAATAAAATAGTCTCAATAATCACAATTTCATCCATGTTTTTTCAGAAATAGATTTACAGCACATATAGAATATAAAACCTTCAATCATACAATTTGCAGCATTAATCATCCTACAATTTCAATGCTGACCATTTCATAAAATTCTAAAATCAAAACCCAGCTTAACATGTTTCAATTCAAGCAAAAACCTAACAACGAAAGAAAATGAAAACCCCACAAACTGGCATTTCACATACCTCATCTTTGAAACTCTCTTGTTTCCAAACACCCACTAGCAGATTTTGTACCTGCAAAAAAGAACCCTAAACCATCACACGGAAAGCCCCAAAAAAAAAATCCACATACATACTCAAACAAAATATGATCTTTCAAATAATACAAATCAATACAAGAAATGAAAATCACAGATTTTACAATTATATTTTCCCGTGTTTTCTCAGGAAACAAACGGGAATTACAGATCGAAGAAGGAGAAAACTTGGCTGCAGAGAGAGAGAGAGAGAGAGAGAGAGAGAAAGTACCAGAAGAAAGTGAAGGGAACCCTAGCTAGGGTTTGTGGCGGCTAAAATGAGAGTATATATAGCAAAGCAATGACTGGTGGCTGTGTGATAGACCCTAAAACGGTATATATGTAATAAATTGTTTTGGGCTTCGGTGGGCTATTCATTTTTGGTGGATGGGCTTGGCCTTAAGGCCTAAGTTACTCTTTTTGAATTTCTGATCCAAGTTTTGTTAAAGAGTATTATTAAGCTTTTTTTTTCCTGGCCCACACAAAATTAACCCAAATGAATTGGGCTTTTCAGCTCCCACCCAATTAGTGCACAATTATAAGTTTTTTTTTTTTTTTTTTTTTGGTTAAGCACAAATTATAAGTTGTGATGTGGTGTTTCAACCTAATAAATAGGAGCGAAGAGCCCTCAAAATTCAAACCTCCCTTTTCTCAGTGTAATTATTGAATTTAAAATTTAAAAAAAAAAAAAAAAAAAAAAAACCTAATAATAAGATATACCTTATGGCCTTTGTTTCCGATTGGCATTATTGTTTCTAGATGGATAGTAATTTTCTCGTTTTCTTTTTCTTTTTTCCATGTACAGATGGTATTTTGCTTTTTTAAAATTAAAAATAAAAAATAAAAACTAAATGTACATATAGTCCTCATCTCGTGTCCCACATCAACCTCCAATTTTACTAAATCCATAGATAAAGAAAATCAAAATCCTTCTACATGCCTCACAAAGACAAAATTATCGCTTATTTTTCTGACTAACCTTTTCTGCCACAACACATTTGCTAATGTATTTAATATTCATGTCTATGTATTTGTCATTATTTGTTGTCTTTCTTTTGGGATGCTTGTCTCGTACACGGACTGGCCCTTTAACAAGGTCCTGCTAGGATAGCGGGCCAAGCCCAACTCTCCAACCCACAGCAAAAAGGACCCTAGCCCAAGAGCATAAAGAGCCCCTACAAATATTAGTGTATGTTTTTTCTTCTTGTCACGCTGTTTTTATTGTTTTTGTTATTGGTGGTTTGAGTAGGTGCAGCGTGCTGCCTTGTCTCGTATCCTGCTTGCTGGTCATCTGGTTTGAATATGATTCTTATTCAAAGAAACAAAACAAAACTACTTAGTACTTACCCATCAGACAGTTTCTTGTCCCTCATCAACAAATCTTTCTCACACACACTGAGATAACATTTCAAAATTTATGTGGTCTTAGTGATGGCAAATCTTCCCAGAAACGGTGGCAAGGTCATTCAAACAAATTGGTGCCACAAATTATTTGACAAATATATCAATGATTCAGGGAAGCTAATTTAATAACACTAACAAATTTCAATTCAAATCCATTTCGTACGTGTTAGCTATTGTGCTCAGGGAATGCAAAAACTCTCCCATGGGATCTTCTACTTCCATAACGGTGACAATTCTCACAAGAAACATACTCCTACGAATTTATTTCTGCCGGAGCCTAGTTTGACAAAGAATTCTCTGGTTGATGGACTATGTCACTGATTTATACCTTTATTAACTCAGTTGAATTGCAATTTCTCATCTGAGAATCAGCTTCTACCATTAACTTTATATAGTCTCCAAAACAGCTGTATGCCTGGGCTTGATGCAATACACACTGGATCCAATATGCTCAAGCTTCAAGACCGGTATTGGCACAATTAATGAAGCATAGGGACTCGTCTTCCTTCCCAATTCTGCGTCTCCAACTCATTAAAAAATCTGGCCAGGGCAACTGGACCCTGCTGTTGCCAGTAAGAGGCATACAAAGATAAGCAAGATTATCAATTTCAGTCTATCACATATAAGAAGTAAGAACAGGATTTGCTATTACTGTACCACCATTCAGTTCAATATCCATCAGTGGAGCTGCTTTGTTATCCTTAGACTTGTAACTTTTGAGAAGAAAGGAAAGAGTCTTGATAAAGTTTGCTTATCGTTTCACATCTACAGGCAGAGAAAAGAAAACATGTTAGGACCTACTTATTTTTCCTATTCTCTTTCTGGAGAGGGTTTTTTTTTTTTTTTTTTTCTTTGGGGTTGGGGGTATACAACACTAAGAATATGTAATTTCCTGTTGGTGAGAACATCAGCTTAGCAGCCCTGGAGAGAACATGTTGTCCAGGTGGTTTGACAAGACAAACTCTTTCTCTCGAGATGGGCATCATTACCTTTTTCCAAAAAAAAAAAAACACATACACAAATATTGAGAACTACTTTTTCCTTTTCTCTTTCTAGAGAAGGTTTTTTTCTTTGGGGTTGGGAGATATAACACTAAGAATATGTAATGTCCGTTTCTCAAAAAAAAAGAATATGTAATGTCCTGTTGGTGAGGACATCAGCTTAGCAGCCATGGAGAGTACATGTTGTCCAGTTGGTATGACAAGACAAACTTTTTCCCTAGAGATGGGCATCATTACTTTTTTTACCAGACAAACCTCATCTGATACATTTGTGCTTAATCAAATTGTGAAGATAATCCAAAAATCACAAAACCAAATATTGTGAATACACTTTAACATCATCTTAACAAATGTTCACAAGTCCATCCAGATCTACTTTCATAATTTTTGCTTCTTTTGATGTGAAACTATTTATAAATGAGATTGCCAACTCGGAATTTCCATATCTATCCTAAAATTATCTATGTAATTTAGGAAGTGAGGGTGGAAAAGTTCTCACCAAAAGAGCCATAAGTATCCATAGCAGGATATATAAATGAGATTGCCAACTCGGAATTTCCAGGTCTAGTGATGCATTGAAAGTATCAAGAATCAACTATGAACCACTCTAAAACAAAGACTAACAATGCCATGATAAACATGACAAACCACAAATGACCTTATCCATGTGGCAACAGCTGAAAGTAGTGTCGCCAGTTTTTGACACCATGAGTGACTGTGACATTAACAGAGACAGTATATCAATAAAGAACTCAAATACTTCTGCTCTACCATTTATTCCTTTTTGTATTCCAAACCTCCGCAGAGCACAGAACTCCTAGGTAAGTATGGTGAGTTTTTTTGTCACTTAGCTTAGGATATTTCTTGTACTTTAAACTATTAATGCACCATCCCCCAAAAGAAAAAAGAAAAAGAAAAAGAGTGAAGTCAGACAGAATTTAACAGATCATAAGCTTACAAAATAAGATATCACTAGCAATAATCAGGTCCCAGTCTGGGTCAGCAGCTGGAAAGGTGTCTCCCCATGTATCTGAAAACATAAGTGTGGTCTGGAATTAGTAACACTTAATAATAAAAAAACATAAGTTATTAAAATTGAATAATAGTGAAGGAGAAAATCAAGAAAATTATCTTCCAGTAGTAAGCCACATAAAAAGAACCCAAAGTTAGATTTCTCCAACTAATCACATCTGAATGCCAAATTCTATGCAATGATTACTTTAAGAATTTATTCTCCTCAGTAGTTAACAACATGGCTCAAATAACCATGTGGGCATAGAAGAGACTCACACTTTAGGTGAGGAAGGACAGGAGTAATCCCATTAGCCCTGCAGTTATGACTTATGAGCTAACACATGTTCTCTTCAATTTCCTGATCATCATAGTCTGATGTTGTAATGTCTAGAAGAAACAGGTTTCGGAGATATATGGCCAAAGCACTGTGCCACTGCCTTTGAAAAGAACATTTAAAGTCAAAATACAAAAAATACACCTTAGAAACCAACTGAACCCAGTGATACCTAGAACTTACTAAGATCATAAACTAATTAAGAAAAATAAAGTGTATGGCTTTTAAGTGGAAGTAATACAAAACAAGTATCAAAAAGCTTAAAACGAGTGGTAACTTTGGATAAGGCATATTAGGTTTACACCTAGAGCCACAGCCTCAAAGGATTCAAACCTCAGAGGAGTCACTAATAAAGCACTAATCTCAAACGTAAGCACAAAAATGTGGGGTCTTGACATATATTGGTGCAATTGCAAAAAAACAACAAAGCAAGCTTTCACTGCACATAGTAAGATCAAGATGCAAAAATAAATCACCATCAATAGGAGTACAGAACCACGGTGCTAAAGTTTCACGACCCAAGGAAAATGCTAACCACATCTACATTATACCACAAAAGAATTAGTCAAGTAACAATTAAAGTTCTTCGCAATTGCTTATATACCCAAAATCCACTTGCTAAACACCTGATAAAAGACTTAGTACACACTCACATGACACATGCTTATATAATCCAATCTAATCAAAATCCACACAATGTAGAGTATCATGTAAAGATTGCTAAGAACAAATAATTACAGTCTAATGCTAATAGTAACAAACAAGTGAATAGCTAATAGACTGACACACCTGCCAAATTCAATGCATCGTCGGCTTTTCCATTAACGAAGGGTGCTGAACTAACCATTCTGCAAAAGCAAATGTCCCAGGCCAGGCCAGAGTAATTTGCCATTCAGAAAAATTTTGAAAATAGGCGAGGCTGAGCGAGAGAGAGAGCAACGGTGGTAACGGACACTGAGAGAGACTGTGGTGCAATGGCTGTGAGTGAGAGAGAAGTTGAGCCAGCTGACTGAGAGAGAGGATGATAGAAACTGCAGAGTTTGGATGAAATTGCAAACTAACCCTAATTATCCAACTATGTAGTTAGTTGGCCCGGTTTTGTAAGTATATATATTAGTAACATCTCGAGTCTCAAAGGCTCGATTTTGGGCATGTAAATCGAGTCTTTGAGACTCGGTTTTGATATATATGAGGTGGCAAAATTCCACGTGGAAATCGAGTTTCTGAGACTTGATTTCCACGTGGACAAGGTGGATCTCGAGCATTAGAGACTCGGTTTGCTAAAAGTGAAACCGAGTCTCATAAGCTCGATTTCTACATGTGGCACGTGGCCTGGTCATGGGTCATGTCCGTGCCAGAATGCACGTTGCAAGGAAATTTTAAATAGGGAAATTTTAAAAAATAACGCCTCACAGCTCTCTCACACAGACCAGCTCCACTCTCTCCCTCTCTCTGTCACACAGACCAGCTCCACTCTCTCATTCACCCTCTCTCTCACACAGCCTCACGCTCTCTTAGTCACCCTCTCCGTCTCACACTTCAGCCTGAATCTCTCATTCACCCTCTCCACTCTCTGAGTCACCCTTTTCTCTCACTCAGTCTCCACGCTCACATTCATCAGCTTTGCCGGAAAGTTAAAAAGTAAAGCCACAGCGAGGTGGACGCACGCGGTCTCGTCTGCTAAAGTTTGATAAAGTCCACTCTGTCTCTACTCTCACTCACAGTCTACACGGTCTCTCAAAATAAAAATAAAAAAGGTGAGAAATAGTGTGTTTATGGAAAATGGGTTTCACCGTTTGGTTGCCGGGAAACAGTGGGTTTGTGGGTTCTGTTTTGAATTTCTAATGGAAATGTTAAAAAAGATCAAAGCTTTATTGTTGTTTGAGATTGAATTGGTTTGTGGAATCGGTTACAATTCAAGAATATTCCATATGGGTAATTTTTTTTTGGCTTTTAAATATAATTAATATGATTTGTGTTTCAATATAGATATTGTCTCTTTGGGAAAGTTGGGTTTTGTGCTTTTAGGTTTTGATGGGTCATGGTATTTTTTTGAATTGCAAATTCAGATTTCTTACATTTTTGTGTTTTATGTCGTATCACCTGCCTCTGTTCCCTTCGGAACTGAAGTAGTCCCCACACTTGTGAAAGTGTGAATGATTGAATGCTAAACATGGGTGATAGATTATGATTGTTATCTAGACATGCCCAAAATTTTTACAGCTATTTGATTGACCTATGTTATCATCATGTATAAGAAACAGAGGAAACACATATAATTTATATCTACACGAGTTTCAGAAGGATTTACCTGTTTATTAGAGGTTATCTAGTTTATTATTTATTAAAATCTATAGATCTTTTAAATTTACATAAACTTCATGGTAGCATTAAAAAATGATGCATACAAAAGTGGTGTCAAGATTTTGGGTGCACAATCAAGACAAAGAACGTCAACATCTCAGTTGATGTTGATGCTAATATTGCGAAGGTGTATGGCCTAGATTGATTGTCTTAATTGTGTGTCCCCCTCTTCTTCTTCTTTTTTTGGCTTCTGTTGTTCTTATCAGTGTTGTGTCATGTGTGATGCATATGATTCTCTTTATTGCTGGTTGGTATTGAGTGAAAATAATAAATAAGAGTTGTGGAGAGTTACATTGATTCTCCTAGGGTATAAAGTTGTTGGTGGAGAGTATTACAAAATTGTTGGTGTCCTAATATGTTGTGCGATATTCAATTAAAAAAATACAGGATAGGGCAAAAGATTACTTATCAAATTAGGAAGTAATAGATAATATATAATTTTAAATATAAAATAATAAAGGAAAAGGAAGTATGTAACTAACTTTAATTAAGCTATTAAGTGTGTGTTGAAGTTGATAATAGGTGGAGTTGTTTTTAAGAGAAATATTATGTTTCTTGCCGATTCATGTTCATTGGTTTGCTAACAGAAGCATCTGAAGAAGGTTTGGGTTTTGGGTTATGGGTATTGGTTGATTTTGTCTTTGCATTTATGGTTTTCGCGTTACAGACCTGATTTTCTGGCTGCAAGTTTTTTTTTTTTTTTTTTTTTGGGGTTTCATGTATCATATATGATTCAAAATTTGCAATTAAGTTTGGCTGAGTGTGGAAAATCATTTTAGAACAGTAGTTTTAGTATAAATATCAGTGAAATGGTCATCAGTGATCCAGTTTTTGTCATTTAACAACATTTGAGTCCGGGTTTTGATCTATATGACCCCGGGCGGTACAATTGTACAAAGTACACCTCTTCCATTTGGTTGAGTATGGAAAATCTTTGTTGAAGAGTAGTTTTAGTATAAATACCAATAAATGGGTCGTCGGTCCAGTCAATTTTTAGCGGTTCACATTTGATTCTGCATTGGTTTGTGATTGTTGACTAATTTGCCAATTTAGTGAAATGAGGGTTAGTTTGAGTATTGGATCGTATCAACAAGTGGCAAAATATTTTTCAGGTTTTGTTTTGAAAACTCTAAGATGATGTCTTCCCAATAGTCAATTGGAAGATGAAGGAGCAATCATGCATGCTTGTGACTTCACTTTTATAATTTTCTTTTGGTTAAGATGGATTAATGCTGTATTTTGTGACATTGAAGCATGTCGTTTGAACATCTTAATTTTGATCTGTCTAATACATGTGAGGATTTTGTAGTTAAATTAGATGTGCCATTAAGTCAAGAACAACTTACGATTCATGACTTATAAAGATTCCTTTTTTAACTTAGGAGGAAACTTTAAAAGTAGCAGCATGTTAGTTTTCATTGTAGTTAATATGGTTAGTGGGTTGTCTTGATATGTGACTTAATGGTAATCGGACAATGCATATATGAGATTTCAATTATGCATTCAAATTTTTTTTTTTAATTTTTAAATCTTTAATTTTTTTAATTTCTCAAACTAACTACTTATCATTCTTGTGCAGTATGATTGCTGCAAATACTGGGCGGATTGACCATACACATCCATGACCCATTGACAGGTCGGTTTTGACACAGCAGCCCAAGCATCGGTCCGAAGCTATTTGGAATGGGCAGGTAAAACACAACACTAAAGACTTAACCGATGTACATCTAAGAAATTCATACAATGTACACACATTTGAATAAAATATACTAATCCATGGTTCTGTTCTGTGCAGGATCCAGGGTCCATTACCTGCTGCAGTCGTAGTTCAGAATTCTCCGATCGAGAGCCAATGGTGGATGACCGAGTCAGGAACATCATCAAGGCAGTTGGTTTGGAGGGACTCCTCTGGGTCCCAGGTAGAGAGATTGACCATGGCCTGATAAAGGCCTTAGTGGAGCGATGGCGGCCCGAGACTCACACCTTCCACATGCCACATGGTGAGGTCACCATCACATTACAGGATGTGGAGGTTCTTCTTGGGCTTCCTGTTGATGGTGACACTATAACAGGGAGCACCATAAAGACTTGGGTGGAGGTGTGCCGGGAGTTCCTTGGCTTTCAACCTGTAAATCAAAACAACCATAAGGAACTTAATGGCCAGAGGATTCTCATCAACCGGCTTTTGGCGTAAGTTGCAGAACCATTGCCGCATAATGCTAATGAGGATCAGCTGTATAAGTACGCACGATGCTACATCCTAGCGCTACTGGGGGACACAATATTCATGGACAAATCCGGCGATAGGGTGCATCTAATGTGAGTGTAACAGTTGGAAGACCTTCGTAACCCACGAAGGTATAGTTGGGGAAGTGCTTGCCTTGCATGGTTGTACAGAGAGCTATGCAGGGCAAGCGAGGGCACCAGTCAGATGGGTGGGTGCTTATTATTGCTTCAGTATTGGGCATGAGCCAGGTTCCCCTATTTGTGCCCGGCAGTTGAGCATGGCCCGCTAGTGGGTGCTTATGGTCCTCCAGTGCGTGGTCTACTGTCCTTGAAGTAAGTCTCTACCTCATACTCGTCATATACATTATGTGATCATTACCTAAGCCCACAATCATGTAACTTGAAATTACATATTTATTTTATTTTAAAGGCTTCTAGCAAATTTTTATGTCAGCATAACAAGAATTTGAACAAAGGTTCAATATATATGATTACGTTAATATGTCAGGAAGTTTGTGACTGTCATGTGGCTTGTATGTGCTTTGTTTTTTATAAGGTCAAAATTTTATTCTAGTGCTATTATTAATTAAGTAAATATCTATAAGTCAATCTCAGTAGTTATATGTGATTACATTATAGTTTAAACATTGGAATTATGTTAGTAGGAAAGTTCTACATATTGATCCGTTGTTCTTGATTGTTGGTGGTTATGGGTCCCAAACAAGAAAAATAGGCCCGCCCACATCTTCAGGGACAGGTATCGCAAGCAAATAGCTTCAATGTTGCCAGACCAGGTATGAAAAACAGATTTTTACATGTTTACGAACAAGATATTGGTTTGGTGAACTTTGAAATATAAACATTGTGGAACTAATGTGTTCTGTACTTCTTTTTGGGCTGTTGTAGGTGGTGTGGCAGCCATATGAAGCTGAGTTAGAGGGCCTTCCCCCATGGTGCGTTGCAGGGACGGCCGTGTGGACGGCAACGATGCCACTTGTATGTTTCCACCTAGTAGAAAAACATACACCGGATCGTGTCGTTCGGCAATTTGGGATGATCCAAGAAATTCCCCGCCCTGTTGACACTGACGAAGTCCTTCATGGCATTGATTTGAGGGGTAAGGTCGGTGTTGATTGGATACAGAAACATGATGTGCATATCAATGAGTGGGGTAATCGCCTTGAACGGCGTTGTGAAGCAGTGCTTGGTGATATGCCTCCACAGCACGAGTACCACAACTGGTTCAAAAGGGTAACTCGGAGGTTCATCGATAGGCCCGGTGCAGTAGTGACTATGCTGGTAACTTCTCAATGTCTTCTACATCTTACCGTACTTCTTAGCATAAAACCACTGTTGAATTAACATGAGATATCTTACTACATTTTTTGCTTAGCACTTGGTCTCCCTTTAATTTGCAATTTTTACTAGCAAAACCAATTCATAACCAACATTTATTTTATTATCGATTGGCATTGTTGATTTGGTATTGCTGAACTAATATGTGTGGTTTTTCCATTTGTAGATTGAATGTTGCACCTGTTTGTTGAGGCGTCACCCAGTGGGCTTGGAGGACCACCAGGACATTACTGACGTCCTGACGGTAGTGCATGCGATTGAACGTGTACAACCTCCTATCCCTGAGGCCCCGAATGAGGAGGCAGCTACTCCTGTGGGCCCAACCACTACTGAAGGCCCAAGCACAAGCACAGCTTTGGCCGGATGTCCCCTTCATCCGCCTGTTGCTACCCCTCGAGTTGTCCCTACCCCTGATCCCTCTCCATCTACCCACATCCATCCCCTCGCCCCACCATCTCTTTACCCATCCCACATCCATCCCTTAGGCCCACCATCCCTTCACCCACCCCACATCCATCTCCTCGCCCCACCATCTCTTCACCCACCCCACATCCATCCCTTAGGCTCACCATCCCTTCACCCACCCCACACCCATCTCTTAGCCCCACCATCTCTTCATCCACCCCACATCCATCCTTTAGGCCCACCATCCCTTCACCCACCCCACAGTTATTTCTTGAGCTGTCAGCCGTTCCATCCTTTGACCTGGGTCTTACTCCAACCCCACCTGACATGCAGCAGGAGCCACCCTCCCACAGTGCGTCTATTGGCCATTCTTCAGCCATTGACCCACCCCATGTTCAGGCTGAGCAGGTTGTTGGGTTACCTGCAGTGGCAGAAGGTCGGCCGAAACGCATATCAAAGCCACCTCCTTGTGGGACAGGGGGGCACAAACATGAACACAATGCTGGCCCCGAGGCATTTGACGAAGAACATGCAAGACCTCCTCCTCATTATACGAGACGGCATAAGGCCCAAAAAAGGTAATTCAAATGATACCTTTTGCAAAGTTTATTTTACAATATATGAGCAGCTAGAAAGCATTCTTTGTTCTGATGGTTAATTCATTATATTCTCTGATCAAATTAAGCATATTCATGCTCAAATTAAGAGTATTTTTTTTAAGGAACAATTGAAAAAAAGAAATTTAGTTAAATTCTTCTAACGGTTAGTTTTGCAAAAATGATTCAAGGAATTGTGTTTATAAAATAATTCCTAACCCTTTGATGAAGAGAAGTAATATATCTTAAAGTAATGTGGTGTGGCTATGTGGGGAAACATGTCATTGAAACATATCATTTATTCCATTTTCTTGTATGGAACAAACACTTAGTTCCCTGATGAAATGCAATTTCAAAATAACCTTTTAAGAATTAAGAATGCCCATAGTTTAACATAGGTTTATGTGCAAACCACATAACTAAATTTTTATAATATATACAGGTATAGATTCTAAGATAATTTTAGTGATGCAAATTTTGAAATCTATAACAAAGGATCTGTCATAATGTCACTCTAACTCATTTTCACTTGTTCCTTTCATGAAGATGATGATGCTATGAAAAGGCTAGAAGCAGCAACAAAATAACTTTCAGCACAATAAAAGCAGCAGCAAAATAACTTTTGTTAATGCCAATAAGCCTGGAGAGTCCGGATTTGGTTGATTTTCAAGTGGCTGATAATGATTCTAATTTATTAATGGTTTTCAAGTGGCTGGTAATCCAAGGCATGAGAAAAAAATTTAAATTTTTGTTCAAGCTGTTAAGCATTGAATTATATCTTATAGACATACTCAATTAGTGCAGCTATTTGTCTTGGGATGCTACAAAACGGATTTTCCTACTTCGGGCCTAAACGGTGTTACCCATTTTCGCAAAACTTTGTATCGCAAAACTAAAGCAAGGGATGTTGCTATGGCTCGCGGGTTTCAAAGAAGCATGTTGTCTTCATCGCGTCGTCATTCTCTGCCTCAGGTCTCTTCTCTCTCTCTCTCTCTCTCTCAATTTTTGTTTTTTTAATATTCAATTACTGTCTATGGATTTGCTTCTTTCTTTTTTGAAAAAAAAAATTTTTGTGGCAGGTCGAGAAAGCTTTTGATCAGAACAGGGCAATGTTTTCTACTGAATGGTTTTATTTTCTTAGGAAGGTAAATTTCTTTGAGTCTCTTTATATACTTTAATTGTATAAAAGTTTTGATTTTGGCCATTCAATTATTTCAGTCAGTTAGAAATTTCAATTGGGTTGGTTTCAATTTTTGTTTTTTTATACAATGGGTGATACTTTGTGCATAAAATAGAAGGTTTAAGCTTTTGGGTTAAGTAGGATCCTATGTGTTATATTAAAGACTCAATTGGGAGTCTCTCCAAGGTGTTATCTTATTCATGTCTTACCCTGCATTTGTATTCTTCAATTTAGAGGTGTCACTGGGTTTATGAGTTCCAAGTTCTAATGCCATTTCTAATGACTGGGTTTATGAGTTCCAAGTTCAGTGCTGATCTGACTTTTGCTGTCACACTTTTCTCTACTTCTTGTGGATATTTCTCCTTATAATTTTCTACCTTCTAATACATAGAGTTTCTTATAAAACTATAAAACCCTGCTTATCCAATGAATATATATATTCTTAGATATGATTGTCATAGATTTATTGTGTTCCAAATTTCTAATGAGGCTATACACCCCCAACCCATTTCCCCTATTTTGAAAGAGAGTCATAGTATTCTTAAAGTTTGTTTTCCTTAATAAGGAGGTTAGAATAAAACAGCATATTGGACATAACTTGTTGAAATATGCAGGTGATGACACCATATGTTTATCTGTAGCTTTTGTTTCCGTGTGATAAGCAACAATCTTTTTCACTTATTGTCAACTACTTATATCTATTTACGTGCCTACTTCTACTTTCTGTCTCTTTATACTCTGAATTTTATTGGCTTAATAGATGTGGTACTAGAAGTTAATATCATTTATTATTCATTTACTTGTAGTTCATCTACTATCATGTTACAGTAAATCTTTATACATTGTGATTTGTGTTTGAAGGTTTATTTTGCTGGTTTGGGATGTTTAAAGAACGTAAGGGCTGCCCTTTGCAGAGGAAGGGCTTTAAAATGCACCCGCTGCGGGAGGTGAGGAGCGACTATTGGATGCCGGGTTGATCGGTGTCCAAAAACGTACCACTTGGTTGGTTTTTTGTTGTCCTTGGAATGATTTTCTGTTCTTCTATTTTGTGGATAACGCAACCATCTACTGTTCTACCAACGTTTATAAGAATTTATATGCTATCTATGTTTTGCAGCCTTGTGCACCAGCTAAAGGTTGCATCTTTGATCATCGCAAATTTCTTATTGCCTGCACAGATCATCGGCGTTTTTTACCTAATTTCCTAGAGCAATGGTTAGTTTCTGTATTGCTATAAATTTTTAATAGTCTTTACGTAACAAATTCCTCACTACCAATGACTTATCTTGGTATGCCGTTGGGGGCGTCCCATAAGTCCCCCCTTATTTGGAACCCTATTTTGGAAAATATCGAACGGAAGCTAGCTGGGTGGAAGAAGTTGTATTTGTCGAAAGGAGGCAGGATGACTTTGCTTAAAAGCACACTATCCAGCCTTCCCACATATTTTTTATCTCTTTTCACCATCCCTACACACGTGGCAAACAAAATTGAGAAGCTCCAAAGGGATTTTCTGTGGGGAGACCCTAAGAATCATTTATTGGGATGGGATAAAGTGTGCTTACCTATTGCTAATGGTGGCTTGGGTATTAGAAAATTGACTACTTTCAATAAAGCCTTGCTAGGTAAGTGGCTTTGGCGTTTTGGGATTGAAGAGAATAGGCTTTGGAGGAGGGTGATAGCTTTGAAATTTGGTGAAGAATGGGGGGGGTGGACCTCTAAGTTGGGTAGGGGAACTCATGGTTGTGGTTTGTGGAGAAGTATCCGGAAGGGTTGGGTAGTTTTCAACAAATATGTCCAGTATAAGGTTGGGGTGGGGGATAGAGTGAAATTTTGGACAAACAGGTGGTGTGGAGATCTTTCTCTCCAATTGGCTTTCCCAGTCTTATACAATTTTGCTGCAAACAGAGAGGCCTCAATAGAATCATCTTTGATAAGTCAAGGAGCAGGGGTTGGGAGAACTTGGAATGTTCGTTTTAATCGAGGTCCTAATGATTGGGAGGCTGCTGTGGTGGTTGATTTCTTTCGATTCTTGGCAGCCAATTTACCTTCAGAGACTATTGGTGATCGGTTGAGATGGAAGTTGACCAAAAATGGGGATTTTACTATCCGTTCTTATTATCATAAGTTACATGGCCCTTCTTCTGTTATTTTTCCTTGGAAAGGTATTTGGAAAGTCAAGGCTCCCCGGCGCGTTTCTTTCTTTGTTTGGACAGCCGCATGGGATAGGATCCTCACGGGCAATAACTTGCGGCTTAGAGGCTTTGATTTTGTTGACTGGTGTATTATGTGTCGTTGCTGTGGTGAGACAGTGGATCATTTGTTGTTACATTGTGGAAAGGCTTATCGGCTGTGGTGCTCTGTCTTTAAGATTTTTGGGATTTCATGGGTTTCCTCTTTTACGGTGTCAGATTTTCTTTTTAGTTGGTGGAATTGGTTGGGGAAGCATTCTTCTTACATTTGGAACTTAGTTCCTTTGTGTTTGATGTGGTGTATTTGGAAGGAACGCAATCGACGGACATTTGAGGATTTGGATAGATCTGAGGACCAAATGCATGCTTTCTTTTCTGGTTCTCTGTTTGATTGGGCTAGGGCTTGGGGACTCACATCTAGTGACTCTCTTCCTCTTTTCCTTAGCTCTCTTTCTTTGTAATTTAAGTTTTTTATGGCTTTGCTTTTTCTCCCTTTTTGTAATTTGCCCTGCTGGTGCTTTTTGCATCTAGCAGTTTTTTAATATATTTTTTCTTACCTATCAAAAAAAAAAAAAAATATAAATTTTTACCTTTTTCCTTGTTCTGTCCAAAATGATATTATTATATTTTTCCGCATCAATAAGCCATTGATGGTTGACGTTATAATCTAAGGCTTCATTTTAGCTAATTAGGATATTAGTATTTTTTTTTATGTCTTATTTAATTTCCTATATCAAGTTTATTTTCTTTAAATCACTTTCCTATTGAAACTTCCATGCAAACCAAAAGATGGTTTGAATAGTTGTAAATCAACTTTCCTCTCTTTTCTTCACTTTCATAAGCACTCATTGAAGACTTTGAGTGTCTGATGCATGTTTAGGCCCTCAACAAGCTTGGAAAGCCCATACCTAATAGATAGTTCCCATCCTTGGCAGGGTGGGTATAATAACTAATATGGACTTTTTTTTTTCTTCTCTAATTAAATAAAATAATTATTTACTTATCAAAAAAACTAATATGAATTTTGTTTCATTGAAAAGCAACGCTTTCAAATAATGAGTGTTTTAAGCGGCATTTACTACAATGGGCTGAGCCTGAGTTTCATTAGCTTGATCTAAATGGGGGATGGAAGGGAGAAATGGGCAGGCAAACTTGTGCTTGACCATTTATTAATTGATAATGAGTAAAGGCATATGACAATGTAGAGAACATGGTGGTGAGTATGTTTTGGTGTATCGTGAAAAAAATTGCTAATAATAAATATCATCAATTATAAAAACGTTGTGAGGAGGTTTCTATACCTGTAATTTGCAGGGCCTAAACAAATGGTCTAATATCATTGTTTGGCATTGCTGCAAGTGTTTTGTTTTCATTATTTGGAGTTTACTTTGAGAAACAAACTTTTGAAACTTTGTTGAAATCCCTAGATCAGTTCCTAACTATTTGACCAGTGCTCATCTGTATTGCTTTACTGTGATCATGCCTTCATTAACATTATCACAAGACCAACATGTGGCAGAAGTACTCAGAATACCTTTGCCTTAAATTTTTTTTTTACAATGAATTATTATGCTAAGAGAGAAAGTGGTTGGGTTTCGCTCACAACAAAGAAGAGTGCTATTTTGTTCACACACTGTACCCCCTAATGTCTTGCAACCATTTTGTGAATGGGGTTGCCATGTATTTCCAATAATTATTTACCTATAAAAAAAAATAAGGGTATTTCCAATAATTATAACGTGAATGAGGTTTTCCAGTCAACTTCTGTTCAAATTATAACCTAGGTTGAATCTTGATGAATTAAGTACTTTCATGGCTATAATTAAATTCATATAAAAATGTCCTCATGACTATCTGTCCTTGGCAATGAAATGTGCTACTGTGGGGTCATGTGTTGTATTTATGCCAAGAATTGATTTGTGGGCTGTGGAGAAAAGTCGAGTTATTGAGGTGAGTGATTCCAGTTCAAAACACCATCAGTTTCCTGATTTCACACATGGTCAAGCTATTCAAAAGGAGAATGTTGTTGATTGTGTTGATGCATGAGATGTTTTTCATCAAGCTTTGTACTTTACTGCTTTCAGGAATCACTGCTGATGACCTCCGTGAAACTGCATATGAAGTCCTCTTGGCATGCGCTGGGGCTACAGGGTATGCCCTATCCACACACAGACAGACACATGCGCAAAAAAAAAAAAAAAAAAAAAATAAATAAAAGAAAAGAATAAGAAGAATAAAAAGAAAAAAGAATAAAGGAAGAAGAAAAAGAATAGAAAAATTGAACAGAAAAGGCAGGTAAGTTCTGCCCCTTTTTCAATCATTCTGTTTTTGCATTGACATTGAATTTGGCATTGACTTGCGTGCTTAATGGAAAATTATCTATTTGCTATTTTCAGGAGGGCTACCATACATTTCGTGGGGGATTTTGGAACTACTTCAGCATAGGTAAGAAATTTTAGAATGTTTGTCTAGGTTTCTCATGATCTTTCAGAGGCATATGGTGACAAAGAACAATTTATAAACCTTTGACATCACAATCCAAGAAAATTAAAGAAAACAAAATATTAAGAAAAGATGAAAAGTAACAAAATTTCCACAAATATCTAGTATAATGCAAAGTTTCTGATTGCCCTTGTTGCCCGTGCCCATGCAAATTTATTCATTGTCTCAGTTTAATTACTTTTAGATTTTAGAATATTGTTGTTTGTCATTTAACTTAGTAAAGGTTTATATGATCTGTGTTGCCATACCTTCACACTTAAGGTTGTTGCCGACTTTCTTAACCAATATACTTTTTCTTACGTTCAGGAATGGATGCTCAAGTATCGTATGCATTTCACTCTGAGAGAAAGTTGCACCCAGAAAAATTTAAAAATCAGTTAGTCAATCAGGTATTACTACTCTATTTCTGCTATTAGTAATCACTAGAAATTGCCAAGTGCCAACCCCAACCTCCTTCCCGCTCCCCCACTCATCCACATTGTGATATGAAGCATTTAAATATGAGAAAACTTGTCATGACATAATTCTTTAGTCTTCTAAAATTAATTTTCTAGAGAAAAAGGTGATTGTCTATGATTTAATATTTGGTTTCTTGGTCTTCTGTTTTTGATTCATTTGAAAGACAAAGGTTTTCTTTTAATGTAATTTACTTGTTAAATGAAGGAAATGGGCATAGGAATGTTTTGATGTGATTTTCTCCGCAACTAATAAAAGTGATTTGTATAGATAAATAAAAGTAATGAAGTCCGTTTGGATGAAAGGGATAAGCTCAATAAGGAGGTTGATGATTTGAGAAAGGAAACTCCAAAGTCCGTTTGGATGAAAGATCTTGATGCTTTGGAGGGGCAACTCGATGTATGACTGAAAAATTAACAATTCGTTGTGATGATTTGTTTATTTTTGTGTCTTTCTGTTTCTTGACTGTTTGTAGCTTTTATGTCATTTAGGAGCTAGAGAAAAGTGATGCTCAGTTAGAGGAGTTAAGAAAGAAAATGAGAGGCAAAGCAAGGGGTGAAGCTGCTATGAAGTCTATCTTTTTAGTTTAGCTAAAATTGCTATTGATCTTGTATAATCTTAAGATTGTGTGCCTTACAACTTTCCAGTTCTGCATATATGATAATATGACATTTTGTCTATAATTTTAGCTACAATTTTGTAGGCTAATTTGGAAAAGCTCTGGGTCCAGTTCTGAGCATAAATATCTGAACTGTAATTAAGGTATACAGATCATTGAAGATGATG
This sequence comes from Quercus glauca, assembly GCA_023736055.1. NCBI lineage: Eukaryota > Viridiplantae > Streptophyta > Magnoliopsida > Fagales > Fagaceae > Quercus > Quercus glauca. The sequence continues at coordinate 49,151,178 of CM043315.1, read as the reverse complement.
TCAAGGCAGATGAATTGTGCACTAGAAGGGAATATGCTAGATGGCTAGTTCAATTAAATTCATCATTGGAAAGGTAGCAGCTGATTCATGCTTATAAATTGAAAGATGTATGACCTGTAGAAGTTTAGAGTAAATGCAGTTTTGGCTTAGAACTTATTGTTTGGCTTTAATAGGAATCCGAAGCACAGGATCTTTCCAGCAATTTCACTTTCAGGGTCTACGGTTGCTGCCTTTGATGATATGAGTGTTGAAGACGCAGATTTTGAGTCAATTCAATGTAAGGCTTAAATCTGATGGTTGCCTGCTATTTCAAGGGGATATGGTTAAACCTAGTGCCCTGGGGAGAAGATATTTATTTATTTATTTTGGGGGAGTGGTTGGGGTTTTATTTTCTTTTTTTATTATTTATTATGAACTTTGCTCTTGGATTTGCCATTCAGGCTTATCAGAGGCTGGTGTCATTCCCAGTAAGCTATCAAATAAGAACTCGAGTGATAATAATTCAGATAACCAAGGGACATTTATTTTTTCCCTGAGAGGTACGATATGTGCAGCACTTTTTCTAATCATTTTTAAATTTCCATTTCTCTTAATAAAAAATATCTGGTGCAGCAGGTTTCTCTCTCGACAAGATTTGATTCATTGGAAAGCCCGGTTAGAGTATGAATTCATGCGAGTAATAATAGAATAGGTAAAGAATAGTTTGTAATATAGTCTTAATTGATATTGTTTCTGGTTATATTTTTTGAATATACATCAAAGTGACACTTCATCAGTCTTTCATAGCTTTTAAAAACCTGACTTGTTTACAGTCCAGATATCAACAAAAGAATTGGGTTTTCTGGATTGGAGGGAGATCAGTTCAGATGCATTGGCAGAACTTTTTGTAGACATGTCGGCTGGGGACAAGAGCATAGTGAGAAAAGTATTTGGTATTTCTTCTCCCTTTTCCTCATGTTTTAAAATTAGGTTTCTCAAGCCCATGGACATAGGCACAAAATAAAAGGTTGTATTTAGTGTAAGAGTAAAAGCCAGGGAAAAGATATAACAATTTGGAAATATGAAAACTTGCTACTATTCCTCTTTAATGTTAACTAGCTGCGAACCTGCGCGTTGCGCGTGATAATTATTTTTATGGTGGTTTTATTAAATTTTTTTTTTATAATTTAAACTAATCTAATAATGAGTAATGTATTTCATAATTATATTTTTATTTATTATAAGAACAATCATAAATGTAATATAGGATCAATCCAAAACACCAAAAAAACATAAACTAAATAATTATAATTTCGGCCGCTCAAAACATATTATCAAATAGACAATTATTAGCAAAATCTAAGAATTAAATTTCTATACATGCATTATTATAAAATAATAATAATTAAAATAAAATTGCAAAAGTTAAAATTTGTCACCTATCCGATTATTTTTGTTTGGCTAACCTTTGCTTTTCTTTAAATAAATGGCATTATAAAGTACTTTTAGTACAACTATTAAGAGTACTTTGTCCACTACAAAGGATTAGAAAATAAACAAAAATTAGTAAAGTCTCATAGTTTAACATCTAAATTGAACACTATAAAAAATCATGCTATGTAACAAAATAAATACCAAATTATCCAAATCATGCTATGTAATAGAATAATATTATATTTTTATATGCTATATTTAATTCTTTAGAACGCAATAGGATAACATTTAACATTCAAAGAGAATAAAAAATAAATAAAAAAAACAACAACAACAATTTAAAAAACTAAACTAAATCGCATTAACCCAAAATAGAATTTTAAAAAATATAAAAAATTATCAGCCTAAAGTAGAGATGCAAGAAAAATAAAAAAATCCACCAAAAATTTGAGAGAGAGAGAGAGAGGGAACCTTTTTTTTGTGAGGGAAAACTATGCATAGAATAGAAGAGATAGTGACAAATTTATAGTAAGAATATGTGAATAAGAAGAGACAAAAATAAAGGAAGATGAAGGGAAAAAGGAAGAATGATATTAATGTAGAGGGTAGTGGGGAGATGAAAAGGTAAAAGAGGGAGAAAGATTGAAGAAGTAGTGGGGAGATGAAATGGTAAGGGAGAAAGAAAGGTTGGAGAAGTGTAAATAAGTAGTGAAAGTAAATAAATAAGTAGTGGGCTGCATTTATAAGGCTGAAAATTGTAAAAATCATTTTAAAATTGTAGGAAAATTATATTTTAAAAAAGAAAAGAAAAAAAAAAATGACGTGGACGCTACGCTTCAGTTTTTAGTAATATATAGAGTGAATAAGAAGAGACAAAAATAAAGGAAGATGAAGGGAAAGAGGAAGAATGATATTAATGTAGAGGGTAGTGGGGAGATGAAAAGGTAAAAGAGGGAGAAAGATTGAATAAGTAGTGGGGAGATGAAATGGTAAGGGAGAGAGAAAGGTTGGAGAAGTGTAAATACGTAGTGAAAGTAAATAAATAAGTAGTGGGCTGCATTTATAGGGCTGAAAAATGTAAAAATCATTTTAAAATTGTAGGAAAATTATATTTTAAAAAAGAAAAGAAAAGAAAAATGACGTGGCAGCTGATGTGGCGCAACGTGAGAGCAGCAGCGTTAAACGCTACGCTTCAGCTTTTAGTAATACTAGTGTTTAACCCGCGCAATGCACGGGATTGTTTTACATATTAACGAACTTTGCATTCAACATAAACTTAGTTATCATACTTCTACGTATATTCAAACTTAAATAACGTAATATATTTAAGCATATAGTGTCCAATATCCTCTAAAATTTTTAAAAATTAGTTTCTTTAAATCACTCATGTGTACTTCCCTGTTTTGAGAGACTTAAAAAAAAAAGAATCTAACTTTAAGCAGTTAAAACTTACATGACAATTTCAAATAGCAAGTCCACTATTCATAGGAACCACAATGAATCACACCGAACTAAAACTTGCAAGACAATTTCAAATACCAAATCTATCATTCCTAGGAACCACAATGAATTAAACCATGAGATTAGAGAATTTTACAACCAAAAAGTTTAAAAGAGAAAAATGGCTACTGGTTTGTGAAACAAAAAATCAGAAAAATATTAGTCAAATAATAATATGCATAATCAATAGTACATTGGAATCTCAAATTGTAAAACCAAACCAATTCATAAGTCATAACCCATAAAAACAACATTGAATCTTAATCTTGACCCTAAATTTCAATTGCAAAACAAAAAAAGAAAAAGAAAAAGCTCACAATCCTGAAAAAGCTGCAATGATATAGAGAAAATTTGTTAAGAACAAACCTCGTAGTGATAAATAAAACAAATATAATAGATTATACACACACCCAAGTTATGGAATTCATGAAACTTTTCACCCATTATTACGTAATCATCTATTCATAACATAAATAAATAAAACTAAATCATCTATAAATACTCAAATCCAAAACACTAAGACATACATAATAAAAACAATCATACCGTAAATTATTCTTTTGAAGGTAGTCATATATATTTTTTGTTTTATTTCAATAATCTATAGGAAGTAAATCTTATGATTCACAATATTCAGTATTGTGGAATTGACTAATCTCTGTCTTATTTACACTAAATGTATCACTTTTTGTAAATGCAGGACTTCGAGTCCATTTTCTATTGTCAGTCCTACTCAAACTGTGGAAGCTTTTCCTCCAAAAAGTAGTTAAGGTGGGGATTCTGTATCTAGGAACTTGCAAGATGGAAAAGCACATGGAACCTGTCCTCATCTTAACTCTAAAACTATATAAGAGCAAGGTTCCTATACAGTTGTAGACTCCACATAACACAATCAATTAGCTTTGACCTGAGGAAGAAAAAAAAAATTTGATAAGAGAATGATTGGAGGGAGGAAAAAAAGTTATCACAATGAACCAACTGCAAATTATCTACCACCTCAAGCATCAATACTACATAATGAAATATTGCAGATAATTTTTTTTAGTATTCTCCTCAAAAAAATTCCAAATCTTCATTAAAGTAGAAGAGCCCAACAATCTAACATACATCATCCAAAATACGAAGCCTATCAAACTCTAAGATGCATACTATAAGCCAATTAACAATGTGTCTGTTACCAAACCAAACCACCTTTCAAACCCAAGAAAAACCAGAATAAAAGGCTTCCAATCAGACCGATGAAGGGTACATACAAAAAATGTACATAACTCTATAGTGGAGGAGAAGTCACTTAGAAAGTCCTCACAAATATCGTACACAATCAAAATTAATCCCACTTCTATCTTAACAAAAAAAAACCTCCAATGCTAAATAACAAAATGATACCAAAAAGTATAAAAATATACCTTAATATAAAATTAAAAAAATGCAATAGGAGACTATTTATTTTTTATTTTTTTGAGAGAAACCATTAAAGCCAATTTGAATCATTACTCTCCACTTGAAATGAAACTAAATGGAAATTAATTTGAGCTATAAATACTCTGTGACAATTTGCTGTCATTGTATGTGGGGTTTGATACAGGACACTTTTAGAATATTGTATCCGAATTCAGAGGTATATTCTTGAAGGTATTTATTTAATGAGAGGGAGATTCGATTGTGTTATTTAGAACACAATACTTCAACTCACAGGTGAAAACATTTATCATAAAATTCATCAATAAACATAACAACATAGGTATCACAACATCAATCAATAACAATAACAATTTTTTATAAAATCAATCAATAATCAAAACAACATACACTAATAACTTGAATAACACAGCCCAACAAAGGGAGGCAGGTAATCTCAAAAGAATTATCACACAATCTTCAAATCAAAGGGACCGTATCAGGAAGGCCATGGCTTAAGAACCAAATTTGGATTTTATGCTATTGACAACAGCATCGTCTACTTGGAACGCCTGAACGCCTGAGTTAACGCTTCATTAGGCATTGGGGGTTGTGAACCAAAGAGAGTTGTTGAGGCAACCACAACCCCTGGCATGTGACTATTGAAAGAAGTGAAGACAACGCATGATTGCCAAAGTTAGCACATTGCCTTACTATTTGGATTTTCCTTTTTAATAATTCTACTATTTAAGCCAGATGACTATACCATCCCAAACCCAATAAAATGGCACATTTATTCATGACCAATCTGTTGTTAGATCTTATAAAAAAAATCTGCAATTGAAAAACATTTAGCAAAAGAATTAAAAATAAAATCTGCAGTCAACTAAAATTTAGCCAAAAGAAAAAAATTAGCTATAAAAAATATGGGAAAGTAATCAAAGAAAGAGAGAGAATACAGAATATGTGCAAAAAACATAAGAAAAAGAGAAGTGCTGTAGAGGCCCTTAAATGCCAACAACTGGTGACTCTTTCATCTCCTAGTAAGTTTTCATCTTAATTTCGTGTACTCTTCCCTCACCTTAACTAATTAGTCACATAATAAATAATATTCATTTTGTTGTGGGCCCATATGCTTAATTTGAAAATAATGTGTTAATTTGATAATCTTCATTTTGTTTTTGTTTTTGAATTTTTTGTTCTTGTCATAAATCTATGTTTTGAAGTTTGGTTTTTCTTCCCATTTGATCAATTCCTTCCTTTCTCCTGACAATAGTTCTTCCAATATTTTCTACCTTAACGTAAAACCTTAAATGTACCCATCTATTTAAAGTTCCAGTTAAGTTCTTAAAATCTCCTTTTCTAAGATTTTCTTTTCCCAAAGAACGTTTGTACTTATAGTCTTATTTGTGTTGCTGTTAAGGAAATCTTTATACTAAATCAAAGCAATTGCAAACAGAAAAGAGATTCATTGAACAATGAAATAAAGAGGAAAATTTAGGTTATCATACCTTCCATTTTATTGTAGAGAACCCAACAGTAATTCTCCTATTAGAGAACCCAGTAACTTTTCTGGCAGGGAAAAAATTAAATTCGTGATTCAGATAAATGACATTTGAAAGTTTGAGAAGATATGCTAACTACCCGTGAGGCGTTCAACAAAACCAAACGATGCCAACAAATTGCAGTCGGCAGTATTTACAAAGTTTTTTTTTTTTGACATAAAGATAGAAATTTTATTTGATAAAAGGGAAATACATGTAAAAACACATAACAACCCTGTAAGCATAAATACAGGGGAACAAAGACCTGTTCTGCAGAAAACAAAATATGCAACAAAATAAATACAGCCCATGGACATACAATACAGAAACAGCAACAGATATTACACTCAGCACCCTGTAAATAGCATTCAACAGATGTTACACTCGTAGCATTCTCAATTGTCATCAATCTTGTATTCCCAAAATGAGGCTGCACTTAACAGGGCGGCAATCTAATAGAGGCAAATGAATTGCAATCTACACTTACAACCGAGTTCAAAATTAGAATCACATATATTACAACACTTGCAATTCATGTTGATATAAGAGTCTTAGGATGCTCAGAGATTATAAAACCATAACCTATATACAGAAAAATTAAATCTCTCATAATTTGAAATAAATCAGGAAATTAAGTAAATAAGAAAAGGGTTTGAAGAAAAGAAATTGGTGCGTAATTCTTAACCTTTTTTTTATGCTACAATTAAATGAATTCAAATTTCAGGTGCAAACAGGAACTAAATCTAACTAAAATCTACCAAACAGGGGAAAAAAATTTATAACCAAAAAACAATAATCAACAATTTCAGGTGCAAACAGGAACTAAATCTAACAAAAATCTACCATACAGGGAAAAAAAAGTTCTAATCAACAAAACAATAATCAACAAAACAAAACCCAAGAAATTTAAATTAAGAACAGAAATTACAATGATGTGCCTTTCCACCTACAAACCCAAAAAAGAAAAGCTAAAGAAAAACCCATTACTTTTTTATTACACAGATCGGAATTGAAATCAATAAATGACAAATGGAATCTACAACTGAATCCAAGAGAGATTTAAAACAAAAACCTAAACTTGTACTTGATAAACGCGGAGTGAAACGATTGGAAGCCGGATCCACATCAACAACATCCCCTGCTATAGGCAAAGGCTACAGTGCGCTCTTCGAATCCTCGTCGTACTTCGCATCGGAATCGACGGTGGTTACAGAAGGCTGATCGGAAGCCTCATCGGTGGGTTCTTCCTCTTCTTCTTCGAGGCGATCTGGTGGGCGTGACGGCAGTAGTAGCGTCGTCGTCTAGGGTTTGTTTAGGGTTTTCTTCTGTAGTAGTAGTAGGGTTGAGGTTGAGTTGGTCTGATGAATCGATGGCCGTTGGATTTTGATTTTCATCTTCCTTCTTCTTCTGCTTTTTTTCCTGGAAAAATCAAAAAGCAAAAAAATCGTTTTAGCGTAACTGGAAACGAAGAGTTTTTGAAAGGAACTGGGAAGCGGCTTTTTTTTTTTTTTTTTTTTCTTGATCGGAAACTATGGGCTCTGTGTGGTTTTCTCAGATTTTTCTCTCTGCGCCCAATCGACTCCTCTCTCGCTCTCTGTTTATCAGAGTCTCTCTCAGTCTCTTTCAATTTAATGGTGTTTTTGTTTTTAAACCGTGTGCAGGGTAAATGGATAAAATTTAAAGCGCTCAAGCGGTGCAACATACGCTGTTTTGTAACTTTAAATTGCACACGTCGTCTGAAAGTGCAAACGCACCGTGCGGCCTTTTTTAAGTTTAAACTATATACGTGTCAGTTTTTTAGATAGGTTTTTTCTTAACGTGTCAGCACCTCCTTAAAAGCTTCTGCAATTATATAGATATAGATAGATAACAATGCATAGATTATCAATAAGCAGGCTTTTAGCACTCATCATATGGATGTCTTCATTACCATTCTCTCTATATAATCTGAGGCTTGCACCTTAGACTATTGGGATTAATGCTTAGTTTAGTTGAGTAGATCCAAGCTTGCACACTCCTCCTCCTATATGTAGGGAGTTGGTTCATCATATTTCCATGCACACACATAGATGTGTTAAAGTGAATCACGTACATTGATGAGAAAACCATGTCAAATCTACCATTTGCAGGACAGAGCAAGAGGCTTCAACCAAACAAGCCTTCAAGAGGCGTGAAATTTAAACTAACCACTACAATTAGCACAACTAATATGCACCTATTTGACCCAAGAGGCATGATTCTTTTCATTTATTTACCAATACAATTTCCATGATAACACACTTACTGTTTGTGATTTTCCTCCGGCAGTTGTTGAAGATTTTTTTTCATTTAGGACTTCAACTTTATGAGAAACGAAAGGTGAGCTCACTTACGCTTATAGCAAAAGAGTAGAATTGATACTCAATAATTTCAGCCATTTCTTAGGGAAACAATGATAAGTGCTGCAATTTTTTTATTTTGTGCAAAAATTTCTATTGAACAAACGTGAAATGGAGTTGTTGAAGTTAGAAAACAAGGGTAGGTTTATCCTTGCAGTTGTGAAGGGAGAGATCATTGTAAGTAATAGGAAGAGAGCTGATCTGTATGTTGAGTTGCAAACAAAAGGTTTCAGTCCTTTTCCAAAGAAAGCTAAAGCTGTTGAGCCAGAAGTTGCTGCTGCAACTGATGATACAGAAGAAACAGAAGTTAAGTCTCCTGCTGACAGCAGTAGTAATGGGGTACAGGTCAGTGATTTAAATATAAAATTTAAATAAACTAGTACAAGATATGATTCTTTTGAGGCACATGTGGTTGTCCCATAAGAAGTGATTTGTCCTATTTTCCTTTTGTTTTGGATTTTATATGTAAGTTCTTCTTTTGAATGGAGCAATTTATGAAAATATGACCACTAACACACTTTATGGGGGAGGCTTGAAATGGTTCCATTTCACAAAATCATGCTAGTGATATCAAACCAATAATTTGTGTGGTTACATTTTTGTTGTCCTATAGCTGCATCCAACTCAACAGATTCACACCTTAATGTTGTATGCAGATATCGATTTATTTGTATTCAATTTAATGGGAATGTCATGAGACTTTTAGACCTATTTTGGTACCACTATTTTGTGGGAAAAAACATGAGATTTTGAATGATAATGCTTACAATTTGGCATTTGCCTTTGCATTTTCTTTTTCAAAAAATTGCTTTTTGTTTTTATTTTTATTTTTTTAAAAGGCAAAAATTGCAACACTGCTATGTATCAAATGATAGTCCACCATCTCTCTCACTACAACAGCACATGCAACACCAACTCATAATAGATATATGCAACACCAACTCATAATAGATATATCCTATGTGCAAATGAATGAGTGCAATTATGTAACATCATCATTCCATATATAATTTCAATTTTTAGGTATATTAGAGTCTAATTCTAATTGGGCCCAAGAAAAATACAACTCTAGCCCCCTTCGTCAAATCTGCCCAAATGAACAAGTTAATGATTATTTAGTTGTTAAAGAAATGTAATATTTTTTTTTTAATTATTAGAAATAGGACATGAAAGTTGCATTATGTCCCTTTTCCTTTGATCAACTTAATGATTACTTAAAATATATCATTATTACTAATATTTTTACTTTATTTTTCACATAAAGTAAAATCTTATGATCATCAATTTGATTCTATGATTTAGTCCACTCATATGCTTATAGGTCCTGTTTAAGATCTCAATTTTAATAACCTTGGTTTTACTTGTAAATTACAAATATCTACTAGAAAGATATTCATATAGATAATGTTTAATAGATCATGTTTAGGATCTCAATTCTTTTATAGATCATGTTTAATTTATTCATAAATGTTTTTTAATTATAAATATCTACTAGAAAGATATTCATATAGATATGAAAATATTTGAAAAAGATCCAAAAAAAAAACATGAAAAATTAATTGAATCTTAGAGGGATATTTTTTTGTCTTTAAAGTATTAAAATGGACATTTGGATAAATTTTGTAGGGTCAATTTTTGTTGGGCCAAGTATGGACTTTATAGACTCAGCCCAATAAAACCCTTAACAATGAATTTGTAGAGAGTGGGTTGAACAACTGGGCTAAAAATGGATTCAACAACAGTTCAAACAGACAAAACAGGGAACAAAAGTGATGTTCAGACTAGTATTCAGTTGGGATACTTTTGAATCCGAAGAGATTTAAAGTTTACAGATAAAATGACCCGTTTTTCCTCTCCCCATTTTTCGTGAGACCTATTTCCTTTATATCTACACTTTTCACTTCATCTTCACCGTACACTTGTTCTTCATCTAAGCGTCCACTTCAGTACTAGTCACATCAGAAGTTTGCTTTAACCTGTAGTGAGTGGTAGTGGTTGAGATTGCACTGTTCATGTGTCTTCTCCACATAAATGCGGCCAGGAAAGTTGCTGCAGTGCATTAAATGCGGTGGTGGCAGCTTTACTTTTAAGATATTTCATGATCTTCTCGCACTTAGGCGTGTCCAGAACTCACTCCTTACCGAGGAATCTTCAGTATATCTACTTGATCAAGTTCTCCGGAGATCCGATGAGTGGAACCTCTTCGGACCAGCCAGGTTGTCTTCGGACGCAACATTCGTCCCTTCTTGGTTGCATTTTCACCAGGGTGGCAAAGCGCTGATCACTTTAACTTCTTCGGACAGAGAGTGATACCTAAATTGGGCCCCAGACCCAAAATATAGCGTTGGGCTTTCTCACCCACAAATTTTATTTTAGTAAATTAGTAATAAACAAAACATAGCAAAAATTTTAGATGAAAAAGATTTCAAAAATTAAATATTTAAGTATAAGAAAATGTCACATTCGCCTAAAGCCCCAAAATACATTGAGCTGAACCTGTTGTCCTGGTTCCAAAATTCAAAGCCACCCTTCTTGGTAGCACATGGCTGAAGCCTAAAGGTCTCAATAAGGCAATAAGCACCTTTGAATGAATATTTGGGTCAATACCATTATCCATATTACAGTGGTGAGCTTTTGCCAAATGGAACACTTGCAACCATAGGCCAGTTGAAGCATTAAATCCAGTTTATAGAAAAATATTAATACATGAAAATGTTGATGTTTAATATAAAAAATAAAAAATGGAACTAAAAATATTAATTTTAATAATTTCATTGCTAAATATAATAATATTATAATGTTTGACCAAAATAATAAATTAATTATACTATTTATAAAAGTATTGAATTTTAGTTAAGTTAAAATATTTTTGTATTAATGAAATAACATAGAGCAGGGGTTCATCAGACATACAATCAAATATACCACATGTGATATACAAACTCAAATTTACTCCAAATTATGGAGAAAAGGAAGCAGCTAACATCATCGAAATCTACCAAAAAGACTTCTTGGATCATGAATAATTTTTTTTTTTATATATATATAAACCACTTTATATATATATATATATATACATATATATCAACATATATATATATATATGTTGATATATATATATATATATATATATATATATATACATATATATATATATATATAAATATAAATATATACATATATATATTTAAGTGGTTAATACAAACAAATATTTTTATTAGGAAATGTCATGACAGATTCAATACAAGCAACACTTTCTAAAGCAATTATATACAATAAACAACCAACTAGAGAGTGAGGAGACCCTTACCTGACATGAAGATGTGCAAATATATTATTGGGATTGTATGAGAGTGAGAGAGGGAGGGAGACTAGAATGATGGGCTTGTATGAGAGAGTTAAGAGGGGAGTATTGTTCTGCTCTGCTACTGAATGAGTATGAGAGAGGAGCAATGTCTGTATGAGTGAGAGAGGATGTGTTGAGCTGAAGCAATTTTTGTTGACAGAGAGCTTCAGCCAAATAAGTGACATAAAGAAGTTTTAGTGACATAAAGCATGACCAAGCATGTGGTTTGACCAGGGAGACAGAGAGCTTCAGTGATAAAGCACATAGAGAGCTTCAATTACAAAAACAAAAACGTGACCAGGGAGCAGACAGAAGTCAGTGACATGACCAGTGCATGTGGTTTGACCACATACCAAAATCGAGTTTCTAAGACTCGGTTTTGCTTTTAGCAAACCGAGTCTCTAACGCTCGAGATCTATGTGGCGCCTACGTGGAGTTTCACTGCCCAGAAATCGAAACTCTAATGCTCGATATGTAACTCGAGTCTCTAAGACTCGAGTTCCAGGTGTATTCCACCTAGCGGCAGGCCACATCAAACGATGAAAATCGAGGCTCAAAGATTCGATTTCTGACGGCGAAATTGAGCCTTTGAGACTCGAGATGCTACTAAATGATATTGTTTGCAAACCGGCCAACTAACTATATAGTTCGATAATTAGCCTTAGTTACCCATTTTCGCCGCAGAGTTTCGATCCAGTCCGGTTCTATTCGGTCCTCTTAGGTTTTAATCAGTCCTTTTTGATCTTATTCGGTCCTAAGAGTATTAGCATTGGGGTGTAAGAGCATTCATATTGAGAATGTTTTATGCCATATGTTGGTTCAATTTGGCATATGTGTGGGCTCTTTACTTGGGATTCAGATTCTCTAGAGTTCCTAGGGTACTAGAAACTCTAGAGGATCTGAATCCCTTTACTTGTTGTTTGATGGACTGGGCTTGATTCACCGTAACTAAATAGGGCTGATTACAAATCAAGTTATGAGCAAGTCACATAAAGCTTCTCAAGGCAAAAAAGCGATTCCTCCTAAGCAATGAAATATCATTATAAGTGTTTTAGTGTTATAAGATGACCCTTTACTCTTACAAAACAAGTAAAATAATTATTCATAATATTCATAATGAGAAAGAAATTGAAATAGAGTATTTAAGGCTTATCTTTTATTGTGTAAATATTTAAAAGAGTTCCTTCACTTGGTACCCCGGACGTACTAGGCCTGTAATCCCAAAATGCTGATTCTCTGAACTATACTATCTTTCTCCATGCTTATTATGCAATGGAGTTTTGTCCTTTCCATTTACCTATATATGTCTTGCATAAGAACACACTATACAATACACATATCTTCAAATAATTGTTAGTTTCTTAGATTAAGATATACATTTTAATACATATACATATATGTAGATGAATTTCATGAGAATGAGTCAGCCACGAGGATCCTAACCCCAATTCTCACAGACTTAGTGCTTTTGCACAAAGACTTGTGAGATTTAGAACTCAAGTCCAAGTGACTTTGCTTGGGCACTGCCTTTTAAGATAGTTAGGTGATGAGGATTTTTGTGGGAGAAAGTGATATCTGATGTGTGCATGTTTTGGCATATGGTTCTTTGGAGGCTAAGTGGTATTTTGAATGATCTCAAGGATATAGGATGAATTCTCACTCATTGGCTCTCTCTTGTTTTGTCCCTCTTTTCTTTCCCCTCTCTTGCTGGGCTTTTAAAACTCTAAGAATATATCTTTTGAACCTCTGAAATCTCCCTGTAAATTCCCATTTTTCTCCCCCTCTTCTACTATGCCTTAGTGTTCCTTTTATAGTGGACATGGTTTGGTACCCCGAGCAAGGACGTCCCTGGTCTGCTGGGTAAAACCATGTCCTCTGGAACCTGAAAAGGTACATTGGGCAGAGGTTTAACTTATTTAGGAAATTATAACTCAAAATGGGCATTTGGCTTTAGTTATAAATGAAAGATTCCTTATTGGAAAGTCAAAGGAGTAGGTGGGCTGCTCAATGTACTTGATGATAGTTTTAGTTGAAAATGACAATTTAGAGGAAATTGTAGGGGGGTGTCATGCACATGGGGGGAACTGAGTTTTCCATTGGTTCATGCATTCCAAGTAAATATATGAACCAAGGGAAACCTTTAAGATCCTCCTTTCATCAGAAATCACTTTCCTACCGACCAAACCATTTCTCCTTTACTATCCGCTCAGGATCCCACGAGCTTGGATCATGGGTTACAAAGATAACACCTGGTTTTTGCTAGATTTTTAATGGCTTTTTGCATACATCTTGGTTTTCCCATGTGTTAGCCAAGGTCTTCTTCTCAAGGCTTCAAAAGGACACATCAAGGTCCTAGGGCCTTGATGCTCTTCTTGCTGCATATCTTCTGACCGGGATCCTTGCTGCATGTCCTTTGGCCTGACTGAGATTCTCTTCTTTTTTCTTTATTATTATTATCATTTCTTTCTTTTTTCTTCTTTTTGGGACTTTGGGCCTTCATGGTCCTTCTTAACTTCATAAATTAGATCTTCTTTTGTTAAAACCCATAGTCTTTCTTTACTTTTCATGGAATGGGCTTTCTTGTGAAATTTTGGTCCTCAGCTGCATAAAAGCCCAAAAAAGCCTCTGCATCTAGTAAAAAGCTAGAATTGTAAAAATATTTGGAATTGTGCTATAGTGCAATTCTACATTTAGAATTGCACTGTAGCTCAATTCTAAAACAAATAATAATTTTTTTATTCACAATATCTAACTCTCTCTCACTTTATTCTATTATCTGTTTATCATTTCATTCCTCTCTCCACAACGGGCTTTCTCTCTCATCACATCTCTCTTTCACGGTGGGCTATTCTGGCATGGGTCGTGGGTCCGGTGTGGAGGTGAGACTGGGGAAGTCGAGATCGGCGTGGTATGGTGGCGATTTCTGGGTATTTTTGGATATGTTTTTTGGGTTCATAGGTTTGCGGCGGCGTGTTTATGGGTTTCCGACATGGTTTGCAGTGGCGAGATCGGTTTGTAGTTGGGTTTGTGGGTTCAGCGGTGAGATTGGTTTGTTTTCGGCGTGTTCATGGGTTTGTTTGATTATTTTTTAATGGGTTTGTAGCTGGGTTTGTGGGGAGTTGCCATGGTGATGGTGGTGGCGTGGCCATGGGTTTTGAGGCTGAGGTTTCTAGGGTTGCCGTGGGGTGGTGGCATGGCCATGGGTTTCAGTTTTGGTATGTTCTTTGTGGTGGTGGTGGTAGCAGGTGGTTGTGTGATTTGGGTTTTTGTTTTTATTTGGATTTTGGGATATATTATTTTATTATGTAGAAATATTATTTTACTGTGTTGTATTGTAAAATAAAAATTGGGATGCTGAGAGCATTGTAAAATTGTATTGTATAATTGATAAAGTGACTTTTTGAGATGGTAAAATAGGATGGGATAGAATTCCCAGATGTGAATGCTCTAAATACCAGGTTGCTATTTTATAACCCAAGACACCCAAAAAACTCACTTCATTTGGGTTTATATTCTTAAAAAAATTTGCCACCTTGTAGTAAGAGCACTAGAATACGAGATGCAAAAAAATGTCTATTTTACATCGTCAAAACCTACTTATCTATTTTACCATCATATTTTATAATTTATCTAAATCCCAGTTTCTATTTTTACATATAACTTATTAAAATAACGTAAATTATACCAACAAATAATATAAAAGATTCGGTTTCTCTCCCTTCTCTTCCATATCTCTTTCCTCTACCTTTTTGTCTCTCTTTTGTAATTAAAATAATATATATTTTTTACATCCTTGTGAACAGTTGATAAAAATAAAAATAAAGACCCACCCTCGAATAAGGATGGATTTAGCCTTGTTGGTAAATAAAATAGCAACTAAGGGGTTTTTACAACCCCTAATACTAGTACTCTAAGGTTACATATATGCAACCTTACTGTTCATGGGTTGTAAAAAAATAAAATAAATCTTGTAATTGTGAGTGAACAGAAAAAGAGAGTGGGAGGAAAGATGCAGAGAAAAGTATTTTTTATTATTTTATTAGGTAGTTTATATTATTTTATTGGGTTGTATGTAAAAATAAGAATTAATATGTTGGGTAAGTTGTAAAATGGGTTGGTAATATAGATAAAGTAGTGTTTGAGGATGTAAGGTAAGGTTTTTTTTTTTTTTTTTTTTTTTTTGCATCCCTGGATGCTAGGCCTTATTCGGTCTATTCGGTCATCTTCAGTCTTATTCAGCCCCATTATATCTTATTCAGTCCATTCGGTCTTATTCAGTTCCTTCGTTCCTTTTCAGTCTTATTTGGCCCCTTTTGGTCTTATTCAGTCCATTCGGCCTTGTTTAGTTTAATCGATCCTCTTCAGTTTTGCTCAGTCCCCTTTGGTCCATTCGGTGATGTTCAGTCCTATTCGTTCCTATTCAATCCATTCGGTCATGTTCGGTCTTATTCGGTCCTTTTTGATTCCATTCGGTCTAGTCCAGCTTTATTCGGTCTTGTTCGATTATATTTGGTCCAGTCTGACATTATTCGGTCTTATTTGGTCCTTTTAGGTTTAAATCGGTCCTTTTTGGTCTTGTTCGGTCCTCTTAATTGTTATTCGGTCCATTCGGTCAGGTTTGGTCTTATTCTATCTTATTCGGTCCATTTCGGTATTATTCGGTCCATTTGCTCTTTAACTGTTCATTCGGTCCTCTTTCGTCTTATTCTATCATATTCGGTCCTCTTTGGTCCTCTTTGGTCCATTTAGTTATGTTCGGTCCTCTTTAGTCTTATTCGGTCTTAATCGGTCCATTTAGTCTTGTTTGGTTCACTTGGTCCTCTTTGGTCTTTTTCAATCCTCTCCGGACTTATTCGGTCATGTCCAGTCTCTTTCAGTCCGTTCTGTCTTATAGGGGTGGCAAAATCTGACACGACCCGCGAACCTAATACGACTAACCCGTATATAAATAGGTCATTAGTTGAGGCTAAACAGGTTCGAGTCATATTCGGGTTGACACAGCTAACCCGTTTAATAAACAGGTCGTGTTCGTGTTCAACATGCAACCCCGCCTAACCCATTTGACCAGTTTAGCTTATAAAATTATTAGTTATTTTGATATTATTGCTTAATTAATGGTTGTTTTTATATGTTTACTACTATATTTATAGTTGTAATTGTATTTTAATTTTAGATATATGGGAATTGATAAAAATTATATAGGTTTGGTATGATCTATTAATCAAATAAATTATTAAATTGGTCATTTGTATTGATCTTTACATAACTTGTTAATTAAACGAGTTAAACGTGTCAGGTCAAGTCAACCTGTTTAATAAACATGTCGTGTTCGAGTTAAGGATTCTTGACACATTTATTAAATAGGTCAGGTTTGGGCAATCCATATAGCCAAATACTTGTGACTTGACACGACACGAACCCGATGTGTGAACATGAATTGCCACCTCTATCATCTTATTCAGTCCAGTTCAATTTTATTTGATCCAGTCCGGTCCACTTTGTCTTTTTTAGTTTTTTTACAGCCCTATGTCTCCTCTCCACGAAGCTTTGTTGTGCATCTGTTGTTTCATCAACTGCAAGCAAAATAAAATCCATGTGCCCTTTTTAAAAAGCCATGTGGCATCCAATCAGCATCAAAAAAAAAAAAAAAAAAAAACCTCTAATTGAAAAATGCAAACTACATACTCAATAAAAGTGCAATCTCACAAAACTTAATTTTTTTTTTTAATTTTTTTGAGAAACTCACAAAGCTTAAACTTGGTCATATTGCATGGATTAAAGAAAAAAAGGTTATTTTAACAAATAAAACAATATCCATGCATGAATGGTAAATTCAAGATTGCTTAGATTCATAAATGTAATTTTATGTTGAATAAGAAATTTGTCAAACACCATATACGTATCAAAAAAATTAGGATAAATTATCATTTTGACCCTTAACGTTTATGATATGTATCAATTTGATCATTAACGTTTCAAATATATATGTTTAATGTATAGTCCTTATCTTTTGGTATTATGTCAAATCTCTACTTGTAATTAATGAATGTAAAATGATGACGTAGCTAATGATGATATTAAAAAATATATAAAAAATTTGTTAAAGTAACACTGATTTAAAATCATTTCGAAGAAATCCTTCTTCATAAAATATTCTCTTGAGGAGATGAGTTCAAGCACTTAAATAGTCTCTCTTAAGGGACAAGCACTTAAATAGTCTCTCTCTGCTGTTTAGTTTAATACATTTCCCTTTCTACCAAAAATAAAAAATAAAAAATAAAAAAATAGTGTCTCTTAAGGGACAAGTTCATTATGTGCTGTTGATTACTAGATGATGAGGCCAAGTGTGGTGATTCCGTATTTTAAGAACGGAAATGTTAATGAATGCCCTAAGGGCATTTATTAGTGAACTATTTTAGGAAAATTTTTATAGAAAAAAAGAGAAAACAGTTAATGTTTTGATAGCTTTTTCAATTTTCCATAAAAGTGATATAAAAATCTTCCTAAAATGATTTATTAACAATTGCCCTAAGGGCATTTGTTAACATGATCCTTTTAAGAAAAAAAAATACAAAATCAATATTCTTAATACAATTCAATGCAATAATTTTTGAAAATGGAACTCGGCTTTTTTTTTTTTTTAATATTCGAAATTATTTACGATTGAATCCGTACTAATTGCCGCAACAATGTCCCTTTCAATTAACCATATTCATTAAAAACTTATCTTACATTTTGTTGCGAAGCTTAATGGTCTTTAAAATGATTAATAATATTGTTAAGGGGGGCTAAGTGTAATTTTATCGAACCAAATTGCTAAAATTAATACCTATATATACTAATATTTTATAATAAAAAATTTGGAGGGGGTGGGGGGGGGGGGGGGGGGAGCCTAAGAATAGCTCCATTCCTGTTTGAATTCAAGACAATGGTTTCTTGAATCCATAAGGAAAGATAGTTGGAATTCACCAAAAAATAGAGAGACTTTTATTAAAATGAATTTGAATTGTCTTTTTTTAAAACATTCATTGACTTGGTGGCAAATTTAAAGCTTCTGTAAAACTTGACAGACAAAAAAATATATTTTCTAAAATTAATTATAATTAATACTGTGGGAGGGAGGAACCCGAGGAACAGAGACTCGTTGTATAAAAACATCCCTAGCTAGGAGACAGTTAGGGCTTACTGTTCATCAGATTGGGCCCAACCCAAATGAGACAACCAAATGCTAGAAATTGAAGGGAGCTTTTCTGAGGAGACCAAGGAGCAAGCTTTCCTCAGGAGACCAAGGTCCAACCCAAATACTAGGGTGTAGGCCGAGCAAGGAAGCGATAAGGGGTAGGTGAAGTCAGGAGGAAGCTTCTTGGAGAAGTATTCATCACCTCCACATTCAATACTCCCTACCAACCTATCCTGTCACATCAAATGCAGAATGACGCATGAATAGTGTTCCATAGCTTGCTCAGCCTACTCTACCACCACCATCAAGGTAGTGATGGGACAAGTATCCAATACCATAATTAAGGGGCGTCCTAGTGGAGGGCTAGGATGCAATCCCTCCTACTATATAAAGAGAGGCAAACCCCTCAAGATTGGGGATCAGAAAAAGTTCGGCAAAAGCTCCTAAGGAAAGAGAGAGAAAGATTGGTTGTTGTGAAGTTATACAAGAACTTGGGCTCCTCGGACTGATCGAGGAAGACCGTTAATAAAAGTTTATCTTTCCTTGGACTTTATCTTTATTCTCACTTGTTGTCTTAACCTTTTCTTCCTCTAGCGTTGCTAAAACGACTCAATGACTAGACCATCCATCTCTATCAAATTAATTAGCACTAATAAAAATAGAGTGACAGAGGTAGAAAAAAAGGTGGATTCATGATCTGTTACATTTACCCATCCCATGATTTCCAAATCAATAGACCCCATTATCGAGATACAGAAAATCTTAAAAAAAAAAAAAAAAAGTAAAAAGAATTGTATCGAATCCATTTTCTATTTTGGAACGAACAATGACCAACTAACACTTTGACTTTATCTTTATTCTCACTTGTTGTCTTTAACCTTTTCTTCCTCTACTGTTGTTAAAACGACTCCATGACTAAACCATCCATCTCTATCAAATTAATTGTATTGGGCCTATTGACCAGACAGATCTTATCCCATGTTAGGTAGGGCTTGTTGTCTACGGATTTTGGCCCCTACAAATACCTAATCATAATAGAAACCTAATTTGACATAAAAAAATAATTAAAAGCACCTAACATCAAGGAAACAAATAGTAGATTCTATCCTACATCAAACCTTCCACTTGAAAAAAATTTGTCCTCAAGTTAATAGTCGAAGTTTGAAATCTTCCACTCCAAATAAACAAATACTTTGAAAGCTTTAGTAACTTGATCCAGTTTTGAAACTTGTATCTTTATAGCATAGCGTAAAATTTCTTCTCATTTGCCTTCAATTATTTGTAACATCAATCAACAACGGGTTGATAATAAAACAAAAATTTTTTACTCTAAGAAAATTAATAGATTTTATAGCCATATTCAGCAAATCAAGTGAAATATGGGGACTGTAGGTTATGGACTTATTTTCATAGTTGACCTCAATTGAATCTTCCACAATATTTTCAATAATTACCATCTTTTGATTTCCATCATTATCCACAATCTACTCAATATTATTTTCTTTGACCTCTTCATCAAACTTTTGAAAATTGTTTATCTTAAGCGTCAATCCAACAACTTGTTGCAAGTAAACTTAATACTTTATTAGTGTATCACATAAATCATAAATGTATGGAGAGAGAGAGAGTGAGAGAGATCATATCAATTACATTTTGAATGGAGAAAGAGAGAAATAACATAAATACTTGAAATTAGGACAGATTGGGCGGTGTCGCCGTCATAGGTCTAGTTGTGGTTGGCTGGTCAGAAAAACAAAATTTTTTTGTACCAATTAATAATTAATATCGATATATCCGAGTTACTGCTACTTAAAAAAAATGAGACATGAGATAAAAGTGGCAATGTAGCCTGGTGGGTAGGAAATTGAAATATTAAATAGGGTTTGTTTGGAAACCATTTATTTTGCTGAAATTGAAAACTTTTTGCTGAAAGTAAGTAGAAAAAAAAAGCTAAAAGCTAACTTTTGAAACAATAAGACCCACTTAACAATGCAATGGAACCCACTTTACAAGCAAAAAAAGTTAAAAAGTAAAATAAGTTAACTTTTTCTCAAATCCCAAATACAACCGAATGAAAAATTTGAAAACACTATCATAAATAGCAAGAGATTGAAAAACATGATGACAAAGATGAAGACTAGAGCAAACAAAAAAAAAAAAAAAAAAAAACAAACAAACAAACAAACACGAAGAAGAAGGGTAGAGAAAATTAGAAGATGAAGATCAAAACAACCGAAGAAGACGAAGACTAGAGAAAATATGAAGAAGGCTTGAGACAAGATTGTTGTTGTTTGGGTTGGGTTGCAATCTTGTTTGGGTTAGTATTTAGACAGTGATGTTTTGATTGGGTTTTAATTTTAATTTTGTAGAGGGGGCCAAGCTTTTGGAAGCAAGGGAGCCAATAACTTTTCTTAGGCCGAAACTCTATTAGGGGGGCTCAGGCCCCCACGGCCCCCGCCTAGTTCCACCCTTCTGTGTTGTGGGCCTTGTGGCACATAAATCTCTAGTCAAGCAAATAACAATAAACTCAATCCCATGTTCAAAGTTAAATACACTGTTAAGTTCTAGGGTAAAAGTCGACAACAAAACAAAGTAACGTGCTTTATAGCAATCATCACAGAAATGTTCCAGCTTTCTTCATCAAAAGCCACACTAAAGTCCTTGCGCTTGGTATAGAACAACGTGAAATACGGTGAAATAATTGTCACCTTTTGACATCAAATCCTATTAGGTATAGCGCATAACGCTAAATTTTTAGCATTTAGCATACCTAACATCAGGGCGGCTTTACGTGTAAATCATGGTGGTCACGGAACCACTCTAACTTGCCAAAAAATATGTGTATATACACACACACACTAAACTAATTTATTTAGACCACCCTAGCTAATAAAAATATTAATTACCCTGATTTTAAAATTACAAAAATTTTGGTTCAATAAAAATAAGAGGAATACTATATTCATAGAATTTTTTAAAATAATTTCACAACAAATTTTATGTGATAAGTGGAAAGTGGTTATTAATTCTAATTTTGGCCCAATATTGACATCACTTTTTAACCCATAATAACAAATTGGTGTATAAGATTTGTTTTAAAAATGTTGTAGATGTAGTATTATTCCAAAAATAATTTTAACCCCTCAAACATAATCCTTAACTCCTTAAACCAAAAAAAAAAAAAAAAAGTCCCTATAAATGACAACAACAACAAATCCCAAATAACAACAAAAATAACCCAAACAAAAACAAGACTAGACTAGACAATAACGAGTGAACAAATTATTCAACAAAAAGGCTATAAAAAAGAAAAATAAAGATAATCCTTTTTGGCTTTATAGTCACAATAATTTTGCTCTACATAGCGACTCATCTCGCAATTATAGCTGTAGGGTCCAAATTTGGTAGGCCAAGCCCAGGCTTTGCAGATTGTGAGCCCAATGAACCCCGAACAATAAATTTGTAGAGAATGGGTGAAACAGCTGAGCTGGTTATGGATTTAGCAACGATTCATTTATGCAAGTCAGGATAAAACGATGTTCAGACTATTATCGAGTGGATCTCCCTTAAATCCAAAGAGGCTTAATATTTATAGAAAAATGAATACAATTTTCTCCCCCCTTTTTTCAGAGACTTATTCCCTTTATATATCCTCCTTCTTCCTCATCTTCATCGTACACTTGTTTTTCATCCAAGCATTCACTTGAGTACATGTCACATCAGACGTTTGCTTTAGTCTGCCGTGAGTGGTAGTAGCTGAGGTTGCACTGTTCAGGTGTCTTTTCCACATAAATGCGGCCAGGAAAGTTGCTGTAGTGCATTAAATGCGGTGGTAGCAGCTTTTCCTTTTAGATATTTTTATGTTCTTATCATCCCTAGGCATGCCCAGAGTTAGCTCTTTATCGTGGAATCAGTTGGGAAGGTCGCTCAGGCCTTCAGTATATTTGCTTGATCAAGTTCTCTAGTGATCCGATGAGAGGGACATCTTCGGACCAACAGGTTCTTCTTCGGACGTATCCCATCATTCATTTTCAAGTGCATTTCCACCAAACGGACTCAGTCCTAATCCCTTTTACCTCTTCGGACAAACAGTGATACTCAAATTGGGCCCCAGGCCTAATACGTAGCGTTGGGCTTTCACACCCACAATAGCAAATATCATCCGTTTTTCTTTCTCTTATTTATTATCATTTCAATTCTCTTACTTTTTTACTTTCATCTTAACATTCTCAATTCTTACTGTATCTCTTATCAGTCCATTTTTTTCTTTTTCTCTTTGTTAGTAGAAAAAAATTGTAAAATTTCATGTATTTTTGTATTTATTATTTTTTGTGACGTTAATATATTCAAATTATCTCTTTATTAAATTTTGTATAATTTAAGTTTCTTATTGACCACCCAAAAAAACAATTTTTGGAGTAGCCACGACCAAACACAAAAAATCACCTTCATAAGGTACGTCAAATGCCAAATTTACATTCTAACAATAGCAGTATATGGGTCAGTGTGCTATTAAAATTTTAGGTATTTTTTTATTTATACTTTTTTTTTTCTATTTTCTGTCAGTTCTGTGACTATTGGGCATTATTCAAACTTTCTCTCTTTACATTATATGGCCATTGGGACTTACAAACCAAAAATAAAGAATAAAAAAGAAAGAAAAAAAGAATATTTAAATAAAATAATAAAATAATAGAATATGTGATGTAAGACGCATTATAAAGAAGTGGTGTGTTAAAATAAATAAAATAGTAATTTTTTGATTTGTCAAAGTAACTTATTTTTAGCATATTTGATACTAGTACTCAACATAGGTGTTATAAATTAAAGATACACTATTCCTTAATTGAGTATGATCAATGGCTAGACATCAAATGCTAAGGGGGGCGTTGGGTTTGCTATGATGTGCTCTTGATGTGATGCACATTACGATTGTAGGGATATTGGGCCCAGAAGTTCATTATTTATTTGTATATTAGGCCTGTGGCCCAAGTTGAGGACAAGGTTTTGTCCGAGGAAGAGGAATTTTTGTCAGAAGAGACTATGTTAGTAAATAAAGAGGTTAGTTTTGGCCATAATGGCTCAACAGGATGGGTCGAGGATAAATGCCTCTTCGGCTAGCCAAAGCTGAGATCCGAAGAGGTAGTCTGTCAACTAAGATAACATTCCAGGAAGTTCTGTTGGTGCGGATAAGCATTGTAGAAACATCAGACATGGAGGAGTCTTAAAATATCTAAAGAGAAAGCTGTTGCCTCCGCATTAAATGCATTGCAGCTAACTCTCTGGCCGCATTAATGTGGAAGTGATGCCTGAACAGTGGATTTCAGCCCTACAGCTACTATATGAAGACTTATGGGAGGTGCTGATGGAACAAGTATCAACACCAATTATCTGGCATGCACGTGGAGCAAAAAGAGGAAGAGGAAAGAGAGTATAAAAGAAGGGGGGAGCAATGAAAGAGGGGGATCGAGAAATCAGAAGAGAAATACTGTAGCAATCAGAACCAAAGTTGTAATCAAATCCAAGAGTAATATATATAAGAACCAATCTCCTCGGACGTTGCTGAGGATGACTTTCTTCAGTTTAAACTTATTTATTTTCACTCTTTTGTCATCAAGACCTACCTAATTTATTGTTTGATTAACTAAAGTCCAGTTTTCCAACCCATTCTCTATAAATTCATTGTTTTGGGCTTTTTGGGCCTACGTCCATCCAAACCTTGGGCTAGGAATTCAAATTTGGTCCTTACAACGATAATGTGACATTAAGGTTTTTGGTTTATTTTATTTTTTTAACATTACCATAATCTAAAATTACAAAATATATCACATTATCTTAATCTCATCATTTTCTTAAACAATATAATGTTGAATTCTTGTATTGAGATTATATTAATGTAAGATTACAATAATGTAATATTACGGGGTAATGTAACACCATAGTGGACCAAATGCCCCTTAAAAGTTATCCCCTGTTAATGCTTTATTACAGCCTTATCAATATAAAGCAACATTGAATGGGGAAATTATTTCCTAGTCCCGGACTACAAGGTCAGCATACTGACCTTGTAGTCCTAGCCAATAAGAGCACGCCAACACATATCAATTTGCGCTGGACTGCCAGCTCAGGGTGCTCTATTAACGTTTGTTAATGTTTGAAAACCAAATTCAAATTTTGCAGATGTAAACAAATTTTTAGGGAGTTTCACTTTTTATTTTAAAACATGGGCGCTCCTTCACCTCTCCTCTCAGACTCTCACATATGATTCCTCTCTTATAGTCTGGGACTAGGCAATAATTTCCCTACTGAATGAGGAGTCCTTTTTGCAATTGGACTTGTTTCATTATACATGTCAGGTGTTAAATTTTTTTAAAAAAAATTAAATGTCCTTGTGCTAGAGAAAGCTCTGGGACGAGTAGAATCCAAGAAATGGAAGTTTAACTAGTAACTACATTAGACCCAAGATTTGTTTGCCAAAAATAAACTTGCCAGGAGAAAATTTGTTTTGCTGCCAAGTGCTTTAGGAAAGTAGAATACCCGTAACAACAAGAGGTCAAAATCCTTTTGATCTGGTCCTTTGGTTAATAAGCATTTCATTAATCATAGTTCCAACCATTCTCATGTGATTTAGACCAGGAAAGTTTGAACTAGAAACAGGGAAAACAAACCTATATCAAAATCGGGTATAAAGCCTTCATACACCTTACAAGAGTTACCGGCTTTTGTAAGGGGTAAGTTGTGTGATATTATGTCTTTGTCCCCATTCCCTGTGTGTGTGTGTTGTAAAAAAAAATTTATTCCTTCTCAAAAAAAAAAATATATATATATATTACTAAAACTGAAGCGTAGCATTTAATGTTGCTACGCTCACGTTGAGCCATATCAGCAGTCACGTCATCATTTTTTTTCTTCAATTTTTCCTAAATATTTTTAAAAACATTTTCTCATTAAAGGTGACTTAAAAACTCCATTATTTAAAAATTAAAATATCTTTTAACCATTATTTTTATCATTAATTTTCCAAAACTCTCCCTCCCTTTTACCTCTCCATCTCCCCACTACTTTCTACTTTAATATCATTCTTTCTCTACTTTTTTATCTTCCTTTATTTTGACTCTTCTTATTCTCAACATCTTACTATAAATTTGACATTTTCTTTTTCATTCTATGCATAGTTTTCACACACAAAAAAGGTTACTTCTCTCTCTCTCTCTCTCTCTCTCTCTCTCTCTCTCTCTCAATTTGTTTTTCATTTTTTGTTTGATTTTTTATTTTTTATTTTTATTGCACCAATTATTTAGGTTAATGAATTTTTGTGTTAATTAGAATTCTACTTTGGGTTGATGCAATTTAGTTTTGTGTTTTAAGCTGTTATCTTTTATATTCTCTTTGATTAAATATTATCCTACTACATTATACATATAGTATATAATAATATAATGTTATTATATTATAAAGAATGACTTGGATAATTTGATTTTTATTACTATATATTTTATTTTTACTCTTTTTTCCTCTCATCTTATTTTATTTAACATTTAAATCCAATCACATCCTCCATACTATTAAATTATGTAGCACAAATCAAGAAAATGGCTAGACACAAACTTGCCTTCCTTTACCATACATTGGCAGAATCAAAATATTTGTGTGATAAAAGGTCATATAATTTATAATTTAGATAGCACCCTTTGATTGTGTTTAGGCCCATAGATTGAGCAATTTGTAGACTTAAAAGGCTATTAAGAGTGAACTTTTTGAATCAAGTCTAAAATAAATATGAACTACTATATATCTGTGGGGCTCAAATTTGATGGACTAAGCAATGACTTCCCGTATTGTGAGCCCAACAAATCCCCAACAATAAATTTATAGAGAGTGGGTTAAACAGCTAGGTTTATTATGGATTTAGCAACGGTTCATGCAAGCAAACAAGGGTAAAAAGACAGGCTAATAAAAGTTTCTTCGGTCCGAAGAGGTTTTGCATTTATCAACTTAGTGAATACAATTTTTCCCCCCCTCCACCGTGAGGCCTGTTTCCTTTATATATACACTTTTTCTCCCATCTTCACCGCACACTTGTCCTTCATCTAGGCGTTCACTTAAGTACTAGTCATATTAGAAGTCTGCTTTAACGTGCAGCGAGTGGTGGTGGTTGAGATTGCACTGTTCAGGTGTCTTCTCCACATAAATGCGGCCAGGAAAGTTGCTGCAGTGCATTAAATGCGGGGGTGGCAGCTTTATTTGTAAGATATTTCATGATATCCCCGCACTTAGGCATGCCCAAAGCTAACCCCTTACTGAGAAATCTTCTGCTTGATCAAGCTCTCTGGGGATCCGACGCGTGGAACCTCTTCGGACCAGTCAGGTTGTCTTCGGATGCAACACTCGTCCTTTCTTGGTTGCATTTTCTCCAGGATGGCAAAACGTTGATCCCTTTAATATCTTCGGGCAGGGAGTTATATTCAAGTTGGGCCCCAGGCCCAACAAATGGTGTTGGGCTTTCTCACCCACAATATCATTTAGATAAAAACTTTTATCATAGATACATTAATATTTTTTTGCCACAAATTTAAATCACGCAAACTTAATAATTTTATATTATGTGTTAGCATCGTCTTTGCTTCTTCTTCTTCTTCTTCTTCTTCTCAAAAATATTATGTACCATCTTTAAAAGATGCCAACAATATTGATCTTATGGGAAAAGTTGCATAAATATTGAGAAAAAAATGTTTTATATTACAATCTACTAAAAATGTTTTTTTAAATACTTAAACCTTTTTATTTTTCATATCACTGACATGTTTTACAACTACCATATGTGTTAACTTAAGTCTTAATATTCTTAAATTGTTTCAGCGAAAAGAAAAAAGAAAAGAAAAAAAAAGGTTGTTACAAAAGGAGGAGTTCATGTAAAGTTTTTTACAAAATGAAATATCTGTTTTGTAAAGCCACCAAATTTGATAATTTACAAATGATGGAACCACTTGCAACAATATTTGCATAGTTACATAGCTCCAGCTAAAGCAATCGTGTATAGTTTTAGTCTTCAAAAAACACACATCTACCAGTGATTAAATGTTCGTCTTGGGTAGTTTTAACTTTTCATATAATTTTACCTTTACATATTCATCTATTTTAATTTAGATTTTTTTTTCAAAAAAAAAAAACTTTAATTTATATATTTATAAGTAAACAATGAAATAATGATTCATGAATAATCCAAAAAAAAAAATTTATCTATACATATTTATCTTGTGCAGTTGTAACTTTACATATAATTTTGCATTTATATATTCATCTACTTTAATTTAGATGTTTATAACTTTTTTTTGAGAAACTAGATGTTTATAACTTAATAATGAAATCTATAAATAAGGTAATCAAAACAATCATATTTCTACAATTCAAAAAGTCACAATTTCTTTTTTCTAAAAAAGGCCTTTTACATTTTCTTGGAATTATTTTTAAATTTTTTTTATAAAACCTTTGACATACCAATAACCTAACCACTTCATACATTAAAAAAATTTAAAACTCATTATTACTTCTGTTAATATATTATGGATATCTTAATTGATTGAGATCAAACTAGAGAAATGCCTTTCATATTTTCTTGAAAAAAAAAAAAAAAAAAAAACCTTTAACATACCACTAGCGTAACTACATCTATAACTATTTAAGCCATCCATGATATCTATTTCTTATTAATAACTATAAAATTTACAACTAGCAAGGGAACAAACAAAGTAATAAAGAATAAATGAAGGAAGAAAAAAAGAAATGAAATCAAACGTCAATTAATAACCGTTATTTGGAAAATAAAAAGGTGATAAAGAGGAGTAAGAAATAAAATAGAGATAGTTATACAGAGGACATTGAAAACTTTATAATGCAATAAAATCAACCATTACATTCACTTAATTAAATCAATAATCAACAATTTAATATTGTAGGGACCTGGTTCGAGCACTATTCCTTGCGAATGAGTGGACTCAAGCCCAGCTGGCCCAATACAATGAATTTGTAGAGTGCGGATCGAAGAACTGGGCCCTAGTGAGGATTGCAACAACTAAACATGGTAATGCAAGAATCAAATAGCAAAAACACAAACTAAAATATGAAACTAGGCTCCTCGGCCGTTTCCTTGGGTCCTATATTTCTTATTTCTTCTTTAGCGCTAGGTTACAAAGATAATACAAGTGCCACCGTTCTTTTTCTCTTCTAAAAACTGTCGTCCTCATTTCTGGAGAATCTGTTACATTTTATATCCCATTTTGGTTAATCCTGATCCTCCATTTGTTGATCACGCAGGTCACCACTTAAGTGCTT
This sequence comes from Quercus glauca, assembly GCA_023736055.1. Taxonomy (NCBI): domain Eukaryota; kingdom Viridiplantae; phylum Streptophyta; class Magnoliopsida; order Fagales; family Fagaceae; genus Quercus; species Quercus glauca. The sequence goes on along the minus strand of CM043315.1, from coordinate 49,122,087 downwards.
GTCCCATCAACCACCTTCTTATCCTTCCTGTGGGTGGTAGCAGCTAAAGTAGCACTGTTCAGGGGTCACTTCTCCATTAATGCGGCCAGAACGTTAGTTGTGGGCATTTAATGTGGAGGTGACAGTTCTTCCTGAGAATGCTCCTCCGCCATGCTTCCATGGCCAACAAGTTGTACTTGCCTCTCTCTTGGATTGCTCTGAATGGTTACCCCTGAAGGCACTTTGCTCTTCCTTTTAATGGTCCGTGCGGGCCGAGGACATGATTGTCCTCGGCGGTACTCCTGGTGAATGAAGCTTCCTTGACTCATCCTCGGGCACTTTTTCCTCCTCGGTGTGGGCCTTGGGCTTAGCATAGAGTGGGCCGGGGTCGCCAAATTCTCTGGCCCCACAATAGCTCCTCAAAATCCTGCTGTCATGCTCCTCGGCGGAGAGGAGAATTTTGACGTCCTCGAACATCTACCGCGGTTCGTCAAGTCTTGTCCTCCATTAGTACCAGTGCCTTTTCGCCTGTCCAAGGCACGTTTCTAATGCCTTGGTATACGGAGCGCACTTGCATTAAATTCGGGCGGCTCTGTGCTTCCCACGTTCAACTGTGTGATGATGATCTAACGGTGGTGATCCTCCTGACTATATGGGCGGGAAAACTTGCACGGTTGTTTTTATTGGGGTTATAAATACCCATTTGAATAGATCCGCCTCTTTACTTTCGCATTCAAGAATCCTTGCGCACATACTTCGAATTCGGTCACATCTCTAACTGAACTTGCGACTCCCTTCAGCACAAAAAGCCTGCCCGAGGAGCTTTTCCTCATTTCTGTAAGTCCTCTTCTCTCTCTCTAAATTGCGCTCTCCCCTCTTCTAGACTTCTTTCTTCGTGTCTCTTAGTTGTCTTTAGGGATGGGTAGGTTCAAGAAATTGGTTGAGTCTGAAGAGGCAACGGAGAAGTTCGTCGCTGATTATAGGATACCCAGTACTGTAGGTCTAAGGTGTTGTGAAGAAGAGGAGCGGAGACTCAGGAGGCAAGAGGGCGACGTGGTGATTCCCATAATCGCCTTCTTAGAGGGTGGTATGCGGATTCCCATGGGTCAGGTGATGACGAGTTACCTTAGGCATTTCCGGCTTGCCCCCACTTAATGTGGCGTCAATATGTTTAGGATTCTGGGATGTGTAAATGCCCTGAACGAGAAGATGGGGCTGAGGTTAACCCATCATGATGTGAACTGGTGCTATAACCTCCAGCTCCTGAAGGGCAAGTCTTACTACATGAAGACGAGGGAGGATATGGTACGGCTTATCCAGTGCCCCCCCTCGTCCAGCCAAGGGCTGGATAAGGACTTCCTCATCGTGTCCGGGGAGTGGCACGATGGCCTTCATTGTCCGACAGTGAAGGGCACACCAGGTGGGGCACTCAGAGTAAGAGGGGGCCTATTTTTTGAATTTTCGCTGCCTGCCTTGTTTGGTTGCTAATAGTAGTATGTTTTCTTCTCTGCAGATCCACACGCTTTCGAGCGTCATTTTGGTTTGGTCAACAAGGAGGACTAGGAGATTGTGCTAAGGGCGGAGATTTTCCTGAACGAGGCCGACAACTAAGTTAGGGCTACTCACAAGATCTTGGGGTACGACCCTGTTCAGAAATCGTTCGCGGTGCCAAGGTGTGTGATCAGGGCAAAGGATCCTCGGCTCTGGAGAATTACCTTAGTTAAGGATAGTTTCTTGATCCTGGAGGGGTCCCATACTCCAGAAGGTACTCCGTTGGCGGGCTCCTCTACATCCCGCCGATCTGCGGAGGCTGAGGGGGGAGGTGAAGAGACAGAGGAGGAAGGTACCAGTTTGGGTCCGGTCGAGGACGACTTTGGTGTGTTCGAACAAGTCCACCTGCCCGAGGATCCCTCTGGTGGCTCAGGTGACCGGAGCCTGACCAAAGCAGACTTTTCATCAGCAGGGAATCCTCTTCAGGCCGAGATGAGTTACAAGAGGAAACCCCAATCCAACTTACTTGCCCTGATTGAAGGCCAGCCGGGGAAGTCTCAGCCTAAGCTTCCTCCTCCTTCACCCAAGTCTCAGCCATCCCAGACCAGGTCAACTTCCGCCTAGCCCGGGCTTCCTCTTCCTCAACCTCGATCGAGTCCGCCATCAAGGCCCGAGCCCTCTGAGCCTAAGCAGAGGAAGGACAAGGGTAAAAGACCTATAGGAGGAGAAAAGTCTCATTCCTCCCAGGAGGAGGGCGACACTCGGCGGCCCTCTGAGCAACTGAAGATAGGGCCTCAAGGTCTGGACAAGCAGGTCGCCGCCCAGCCCAAGCCTCAGGCCTGGCTCCCAGCCCCAATGCTCCATGGGGGGCCTCTGATGGACGATGCCTCTCTCAGGGACTTCCGAGGGGGCGAAGGCACACTGGTAGCCGATGCGCTGGAGAGGTCCCTGCTGCTCCCTGTGGACATGGCCGAGTTGGAGGTTTTGAGGAGTAAGGAGGTCTTCCTCAGCCTCAAGCGATACTTGGGAATGGTAAGACCCTCAGCACTTATGATTCTTCTGACTTCAATTTTCTCTCTTTTTTCCCTTTCTCTTTTTTTATTTACTTGTACATCTGTTTCAATTGGCAGGCTGTTCAGGCCACTTTCAGGTTGGAGGAGGCAGCCAACAAATAAGACAAGGCCTTGGATGCAGAGCGCGAAAAGCACATAGGGGCTAGTCGAACCTTTAAGGCCTCCAAGGCTGACCTCGTGAAGGCCAAGGAGGAGCTAAAGGAGATGACCAGGGCTCGAGACAGCGCTGAAGCAGGCCTGTCTGGTGCCCAAAGGTAGGCCCAAGACCAGACGAGGCGTCTGACTGAGGTAGAGGAGCAACTGAAGATCGTAAAGGAGCAGATCGCTGATCTGAAAAAGAGGGCGGCCGATGCTGAGGAGGCCAAGAATGTGGCTGAGTGGGCCAGAGACGAGGCTCTAAGGGTTAAGGCTGAGGCGGACTTTGGCAGGGTAGAGGCTCAAGCTTCCAAGGAAGAAGCTGAGGCGGCAGCCTATGCAGCTGGGATGGCCGAGACGGAGGCTGCTCTCAGAGCCCAAGTCCTTAGGGTATGCAGGCTCTACTGCTCCCAGGTTTGGAGTGAGGCCTTCAAATAAGCTGGGGTTGAGGTCTCGTCCGACCTGTGGAGGGTGGAGAATGTATACTATCCCCTTGCCATTCGCAAGGCCGCTCCTTCCAGCTCTGAGGCCGAGGTAACCGCTAAGGAGACTGATACTGTCCATAATGAAGAAGCCGAGGAGGCTGCGGTTACTACCGAGGTGGCTACTATAACCTCTGATGCATCCACCGTGGAGGCTGATCCTTCCGGGGTGACTGAAACAGCCAAAGGTCCCAATGGGGAAGCGCCCCAAGAGGCCGCAAATCCCTCAGCCGATATCCAGGTCCCTCTTACCGGGGAGACAGCACTTTCTGCAGTGCCCTTGCAGATTATTCATCTAAGTCAGGGTTTAGAGGACCCTGAGGCCGTCACAAATCAGTCACCCATAGGGGGGAAGAAGATTAAGCTGAAGAAGTAGGCCCCTTGGCGCCTTTATCCTATCTCCCCTTTGTTTTTTGGAGTGATGTAATGGCACTTTTGCCTTGTCTTTTTTTTTTTTTTTTTTTTTTTTTTTTTTTTAAATGCTGTAATATAACTCATGTTGTGTATCTTATATGGACTTAATGTAGCACGCGTTTTGTTTTCCCTTGCTTGTCTTGCTTATTATCATTATTATTTTTTATACTCGTACAATCCTAACTTCGATTGTGCCTTGGCATACCATAGCAATGATTACAATAATGCGGAAATGTGTATGCAAAGGGAGACCTACCACTCTTTCGTTTTTGACTTGGAACCAAGGTAGGCCGAAGTTATTAAACCCTTCAAGTGTGGGCTGAGCCAGGACCAAGTCCATGGTCCCCTGAAACGCTTTAAGCGATGCTCATGGGCCCCATTTTCGGACTTTGTTATGGGAAAAGGTCATCTTCGTCTGCAATGACCACAATAGGCATTGGGGTAGTTAATTAAACCGGATCAGCTTGCTCATCGGCTTTGTTTAATGCTTAGGCAGAACTTCTTTAGCACTAATTTCCACAAAACGGATGACCCCAGGATTAGGTATGGCTCTGATTCCGCCCAACACTTGAGTCCGAGGACCATGTGAGGCCTTGGTTCGGTCTGACACTTATAGGATTTATTGAAGTAATTAGTTTCCCCATAGGTTTGAGTCCGAGGACCATGCAAGGTCTTAGTTTTGTCTAACACTTGTCTTCTGAAGTAACCAGTTTCCCCATAGGTTTAAGTCTGAGGACCATGCAAGACCTTGGTTCTGTCTAGCACTTGGCTCTTGGAGTAGTTAGTTTCCCCATAGGCTTGAGTCCGAGGACCATGCAAGGCCTTAGTTCTGTCTAACACTTGTCTTCTGAAGTAACTAGTTTCCCCATAGGTTTGAGTCCGAGGACCATGCAAGACCTTGGTTCTGTCTAGCACTTGTCTTCTGAAATAACTAGTTTCCCCATATGTTTGAGTCCGAGGACCCTGCAAGACATTGGTTCTGTCTAGCACTTGATTCTTGGAGTAGTTAGTTTCCCTATAGGCTTGAGTCCGAGGACTATGCAAGGCCTTGGTTCTGTCTAACACTTAGTATTTTCCGAAGTACCTAGTTTCCCCACATGTTTGAATCCGAGGACCATGCAATACATTGGTTCTGTCTAGGACCCAATTTTTCTTTTGAAGTAGTTAGTTTCCCCACAGGTTTGAGTCTGAGGACCATGCAAGGCCTTGGTTCTGTCTAACACTTAGTATTTTCGGAAGTACCTAGTTTCCCCACAGGTTTGAGTCCGAAGACCATGCAATACCTTGGTTCTGTCTAGGACTTTTCCTAGGTGCCTTAAAAGGCTCAACCCTGAGTGCGTTACCATAACATGAGGTAGCAGTTTTTGAGACTTGCTCTACTTTGCATGGGTGGTAGTAGTTAAGGAGTGTTAACCTCCCCTTAGCACCTGGTCCGAGGATTACAGGTGTGACTAAGGTTCGCATTTAAACACATAGCCCAGGTGCCTTAAAAGGCTCAGCCCTGAGATCATTACCACAAAATGAGATAGGACTTAGATGGCTGTAGGGGCACGAAACATATAATCATAATAGACTTAAAATTTGGATTAATGGAAATGCTTTTATTAATAATAATACCTTTGCAGGTTATTTACATTCCATGGACGAGGTACATGTTTTTCATCTAAATCTTCTAAGTAGTATACACCTATTCCCGCCACTGAGGTGATTCGGTATGGTCCCTCCCAGTTGGGTCCTAGCGTCCCATAGGATGGGTTCTTGGCCGCGCCTACAATTTTCCTCAACACTAAGTCCCCTGGCGCCAGTGGTTTTAGCTTCACATTGGCATCATTTCCCTGCTTGAGCTTTTGGTGGTAGTAGGCCAGCTGGATCATTGCCTTCTCCCTTCGTTCATCAATCAAATCTAGGCTCTTCCCTAGCAGCTCATCATTACTACCTGGGGAGAAGGAGCTCGTCCTCAGCATTGGGAAGTTCGCCTCTAAAGGGATAACGGCCTCAACCCCATAGGTCATGGCAAAAGGCGTTTCCCCTGTTGACCGCCGTGGTGTGGTCCGATAGGTGCATAGGACGTGCGGTAGCTTTTCTACCCATCTTCCCTTGGCGTCATCCAGCCTCTTTTTAAGCCCGTTGACTATGACCTTGTTGACAGCCTCGGCCTGTCCATTTCCTTGAGGATAGGCCGGAGTTGAGTACCGGTTCGTGATCCCCAGCTCACAACAGTATCTTCTGAAAGTTTTGCTGTCAAATTGAAGCCCCTTATCTGAAATGAGGGTATGGGGGACCCCGAATCGTGTAACAATGTTCCTCTAGATGAACTTTTTAGCATCCACATCTCTAATGTTGGCTAACGGCTCAGTTTCGACCCACTTGGTGAAATAATCTATGCCGACCAACAGATATCTTTTGTTCCCTGGTGCCTTGGGGAAAGGACCTACAATATCCAAGCCCAACTAAGCAAACGGCCATGGGCTGGTCAAAGGATTTTGGACGCCTCCTAGCTAATGAATATTTGGGGCAAACCTTTGGCATTGGTCACACTTCTTAACATACTCTAGGGCTTCCTTCTGCATCCTCAGCCACCAGTATCCCTGGGTGATTGCTCGGTGCGACAGGGACCTTCCTCCTGTGTGACTCCCATAGATCCCTTCGTGCAACTCCTTGAGTAGTAGCTCTACGCCTCAGGGTGAATACACAGTAAGTAGGGTCCAGAGTAGAAGCGTTTGTATAGTTTGTGGTCCTCGGACAACCAGAACCGAGGAGCGTTCCTCCGTATTTTATCAGCCTCTGACTTCTCCTTAGGTAGGATATCATCTTTGAGGAATCTGACTATAGGGTCCATCTAGCTGGGGCTCACTCTAGCCTGGTGTATATGGGTCGTTCCTTTTGCCACCTCACTCGCCCTCTCTAGATGCTCAACAAGGATAACCCGAGGCAGATCTCCTGTCGAAGATGTGGCAAGTGTGGCCAATGAGTCTGCGTGGGTGTTTCCACTTCTGGAGACATGTGACAAGCTGAAAAGGTCGAAGCTTGACTGCAGGCGTTGGACCTGGCTCAAGTACTCTTGCATCCTGGCGTCCCTGGCTTCCAATTCTCCATTTACCTGGCCCACTACCAACCTCGAATCCGAGAACATATCCACTGCTCTTCCACCCATTTTTTGCGCCATGACCATACCTTGCAGTAAGGCTTCATACTCGGCTTCGTTATTTGTGGCAGGGAACCCAAGTCTCAGGGACTTCTCCACAACAGACTTCTCTGGGGACACCAGGACTAGCCCCACTCCAAACCCCCTTTAATTCGCAGCTCCATCAACGTGTACCTTCCAGTGTGGGGGCTCTAGGACAAAGATTGCCCCAACTGATTTTCCATCCATGTCTCCCTTTTCGGCCACTGTTTCTACTAGCGGTTCGACAAATTCGGCCATTAAGTCAGCCAAGACCTGGCCCTTTATAGAGGTCCGAGGCATGTACTTAATGTCAAAAGCCCCCAGAATTGTGTTCCACTTGGCGATCCTTCTAGTGTAATCAGCAGACCGAAGTACAGATCTCAAGGGCAGTTGAGTTAGGACGACTACCGTGTGGGCCTGGAAATAGTGGGGAAGCTTTCGCGTAGCATGGACTACAGCCAGCAGGGCTTTCTCCAAGGGCAAGTACTTGATCTCAGCTTAATGCAGCGACTTGCTCACGTAATAAACTGGCTTTTGAATGCCGCTGTCGTCCCGTATCAGCACCAAGCTCACTGCATGGGGGCTATGGCGATGTAGGCGTACAGGACCTCGTCGGCTTCGGGGTTAGACATGACTGGCGGCCGGGATAGGTATTCCTTAAGCTGTTGGAAGGCCACGACACAATCCTCGAACCATTTGAATCCCTTCCACTTGTTGATCAGGAGGTAGAAAGGCCTGCACCTATCAGCCGACCTGGAAATGAACCGGTTTAGGGCCGCGATCATTCCAGTGAGTTTTTGGATCTCCTTAGGATTTTGCGGAGGTTTCAAGTTATTGATAGCTTTAATCTGATCAGGGTCAACCTCAATTCCCCTGTGGGTGATGATGTAGCCCAAAAACTTGCCTAATCCCACGCCGAACGAGCATTTGGAAGCATTCAGGGGCAGCTTGTGCTTCCTTAGGACGTCGAAGATACAGCCGAGGTCCCCTAGGTGCTCGGACACCACTTTACTCTTCACTACCATATCATCAACATAAATTTCAATGCTTTTGCCCAGCAGTGGCTCAAACATTCTCGTCATCATCCTCTGACAAGTGGACCCAGCATTCTTCAGGCCAAAGGGCATCACCTTATAGTGGTAATTCCCAACAGGTGTCACGAAGGTTGTCTTCTCTTGATCATCTAGGGCTAGTGGTATTTGATGATAGCCCTGAAAGGCGTCTAAGAAACTCATCCGCGGATGTCCTGTGGTGGCATCCACCAGCTGGTCTATCCGAGGCATAGGGAATGAGTTTTTTGGGCATGCCTTGTTTAGGTCTGTGAAGTCTACACAAACTCTCCATTTTTCGCTTTTCTTCTTGACCACCACGGTGTTGGCCAACCACTCAGGGTAAAAGACCTCCTTGATGGCCCCTGCACGCTTAAACTTCTTCACATCTTCTCTAATCACATCGGCGTGCTCCTTTGACGGGCGCCGAGGTAGTTGTTTCTTAGGGATGGCGGATGGGTTGACATTGAGATGGTGACAGATAAAGGCTGGGTCGATCCCTGGAGCATCGTAGGCGTCCCATGCAAATACGTCAATATTTATTTTGAGGAACTCGATCAACTCCTTCCTCTCCTAAGGAGGCAACTGAGCTCTGACCTGAAAGAACTTCTCCGGATCATTTCCAATGATCATCTTGTCAAGATCTTCATATTTTGCTTCCTCGGCAGCTGCATCGGGAGGTGCCGCTAGGTCCTTTGATTGCTATAAGCCCCCTTCAGCGGTGGCAGAGGGCCCTGCATTCAGCCAATGCGACGTGGCAGCCACTATGCATTGCCTTGATATGGATTGGCATCCACGGATTTCAAGGACATGGTCCCCTGATGGAAATTTCACCTTCTGGTGCAAGGAGGAGGCGACAGCCCCCAGATTGTGGAGCCAGGGCCTGCCGACGATGGCTGTGTACGGGGAATAGGTGTCCACCACTATAAAGTCCACCTCTACTACTTTTGGGCCGGTCTGGACGGGCAGCCTAATCATGCCCTTTGGGGTAACCAGCTTCCCATCGAAACTCATCAGGGGGGAGTTATAAGGTGTCAAATTTTCTGGTTTTAACCCCAGCCCCTTGTAAAGGTCGGGGTACATAATCTCGGCCCCGCTGCCACCATCCACCATCACTATTTTCACATCATAGTCCCCGATTCTGAAGGTGATCACCAGCGCGTCATCCTGGGGCTGGGTGGTCCCGACCTTGTCTTCCTCTGAAAAGCACAGGGTTGGGTGAAAATTCCTTCTAGCATTCTTCGGCTCTGATTGGGACTCCTCGGCACGCATCTGGGCTACAGACAACACTCGCGAAGGGCGTGCGCCTGTTCTCCCCAGCGCAGCCAAGATCACATTGATCGTCCTTGTGGGTGCCTTTAAGGCAGTATCTCTCTAGGGCTCCTGATAGGTCTGGCCTTGGTGGCCACTGGAATGGTGCAGGAGGTGCTTCAGCTTCCCTTCCCAGACTAGATGGTCCAGATAGTCCTAGAGGTTCCTGCAGTCCTCCATGGCGTGTCCATGGTCTTGATGGTACTGGCAATACAGGTTCTGATTGTGCTTCGTGGGGTCCCCCGACATCTTATTCGACCCCTTAAAGTATGGTTCATTCTTTATCTTCTCCAACACCCTGTGTACTAGCACTCGGAATATGGCATTGACAGCCTGAACGTTGGTCGCCCTGGATTGCCCTGCGAAATCCCTCATCGAGTGATTGCTGTTGTACCAGTCCGACCTGAAATCCCTCCTCTCCTGAGGGATAACCTTCTCTTTACCCTTGCTTTGCAGCTGATCCTCTTCTACCCGCTTATACTTATCGATCCGATTCATTAGCTGGCGCACGCTGGTGGCGGGCTTGTCGGTCAGAGACTTCCTCAGGCCATACCCTGTCGGGAGACCGTTTTTGAAGGTGCTGACGGTGACATCCTCATACTTGCCATCCAGTTCGTTGTATACCTCCCAATATCGGTCCGAGTAGGCCTTTAGGGTTTCTCCATCATGCATAGACAGAGACAACAGCGCGCTCAAGGGCCGAGGGGGTCTGCTGTTTGTGACGAATCGGGAGCCGAAAGCTTGCATCAGCTGCCTGTATGAGCCTATGGAATTCGACTTCAGACCATTGAACCATTTCATTGCCACTGGTCCAAGACTAGAGGGAAAAACCCTACACATCAGCGCCTCATTCTTGGAGTGGACAGCCATCCTTTGGTTATATTGGCTCACATGCTCCACAGGGTCCGTCCTGCCGTTATAAATGGTGAAGGTTGGCTGCTGAAATCGCCGAGGAAGTATAGCCACTTCGATATGGCGGGTGAAAGGTGATTTGGAGAGCTGATCCAGTGCCCTGCTCATGGCATCACTCCCCACGCCCCTAGGGGACGGACTTTTACGTTTGCGCCTCCAATAGTGCTCTTCTTCGTGAGAGAAGGTCTCGCTTGGAGGGATCCTTGATCTTCGCCTATAGTCATCATCGCCCTCCTCATCGAAGGGTGTGTCGAGGCTAGGACGAGACTTCCTTCGTTGTACATGGCGCAGCTCTCTCCTTAGACCGTCTATCTCTCGTTGTATGGCCATCTTATCGTCCTGCCTCTTGGACACGTGGCTCTTAACCCTTTCTGATTGCACGGTCTGGTCGTCATTTTGCCTCCGTAGCACATGGCTGCCCCCGCGGGTGTGGCTTCCACTGGTCTGTGTGGTGTGCACACTTCCCTCTTGAAACCTTCCATTTTCTTCGTTTTGACTGTGCTCGGGGTTGGGGAAGGTACCCTGTTGTTGGGACCTTTCTGGTTTGGACTGGTGGGATCCGGTTTGGTGAGGGCCTATTCCTGCCATGCTTGATCGTTGCTCTTACTAACGCACAAGTTCTTCCCACAGACAGCACCAATTGTAGGGACCTGGTTCGAGCACTATTCCTTGCGAATAAGTGGACTCAAGCCCAGCTGGCCCAATACAATGAATTTGTAGAGTGCAGATCGAAGAACTGGGCCCTAGTGAGGATTGCAACAACTAAACATGGTAATGCAAGAATCAAATAACAAGAACACAAACTAAAATATGAAACTAGGCTCCTTGGTCGTTTCCTTCGGTCCTATATTTCTTATTTCTTCTTTAGCGCTAGGTTACAAAGATAATACAAGTGCCACCGTTCTTTTTCTCTTCTAAAAGCTGCCGTCCTCATTTCTGGAGGATCTGTTATATTTTATATCCCCTTTTGGTTAATCCTGGCCCTCCATTTGTTGATCACGCAGGTCACCACTTGAGTGCTTGTCCCATCAGCCATCTTTCCATCCTTCCTGTGGGTGGTAGCTAGGGCTGTCCAGATTAACCCGCCACCCGCCCAACCCGCCCCACCCTCCCGGACCCGACCCGGAATCACCCGATCCGACTGCTCTGGCGGTCGGACTCGGGTCCTGTCTTCAAAAACCCGCCGCTGGCGGGTCAAGTGGCGGTTTTCTTCTTCAAAACCCGAGCCACCCGACCCGACCGATGTTATCTACAAACCCAGCCAACTCCGGCGAGATCAAGCTTAGATTCGAGGAGATCCGGCGATATGAAGCTTAGATTCGAGGAGATCCGGTGAGATCAAGCTTAGATTCGAGGAGATCCGGCGAGTTTTTCCAGAATCCGGCGATTTTTTCCAGATTCCGGCGATTTTTTCCAGAAACCGGCAAGTTTTCCAGATTCTGGCGACTATTTTTTTTCAGATTCAATGCTTTCTTTTTATTCCGGCGACTCGACCGGCCCAACCGACCCTCTTCCTAACCCGAAACTGACTCGACCGATTTTCCAGCGGGTCGAGTCCAGGTTCCTCCACCCCCCACCCGACGCCGGCGGGTCGAGTCCGGGTTGGGTCCAAACCTGACCCGTGGACAGCCCTAGTGGTAGCAGCTAAGGCGGCACTGTTCAGGGGTCACTTCTCCATTAATGCGGCCAGAACGTTAGTTGTGGGCATTTAATGTGGAGGTGACAGTTCTTCCTGGGATTGCTCCTCCGCCATACTTCCATGGCCAACCCGTTGTACTTACCTCTCTCTTGGATTGCTTTGAAGGGTTACCCCTGAAGACACTTTGCTCTTCCTTTTAATGGTCCGTGCGGGCCGAGGACATGATTGTCCTCGGCGGTACTCCTAATGAATGAAGCTTCCTTGACTCATTCTCGGGCACTCTTTCCTCCTCGGTGTGGGCCTTGGGTTTAGCATAGAGTGGGCCGGGGTCGCCAAATTCTCTGGCCCCACAAAAATAATAATACAAAATTTAAACTTAAAACTAATCAAACTCTAACTAGGGAAATTTTATTTATATATATGTAAGGATAAGGGCCCAAAATTGTATGTTGGGCCCTGGGCCTTGTTCGAGGACATTAGCATGTCTGAGGAGGGATAGTTAGTTAAGGAACGCCAATTTAGGAATCTCATAAGTAAGGAAGGAGGGGAAGGCGGTCCTAGGAGAAAACTCCTCCTCGGATACAACAAGTATGACTCAGACATGAATTCTGATGACAAGAATGACCTTCATCAAAGCTCTAGCGTTAGTAGCGTGCCTCATGAACAATGCTACCTTCGCATTAAATACACCGCAGCTACTTTTCTGGCTGTATTTATGTGGAGAAGACCCATAAACAATGCTTTCTTAGCTACCGCAACTCACAGAGAGCCAGAATGAGTGTCTGATGGGACAGGTACTCAAGTAGTAGCTTAGATGGTTGACAGATGGAGGGCCGAGATCACCGGAAAGGAGATATATAATGTAAAAGACCCCTGGAGGATGGAGGATCGAAAAACAAAGAAAGAACACTGTAGCTATCAAAGTTGCATCTGTAATCATCTAAAGAAGATTTATAATCCAATTTGCCTCCTCGGACATCACGTTCATTCAGCATTATTTGCTTTGTTATTGTTTGATCATACTGAAAATCCATACTAACCGTTGTCAATTTCACTAAGGCCCAATTCTCCAACCTACTCTTTACAAATTCTATTGTATTGGATTCACTGGGCCAAGATCTCATGCACCTTAGGTTTGGGTTGCAAAAAGAGTTCATACAATATATATATATATATATATATATATATATATATATATATATATATATTGTGGGTGAGAAAGCCCAATGCCATATGTTGGGCCTGAGGCCCAATCCAAATACGACTCTCCGTCCGAAGAGGTTAAAAGCATCAGTGCTTCGCCATCCTGGTGAGAGCGCAACCAATAGGGGACAAACACTCCGTCCGAAGACAACCTAGTTTGGCCAAAGAGACCATATCCAACGGATCTGCCCAGAACTTGATCGAGTAAAGATGCTGAAGATTTCCCTGCGAGGGCTGAGCCCTGGGCATGTCTAACTGCGTGGCTATCATGAAATATCTTACCAATAAAGCTGCCACCGCCACATTTAATGCACTGCAGCAACTTTTCTGGCCGCATTTATGTGGAGAAGACACCTGAACAGTGTATCTTCACCCACCACCACTCACTGCAGGTTTAAAGCAAACGGCTGATGTGACTAGTACTCAAGTGGGCGCCTAGATGAAGGACAAGTGTGCGGTGAGGATGGAAAAAGAGTGTATATATAAGTGTAGCAGGCCTCACAGAGGAGGGGGAGATTGTATTCATTAAAGCTTTCAAACACTAAAGCTCTTCGGACAGAAGAAAAAGCTGTTAAACGCTGATCTGAAATCCCTCTTTGTTTTCTGCTTGAATGAACCGTTGCTAAATCCATAGTTAGCCCAGTTGCTTAACCCATTCTCTACAAATTTATTGTTGGGAACTTGTTGGGCTCATAACACAGAGAGTTGATACCGGGCCCAACAAATTTATACCCTACATATATATATATATATATATGTGTGTGTGTGTGTGTATGTATATATATATATATATATATGTATGTATATATATGTATGTATATATAATCATAATCTTCATACACCATGACTTAAAAAAATTTAATAAATAGTTCTACCTCTTATTTAATGTCTATGATATGCAAATCATCAACCAATAAATATATGATAACGGTAAAAAAACGTTATAGACAAGATTATGAAAAATATGATGAACTATTTATAAAAAAAAAAAAAAAAAAACTTTTTATAAAATCTAGAGACTAAAATAATATTTTATCTAAAAAATTATCACGCGCAATGCACGAGTCTGCGATTAGTTATAATTATAACCTGTAAAATCTCAGCAAGACTACGACTTCATTACAAACTTACAAAAAAAATATTACGTATTAACAAAAAGTCTACAACTCAAAATTAAATTTCAGTGTCACCTATAGAATAAACACGTGTACATCATTGCAACAATAGTAAATGACATGAATGACAAGGGTTGAAAGCTCCCTTTAAAAGGATGAAAATTACCTCATTTGGTACAGTAAAAGGTCATCTTGGTCCTGATAGAATTGAAGGCAATAGTGGAGTAGTAGTAGCAACATGCACTTCCTGGTTATGAACTCCAGCTCTTGTGTTTGGTAAAGGTGGATTCAAGAAGAAATCATCTAGGTTTGATTCAACATTCACAGCACCCTCCAAGACCTTAACCACAATGGACATAGAAGGCCTCTTTGTGAAATCATTTTGTAAACACCATGCTGCAACCTGCATCATATTCACAACTTCTTCTCCATGTAAACTCATATCTTCATTGTACTTATCAACCAGGTCCAATAATTGGTCCTCCTCAATCTTTTTCTTGAAAATAGCAAGTAGATGCATTGCTTCTTCTGGTTGAGAGCGATCAAAATTTTTCCTTCCACATAATATTTCTAAGAGCACTACACCAAAGCTATATACATCTACTTTTTCTGTAATCACTGAACTCAACCATTCTGGAGCCATATAGCCAGGAGTCCCTCTCATAGTTGTCACAACTTGACTCTGTTCACGATCAACTAGTTTGGACAATCCAAAATCTGAGACTTTTGCATTGAAATTCTCATCTAAAAGGATGTTTTGGGGTTTGATATCCAAATGAACTATCTTATGTCTGCAATCATCATGTAAATAAGTTAGTCCTCTTGCTATGTCAACGACGATCTTCTTTCTATGTTGCCAATCAAGCAACATCTCCGGATTTCTGTGAAATATCCATTTATCTAAAGACCCATTAGACATGTATTCATAAACAAGAAGTAGTCCATGTGATTTCTCAGCACAAAATCCAATCAGTCTTACTAAGTTGAAATGATGAATGCTGCCAATTGTCTCAACTTCTGCTAAAAACGATTTCTTGATTTGACTTAAACCATCAAAACGTTTCACTGCAACTTTAGTACCATCAACTAAAGTCCCTTCAAAAACTGTGCCAAATCCCCCTCTACCAAGCTCCGTACTAAACTCTTTTGTTGCTGCTTGCAAATCACGATAAGAGTATCTTGTGGGCATTCCTGGTACCTGATCTAAATAATACTCCTCCGCTTCATCTGAACTTTTCTTTTTCCAAAGTTGAAAAACGAAAAATACAATTAAAAGAAACAGTACAAATGCAAAGCTGGAGACCAATATTATTTCAAGCCAGTGTTTTTCCTGCCGAGGAATAACTTTCTGCAGAGGAATAACTTTCTGCGGAGGAATAACTTTCTGCACCTTGATGTATACCCTGTGGTAAAATCTTTGTCCTGCATAAGTGGACATCAGGGAAAAAATTTGGTATTGTAAATAGCAATAACCCATATCCATATGGTTGTCGTCCGAAATATAAAAAACAGCTTTGCAGGAACAGTCTTTTAAGCAAGCCTGTTTGCAACTCTCTAAATTTAGGTGTTTTGGCAATATCATGGCGGAATATTTTGTTATGGGAAAGTATGTGATATTCTCGAGCTCTGAAAGAACATGATATTTGGAATCTTCACAAGACAAGGGAGTAATGAGGGAGCATCCATAGCTAGGCAGCTTGTCATTGGTTTGCCGGAAATAGCTTGTTCCATTAATGGGTGGAGGACAACTACACTGGGCATTTGTACAAATACCATAATTGCCGCAAACTGTAGGGTAATCGCAGGCATCAGTTGATCTTGTGAGAAGATCATACACATCATTCCACCCTCTATACGCTCGCAAGTGTCCGTCAGGCTCAAATCTCATGTACTCCGCTGAGAAGTGTGAAGGAACATATTGGACGAATATCCGACCTAGAAGGAAGATAGTTAAATTTTCACTGTTAAGTTGCACATAACTGGAATTGGCTTCGCCTGTGTCTCCAATATAAAGAAAGCCATCATATCCAGAAAAATAGACTTGCGGAGGATTAGAATTGATATAAGCGAACAACCCTTCCCTGTCGAGCAAGAGTGAATACAATCCTCCTTGACTTATGAGTGGCTGAAATGCCATCAACTTTTGCTCGAGCATCAGCGTGTCGGTTGGGTGATCAAAAGACTGCCAGATTATTGTTTCATTGTTGTGATCCAAGAGCATGAGGTTGCAGTTATCGGTTAAGTTTAGGCCAGCCACAGATTTGTTGCTGGTGTTTGTCGACCACACCGTAGTTCCATTAGCATCTGTCAACACCAAACCTCTTTCTGAAGTGAGCTTCAAACTCGCATTAACGCTTACAGGATTCTCTGGGTTAGCAGCCCATACTACTGTTGGACCTACAGATTTTAAAAATTCGCCATCTCTGACAACAATTCTGAAAATGGCAAAGAGAGAACCGTCACACGTTTGATTACAGAAGAAACCACAATGACAAGAATGTCCGAAGTAATAATCGTTCGATTCAGTGGAAAGTATGATGCTCACAGACGATCCATCATCAAATTTCACAGAATCGGGAGTAGAAAAACTGTTGGTCACTGAAGTAGAAGTGTTTGCACTCCAATAACTGCCAGACAGGGATTTGACTAAGATGGGAAAAGGTTTTGGAAAAAGAGCAAGGTAAAGAAGAACAACACAGCAACCCCAGCTTATACTGCCCATTGTCTGCGTGTGCTACAGTGCTAGAAGAAATTAAGAAAGGAAAGTGGACACTGGGCAAGAAGAGAAAGAGTGATAGAACTGAAATGAATAGCAGAAAGAATGAATTCCTTGGGGGCAGAGTAAATTTAATAATCTAATGATGGAATCCTGTAATTTAGTTTATAGTTCCCCGGTTAACTGGTTGACCTTCAAGTCCACGAGTAGGCAGTAGCTGTTGGGTTCGTGGCATTTAGTGTGGTCCAGCCCACGGAATAGCTCTTTGGCTCGCTGCTAAGAGCATCAGCATCAGATATACTAATAGTTAAATTTTTAGCATTTAGTACATTAAACACATAAAATTACCTATTTAAAAGATGTGTCAACTGTCAAATACTAATATTTGGCATTGCTACGGTGATATTCTAACAATAGAATTGTTCGGCAGATGTGCTATTTGCTTTTATTATTTTTTTTTATTTGTGTATAATCTTGTGTATATACATAGATACAATTAAAAACAATCACAATGATACGGTTCAAATTATACAAAGTATTAGTTTATACATTTTTTAAACAATACATTTCTAAAATATGAAATGGTTCCTTATTTGTAAAAAATTTAATTGAATTTAGACTTTTCGATTTTTGTTCCCAATAATTCATTTACCACAAAAATTTATAAATTAGATGAATATGTGGTGCAAAATTATACTTCAATTAAAATCTAATTTATAATCTAATTGAATTGGGACTCTTCCATTTTTACATTCAATAATTTACTTGTCACAAAAATTAAAAATTAGATGGGACAAGTTGTGCAAAATTGAGAATCCAACTTAAAACTAATTAGATTTTTTTTTTTTTTTGAGTTTTGGCTTTTAATATATTTATAGATTCAAACTTTCTCTTTCTTCCATACAAAATATATTTCTTAATTAAAAATAGGGGAAATTGTAGATTACCCACCTGTGGTTTGACCTGTTTTAACAGTGCCTACCCGTGGTTTGAAATTTGTCACTTAACCCACCTGAGGTGACCTCCGTTAGACCCCCGTTACCCACCTCTCTCTTTTCACCGTTAAAAATAGGGGTAAATGTGTCTTTTTCATTATATTTTATGTCTCTCTCCTCTAAAAACAAAAAATAGAACAAAAATGCAAGAAAAACAAGATCAAAAAGTGGTATTTATTGTCTCTCCATTCACACAAATTTTGAACCTAAGAACATACCTAAAAAAATTTTATTCGCACGTTCACACTACTCTGATTATTTTAATGATTTTTTTTCCTTATTTTTTTCTTCCTTTTCTTTCATTTCATCCCAGCTGTCTCTCACGTTTTCTTCTCCATTCTCATGTTTTCTTCTCCATCTTCCCTCTGAGTTTCTCTCTTTTCCTCCATCGCCGATCTGCACAAGCCCATCCACCATAAACCCAGCTCGCCTCCCCAGCTCCGATCCAGCCCTTCCACCGACCCAGTTCGCCTCCCCAGCTCCGATCTAGCCCTTCTGTCGACCCAGTTCGCCTCTCCAGCTCCGATCCAGCCCTTCCGCCGATCCAACTCGCCAATCTCCGCAACCCATTCCGCCGACCCAGCTCACCGATCTTCCTCCACTCCTCACCGGCCCAACTCCCCTACCCAAACGTATTCCTCCACTCGCCGCCGACCCTCACTCTCTCTTCAGTTCCTCACGCTCGCCAACCCAAGCCGTGGGTTTCACCGTGTTCAATGTGGGTTTCGGGTTTAATGGTTTGTGGGTTTGATGGCGGTGGATTTTGGTCGTGGTAGTGGGTTTTTGGCAGTGGATTTTGGTTTGTTTTGTGGTGGATTGTGGGTCAATGGTGGTGTGGCTGGATTTTGTCTGGGTTTCGTGGTAGCTAGGTTGCTGGATTTCGCCGCCTTGCCTCATGGTTGTGGTTTAATGGGTTTTGTTTTTTATTTTGTTTTTGATGGGTGGATCGTGGTCGTGGTCTGGGATGCTAGATTTTGTTTTTGATTTTTTGTTTCAGTGAATTTCTCTGTTTGTTTGCTGAGATCTGTTTCTTCATTCTCTCCGATTAATTTACTAGTTTCAGTGAATTTCTTTAATTTTTCATTAAGAAATTACATTCAAATTCTATTCCTAAATTTCTATCTGTGATCAAAGAGAAAGGATTAGGGCTGACTTTCAATGTTCATTAGTCGAAATCCAACTGCATTTTGTTTGAATTTCAGTTTCCAGATGAGTTATTGAAGGATTCGATGAGAGTGGTGAGAGAGGGAGAGAGCTCGTTCCTTTCGTTAGGTTCTATTTGAGTTCTAATTTTGGCTTATATAGTAAAGAGGATTTTCTAACGGAAATGGCAGAGGTGGGTAACGGGGGTCTAACGGAGGCCACCTCAGGTGGGTTAAGTGACAAATTTCAAACCACGGCTAGGCACTGTTAAAACGGGCCAAACCACAGGTGGGTAATCTGCAATTTCCCCTTAAAAATAATAAGAAAGAGTATTTAAATAAAGTGGTAAAAAAATAGAATATATAATGTAAGGTGTATTGTAAAGCGGTGTATTAAATAAAAAATATTGGGTAAATTATGTATTTAGTCCCTATCCTTTACACTATATTTCAATTTGGTCCATAACCTTTCAATTGTGTCAATTTGGTCTATAACCTTTAAGTAAAGAATATTGGGTAAACTATGTATTTGGTCCTTATCCTTTACACCATATTTCAATTTGGTCCTTGATCTTTTAATTGTGTCAATAAACTAATTTTTTTTATTTGGGTGTTAGCCACGTCAGCAATTTCTATTCAATAGATAACGGCAGGAACTAAATTGACACTACACTAAAAGGTTAAAGACTAAATTAACACAATTAAAAGATTATAGGCCAAATTGAAATATGGTATAAATGATAAGAACCATATACATAGTTTACCCTAAAATAAATAAATTAACATTTTTATTTAAAGTGATTTATTAAAAAAATAGAATATGTCAAAATATCATCTTCCTACAAAATCAATTGTATCCTAAGACTATAGTCTTACTCAATATCTTTTTATTGAAGGTAAGTTTTTGATAAATCCACCAATAGATTACATTTTCTTTTTATATCCTCCATGCTTGCAAAATTTCTAAGAAATTAAAAATCAATAACTATATCATTAATAAATTGTTTAAATTGCAAGTTTTTATAATTTAAAATTATACATAAAATATGAGTTTATAGATCATATAGTAACTAAATATATAATAATGTCTTCTTCTAAAAAAAAACTAAATATATAATAATGTCAATATTTTAAAAAAAAAATTGTAGCTTTAGATGACAATCAATTTTATAACTAAATTATATATATATATATATATATATATATATATATATATATTTTTTTTTTTCTTAATGTCCAACTCTAAAATCAAATCAAGGCAACATTTTTTTTCTCCATCACATAACTTATTTCGAATCCCTCGTGACTCGTGAGTCCCGCAAAAAGATACGCTTATAAGAGCATTCACATTAAACCACTCAAATGCTAAAAATCCTATTTTTTAGCATTTTTGAGATAAAAACACCACTCCATCAACCGGCTAAATCTTAAATTTTTAAGATTCAAGCTACAATGCAATCTCATATTTGAGACCGCACTGTAGCTACAATGGTAAAACAAAATTTTATTTTTTATTCACCTCAGGCTCTTTCTCTTCTATCTTTCTCTTTCCTGTCTCCACTTCTCTCTTCTCTTTTCTCTCTCTGTGGTTCACCGATGTCGTTCGCTAATGAGTGTGCTCTGCCGATGATTGTGCTCCGCTGGTGGTCGTGGGTCATGGTCTGATGTACTCCTACGATTTTGTGGGTTTGGGTTTGTGGGTTTGAGTTCGTGGGTTTGGGTTGGTGGGTCTACGTTCTGTGAAGCAAGTACTTCGAGGTTGGTGGCTACGATTGCAAGCTCCTTATGTATCCAAAAGGAGACTTGCAAGCTTTGCTAGGGTACATCTCAATCAACCTCCAAATCATGGACCCGAGAGGCACTTCTTAGTCGAAATGGGATTGCTTCACTAGCTATCACCTCGCAATTGTGAATGTTCCCGACGATTCGAAGACTGTTCACCGTGATTCCTGGCACAGATTCGGGGTGGTGGGTTTTGGCTGGGGTTGAGATCAGGGTGGTGAGTTTTGGTTGGGGTTGAGAACGAGGTGGGTGGGTGGTGACTGAGGTGGGTTGCTGTGGTTGAGGCGTGGGTCTTGGGTTTGATGGGTTTTGCTTGCCGTGGCCGCCGTGGGTCTTGGGTTTATGGGTTTTGTTCACCGCTCTATCCTCCGCCTCCCTCTCTTCCTCTCACAGTGAGGCTTCTCTCTCTCAAGTTTAGTTTAGTTTTTGTTGTTGTTGTTGTTTTTTTTTTTTTTTTTTTGTTATAGGGTTGATTTTTGGATAGATGCTGATTGTGGTAGCAGTGGGTTGGCCATGGGTCTGGATTTGCTGTTGAATGTTGATAGTTTATGCTGGTGGTGGCTGACAGTGGCTAGCCGTTGAGAAGAAAACGGTGGAAGGAGAGAGAAAGTGGTAAAATAAAATTAATATTATTTAAATGAAGTTGTAAAAAAAATAGAATGTTTGATGTTTGGTGGATTGTGGATTGTGGATTGTAAAATGATATTTTAAAATTGATAAAGTAAGATTTTGAAGTGATAAATGCTAAAATATTTAGCATTATTGATAAGAATGCTATGAGAGGTATACTTTTCTTTCTTTAAATCAAAGGTAATAGTACTGTTCTGCCGTTTATCCTTAAAAAGGTAATATTATTGTTGCGGCCCCACGTGTGTCAATTATAGGGTCTTATTATTAGTATCTTTTTTTTTTATTTTTTTTTTTATCAAGAGTGATATTATTGTTTTATGTGTCCCATGTGTTTTTAGCTTTTGGCAAAGGTATTATTATTATTGTCTTTGTCTTTGACTCAATGGTAATATTATTGTTTGTGATTTTCACATTCAATATATTTTTATTTCTATTATAGTTTTTATTTTCTACGGTATTTTCACTAAAAAAAAAAAAAACCAGCTTATTTTATTTAGTTTTTAGCTTTTATTACTATATTTTTAGTGAAAAACAAAAAACTAAATAAATTGTTCATTCATTTTTTTTATTTTATGAAAAGCTGAGCTTATCTAGCTTATGAAGGAGAAAAGGAAGATAGATTCTATAAGCTGAGCTTATCTATCTTATAGATTCAAACTTTCTCTTTATTACGTACAAAATATATTTCTTAATTAAACAGAATAATAAAGAATATTTAAATAAAGTGGTAAAAGAATAGAATATATAATGTAAGGTGTGCGGACCCATATTGTGCGGACCTGTATGTGTTTCGGGTCTTGGGCCAACAATGAGGCCCAAGGGCCTGATGTTGATGCCCCCCAGGCCCCAACCCAAGTCCACCTAAGAATGAGCCCGATCCAAGCACCATCTGAGGACCCAAATCGTGGACAGAGCACTAATATGGTTGCTGAGATGGTTGCCCGGTCAGATTTGCCGAACGATACTGCATTTGTCCGGACGCACAGCCAGACAAATGCCCGGTAGTGCCTTTGGGAGTAACGCTGCCGTACACGTCCGCTGTAGTGGGGATCATTCCCAAAGCCACTCTCACCTAAACCCCCACTAACCCCTCACGAGATTGGACCTTTCAATCCACTAACGCTGAAGGTAATCATGATCACCCCACTAGTAACCTACTATAAATAAGAGAACCAAAGGAGTTGGGGTTGCAAAATTGGGGATAAGGAAATAGAGAATAGGGTGACAGAGGGGTGATACAAAGAGGAAGTGAGGTAGTGTTCAAAAGAGAGAGAAAAGTGATCTCATTGAGTCTCCTAGTTGTGAACAACCAAAAATAGGAATTTCTATCCCACCATATAAATAGGTTGTGAGTCGGAGTGAGGCCCAGCCCATCAGCCTCATTTACGCCCTGCACATAAGGTGTATTGTAAAATGGTATTTAATAAAAAATATTGGGTAAATTATGTATTCAGTCCCTATCCTTTATACCATATTTCAATTTGGTCTATAACTTTTTAATTGTGTCAATTTGGTTCATAACCTTTAAATAAAGAATATTAGGTAAATTACGTATTTAGTCTTTATCCTTTACGTACACCATATTTCAATTAGGTCTCTAGTCTTTCAATTGTGTCAATAAACTAATTTTTTTATTTGAGCGTTAAACATGTCAGCAATTTCCATTCACGAGGTAACTGCAGGAACTAAATTGACACTACATTAGAAGGTTAGGGACTAAATTGACATAATTAAAAGATTATGGGTCAAATTGAAATATGGTATAAAGGATAATGACCAAATACATAGTTTTTCTAAAATAAATAAAGTAGCTTTTTTATGTGATGTATTAAAATAATAGAATATGTCAAAATATCTTTTTTTTTAGAAGGATAAAGTTTAGTTACAAAATTAGTTGTGGATTACGACTATAACCTTACTCAATATTTTTTTATTAAATGTGAATTTTGACAAATTTACCAATAAATTACATTTTTTTTTATATCCTCTATATTTGTAAAATTTTTAAGAAATTAAAGATCAATAACTATGTTATCAATAAATTGTTTAAATTGCAAGTTTTTGTAATTTAAAATTATACATAAAATATGAGCTTATAAATTATATAGTAACTAGATATGTAGTAATGTTAATATTTTTTTTTAAAAAAATTATAATTTTAAACTACCATTAATTTTGGAACTAAATTTTATTTTATTTTTTATTTTTTAAATGCCCAGCACTAAAATCAAATCAAGGCAGCATTTTTTTTTCTCCATCACATCACTTATTTCGAATCCTTCGTGAGTCCCGCAAAAAGATATACTTTAAGGGACAAAATGGGCTTTTGCCCTTAATTTTTTTTTTATTTAGCAATTTGCCCCTATTTCGAAACTATATAGGGAAATGCCTCTGTTTCGATACTCGATTACCCTAAAATCGAGTTTCAATGAAATACTCGATTTGTAGAAAATCGAGTATACCCAATTTGTAGAAAATCGAGTATACCCGATCAAACTTTAAAAAAAAAAAAAAAAAAAAAAATTTGCATGGAACTTGATTTTAGGGAAATCGAGTATCAAAACGCCACTATAGGGCTTAAAAACGTCACTATAGGGCTTAAAAACGCCACTATATGTCTCCCTAAACCTGGTATGGGGCAATAGGACTTATGAAAAAAAAAATTGCAAAAAAACGCTGCTATAGGACTTAAAAACGCCACTATAGGGCCCTTTAAAACTGACAATTAGACGTACGAATTTTTTTTTTCAGGAAAACGCCGCTATAGGGCTTAAAAACGTCACTATAGGACTAACACTTGTAAAAAAATTTTGCATGGAACTCGATTTCCTGAAGCTCGAGTTCCATGCAAATTTTTTTTTTTTTTTTTTTTTAAAGTTTGATCGGGCATAACTCGATTTTCTACGAATCGAGTATTTCATTGAAACTCGATTTTAGGATAATCGAGTATTGAAACAGGGGCATATCTCTATATAGTTTCAAAATATGGACAAATTACTAAATAAATAAAAAATTAAGGGCAAAAGGTTAGAATGTCCAACAAAGGAGCCAATAATTTTTCTTAGGCCAAAACTCTATTAGGGCGAAAATTATATTATGTAACCGACATATATGCCGGGTATCTCACAGACTGGCGAGCCCCAGAGTGTGTGGGACCCGCCAATCTGTGAGTGACCCGGCATATATGCCGGGTACACCATATAACTGCTCCTATTAGGGTGGGCCTAGGCCCCACGACCCCGCCTAGTTCCATCCTTGTGTGTTGTGGCACATAAAATCTCTAGTCAAGCAAACAACAATAAAGTGAATAAACTCAATGCCATCAAGACCCCATGTTCAAAGTTAAACACACTGTTAAGTTCTAGGGTAAAAGCCGACAACAAAACAAAGTAACGTGCTTATAGCAATTATTACAGTCTTTACAGAAATGTTCCAGCTTTCTTCATCAAAAGCCACACTAAAGTCCTTGCGCATGGTATAGAACAACGTGAAATACGGTGAAATAATTGTCACCTTTTGACATCAAATCCTATTAGGTATAGCGCATATTGCCAAATTTTTATCATTTAGCGTACCTACCACCAGGGCGGCTTTACGTGTAAATCATGGTCACTGATCCACTGTAACTTGTCAAAAAATGTGTCACACTAAACTAATTTATTTAGACCACCTTCGCTTATAAAAATATTGATCGCCCTGATTTTAAAATTACAAAAATTTTGGTTTAATAAAAATAATAGGAATATTATATTCATAGAATTTTTAAAAATAATTTCATAACAATTTTTATATGATAAGCGAAAAACGGTTATTAATTCTAATTTTGGCCCAATATTGTCTTCACTTTTTAACCCATAATAACAATTTGTTGAATAAGATTTATTTTAAAAATGTTGTAGATGTAGTATTTTTTCAAAAATAATTTTGACGGGACTGACGAGTCCGTCTCACATGGACGATCCCATCAATATAGACGAATACAGCCTCTGGCCAGGCGAAGTAATTATCCACGCTACTGACGAAGACAACCAGGCCATTCAATGTAGACAATCAAACCCAGAACGGTTACAAAGCCAACTGTATGAACTGTTGGGGCACATTGATGCCACATTACACAACCCCAAACGTTACCAAGAGGAGTATTAAGACCTCCATAACTACTCTAACGGCTAGAGGCCATGAAAACATATATAAAGCCCACACATTGCCAGGAACAAGGTACATACACACATAGACACAAAGAAATTTCTTTCATTCTGTTCAATTACATTGTTTACTCTCAAGAGAGTTTCTTATACTGACTTTGGCATCGGAGGCATTGTGGCAGGCACCACACCGGTGACCACCTTTGAGGGCTGAGGATTGCTTCCATCTGACGAACTCTACTGACGAACTTACGCTTCATCAAATTTTAACCCCTCAAACATAATCCTTAACTCCTTAAACCAAAAAAAAAAGTCCCTATAAATAACAACAACAACAACAAATCCCAAATAACAACAAAAATAACCCAAATAAAAACAAGATTGGACTAAACAATAACGAGTGAACAAATTATTCAACAAAAAGGCTATACAAAAAGAAAAATAAAGATAATCATTTAAAACTGCAAACTTTTCAATTTATTACATAAAAATAATCTCTAATTTCATTTTTCCTTGAAAAAATAATTCAAGAAAAATATTGTAGCATAAGTTCTCCTTGGTAGTGCCTGCAGTTATGCTCTTTTTGGCTTTACAGTCGCAATAATTTTGCTCTACATAGCGACTCATCTCACAATTATAGCAATTATCATCCGTTTTTCTTTCTCTTATTTATTATCATTTCAATTCTCTTACTTTATTACTCTCATCTCAACATTCTCAATTCTTACTGTATCCCTTATCAGTCAATTTTTTTCTTTTTCTCTTTGTTTGTAGAAAAAAATTGTAAAATTTCATGTATTTTCGTATTTATTATTTTTTGTGACGTTAATATATTCAAGTTATCTCTTTATTAAATTTTTTATAATTTAAGGTTCTTATTAACCACCCAAAAAAACAAATTTTTGGAGCGGCCACTGCCAAACACAAAAAATCACCTTCATAAGATACATCAAATGCCAAATTTACATTCTAATAATAGTAGTATACGAGTGAGTGTGCTATTAATATTTTAGGTTTTTTTTTTAATTTATACTTTTTTTTTCTATTCTCTGTCAATTCTGTGACTATTGGGCATTATTCAAACTTTCTCTCGCTATATTATATGACCGTTGGGACTTACAAACCAAAAATAAAGAATAAAAAATAAAGAAAAAAGATATTTAAATAAAATAATAGAATATGTGATGTAAGACACATTATAAAGAAGTGGTGTGTTAAAATAAATAAAATAGTAACTTTTTGATATGACAAAGTAACTTTTTTTTAGCATATTTGATACTAGTACCCAACATAGGTGTTATAAATTAAAGATGCACTATTCCTTAATTGAGTATGATCAATGATTGGACATCAATGCTAAGAGGGCGTTGGGTTCGCTATGATATACCCTTAATATGATGCATATTACGATAATGTAACATTAAAGTTTTTGGTTTATTTTATTTTTCTAACAATACCATAATCTAAAATTATAAAATATATCGCATCACTTTAATCTCATCACTTTCCTAAACAATGTAATGTTATATTCTTGTATTGAGATTATATTAATGGAAGATTACAATAATATAATATTACGATATAATGTAACATTATGGTAAACCAAATGCTCCGTAAAAACTATCCCCTGTTAATGCTTTATTACAGCCTTATCAATATAAAGCAACATTGAATGGGGAAATTATTGCTTAGTCTCGAATTACAAGGCTGGCCAATAAGAGCATGCCAACACATCAATTTGCTTACATCAGCCAGACTGCCAGCTCAAGGTGCTCTATTAACGTTTGTTATGACCTATTTGGAAGTTTAGAGAGGGAAGAGAGTAGAGGAGAGGGGAGTAGTGGAGAGGAGAGTAGAGGGGAATGGTTATCCCCCACCTTGTTTGGATGTTTTAAAATTAGTAAGGGGGAATGGAGTAATTAGCAATTTTTGTTGATTGGATGTTTTAAAAATTATGATGGAAATGAGAGGAAATTATTTAAATAGACAAATTTACCCTTGTGGGGCTCGAAGATTTGGCAACCCCGGCCCACTCCATATCGGGCCCAAGGCCCATGCCGAGGACAAGGCAGTATTCGAGGATGAGCGGGGAAGGCCCAAATTGTCAAGGAGCATCGCCGAGGACGACCATGTCCTCGGCCGGCCGATATTGAAAAGGGGAAGGTCGGCGCCCCACCAAAAGTACCCTCCCAGGGCATGCCAAAGAAAAAGACAAGTACCCAGGGTCGGACGGGGGAATATGGCGAAGGAGTAATTCATAGGGAAGGTGTCATCCTCACATTAAAAGCATGCAACTGACACTCTGGCCGCATTAATGAAGAATTGATCGTTGAACAGTGATGCTTTGGTTACTTCAACTAACAGGATGTCTGGAAAGGCGGCTGATGGGACAAGCCCCCAGACACAGGCTTAGATGATCAACAAGTGGAAGGCAGAGATCAGCTAAACATGACTACATAATAGAATGAACCCCCAGAGAAGAAGGGGTTCGGGGACAACCCTTATTCTCATTAGCACTCAGGGAAGAGCTCCTCGGATTGGGCCGAGGACGAACTTCCCTTTAGAAAACTTAGCTAAATCTTACTTGATGATCTTGTAAACCCACATCAACCGTTGTATCATTCACTAATGCCTAGTCCTTCTACCCACTCTCTACAAATTTATTGTATAGGGTTAACTGGGCTTGGGTCCATTCATCCCCAAGAGGGAAGTGCTCGAATCCGGTTCCTACAATTGGCGCCGTCTGTGGGAAGGACTTGAGGATTAACGAGTCCGATGGTTGGTGTGGAAGGATCAATAACAACACCTCTTCCAAGTTCAAAAAAAAAAAAAAAAAAAAAAAAACACAAACAACGGCAACACACTCATTCAGAAGGCAATCATCATAAAGAAATGAAAGATTCAAGAAGTAAAGTAAACGAAATGTGGCTACTTCTTTATTAAGTAAAGAAAAGTTACATTGTGCAACAAATGCTTAGGCAGGCTTGTTCTAAAGCTAACTACGAAGGTAAATACTTAGGCAGGCTTGTTCTAAAGCTAAAAAAAAAAAAGAAAAAAAAAAAGAGGCCTAGGTAGGCTTATTTTAAAGCCAAGCTAAGCATGGAGGGAGAGGCGGAGACAGGCCTGTTCTAAGACCGTCCGCAGCTCCCGAGCCAGCATGGGCGGCACTGGTGATGAAGAAGAAGAGGAAGCCGTGGTGGCTGACGGTCCCACCTCAAGGTTTTCCCTTGATTCTCTCCCAGTCCCACAACGACCGGGCGTTGGCAAATGACTACCAGCTTGGAAGGTCGACAGATCCGCGCACGAAGGAGAGATGTTATGTTCCTTTCGGATTTCCCTCCTAATTGCAAGGGGGGTCCTCTCTCTTGCTAGGTTGAAAAGAAGGAGGGTCTTTGGCCTCTGCTTATTTCGCCTCCATCGTGTCGCCCAGGATCGGGGTGACATTCTCGGCTCCTGAAGGGGGCTTGGCTTCCTTGACCCTGCCCTTTTCCAGGGCCATTCCATCTCCTCAAGCACAAGTTACTATTTTGGCAAGGTCCTTGAAAATGCCCAGAAAACAGAGAGCCTAGAGTCCCTATTGAACCCAAGTGTTTGTGAAACTTGAGAAAAAGATTATCCCAAAATGCCTTATATAGAAGGCAAGAGCTGGTGAAAACCAGCCCGCGCAAAATCCTAAGGAAGAATTACTGAAGGTATTAACTCCGCCCAATTTTCAAAGAGCTTATCAGCCGCTGGATCCTCGTAAATCCGCAAGAATATTAATGAGGATGCGCCTCGCGCACCGAAGCGTCAAGCGCGTTACTCAAATATCCCAAAAGACGCCTCGTAATTGGAAATGGCGTACCGAGCCAAGGAGCCAGACCGAAGAAGGGTCCCCCCTCAGTGGAGCAAGCTCAAGGCCGTTATCACTCTAAGGGCAGGCTCCCCAACGCTGAGGATGAGTTCCCTCACTCTAAGCAGTAAAGAAGAATCAAGTGCTAGACAGAACCAAGATCTTGCATGGTCCCCGGACTCAAACCTATAGGGAAACTAGTCACTCAAGAAAAATCAAGTACTAGACAGAACCAAGGTCTTGCATGGTCATCGAACTCAAACCTATGGGGAAGTTAGTTACTTCAGAAGACAAGTGTTAGACAGAACCAAAGTCTTGCATGGTCCTCAGACTCAAGCCTATGGGGAAACTAACTGCTTCAAGAATCAAGTGCTAGACAGAACCAAGGTCTTGTATGGTCCTCAGACTCAAACCTATGGGGAAACTAGTTACTTCAGAAGACAAGTGTTAGACAGAACCAAGGTCTTGCACGGTCCTCAGACTCAAACCTATGGGGAAACTAGTTACTTCAGAAGACAAGTGTTAGACAGAACCAAGGTCTTGCATGGTCTTCGGACTCAAGCCTATGGGGGAACTAACTACTTCAAGAATCAAATGCTAGACAAAACCAAGGTCTTGCATAGTCCTCGAACTCAAACCTATGGGGAAACTAGTTATTTCAGAAGACAAGTGTTAGACAGAACTAAGGTCTTGCATGGTCCTCAGACTCAAACCTATGGGGAAACTAGTTACTTTAGAAGACAAGTGTTAGACAGAACCAAGGTCTTGTATGGTCTTCGGACTCAAGCCTATGGGGAAACTAACTACTTCAAGAATTAAATGCTAGACAGAACCAAGGTCTTGCATAGTCCTCGAACTCAAACCTATGGGGAAACTAGTCACTCAAGAAAAATCAAGTACTAGACAAAACCAAGGTCTTGCGTGGTCCTCGGACTCAAACCTATGGGAAAACTAGTTACTTTAGAAGACAAGTGTTAGACAGAACCAAGGTCTTGCATGGTCTTCGAACTCAAGCCTATGGGGAAACTAACTACTTCAAGAATCAAATGCTAGACAGAACCAAGGTCTTGCATAGTCTTCGAACTCAAACCTATGGGAAAACTAGTTACTTTAGAAGACAAGTGTTAGATAGAACCAAGGTCTTGCATGGTCCTCGGACTTAAGCCTATGGGGAAATTAACTACTTCAAGAATCAAGTGCTAGACAGAACCAAGGTCTTGCATAGTCCTCAGACTCAAACCTATGGGGAAACTAGTCACTCAAGAAAAATCAAGTACTAGACAGAACCAAGGTCTTGCATGGTTCTCGGACTCAAATTTATGAGGAAACTAGTTACTTCAGAAAACAAGTGTTAGACAGAACCAAGGTCTTGCATGGTCCTCGGACTCAAACTTATGAGGAAACTAGTCACTCAGGAAGAATCAAGTGCTAGACAGAACCAAAGTCTTGCATGGTCATCGGACTCAAACCTATGGGGAAACTAGTCACTCAAGAAAAATCAAGTACTAGACAGAGCCAAGGTCTTGCATGGTCCTCGGACTCAAGTCTATGGGGAAACTATTCACTCACGAAAGACCAAGTGTTAGGCTGAGCCAAGGTCTTGCATGGTCCTCGGCGTCAAACCTGCGAGGAAACTAGTTGCTTCAAGGGAATCCAAGTACTAGACAGAACCAAGGTCTTGCATGGTCCATGGACTCAAACCTATGGGGAAACTAGTTACTTTAGGAGGATCTAAGCACTAGACAGAACCAAGGTCTTGTATTGTCCGCAGATCCAAACCTGCGGCGAGGCTGACCACTTTGGTTCTAGTAATGAGCACTGCAGAGGATGGTGACCTTTCCTACAATGGGATCTCAAGATCAAGCCCATGAGCATCACTTAAAGCATTTTAGGGTTCGATAGACTTGGTCCTGATCCGACCCACATCTAGAAAGTTCCCCCATTTCCATAACTTTAAACACTTACTAAATAATAGAAGGGTTTGGTGACCTCGACCTACCCCGGTTCTAAATTGAAAACAAGAGAGAGGTAGGTCTCCATTTGCATAAACCCCCATATGCTATTACAACTATCGATGTGGTGAGCTGAAGCGCAATTAAAGCCAGGATTGTGCAAGTAAAAAAAAAGGGTAATAATACAAACAGGATGAATAAGGGAAAATAAAATATGCACTTCATTGAATCTTTAAGAGTTACACAAGGCAAAAGTGCCATTACAATGCTCAAAAAAAAAAAAAAAAAAAAACAAACAAACAAAACGAAGGCACCATGAAGGATCATTCCTTCAGCTTCATCTCAATTCCTCCCTTAGGGGGCTGGGCAGAAGAGGTCTCAGGGTCCTTGTAACCCTTGCTTGGGATTACAGCCTGGGGAAGGTCAGCTGAAAGAGCTATCTCCTCAATGTGAGGGGCCTGGGCATCAACTAAGGGGTCCGCAGCATCCGCACTGGGACTCTTGCTTGTCTCAACGGCCCTAGGAGAGGCAGCTTCCTTGGCGGGCTCGTCCGAAGTGATAGCAGTCGGGGCATCTTCATTAGGAACAGCCCCAACTCCCTCAGGAGTCACCTCGGCCTCGGAGCTGGGAAGAGCTGCCTCACAAATGGTAGGAGGGTAGTACACATTCTCTACCTTCCACAGGTCAGATGAAGCCTCAACACTTGCTTGTTTCAAGACTTCATTCCACACCTGGGAACAATAAAGTCTGCATACCCCAGGCACTTAAGCTTTAAGGGTGGCTTATGTTTCAGCTACCCCTGACTCGTTGACCTCTTGCTCGGCCTTACCTTTGGAAGCCTCAGCCTCGGCCCTACCAGACTCAGCTTCTTCCTTGGCCTTCAAGGCCTCATCCCTGGCTAATTTCGCAACGCCTCTGGCCCCCTCTGCCTCGAGCACCCTCTTTTCCAGGGTCGCGACCTCCTCTTTGGCGACCCTCAGCTAATCCTCTACCTTAAGCAGGCGCTCCATTTGATCCAGGGCCTGCTTTTGGGCACTAGCAAGGCTTGATTCGGCGATGTCTCGAGCCCTCTTCATTTCCTCCAACTCCTCCCTCGCCTTTGAAAGATCGGCCTTGGAGACTTTGAGGGTCTGCGCAACATCTAGCAACTTATCATGCTCCAAGTTCGCAGCCTTGCTTTGGCTACTGGCTATACCCTCCAACCTAAAGGTAGCCTGGACAGCTTGCCAATTAAAACCAATGTGCGATAAGTAAGGAGCCAAAAGGCAGGAAGTCAAGAGAATCATAAGTGATCAGAAAACTTACCACGCCCAAACATTGTTTGAGACCGAGGAAGATCTCCTTGCTCCCCAAAACCTCCAGCTGGGCCATATTCGTGGGGAGTAGCAAGGACCTTCCCAATGCGTCAAGCACATGCGCACCCTTGCCGCCTCATGGGTCCCTGAAGGAGGTATCGTCCATTAAGGGTTCCCCATGGAGCATGGGGGCAGGGAGCCAAGTCTGGGCCCCGGGCTGAACGGTGGACTGTTTGTCCTGACCTCGGCGCCCTGCTTTCAGCTGCTTAGATGGCTGCCGAGCGTCATCATCATCCTGGGAAGGATCAGACTCTTCATCCCTCCTAGGCCTCTTTCCTTTGTCTTTCTTCTGCTTAGGATGGGTGGGCTTAGACCCAGATGGCGAACTCTGTTGGGGTGGGGGAGGAGGAAGCTTGGGAGGAGACTTTCCCAGCGCATCCTTCCCCGGCTGCCCTTCAATCAGGGCCAGCAGGCTTGTCTGAGGTCGTCTCTTGAAACTCATCTTCGACCGAGGAGAGGCTTCTTTGGATAAAAAGTCCACTTCAGCTAAGCTGGGGTCACCCAAATCGCTAGGAGGGTCCTCGGGCGAGTGGAATTGGTTGAACACGTCAAACTCATCCTCTGACGGACCTAAGTCAGCCACTTCCTCTTCTCCTGGCTCTCCCCCTTCAGCCTCTGCAACTTGAGGTGATGAAGAGGTACCCACCAACGGTACACCTTCAGGAACGAGAGACCCTTCAGGGATCAAAAATCCGTGCTCGACTACGGTGATCTTATGCAGCCGAGGATCTTTAGCTCGGATCACGTACTTTGGAGCCGAGAACGATCTTTGAATCGGGTCGTATCCTAGGATCTCATGAGCGGCTCTAACTTGGTTGTCGGCTTCATTCACAAAAATCTCCGACCTCAGTACGGTTTGCAAATCCTCCTTGTTGACCAAGCCGAAGTGACGCTCAAAAGCGTGCGGATCTGCATAAAAGAAAACAAGTTCCTGTTAATAACCAAGTAAAGCAGAGAGCGAAGGCACAAGAAATTAGACCCTCTCCTAGTCTGAATGCCCCACCTGGTGTACCCTCCACTGTTGGACAATGAAGGCCATCGTGCCACTCTCTAGACACAATGAGGAAGTCTTTGTTCAAACCCTTGCTGGACTCAGGGAGGCACTGGATGAGCCGGACCCTATCGTCCCTTGTCTTCATGTAATAAGACTTCCCCTTAAGGTATTAAAGGTTGTAGCACCAGTTTACATCGTGGTGGGTTAACCCCAGCCCCATCTTCTCGTTCAGGGCATCCACATAACCTAAGATCCTAAACATATTGATGGCACATTGGGTGGGAGATAAACCGAAGTGCCTGAGATAATCCCTCATCACTGGCCCCATGGGGATCCTCATACCACCCTCTAGAAAGGCGATTATAGGAATCGCCACCTCACCCTCTTTTCTCCTAATGCACCACTCCCCTTCTCCACAGTACCTCAAACCCATTGTATCGGAGATCTTATAATCGGCAACGAATTTTTCCATCGCCTCCTTAGACTCAACTAACTTCTTAAACCTATCCATCCTAAAGAACTAACGAGGGGCTCAGGGAAAAACAAAGGAGAAAGAAAGAAGAATAAGAGGACAAGGAACTCAGGAGGAAAAGTATGAACCGAAAAGAGAAGAGAACTTACAGAAATGAGGAAAGGCTCCTCGGACAGGCCTTTTATGTTGAAAGGAGGCATAAGGTCGATTAGAGGCTTGACCAAGTTCGGCGTATGTGCGCAAGAGCTCTTGAATGCAAAAGTGAAGGGGCAAGTCGGTTCGATTGGGTATTTATACCCCCAATTAAAAGTAACCGCACGGGCTTTCTTGCCCATTAAGTCAAAGGTATCCCTACCGTCAATTCATCATCACACCATTGAACGTGGAGGGCACAGAGCCGCCAAAATTTAATGAAGGCGCGCTCCAAATACCGAAACACTAGGAGCGTTCCTTGGGCCGTAGGAAGGATTTTGGTACTAACAAGAAGACAAGATTTGCCAAACCAAGATAAGGACCCGAGGACATCAAAATCCTCCTCCCCGCTCAAGGAGTCGGGCAGCAGAATTTTAAGGGGCTATTGTGGGGCCTGAAGATTTGGCAACCTCGGCCCACTTCATATCGGGCCTAAGGCCCATGCCAAAGACAAGGCAGTATCCAAGGATGAGCGGGGAAGGCCCAAATTGTCAAGGAGCATCGCCGAGGACGACCATGTCCTCGGCCGACCGATATTGAAGAGGGGAAGGTCGGCGCCCCACCAAAAGTACCCTCCTAGGGCATGCCAAAGAAAAAGACAAGTACCTAGGGTCGGACGGGGGAATATGGCGAAGGAGTAATTCGTAGGGAAGCTGTCATCCTTACATTAAAAGCACGCAACTGACACTCTGGCCGCATTAATGAAGAATTGACCGTTGAACAGTGATGCTTTGGTTACTTCAACTAACAAGAGGTCTGGAAAGGCGGCTGATGGGACAAGCCCTCAGACACAGGCTCAGATAATCAACAAGTGGAAGACAGAGATCAGCTAAACAGGACTATATAATAGAATGAACCCTCAGAGAAGAGGGGGTTCGGGGACAACCCCTATTCTCATTAGCACTCAGGGAAGAGCTCCTCGGACTGGGCCGAGGACGAACTTCCCCTTAGAAAACTTAGCTAAATCTCACTTGATGATCTTGTAAACCCACATCAACCGTTGTATCATTCACTAATGCCTAGTCCTTCTACCCACTCTCTATAAATTTACTGTATAGGGTTAACTGGGCTTGGGTCCATTCATCCCCAAGAGGGAAGTGCCCGAATCCGATCCCTACAACCCCTATTTGAAAATTGACTTGCAATATTGGTCTATGATTAATTTGTTAGATTAAATAATTATTTAATCGACACTCTCATTCCAAAAATAAAAAATAAAAAGATGTGCAAAATTTCCAGTTCTACTTATTATTTATAAAATATATATATGAGATAGGTTCAAGTTACACCTGGCATAACTTTGTAAGAGTTACACTTTTTTTAGACCATTGATTTGCAAAAGATCTAATGATTAAAAATTCACTAATAATTATGTCATTATTAAATATTTAATGCTATGAAAAAGTCAGCTCACTCATTTAATACTAGCATTTTATTTTCTCTCTCCTTTTATTCATTAGAAGTTTAGATATTTTAGAACTCTTAAACCATTACAGTGAGAGATAAAGCAAGGAAAAAAAAAACTCCAGAAGAAGAAGACGAAGACAACTTTGAATCGACAACAAGCCACTAGACAGGACTGCCCATTTGCATAGCCATTAACTCAGACTGGAAGTGACTATTTGGATTGATTATGCATGTCAATTGCAATTGTAGTTGGACTTGAACATCCGAGTATTTCTCTTTTTACTGTACTTGTCTTTCAAAATATTTTCTTTCCTCTAAATTTCTAGTGGCACGGAAATCCTTATAAAAGACATCTAATTTTATTCAATGAAATTTGTATATAAAAACCTTACATCAATTCACTTGTACAGGTGTGTTGTCTCCAACCCACTCATGTCAGGACTCAATCTCAAAAGCATATATTGTAAAGCTCTCAGTTTTTCTTTTCATTGAACACATAATAAGATCCTTCACGAAGGTCCTGGCATATGAGAGAGAGAGAGGTAGAAGAAGAAGACAACGATGGAGTGTGAAGCAATTGTATATATAATTCAATTGTAAATCTTTCTTGTTGAAATAAAAAGCAGCAGATTACTTTTAAATTCAATTGTATATATAATTGTATAAATTTTATTTAAAATAACTTAATTTTATCATCAAATATCTATTTAATTTCTCTTTTAGGATGAATTATTTGAAATTAGGTTGTTGAAAATGACAAGTTCCCTTTACAAGTAAAAAATAATAAATAAGGAGAGAGAAAAAAGTGGAAAACAATAACATTTAATGATATCTTTTTTAACCGTTAAATCTTTTAGAAATCTATGGTGTAAAAAAAGTGTAACTTTACCAGAGTTACACCAGGTGTAACTCGAACCTATATATATATATATATATAATAGATCTAAATAATTGCAAAACTCTTTCACACATGCATTCAAATCAAAATAATTTTTAAATACTAAAAAAAAAATTAAAGGAAGAAATTAAATTAGTACCTCTCTGTAGCCTTTTTTCTATCATCAACCTTCACAAACTTATGCATAATACTTGAGAACAGTGAAGAACCTCTGCCGTCCTCGCTTTCGGTGGACATCGCCGGAAATATCTAACGTGGCACCTTCTCAGGCGGTGTGTCGGTTCCTCTGATTTCAAGAGACAAGTCCATAATAGTGTCATTCGCAGCCAGATTGAGAGCGACACCGTTTTGTTTCTCTTACTTCGCCGGAACACACCGTTTGCCAAGCTCTTTTCCGGCACCGGGGCCATTGCTTTCCGGCGAGGGTGTTTGGTTAGTGAGAAAATCTAGGGCTTGATCGATTTGTGTGGCTATATATGTTTCTCGAAGCTTCAATTTTTAGAGAGAGAGAGAGACAGATGGGTTGAAGGGTGACTCTGAAATTTGGGAATGGACTTTCCTTTTAGTAAGTTGTGAATTTATTTTTATTTCTATTTTTATTTTTATTTTTTTCATTCACTTTAAATTTTCTCAAGAAACAAACAAAGATTATATTATATAATCGGTTTGTAATTTTGTTAATTTAGAAAGGGTAAATTAGGAAATTTATTTGGTTAATAATTTATCTACTCTACTCTCCCTCCAAATTCCTCCAATTTGGGGGAATTAAAAATGAGGGGTTAGAGGTAGTTGAAACCCCTCCAAACCCCTCCCCCTTCTTCTTTAAAAAACTTCTAAACAAGGTAATTGAATTACTCTCCCCCCCTTTACTCTACCCCTCCTTTTTTTAACTTCCAAACAGGCTATTAATGTTTGAAACCAAGTTCAAATTTTACGGATGTAAACAAATTTTTAGGGAGTTTCACTTTTTATTTTAAAACAGGGGCGCTCCTTGACCTCTCCTCTCAGACTCTCAAATACAATTTCTCTCTTTAGTCTGGGATTAGGCAATAATTTTCCCATTGAATGAGGAGTCCTTTTTGCAATTGGACGTGTTTCATTATACATGTCATGTGTTAAATTTTTTTTAAAAAAAAAAAATTAAATGTCCTTGTGCTAGAGAAAGCTCTGGGACGAGTAGAATCCAAGAAATGGAAGTTTAACTAGTAACTACATTAGACCCAAGATTTGTTTGCCAAAAATAAACTTGCCAGGAGAAAATTTGTTTTGCTGCCAAGTGCTTCAGGAAAGTAGAATACCCGTAACAACAAGAGGTCAAAATCCTCTTGATCTGATCCTTTGGTTAATAAGCATTTCATTAATCATAGTTCCAACCATTCTCAAGTGATTTAAACCAGGAGAGTTTGAACTAGAAACAGGGAAAACAAATTATAATTATAACCCATAAAATCTCAGCAAGACTGCAACTTCATTACAAACTTACAAAAACAATACTATGTATTAACAAAAAGTCTACAACTCAAAATTAAATTTCAGCGTTACCTATAGAATAAACACGTGTACATCATTGCAACAATAGTAAATGACATGAATGACATGGGTTGAAAGCTCCCCTTAAAAGGATGAAAATTACCTCATTTGGTACAGTGACAGGTCATCTTGGTCCTGATAGAATTGAAGGCAATAATTGAGTAGTAGTAGCAACATGCCCTTCCTGGTTATGAACTCCAGCTCTCGTGTTTTTTAAAGGTGGATTCAAGAAGAAATAATCTAGGTTTGATTCAACATTCACAACACCCTCCAAGACCTTAACCACAATGGACATCGAAGGCCTCTTTGTGAAATCATTTTGCAAACACCATGCTGCAACCCTCATCATATTCACAACTTCTTCTCCATGTAAACACATATCTTCACTGTACTTATCAACCAGATCCAATAATTGGTCCTCTTCAATCTTTTTCATGAAAATAGGAAGTAGATGCATTGCTTCTTCTGGTTGAGAGCGATCAAAATTTCTCCTTCCACATAATATCTCTAAGAGTACTACACCAAAGCTATACACATCCACTTTTTCTGTAATCACTGAACTCAACTATTCGGGAGCCATATAGCCAGGAGTCCCTCTCATAGTTGTCACAACTTGGCTCTGTTCATGATCAACTAGTTTGGACAACCCAAAATCTGAGACTTTTGCATTGAAATTCTCATCTAAAATGATGTTTTGGGGTTTGATATCCAAATGAACCATCTTATGCCTGCATTCATCATGTAAATAAGTTAGTCCTCTTGCTATGTCAATGATGATCTTCTTTCTATGTTGCCAATTAAGCAGCATCTTTGGATTTTTGTGAAATATCCATCTATCTAAAGACCCATTAGACATGTATTCATAAACAAGAAGTCTATGTGATTTCTCAGCACAAAATCCAATCAATCTTACTAAGTTGAAATGATGAATGCTGCCAATTGTCTCAACTTCTGCTAAAAACGATTTCTTGATTTGATTTAAACCATCAAGACGCTTCACTATAACTTTAGTTCCATCAATTAAAGTGCCTTCAAAAACTGTGCCAAATCTCCCTCCACCAAGCTCCTTACTAAACTCTTTTGTTGCTGCTTGCAAATCATGATAAGAGTATCTTGTGGGTATTCCTGGTACTCGATCTAAATAATGCTCCTCCGCTTCATCCGAACTTTTCTTTTTCCAAAGTTGAAAAACAAAAAATACAATTAAAAGAAACAGTACAAATGCAAAGCTGGAGCCCAAAATTATTCCAAGCCAGTGTTTTTTCTGCCGAGGAGTAACTTTCCGCACCTTAATGTATACTTTGGGGTAATTTTTTTGTCTTGCATCAGTGGACATCAGGGAAAAAATTTGGGATTGTAAATAGCAATTCCCCACATGGTTGCTCGAATTATAAATAGCAGCTTTGCAGGAACAGTCTTTTAAGCAAGCCCGTTTGCAACTCTCTAAATTTATATGTTGGTGGTCTGGATTTATCTTGGGGGGATAATTTGCTATGGGAAAGTACGTGATATTCTCGAGCTCTGAAAGAACATGATATTTGGAATCTTCACAAGACAAGGGAGTAATGAGGGAGCATCCATTGTTAGGCAGCTTGTCATTGGTTTGCCGGAAATAGCTTGTTCCATTAATGGGCGGAGGACAACTACACTGGGCATTTGTGCAAATACCATAATTGCCGCAAACTGTAGGGTAATCGCAGACACCAATATTTCGTGAGAGAAAATCATCCACACCATTCCACTCTATGTTGCACGGACACGAACACGGATACGTGAATACGGTAATTTTTGAAAAATAAGAACACGACACGGAAGGGACACGGCGGTTAAATAATTAATTATATTTTATATTTAAGCATATTTTTTAATATTTTTAGACATAAAATACGTTTATATCTAGAATTTAAATTATGTAAGAACTACAAATAAGTAAACTAACACTCAAAGTAGTACAATAATACACAATATTTAACTTTAATAAATAAATAAAACTATCTATAGCAAGACACACAAAAACAAAAATCACTAAATTCATAATAAATATTATAATTTATAAGGCAAAACAAAAGGCTGAGTAAAGAAATACATTAACGGTGAGAGTGGGATTAAAAAAAAAAAAAAACGTGTTATAACTTATAACTTATACAAATAAGTGAGTAACAGCAAGGTTTTGAAACTCAGACCGTCCAAAGAACCGAAATAGAGAGAGGTTCAAGATTTTTAAGATCGAACCGAAGTCGAACCGTGCTGATGTCATAATTAATTTACTAATTATTTAATACAGAAATAATTAAAATAAATGTGTAAAATTATGTAATATTGATGAAATCACTATTTATAGAGATTCAAATTGTGGGGCCCAGATATTTGGTAACCCCGGCCCACCACACATCCGACCCAAGACCCACGTTGAGGACAGCAAGAATCCGAGGATGGGTAGGAAAAGCCCAAGTCATCAAAGGACCTCGCCGAGGACGCCACGTCCTCGGCGAACCGACATTAAAGGAAAGAAGCTGTCATTCACCCATTAAATGCACGCCATCAACACTTTGGCCACATTAATAGCGAGTTGACCAGCGAACAGTGATGCCTTGCTTACTTCAACTAACAGAAAGCCTGCTAAGGCGGCTGATGGGACGAGCCTTCAAACACAAGTTCAGATGGCCGACAAGTGGATGGCAGAGATCAACTGGTCTAGACTATATAATAGACTGAACCCCAAAAAGTTCGGGGTGGTGGGGGGGCTGTTAGGCTCCTGGGAGATTGGCCCTTGGGCGGAGAAGTTAATGGGCTTTCAGGGGGGTTCAAGGATGATCCTTGTGTTCATTGGTTCTAAGGAAAGAGCTCTTCGGACTGGGCCGAGGACGAACTTTCCTTAAAAACACTCAGTTAGATTCTTGCTTTTGATTCTGTAAACTCACGCCGATTGTTGTATCTTTCGTTAGAGCCTAGCTCTTCTACCCACACTCTACAAATTTATTGTATGGGGGTCGCCCGAAACTGGGTCCCTACAATTGGCGCCGTCTGTGGGGAGGACTTGTGCACTAACAAGTGCGACAGTTAGTGTGGAAAGATCAAGAGCAACACT
This sequence comes from Quercus glauca, assembly GCA_023736055.1. NCBI lineage: Eukaryota > Viridiplantae > Streptophyta > Magnoliopsida > Fagales > Fagaceae > Quercus > Quercus glauca. Next base: position 49,080,988 of record CM043315.1, on the reverse strand, counting down.
TCTAAAAAAAAAAAAAAAAAACAACATAGCCAACAGCAACAACATTCATTCAAAAAGCAACCACAACAAGAAATGAAGAGATGCGAGAAGTAAAAGAGATAAAAAAGGGCTACTTCTTTATTAATATTGAAGAACAGTTACAATTTACAGCAGATGTTCATACAAGCTTGTTCTAAAGTTAACTACAAAGAAAAATGCCTAGGCAGGCTTGTGCCGACTCTAAGAGGAAAGAGAAGAAAAGAGGGGCTTAGGCAGGCATGTTTTAAAGCCAAGCCCAATGATGGAGGGAGAGGTGGAGACAGGCCAATTTTTAGACCGTCCACAGCTCCCCAACCAACATTTGCGACGGAGGGAGAGGTGGAGACAGACCTATGTTAAGGCCGTCCATAGCTCCCCAACCATCGCTTGTGGCGCTCTGAAAGAGAAGGAAGAGGAAAGCGCGGCGCCTGACGGTTCCACCTCACGATTCCATTTGGTTTCCCTCCCAGCCGAATCACTACCAACTTGGAGAGTCGACAGATCCCAATCCGGGGGAGGGAGGTTACGTTCTTTCCAGATCCCCCTCCAAACAGCAAAGAGGGTCCCATCTCTGGCTAGGTTGAAAAGAAGGTGAATCTTCGGCCTCTGCCTACCCCATCTCCATGGTGGCGTCCAGGATCGGAAGGGCATCCTCGGCTCATGAAAGGGGCTCGGCCTCCTCGTCACCGCCCTCTCACAAGGCCACCTCATGTCGCCAGACCCAAGTTACTATCCTGGAAGGACCCTTGAAACGCCCAGAAAATGATGTATTTGTAAGATTCGGACTCAAATGCTTATGAAGTTTAAAGAAAGAACCACCCCAAATATGCCTTATATAGAAGGCAAAAATTGGTGAAAGCCAACCCGCACAGAATCCCAAGGAGAGATTACCGGAGGTATTAACTCTGCCCAAGTTCTAAGAGGCTTATCCGCCGCTGGATCCTCGTAAATCCGCAAGGAAATTAGTGAGGAGGCGCCTCGCGCACCGAAGCGTCAACCGCGTTACTCGAGTAGCCCAAAAGACGCCTCGTTACCAGAAGTGGCGCGCTGGACGAAGGGGCTAAACCGAAGAGGAGTCCTCCCTCGGCGGAACAGGCTCAAGGGCGCTGTCACTACAAAGGCAGAATCCCCAATGCTGAGGAGGCGCCCCCTAACTCCAAGCAGTTCAGAAGAAGAAAACTAGGTACTGGACAAAACCAAGGCGTTGCATGGTCCTCGGACTCAAGCCTATGGGGAAACCAGCTACTTCAGAAGAAGAAAACTAAGTGTTAGATAGAACCTAGGCATTGCATGGTCCTCGGACTCAAGCCTCTAGGGAAACTAACCACTTAAAGAAGAAAACTAGGTACTGGATAGAACCAAGGCCTTGCATGGTCCTCGGACTCAAGCCTATGGGGAAACCAGCTACTTCAGAAGAAGAACTAAGTGTTAGACAGAACCTAGGCATTGCATGGTCCTCGGACTCAAGCCTCTGGGGAAACTTACCACTTAAAGAAGAAAACTAGGTACTAGACAAAACCAAGGCCTTGCATGGTCCTCGGACTCAAGCCTATAGGGAAACCAGCTACTTCAGAAGAAGAAAACTAAGTGTTAGACAGAACCTAGGTATTGCATGGTCCTCGAACTCAAGCCTCTAGGGAAACTAACCACTTAAAGAAGAAAACTAGGTACTGGACAGAACCAAGGCCTTGCATGGTCCTCGGACTCAAGCCTATGGGGAAACCAGCTACTTCAGAAGAAGAACTAAGTGTTAGACAGAACTAAGGTATTGCATGGTCCTCGGACTCAAGCCTCTGGGGAAACTAACCACTTAAAAAAAAAACTAGGAACTGGACAGAACTTAGGCATTGCATGGTCCTCGGACTCAAGCTTACGGAGAAACTAACTACTAAAGAAGATTCAAATACCAGACAGAACTATGGCCTTGCATGGCCCACGGACTCAAGCCGACGGAGAAACCATTCCCTCATGAAATACCAAGTGCTAAGCAAAGCTAAGGTCTTGCGTGTTCCTCGGCGTCAAACCTTTGGGGAAACTGGTAGCTTTAAGGGAATCCAAGTACTAGACAGAACCAAGGTCTTGCATGGTCCAAGAACTCAAACCTATGGGGAAACTAGTCACTTTAGGAGGATCTAAGCACCAGACAGAACCAGGATTTTGTACTGACCGTGGGCCCAAACCTACGGCTAGGCTGACCACTTTAGTACTAGTAATGAGGTCTGCGAAGGACAATGATCAATGGAGTCGGCTAAAGCGCAATTAAAGTCAGAATCATGCAACTAAAGAAGATATGTATATACAACATACAATACAAGCAAAACAGATAAAAGGAAACAAAATATGCACTTTACTGAATCTCCCAAAAAGTTATACAGCATAATGTGCCATTTACAATGTTTAAAAAAAAAAATGAATGAGAAAGAAAAACAAAGCAAGGGTACTACGAATGATTATTCCTTCAGCTCTGCCTCAAATTCCTCCCATAGGGGGCTGGGCAGCAGAGACCCCGAGATCCTTGTCACCCTCGCCTGGAGCTACGGCCTGGGGAGGGTCAGCTGGAAGAGGTACCCCCTAAACTTGAAGGGCTTGGACGTTGGCTGGGGGGTCATCAGCCTCTCTAGGCGCGTCCGCACCAAGGCTTTCACCTGCCTCAACGGTCCCAGGAGGATTGGCGTCCTTGGTGGGCTCGCCCGAAGTGAGGATAGCTGGAACGCCTTCCTCTGGAACAGCTCCAACTCCCTCAGCAGTAACCTCGGCCTCAGAGCTTGGAGGGGCATCCTCGCAGATGGCCAGGGGGTAATACACATTCTCCACCTTCCACAGGTCGGATGAAGCCTCAACCCCAGCTTGTTTAAGGGCTTCATTCCAAATCTGGGAGCAATAAAGTCTGCAAACTCCTAGCACTTGGGCTCTAAGAGTGTCCTCTGTCTCGGCTACCTCTTCCTCATAGGCCTTCTGTGCGGCCTCGCCCTTAGAGGCCTCGGCCTCGGCCCTGGCAGACTCAACCTCCCCTTTTGCCTTCAAGGTATCGTTCCTAGTGGACTCCGCGGTGCCTCTGGCCTTCTTTGCCTCAAGCGCCCTCTCCTTCAGGGTCGCGATCTCCCCATCAGTAACCCTCAGCTGGTTCTCTGCCTGGAGCAGACGGTCCGTTTGGTCTAGGGCTAGTTTTTCAGCGGCAGAAAGGGCCGTTTCAGCGGTGTCTCGAGCCCTCTTCGCCTCTTCCAGCTCCTCCATCGCCTTTGTAAGATCGGCCTTGGAAGAGTCGAGGGTCCGCAGGGCGTCTACCAGCTTCTTATGCTTCGAGCCCACGGCCTTGCCCTGGCTACTGGCTACCTCCTCCAATCTGAAAGTTGCCTGGATAGCCTGCCAATTGAAATCAATTCACAACAGATAAGGAGCCAAGAAACAGGAAGTCACAAAGACCACAAGTGATCAAAGAAGCTTACCATGCCCAAGTATTGTTTGAGGCCGAGGAAGACCTCCTTGTTCCTTAAGGCCTCCAGCTGGGCCATGTCCGTTGGGAGCAGCAATGACCTCCCCAATGCGTCAGCCACATACGCATCCTCACTCCCTCGAGGGTCCCTAAGGGAGGCGTCACTCCTCAGGGGCTCCCCATGGAGCATGGGGACAGGGAGCCAAGCCTGGGCCTCGGGCTAGACGACGGTCTGCTTTTCCTACCCTCGGCACCCTATCCTCAGCTACTTAGATGGCGGCCGAGTGTCGCCCCCAGAAGGATCAGTTTCTTCACCCCCCCTGGGCCTCTTTCCCTTGTCCTTCTTCTGCGGAGGACTGGTGGGCTTGGACCCAGACGATGGGATCTGCTGGGGTGGAGGAGGCGGAAGCCTGGGAGGAGACTTCTCCGGTGCATCTGTCCCCAGCGCATCCTTCCCCGACTGTCCCTCGATCAATGCCAGCAAGCTCTTCTGAGGTTTCTTCTTGAAACTTATCTTGGACTGGAGAAAGGCCTCTTCAGACAAAAAATTCGCTTCGGTTAAGCTGGGATCACCCAAATCGCCGGGAGGATCCTCAAGCGAATGGAACTGGTCGAACGCACTAAACTCGCCCTCGGAGGGACCAGAGTCAACGACTTCCTCTTCCACTAACTCTTCCTCCTCAGCCTCGGCGGTTTGAGCTGATGAAGAAGCACCCACCAACGGTATGCCCTCGAAAATGGGAGACCCTTTGGGGATCAGGAATCCGTGCTCGACTACGGTGATGTTGTGTAGCTAAGGATCTCCAGCTCGGATCACATGCTTCGGCACCGGGAACGATTTTTGGGTCGGTTTGTATCCGAGGATCACGTGGGCGGCCCTAACTTGGTCATCGTCTTTATTCACAAAGACCTCCGACCTCAGTACTTTCTCCAGGTCCTCCTTATTGACCAAATTGAAGTGACGCTCAAAAGCGCGCAGATCTGCATAAAAGAAAGCAAGCTCCTGTTAAAAACCAAGCAAAGCAAAACGCTAGAGCACAACAACTTAGACCCCCTTCTAGTCTGAATGCCCCACCTGGTGTACCCTCCACTGTTGGACAATGAAGGCCCTCATGCCACTCTCCAGACACAATGAGGAAGTCATTGTTCAGACCCTTGCTGGACTCAGGGAGGCACTAAATCAACCGGACCCTGTCGTCCCTCGTTTTCATATAATAAGACTTTTCCTTCAGGCGCTGGAGATTGTAGCACCATTCACATCATAATGGGTTAGCCTTAGAAACATCTTCTCATTCAGGGCATCTACACAGCCCAAGATCTTAAATACATTGACAACGCACTGGGTGGGAGATAAGTCAAAATGCCGGAGATAGTCCCTCGTCACCGGCCCCAAGGGAATCCTCATTCCACCCTCCAGAAAGGCGATTATAGGAATCGCCACCTCACCCTCTTTTCTCCTAGTACTCCACTCCCCTGCTCCACAGTACCTCAGACCCACTGTATCAGGGATCTTGTAGTCGGCGACGAATTTGTCCATCATCTCCTCAGACTCGACTAATTTCTTAAACCTACCCATCCTAAAAGAGCTAGCAAGGAACTCAGGCGAAAGAGTATGAACCAGAGAGAGAAGAAAACTTACAAGAATGAGGAAAAGCTCCTCGGGCGGGTCTTTTGTGCTAAAGAAAGTTGCAGATACTGTTGGAGAAGTGACCGAATTCGAAGTATGTGCACAGGATCTCTTGATTGCAAAAGTGAAGGGTCAAATCAATTCCATCGGGTATTTATACCCCCCATTAAAAATAAACGCACAGGCTTTCCCGCCCAATGAGCCAGGAGCATCCCCACCGTCCATTCATCATCATACCGTTGAACGTGGAGGACACCGGGCCGCTGAAATTTAACGAAGGCACGCTCCAAATACCGAAACGCCAGGCACGTCCCCTAGGCAGTTGAAAAGGTTTTGGTGCTGACAGGTCAGGACAAGGACCCGAGAGCATCAAAATCCTCCTCCCCTCCCGAGAGGCCAGACAGCAGAATTTTGAGGGGCTATTGTGGGGCCCAGATATTTGGTAACCCCGGCCCACCACACATCCGGCCTAAGACCCACACCGAGGACAGCAAGAATCCGAGGATGGGTAGGAAAAGCCCAAGTCATCAAAGGACCTCGCCGAGGATGCCACGTCCTCGGCGAATCGACATTGAAGGAAGGAAGCTGTCATTCACCCATTAAATGCACGCCATCAACACTCTGGCCACATTAATGGCGAGTTGACCAGTGAATAGTGATGCCTTGGTTATTTCAACTAACAGAAAGCCTGCTAAGGCGGCTGATGGGACGAGCCTTCAGACACAAGTTCAGATAGCCGACAAGTGGACGGCAGAGATCAACTAGTCTAGACTATATAATAGACTGAACCCCAAAAAGTTCGGGGTGGTGGGGGGGCTGTTAGGCTCCTGGGAGATTGGCCCTTGGGTGGAGAAGTTAATGGGCTTTCAGGGGGGTTCAAGGATGATCCTTGTGTTCATTAGTTCTAAGGAAAGAGCTCCTTGAACTGGGCCGAGGACGAACTTTCCTTAAGAACACTCAGTTAGATTCTTGCTTTTGATTCTGTAAACCCACGCCGATTGTTGTATCTTTCGTTAGAGCCTAGCCCTTCTACCCACACTCTACAAATTTATTGTATGGGGGTCGCTCGAAACTGGGTCCCCACACAAATATATCTTAATTCAAGATAAAGATAATATTTCTTATAATTTGTTATAGAGATTCAAATATATCTTAATTCAAGATAAAGATAATATTTCTTATAATTTGTTATAGAGATTCAAATATATCTTAATTCAAGATAAAGATAATATTTCTTATAATTTGTTGCATATATTTAGTAGATACTCCCTTAACTATTTAAAATATTTTAACAAATTATATCTAAAATATAATAAATTAATATAACTAAAAATGATTTAAAAAATTTAACTGAAAAATTAAACACCCCAAGTACCCAACCTCCATTCAGAGAGGAAAAAAAACAACCCCACCCCACTCACGATTGTCCAAAATAAAAAGAAGAGAAAATAAAAAAGTTAAAACAACTCAAGGGTCATTGAGATCTCTTGAGATATAGCTTTTAGGTTTAAAGTAAACAATTCAAAACATCCAACACCATTCACGTTTTCCAAGCCATCAATATTCAATATTACCAAAACCCTCTTTTGTTTACTTTTCTTTCTCAGTTTACTTTTGCCAACAGAGGGTAACTGAGTAAGGGCTTCATCTCTTTATCTCCCTCATTTCTCAGTCACAATCTTCATTGGTTCTCAAACAAACAGAGCTTAAGGCCAGGTGCAAAACAAATCCTCTCTGTCTCTCACCTGCTCATCTCTCTCTCTCTCTCTCTCTGTTGACTCTCATTTTTTCTTTACTAGATCTGGTGGACAATGATTTTCTTTTTCTTTTTTTTTCTTCACTGTTGGCATGTCGGACGCGTTGGAGCCGTGTCGGCGCGTGTCGGAGAAACAAAAAAAAAAAAAAAGAGGACACTCGCCGGGCACCGGAATCCGGCGAGTCGTACTCGTTCCGGTGTCTCTAACACCGACACGACGCCAAAAATGGCGTGTCCGTGCAACCTAGATTCCACTCTCCATACACTCGCAAGTGTCCATCAGGCTCAAATCTCATGTACTCCGCCGAGAAGTCTGAAGGAACTAAAACAGCTAAAATCATACCTCGAGAGTAGAAAGTTAAATTTTCACTATTAAGTTGCACATAACTGGAATTGGCTACGCCTGTGATATCAAAATAATTAAAGTGATCATTTCCAGAAAAATAGCGTTGGGGAGGATTAGAATTGATATAAGCGAACAACCCTTTACTAGTGAGAGAGAGTGAATACAATCCTCCTTGACTTATGAGTTGCTGCCCTGGCATCAACTTTTGCGCGAGCATCAGCGTGTCGGTTGGGTGATCAAAAGACTGCCAGATTATTGTTGCATTGTTGTGATCCCAGAGCATGAGGTTGCAGTTATCGGTTAAGTTTAGGCCAGTCACAGATTTGCTGCTGGTGTTTGTCGACCACACCGTAGTTCCATTAGCATCTGTCAACACCAAACCTCTTTCTGAAGTGAGCTTCAAACTCGCATTAACGCTTACAAGATTCGTTGGGTTAGCAGCCCACACTACTGTTGGACCTTCAGATTTTGAAATATTGCCATCTCCGACATAATAAATTCTGAAAATGGCAAAGAGAGTACTGTCACAAGTTTGATTACAGAAGAAACCACAATGACAAGCATGTCCGTAGATATAACTGCTCCTTTCACTGGAAAGTATGATACTCACAAACGATCCATCATCAAATTTCACAGAATCGGGAGTAGAAAAACTGTTGGTCACTGAAGTAGAAGTGTTTGCACTCCAATAACGGCCAGGCAGGGCTTTGACTAAGATGGGAAAAGGTTTTAGAAAAAGAGCAAGGAAAAGAAGACACTGCACCAAAATAAGTCTTATACATCAAGTGTTAATATAACAAAATTAGTATAGTGGTATTAGACATAATATCACATCTAAAAATTAAAAATCGTTGTAATAGTAACTTAAAAATAGTAAATTATTACATTAATAATAATTAGTTGTATTCATTTATAATTTTCAGTTGCAATAGAGATTTTAATAGTAAATTGAATTTAGAAATTTTTTTGCAATAACTTAAATTGAAGAAATCAATTTTTTTTTTAATAACTTAAATTGAAGAAACCATTGTAATAACTTGATACCAATTATATATTTTGCGATATATTATAATAGAAATTTCAAAGAGATGGCTTATTGCAACAAATTTAACATTGCAATAACTAAAATATCAATTATTTTACAATCTATTGCAATGACAAACATGAAAAAAATAACTATTACAATAAATATACCGTTGCAATAATTTGAACCCAAATTATTTTTGTCAATTCTTTACAATCTATTGTAATAAAATTCATGAAATAATAGCCTATTGCTTCAAGATATTCGAAGTAATAAATTGTTTATTGCAATAGCAAATATATTATTACATCAAAATTTTCATTAAAATATTTAATGTTTATTGCAACAAAAATTTTTTGTAGCACAAACTTATTACCTCAAATTTTATTGCAACACTTTGTATAAACTATTGCAATGACTTCGATGTTATTGCAACGATTTTTTTTGTTGTAATAAACATTTTTTTGTTGTAGTGAGAACAACACAGCAACCCCAGCTTATACTACCCATTGTCTGTGTGTGCTACAGTGCTAGAAGAAATTAAGAAAGGAAAGTGGACACTGGACAAGGAGAGAAAGAGTGATAGAATTGAAATGAATAGCACAAAGAATGAATTACTTGGGGGCAGAGTAAATTTAATAATCTAATGATGGAATCATGAAATTTAGTTTATTGTTCCCCGGTTGACTGGTTGACCTTCAAGTCCATGAGTAGGCAGCAGCTGTGGGGTTCATGGCATTTAGTACCCGTTTGGATACCAATGGATGTTGCGGCTGCGGTTTCATTTCACGTTTCAGACATTTTTTTTTTTCAGGCGTTTCAGGGAGTAACGCGCTATTGTGCGGTTACTGTTCGTGAACAGTAGCCACACTGGTTGACTTTTGTCTATAAACAATGCATTCGTGTACTGTTTATGAACTCACAAATTTCACTTTTCAGTAACTTTTTCATTAAAAATGGGTCTCACGGTACTATTCACAAATTTAAAAATTATTTTGCTACAGTGTTTTCAGTTTTCAGCTACATCCAAACGGGTCCTAAGTATCATAGTGTGGTCCAGCCCACGAAATAGCTCTTTGACTCGCTGCTAAGAGCACTAGCATCAGATATACTAAAGGTTAAATTTTTATCGTTTAATACATTAAACACATAAAATTACCTATTTAAAAGATGTGTCAACCGTCAAATACTAATATTTGGCATTTGCTACGGTGATATTCTAACAATAGAATTGTACGGCAGATGTGCTATTTGCTTTTATTATTAGTTTTTACTTGTGTATAATCCTGTGTATATACACAGATACAATTAAAAACAATCACAATGACACGGTTCAAATTATACAAAGTATTAATTTATACATTTTTTAAAGAATACATTTCTAAAATATGAAATGGTTCCTTATTTGTAAAAAATTTAATTGAATTTAGACATTTCGGTCTTTACTCTCAATAATTCATTTTCCACAAAAATTTATAAATTAGATGAACATGTGGTGCAAAATTATACTTCAATTGAAATCTAATTTATAATCTAATTGAACTTAGACTCTTCGATTTTTACATTCAATAATTTACTTGTCACAAAAATTAAAAATTAGATGGGACAAGTGGTGCAAAATTGAGAATCCACTTGAAAACTAATTGGGTTTTTTTTTTTTTTTGAGTTTTGGCTTTTAATATATTTATGGATTCAAACTTTCTCTTTCTTCCATACAAAATATACTTCTTAATTAAAAAGAATAAGAAAGAGTATTTAAATAAAGTGGTAAAAGAATAGAATGTATAATGTAAGGTGTATTGTAAAATGGTGTATTAAATAAAAAATATTGGGTAAATTATGTATTTAGTATCTATCCTTTTCACCATATTTCATTTTGGTCCATAACTTTTCAATTGTGTCAATTTGGTCTATAACCTTTAAGTAAAGAATATTGGGTAAACTACGTATTTGGGTTTTGTCCTTTACATCTTATTTCAATTTGGTCCCTAATCTTTCAATTATGTAAATAAACTTTTTTTTATTTTATTTGGGCGTTAGCCACGTTAGCAATTTCTATCCAATAGATAATGGTAGGAACTAAATTGACACTACACTAAAAAGTTAAAGACTAAATTAATACAATTAAAAAATTATAGGTCAAATTGAAATATAGTAAAAAGGATAAGGACCAAATACATAGTTTACCCTAAAATAAATAAAGTAACATTTTTATTTAAAGTGATGTATTAAAAAAATAGAATATGTGAAAATATCTTCTTCCTTTTTTTTCTTTTTTTCTTTTTTGGTAGAAGAACAAAATTCAGTTACAAAATTAATTGTATCCTAAGACTACAGCCTTACTCAATATCTTTTCATTGAAGGTAATTTTTTTATAAATCCAACAATAGATTACATTTTCTTCTTATATTTTGCATGCTTGCAAAATTTCTAGGAAATTAAAAATCAATAACTATATCATTAATAAATTGTTTAAATTGCAAGTTTTTGTAATTTAAAATTATGCATAAAATATGAGTTTATAGATTATATAATAACTAAATATATAATAATGTCAATATTTTTTTAAAAAAATTGTAGTTTTAGACGACAATCAATTTTATAACTAAATCATATACTATATAATAAAAGTTAGGTTTAGACGCCGTAGCTACGCCAAGTGGTTTCACCATATTACAGAAATTTATTTAGATTTTTAGATTTTAAGAAAAAATATATACAAATTTTCTTCTCTTATAATTTATAAGTTGATAAAAATCTTAATTTGATTACAATCCAAAATTTTCATCTAATCCATCTAATCCTTATTTTTTACAATATATTTGATCTTAATAATTTTTTTGGATAAATAACAATAAGTGTTTTAACAAAACGTGCAACCTACAATAAGTATTTTCTAAAATTTCAAAAAAATATTAAATTTAGTTGGTTGGTCTATCTAAAATATTATCAGCAAAGGCTAAAATGAATATTATAGAATTACCTAAAAAAAAAGGACAGAATTTCAATAAATGAAAAATACATAAAATAAAGCAAATAAGATAGAATTAAAAAAAAATATATGTTTTTTTTACTACGTTTCTTCTTCTTTTTTGTGGATAAATTTACATCTTATGTCATCTTTTTCCTAATAATAAATTTTTAAAAAAAAAGTATTTGAGTTTCACCTAAACTCCTTCTTCTTTTTATATCATCTTCTGCACAACCTGAAATTCTCTCTATATATACACACAGTTTTTTAGTGTATTATTCTTTCTACTACATACGTTACAATTATTTACTATATTCTCCGCTTCTCCTCTCTACCCTACCTACAACCTTGCAGGTATTTTTTTTTTCTTTCATCAAATTGAATAGATTTTGTGTATTTGTTACCTTTTTATTATTTATTATATGATTTTTATCAACAATTTTTATAGATAGGCTGGAATTTTATGTTTGATAGCACCTTTTAGTATTTTTTTAGACGTCAATATAGCAAGAAATATATTTGTATTTTTTATTTTCTTATCACATAATTATTTGTCGTTGACATCGATATTTTATTGTATGTGGATTTAATTTGTTATGATTTTTGTTTGGTGCTTTGTTCCATGTAATCTATCTTCTTTAATTAAAAGCAAAATTTGTTGTTAAACATGAAATTGGATACGAGAGAAAAAGAAGGATCTAAAAATGTTCTTATATCTATCAGTCTAAATTCCTATGTAAGTCTATCTTTACTTAACTCCTTTTTTTTTTTTTTTTTTAAGTTCATAAATTTGGATATATTTTCATTAATGAATTGGGATTTTGGCTTAATTTTGTTTTCAACTGTTTCAATTATTGAATTCATTATTTTTTCATGTGTAATATTAATATCTGTGTTTTTTTTATTTGAAAAAAAATAATATATGTGTTCTTAAAGGCTAAAGCACAATACAATTACAAACATTATTTTAAGATAGGGTGTTGTATTTATTTATTAGTAAGTTAAAATGTTACATTAAGTTATGGTATTTTTTTTTTTTAGAATACTAAGTATTTTTAACAAACACACACGGGGAACAAATAATTTAAATATTAAAATAAGAAATAAAAATTAAATTCCTTTTAGGCATACAAATACAATTTATTTTTTAATCTTAAACTTTGAAATAGTTTTTTTAGGATGATCCCCTCTTCATAAATAAGTAGGAATTATTAAAAAAATTATAAAATTTTTTATTGATCATTGTAATTAGATATATTATATAAAAGGACAAATATACAAAATTCAATTCTTTTTTAGATTTTAAAAAAATAGATTTTTTTTTTTTTGTTTTTATCTTATACACACACACAAAGATTCCATTAATAATTGTTTTACTATTTTTACAATTATAGTTTTTAAAATATTTTATAATATTTGTTTTTTAAACAAAAAAAAGCCAAACTTGAACTTACATAATATACATTTTCCATGTAACTTAATTTTTTTTTCATTTTAATTGTTATTCAATTTAATTGTATTATCAAAATAGTTTTTATTAAACTGTGCATCATACGGACATATTACTAGTCATATATATATATATATATATATATATTTTTTTTTTTTTTAAACGTCCAGCTCTAAAATCAAATCAAGGCAGCATTTTTTTCTCCATCAAATAACTTATTTCGAATCCCTCGTGAGTCCCGCAAAAAGATACGCTTTTACTTTTCTTTCTTTAAATCAAAGGTAATATTAGTGTTCTGCCGTTTATCCTCAAAAAGGTAATATTACTGTTGCGGCCCTACGTGTGTCCAAAGTGATATTACTGTTTTGTGTCCCATGTGTTTTTAGCTTTCGGCAAAGGTATTATTATTATTATTATTATTGTCTTTGTCAATGACTCAATGGTAATATTATTGTTTGTGGTTTTCACATTCAATATATTTTTATTTCTATTATAGTTTTTACTTTTTACGGTGTTTTCACTAAAAAAAAAAATCAGCTTATTTTATTTAGTTTTTAGCTTTTATTACTATATTTTTAGAAAAAAAATAAAAAACTAAATAAGTTGTTCATTCATTTTTTATTTTATGAAAAGTTGAGCTTATCTAACTTATGAAGGAGAAAAGGAGGATAGATTCTATAAGTTGAGCTTATCTAGCTTATAGATTCAAACTTTCTCTTTCTTCCGTAAAAAACATATTTCTTAATTAAATAGAAGAATAAATAATATTTAAATAAAATGGTAAAAGAATAGAATATATAATGTAAGTGTGGGGCCCCAAATATCAACCGTCCCGGCCCACTCTATACCCGGCCCAAGGCCCGCGCCGAGGACAAAGGGGAAGAAACCCAAGTCGTCTAAAGGCCTCACCGAGGATACTCATATCCTCGGCGCACCGACTATTGATAAAGGGAAAATATCCCTCATCCATTAAACATATCCCACCAACATTCTGGCCGCTTTAATGGTGATGTGACCAACAAACCCAGTTGCCTCGGTCACTTCAACTAATAAAAAGTCTGTAAAGGCGGCTACGAACTAACATAAAGCCTGCAAATACAGATGATGGGACAAAACCCCTGTACATAGAGTCCAGATAATTGACAAATGGACGGTTAAGATTAAAAAGAACGATACTATATAACCAAGAGGATCCCCAACATAGAAAGGGGGATGAACTCGAAGAAAAATAGATCCTCGGCCTGAGCCGAGAACAAATATGTTTCGCAAACACTTAACCAAAGTAATGATCATTCTCTATAAAAACACTTAGCCAAATTTCCACGAGAAGATTCCTATGAACCTCATGTCATCAATTATTTATTATAAACTTTATACCAGCCATTGTTTACTTCGGTGATGCCAAGTCCTTTTACCCACACTCTATAATTTTTGTTGTTAAGGGTCCATCACAAATTGAGTCCCTACAATTGGCGCCCACCGTGGGGCAGATTTGTGCGCTAGCAAGTGCGGTGGTTGGTGTAAAGAAATCAAGAGCAATGCTTTCAAAAATAAAACACCAAAACAATACCATCTACAGCAACAACATTCATTCAGAAGTCAGCAGTCACAAGAACAAGAATATGCGAAAAATAGAAAGAGGCAAAACAAGTCTACATTTTTATTCATATATAAAGAGAAATTACATCTTTTACAAGTGATGCCCATGGGGCTTGTTCTAAAGCTAACTACAAAGACTGACGTCTGGCAAAACTGGCAGAGGAACAAAAGATAGAAAAGAAGGCTTGTTGAGGAACAAAAGATAGAAAAGAAGTGAAGGAAGAGAGGAGGAAAAGAAAGAAAGAAAGTTGGCAGAAGAACAAAAGATAGAAAAGAAAGCTGGCAGAGGAACAAAAGATAAAAAAGAAGTGAAGGAAGAGAGGAGGAAAAGGAAGAAAGAAAGCTGGCAGAGGAACAAAAGATAGAAAAGAAGGCTGGATGAGAAGTAAGAGAAGAGAAAATAGAAGAGATAAAAGGGAAAAGAGGGAAGAAGAGCTACATGGAACGCGGAAGAGACCGCGGCACAGGACGGCTCCACTTCTGGGTTCCGCCTGGCTTCCCTCCCACCCCCATAGCTGCCGGCTTGGGGGGTCAAAGACCCAAACCCAAGAGAGAGAGGTTACGTTCTTTCTAGATCCTCCTCTAAACGGCAAGGAGGGCCCCACCTCTGGTTAGGTTGAAAAGAAGGAGAATCTTCGGATCTCTCCTACTCCAACCCCAACTTGACGTCCAGAGTCGGAGTGCCATCCTCGACTCCTGATAGGGGCTGTGCATCCTCGGGACCACCCTTTCCCAGGGCCAATTCATTCGAAGGGGCTCAAATGGCTATGTCTTGCAGAACCTTTGGGCAATATTTTTGGGAGAAATTTAAAACGGATGTTTGTCAAGTGTGAAGGAGAAAGTTGCCTTAGAAACGCCTTATATAGAAGGCGGAATATTGGTGAGGGCCAATCCGCAATAAATCCCAGGGAGAGATTTTCGGAGGTAATAATTCCGCCCAAAGTTCCAAGGGGCCTATCAACCGTTAGATCCTCGTAGATCCATGACTGGCATTAATGAGGAGGCGCCTCATTAAACGAGAAGGCACAAAAGCGCCAGAACACGTTACTCGAACAACCCAGGAGACGCCTCGTAATCAGAAGAGTCCCATCAAACGAAGAGGCAGAACATGGCAGGGTCTTATCCTCCACCAACTCCAGCCCGCATTTATTATTATTATTTTGCTTGAAAAGTGTAATTATTTAATGCTTATTGTAAATTATAGCAATGTAGAATTAAATGGCTACGGATAAATAGATAAAATAATGAATAAGATGAGAAAACTAGGTACTGGACAGAACCAAGGCATTGCATGGTCCTCGGACCCAAGCTTCATGGGGAAACCAGATACTTCAGATGAAAATGAGAAAACTAGGTACTGGACAGAACCAAGGCATTGCATGGTCCTCGGACCCAAGCCTCATGGGGAAACCAGATACTTCAGATGAAAATGAGAAAACTAGGTACTGGACAGAACGAAGGCATTGCATGGTCCTCGGACCCAAGCCTCATGGGGAAACCAGATACTTCAGATGAAAATGAGAAAACTAGGTACTGGACAGAACCAAGGCATTGCATGGTCCTCGGACTCAAGCCTCATAGGGAAACCAGATACTTCAGATGAAAATGAGAAAACTAAGTATTGGACAGAACTAAGGCATTGCATGGTCCTCGGACCCAAGCCTCATGGGGAAACCAGATACTTCAGATGAAAATGAGAAAACTAGGTACTGGACAGAACCAAGACATTGCATGGTCCTCGAACCCAAGCCTCATGGGGAAACCAGATACTTCAGATGAAAATGAGAAAACTAGGTACTGGACAGAACCAAGGCATTGCATGGTCCTCGGACCCAAGCCTCATGGGGAAACCAGATACTTCAGATGAAAATGAGAAAACTAGATACTGGACAGAACGAAGGCATTGCATGGTCCTCGGACCCAAGCCTCATGGGGAAACCAGATACTTCAGATGATAAATGAGAAAACTAGGTACTGGACAGAACCAAGGCATTGCATGGTCCTCGGACCCAAGCCTCAGGGGAAACCGGATACCTCAGAATAAAAACCAAGTGTTAGACAAACTTAAGCACTGCGTAGTCCAAGGACTCAAGCCAATAGGGAGACCACTCCCTCGTCGAATACTAAGTGCTAAGAAAAGCCAAAGTCTTGCATGGTCTTCGGACCCAAACCTATGTGGAAACTAATCACTATGGGGCAATATAAACGCTGAACGGAACCAGGGTCTTTGTATTGATCACGAGCCCAAATCTACGGCGAAGCCAACCCTTTTGGCGCTAAACAATGAGCCCTATCAGGGACGAAAACCACGAAAAATTGAGCGCTAAAACGCAAACGACTCAAGCCTACAATTCCTAGAGGAACTAATAAGAAACTCAGACAAGAAAGCATACTCTGGAAAAAGAAAAAACTTGTAAAAACAAGGAAAAAACTCCTCGGGCGGCTCCTTAGCGCCAAAAGGAGATTACAAGAGCAGTTGAAGTAATGGTAACACTAACAGAAAGGCAAAGCTCAGCAGGGCGCGAAAAAACGCCGAGGAAGTCAAAATCCTCCTCCCCGCCCAAGTGGACGTGCAGCAGAATTTTAAGGTGCTATTGTGGGGCCCCAAATATCAACTGCCCCGGCCCAAGGCCCGCGCCGAGGACAAAGGGGAAGAAACCCAAGTCGTCTAAAGGCCTCACCGAGGATACTCATATCCTCGGCGCACTGACTATTGATAAAGGGAAAATATCCCTCATCCATTAAACATATCCCACCAACATTCTGGCCGCTTTAATGGTGATGTGACCAACAAACCCAGTTGCCTCGGTCACTTCAACTAATAGAAAGTCTACAAAGGCGGCTACGAACTAACATAAAGCCTGCAAATACAGATGGTGGGACAAAACCCCTGTACATAGAGTCCAGATAATTGACAAATGAACGGTTAAGATTAAAAAGAACGATACTATATAACCAAGAGGATCCCCAACATAGGAAGGGGGATGAACTCGAAGAAAAATAGATCCTCGGCCTAAGCCGAGAACAAATATGTTTCGCAAACACTTAACCAAAGTAATGATCATTCTCTATAAAAACACTTAGCCAAATTTCCACGAGAAGATTCCTATGAACCTCATGTCATCAATTATTTATTATAAACTTTATACCAGCCATTGTTTACTTCGGTGATGCCAAGTCCTTTTACCCACACTCTATAATTTTTGTTGTTAAGGATCCATTACAAATTGAGCCCCTACAGTAAGGTATATTGTAAAGTGGTGTATTATATAAAAAATATTGGGTAAACTATGTATTCAGTCTCTATCCTTTACACTATATTTCAATTTGGTCTATAACTTTTCAATTGTGTCAATTTGGTTCATAACCTTTAAATAAAAAATATTAGGTAAACTACATATTTAGTCTTTATTATTTACACCATATTTCAATTAGGTCCTTAGTCTTTCAATTGTGTCAATAAACTAATTTTTTTATTTGAGCGTTAACTACGTCATCAATTTCCATCCAAAAGGTAACAACAAAAACTAAATTAACACTACATTAGAAGGTTAGGGACTAAATTGACATTATTAAAAGATTATGAGTCAAATTAAAATATGGTATAAAGAATAAGGGTGAAATACATAGTTTACCCTAAAATAAATAAAAGTAGCTTTTTTATGCGATGTATTACAAAAATAGAATATGTCAAAATATCTTTCTTTTTTTTAGAAGGACAAAGTTTAATTACAAAATTAGTTGTAAATTAAGACTATAACCTTACTCAATATTTTTTTATATATTAAAGGTGAATTTTGATAAATTTACTAATAGATTACATTTTTTTATATTCTCTATATTTGCAAAATTTTTAGGAAATTAAAGATCAATAACTATGTTATTAATAAATTGTTTAAATTGTAAGTTTTTGTAATTTAAAAATTTACACAAAATATAAACTTATACATCATATAATAACTAAATATATAGTAATGTTAATTTTTTTTAAAATTATATTTTTAAATTACAATTAATTTTATAACTAAATTTTTTTTTTTTTTTTTTAATGGCCAGCTCTAAAATCAAATCAAAGGCAGCATTTTTTTTTCTCCATCACATCACTTATTTCGAATGCCTCATGAGTCCCGCAAAAAGATATGCTCTAAGAGGGTACTTTTTTTTTCTTTAAATCAAAGGCAATATTACTGTTCTGCCGTTTATCCTCAAAAAGGTAATATTATTGTGGATTCAGATCCTCTAGAGTTCCTAGGGTACCCTACCTATAGATTTCCTTAAATTTTAACCGTTCTTTAATGATTTAATAGGATTTGAATCCTATTACTGTTGCGGCCCCACGTGTGTCAATGATAGGGTCTTATTATTAGTGTCTTTTTTCTTTTTCTTTTTTTAATCAAAAGTGATATTATTGTTTGTGTCCCATGTGTGTTTAGCTTTCGGCAAAGGTATTGTTGGGAAATTTAGACCCCGGTTGATAGAATTAACAAGTTTTAAATCCAAGTTGTTAATTAGATTTATTATGAATACAACTTGTTAAAACACACAAACATCAATATCATGTCAAAATAATATGCAGCGGAAAAATAAATAAGACAAGATATGATGACCCAGGAAAACCAATGAAACCAACCAGTTTCACAGTAAAAAACCTGGGGGGAAACCTTCCCGAAAAGCAATTCACTATAGTAAAGAGAAGTTTCAGATCTAGTACAAAACCTTTGTCCCTAGACTCTACAATCCCCGTAGATGAACTCACAGCAGAAACCTTCTACCGCTTCAGAACCTCTGAACTCTTCAATATATGAACGCCACCCTTTTTGTTGCACGAATCCCAATACGTGACTAACTCCTTTGCACGAATCCCAGTACGTGACTCACTCACCAACTTAAGAAAGAAGAATGTTGGCTGCAAAGTTCTTCACTTCATCAAGAATGAAGATTAAGAAGCACTTGGTTACAAAACCCTAAGGCGCAAAGACGCAGTAGCTTATTTCAGAAAGAATAACCTTTTGCATATGTTCTCCTTGTATTCTCTTATTCTCTTGTGTAACGGCCTCTAAAATAAGCCTTATATAGGTCTAGGGTTGTGAGAAAAGAAACCCTACACAAATACAAAAGCCTGGCCCAAAAATCAAAAAGCTGAAAATTCTGATTTCCCGTAACCTCGATCGATCGAGAGGTGTCGAGGAGGTTTCGAGGTTTAATGAATCTCAACAGATACAGCTATCGAGGAGGTGTCGAGAAGGTGTCGAGAGGACAGAAACTTTCTCGATCAATCGACCAGCTATCGAGAAGGTGTCGAGATTGCGATAAGAAAACACCTTAAGAGCTCGACAGATAGCTAGGTGTCGAGGAGCTATCGAGAAGGTGTCGAGATTTAATGAAATTGCACTTCAGCTTGTTTTTCTTGGACAGACTTGATGACTTCAACACTTGATCTTGAAACATGGTTTCTTGAAGTATTAAAAACATCTAGAACTACCCAATTACAAGTAGAGTGCGTTTTGTCAAAAGGATTTGCCAATTTACATAAAATATGTCCTTAACAGGTATTATTATATTATTATTGTCTTGGTCAATGACTCAATGGTAATATTATTGCTTGTGGTTTTCACATTTAATATATTTTTATTTATATTATAGTTTTTATTTTCTGCAGTATTCTCATCCCAAAAAAAAAAAAAAAAAACAATTAGCTTATTTTATTTAGTTTTTAGCTTTTATTATAATATTTTTAGCAAAAAACAAAAAGCTAAATAAATCTTTCATTCATTTTCTAATTTATGAAAAGCTGAGATTATCTAGCTTATAAAAGAGAAAAAGAAGATAGATTCTAGTTAACAAGTAAAAATTTTTGCTGTCGAATAAAAGATTTAGAGTTTGAACTCCTTTATACTAAAAACTGATTGGTATCTTAAAAAAAGAAAAAGAAAAAGAAGATCTAAAAGAAAAGAAAGATATTGATTCGATCAAAGTTGTTCCTTGAATAAATAATTCACATAGAGACATAAAAGCTAATATAGTAAAAAGTTTAAAAGGTTAAAAAAAAAAAAAAAATCTTACCACTTTTTACATCTCACATGAGATGATAATCGCATGATGCAATAGTATTATTGCACCAATTCTTAATCCCAATCACTTGACAATATTTTCAAAACAACTAAGATGTGAATTTCTCATTGGTCAAAATAAATTTAAATTAAATAATAAAATGTTAGATTGGAACTATCACAATTGAAAACAAAAATGTTATGAAAATGTTGTCACATTTTATTTTTTTTTGGTGTTTCTAGACTTTCTCTTCTGTTAGCATAGAGTTTGAAACATTGTGAGAATGCAAGCAATTCAAAATTCTGAGGGAAACATAGTGTAAGAACATAATAAATGAAAAAGAAAAAGTAGAGAGATTTTCTTTACTCAAGCTATGCACACAATGAGATAAATTGGGGATTTTATGTTCTTGTGTGCTTGTGGTTGTGTTTCTATTGGTACTTGCTATGAATATTTTGTTATATTTTATCTATATTCAACATTCGCAACACCCCCCAAAACCTTAACCACAGTATTCCTTTAGATGTACAATTATTTTATTTTAATTATTTTATTACGTATATAACACTCAAAAGATAAAACAATATAGATACATATTACGCATAAACAAGTAAGAGTAAGTCAACTCAATTGAAGTGAAATAGAAATAGAAAGACATTAATTGAAGTGATGAAAATCAGAAAAGGTTATAAAATATCCAAACAAAACAAGCAAGAAAGTTAACCTTTAACTCCACAATCCACACACCAAATGCACCAATTGAGTTCGCCGTAGTGGCCGATACTTCTCCTTCTTTTTTTTAATAAATTTATTTTCTAAACTGAGAGAAGCTATCAATTATATATATAGTTTCATTCACTTTCTAATCAAACTTCAAATTCATCAATAATCTATGATTCCCCACTTTCCGAACCCTAAAATATACATTCACATACATACACACAGAAGAAATCTACGATGTATACAACCATTACCAAAACTAAACGACGCATATTCAGGTTAACAAGTCTACTATTGATACTAAACAATCTACATGATAATGATTAACACAATAAACAACAAAATCTACAATTACTTAAAATTTCATAAGAAAGAAAACAAAACGAAAATATATAACATATATACCTTCCTAGGGGATTCGGTGGTTGAAAGCTGAAGAAAAAGAACGGGTGAAGCTGTGAAGTCCTGAAGGAGAATAGAGAGCAGAGAGGGCAGCCACGGTTTTGAGGGGAAGAGATATTAGAGGGGTTGGCTAGGGATTTTAGAGGAAGAGAGAGTAGAGGGTTGAGAGACATGAGGCGGCTAGGGTTTTGATTTTATAGTGTAGTTTGTAGAATCTGTATCTGTAGGAGAGGCTGGAGTTTTGAGGAGAAGAAGAAGAGTCAGAGGAGACAGAGTAATGACATTGATGAAAACGAAGAGACACAAGGTTCAGCAGAGAGGCGTTAGGTCTGGTTTTGAGGAGAATAAATCATAGCTAAGCTTATATACCTAGGTTTTAAGGGTAAAATTGTAAAATTACCTTTATAAGCTAATCAGGTCAAATGGGTTCAATAGGTTGAACACGAACACGACCCGTTTAATAAACGGGTTAGTCATGTCAACCTGAATTTGACCCGAATCCGTTTAGCCTCAACCCATGACCTGTTTATAAACGGGTTAGCTGTGTCGGGTTCGCAAGTCATGCCGAATTTTGCCACCCCTACCATAGTGGACATGGAAGGCCTTTTTGTGAAATCATTTTGCAAACACCATGCTACAACAACCCTCATTATATTCACAACTTTTGCTCTATGTAATTGCATATCTTCACTATACTTATCAACCAAATCCAACTTCAATATTTTCCTTGAATAGATCAAGTAGATACGTTGCTTCTTCTGGCTATGAGCGATCAAGATTTCTCATTCCACTAACTTTTTTAGAGAGCACTACTACAAAGATATAGACATCTACTTTTTTGTAATTATTGAACTTAACCATTTTGGAGCCATATAACTAGGAGTTCCTCTCCTGGTTGTCACAACTTGGCTCTATTCACAGTCAACTAGTTTAGACAACCCAAAATCAAAGAATTTTGCATTAAAGTTCTCGTCTAAAAGAATGTTTTGGGGTTTTAATTATTTCCAAGTGAACTATCTTCTGTCTGCAATCCTCATGTAAATAAGTTATCCCCCTTACTATGTCAAGGATGATCTTCTTTCTATGTTGTCAAATCAAACAAAATATCAGGATTATTTTTGTCAAATACTTATCTATCTAAAGACTCATTAGACATGTGCTCTTAGACAAGATGCCTATGAGAGATCTTAGCACAATACCAATTAGTCTCACCAAGTTGAAATTGAAAGCTCAATCAAAACTACTAAAACTTGTTTAGACCCCAATTTTCAAGATACGACTTAATTGCTTTTAATCTACTCAACTAAGTACGGAATAAGAGCAAACAAAATGCAATTAATCGGAACTACTCTCTAGTGCATAGATATACATACTAAACAATTAAATGTAAAGCACAAAGGGTAAGGGAAGAGAGATGCAAACACAGATAATACGGTAATGTGTTATCGAAGAGGAAAATTGAAATACTCGACGTAAAAACCTCTTCGCGGCTCTCCAAGACGAAATGATCCATTAGTGAATAAAATTGGAGTACAAGCATATCAAAAAGACCCTCCTAGCCTAATCTACCCAAAGTACCTGAACCCTCCAAGTTCCAACTCCTAATGGATTTCACCGAGTCATGTCTCACTAGTTATCCAAATCTCACAATTAGCTCCAATTGCATCCACCAAAAAATGGCTTCTCCAATGCTGTCCAAATACACCAAAACAACTCACAACACTCAGATTTGGTGTGGTATGTGTTTGGACTAAGAACCTCTCAATGAGTATGGAATTAGAGAGGTAGGAGTAGAGGAAAACTAAGAGAATTTTGTAGAGGATGGTGGATGTGCAATCTCCAACTCTCAAATGGATTTCTAGGGTTTTCTCTCTAAGATTCTCCTTACAATTTTGTGGGTAATGTGCACTATTATTGTAACACCCCAAAATCATAAATAATAAAAGTCTATTCAATCTAAATAATCCATAAAAACATTAAATAGATGCAACCAGCAACCTAAAATATCATCATAATTGTCAAAGCTCTAATCCCACTAAAGATAAAATATCTTCAAAATAATTCCCCGGTACAACATTTAATACCATAAAAATAATAATAAAATTGTCAATTCCACAATATAATTTGTAATTGTTGTCTTCTAAGAATCTTTAATCCAATAATCCCTCCAATGTATCTGTAAGGGGGAATAAAAGGAGGTGAGATAACTCAATAAGTGGATTTCACTAACATTGGGGTGTGGGAATAAACCTTTTAAATGAATAATCCATACAACAAATTTATAACTTTCCAACCATCTATATTTTTAACATCAAATATTTTCTATAAAAAATATCATTATATTGTGAGCCATCATAATATACCAACACCATTATATAAACAATTTCCTAGACTTTTCTCGTGGTCAACGTTTACGTCCTGTTGATAGGGTTGTGTTGTCCCATTTTTGGGGCTGAAACTCCCTTTTCATCCCTTTTCTTATGGGTGGTTCCTTTGGAACCTAAAGGTGCACTCCCTTGCTAAGAAACTCACTTTTCAGACCTTCAATGGTATACTCCCTTGTTAAGAAGTTACCAAATGTGCACTGTCTCCTTTTCTGGGACCGTCCCTTGCTAAGGATTGGCTACAGTATGATTGTCCCTTGCTAAGGACTAATACAAGACTAAGCTTTTAATCATGACTTGCCATACAATTCAAAACAAATTCAAGATGCTCTCAACAAATAATCCAGTCATAATACTCAAAAAAATAAAATAAAAAAATACAAAGATTTATCCACACATACAAGTTTAAATAAGTTTAGGTTGTCCCACTAGTTTTTCATATAACAAATAGTCAACGTTTCCATATAATGTGCACATCAAACATTATAAAATATCAAAAAATTTATAGAATATCAGCGTACTTCTTTGATATAAGAATAGTTTCATAATCAAAACTTTTTTTGGAAAAATCCCCAAATTAGTAAATACCACTTACCTCTTAGTTGCAAAAATAAAACCAACCACCCTTGAGTCACAATAAATCAGTAGAATCAGAATCTAGCAACACCAAAAATAGACCCATCAATACATGAATTCCCCACTAAAAATCTGTTTTCACACTTAAACAATATAGTCTTGGACAACACTGATATTTCCAAAATTTTCCATTAATTCACTTAACTATCTAGTTCACTTTCAGCTTTGATCAAATTCTTGGGTTTAAAAAAATATTGCTGCATAACCAGATTTTTTACTCTACCTAATCAAATTTTTCCATTAATATGATCATAGATATTCATGAAACTTCAATATGGCTGAATGATGGATATCTGATCAATCTAATAATAGAAGCCATATGTTATATCTTAATTTTTCAATCCCATAGCTAGCCCATTATTCCCTTGATGCCGCAAAAATTAAAGATAATGCTAGACAAATTTCTGAACAATGCAGTGCTAGGATGACAAAGTGGTTAACTTAGATAATATATAATTTATTATTTCTACTTTATAGGGGCTAAAAAGATATTCTAGGCTTGAAAAAAATTGCTGCCTACTACAATAAATTAGAGTTGAATACACGTCACTAGAAGGATGATAAGGAAGATATATATCAACCATAAAGCAACCTTTTTCCATTCACATGGTGACAAACTTAAATTGATAAAGTCCAAGCTTATTACTCTATCAAGTACTACTTTTTATCCAATCAATCTCAAAGCCTATGGAGTACCCCTTTCTTGACATACAGCCATACGTATCATTCTTAATCTAATATAATAACAATTACAGGACATCTTTTCCATTAATATAAGGATAGATGGAGGTTCATGAGACTAACGCCTCTTAGCTCCATTCCATGACATATACCTAAATGTACTTTGCCTAGTCTAGTATAATAACAATCATAGGAGTCCTTTTTCCATTAATATAATGATAGATTAGGTTCATGACTGACGTCTATAGGTACTAAAAGAAATTCATGCACAAATCCATGTCTTTCTTGTAAGCATGGGACAATTGCTAGCCATTGAATATTTATACTTCCTAAATTTAGAGCAGGAGAAAATCATACTTGTAGTTTCCATGCACAGCTTCAGAGAAGAAAAGAAAAGCTCAATCATATGTTGCGGCTGAAACAAAAGGAACCCTCTTATATATATACACGTGTAGCTTAAGAGAAAAAAGACTAGGGTTTATAAAGCTTATCAAGGCCTATATATATATATATATATATACTTATGCCATCTCACTTGGACCTCTTATACCATAATAATTATCTGATTTAAATATCTTAGATCCAAATCAATTAAATCCATTTAAATGTGGGCCTCCTTTTTAATTTATGTATAAGAAAGAAATTAGTAATAAAATTATGGGGTGTTACATTTATAGTGTGGGTAAAGAAATGAAGAAAGCACATAAAATAGGCTGGTAGAGCATCTCCTGAGTTGGCCAAGTCGCGAGATGAGTCGCAAGATGCCTTCTAGCACTTGTCTCTTCAACTTGTAGCATATACTTTTCACGTGGTCTTTCGCAGGTTGTCCACTCGCGAGATAGTCACAAACAAGTCGCGAGTTGCTCTGTTCTTCACAGTTCTTCATCAATTTCACACATTAACCCCTTACATTGAATCCCACAAACATAGAGAGAAATAATTGAAGAAATACAATCAAATTTGACACGGAATTAAAGTCAACAAAATATAATTGAAAATTACAACTTTACAGAAATGATGAATGTTGATTGTCTCAATCTAAGCTAAAATGATTTAA
Organism: Quercus glauca; assembly: GCA_023736055.1. Classification (NCBI taxonomy): domain Eukaryota; kingdom Viridiplantae; phylum Streptophyta; class Magnoliopsida; order Fagales; family Fagaceae; genus Quercus; species Quercus glauca. The sequence continues at coordinate 49,054,833 of CM043315.1, read as the reverse complement.
TGTTTTGACTTAAACCATCAAGATGCTTTACAGTGACTTTAGTGCCATCAATTAAAGTTCCTTAAAAAACTATGCCGAATCCTCTTGCACTGATCTCCTTACTAAAATTTTTTGTCATGACTTGCAAATCATCGTAAGAATATCTTGTGGGCATTCTAGGCACATGATCTAAATTATAATCCTCAACTTCTCCAAAATAGAAAAACAAAGATTCCAATTAAAAGAAATAGAAGAAAGAAAGATGCAAGGCTTGATCCCAATATTATTTCAAGCTAATGTTTTTGCTGTCTAGGAGGAACATTCTGCACCTTGATGTATACTTTAAAGTAAGGTTCTTGTCTTTCATCAGTGGACATCAGTGAAAAAATATGGGATTGTAAATAGCAATTCCCCACGCGGTTGCTCGAATTATCATTGCTACTTTGCATGAACGGTCTTTTAAGCAAAGCCTGTTTGCAACGCTCTTAACTTTTATGTCAGTGGTCTGCATTTACATCTGGTGGGTAATATGTTTGGAGTAAGTATGTGATGTTCCCGAGCTCTAAAAGAACCTGATTTTTGGAAGCTTCACGAGACAAAGGAGAATAGGGAGCATCCATGGTTAGGGCGCTTGTCATTGATTAGCCGAAAATAGCTTGTACAAATACCATAATTGCTGCAAACTGTAGGGTAACCACAGCTGCCAATGAATCCTGTGAGAACATCTTTCACTTCATTCCATTGGCTATTATACAGTCTCACATGTCAGTCAGACTCAATTTTCATGTACTGAGAAGTGATGGGTATTTCAACCTTTTTTTGGCTCAAGTGATGGATCATCATCAGCTTTGAAGAAACTGATGCTTTGATTCTGAAATTGAACATAACCGGTTTTGCAATAACTTGTATTATAAGAAAAATAGCATTGGGGAGCATTATAATTGATATAAGCAGACAACCCTTTATGGGTGAGAGAGAGCAAAAACAATCCTCCTTCAATAGTGAGATTTTGCCCTGCCATCAACTTTTGCACAACAACCAGAGTGTTAGTTGGGTGATCAAAAGACTGCCAAATTGTTGCATTATTTTCATCCAACAACATGAGATTTGCCCATGTTAGTTGAGTTTAGGCTAGGCACAGATTTGCAGCTGATGTTTGTCAACCAGGCTATGGTTCCATCAGTATCTTGTAACACCAAACCTCTTTCTAAAGTGAGCTTCAAGGTCGCATTAACGCCAACTGGATTCTTTGGGCTGGCAGACCATACTAGAATTAGACCAATAGATTTCATACCAGTGCCGTTTGTAGTAATAAAGAATGAAAATGGCAAAGAGAAAACTGTTGCATGGTTGATCACAGAAGAAGCCACAACCAAAAACAAAAAGCATAACTTAGTTGAGCTGGAACAGATGTTATTTGTGCACTGACAAGTATGATTCTCGCAATTGATCCATGATCGAATTTCACAGAATTGGGACAAGAAAGACTGTTGCTCCATGAAGTAAGAGTTTGCAATTAGATGAACTTGGGGCAGGGCTGCTACTATGATGGGAAAAGGTGGTTAAAATTAAAAAAAGAGCGAGGTAAAGAAGAACATTGACGTGCCAAGCCCAGCTTGAGTATTAGTATCGGGATTGTAATAGTCCAAATATCCTATTTTTATTTTATAGCATCAAACTGTTGGGAATTTCACCAAATCAAGGAGCAATAATGAAAGAACAAAATGAACACATCAAGTAAATAAAAATTAGTTATTGACTTGGAGGTACAATTGAATGTTATCCTCAGACAATATTTGTCATTGTACACAAATTGCTAAAGGGTTTCTACAAACTTGTCCCCAGGATACAACCAAATTTATTGGGTTCTACAAATAGCAATTTTGGAGAATACTCATAGGATTTCTTAAGTTTCTTTAAACTTACTATTTATACCCATAGGGTTATAACCTTTCAAAAGGTACATATAGAGAGTTAAAATGTTTCATAAAACCATTTATAAGGCTTGAAACCTTTTCAAATGTTCAAAACAGTTATCAGAAAATTTTGCAAAAATTCAATTTTCACAAGTTTCGATCAATTGAAAGGAATCGAGCATCGATCGAAAGCTCTTTTCGATCGATTGAACAGGAATCCAGTACCAATTGAAACAGACAAAGACTCCAGGATAATCTACTTCACCACTTTGATCGAACAAAAGTTTCAATCGATTGAACTTACTAAATTTCAAATTTGAATATTCACTTTATTCATTTTACAAATGAATACTCTCCAACCTTATATTATTATTATAACATATCCTTATATATACCTATATATACAACATAAACTACAAAAGAGATGCGTTACCTGGTAACGTTTTATATGTAATACGTTACTGTAACAAGTTTCTATTTTTTAAAATTATATTTTATTGTCTCTCTTTTTCTTTATTTTATTGTTCACTTATTGATATTTTTATTCAGTTGTTTATATTATTTTAAGGTATTGTATGTAAAAATAAAAGTTGAGATATTTGGTATATTGTAAAGTAAGATAGTATAATAAATAAAGTAACTTTTTAGATAGTGTCAAAAGAAAGAAAGGATAAGTGAGAGTGGAATAAGTAGTTTGTTAGAGCATCCACATTAGCATAAATTTAGCAATATGGTTCCACTAAAAATTATTTTATCTATTTTACCTTCTCACTTTACAAAATATCTAATATCAGTGATTTTATTTTAGCTTTTTAACGCAATAAAATAATATAAATAATACAATAAAATAACATATACCTCACATTAAAATAACATTAAAAAAACAACAGCAATATAAAAAAAAATACAAAAAATACAGCCCACCACCACCCCGGGCAACCACCACTTCACACAGCCCACCACCACTATCCATAGTCTACTCCTACCGCCACCAAAATCAGCCCACAACTGCCCAAGGAAATCAACCCACAACCACAAAAATAAAACCTACGGCAAATTTTTTTTTTTTTTTAAAAAACCACCTTCTCAACAACATATCGAAAACCATAAACCCAACAATCCAAAACCTATGAACCTAGAAAAATTCCCGTCGTCACCAATCACGACGCCATTTTGCTCTCTGTCTTGACTGAGCACAGAGCTTCAATGGGTCGGCAGCTGAGAAAATTTTATGGGTCTGAACTGCATTTGATGAGTCGGTGGCGAGTGGCAGGGGAGATGGGTTGACGAGTGTGGAGGAAGGCCGAGAGGCACAGGAGATGGGTCGACGAATGGCAGGGGAGATTGAGCGGCAGTGAGCGGTGGTGAGCTCGGCAAAGTAAGGGAGGCAGAGGATGAGCTCGGTGAAGGTAGTGAAGCACAAAGGATTTTTAGAGAAAAATAGAGGAAATGGGAAAAGAATGAAAAAATATGGTACGCAGTTAAAAGTAGTTGTGCCGTGGAGCCAAATTATTTGGTTTTGGCTCCGCCAATATAGCCGTAAATTTACTAAAAATAGTAATATAGTTGTACAGCACCAAAGCTCCCTGGGCCGGTTGGAGTATCCAGGCCCATTAGGACCCCACATCCATAGTATGCTCGGAGGACAACACTTTGACCTTATCCGCCTGCGCGGGCTGTTCAAACCCCCATCGTCCCCCGCGAATCCTCCTCGGGGCGGTGAGGCTTCGCCCGGGGAATTAACGCCCGAGCAATTCGCGATCAGGAAGTGTAACTACCGAGCATTCCAGAGTAGGAACCAATTCCAAGACCACTCCCACCTAAACACCCACTTACCATTAACAGCATTGGACCTCCAAACGCACTAGCGCCAGAGGCAATCATCACTATTCCACTAACACCTAGCTATATATACAAGGAGCTGAGGGAGGGAGAGGGTTGTTGAAAAACTTTGGAGAGAGGAGAAAGAGAGTGAATACGGTCAACAGAAAAAGAGAGGAGAAAGGATTTCAATTGGTCTCAGTACAAGGACGACCCAGTGTAGGAAATCCAAACCCATTACACAAATAGATTGTGAGCCCAAGTGAATCTTGGCCCAGCGGCCTCGCTTTTGGCGCGCACAATTGGCGCCGTCTGTGGGAATCTCCTACAGTGCTGTGGTTCTACTGAGACTTGATCTCGAGGGGATGGCCGGAAGACGTTCCGGGAGTGATGCTGAGAGCGGCTCGGTGGGATCTTTACAGGGATCCACTTGGCGAGAAAGGAGGCAAAAGCGGCGCGAGGATAGGGATCACGGACCAGAGGAGGAGCAGTCCGGCCTCGGGAAGGGGTCGTACCAGACTCAGCGAATAGTATCAATCGCCCCAGGGCACAGGCAGTTGGACGAGAGGGATGAAGAGCTCGAACGGTTGCGCAGGCTGGTGAGGGGCTTGGAGTTGGAGGCAGAAAACAGGCACTGTAGAAGGGACGAAGACGACCGAGAAAGGAGATCTAATGCTGAGAGACAGCATCGTCAGACGGGATCCAATCAGTCCAGGTACCTCCACCGACCGGAACGCTCACATTCCCGGGAATCCCAATGGCGAAGGGAACGCCCACGTTCACGGGAATATCACCAACGCCGAGACCGCTCGCAGTCACGGGAGGACATGGATCGGGGTTCGGATTCACCAGAAGAACGACGGCCCCATAATGCGGCCATGGATGCAATGAGCCGTGTGCTGCGCAGGGCTGCCCACTCTCCGTTTTCGGCGAACATCGAGCGCGCCCTAATGCCGGACAGATTCACATACCCACCGTTCAATTCTTACGACGGGAAAACAGACCCAGTAGAGCACGTCAGTCACTACATCCAGATGATGTCTCTGCACACCCACAACGACGCGCTGATGTGCAAGGTTTTCCCCTCGAGCCTTGGGCCCACCGCTCTGAGATGGTTCAATGGGTTGCAGAAAGGTTCAGTTTATGATTTCGCTGAGCTGATACAGGAGTTCGGAATCCGATTTATGACATGCAGCCGAGTGCCTTAGCCGGTAGATGCATTACTGTCCATGAAAATGGGGGCAGGGGAAACCCTCCGTAGTTACGCCGGCCGTTACTGGGAACTCTACAACGAGATCGGCGGGGGGAATGAGAAGATTGCCGCAAGTACCATCAGAATGGGGTTGCCCGAGGACTCCGGACTGCGGGAATCACTAACTAAGAAGCCCCCCAAGGACATGAGACAGCTGATAAGGCGTATCGAGGAGTACAAACGGCTGGAAGACGACTGGCTGCAAAGCAAGGGCAAGGCGCCAGTGACGAGCCGTCCTCGGCAGGGTGGCTTTCAACCAAGGGCACGGGGAGACTTGAGGGTTCAAGAGCCTGAAGCGCCGACAGGGAAGGTGAACGTAGCGTTTAAGGAGCTAGTACACAGGATCATAGACAAGATTAAACACGAGCCATACTTCCGGTGGCCGAACAGAATGGGTGGTGACCCAGCTAAGAGGAACTAGAACTTGTATTGCACCTACCACAAGGATAATGGCCATACTACCGAGCAATACCGAGTGCTGAGGGACCACCTCGCACAGCTGGCCAAGGCCGGGCATTTGAAAGATTTCGTAGTAGAAGCGGGGGACTCGATCGCACGGCAAGGCGCTCAGCAAAGGGGCAACCCGCTTCCGCCCCTGCTCGGGATAATCGAGGTCATCCATGCTCCTCCGAGGGGCTTTACCGCAGGGAAAAGAGACGGGGTGCTGACTGTGACGTCAGCAGAGAGTAACTCGGACATGCAGCCGTCCGGTAAAAGGATGAAGGTCGCCCGGGAGCCTATTGCTTTCGGGGATGGCGATTTGGAAGGAACGATTCAGCCGCACGGCGACACGTTAGTAGTTACCGCCCAGATAGAGGGCTTTCTTGTGAAGAGAGTAATGATAGACCAGGGAAGCGGGGCAGACGTGATGTACCCCGATCTATTCAGAGGGCTCGGATTAAAGAACGAGGACATTTCCAAGTACACTACGCCCCTAGTCGGGTTCGACAGCGGGCTAGTAATTCTTGAGGGACAAATCTCCCTGCCCGTGAGCATGGAGGGCAAGGAAGTGGTAGTGACATTCATAGTAGTTGCCTCATTCTCCCCATACATCGCGACACTGGGGAGGCCGTGGATCCATGCGATGGAGGCAGTTCCTTCCACCCTGTACGTCAAAGTCAAGTTTCCAACAAAAGACGGCGTCACTGTAGTACGGGAGAGCCAGCAAATGGCCAGACAATGCCTAGTCGCCATGATTAATTGGAAAGAGGGGAGGGCCGACCAGAAAGATCTGACCGAGCATAAGGACACACCGCTGGGGCCCCCTTTATAGCAATTACAGACTTCTCGAGAAGAAAAGGGGGGTGGGGCCGCCGAGGAGGTAGTGAAGGTAAAGATATTGCCGGATGAGAACATATACTTACAAGTGGGGCGAAGTTTGAAAGATCAGGATAGGGTGGAGATGTTGTTATTCCTTATACAGAATATGGATGTGTTTGCATGGAGTCCATATGAAGTGCCCGGGGTTGATCCTGATTTCATCGTTCATAGGCTTAACATGGATTCCTCATTCCCTCCGAAGAAGCAGAGGCCAAGAAGGTCGGCAAAGGAGCATGTAGAAGCGGTAAAAGCGGAAGTAGAACGGCTAAAGGAGGCTGGGGCAATAAGGGAAATCTATTTCCCAGAGTGGTTAGCAAACACCGTCGTGGTGAAAAAGAAGAACGGCAAATGGAGGGTCTGCGTAGACTTCACCGACCTGAACCGAGCATGTCCGAAAGACCCCTTTCCCATGCCGAGGATTGACCAATTGGTGGACGGCACCTACGGTCTCCCAAGAATGAGCTTCCTGGATGCCTTTCAAGGATATCACCAAATAGCCCTGGCCCCCGAGGATAGGGAGAAGACAGCGTTTATCTCCCCGGAAGCCAATTATCATTACACGGTGATGCCTTTTTGGCTAAAAAATGCCAGCGCCACCTACCAGCGGATGATGACGAGGATGTTCCGGGATAAAATGGGGCGAACGGTTGAAGTATACATTGACGATATGGTGGTAAAAAGTAGGCGGGAGAAACAGCATATAGACGACCTCCGAGGGGTGGTCGAAATCTATCGGCGCCATAAGTTGCGCTTGAACGCCGACAAGTGCACTTTTGGTGTGGGGGCCGGCAAATTCCTGGGATACATGATTACCAACCGGGGGATAGAAGTAAACCCGGACCAGATAAAGGCCGTAAAGCAACTGAAGCCGCCGAGCAACCCCAAAGAGGTATAAGTATTGACCGGGATGCTAGCCGCCCTGAACCGCTTCATCTCCAAATTCGCCGATCGTTGCCGACCATTCTACCAGCTCCTAAAGAAGTGGAAAAGGTTTCATTGGGATGAGGATTGCGACAGGGTTTTTCAAGATTTGAAAGAATATTTGATGCGAGCACCCATGTTGACGGCCCCGGAGCCTGGGGAGGACTTGTTTATGTACCTATCTGTGTCCGATCACGCAATAAGTGCCGTGTTACTAAGGGATGGAGGAGTACAGCAACCCATATATTACATCAGTAAGACCCTGGTCGATGCCGAAACAAGATACTTACCCTTGGAAGAGTTGGTGCTAGCCCTAGTACATGCCACGAGGAGATTACCGCATTATTTTCAGGCGCATACGGTCTACGTCCTGACCGAGTACCCCTTACAGGCGTTGTTAAGAAGATCGGATTTCACGGGACGGATAGCTAAATGGGGAACCAGGCCGGGCTCCTTTGACATACGGTATAGGCCACGAAATTCAATAAAGCGGCAAGTCCTGGCCGATTTTATCACCGAGTTCTCTCCTAAAAGTGGCGGCGAGATGATCTGTCATGTTGAGAGCCGCCCGTGGAAGGTGTTTGCGGATGGGGCCTCTAGTGCCATAGGGGCTGGCACCGGGGTCATCATCATCACCCCCGAAGGCATACGACTGGAACACTCTTTCAGGCTGGGTTTCCGTGCCTCTAATAACGAGGCCTTACTTGCTGGGTTGAGAGTCGTGCTGGAACTGGGAGCCCGGGGCGTAGAGGCATATTCGGATTCTCGCCTAGTGGTTAATCAGATCCAGGGAACCTTCGAAGCCTGAGACCTCCGGATGAAGGCATACCTGCAAACGACAAGGCAGATTATGGATAAATTTGGCACGGAAAAAGTGTACCAAGTTGGTCGGACGCAGAACAGACATGCAGACTCCTTGGCCACATTAGCATCGTCAACAACGGAGGAGATTCCTCGGCTGATCAAGGTAGAATTGATACCACAACCAAGCATCACTATCATGAACGGCGTGAGCATAGATGGAGCAAGTGTTGCCGTGATTACAACGACCAGGCCAAGTTGGATGGATCCAATCATTGAGTTTCTCGCCGAGGACAAACTCCCAAGCGACGATCAGAAGGCCAATAGATTGCGTCAAGTGGCACCGCACTACTGGCTGTCGACAGACCGCAGATCTTTCGGTGGTCCGTACCTGTCGTGTTTGCACCCCGATAAGGTAGATGAGCTTCTTGCCGAGCTTCATGATGGTGTGTGTGGCAGTCACGTGGGGGGCGTTCATTGGCACACCGTGCGATGACTCAGGGGTTCTGGTGGCCGCGAATGTAGAAAGATGCCGCCGAATATGTACGAAAGTGTGACCGGTGCCAAAAGCATGCCCCTCTGATCCGTCTACCAGCGGGCCATCTCAACCTGATCAGTGCTCCTTGGCCCTTTGCACAGTGGGGGCTGGACATTCTCGACCCATTCCCCCGAGCAATGGGAAACCGCAGGTTTGTATTGGTGGTCGTAGACTACTTCACCAAATGGGCGGAAGCAGAGGCGTTGGCTAAAATTCGGGACATGGACGTCAAAAAATTCGTATGGAGGAACATAGTTACGAGGTTCGGGGTGCCAGAATCACTGATTTCAGACAACGGGTTACAATTTGACAGCAAGACCTTTCGTGCGTTTTGTAGCGACCTCGGCATCAAAAACAAATATTCCACCCCGGCATACCCTCAGGGCAATGGTCAAGCGGAGGCCACTAACAAGGCGATCTTGAGCGGGCTAAAAAAGAGGCTGGACGGCGCCAAAGGTCGGTGGGCTGATGAATTTCCCGGAGTTCTGTGGGCATACCGAACCACCCCCAGGAGATCTACGGGGGAAACCCCATTCTCATTGGTGTACGGGGCCGATGCCGTAATACCAGCGGAGATAAATCTTTGCAGTGCACGGGTCGCTGGGTTCAGCCCCGCCTGAAATGACGAGATGATGATTGAAAGCCTGGACCGGTTGGAAGAGTGCCGAGAAACAGCGACCATACAGCTGGCGGAATATCAGCAGAAACTCGCCTGGCGTTATAACTAACGTGTGAAAGTGAGGGAGTTCGGAGCTGGGGACCTGGTGCTGAGGAAAGCGTTGGGGAATGCGAGAGACACGAACGCTGGGAAGCTAGCTCAGACCTGGGAAGGACACTACAGAGTTACCGCCGTCGCGGGCGCGGGAGCGTACTACTTGGAAGACCTGAACGAGAGGCCGATACCTCGGCCATGGAATGTCCATAACCTTAAAAGGTTTTATCAATGATCACCTGTACTATGTTGAAAGTTGAATGGAACACCAAACAAACGTACTAGTTCCTAATGCCAAATTCCGAGTACAATTGCATTTAGTTTATCAACATCACCGAGCAGGTGAAAACCTACAATTTTCCTAAGGACAGAAGCCTGTCTCTCGGTTCGACCACGTCACCAAGCAGGTGAAAACTTACAATTTTCCTAAGGACAGAAGCCTGTCTCTCAGTTCGATCCACGTCACCGAGCAAGTGAAAACCTATAATTTTCCTAAGGACAGAAGCCTGTCTCTCGGTTCGATCCACGTCACCGAGCAAGTGAAAACCTATAATTTTCCTAAGGACAGAAGCCTGTCTCTCGGTTTGACCACGTCACCGAGCAGGTGAAAACCTACAATTTTCCTAAGGACAGAAGCCTGTCTCTCGATTCGACCCACGTCACCGAGCAAGTGAAAACCTACAATTTTCCTAAGGACAGAAGCCTGTCTCTCGGTTCGATCCACATCACCGAGCAGGTGAAAACCTATAATTTTCCTAAGGACAGAAGCCTGTCTCTCGGTTCGACCCACGTCACCGAGCAGGTGAAAACCTTAATTTTCCTAAGGACAGAAGCCTGTCTCTCGGTTCGATCCACGTCACCGAGCAGGTGAAAACCTACAAATTTCCTAAGGACAGAAGCCTGTCTCTCGGTTCGATCCACGTCACCGAGCAGGTGAAAACCTACAAATTTTCTAAGGATAGAAGCCTGTCTCTCGATTCGATCCACGTCACCGAGCAGGTGAAAACCTACAATTTTCCTAAGGACAGAAGCTTGTCTCTCGGTTCGATCCACGTCACCGAGCAGGTGAAAACCTACAATTTTCCTAAGGACAGAAGCCTGTCTCTCGGTTCGATCCACGTCACCGAGCAGGTGAAAACCTACAATTTTTCGAAGAACAGAAGCCTCTCTCTCTCGGTTCGATCCACGTCACCGAGCAGGTGAGAACCTACCTTTCCTAAGAACAATAACCTGCTTCTCACTAAGCTCACCGTGACCAAGCATGTTAAAAAACCTATTTCCTAAGGGAAGAAACCCACTGAACGGGACGACTACACGCCTGAAGTGATCTAACGTTCCCCGGGAAAAAGCAATCTGTCATGTGGGGCACAAACAACACGAGCAGCGGATTTGGCAAACAAAGTGCAAACATGCGAAGGTAAAACAAGAACAAAATAATGGAATATTAATAAAACCAGTTCGAAATAGCACATAATGTTCAAAGTGCGACAACCAACAAGATTAAAAACCGAGAAAATTAAATGTCTTGTCACCACAGCCCGGTGACTTGGGAAAAACTAACAAAAATAAAAAGCAAGGAATTGCTAAAATGCAAGTAAATAGGAAAACGGTTCGGCAAACTAGTTTGAAGGATCCTCGGTCCGAGGGTTGCTAGTAGCCTCCAGACCAGTTGACTCGGCATGGGAGTCGATGGCCTCCACTAACTCCTTCATATTGGAAGTCTCCTTCTCATCGATGACGTGGGGGGCGTTCTGTGCGGGCACAGCGGGGGGCGGAAAGGGAATCTCGTTGGGGTTCCTCAAAGGAGACTCCTCGGGGACTCCCGCGGCCTGGAGAGCAGCCAGCCATCCCTCCTCGAATCTGAGCCTGTGGGCCTGGCGCATGACTGGCTCCGCGGAGTTCTCGGCATCGGAAAATCCCTCATTGTACCACTTGCCCTCGCAAGCATCCAACGCCGCCTTCAGATCAGCCAACTCCTCTCCTAAAGCAATGTTCAAGCTCTGAGCCTCGACCAGTTTCAGCTCGGTGCCCCCCAGCTGCACCTCTAATTCGGCATATTTTCCCTCCGCCCGAACCCTAGCCTCCTCAGCCGAAGATGCCCTCTTCTCCGCATCTTCGGCAGCCTTCAACTTCTCTGCAGCAGTAGCGTCGGCAACATCCTTCAAAGCCTTTTCCTGGCCAGCGTCCTCGGCGAGCTCTTTCATCCTCACATCGACTATGTGGGATAATTGGGCGGCCTGGACAGACGACAATAAAGAAGGTATGTGATGGAACCCTTTGCACAAGTTAATGCAAAAACAAAATCAATGGGAGAACTATGAGTTGAAAACCATACCGCCATGGTGAGCCATACCAGCCGCCTCCCCAACGACTCATCTGTCCCCTCCGTGAAGGCATGCACGTCCTCGGGCAAAAGCAAGCCGCGCGCTAAGCTCTGGGCAACACGGCCCCCTTGACCTTTGTCCCAGACTCGAACACTGGCGGACTCCGGGAGAGGTTAACCGTCCAGCTGAAAGGAAGGTTGTTAACCCGCGGTTGATCGGGAGGTGGACGCCTCATCCGACCCAGTTTGGGTCGCCGGCTCGCGGATAACAATGCCAGAGGATGGGCGAGGTGGCGAACGGACCGGCACACTGCCCGGGCCAGGCTGTGTCTGTTCAACGACACGCTGCCTTTTACGTGATCGGGCCGGTGGAACTGGAGGGGGCGGAGGGGCTTGGCTCGGATCCCCTTGTTGCTGAGCTGCTGGCCGAGCGCCCGGCACGAAGCGGTTTATCGTCATCGTTCTCCTCGTCACCATCTCGCGACCGTGATCTGATTCTGTCTCTAAAGAATTAACGGGCTTGGCTACTACACCTTCGGCTACCTAAACAGGAGCCTCTGGTTCTGCTGGGACCTCAGGCTGAATGGGGGCTGGGGGCTGAATCTGTTCGTGCGCCCTTTCTCGGAGCGCTCGTGACACCCTCTCGGCTGACTTGTCACGAAGGGGCTGGCATTCATCCGAACAGATGTATCGGGGGCCGCAGTCACGTGCCTCGCCTACCGTGAACTTTGGGGGAAGGAAGTTCGCGTGACGCACGTCTATGTAAGAAAGGAGAGGACTGTCGACTAATAGGGCCTGGTTGAATGCTTGCCAGGTAGAGTATACAGGATCAACGCCGAGAATCAGGTGCGATGCACGAAGTTGTCCGTCCAAGTGAACAAAAATCTCCGACCTAAGCAAAAAATTTAGGTCACGAACGTGCACCACTCTGCGATCCGGCTTAAACCTTTTACTTTCTGCACGGAAACCACACAAAATCAGTCAAGAGTCACTCATTTGGATCAAAATCAAATGAAGAGTAAAATAAGGGACGCTCGGTACCGATCAACGTCGCACGGTGAAAATGCACAGGGGAGCTCCTCGGCAAACCAATTACTGCTCACCCGTACAAATTCCCCCGCTGAATTTCTATTGGAATCAGGCAGGCATGAGATTAGCCATACCCTCATATCTCTAATTTTCAGATAATAATCTGAATTGATATTACCACACAGACTGTACATAAGGTTAATATCATGATGGTTCAGTTCCAAACCGAACAACCGGTTCAACCTACTGACACAGCTCACCACCCGGTAAAAGTTGGGAGGGAGTTGGTTGGGGCAAAGACCGTAAAACCTAAGGGTGCTCAAAATCAAGGGGTCTACCGGGAATCTAACCCCGCCCTCTAGGATAGCCATTAAAGGAAAAAAGACCGTGTTGATGCCCCAGCGCCGTTGAATGTCGATATCACCCTCGGGGCAATATGCAATATCAACGTCCCCGGAGACATCGAAAGCAGCCCTAAAAGTAGCCAAAGCGGCTTCAGATGAAAGGAGGTAAGAGTAACCCATTTCCTAAACTAGGATTCTTAAAAGGAAAACTACGATCTATAAATTGAATAGAGTGAAACAAAGCAATCAGAAAAGAGAGAAAACTTACTGTGGGCTCTAAGAGGGAGAGAAGTCCTGAACTAGAAGATGAGACGCACTAGGAGAAATGCTCAGCAAAGCAAAGGGAGGGAGAATGGAGGATGCAAAAGTGAAGAAGAGAGCCAGAGGGGGATATTTATAGGGGGTGAGGGGAGAGTAAATGATAATAAATGAGCCGTTGGCGGGAAACCCAACGGACCGTCATGTCAACTGCCACACGCGCGACGCCTCGGTTCGCGAAACGCCAGATAATAATGACAGCCTATCAGGCTTGATGCGTCTTTTGAGAAGCGCGTTAATGACCGACGAAAACTTACTGACCGAGCCGACGACCCCTTAAGTTCCTTGATTCACCCCCGAGAACAGAGGACGAATCAAGGGGGGGCTAGTGTACAGCACCAAAGCTCCCTGGGCCGGTTGGAGTATCCAGGCCCATTAGGACCCCACATCCATAGTATGCTCGGAGGACGGCACTTTGACCTTATCCGCCTGCGCGGGCTGTTCAAACCCGCATCGTCCCCCGCGAATCCTCCCCGGGGCAGTGAGGCTTCACCCGGGGAATTAACGCCTGAGCAATTCGCGATTAGGAAGTGTAACTGCCGAGCATTCCAGAGTAGGAACCAATTCCAAGACCACTCCCACCTAAACACCCACTTACCACTAACAACATTGGACTTCCAAACGCACTAGCGCCAGAGGCAATCATCACTATTCCACTCACACCTAGCTATATATACAAGGAGCTGAGGGAGGGAGAGGGTTGTTGAAAAACTTTGAAGAGAGGAGAAAGAGAGTGAATACGGTCAACAGAAAAAGAGAGGAGAAAGGATTTCAATTGGTCTCAATACAAGGATGACCCAGTGTAGGAAATCCAAGCCCATTACACAAATAGATTGTGAGCCCAAGTGAATCTTGGCCCAGCGGCCTCGCTTTGGCGCGCACAATAGCTTTTTAGCATCATCGATATTAATGCTCTAAGAGCACCTACAGCAGATATGGGATATGTGCCAAATGCTAAATATTTGGCACATATTCCACACCAAACACTATTTGACCCCATTTATCAGGTGTTTCAAATGCTATAATTTTTGCAACATATTACAGTATTCTCACATATTTGCCACTGTATGGACAGATGTGGCAAATGCTTTTTTTTTTTTTTTTATTCCTCTTTCTCTCTCATCTCTCCGTCAGTCTCACCTCTCCTCTCTCTCACCCCAATCCTCTCCTCTGAACCCTAACTCTCACTGCTCTTCCACGTCGACGCCGACGCCGACGCCGACTGGTTGAGGCAGTTGATTGGTTTCGATTGAGCTGGGTTTCGATAGTTAGGCTGGGTGTCGGAGGAGGTGGGTTTCGATTGAGCTGTAACTAGGTGTCGGCGGAGGTGGGTTTCAATTGGGCTTTCGGCTGAAGGTGAGTTTTTGGTTGAATGGGTTTTCGTTTGAAGCTAGGTTTTCAGTTGAAGGTAGGGCTTTTGCTTTGGTTGTAGTATCAATGGGTGTTGGTGATGAAGGTTTTGGGTTGGTGATGAAGGTTTTGGGTCGGTGATTGGTTGAGGCAGTTGATGGGTCGTAGAGGATTTGGCTAGGGTTTGGCTAGATTTGTTTGGGTTGGGGTTTGGCTTGGATTTGTTTGGGTCGTGGAGGATTTGGCTGGGATTTGATGGGTTGTTTGGGTTGGGGTTATGGTTGTTTGTTGTGGAATTTGGCTGGATTTGTTTGGGTTTGCTTTGAGTTGTGTTTTTAGTTGTGGAGGATGTGGTGGTGGCTGTTGGTTGTTGGCAGCACCGTGGTGGCTGTTGATTGTATTTGATAAGTTGTAAATATTATTTTAATGTGTAATAAATATCATTTTAATGTATAGAATTGAATGATAAAACATCTGATAAATAGAATGTTGTAAAATAATAAATTAGGTCATTGGTGTGACAAAATAACATTTTTGATAGAACATCTAATACGGATGCTCTAAGTGCATAACTAAAGTATCCCTCCAAGCAGAAAAAAGTTAAAAATCTATGAGACAATAGTGTATGACCAATTCATCCTTCCCATGTTCTGACCAACAACATATTTGTAAGTAATTCTAAATGTGTAGTGTTTATTACACACAAATTGTTTTATATACACTTCCAGAAGCAATTAAAATTTGCCTAATTTGATTTTTTTAGTTACTTTTGAAGGTGTATGTAAAATACTGTGTGCAACAAATTTAACTAATTCTGTATTGTTGCATAAAACATCTTGTCCTCACTATTATGTACTTGTTCTTCTTTTAATGTCCACTTTTAAAATTTTAATTTTGACACATTTTTGTTTCGTAGACGCAGTTTATTTTTGGACCCTAATCTTATTTTAATAAAATAAAACTCTTATATTATTATTACTATTTTTACTTTCTTGTGCAAAACTCTGTTTTCTAGAGGAGCTAGCTATTGCTACATGGTAGAACAGTAGAATTCTGTATTTTAGGCTTTCAGCATTTCTGAATCTTGTGCTAGGCCATACTATACTCTATTTATTATTGGGTGATTGGGTCATAAACTTGCAACCTCGCGCATTACCTCATCCTTGAGGGAATGAGGTGTCAGTTGACTATTTGAGATATAAATGAACTTGTGATGCAGAGTTGGAATCAATAGTAACTAATAGGACTCCACCAACAGTTTGTCTATGACGTAGGGTACATAATCTACTATTTAATTTTTACAATTTATTAATTATAGTTTTTTTATTATTATATATTTTCCGTTATTTTAAGTTGAAGTTATTTTATTTCTTAATTTTTTTTGGTGCTTTTAATGTTTTCTAGATCAAATTAGGTACCTATTAGTATTATAGTTAGGTTTTAACTAGGATTTAATTTAGAATATATTTTTTTGTCTATCAAGTTTTACAAAACTTTTAAATAGACCTATAAATCTGTAAACATTTTTTTTTTTACAATTTAGATTCAATTTAATAAAAGTTTAGACTTTTATCTCTCTATTTTCTGGTGGATTTCAGATTATCTCTCATTGTGGATTTAAGGTCATGGATTTGAGGTTATTTTTTTGAAACAAACGTGTCTTGTTTCTCGTAGGTATTTTCTTATCCTAGTCTGATGGCTACTAAACGTGGCGGTAGCCATTCTAGTAACCAAAAGGTTAAAGCAAGAGTTCTTAGGAAGGAATTCCTTCCACTTCAGCAAGATGCCCAACAAGTATTACATGAACTACAATAAACAGTAGCTACCCCTCTTCCTAGGAGATCCTCCCACGGCAACAACAATCAATTTACTCAAAGACACTCCTAAATACAAGAACATTCCATTTTTTAATGGCATGATGAGTAGGTTGGAATTTGTTGATTGACCTTTTTGATTTGAAAGAGTATTTTAAATTTTGGAAGATTTGTGATGAAAAAAAAAGTATGGCTTGCATTTAATAAATTAGATGGTGAAGCAAGGGAATGATGGGAAGACATTCAAATTGATAGGAAGCATTGAGGTAGGCATCCAATTCTCTCTTGGCAAAGAATGAAAAAGTTGTTAGTTGTTTTATGGTTTATACATGATTATTATGATATGTTAGATAATACAATGTTGATTATAGATCTGTATATCATATGAAGAGGAATATGTTGAAACATGAAAGGCCAACCACAAAACTAAAATTATCATATCCAAGTCCATGTGTAACGAAAAGGGTTTGAGGATTGAGAAGATGTAATCAATTTCTAAAGAAAATTTAGAAGTGGTTGAAAAAGATCGAGTCAAGACTTGCAACAAGTTGTTTAGTTGAAACTTGAAGATAGCACTTTTCAAAAGTTTGATGAAGAATTCAAATAAAAGAAGATTGAGTTGATTGTGGATACTAGATAATGGAGGTAATCAAGAGATAGTAATTATTGAGAATATTGTGTAAGATCCAATTGAGGTAAACTATTATTTGTTTGAATTTCTTGTATATTAATTAAAAATTTAAGCTATTCAATTGATGAAAATAAATAAATTATATTTGTTTATGTCTTTGAATTGTATAAATTATACTCCTATATCTATAGTACTAAGCATAGAATGATTGTACCGAATCAAATTGTGTAATGGACCTAATGGTTTAAGAAACCGATTACACTAAATATACTAATAATTAGAGCCTCAGAGGTAAAGTACTTTTTGTCCCTGAAATTTGGTTAAATTCAAGTCTTTTGTCATATTTAAAACAATAATCTTATCAATAAAAAAATTCAAAAGATATATATATATATATATATAAATTTTTTTTTTCATTCCGTTAATTTACCTCTATTATTTATACTAGACCAAGTTATCCTTTTAAAACACAATATTGATGGCAATGGAGAGGGGAGGCGCATAGCCAAAGGATAGGATCTTCACTCCCGTTCCGAATGATTTTATCTTGCCTCATCCCCGCTCCCACTTTGTATAACGAGAAAAACTTACTTGCCCCTTCCTTGCGTAATAAATTTTTACTCCGTGTTAATTTGCCCTACAATTATTATAATTTTTTTTAATAAAACACGTTTCATTAATATAAATATACTTGAAATTACAACTAAATTTATCCCAACAAATCAAACTATTTTTTAGCAAGAACTAAATAATATTATCCAAGTGTTTAATAAGATAATATCACAATATAAATAAAAATCTTAATATCCATGCATTTATATAAACTAGTATTGATTTATTTGTTTAAATAATAGGGAAAGGCAAAGTAAGGCAAGGCGGAGCAAAATTGTCTTCGGTACCATATAAGCATTTAGTTAAGTTATGTAATTTCTTTAATCATAGACGTGGGCGAAAAATGAAAACTGATATATTTCTAAAAAATTTAAAACTGGAAAGGTAAATTTCTAAATTTAAGGGAAGAAAAATATAATCTTGACTAAATTTAAGAAATTTTTTTTTAATGGATAAATTTCAGTAACTAAAAGTATATTTTAGCCATAATTAAATTGAGCTTAATAATTATCTTTCTTTTTTTGACTGAAAAAAGTAGAATCGATATATTAAAATAAACAAAAGTGCATATATAATACTTATCTTTCAATGACATCAAAAAAGATAAATAATTATAAATATAAATCTTTCAATGATTTGAAAATATGAATAATATAAATAATAATAATAATAAATTATGAAAGATTGTCAATAAAATAGAGTAGATTGACATTGGGCATCAAAAATAAATTTTAGTTTATAATCACATTATATTTTATATGACCATTGAGGTTTGTTTACATAATTAATTAAAGTTTTTGGAATTAATTTTTCTTTCACCCTTGTTTTTAATCTTCTCCCTAGACTAGAATCTTCCATCTGCCACATGCTCCTCTTTTAAATGATAAATTTTATTTTTAAATTTTTTATAACTCTCTCTAAATGATACATAAACACAATTACTTTTCCTTTCTGGTTGAATTCAATTGTCTAGTTAATTTACACCTTATTCTATGCACAAATCCACGACCTAATATTTAAGTTCTTCTATTATATTTTTAAAAAATCTCATGTTATGAGTTAAGACTTAAGAGTGGGTGAGCATATATGTGCTCATTCCAATTCCCTGCTAGTTGGTTTGAAGTTTGAACAAATATTTTTACACATAAAATCTTCAATTAAACAAATAACAATTTCTTCCTAGTTAATAATTAATACTTGCCAAAAGAAGAAAAACTCTATACTCAACAAAATATATATATATAATTACTTCAAACCAAAAAAAAAAGGTGCTATATTATAATTACTTGAACAAGACAACATCACATAGTAGAATTTATTTAATATAATTCATCAAAAAAAGAAGGAAATTAATTTATGTTCACAGTATCACAGATATTGTTATTACAACAACTAGATCCTCTAGGGAGAGTCTCAATTTTCGGGTTAATATTTTATTTCTTAGATCTAAGTTCTAACATGAATCCGATCTGAAATATAGAGTTCAACACCTACCCTCGATCCTCATACGTTGAGAACTTCCTCGACCTCCTTGTGAAATGAGTGATTCACGAGCTGACATGAGTCCATTGGGGGCTAACAAGTTGTCGAAAGAAGAATAATCGATCCAGTCCTTGAGCAAACCCTCTTGACCCCATGTATCAGGTATCAAAACCCTTCCAGCCACCTCTTCTCGATGCCTCTTCAGTCTCTCTCGTCCCGATTCTCTTTGCAATATTGCCTCAGGCTCAGTAGCAGAATCTAGATTATGTTCCATAGGAGCCAAAGAAGAACCATGCAAAGCAATATAGTGAATAGTCTTGACTGAATTTTCAGGCCCTATAGTAGTGGTCTTGTTTGGTTCAGAGGAAAATGATGGAATCCGGCAACTGGATTTCCTAGAAAATCGTTGAGCCATGCTCTTGGATTGTTGTTCTTCCATGAATGAGAGAATATGGATACCAAGGCAGCTTAGCTAGGCTAATAGGAGATATGTTTTGTATTTAAAGACCAAGCTTGTTTGAGGGAATGAGTGTTGGGTTTATACTACACGTAGCGAGTATAGGTTTGAATGGTATGTGAAATCTCTACGTCTCATGTTAGGTTTTGGTGTCAAATTTGTGTGGTAGTGAGGATGAGTGAGAGTTTTGGAGTATTTATGATCTCTAGGGTTTGTGAGGAGGACATGAATTTGGTGAAAGTTAGTGAAACCTTGACTTGCGGGTCTGGCCAATGAGGTTGTGTATTTTGATCGTAGGGCATTGAGGTGGAGACAATGAGTCCCTTGGAATTGATTTATCATAGAAAAGACGTGGATGTGCTTTAGAGAAAAAAGAAAAAGCAAAAATAAAAAGAGATACTTTTAAGTTCTGAGGTGACGATGTAATCTAAAAAGTCAGAGTACAACCATTCGTAAAAATTTATCAGCCCGCCAGTAGACATATTTTTACACCAAATTTTACCACTCGTTCACTTGTGCGTCTACAAGTGATTAACGAAATGTGGTGGATTTACTGCTCATTACACAAGTTGTAAAATTGGTGTGCAATTGGGTGAATCCATAGAATTGTTCATGTAATCTTATTTGTTATATTTAATTTCATTCATTTATAAACTTTTGACTATGTATAACCCTGTTCTTTAATTTTTTTTTTTTTTTTTTAATTTTAAGATTTGGATAGAATGTAAAAGATTTCTATCAATTTAATTCAAAATTCTGGTTAAAATTTGTTTCCTTTCGCTATTGCACACACTCTGTTAAAATCATGTTTTGAAAATATATTTTCAAAAAAATGTGTATGAAGCATGTGCAATAGCAAGGTTACGATAATCATTACTCTAACATTTTATACTAATTGACCCATCTATTACACTTCCATTAATTTCGAATGATGAGTGGTAAGGGAAGAATGTGCATTATACTTGACCATTTTATTATAAATTTTTATTTTCTCTCACTCTCACACACACTCACACAAACAAGGAGAGATGTCCACTAATTTCTATTCAAGTGATGCCACTGGGAATTACCAGTGAATAAAAACCAAGAGTGAAAAGCCTCCTTGCCAATCTTTGGAATCACGGTAACACTGTTTTTTTCTACGGTCTCATTTGTTTTCCAGTACTATTAAACTTGATCACATAAAGAGTATCAACAAAACAATTAAGCAAAATAATTTATACACTAATCATTATCATTTCTCCTTTTTTCTCATAGTTTTTACATGTTTATTTTTCTTCATTAGTCCGACTCTATGAGCTTTTATGTGTTGGATCTTCAATTAATTTATGGTAGCCATCTAGAAGGGTAAGATAAAAGAACATTTTTTTTGCAAAAAGGATAGCTGAGATCTCCAGCTTGAGTGGAGGTATTAATTGTATGGGACAAAGCATCAATATACTCCATATACAACTCAGTCTCAAAGTGTTATAAAATATAAGAAATTAGAACTTAAAATAATTATAATTTGTTGTTGAATAGTTGTTGAGTGGTGAATGACAAAAAATGAGGCACGAACCAATTTGCTCTAACTTGGTAAAATTGATGGTGCTGGGGTTATGATACATCATCCTTACGATATAATAAGCCTAGCTAGTAGGTACTCTCTATATACTTTATGTAAATTTATTAGGTAGAAATTCCACAAAATATAATACATTTTATACTCCAAAAATAGAACCTAGAGAATTAGTTTTGGAAAGACTTTACTTCTTAGCTGTAATGGCTAGTTTGGATTGTGGGTCAGGGAGGGAGAGGAGAATAGAGTAGCGTTGGCCGGAAATTGCTCCCCTTCCCTCATGAATTTACTATGCTCCTCTCTCGTGAATTTCCAGCCAACTTTACTTTACTCTCCTTCTCTCACGCTCAATCCAAACTAGCAATTAGAGAAAGCTGAAAAGTGAGTGTATTATACGCCTAAAAACGAGTGCCCAAATCACCGTGCGTTCAATTGAGAATTCATAAATCATCTCCCTTCTATTCTCAAATATTATCAAACAGTTCATTTACTATTATATATGAAGTCTACACTAAAGTTCTTCATTGTATCTAAAGAGCTACTTCATTAATTGGGTTATATTTACTATCACATTTATCTGACTTATTGCTCCCATTTTTATTTTACTAAGATTTTTATTAAAATACCACAACAATTTGTGTTGAGTCGTGACTTGTGAAACTACATACCTTTTTGATAAATGAGTCTGATAATCATTAATCAGTTCTTCATACTACGTTTCTTCTTCCAAATATATAATATATATGAATATTTTATAGATTATATGTTCGGCATATATATCTAAGAGTTTTTCAAAATATTCGCAATGAAACATTGACAAAATTTACGTTAGATGTAACTTGCAACATACACATATCACAACGACGCAAATATTAGAGCACTACCAATGAAATATGTGATATTAGATGCAAGCTGAATCTTGCAGCTAGCAAGAAAATGTTAGGTTAGACTGAAGTTTTGAAAGAGGAGCAAATAACGCAGCAATCAAAAAGCGCACTTTTTATTAATAAGGTGCAAGCTGAATCTTGCAGCTAGCAACAAAATGTTAGGTTCTTAGACTAAATTTTTGAAAGAGAAGGAAAGACAAACCAAAAGAGAAGAATAAGATGGAATGGATATATTTACATTACAAAATAATAATCTTAGACTTGCGGGTAGCGAGATCGCCCCTTCTTCTTTAAGAACTCAGGGATCTGCACTGAACTGCCTTCTGTGGAAGAGGGTCGTCTATTGATCCCAAAGGAACCATCACCACGTGCAAACTGAGGTTTCTACATTCACCCAGAACAAAGAGAGTGAAATTATGTAAAGATCCCTGAGTTCTTTAGATGGCATAGATTATTATAGAGAGAGAGAGAGAGCACCTACCCTCCCTTCACTTTCATCCTGGCGTTTGAATCCAGTGGCAATCAGAGTTATGCTGACCTATAAGCAAGAAAATATCCAAACCTACCCATTAGTCTCTCTGAATGCAATTCTAACCTCACTTAACAAACCTTACATTTACTAGAGCTTCTGGTATGTAACAAACAACAGAGACTATAGACGCATAATTCATAGAATAATCCTTTTTGCAACAATACTCCAGAAGTAGTCTATAGGAATTGTTAGTCCTACCTTAAAAAGTACTCTATTCCTGTGCCACAAAGTGAAAATACAATTCTTGTCCTAAGTCCTACCTTAAAGAATACTTTTTCCTTGAGACTTTTTATGATCAATATAGGAATGCTTGTTTCATGTCCTGAACAATGTTTCCAATAGGCACTTTCAGAAGTCAAGCGGTGAAAAAGAAGTTAAAACTGATAAAGCCACAAAAGCAATAATATGCGGTCAACACTTGAAATATTACAAGTAAGAAGAAACAGTCAAACAGATGGTCAGGCCAACTGATCATGCTTTCACTAACAATAATGACAAGCAATTAAGCATCATATTATCAAACAATAAAAAGATATGATAATGCACTAGTATAACAGCAAAATATCCTGTTCTCATCTAACTGATGTTACACGCAATACGACCACAACTATGGATCCTACTAAATTTATCAAGTTCCAGAAGATTCATGAAAATTGGATTTTTTTATATTAGTCATGTCAGCATAGCTTCATCCAAGGATGTCTAATTTTTCAATGGACCTGCTAGAAGTCCACCAACAAGTACATTCAGATTTCAGAACCAATGAAATGGTGACAATCTAGATATATATATAGTTGTAAGAAATTTTTAAGTCTGAACTACAAGGATAATTATAAATAATTAAATAAAAAAAAAATTCACTCCTGATATTTCCAACCCTTCCAAACTTACCTGGCCGCTTAGTGATTGATCTATCACTGCTCCAAATATCAAGTTTGCACTGGGATCCACTAGGTCATATATAACCTCTGCTGCAGCATTCACCTGCAATTAACAAGCGACCCAAGGTCAAAGGTTTGACATAATATGAGTTAAAAAGCAAGTGTGATGCTAGCTAAAGCATATTGTAACCAGTATGACAAGAAGTATAGTATCCACATCATTATATGCACCCAAAAAATTCAGTAACAGTAAAAATTTATTCTTATTGACCCAGCTCAAGGTAAAAGCCTTATTCTTCTCTCTCGCTAATTATTTACAGAAATAGTTCAAGAAATTCCATTAAAATACCTTACTCAAAACTCCATAAGAAAGTTAATGATATGAGGGGCCAGATATGGAGAAAAAAGAAGGAAGGGGTGTAACCTCATATTTAAGGTCAGTTGTTAGGAAAAGAAAATTCCTAATAGCTTTTTAGGTGACTTCATATTGAAGGGCAGGAGTTACACAACTAGCCTATATGTTACATGGACACTTTGAAGAAACTGAACTACCCATGTTGGACATGACAGGAGTATGAACATGTCAGTCAGACATACTATTTTCAACATCTGTGACCATATAACAGAGAAGAATAAAGTCCTTGCTACAAGTTACCTCAGATACTCTTACAATATACTTTTTTTCATTGCATTTAAGTAGTGAGATCAATTCAAATTGAGCATACAAAATCAAGGTACAAAATTTTTTTACACAACTACATAAATGCATCATCTGGCCGAAGATATGGAAGGAAAAAGGATGAAGGACAAAAAATTATTTTGCTATACCCTGTGTTCCAAGGTATGGTATCAAACAAAATATGAACGCCGGCACCAATACTTAAATGTAAGCCCAATTAGGTCTGAGCCCTAATTTTTTCTTCCTGTTTTGTAATAACCCTAATTAGGGGTGTGTGTGTGCAAGCAATAATTATATCATGCATCCAATATATACATGATCTCCCTCACAACATGTGGGTCCCACAACCATGTAGGCCTCACATGTAATGAGAAAGATGATGCATATGCTAGATGCACAAGATAACTTCGTGTGTGCATATTTGTGTGTTCATGTGAGAGAGAGTTCAGCTGCACGGGATAATGCCCAATATAACCAAAAATTCAGACACTCCCCCTCCCCCTGGTTTCCAAAGGAAAAAAACACACACAAAAAATAAAGAACCTCTGCAATGGATAGGTATGCAAATTCTTTACAATTAAGTGACCACAACCCTAAAAGAAGGCCCACCTCAAATAAAGTTAAATCATTTCCACCAGTTATATTCCAAACAATTCCAGTAGCTCTTTCTATTCCGATATCTAACAAAGGTGACTGGATGGCATTCAATGCAGCATCTCTTGCCCTGGTCTTCCCTGCAGTCAACAACAATTGATAGATTCATAACACCGAGCATGCAGACACTGGGACTAAGGTCAGTTTGTCAGCTACAGGTCAGAATGATATAACCAAAAAAGCCTAGAACATAAGCAAAATGTCAAAGAAGTGGCAGGCATCATGAGAAAAGCTCATGAAACTAGGGGTGTGCAAAAAACCGACGAACCGAACAAACCGGCCAAAACCGACCGAACCGTTGTCAAATTTTCGGTTCGGTTTCGGTTTGGTTCGGTTTCGGTTTCATTTTTTAAAAACCGAAATTTTCGGTTTCGGTTTCGGTGTTGGATTTTTTCACCCGAAACCGAACCGAACTAACCGAATATATATATATATATTTACGTATCATTTAAACATAACTGCTCAGTGGCTTAATGGTATGCTCCTTATGTTTTAGCTACCTGATCCCAGGTTCGAGCCTTCGCGCAGGATGTGAGTTTTTTTTTCTACTTAATTTTTTAAAACCCTAGTACGCATAAATACGTAAATACCCCTGTTTATTCTTTCCTTTTCTTTCTTCAGCCGCCCCTTCCCCCATTTGTTTCTCTCAATTTTTTCTCTGTCTCTCTCTATCATTCTCATCTGAGCTCACCGGACGATGAAGGGAGGCTGGACGTGGACCAGTCCTCTTCCTCGCCCTCGTCGCTGTAGCCGAGGCCGTCATCGTCGACAATAAAATCCCTAGCCTCCTCTCGCCGCTTGGCCACGAGTGCATCGTTCTCGTCCTCTTCGACGGTGTCGTAAATCGGTTTCTCCAGCTTGATTTGGAACTCTACGCCTGCGCCGGACTCCGATCGGCGGGATCCGCCCTGACGAAGGGCTTTCAGACGCTCCAGAGCCTCGTGGTGCGCCGTCGCCTCTGGGCCTCGAGCTCGCTGCGGATTGAGATCGGAAATAGAGGGTGAGGGCTTGAGAGATGGAGGCTTGGACCATGGCCATGCCTTTCTCTTCTCTCTAAGTCACATGTCCTCAACAACGGTAAAGTTCTGTCTGGACCTTTTGCCAATTCAAAATATTTTCAATTTTTTGTTGGAATATGTATGTAATACTGTAAATTGTTGAACAAATATTGTTGGAAATTTTTCTTTCTCTGCTCTCTCTCTCTGTTGCTCTATCACTTTGTTTTTTATATGTGATTAAATTTAGGGTTTTGAAAATCTCAATAACCCTGTCTTTGGAAAATCGAAAACCGACCGAAACCGACTGAAACCGATATACACCGAAACCGATGGTTTTCCAGTCATTTCGGTCGGTTTCGGTTGAGAATTTCACAAACCGAAATAGTCGGTTTCGGTTGGCCATACCTATACAAACCGACCGAAACCGAACCGAGCACACCCCTACATGAAACTATAAAAGGAGGAGAAAGAAAAAGAACAACACAAGAAGTAACTCGGTTCTTTTTTTCCATAATAAGTACAAAAACGTTGTACAATACTTGTCCCTTTTCTTTTGTTACAATTTACCATAACTTGTCACAAGACCAAAAATTTTGTACTTGTAGGTCGTTCTTTTCCTTTACTCTTTGTTGATTGCTTTTAGTTTGGTTGTTCCTCCTTTATAAATGTGCGGCAACTTAGTTTGAGAGCTTTTCTTCAACATGCCTGCATCCTTCATTATATAATATTATAATGCTTAATGTTCTCATTCTAATAACTTAAACAACTTTAATAGTCTTTTCTTTTCCTCTTTTCTTTTCTCTTTCCTTATAAGATATTAACTTCTTTTTTCCTAGTAGTTGTGCTAGACCAAGTGAAAACAGAAAATTTTAAACTTACCAGTTGCAGTACCTATCCCCATTAAAGAAGAACCAGCATCTTTCATGATAGCTCGCACATCGGCAAAATCAACATTGACCAGACCTGGAACCTGCAATTGAGGTAACCAACCACCATCAAGACAAAAATATAATAATTCACATATTCAAAATATATATATTTTTTAGAGTCGCATATTCAAAATATGACCAAAGAAGGAACTGATGTTACAAAACCCCTAAAGCCAAAAGAGCAGTCAAGAGCAGGTAATTTGAATTTGAATGATTGAGGCAAACAGAACATTTAAATTTGAATGATTGATCATGGGCCAGGGGTGGCATTGGACCCCCCTAGCTCTGCCATTGCGTGCATCCAATGGATTTTAAATCCACAACCTAATCTCTACCTTGCTTTTTACAACAAGCTATGAATATCGAACAATTTGAAGCCAGTTCAAATTCTACCTCTTTAGAAATCCTAATATAGATCTTTGTAAAAGTTACATGTTACTAGGAAGCCAAAGATAAAAGTTGATGTAACAATTTCATTTTACATTCCATACCGTTATTATATCAGAGATGCCACGAACACCCTGCCGAAGTATGTCATCAGCCAAATTGAATGCCTCTGTTACTGGGGTTGACTGTGAAACTGCAGTCAACAACTTGTCATTAGGAATAACAATCAATGTGTCAACATTGTTTCTTAGAGCTGCAATTCCTTCCTGAGCTTGAACTGCCCGCCTTCGCCCCTCAAAAGAGAATGGAGTCGTGACAATACCAACAGTCAAGATACCCATGGACTTTGCAATGCCCGCAACTACTGGAGCCCCACCAGTTCCAGTTCCTCCTCCCATTCCAGCCTACAATTTTATTCATAATCAAAAAAAGTGTACCAAAACCAAACAACAGAAGTAACAGGACTAGGCTGCCATCAGGGAATGCAAAGCATCAATGTCAAGACTTAAAGAGTATTGGATAAAGAAAGCAGCAGAGTCCTTAATCCTTTTCCTAAATCTACTTTTGCTTCCAGCAGTGTGTTCTCAATTTTTTTTACTCTGTACCCTAAAATGGAAAATCAAGAAGAGTTCAAGCATCCAATTAGACGGTAAGAATCCCCTTCTCTTAAAATAGTTAAGTGATGCATCCACCAAAGATTAATTTGTTATTACTTTGCAAATTTGTCTATTTAAGACTTATTTTATGGGACACACCTATGAAGTCTAATTGAAGTAAAATTTGTGGTTTTGAAGGTCTATAATTATATGTGTCCTAACTCCTAGGGTTAAAATAGTTTTTAATTTGAGTTTTAACTTTTTATTTAACAAGGTAAGGTCAATTTTGCATTAGGGGCAAAATAGTAATTTCAGAAATCACTGCAAATCAAGGGTATTTTGGTTATTAGTTGTACCTATAATTTTCTAGGAGATTTTAGGATTTTGAAGAACACATGAAGGTCAACATGCCTGAATGCTCAAAACACCTAAAACCCTAAAATCTCATAGAAAATTATAGGTACAACTAAGAACCCCTCAGCACCATTAATTTCTCTCTTATCCTTCTTCCTCAAGCACTTCCTCTTACCTATCAAAACCCTAAAACCTCACGAAATTTCTTTATCAAATAGCCAAAAATATGTCAAATTTGCTATGCCCAAAACTTCATTGATTAGCGCTCGTTTGCAACACTTCTTTATGGTACATCCTCAAGCAAGCATTATCCATCTAATAACTAATAAGTAACCTATTAAACTAATTAAAGTGAAGGCTGCAGCTAGAAAATAGTAGACTCCATAAAAGATAAGCGGCCATCATGCTCAGGATAGCACATGTCCTGGGGACAGATCCTGCTATTTTCCAAAAAAACAGCCAGAGAGGAAGTCATTGCACAAGATAGGAAAGGCAAATATCCATTCCCAGCATAGCCCTAATGTCCAACCAAGACACCTCAGGAACACTGCCACCTGAATGACAAGGGCAGGTCCGCAGGTGTAATCCAGCTGCAAACAGCAAAGAAGTGATGAGCCCTTAAGATGGGTTCCTGGACCATTCTCCTGACTCAGACAGACATCACATGTTCAGGGCACAAACATCAAGCATACACACGCACATTATATACATTTTGGCATTCCTACATCCCACTGGTTCTTATGAATTAATATCTTTCCTCTTCAAGCAGGTCACAATAAATAGGATATATAATTGGACGTTGCTTAACAGATATCCCACTAAACTTCTACATCTTCAGGCCCCCGATTATTCTCTAACGTTTTATGGAAATTTCTAAAGCAATATCTAGTTTTGAAAGTTTTTATTAATGATTTGTGAGAAGTGCTATGTTTCAACTTTCACCACTAGAGGGGCCTTGACTAAGAAAGGATACAATCATACAACCAGTCTCCTTTTCCCCCAAAATTTCACTCACAACAAAATTATGCAAATTCTCAAATAACATGGTCACATCTAAACCTCAATTAAAAATCTTATTTTTTCTGCTGAGCAACTATTCTTTTTTCAAACAGAGGAAAGCAAAAAAAAATTAAATCCTCTTCCTGGATCTACCTTTATATAATGAATATTTCTAACAAAAGATTGCGAAATAGAATGTGTACCCACCGTTACAAAGACCATGTCTGCACCATGAAGTGATTCCTCTATTGCCGCTTTGCTTTCATTGGCAGCACTCATGCCTATATCTGGGTTTCCACCAGCGCCAAGACCCCTAGTAAGTTCCTGACCAATTTGTAAGCAGTTCTCTGGGGAAACCGGGGACATTTTAATAGCTTGAACATCTGTGTTAACAATCCAAAACTCCACACCCTTCATTGAACTCTCTAACATTCGATTAACAGCATTAGAACCACCACCCCCAACACCAACAACTTTGATATTGGCTTCATTGTAGTTGCTTGGAATGAAAGATTCTCTTAAGCTCTCCTTGACATTTTCATCACCTCTGAGCACTGAGACCTCAGGATTTAGATCCAAAAAAGTGTCTCTCCTGTGGTTTGGGCTAATGTTGTGAGAATTAATGGAGCACTTAAACCGAGAGAATTCCACTGCATTCTTTTGGCAAGTTCCCCACAAACTACTCTTCCTGTCAACAATCTTCAGGGTACTAGCCATACACATTTGAGATTCCTTTAGAATTCTCCCCCTTGGGGAGGCTAGTATTCCAACTGAAACTCGCGTGCTAGATGGCATAGAACAGGGCGACATGCAAGTTGCCATATTAGAGGAGTCTAAAATCTAATTCTTGAAAATTAGAATTCAGGACTGAAGTGCCTTTGCCAATCACTCATCATTCCCAAACCTGGTCATCACAAAACAAACAATCAGAACATACAAAGAATATACTCGAAGTTCAGTAGCCTGAAGTTTTCATTCTTAACTTGAAAGCAATTCTACATGCTCAAGAAAAGGAGCAATGCTCTATACATCAATCAAAAAGCACTTCCAGAAATTATCGCAAAGCCATTCTAAAAACTTAGTAAGAGACCTTTCAGAAATTGCTCCCTTAAACCAAACTAACAAAAGCTCACTCAAAAAAAAGTTCACAACAGCTCATCAAAGAAGGAAGGGAACAAGTTAACTAATGCAAAAGCAAAATTATACCCATATGCAACAATCATATATACAAAAAGGAATTTGGGGTCAGCTATGGATGCTCAAATGACTAGTCAAAGTTGGCCACACATATTCTTTCCTGCCATTTGTCATACTTACTACTTTAATTGATCAGCAAAAAAATACAAATACATAAAATGTAATTAAAATAAAAAACAACACAAGCGTTAAACCCAGACTAGACCAAAAACCCACAACAATAATGACCCCCAAACCAATGAATAATGTATCAAATTGTAATGCAAAAGAGAAAATGGCATATGGGTATGAGAAAAACCCAATGCTAAACCAGAACCCAGAAACAGAATGACCCTTAAATCACCAAGTGAAGCATCAAAACGGTACAACATAGGGACAACACCAACTGGTTATGAAAGAAGCATACCTTTTGGTCTGATATAATAACTCAAGGAAACAACAGCTCCAGGGATAATTCCAAGAAAATTGGAAGCCACTGAGAGCTTAAAGCTGTACAGAGGAGAGTGTAGTATGTGACAAATTTAGGTGGGAGAGAGAGACAGAGACTTTTGTTGTTGTGGGCTCCAAATTTTTTACTCAAAGGAAGGAAGGGACAGGGTTTTTGTTGCTTATCAATTATCAGTGAAATGTGATTGGCTAAACTGAGATTAAATTGGCTTTAAACACATGGATTTGTTTCTCATTTCACTGTTCACTGATAAACATAGTTGAATTTGGATAATAAATTGAATATGGAAACAGTGGTTATTGTTATTGTTGTTGTTGTTGTTAAGGTTGGCCGGTCTCGTATAGGACTTAACAAGTTTCAGATGAAAAAATTTGGCATAATCTACTTGAGTAGGTTTTTTTGAATAACTAACTGGGCTGGGATGCGGTAACTAACTTGCGTCGGTTTCTATGTTTTGTTATTGTTTTATCCCCTGTATTATTCCTGGTGGATTTTTCATAAATACGAACACAATTTTATTCATTTATTTATTTAAATTTAAATTATATATATAATTAAGAAATTAAAGAATCTAATGGTTATGTTGGTAGATTGTGTATTTTAAAATTTAGGTGGAACTTCATTGGGTTGAAATAAAACTTTTAAATTGAATGTTATTAGTACTTTTTTTTTTTTTTTTTGAGAAACAATGTGTTGAGGTTCAAAAAGGGATTAAACAGCCCACCAATAGGCCCACAGAGATAGAAAAGGTATTAGGCCCGTTTCACACAAAAAAAGGGGAGAAAAGTAAATAAATGGTGGGCTCTCACAGAAAGGAAAAAAGCCTAGAGGGCTGGGATCCAGAGAAGAGGCCCAACCAGCGAACCAGACCAAACTAAGAAGGAAAAAACTGGGCCAGAATCCCAGAAAGCCTCCCAGAGGTAGAGGATCCTTGGGCGCGCAGGAGAATCATAACAGAAAAATTAAAGAAAGGCAAGAGACAAAGGGCACGCGGACCTTGTGACCCAGACACGCAGTGGAGGTACAGAGGAAAAAAAAGCATGAACCTGGTTTCAACCGTTTGGAGACAAAGACAAGGAAAAGTACAACTGGGAAAAAGCTGGGGCGCTGAGAAGAAAGGCCAAAAATGGTCTCAGGCCAGCCAACGGGAAATCTGGAAATGGAAAGGGGCTGAGGGACTTTCATCTGGTCGGAACAAAAAGCAAGGAAATATGAAGAAAGGGGAAACGACACGATCCTAGAGCAACCAGGCACGGTACAGGCCTCAAAGGGTAAAACAAGGAAATCGCTAGTTCACCAGGGAGGCCGAAGTTGTGCTATAAAAGGGGGGAGGGATCCATGCTACAGAGGCATTCAGGCATTCACTCATTTTCAAAAACGATCAAACCATCCTAAGCATTCACCATTGTTCTCCTAAAATCCTAGAGAGTTGCAGAAAAATACTCTGTAACTTAAGGGAAAAACAGAGGAATCGTCCCCGGTATCCCAGGACAGCCACTATTGAACATGCTCAGATTCAACAAGTTTAAATTTTGCAAGTCTTTGAAGCTTGAATAGCTATCAAAGTCTGTAACTTATGAGCTCAGTTGAACCTTGCACCACGTCTTAGTGAGCATTGTAACCATAACTTAATGAAATCAATGAAATATACCTTACATAATTAGAGGATCCCCAGCTTGTTCTTATGTTATATTTCCATTTTGTCTTTTGCAATTTTTAATCCTTTACTGCATAAATGTCATTCAATACAAATATGCTTGCTTTCTTTCTTTTGTTAGCTATTTGTATTATGGAAAGTGTGTTTTGTGCACCAATTGATTCTTAAAACAGCCCTTTAGCTGCGGAGAATCAATCCCAGTCCACCAAGAACATCTCACACGGCCCAGAATTCTTGGGCCATAGTGCTGAAGAAAAAATGCACTCTCACACAATGTTATTAGTACTTTAATTGATATATTATGAAATTGAATATGTGTAGAATGTATTTATTTTATAATTTTTGTTATTTATGTGTTTACAAAATATAAATTTATGTTAAAATATTTTGAGTTATATTCTTTAAATGGGTTGAAATGGTTTGTATCCTTGTAAGCCCCGTATAACATTTTTTTTTTTTTTTTGTTGGTTAAATAATTCGATTGTTACAATTAGGAGAGGTGGGATTTGAATCTCGTACGTCTCTATTGGGAATACAAAGAAATGTCAATTGAAGTATAAAACTTTTGACCGATACAATGTGCTTATTAAGCGAGTTGAAATTGATCGTATTTGTGTCAACCTAATATGAACTATTTATTAAATGTCATATGTAGGTTGTGACATCCAACCCACTTAATAAACGAGTTGTTTCAAGATTGAGGGGTTTGACACAATTATTAAATGAATTGAGTTAGGCTTAATCCAAGCAATAGAAAAGAAAACCCCTACTTTGACACAACTTGTCAACATGGATAGCTGTTCAAGTCTTTAAAAATTGTTTATGCATATGATCTATTAAAATTCATTGGTTTCTTCTATTTGTAAACTATTCATCTAGATCATTGTTGTTTTTATTGTAACACAACAATCAGAACATGTTTGGGGGAAATTACACTTTACAAACTATGCACTATTCATCAAAGCTGTTGTGTAATCCAAACTATTCATCTAGTTTTTAATTTGCTTTTATGTAATTAATTTGGGGGAAATTACACTTTACTACTCTAAACTATGCACTAGATTACACTTTGCATCCTAAACTATCACACTTATCACGCTTTACACCCCGGTGTTCTTTTTTGCTATTATATTTAACAGAATCTTACTACATGTGAAAAGCACATGCTTCTTACTTAGGTGAAACAAAGTTAAATTACTAAATCAACTTTCCTCAAACTCAATTAAAACAAAACACAATTTTTTTCTTATTTGTTTTGTTTCCCACCGGTTCATCTGCACTCTCCCTCTCTCTAAAAGAACACAAAATCTCAGAGTTTCCCTCGTATCTTCCTTGGCCATTGACAAAGTTTAAATCTTCTATTACAGGTTAGCAAAATCAAAATGCATTCAGAGCACAATTTCTTAACCTCACACAAAATACTCATAAGCTTCCTGTCTGCCTCTTTTAAATCAGTGGTTTATTTTGTGTGATGTTGCTTTGAGTTCGGATTGATATAGATATATATATATATATATATATATATATATATATATGGTTTTGCGTTAAATTTCATATGATTGCAATATCTGTCTAATCGGATTTGTAGAAGGTTTTTGTGTTTGAACCTCGCACTCTCTCACTCTCGCTTATCACTCTCTTGCTTATCGTACTCTCTCGCTGCAAGTTCTATAGATTCAAAGGCTAGAGGTGTAAGAATTACTGCTGCAAGTGATGTAGATTCAAGGGCTGGAGGTTCAAGGATTGTTGCTGCAAGGGCTGGAGGTTCAAGGGGCTGCAAGTTCTACTGGTGCTAACAGTGAGCGTGTGGCGGTGCTAACAGTGAGCGTGTGGCGGTGCCAACTTTGGAAAAAGCCATTCAAAGGATGCAGGCTGAGAAGAAGAAAAAACCTTGGGTTTGAGAAAGTATAATTAGTTTGTGTTGGGTTGTGCAAGCTTTTCGTATTAGGCATTAACAACATGTAATCCATACATTTGGGTTTTTTTTTTTTTTTTGTCATTGTCAATTTGTGAACAATGATTTTTACTAGGCATTAACAATTTTGTGTTACATTTAGATTATTTTTTGTGTCATTGTCATCTATGAACAATGAGTAAAGCTATTAATATCAAAGCACTTTATTTTGTGTCATCATCATGTGGAACTCATACAATGTAGCACCATGGTGGTTTAGAAACATGATGCTACATTGTATGAGTTCCACGTGATGATGACACAAAATATTTTTTAATCCTTAACTTTTGTTTTCCTGAATATTTGGCTTTTTTAGCACTAAAAGACGAGTTGAGGGAGTCACAAAGTCCAATATTATGGAGCAAGCAGATTTGTTTGCAATTGCATACCCACTCTCCTCCCTAATGGCCTGTTTGGATGTTTAAAAAAGGAGGGAGAGTAGAGTAGAGGGAGGGAGAGTAATCAAATTACCTTGTTTGGAAGTTTTTTAAGGAAGGAGGGGGAGGGGTTTGGAGGGGTTTCAACTCCTTCTAGCCCCCCATTTTTAATTCCCCCAAATTGGAGAGATTTGGAGGGAGAGTAGAGTACATAAATTATTGATCAAGTAAATTACCTAATTTACCCTTATTATATTAACAAAATTACACAAGGGGAAGGGCTAATTACTCCCTTCCCCCTTACTAATTTTAAAAACATCCAAACAAGATGGAGAGGAATCATTTTTCTCTACTCTCCTCCCCACTACTCCCCTCCCTTCTACTCCCCTCTACTCTCCTCCCTCTCTAAACTTCCAAACAAGCCATAAAGAAATGTAACGGATAATTCTTCGCATAAAATTACGAAGCACCCAGATTATTTTTTTATTTTTTTGATGGTTGAAGCACCCAGATTTGTTTCCATGCCCCTCCCCTTGAGAAATGTAACCAGATTTGTTTGCATGCCCTCCCCTAGAGAAATGCAACCAGATTTTTTTTGATCATCAAAATCGTTCTAAGGAGAGAACGATAAAAAATAATAATAATAATCAGTCAAGAATTACATCCGTGCATTTTGAACTTTGTGTTTCTCAAAATCACGTTTGTGCATTTAAATTTTGCTAACTTGTAATAAAAGATTTGAACTTTGTCAATGGCCAAGGAAGATAAGAGAGAAACTCTGAGATTTTTGTGTGTGTTTTTTCTAAGAGACAAGTTGCGTGGAATCTGGTGAAGAGGATGGCCCCACATGAGATAGAGGGAGATGTGGAAAAATTTGAGTTTTGTTTTAATTAAGTTTGAGGAAGGTTATTTCAGTCTTTTAATTTTGTTCCACCTAAGTAAGAAGCATGTGCTTGTCACATGTAGCAAGATTCTGTTAAATATAACAGCAAAAATAACACCGGGGTGCAAAGCGTGATAAGTGTGATAGTTTAGGATGCAAAGTGTGCAGTCGGATAGTTTATGATAGTAAAGTGTAATTTTCCCATTAATTTGGCATTCTACCCATATGAAAATGGAAAGAAATCAAATAATATATTATTTTCATGATTTATTTGTGATTATTTCCATAATTGTATCTCTATGATTTATTTGTGATTATTTCCATAATTGTATCTCTTAATTTATATGAGATTATCTTGGGAAGAATTTATGAAGTTTCAAAATGGTTTAAAATTAATTTTCTAAAAAAATTTGGCCCTTTTTTCTTAATAATTTTAATTTTTTGAGTTATTTCTAATAATTGTATTGACCTTCTTAATATTTCATCTTTTGATTTATCTATATATATATATATATATATAAAACTGAAACTTTTGAAACTCTCACAATTTTCCACATCATTACTATTTTCTTTTTCTTTTTCTTTTAGATTCTTTTTATTTTAGGTTTTATATCTTATATAGAATCCACCAGAAAAACAATAGACAAAAGTTTGAATTTTTATTAATATCAATAATATTGAAAAACGTATACAAACTTGGAGGCCTATTTAAGGACTCCATAAAACTTCATGGACAAGAAAATATATTCTAAAATAAGCCCTAATTAATACCTAACCATAATAGGAACCAAATTTGACCTAAAAAAACATTAAAAAAACCTAAAAATAAGGAAATAAATCACCTAGACCTAAAATAACGTTTTTTGCATAAAAATACCAAAATTAAATAATTACAAAAATTAAATTGTAAATTCTATCATACATCAACTTATCACAAAAATCATCATCTATATTTATTATTATTATTATTATTATTATTATTATTATTATTATCTATATATATATATATATATATATATATAACTGAAGCCTTTAAAGCTCCCACAATTTTTCACGTCACCATTATTTTCTTTTTCTTTTTATTTTAGATTCTTTTTATTCTAGGTTTTATATTTTCTTATATTTATTAGTGTTACAATAGTTTAGTTTAAGTAAAACTTTATTAGATATATTTTGTTGGTCTATCACATCATTATTATTATTATATATATATAATATAAAATTGAAGATTAAAAATTAATTATAATTTTTTAAGATACCTCACGTTAAAATTTAAAAAAAAAATGACTCACTTTAGGTTTGAATTTTTTTTTTTTTTAAAAAGGACTCACCAAAAAAAAAAAAAACCTTTAGGATTAAGAAAAAAAGAGAGAGACTCCTGGTAGGACTCTCTCTTCTCTTCTTAAAACCCTAGCAATTACCATCTCAAAACCCTAAACTCAACTTCACTTTAAGATTAAAAAAATAAGAAGGAGAGAGACTCACGTAAAAAAAAAAAAAAAAAAAAAAAAAACGTAGGTTTTGTCTTTTTTATTTGCTTTCATATGTGCCTGAAATTTTCATTATATCTTATTGTTTTATTATGTCTAGAATTGATTTTCTTCTAAGTATTTGGGTTAATCTCTATATTTTGATTGTGTTTTTATGGGTTTGGTTTTTGGGTTGAAATTCTAATAATTATTTTATATTGTATATGACAGATGAAGCATCTCTATTTTTTGGAGAAAAATCAAAGCTGCAACCTATGTCTTCCAGAACAAGGTGTGGTGAATTTTTATATGTTCTTGCTTTATTGAGAATTTTTATTTGGGTTCATGTGATTTTTTGTTTTTTTATTAAAGTTTTGATTTTTGGTTGATTAATTATTTGTTTGGATTAATTTCAATTAATTATTTATTTGGATTCAACGTAAAAAATAATGGAATTAGGTGTTATAAATTTGATAATGTTCCATGTTTTGAATTGTTTATATTATTTAGACTCCTAGTAGGACTCTCTCTTCTCTCCTTAAAAACCTAGCAATTACCATCTCAAAACCCTAAACTTAACTTCACTTTAAAATTAAAAAAATAAGAAGGAGAGAGACTCAACTAAAATAAAAAAAAAGTAGGTTTTGTCTTTTTTATTTGCTTTCATACATGCCTGAAATTTTCATTCTATCTTATTATTTTGTTATATTTAGAATTTATTTTCTTCTAAGTATTTGGGTTAATCTCTATATTTTGATAGTGTTTTTGTGGGTTTGGTTTTTGGGTTGAAATTTCTTATAATTATTTTATATTGTATACGGCAAATGAAGCATCTCTATTTTTTGGAGAAAAATCAAAGCTGCAACCTATGTCTTCCAACCCAAGGTGTGGTAAATTTTTATTTGGTATATTATATATGAATTTTTTGAATTTGAAGGGTTTTATTTGGTTTTGAAGTAGAATTTGGGGATTTCATAAAATTTGGAAGGTTTAAGTTTTGGGGTTTTTGGTATTTGCGTCTTAGTAGGTTGATCTTAATTATTTACCTTATATGTTTTTGCTTTATTGAGAATTTTTATTTTGGGTTCATGTGATTTTTTGTTTTCTTAATTAAAGCTTTGATTTTTGGTTGATTAATTATTTGTTTGGATTAATTTCAATTAATTATTTGTTTGGATTCAACGTAAAAGATAATGGAATTATGTGTTATAAATTTGATAATGTTCCATGTTTTGAATTGTTTATATTGTTATTAATACGACTAAATAAGATTTATTTTTATCTTTGTAGTTTATATCAGTTTTGAGTGTGTATATATATATAACTTTTGAGAATTTTGCTTTATTAATTTTAGAATTGTAAATTACTTTGTAGGTTTCAATAACTATGCACCTGCAGTGAGACATTGACAATATAAGCATATATATATGGTATTAACATTTTATAAAAATCTTTCTTACAACCCAATAACATTCTACGTTAGACAACACTTCTAAACTATAGAAAAGCATAGAAGTTAAATATTTATTCCCATTGTATTTTATTTAATTATAACAGATCCATTTTTTTTTTAAACGCTAACTAGCAAAATGTCTATAATATGCATATTTTTTACCTTAACGTGATGTTGGTTAATTGTCATTTTATTTAACTATCCTGTGCATCGCACGGGTTAGCGACTAGTTATTGTAATAACCATTTGATTATCTCTAAGAATCTATGACCTTCACAGCTCATAACACCTTTATTTAATGGGTTTTACTAACATGTTTCCTTATGACATATATTAGTAAACTATTTTAGCAAATTTTTTATGAAAAAATGAAAAAGTTATCAACTTTTTTTTATAGTTTTTTCAATTCTTCATAAAATGTTTTCAAAATAGATGATTAATATATGTCCTAATGACGTACATTAACTGGACCCTTATTTTTTTATTTTTTTATTTTTTGAGAAACAACTGGACCCTTATTTAATATGTAAGAAACGTGTCCCAGTGCTACGCATTAACACTTGGAATTTTGGATTTTACTGAAATAAATTTTTTTTTTTCTCTTTGAAATAATAAGTAAAAGTTGTTGAGTTATAGATTAACCCTAGTTTCCTTAATAAGCTAAACTCAATCTTTTATATGGCTTATCATATATATATATATATATATGTTTTTGAATGTTAATTCCATAAATTTATATGTTAGTAATTTAAGAATTTGGTCGGCACCCATATCTACTTGTTGTAACAATTAAATTATATAAAATAAAAAGATTCAAAATTATTAACATTTTATCATATTCTATAGAATCTATTCTATATAAATAAAGTTGGATGTTTCTGTGTTAGAACTTAGAAGCTGTAGGGACTCAAAATGTAATGGACCCATAACAATGAAATTTATAGAGAAGTGGGTTTTAAGGGTTTGGCCTCACCGAAGTAAACGATGGCTGGTGTAAAGTTTATAACAAAAATATTGGATGACATGAACTTCCTAGGAATATTGGGAATTTGGCTAAGTGTTTGCGATGCTTCTTTGTCCTCGGCTCAGGCCGAGGATCTCTTTTTTTTCTTTTTACTTATCTTCTTCGAATCCCCCTCC
Source organism: Quercus glauca (assembly GCA_023736055.1). NCBI lineage: Eukaryota > Viridiplantae > Streptophyta > Magnoliopsida > Fagales > Fagaceae > Quercus > Quercus glauca. The sequence goes on along the minus strand of CM043315.1, from coordinate 49,015,181 downwards.
CTTGTTTAGAATCTTGCTAGTTTATATAGTCTTATTTTTGTTGATCTTGACCATCCACTTGTCAATCATCTGATCGTCGTGTACAGGGGTTTGTCACATCATCTGTAGTCTACAGGCTTTATGTTATCTCCCAGCCACCTTTACAGTCTTTCTATTAGTTGAGGTAATCGAGGCGACTGGGTCCACTGGTCATGTCCTTATTAAGACGGCCAAAATGTTGGTGGGATATTTTCCCTTTAGTGGAGTCGGTGTGCCGAGGACAAATCATCCTCGGCTCGGGCCTTGGGACGTTCTGGGTCCTTTCCCACTGTCCTCGGCCTCAACGCTATCCTCGGCGCGGACCTTGGGCCGCATGTAGTGGGTCAGCGTGGTAAGCGCGATAGGGCCCCACAGAAGCCTTCACTGTATGAAGTGGCTATACTCTCATTATGCCTAGTCTAAATTTCATTAACCACTATGGTAAAATTTTCCCTATAATTTGTTGTGGTTTCAAATTAAACCCTTAATTTTAAATTTTAATTAAGATGATAAACATTTTAATTTACGCCTTCAATGAGTCAATATAACCCCCCCCCCCCCCCCCAAAAAAAAAATTATGAGTAAAACTAATATATATAATAAAAAAATACTCCATATGGAAGTATAAGGCTTTGGTGAATTATCAATCATTTAGTTATTGTCACCAAAATTTTGAAAATAAAATTTATATTATATAAAGTCATGTTATATTCAAATTATATCATATCATATGCTTACTAGTTACTATAAAATAAATAAATAAATAAATTCTTCTCAAAAAAAAAAATTATAATTGTATCAAGTAGATACTCTCTAAGCAAAGGTTGAGAGAAAATATATATATATATATATATATATATATATATATAATTATATATAGGCAAAAATGCAAAACTGACCCTTTAACTCACCTTTTTTCAATTCAATCCTCTAACTTTCAATTTTGTCAATTCAGTCCTCTAACTTTCAATTTTTGTCAATGTAGGATTCCGTTAGAACTTAGTTAGGGACTGCCGTTAATTGAGTCAAAACGACGTCGTTTTGACTTTTTTTTTTTAAATAAATTTCGGAATTTAAAAAAAAATCTGTAAAAAAAATTATAAAAAAAAAAAAAAAAAAAAAACAATTCAGAACTCCATCACCAAACTCCAGTGACAATGCATAATATTAGGAAAAAAAAAAAAAAAAAAAGACAGATCAAGATTTCTTTTAAATAAAAGCACTTATACCAAAAGAAAGCCTTAAACGTTTTTAATTTTCCAACCCACAATATAAATCCTAAATACTCCAATAAAAACCCATCTAAAAGAAGATGTAGAAAACCAAAAACAATATTCAACAGAAGACTGAAAGACAATGATAAATTACAAATACAAATGTTATTTTTCAGAATCTACAATCATAAAGAAATGAATGTATGAAGCGTACTATTCATTTGAATCTTGCTCCAAAGCTCTCTTGCACTTATCCCTTCTCTCTTGCACAGTCAGCCCCCCTCTCTTGCATGGAGGACAGTGGTGGGCGATGGTTTGGGTTTTGACGTTGCTCTCTCTGTCTTGCAAAGATCGGTGGATATGGCCACCGTTGCATGATATCGGTCATCTGGGTTTGCCAACATTTGACCGAGTTCCTTCTCCTCCCACCATAAATTCATATGGGTTTGCCTTAGTTTCTTGATTTTAATGTTTTTTGCATTTTGGTTTTGATTTCTTTCTGGGTTTTGTGCTAGATTTTTCTCTGATCTGTTTTGATTTCAAGGGAAGTTTCTTTTTTTTTTTCTTTTCTTTTTTTTAATTCACATGCAAAACGGCGTCGTTTTAGGAGTCCTAACGGCAGCCACTAACTGAGTTATAACAGAGTCCTACATTGACAAAAATTGAAAGTTAGAGGACTGAATTGACAAAACTTAAAGTTAGAGAACTGAAATGAAAAAATGTGAAAGTTAAAGGGTCAGTTTTGCATTTTTGCCTTATATATAATACACATTGAATAATGTCACCTAAAAAGGATATATATATATATATATATACATTTTTTTTTTTTTTTTTGAGAAAACAAAAAGGATACATTTTTAACCTTTATTTAACAATGTATATTTATCCCATAAAAAAATAAAAATAAATAAATAAATAAATAAAAACAATGTATATTTATAGGAGGATGCTATAACATACCAAGGACACCAAATAATTTCCACACCGGAGATCCATTTTTTATTCAGGAAAAAAAAAAAAAGCACCGAATAATTTCCCTCATGGATTTTTGTACTGTATATTCTCCATACAAAATGAGATCCCCTTCACATTTTGGTCCTAATATCCGGTCCAGAACGTATAAAGCAAACTAAGGATATGTCCCCTTCTCTCACTCAACGTATTTGTCAAGAAAGATGAAATGACCACATTACAATTCTAAGGAATCATCCAACGTGCTGCTTAATTTTTATCCATCTTTTTTCATAGGAATTTTCATCCATCTTGTGCTTGTGTTTGTGTGTGTGTGTGGGTGTTTTTTTTTTTAAATCTTCATTTTCCTTTATCTTAAAATTTTTTTATTCATAAGTTAAGATTTTGAAAACTACATTATAATTAAAATAATGTTAAGTATAATATTTATAATTATTGATGGGTATATAAAAAATATTGAAATAAAAATACATGAAAAACTAGTAGGTCATTACTATCATACCGGTTGGGTATCCCATAATTTCTGGTAACTTATTTGTATAGGGTTTAAAGATATAGTTGTTTGTAACTTTTATGTTGAATGTGTAACAAAAAGTTAAAAACTAGTTTCTTTTTTTAATTATAAATTATTTGTTAATTAAAAAAAACTGAGGAAGCAAAAAATATAACACTTCTTAAAGCAACACAACTTCATTTCACACTTTCTTAGTTTCTTTTGGTGATTTTGTTTTTGGAAAGTTACATGCAGACCCATTAGGTCAATCTAACTCATCACCTTCCTCTTACAATGGGAGAAAGTGCCATTTGGGGTATTGTTCATTAGCCCCTTTTGATGAAAAATAAAGGCACAAAAATAAAAGGCTCCCCTGATTCTTACTACCTTTGGGATTAAATGAGTCCCACCAGTGTGCTACTCCAGATACAGAACTGAAACCTAGTTTTCATAATCATAACTTGCTCATGACGCATATATGTTGCTTCACAATGTTGTTTATATGCCCATAAATGTGTTCTTAAGTGCATAAAAACATGCTGCATGATTATCAATGAACCTTATTACATGTAGGTATACGATGATGGCCACATGTTTTGTCATATTTTTCATCTCTCCAATTAGAAGGAATTCATAGGTGTTACAATCTTAATTGACAGTTTTTGTGCCCTCTCTCAACTTTGTTTCATCTATATCTAGGTATACAATGCTGGTCTCTCTCTCTCTCCATGTATGCCTGCATTTGCCTGTGCTGGTGCATGCATATGTGTGTGTGTGTTGCAGGGGGAAGTATTGAGAGAAACACAGACCATTAAATTCATAATATCGCTGGAATTCATGAACAGATTCATTCGCTTTTAACAGCGTGGTATATATGGCGAACAAACATTAAGGAAGCATGAAAACTGATTGTACCGAGAATGAGGAAGAATGCATAGCACATGCAAGCATTATATCCTATAAAGAAGGATAGTTGTATGAAACTGTTCATGTTTGACCTGGCATAGAAGTAGATGCAATAGCCGAACATAAAAATGGCTGTTGAGCCCCCACACAACACCGATCTGCATCAAACAGACAATACACATAATCAATACATGGTCAAGTAAAGTGAAAATAAAGGAAAAAAAATTGCAACTCTTTTCTTTGATAAGGGAAGGTATAAGACTACACATATAGATAAAACCTAATCCGAGCTTCTTAAAATTGTATACAGTTTTTTTAATTTTAGTTGCAATGGGGATAAAGGGCAAGTCTAAGATTTCAAACACATCATCAAAGTGTTGGACTGCTGATGAGAAAGAGCCAGCATGAAGCAATAAAAAAAATCCCTTCAGATTTAAATTTAAACCCCTTAATATTACAGAAGGATACCAAAAATATAATTTATAGTAAACTGGACAGAGACTTGTGCTTCATTTAAAAAAATGAAGCATTTGATGGCAAACGACAAATATGATATAGCCAGGTTCATTGTCATTTTCCCACATCTACATTCAAAAATTGGCTAATGTTCAAAATTTGGACAAAATACTGATATCTACCTAAATAAATGTGTAGAAAAGTCCATTGTGATTTAAGTTTGATTTAAGTTTGATTAGACCTTTTTTCCGATGAATTTTTACCCCATTTTAATAATCTCCATTTATTAATTTTAGGTTCACATATCCTCATAGTTTTTGAATATTCAAGATCTTCCCATGCACAAAACATACGAATGAAATAAGTTAAGAGCATCTCAAAATGAATAAGTAAACTTAAAATGAAAAAAAGTCATAGATAGAAGTGCCTCTTTGTTGTGTATTGCATGTGCAAGAGAACATACCTCCACCACCATGCATGGTCTTCCACAGAAAGCTGAATATATGTTAAACCAACACTAATCATTGCAGTTAGAATGACGAGGATGACAAAGGTGATGAATAATATGCCAGGAAGAGTACATATTTTGTAGCCCCACATGCTTGCATACAAGTGGTGTAACTCAAGGACAATTGCACTAAAGGATAAAAGACCAGCAATAAACATTTGACAAGGTGTTTTCCGGTACCAAGCTAATGGTGGAATCTCTCTTGGGTATCGTTTTGTAGCACAGGGGGCCTCAAATTCAGACCTATGACGGTATCCAAAAACCCCACCAACGGCAAGCAATGGAATACCAACACATGGACATACAAGAAGAATCACTGTAATGGTGCCAAATGGAAGTGCAGCTGTGGCCCCTAAACCTGTGGCAACTATATTAAGAATGAGCACTGTCACAAGCAACGGGCCCAGGTACAGAACCCCAGCAAGACGAACACTCCATTCCTGGAAATTGCATTATTTGTGTCACAAGGATAACAAGTTAAAACACCATTCATTAAAATATATGAAGAATTACATAAATCACCTACCCATCCATTCTCAGCAAACTGATTGTGGAAAGAAGAAGCAGTGTACCCCGCAATCACAGATGTAATTGTATATATCCAAACAAGAGATGCAAGCAGTGCTCCACGATTGTATGGATAGAGGACACCAAGAAATGCTAGGCCAAATAAGATGAAAACCCTGAATGGAAAATGCAGATATAATTTGAAAGAAATGTTAAATGTTTATACCCTAAAGTCAAGATATTGAAAAATTTATTAGTCTGAGTCACATAAGTGGCCTCTGCAAATTTATGACTGTATGTTAATTGTTAAGTGCTGAAGCACCACCTTTGTGTCCCTATCACAATCTGCTAATATATGTCCTAGCCTGTAACACCATCCAATATCATACTAGTTCAGAAACCAGGGGTAATATTGCAATAATTTTTAAAATTTGCTTCTTTGGTTACATATAACTATGTGTGTGTGTGTTTTGGTTGGTAAGTGGCACATGCACCCATGTTGTTTGAACGCAGTAGAGTCATTTGAGCTAGAGCTCATTGGCAAAATATATATATATATATATATGCTGAAATGCAAATTACACTCTTTATGTGTTGGGTCTATTTTGATTTTGATTCTTGAAACTATAGCTTTGAAAAGTGAATACAAAGAGTAAAGAAAAAGTTCGAAAGTGTCTTACAGAGTCAGCAGCTGGGTACCAGTGCCCAAGACAGCACAAAACAAGGACAAGTTTGGAGGAGGTCTAAATACATCACCATGAATGTATTTCCAACCAACCTCCTTATCTTCTTCTTCATCCCCATCAGCGCATCTGCAAGACATATGGAAGAGATTAGACCAACAAAGTAAAATAACCAGCTTAATTACTACCCTCAAACAGAGAAAAACAAACAGTGAAATTACTTCCTCATATCATTCTTGAGACGCCGCATAAAAAGCAAAGTAAGCAATCCCATCAAGAGCACAATAATTACAACTGAATTAATGAACGAGAACCAATGGATTTGCCGGCGGATTGGCACTAATGAAGCCCTCGAATATTTCCCCAACCTGTCCTTGAACTTAGTTGAGCTCTCATTCCAGATAACCGAATAAGTGAAAGTAACATCAATTTCAACATCTTCTGTTATATCCACGACATGATTTGGATCGCTAAAAGCACGTACTTCTATGACCTGGTCCCCGTTGTAAAGAACATCAAACTGAACATGTTTGAAGAGATAATACTTGGGACCCTTGTCACCAAGTATTCCACTCTCCTGTTCAACTTTCCCAACGAACCCCCACAATGGAAGATCATCATAATACATCTGGAAGTAAAAATCATCAATGACAGCATCCCTGAACTTCGCAACTTCAGCAACTTTAAACTTCTTTTGGCACAGGGTCTCCCTGGTTTTGTCCTCCCGAAATTTTAACTCGTATAAAGCATTGGTTAAGCGATCACCATTCAAAACTTCCCCAAAGGATTCCTTCTTCAGAACTAACGGATCTGCAAATTGCAAATTAAAACCAACAGTCCTACATGCACATGTGAAATTAAATCAAACCGATTCATAACAAAATATGAATGGGTATTGGACATAACAAAGAAAGAAAAATCATAAATACTCGCCATCGAGCTATAGCTCAACTGGCACTTCCTTCTCCTATAATGATTAGTTCGAGGGTGAGGTCATGGGTTTAAGACACACTAGGTTCATGTGTAATCACAAATACTAACACCAGTTGAATATTTTTCTGATAAGTAGTACACTGTAATGTTGTTATAAACTGATGTGGCTATATGCAGTGCTGTCAAATGTAAAGCGAACATTTTAGTCTTTGCGCGAAAAAATTCATGGGGTTATGGCCATATGATACACTTTAGATTACAACCTAGTGAACACTAAGAAAAAAAAAAATCAGTATTTTACAATGCAGCTCAACCGTGTAGTACCTTATTGGTTTTATTAAATTCAACATTCAGTTCAAAAAAATAGTATAGTTGAATGTGTAGAAAAAGAAATATATGTAAAATTTAAGAAATGGGCAAACCTGGTCGGCAAAATGGCAAGTCATAGTAGTAGTAGGTCTCACTGCGAGCGATGACAGAAATCACAAAATTAACAACATATATTAAGAGATTATGATGATGATGAAGTGGAGGATTAGATTACCTGGGATTGTTGAGGGGTCCGACTTTGTTGACGAAAAAGGGGACGGGATCTCCTACATTGTAGCGATGGTTGTTTGGGTTTGCTGTGGCTGAATGAACTATCAAGCTTAGGGCTGACAAGACCACTGTGAGGACAATGATTTCCGAGGTTTTACTCATAATAATAATCATAGATGAAGGCAGAAGCTAGAGAGAGAGAAAGAGAGAGATTGAAATTCTGATCTTCAATCTGGGAAAGTTGGAGGTCAGGTGAGGCAAGACTAGTAGACAACCTTGTTTTTGACTTCTTTCCTCGTTTTGTTGCTCCCTTCTGTTGTTCAATGTCTAAACGACCCCGTTTCCTGAGATTTCCAGATTTGTTTAATTACTTTATTACGGAAAGTTATTAGGTGTGTCCCGGGAGTATTGGTGCTCTCTTCCTTTACATCTATGTGAACCCATCATGAGTTTAATTAATGTGATCCACTGAATGTGAGGGAACTCATGGAGAAAGCACAACGTCACTGTACTTAGAGCATTCTTATCAACACTCTTAAATGCTATAAATGCTAAATTTTAGCATCAGAAGATCAAAAAGCATACTCCATCAAAGCTCTTAAATCCTATTCATTTTGTAATCCAGCTACTGTAGGCTACTATCTCTAGCAGCCCACTGTAGCAAGATTGTAAAATATATATATATATATATATATATATATATTTGTTTAATTAAGAGAGAGACAGAGGAGAGAAAGAGAGACAGAGGAGGGAGAGAGGAAAAATAAAAAATAATAAAGAAATAATATTTAATGGAGTGTTAAAAAAAAATAGAAGTTTTGATGAAAAAGATATTGTAAAATGATGTGTTATATACTATAAAATTAGTTTTTGAGATGGTAAATGTTAAATTTATTAGAAGTGTTGATGGGAATGCTCTTACCTAAAATTTACTCATTTATTAGATAGTTTTACTATATAGTAGTCTTACTCCGCTTCTAAAAAAAAAAAAGTCTTACTCCACAACTTGGTGTGTAACCATGGTGGCACAGACTTAATACATTTCTCTTAGAGCATTCACATTAAAGCATTCAAATGCTAAAAATGCAATTTTTTAGCATTTTCGAGATAAAAACACCTCTACATTAAAGCTGCTAAATCTTAAAACTTTTAAGATTCAACTACAGTACAATCTCATATTTGAGACCACACTGTAGCCAGATTGTAAAAAGAATTTTTTTTTTTTTTTATTCACCTTAACGGCTCTTTCTCTTCTATCTTTCTCTTTCCTTTCTCACTTCTTTCTTCTCTCTTCTCTCTTTGTGCTTTGTCGATAAGTGTGGTTCACCGATGATTGTGCTCCGGCGATGGTCGTGAGTCGTGGTCTAATATGCTCTGGTGATTTTGTGGGTCTGGGTTTATGGGTTTGAGTTCACGGGTCTAGGTTCGTAGATCATCGACGTGGCCGGCATGGATCGTCGACTTGATTAGTCTCATCGACATGGGTCATCGACTTGATAAGTGTGGGTCTCTGATCATTATGGTGGTTGTTGGAATTGTGGTGGCTAGTGGTCGGCGGTGGGTATGATTGCTGGGTTGAGATAGTGAGACCAAGAGGGAGAGAGGGAGAGACAGTGAGATCAAGAAGGAGAAAGGGAGAGAGAGACAGTGAGACCAGAGAGAGAGGATGAAAAAAATAAAAACAAAAAAGGAATAAAAATTATAAAGAAATACTATTTAAATGAAGTTGTAAAAAAATAGAAGTTTTGATGTTTGGTATATTGTAAAATAAGGTGTTAAAATTATAAAAGTAGTTTTTGATATTGTAAATGCTAAAATTTTTACAATTGTTGATGAGAATGCTCTTATATGGGAAATTAGAGGTCCCTTTACGAGTTCTATTTTCATGGGATGTTGTATACCACCATTATATAAAATAATATATCTATATGTAGTATGTGCTCATAAAAATGTTGGAATGGCATATAGTTGCCATTCTTACAATATATGGGTCTCACAAGACTGAACAATACTTAGATAGTCCAGGAACACTGCTTCGGATTCTCACAAAAGGGGTGGGCCCATGGTGGGACCACATGTGGCACCCACCCCCTTTATGAGAGCCCAGAGTAGTGCTCTAGGACTATTTAAGTATTTTCCCACAAGACCTAGCAGATCTAAAAAGTTTGCTTCATATAATATGCCAATCTATTTAATGAGACATTTTCTTGTTAATAACCCTTCTTTTTATGTCGGTTGTGGGAGAAAATTACTTTGTCATTCAAGTTTAGCATTTGAAATTTAAATCATGGCACACTAATTCCTTTTATGGATAATATCTTAAAAACATTAGCAAATTATCCCCAAAAAATTTACCAATTGGTTGGTGATGAGCACGGAAAAGACCTTAAGTCACTAGCAAGCCATCAAAGAAAGATAAGGCCTTGTTTGGATTTTTTTTTTTCCTCACTCATCACTCCTCTCTCAATTTTCGTCACTCATCACTTAAAATACCTCGACTCCTTACACGAAGTCAGTTTGGCACCATCACTCAACTTGTCATCACTCAAAATTTTCAACTATTTGTGGGCCTCATACCTATAACTTGGTGCAGCTTTTATTTTATTTTATTTATTTTTCTTCAACCCCCAGTACCCAAACTCACCGAACCCAGCGAAAAAAAAAAAAATCTTAATGAAGAAGACCAAGACCCAGCGTGAAAGGGAAAAGAAAAAAGAAGAAGAAGAAGAAGCCACCTAGTGTGAAAAGAAAAAGAAAAAAGGAAGAAGAAAAAGCCCCAAACTCACCAAACCCAGTGAAAAAAAAAAATGTCAAAAGTTATGGCTGATCACTGACCGTGGGACCTAGCATGCAGTTTTAATTACAGAAATGCCATTGAAAACAAAACAGAGTTATCGAAACTGAAAACACCTAAAATGTGTTTTCAATTTCCATAACTTATTACCAAAAAAATCAGAGAATTGAGTGATGAAAATAAAAACCAAATGGACTTCTCAGTCATGGGTCCCACCATTATTGAGTTATGAGTTATGGAAATAGAGTTATGAGTTATGGAAACAGCAAATCCAAACAGCCCCTAAGTAACCGCTTAAACACATTCAAGATATTCAACGATAACCATTACTCAAATGCCTTAAACTCCTATCAAGACAATGACCATTGCATTTAGGGTAAAAATCACCCTCAGTTATGTAAAAGAAGACATTTATGAGCACAACAACTACCTAATTCACCTATAAAAGGATAATATTCGCCTCACTTGCTGAGGTATGAAAAAAATACTACAAAAATACTATCTACATACAAAATACATAATTTGATACTAACTTAAGCATTAGAGGCTCTCCCACCAGGGCACACCCTAGTGGTCTCTTACATCAATTTTCTTTTTCTTACAAATCCTAACAGACTGTTAAAAGCTATGAATTGGACATGTGACCTAATTGACGATCTTTGACATCATCAATTGGGTTTTAAATGTCTTTACATATGGAGGAGTTCATTGACTTTCTTCACATTCTCTTTGGGGCTAGTTTAGCTATGTTGAGCTCTTTATGTTTTTTTGCAAGCCATATTGAACACATGAAAGCTATTTGCATGCTAAAGTTGACTAACTGAATTGTGATAATACAGACTTTGCTTTTGGCAAGTCACATGCTTCAGGAATAACATGAGAATAATTTGTTTTTGGATAGAGGCTGTAGCAATCACATGCGTAGATATAAAACAACTAATAGTAATTACTGAGTTAGATGAGCTGTTTCATTCATGGGTGAAATTTGGAGTCATAAGCGTCGACTTCAGGAAATAAAGGGTACAATATGCATCAATTTAAAACGATGGATCTCACACTTACATTTCACATGTATTCAATGTATCTAGCCACCAGCTTTAATGAAAACATCTCTGAGTATTGGGCAACTTTCAGAGAGATGATACAACATACACATTCATAATGGAGCATATACTATTCAGTGATGCCCATGCTAATAGTAACAGGCCGGCTCAACAACTTTGGGGGCCTTAGGCGAAAATTTTAAGTGGGGCATTTTTTATATTTAAATATTAATCAAATAATATATATTGAATTTTTTATTTAAAATATATTTTTCTTGCTTTTTCAGATGCAAAATTGCTAATTAAGTTTTTGTATTTAAGTTCTTCTAACATTTCTTTTTCAATTGATAATATAGCTAATCCGCTTAATCTTTTTTGTGACATAGTAGACCTTAAATAAGATTTTATTAATTTTAATTTTGAATTTTTGAACAATTTATAATTAAAAATGATAATTTAACTAAAAATAAAATTTAAAGTATAGAATAATAGAACTTGGTTATTGCAATTTTTTTAAAGTCGTGACCACTTTAAAGTCTAAACCTGCACAAATAAAAATTAATTTATTACATGGTTTAATAAATTAATCTCACTATAATACAAATGAGTTGATATGATACACATTAAATTATTAATTGGTATGATAATTTATAATAATTGATAAAATAAGAAAACGTGTTGTACTATGATTGTGGGTTGTGTAGCTTGTGCAGAGTGCAGTGTGCAACTGTGCAATGCGCACTACACAGTTGCACACTGCACTCTGCATAACCTGCAATGGGGCATTTTTAATGCATTTTATTAACCAATAAAAGTACTTAAATTTTTTTTAATTAAAATATATAGATAAATATATTATATATATAATTTTTTTTTACAAGTGGGGTTTTATTTTATTTGGGGGCCTTAGGTGATTGCATCAATTGCATCACCTATTAAGCCGGCCCTGAATTGTAAGAGGACCAATAATACAATTAACAGAAGTAAAAATATGTCTTCTAATGCAACATGAAAAACGATGACGAGAAAAATGTGAAAAATGGGAAGATGCATCTCACATGGCTTGACCTATTATTTAATGACATCATGATTTGATGCATGTGAATATATTTGGATGGTATGGCTATGGCAAAATAGATCTATCAACATCTTTAAGGAAAGTAGTTCCCAAGGTGTCTAATGCGATCAATGGGGTATGGAATTTAAAACTCATGGCTAGTATTTTTGGGCCATCATCAAAGAATTCATTTTCTATAATTAAACGGTGTGCATAGGGCAGTGATATTACATATATCTGGGTAAAATACTCATCTGCTCGATGAGTTATAAACACCCATGCTAGCAAGAAAATATATCCTAAGGAAGAAAATGCATCAAGTTTAACTCTATGCGCAATGTCAAATCTAACATAGAAAAGGAATCAAATTAAACATTTTTTTTTGTAAGAATATGTTGATTCGATCTACAAATAATTATCAAAGAGAATATAAAACACTTAGAGATTCATAGTGAGTGAGCCGGCAAGCGACTACGCCATGATTAAGTTAGTAAAGTTCTTTTTAAGACTCGACAAGAATAAAAAGATTGTTCATATCTTCTCATATTTATAATGGAATAATATCCTATGAGACAGTCTCAAGAGACAACTCTCTCAGAGCATCTCTATTAAGAAGATGCTTTGTGTTTTATAACATATAAGGTGATGCCAAAAAAGAAAAAAAAAGCAGCAAAGCATATGGCATATTTTAAAGGCAACTGCTTTTTGCTTCCCATGATTCACAAGACATTGCAAAATCATTTTAAGTAATTTTACCAAACAAACTTAGGGTGTGTTTGTATAAGTGGTTGTAAAATGATATTTTAGATTTAAAATGAGGGTTTGTTAAAAAGTTCCGAAGAATTGCTTTTGTAAAATGGAGTTTTGGTTTTTAAAAATGCACACATTTTTTTTTTTTAAGCTCTCAAAACTAACCAAACAGACACTTGTGCTATTCTCCTATTTTGGGTGTGTTATGTACAATACATACAGTACCCGTTGAACTCTCAAACCCTCCAAAAAACGACCAAAACCACTTCATTTTCATTCTCTCTCTCTCTCTCTCTCTCTCTCTCTCTCTCTATATTGGGTGGCGGATCTCTCTCCCATTGTCACGCCTGCGATCAAGCTCTCCTTGACTCACTTTTCCTTTATCAAAATCCCACCTTTCTTCTCATTTCTTACTCTTATCATTGCAGCTCTTTCATTTCTATCTTATCCTCAGGTATGCAGTAATCACTGAGATTCGTTTTTATTTCCACAACTTTTTTTTTTCTTTTAAATTTATTTGAAATGCGTATGATCTATATCATTTTGGATGTAACAAGTACTTTTCTTGAATTCCTATGAATGCCCAGATGCTGAATTTTGATTTTTTTTTTTTATGGGTTTCGTGGTTAGATTTTGGGTTTTTCCATTTTGCCAGAATTGTGCTGAAGCTTACAACTTTTGAATCTTTTAGGCAAAACCCATATGCTTATGATCTTTTTTCTTTTGTTCCTTGATTTTGGTTTCAGGATCCTAGGTTGTTTTCTCTGTCGGGTAGCTTTCCTGTTTGTGGATCATTGCATTGGTAAAGAAGATATTTGCTGTGGTTTCAAAGGTTTATGACTTTATGGTGTTTTGTGAAAGATTTGGCAGTTTGCTTCTTGGAAATTAAGCAATTTCCATTTGTTTGATCTTTTTTGGGGGAAACCCAGGTTTTGGATTTTGGTTGTTGATTCATTTGTTTGTTTATCTTTGAGTTATGGAGGATCTTCCTGTTGAAGTTGTTGGGAACATACTATCCAGGCTAGGAGCTGCTCGAGATGTAGTGATAGCATCTGCAACTTGTCGTAAATGGCGAGAAGCTTACCGCAAACACCTTCACACTCTGTCATTCAATTCCACTGATTGGGCTGTTTACCGTGATTTGACCCCTAATCGTCTAGAAATCTTGATAACTCGAACCATATTTCAAACCACGGGATTACAAGGTCTGTCAATTCTGATGGATGATGTTGATGTGTTCTCAGCTTCTGCTGTCATTGCATGGCTTATGTATACCAGGGAAACATTGCGCCGATTGATTTATAATGTTCGGACTACTCCAAATGTAAACATTCTTGAAATATGTGGCAGGCAGAAGCTGGAATTTTTGTTGCTGGCCCATAATTCCATTACCGGCGTTGAACCCAATTTTCAAAGATTTCCTTGTTTGAAATCCTTATCTTTAAGTTGTGTCAGTATTTCAGCGTTGGATCTGAGTCTCCTCCTCACTGCCTGCCCAAAGATTGAAACGTTGGAACTTGTGGATCCAGAGATTGCAATGTCAGATGCACAAGTGACAGTTGAGCTGACAAGTCCCACATTGAAGAGTATATATGTCGAAGGAATCAGTCTGGACAAGTTTATATTGGAGGCTGATAGTATTGAGTGCTTGCACTTGAAAGATTGTGCCCTCGAGATTTTCGAACTCATTGGAAAGGGGACCTTGAAGCACTTCAAGATTGATGATGTTAGTGTGTTACATCTTGATATTGGCGAGCTTGTAGAAAATCTTGAGATTGTAGATATCAGCAACTTCACAATTATATGGCCAAAGTTCTACCAAATGATCTCAAGATCATCAAAATTACAGAGGCTTCGCCTTTGGGATATGGTGTTTGATGAAGAGGATGAGATTGTGGATTTGGAAACAATTGCTGTTTGTTTCCCACAGCTGAGTCACCTTTCATTGAGTTATGACTTAAGAGATGGAGTGCTTCACTATGGTTTGCAAGGGTCTTCTCACTTGGTAAATGTGACTGTGTTGGAGATTGGTTGGATTGTAATCAACGATCTATTCTCACATTGGGTTGAGGGGCTGCTAGAACGATGCCCAAATCTTAAGAAGTTGGTTATTCACGGGATTATTTCAGAGGCAAAATCACATGATGAATGCCAAATTTTGGCCAGATTTACATCTTCCATTGTTCAGCTCATGAGAAAGTATTTGCACGTTGAGGTGCAGTTTGAGTATCAGTAGAAATCTGCAAAATGCAACAATTGAAACATTTTTGGTTCTGATTTGATGTGTATAGGCACATACACAGGTATATTTTACAGCATAGAGCTGGAACATCTTTTCATGCCTTACAAATGATACCTCAAATTTCTTCAATTTTCTTCAACAAAGTAACTTATTTTCCAATCGCTTTGTTTTGATTTTGCTTAATTGCAAAGAACAACTCCCCTCTCCTCGACCTCCAACATGGGTTTCTTTGATGATTTGTGTCCTGTTTAATCCTTTGTCATTTGTGAAGTTGCTCCATGTGTGTGTCCAAATGACACTGATTAAGTTTCACAGGCATCTCTAAAGTTTGATCTTGAGGTTTTGTAATATTTTTATAATTGAGAATGTGGATTTAATTATAATATTTTCATTAAGGTATTCACATAGCTACAATAGAAAGCCAAGTTATTTTTGTGTATTTAAGCCGCTAACACAATAACTACTTATTACTAGGGGGAAAAATGCATATGAGGTACAGCTATAAGTTTTATGATGATTAGTTTTAAGAAAAATAACATAAAAAGTATCAAATTGTTGAGTAAAATGGATGGAAGATGTGTGGGAATGTGTTTGTTTATCAGTAGAGAAATAAGTCATTGGCTTATTTTAGTTAGTAAATGAGATGGAATGGCTCATTTCTGAACATGGTATCAGAGCAGGCTTATGGCACTAATGTTTTGCTGGGATCCTTATTAGCTGTCTAATAATGACATTTGCAACTTATCCAAGAAATGAAAAATAAAAAATTAGTTTGGGTAAAAGTTTATGTTCGGTATGGATTCTCCTCGAGGGATTTGGAGGTAATAGCCCGTTCAAAGTAGAATATTAGGCTAGGAGATAGGACTCCCTATAATTGAGAGGCTTTGAATTTTCTTGTCATTGGTTAAAGGGAAATTGTGGGCATTATTATGCCCAGGGAATTACATTACTGTTTGCTGTGCTTTGTATTGATAATTCATTGTACTCTATGCTACGAATGACTACTATTTATTTAATTGATTCAATTGCTTCATTTGCTTGATTTTCCAGAGTTTCTAAATTCATCTGACATTCATAATTGTCTTAGATTGGTTTATCCGAAAGATTCATTGTTGTACCTTGAATATTAAAACTCACAATTATACTTGTCTTCTTTCCTAATGTTTCTCTTTTTTGAGTTTGTAACTGCACTAGGGGTGAGAGAGGGGGGGGGGGGGGGGGGGTTGGATCTAGTGATCTACTATCACAAACCTTTTTTCTTTTCTTTTTTTGTCTTCAGTTTTTAATGTCAGTACTTTTTTCTAGTTACATCCGCCATCGGACCTTATTCTCTATGCATAGATTTGCTGCAGCATTGTGTGCGGTCATTTGTGGGCTCCCATCACATATTTAATCAGCGAATAAGGTTTAGCTCAATGATACTTCCTCCCCCCTTACAAATGGGGTGGAGAGTGCATTCCTAGGTTCAAGACCCATTGGATGCATGTGTAAGTGTCCGATAAAATAAGAATTTATTTCATCCTCTAAATCCAATGGTCAAGATGACCAATTATGTCGTAAAACCTAGATCTTTGTGGCATGGCTGAGATTTTGATTGCTGGTCTGTCCGTCAACCTAGAAACAATTGTTGTGTGATGCAAAGAAAAAAGGAGGAACAAGAAATAGAATTTAAAAATGCTTCTTTGAATAATGCAACAACTAGAAATTTTAATATGAGGCCCTCTTAGAATAATGAAGAAATGGATCATCTGTCTATTTTGCTTGCTAATTTCAGTTGGCAGAAATCTGCCAATTATTGATTGAGGGACTAGAAATTGTAGATGGATTGATTGGTAGTGCCTCTGTTCTCTGCCATTGCATTTAGAAAAATATTATGTGGATGGAGGCTGTTAAACCCTATTAAGACAAACTGGAACCTATACCAACCTCTGAATCAATGGAGAAGCTTATGGTTAGAATTGCATGCACTTCTTTATACAAACATGTATTCCTAGGATAAAATACATTGAAAGATCGATGATCTTGGAATTATTTTAGGGTCAAGAGCGTCATGAGAGACTGAGAGTTCTGTATATTCATATTATGAATTTAATATAGATTGAATTATTTGCAGAACTTTTTGTCATAGGATGCAATAAATATGTTTCAATGTCATTCTTACCATAAGAAATGAGGAACTTAGTGGTACTAAGCCCAGATATACATCTTCATTATTAAGGTGGAACATGAAGGAGATCTGCTGACCTCTGTCCTGATAGAAATGAGTAAGGCTGGTTATGGTTTGTTCAGTGCAAAATTGCAAATCCTCTTTACTGTTTCTCTCGTCTTAAATAAACAGTTCTGCCAAAAACCTGAGCTGTGTTTCTTGAATTTGTGTCATTAGCCCACTCTAAGCAGCGATTCCTATGTTCATTTTTTCCTCTTTTTTTATGTTTTTTTTAAATAGATTACTGTAAGCATTAGTGCTATGATACAAGTTGGTCTTCTTTTTGCAAGCAATGTGAGCTCCTTTATAATATTAATTTGCAGTGTGTTCTATAACTATTCTCTACATGTATCTATAGTTATTTGAGTGTGTAGTTAATTGTCAAAGCCATTCCGTAGTGTTGGCACTGAGAGCCTAGCCAGTATGTTTAAATGTAACTTTGAATCTTGCTACATCGTAATTTAGCTTGCAAGCCATGTATCACGGCTAAATCAAGCAGCATTGTTTGTGTCATTGATTGTCCTGTGAGTGGCTTGCTTTGTTTATTTTCTGAAAGAGTAGGATGTAAGGGAATCCATTTTACTTGCCTGTTGAGTAATTGTTTTGTAACCTTCAATATTTCCTGGCGTTACAATGGTGTCCGTAAAAAGCAAATGTTACCATGTTATTTCTTCTGTTAATCCATGTTGTAGCTATTGGAGGCAAGTGTAAATCAGATATGATTCTCAGTTGTTTTCATACGTCATGGGGAAGGTAGACCTAGGGTAGAGTGCTTGCATTCTAGCTCTAACGTTCTGACCATACATGTTACTCTTCCTTGGCTATTGGAAGCTTTTAATTAGTTATTTGTTGAACAAAGGTGAAGACATGAGCGGATGTAGGATAGACTCATAGACACACTAACTGAAATGAGACAGTATATCTGGGTTTTTAGAGGGTTGATTGGTAGCCAAGGTGAGGGGAAAGGTGGTGACTTTAGATGAGGAAGGAAAGGTCTTGTTGCTTGAATTCACCTAAGAAAAGATTGAATCTTGATGTCCCTTTAATTGTTGGAAACCAAAAGTAAAGTTTGAAGGAACTAGAAGCTACTTGCAGGAAATCTGTGCAATACTGGTTTATATATGGTGGAACAATAGAGCTGTAGTGTGTGGGGTTCAAAGTAAACTAAAAAAGGGGATTTAGAGGCCTATGGGCTGATGATTTTTGACCATGTAATTTTGGTGAGCAATTATATGATATGTGGGTGTGTTTTTGTGGATGAGAGAGAGAGAGAGAGAGAGAGAGAGAGAGAGAATGTTTATGGTTGTACCTACCTTTGTATATGGGCTTGTGTTAATCTGGAATACTACCAGAACCGAAATGGATGAACTTTTAAAATGAACAATTTGCAAACAGTAAGGCTGAGTCCTCTGGAGGTAAATTAACGAATTAGTTATATACATATAAACATGTTCATAGTAAGGCCCGGAAAATTGATTTGTTGCCAGCCTGATGACTGAGTAGCTATTTTATTGCTGGAGAGTAAGTCTTGATTTATTACTTTTATACGAGTTCTTGTTTTTTGATTGTAAATTGTGGAACTGTTTGATTATAGTTTTGTTTGTTTGTTTGTGAAATATAGGAAGGGGGAATAGGAGATTTGAACTAATGATCTCCATTTCACGAGGCATGGTCCCCAACCGATTTTGAATTATAGCGTTAATATATTGTATGGGTTGATTCTTTATTTGGCGTAAATTTATTTGAATTTTACTGAAAATAGGTTAAAAAAAATATACCTACGTAAAAAATGAAGTTTTAAAAAGCCATGCATAAACAAAATAAACTAGAAGCTAAACAAAAAAGTTGGTGGCAAACGAAAACTTGAGAGTTGAAACATTGTACTTTGGAGGTTTTTAGTTTACATATGTGATTTGATCCCACTGGCATTGAAAAGGACTTTGTGCTCGGCTTTGGTATGGTGTTCCATCACTGCCTCCTTAATTGTTCATCATATCTTATTGGATTATCCCCAAAACTTGTTTTATGTGAGTGTATAACTAATTAATTTTCTGTTCATGTTACTGCTCACTTTTCTTCATTTTGATGAACGCAAAACATTCCTCATTTTAATCAATGCAAACAGCTTCAATACTTTATTTTATTCTTTTGGGTGACGACCAAATTGAATGTTATAGAATTAGAAAACTAATATCCTTCTTTACGTTGCATGACAGTAGCTTATGCTCTTGCATTCCTTGTATTATCACCTATTGGAGATGTACCAAACAAGTACGGTTTTTCAGCTGTGTTGGTTTTTGCATTTGATATCTGTGAACTACAACTACGTGGGCTTTCTCTAATCACCAATTACAAATGAAAATCCATCATTCGACCTCATTCAGAAGTCAGAATTTATAACAAACTACAATTTATTTTTATTGTGCTTTTGTAATTTAGTCCCTAAACATTGTTAGGCCCTTTAATTATTATGTCTAATCGTTTTAGTGACCAAGTTGGGTTTAGGGGTCAAATTAGTCAGTTTTGAAATATCTTGAACCTTATTGGTATTATCCTAAACCTCCGGATATGTTAATGGAATTTACCTTTTTCTTTATTAAAACTCACTTGGGAAAAAAAAGTAAATTATAATTAATCACATTATGGTTTTTTCTAGTCACAATTTAGTAATTCAGTTCACAAACTTTAAACCGATACATTTTAACCCCTTAAAGTGGGGGTGTGCAGGCTATGCAGCTAACCCATCAAAACTAACCTGACCTAATCTAATCCATCGGGTTAAGTCGGTTTTTAGGGGTTGGTGGGATGGGTTGGGTTATACAAATTATTTTAATAGTGGGCTAGGTTGGGTTCAGGTCATAACAATTACAAACCTACCTAACCCGATCCCATCCACCTATATATTTAAATTTTAAATTATATATATATATATATATATATATATATATTTAAAAATACATTATATATTATATAATTAATAATTTTTTATTTAATTTTTCCCCTATTTGGCTCTTCTTTTATAAAATCTAATTATCTCGTAAACCCTAACAATCTTATTTTTCTCTCTGCCTCTTCCCACTCCACTCATATTTGTTTATAATTGAGTTGGGATACTAGTTCATGCATATTTTGTTTATCAATTCAAGTGGCAAGTGAGATATATATATATTTTTATTGCTCAATTTAAAAATAATGGTAATAAAAAAAACTATATAACACATGGGTTCAACCCAATCCAACCCAATTCATCTGGATTGGTTGGGTTGGGTTGAACTCCTATGATGGGTTGGGTTGGATTTTTTTAACCCAACATGGTGGGTTGGATCAAAAGTTCTTTTCAACCCAACTCATGCACACCCGTACCCTAAAGTTTGACTAAAATGAAGCTATTAGGATATGTGTAAAGTTAACAGATTATGCATTTCTTAGACAAACATAATACCTCCTTCTGGTTTGCCCCATTTAATTATTAGTCCCTCAAGCTTTTTTCAATTGCTATATTTTGGTCTCTAAAAGTTTGGATCAAAATGAAATCGTTCGAAAATAATTGTTACACATGTATTTACACAAGTGAAAGAACAATTGAAATTGTGATTTGAAGTCACGATTATATAATAACACTGCTCTTTTATTTAAGTCCAAACTTTAGGGGGGGGGTCAAGAGGTAACAATTGAAATTTTGTGAACTAAATTATGATATGGCTAAATCGGAATGAATGGGGGTAAATTGTAATGTCTCCTAGAAAAGAACACTTTGTACAAACGATTTAAAATGGTCATGCAGGTTGGCTCTGGAAAACATTCTGCCAGTCTGGTTATCAATATGTTATTTGAACTCTAATCATAAATGTAATTTAATTCATAGACCATTCGAGCTTTGGGAATCATTTGGTGTCTTATACATTGAATTTAGCAGGTAGAGAGATTCTGGCTATAATCTAAGGTATTATTCCTTCTATAATTATATAAAGATAACATGGGATTCCCACATATTATCAACCTATACTATACCGAGTGTCTGATTTGGTTGTGTCTAGGGTGTCCTGAATTAGGCACTTGACTATTTAATTAAACCTAATCCAACATGTGAATATTTCAGGAGTGACTAAATTGCATGGAATAGACTCTGGTTTTCATTACTCGTTGAAAATTTTGTGATTGATTTGGATGTAGAGTTAAAAGTTGGGGAAGTTGTCACATTTTTCAAACAAAAGCCTATACTGGATATCATTTCAGTCTTGACTAATCATAATTTCTCACTCTCATCTGGGGTCCATTGCTAATCATTGGTTGGCATGATCTTTTCTCATTGGGGATAGGTCAACTACACCACGATCCATCTTAAACCAGCTTCTCTTACAGTCCAGATAAATTTTTCCATTGCCACTTACCTTTTAAGAGCAAACATTCTGATACACTTACAAACTGAGACACGCAAAAATGGTGTTAGAAACAAATTTAGAATAAAAATGCTAGTTGGTTTGGATTTAAAGCAAATTTATTATAAGCAAAAGCAATTAATATTATATGCTTTAGATCCTTGTTTAGATAACAAGCAATGACTTAACCCAGTTACTCAAAATCCAAGAAGGCATAATTAATACTAGGATTTGATCAAGACCAATCACCTTTCTAGAGAGCAGGAAAGGAACTCATAAAGAAGTACAGTTTTGATGAAATGCAAGATCCATGGATACTGTAATCTAAGAGTCTCTCAAAATGTGCCATAAGAAGAACATGTTGTAAGGTTTATTGGGAACAAAAGTTGCAGACTTAAAAAAATATTTTTACCTAATCCTTGAAAGTTCCTATATATTTTTTTAAAAAAACCCTTTTTTTTAGGCCAATCATTGGCAGCATAAAGGAATAATTGGTAGAAGGCATATTATTTGCAAAGGTCGTAGATGAGCACAACATAATAAAATATTTGCAGCCACCTCTTAATGAGAAAGATCGTAAGTCCATTCACTTAAAGTCTCTCTCTCTCTCTCTCTATCTTTTTATCTATATATTACTCAATAATGCAGGTCATGAATAACTAAAATACTTAATTAGTCTTGAAATAAAATAATTAATCTTTCCATCTCTTTCTGTACCTTTTGTTTTTAATACAAATTAGTAAGACTTTTTTACAAATAAGTATGCAATTTAACATATTAGTCATCAGGTTTCTGATCAAGAAAACAAGTATTAGGACACATGAAAAACAATCTAACCATGTGTAACCAATGCAGTAATTAGGAGCTTAACAAAGAAACTAGAATGAAACCAGTCTGCACCACAAACCTGCACCTCAGGTTAAGAGGGGAAAATAAATTTCTATTAATAGAAAGGAATCTTAATGTGGCATGGGTTTAGGTGATGACAGGGAATGGATGTTGACCCATCAACGAAGGAGATAATACCAAACAATAACATGTCAAGAGCAGAGATCAAAATGTACAAGTGGGTTTTGGTCTTGGATTATTATACTAACGTTATGGTTGAAATGGTATGAGCAGAACCTTCAAATAACAATAAAATAAAACTCTCTACCTCTCTGGAAGGACCTTAGTTGTCAAAAGCAAACTCAATCTTTCCTTTGGGTGTAAAAACATTAAAAAGAAAACACCTTTAGAACTTTTCTTTTTACCATCTTTTGTGGTAGAGAACCTTGTCCTATCTCCTATTAAATGTTAAATTTAATGTAATTTATTTTTTAAAATTAAAATTTTTGTTTCCTTCTTAAATACTTGTATAGCGGTGAAGAGCCTCAAAAAAGAACCAATCAGAAAGCACAGGCGGTTAGAAGAGAGAGAGAGTGGAGTAGGAGTCAGTGATTCTAGTGGGTTCCGGCGAAGACCCCACCCCATTTAATTTCAGTTTCTTATTTATTTCCATTTGATTAGTATTTTTTTTCTTTTTCCAAAGCCTTCACACAACCCAGAGGTCCTCAGACAGGTCTGCGAGGACAGGATTTTCTGTACTATTAGCTGAGTTACAAAAAATCTTGATAAATATTTACAACTACATGAGGTGTTAAAAGCAAACTAGGACAGACTAATCAATAATCACTCAGGTTTCTTCATAGAGAAGAA
Source organism: Quercus glauca (assembly GCA_023736055.1). Lineage (NCBI taxonomy): Eukaryota > Viridiplantae > Streptophyta > Magnoliopsida > Fagales > Fagaceae > Quercus > Quercus glauca. Next base: position 48,991,782 of record CM043315.1, on the reverse strand, counting down.
GAAAAAGCACAGACAGAGACACCCCCATGAAAGATCAAAAGGTGGAGAGAGAGAGAGATATATATATATATATCTGAGAAAAAGACTGGACCCTCTTCAGGTTACTTAAATATACTTCGACAAGATATCTTTGATCCTTTGCTGCTGCTTCTGCTTTCTCTCTTTCTCTCTCTCTCTCAGCTGGCCTTTCTGCAAGTAAGGATTCTACTTAGGACTTCAAAAAAATTGAGGTAAACATAAGTGAATTCTTAAAAATAGTTATCCAATTCCTCTGTTTTTGTTGTTATCATCTTAGCTTCTGCAACATGTTCCCTTTCAGTTTCTGCTAGAATGGTATGAGGTCGTCTTACATGGCGAGCCATAGAGTTGGGGAGACTGGTTTATCAGACTCAGGACCTACAAACCACCATGTTCCTTATGCAGTTTTTCATGGAATTAATGCTCCTTCCACAAGTTTTCTGTATGTGAAACAATCTCTTTTTTTTTTCATTGTTCCATCAAAATTTTCTTCTGAGACATACAAAATTTAAGATGATTTCCTTAATGGGTTTGCTTTTATTTATTGTATTTCCTGGATTGGGTTGGTTTACTTCTTTGGTCATGTCTGACATGGTTATTAATTCTTTTTCTTTCCTAGCAACCAAGAAGGATCTGCTTTTGATTTTGGAGAGCTAGAAGAAGCAATTGTGCTGCAAGGAGTTAAGATAAGAAATGATGAAGCTAAAGCACGTATGCTACTCTTCTCTATCTATCTTTTCGCCTTTTGTGACGTGTGATAGAAATAACCAACTCCTAAAAGCAAAGAGAGAGAGAGGTTTGAATATGTCTACAGAAAGGCACAGTAGGGAGGGTTACCATTTCCAATACTGTAATGATTCTGATGCAAGGGACTCGAGTGGCGTGAGGCTACATACTTAGAAACCTGACCTTCCCAGCATGATTTACTGACCCCATAACTGCAGAAAAGGAGGATTAGGTTCCTCCACCTTTTGAAAATTTTGAAAAATCTTGGAGTCTTTATTTTGGTGATCCTCTGAAGATTTGGCCTTTGTGATTCTTGCAGCTTTATTCACAGGCAGGCCTGCAGCTACTCTGGAAATGTTCCCTTCATGGCCAATGAGATTTCAAACTACCCCAGGAGTACTTGTTTCTAACTTTATTCATCTTTGACCTTCTCTCTTTTCATATGGCTTCTAGAAAAAAAATGTTTAGAAGTTCAAGCACAATAGAAGAAATGAACAAATATCCCAACCAATGTTTTTCACTTTCATGGTACAAGTTTTTCAAATCCTCATTTGAAAAGTTTATAAACTTTTATGTTTTTTTCGGGAGAATTTAATATTGTTTGGGATACCCATTTGCAAAATGAGTCTATTGTGGGGACTAGAATGATTTTGGGATGATTCTCTGGATACACTCATGTGAAGAAGTTTTGTTGGGTTTCTTATTTCAGGGAAGTTCAAAATCAGGAGGAGAGAGTACAGACTCAGGATCAGCAGTAAACACTCTTTCAAGCAAAGCTGACTTGGCTGAGGCCCAGTTGGAACCAGAATCTCCCATCAGTAAAAAGGCATCTTCCTCAGATCATCAGGCTTTTGATCAGAAGCATCTGCAACAGTTTCAACAGCAACAATTACACCAAGAGATGGCAAGTGATACTTCAAGAACGGGAACATCACAAAATCAATCTGCTGCTGGCAAAGCACCTATGGACAAGGTACTTAAACTACAGTGTTTAACTGTTAATCTCCCGGTTCTCTCTCTTACCATATCCCCAAAACTCGGCAAAAAGTTGGTATCTTTATTGTTATTATTACTGTTTTGATCTCTCTTTCTATCTCTCTCTCCCTCGAGCATATCTTCATACACAACAGCACAGATCCCAACAACTCTTAGAAAATCAATAAAGTTCAGAGTTTCCCTGATTTCTGAACGATTTTCTGATGAATGTCTGACATGAAGCGAGAGAAATAGAGAGAGAAAGAGAGAGGTGTACTGTTCACATAAAAAAAGCAAAGAGAGAATCTTCACAGTAGTTACCACTGTTTCTCATTATATTGCTGACCCACTTTAGTCCTTTACTCAATTCTTATAACTCCCCCAACAAAAACTTCATGTTTTTTTATCCTTAAGATCCAGTTTTGGAATTAGAACCCAAAACACACACGCCCAAAAAAAAAAAAAAGCCAAACACAAAGCAAAATGGAAGATAATGATGTCTTTTGCTACCCTTATTATGTTGATGATTACCTGCCTCAAGAGCAGTGCTCAACTCACCATCAGAAATCAGAAATGCTTCCAAGAGATTCTGTGAGCTCTTTAATCATTGTATTTTGTTGTTTAAGAATCACAGAATCTCCCTAAAGATACAGCTATGCTATCAATGCTTAAAAAGTAGAATAAAAAATAAATAATAGTAAAATCATTTTCTTCCATCTTTTTTTTTTTCCTTCTTCCAAGTTTAGTTGCTAAATAAACTTAAACAAAGAAAACAAGCTAAACCCCTTTCTCTTTTTAGCTTTTAAAAGTACTAAACTTCATCCTTTTTTCTTGAATATTATTGCAGAGAAAGGGAGCTGGTTCAACATCAGAGAAGCCACTTGATGCTAAGGTACTGAAAACACATGATTTATTTTTCCAAAAGATTTATTTTTCCTTTCCAAATTCTTTAGCTTTTGGTGTTAAAATGTTGATCTGAAATTCTATTCACTGCTTCAGACATTGAGACGTTTAGCTCAAAACCGAGAAGCTGCAAGGAAAAGCCGTTTGAGGAAAAAGGTATGTGTAACATTTACTTTACTGGAAATTGAAATTATGGTTTTCTTAAAATTTAAGCTTAGAATTATGAAGTGAAAAAAAAAAAAAAAAAAAAAAAAAAAAAAAAAAAAATCAGAAACAAAAATAGAATCTGAATATACACACTCATGTCTGTCTTTCTCTCTCTTTAACAGGCTTATGTACAACAGCTAGAGACAAGTCGAATAAAGCTTGCTCAGCTTGAACAAGACCTTCAAAGATTGCGCTCTCAGGTTTGAGAATTAAACATGTATTCTAACCAAAAAAAAAAAAAGAATTAAACATGTACAAAATTTTATATAGTTAAAAAAAGAAGAAGAAGAAGATTACTGTGTCTAAAATTACAATCTTTTAAGTTATTGACAATTTGACATGTTAGTTAATTAATTAATTGATTAATTAATTTAAATATATTTTTGTTTGTACAATAGGGACTGTACTTGGGTGGTTCTGGTGGTGGTGGTGGAAATATCAGCTCTGGTTAGTTCATCTCTCTCTCTCTCTCTTTCTTTTTGTCTGAGTTTTATTGAAGAAACATAGATATGCTTTGTTTACCAAAGTACCCATAGTTTATGAAGGTATTTTTAGAAAGACCAAGAGTTTGGGCAATGCCCTTTGGTCGTACACATTTTTGTCTGTAAGAGGACCACACGTGGTATCTGATCATTAGTCAAAGAGTGATTGTGAGTAAAAAAATTCCAACATAAAGTAAAATTTGATGATATCAACGTTGAGTTCAAGTGAAAATGTTCTTCGTGCAATGAATGAGCTATAAGAAAATTTCAGACTGACCAAAAATATGGTTTTTTAGTCATCTACTCTTTTTTTAGATATGGATAAATACTATATAGGCACAAGAAGCACTATTTAGTATTTGATATATTTTAGGTTTTTTTTTTTTTTTTTTTTTTTTTTTTTTTTTTTTTTGGGGGGGGTGGAAAAATTGGACCTACATTTGAATATGAAAATTTCCCAATTCCCTAATATTCCAGTCAAATTTCGCAAACATGTGTGGATATGATTGATGTGGCAGACTCTTGTACTTACCATTTTTGTTTTTTTTTTGTTTTTTGTTGACTTTTCTGATTTTGACCAAATTTTCTATGTACACTCATTCCCTAATTTTTTAAATTTATTTTTAAACAATTTTTGTTGTAGGATTTAGGAAACAGTAAAAGGGTCAGATTTTTCAAATATCCATAATTGAATCTCATGAGATTGTTTGGCCTTTTCCAAGCATAAAGAGCCATTCTATCTTTTATTTTACTTTGTGTGAATGATTGATCCATTCCATGGTGACAACTTCTTTTTTCTTCCACTTTTAGAAGCGTAAACAAAGCTCTTTCTTAGTGCACATATTATTGTTAAAATATTGCCCAACTTGTTCCAACGTATGATATAGCATTCCATTTCATATTAAAAGTTAAAAAGATGGTCATCATTGTTAATAATATTATTATTTTTATGATGATCAATATATATTAATATTATTTATTATCTTGTATAGGAGCTGCAATGTTTGACATGGAATATGCAAGGTGGCTAGAAGATGATCATAGGCACACATCAGAGCTTCGGACAGGGTTACAGGCACATTTATCAGACAGTGATCTTAGACAAATTGTTGATGGATGTATTTCTCATTATGATGACATGTTCCGGCTTAAGGCAGTGGCTGCCAAGTCTGATGTTTTCCACCTTATTACCGGAGTTTGGACTAGCTCCGCCGAGCGTTGCTTCCTCTGGATGGGTGGTTTTCGACCCTCTGAACTCATCAAGGTTTGGATTTCCAAAATTGCATATGATATTGTTGACATTTTTTTTTTTTGGACCATAATTTTAGTTGTGCCTATTTGGTGGTAATGTAGGAATTTTAGACTGTCACAATAGGGGAATTTTAGTAGTGTGTAAATAACCAAATAATATAAATAATAGTTTCGTAAATAACCCAATAATAAAAGAGCAGAGAAAGTCAGTACAGTGAATATTCCCTATATTGAAGGACCCATTGTCATTTCCAAAGTGATTCAGACAAATCCAGAATGCCCCAACAAAAGGGTCCATTTCTTTTTTGGAGTTAATAAAGGGGTTCTTTTCTTGGATGCTATAAAGTTTTCTTCGCATTAACATTTTCGCTTTTACTTTTTTATTTTTATTTTTAAAAAAAATTCTAAATATATAACACCTCATATTGAGGTGGTTGAGGTAGTAGGTTATAAGTAGCGAATAATAATAATAATAATATCAGTAGTGGTTTCACGTAAAAACTATGTATATACTAATAACAATCTACTCTTCAGATTATGTATAATGTGATATTGTTTTCATTTCTTTAATCACATTAATTCTAGGTAAACCTTTTTTTCCAAAAAGAATTGTACACATGCAAATCCTATATAAATATTTTTTTTTAAAGAAAAAAAAAAGAGTTAATGACCAACTTGCTAGCTCTCTTAGCTTCTAAGTTCTAACTTTGTTTGTTTATTTTGGGGGTGTTAATTATCAGATGTTAATAGGCCAATTAGACCCATTGACAGAACAGCAAGTGATGGGGATTTACAGCCTCCAACAGTCTTCAAACCAGGCTGAGGAGGCTCTCTCCCAGGGCGAGGAGCAGCTCAAACTGTCTCTTGTGGACACAATTGCTGCAGGTCCGGCCATCGATGGTGGCATGCAACAGATGGCTATGGCCTTAGGCAAGCTATCCAATTTTGAAGGCTTCGTACGACAGGTAAAAATTATCAAATTAAACCCATTATAGTTTGCAACATTTTGAACCTTAATTTTCACCTTACATAAATAATAACTTTCTAACATAGTTTTATTAAAAAGAAACATGACCTTATTGTTATAATAAATAAATAAATAAAAGACAGATGATCCTATTAAGTACATCTGCATGCGTCATGCATATCAATTAGTTCACGTGCACATCGTATGTCACAAAATTCTCAATGAACACACTAGCTCATATATGTTGTTAATTACAATGTTATAACTTGTGGAATTCGTTTTCATTAATCCTTTCTCTTCCAAGGAAGTCATTGACTTCTTTGTATTATAGTGTTGACTTACTGTATCAAAGGGGATAAAAGTGCTTACAAGCTGCACATATATATAACCCCTTGCAATCTTGGAAAAACACAAAATCAAAACTTTCATGAGCAAGAGTGAAGGACCTTCCAATTAGATAGTCATATTTGTCAAGGAGGTTGAATTCTTGCCCCCTATTTTAGATTAATGAACTCTAATGAAAATGATATTTGATGTGTAGCAAAACCTGGTGTGTCAAGGTAGAAATCAGGCCCTAGCTAGGCTGCATCTATGCTATAAAGTCCATCTTAGGTAAGTTCTCGCAGCTATAGTTTTTCAAACCTTCTTATTAGTTATTAGCCCCAGTTTCATATTCGCCTAGTAGGTCTCCCAAACATGGTTTTCATCAAGAAAATAACTAGGAAAGTATTCAAATCCTAGGTTCATGCGTATGGACTAATCCACTTGTCAAGAAAGACTATCATGTATTAGATATTTAGATCTCACCTAACATAAGCTTGGAGATTATTCACATGGAGCCCACTTGAGCAAGGGTTAAAGGATTTTATTTAAACCTTTATCCTAATTATGTTTGTCGCTCATGCCGACAAAAAAAACTGGAAATTCCATGTTATTGTTTCATATTATACTCCACTAATCGCAGTTTTTCACACATTTTTTATGAAAAGTATAAAATGAAACATATAGGGCGGAACAGAGATGATTTTTGTTGAATACACAACAATCGGGTCAAGATTAAGCTTTGGTAGGTTAACAAATTGGTTAAAACGTTTCCTTCTTATAGTCCATTCCATTTCATTGTATACCACTATATACCTTGTTTTGCGCCGCAATTCAAACACACCAATTTATACCTGAAGACCTGAGGGGCAAGAATCCATGGAACTTTATGACCTCAGCTTTATTTTAACATTTTTATTGAGTATTTGACCTGTATGCTTTTTTAAAAAACTGTAGAGGAAAGTGATCGAGGGGCAATGTTAATCTAGTCAACATGTATGCTAAGAACAGTTCTAATTTATTAGATGCTGATCCAACGGTCCAATACAGTCCAACTTTTGATCATCATGAATATGCTATATTTCTATTGTGTTTTTGGTCAACTTTGAGATGTGACATATATTTTATGTGAATTTTATATAAATAATCTCCACTGCATGTCTGCCATTTGTACGGTGGATTGTCTATTTCTATTAGGGAATATATATTGCTTTGCTGCTAAGAAGTCCATCAAAGATGTTGAATGCTAGGGTTTTTGATGTGGTATTTTCATCTTATAAGGTACCTATCAGAAGTTGGTTTGAAAGTGATGCCTGTTGAAATAAAAGCCCTAGCTGTACCTATCAACAAAACTTTAAAAATAATTTGGGAAATATTTACTAATTAATCAATTGGAAGAACTTTAGGATTTTTTCTGTTTTTTTAATTCTATGATTGGAATAGTCCAAATTTATATATAAGACAAAATAATGAGTTTCAACCTCTTTGAAATGTTCAGTTCTTGTCCATGTGCCCCCCTCGCACTAGGGACACATTTCAACTCTATATGGTGGTTGTGGTTTCATAAATAAATAATATACATATTTGTGTTGTTGTTCATCTATATTTTCTATGATTAATTTTATTTATGAATTTTGTTAAAATAATGGTTAAGTGATTGAATTCATAATTTCCTAATAGTTTAAGCTTTTGGGACAATAGGTAATTTAACAGATTTATCATTTGTATATGCTTTTAAATTCAGGCTGATAATTTGAGACAGCAAACCCTTCATCAACTGCGTCGAATATTGACGGTTCGACAAGCAGCAAGGTGTTTTCTTGTAATTGGGGAGTACTACGGCAGACTAAGAGCCCTTAGTTCTCTTTGGGCTTCAAGACCAAGAGAGTAAGATCACCAAAAAAACTATAACTATTTTTAATTCTTGGTATATATTCTTTTTTCTTAGGCTCTATTTAATGATCTTTGAAATGGTTCATACTAATAGTTTCTATTGGATATTTTACATACAAATTCAAAATGACCCTTTACATTTTTTTCCCTTCTCTCTATTCCTTTTCGAATTAGTCAAAAGAACTGTAGAATATAATTTGTATTGGGTGAGTAAATTCAACTTATTATAACTTCATACCTAAAGAAAAAGGTGGCAGCGACTTCTTTTGGGATATCATTTCAACCCTGAATTTTTTTAAAAAGAAACTAATGTAAAAAGCACAAATATAATAAGTCATTCTTCTTGAGATTACTTAAGATGCACTTCAAGTAATTTTATTCCATACGTATTCTAGCTTCCATTCAATTTAAAATTAAACTAAAAACAATAATAATAACGAGAAAAGTTAATTATAGCTACAATGTAAGTGCTAGCTTTTAGATAAGCTTGTCTAAATATATATATTTTTGTTAATTATTATTATTATTATTATTTTAATTTTTAGTTTAGACTATTAATGTATTAAGGTAATCAATGTTGAAGTTTTCTCTATCAGGACCATGATGACTGAAGATAACTCATGCCAAACCACCACGGATTTACAAATTGTTCAACCTTCGCATAATCATTTCTCAAGCTATTGAATGAGAATCCATTAGCCAAAAAAGATGACCCAATGAAAAGAAGTCCTTAATTAACTCTTGCTTTCATGGAGGAGCCGCCTTTGGATATCTTCAAGCTACTTTAGAGGAGGATAGGAAATTTCTTCTTCTTTTTTATCTTCTGCTTTTTTTTTAGTATCTTTATATATAATACTGTGTTATCTTGTACATATAATTAAATCAATATTATATCTCTCTATTTGCTTAAACAATGAGAAAAAAAATGGAAAAGTTTGAGTATATACACCATTATAAATTGAGCATATTGCGTTTTTGTTTCTATCCCATGAAACTACTACCTTCATCAAATGGCTTTGAAATTTTAAATAGGTGTAAAGGGATAAAAACAAACTAAGAGAGAGAGAGAGAGATTGTTGGCTTCATTTAAATGAAGTGGTTGAGAGCAAGAGTATTCTAATAGAAAGAACAAGACGAGGAAAAGAATACAAATAATTAGAACATTCTCGTCTTAAAAAATTGTAGTGGAAAGAGAGGTAGAAGTTAGGTCGTTGAGCTTCATTTATATCAACTGGTTACAAGTGCGATTATTCTAATGGGAGAGAGAGAGAGAGAGAGAGAGAATTCCTTTCACTTTAATTGCATGGAAGGAACAAATGGCATGAATGGTGGCCAAAGTTAATTTGGAAAACGCACCGCACGAGATGAATGCAAGAACCACATCAATAAGTTATTCTAGAACATTATTTATGGTTCATATTATAAATATGTTGTACTATATATATATATATATATATATTGTAGAGTGAGGTGTTGTTTCTGTAGATGTATGCATTTAGCAAAACAAATAGGTTATAATCTAGCCAAAAAGTTTGGAAAATAAAATATAAACAATTAAATCTAAAAAAAGAATATAATAATTTTTTCACCATCTTTCTAATGATACCACTGATTAGCTGAAATTTAGACATCAAAAAATTTCCTTCAATGTCTAAATTATGAAAATGAGATTTCAATTATCCCTTATTTTTCCAGCATTTGTTATATGGTATGTAAGGTGACCAAAGCAGGCATTGTATGCCAGCAATATATATGTATATTTTCATTACAATTAGATTTTTAAGGGGTCTACTCCTTCAAGAATCGAGTCAATTTTATCCAGTAGGAGAGGTAAAGGTACCAATGAAACTATAAGGCTCGGTGGTCCATACCAACTATACACTTATCATTTAATCTGTAATTTTTTTTAATACACCAACTTACTAATCAAGTCATACACATGATTTATGCAGTAGTTTCCATTTAATTTACCTAAAAAATTATGGAACTCACCTAGTTGAATAGACCTAAAATAGTAAAATGCTTTGGAATCCTCATATAAAACGAAAAGATATGCTCCCAAAAGATTTGATACCAAGCATAATACTCAAATATAAATAAATCTAAACATATATATAAGTTTTAGGTTCAAATATATTTCTCTTGCTAGTGGTTTTCATTTTTATAGGAAGCCACTCAGCAAGCATGTTCGCATGCATTTCTTATGAGAGGGACTGCATGCATACAATATTCATGCATTATATATGGTGTACGCTTTTCTCTTTGTTTGTTCGTGCTTTTGTATGTGTCCGACTAAAACGATAACGTACATTTAGCTACAAAAGTACTCCCAACCCAATATGCCCTTTCACTTCAGTTTGAGCCGCCAGTGACCAGTGGTCATTATTACCAAGCTTGATCCTTTATTTTCTTCATAAATTTTGGCGATCAAACCCAGCAATAGCATTGAGTAGTGTAGGAAACAAAAAAAAATGCGCAAAAGCTGCAGATTTGCTATAAGAATTTGGAGTTGTAGAAACTATGGCACCGCGGGTCTCTGTTATTTATTTTTTCTTTGATAATTATAATGGGGAGAGGATTAAAACCGTGATATCTTTATTGAAAACACTAAAAGTATTAGTTGAGCTAAAAGTCTCTTGGTTGAGATTATTATAATACTGTTTTTTGATAAGCAAAAATAAATTATTATAACATAGAATCAAGCATACGTATATTCTGAATGTGTGAATTTATTAAATTGAATGGTTAAGTAATGGTTCTCCATATCACACCATACCAAAATGACCATGACCTAAACCTTATATTTACTATTGAAAACAAACATCAACTCATACATCATTATTCCATTTTTGTAGCCAACTAGGTTATTATGTTAGTGAGAAACTCACTGTGAGATTAAACAAAAAAAATAATGAAAGAGACTAAGTTTCACTCTAGATATCATCACCCACTTCCATATTAGTATGTATTCTGAACAGGTTTCAATATATGATTCATTAATGAGCAATGACAATCACAATTCACAGTCACTAATAATCTAAAATTGGACACAACAAAAATGGTCAAAAAATTTATTAATTTTATATTGATTAACCGTATCTTAGGAGGCTAACAGCAAATCACCAGAAACCGACACACTTGTTTAATATTCTTCCCCATATCTATGACTATAACATGTACGTCAACTAACATGTTCCTATAGCTCATAACTATGAACTTGAATCTCAATATTTTGTTTAAAATTTATAACTTTTCTTTTTGCCTCTCTACTTTTGGCTCCATTATGAATAAAATTTTAACAAGGGGTGGCAAATTTGGGTCCTTATCAGCGTGCTTTATTAACCCAATTAGATTAAAGGAGACAAGATGACCTTATCTTTTTTTACTTTAATGCATAAACGTCATTTTAGAGAGATTAGGTACGATCTATTAGAAAAGTGGCTGTTGTCATTACTTTATAGTAAAAACAGTATTAAATGCATTAATTAAGTATAGGTTTACTGTGCAATAGAAACCATTCTATTGTGATCATTTAGCCAAAAATAAAATTGTAACCTCATGAATACTTTTATGGATTTTTAAAAATAAAAAAAAGTTTCTTTTTATGGTTTCATAAAGTGACGGTTAGCTTAGGTTTTAATTATTAGGACCTTAGCATGCCCTTTACCCTTATCATTATGGTTTATCCATAGAATCTGATATATATATATATATATATATATATATATATATATCTTTTAGTATGCATTGGATGGAAAATTATATATTAGGAATATTGATAAGTTAGGTTAAGTGGGTTTAGTTTAATTTGTTATTTATTTATTTGAAGCATTAGTTTAATTTGTTGAATAGTATATTATGTGGTTAGGATTTTGTGGTATATGTGTTGACCATAACTTGCCCAAATATTTTAATCTTGTCCACGCAAATCAAATTGCTTTAGAAAGGCTTCAATAATTCATATTTTTAGCTAGGTATTAAACAATAATTTTTTTCATTTGAGTTTGTTTGGCATTGACTAGAATGATTGCTAAATCCCACCCGATATTTCACTATAAAGAAATAGCAAGGGTTAAATGAAAGAGGGCCAAATCCAATGCTTTAATTGATCTGATATTATGTCTAAAAGTAATGTGTTCTTTAATGGTTTTTTTTAATTAATACTATAGTACTCTATGGTCAACGGTTTAGTTATTTACAAATTAAGAGTCAAATTTTCCTTCACTCTTCTCAAAAAATAAAATAAATAAATAAATTTCCTTCACGGCATGCAAGCGCATGTAATTCACTAATCTTGTTTATCATCACAAATTTTCAAAAAGGAAATATATATCATAAAGATAGGTACAGCCTTTAGCCGACCCTAGAATCCAAGAGGATTAGGTTATTATTATGAGAATTAGGAATGACAACATTTTATCCTCCAAGACATGAGGAGCCAAGACCATGACGGTAACAAAACAGAACGAGCTTGAAAATGCAATAAAATAAATACTTAAATAGAAAAATATAGTTAAAATGATAAGTTGTAATTGGTGTGATATTAATTTTTATATGAGTTTATTAGCGACAAATTATTATACATCAATTATAATTTGTCATTTAAAAAAAAAACTACTTATTGTTAATAAATTATTTATTTATTTTTATGAGAATCATGACCCTAAACTTATTGTTAATAAAATATTACGTACAGATGACAACATTTTAGTTTAGGTAACTTTTGATAATGGATCAAGTTTCCAAGATAATAAATATACCTCTGAGAAAGATTATCTCAATATTTAATTTGCAAAAGAAAATTCATCTTAAACAAAGTTTCTTTTGGTAAATAAATGTTAGATACGTACTCTCAATTTTCATGGTTTGTCTATTGATGCCATCACTTTAACATCTACTATTCATAACTTGTCATCTCGATAATTGTAAAATATTTTGTAAAAATTAGTATGACTCTAAACTTATTAAAACGAAAAAATGTTGGAAGAGTCAAACCTCAATTGCATCCAAGTGATAAACCCAATGAAGGTTGCAAACAATACAAGTTATAGTAAGTGTATTTTAACTTTCACCATTTTTGCATTACAAATATTATTTGACATGTATCAAACAATAACTAAAACCTGATTTTTTAATCTGTACGAACATGATGAGTATTGAATTGAGACATGTTTATTTTAAGACATGTGTCAGTTTCATATCCTCTCAAGTGTCCAAAATCACTTAAGAGAAGAAAAACCTCTCTCTCTCTCTCTCTCTCTAAGCAAGCAAAGACCTGGTCACAGATTCTAACCAATCCTTCTTTTTTACTTACAAGTTACAACATTACATGAGCACAAGATTATACTAGCTAGACCTGATCCTAATCCTCTCGGAAGTCGGAACTTTACAGTACAGTAACTACAGTCAACATTATTTTCATGATCTACCCCATTCCGTGCTTGTACCGAAGATTCTACGTGTGAAAAACTCATCCATGCCGTTACTGTGCAATTTGTACCAAAGGCATCGGATTCCCTGTTTTACTCGGTCCACAACTCTACATCCATTTCTACCAGTACCGCTAGCTTCACCATATATTTTTTTTAAATTTTAATTTATTAATTTGTGAATGTTTCAATGACTAGGATGTCAATGTTGAGGTGAAAGGACCATATATATATATATATATATATATATTTTTTTTTTTAATGTATAAGAAAATTGATCATCAAATAGCAAAATATTGAAACAATAACACAGTCACAGACCAAAATAATGAAGCTATATATGAATAGCAGCACACTGTGATTTCAAGAAAGTGACTTCCTTGATTTATGCAAGTAACATGTATTTACTTTATGAAGTCAAAAAAAGATCAAGATCCCTGTCTCCTCCTTGTGGTCAAAGAGGATTGCATATATGATATATTCATGGCTTCAGAAAACCTAATGTTTAGCCTTTTTTTTTCTACTGAAAACTGCACTAGCTATTCTGAAACAATTAAGAGGGAATAAAAACATCTCTCGTATATTTTATGATGAATGGAAGAAAGGGTTTATCGCTTATATGTATGAGTCCTAGTTCCATATGTTGTGATTGACTACGACAAACTGCAAAACAAAATGGAATGAAAAATATATAAGAAGCTCTCTGTATGTATGACATGCTATATATTTTGCCCTTCCGGTGTCAGCATGCATTCTTTCTTGATGTATAAAGCTAGAAACATGGGGGCTCTACAACCAGTTTCTTTGCTAAACTCTGGGCTCTCAAGGATGGCCTGACTCTTTGCAACAGTCTTAATCTTGAGGCTGTGGAAATAGAGTTAGATGCCAAATTTATTGTTGATCTGGTATCCAGTACTAAATCACTATTCGTATTATTTCTCATAAATGTGCAGATGCTTTTGTAAGGATTGGGACTAAGCAACTGATGGATTTTGTTCTTTTTGATACTCCACCGCTAGGGGTTGTAAATGCTTTCAATTCAGACTTTAATGCATGGGTTGTACTCTTAACAGACTTTGTCCAAAAACTGTTGTTACTCACTCATTAATGAATTTTAGTTTCTATCCAAACCCAAAAAAAAGAGTATTAGCAAGAATGTTTGTATGATTAGTATTATATCCACCATATATCTATTATTATTGTTTCTTTTGCAATTGTCACTTAGTGAACATTTTTCATATATCATTCTATCCAAAACCCGTATTTGTATCCATGCTTTGTACCTTTTTTGTTTGAGTAATATAAAAAAAGTTCGGTTAATGGATGCTCTTAAAATATTTGTTAATAGATCGGGAAAGTTTTGATACCACTCTTATAAAAAATATAAAAATATATCAAAAAAATTAATTACTTTTTTTTTTTCTAAAATAGGTTTCTAAAAAAATTTCCTAAACCAATACCCTTGTGACATCGGTGGACTTTTTCCTATATTAAAAGTTAAGTACTATAAATCATGGCTAAGCCAAATACTTATCTTCTCTGTCTATTTAATCATTCTAATCTACGCAGTTAGCAAAATGTTCTGGGAATGTATATATCTGTTCCCTCGTAGCAAGGCATATAAAAGCAATTTATTTCTATGATATGTCCAACTTTGTTCAGGCTTGACATTGTGAACACTTCCAACATTAATAAACCTTGTCTTTCTCTCTCTATTGGAAGAAAAAGTCAAGGCATACAGATATCCATTTACGTTATGGTGTAAAATGCTAACATGTTTACTACCCATTTATAGAAATGATGATAACTATTTGTATCATTGTGATGCTTGTAAAGCTGTGCTTCGAAGATTATCAAGTTAAGATCTTAACTTGGCAGGATTGAGATATCACGTGTTTGGTACGTCTTGATATTGATGACTTGTGGTCCAATATTGTATAAGCTGGAATCATATATACCAAACGATTCTGATATGTATAGAGGAAATCAGTATGGTCTCTTTGTCTGTCTTATTATAACTTATGCAGCAGATTTTCATTGTCATAATAAACACCATATCTATAACTATATATCTATATAATAGCGCAAACTAGGAGAAAGTTTTGACTTTAAAAATGGTGGAATATGAGTTTGCATGCATAGAAAGGATATGTCACAGACTAAAATTCCTGAGGGACACCGAGAGATTTAACATGCAACTTCCCCCTCTTTAAACTGAAGGAAATCAAGAATTTGTTGCTTCATAAGGGCAGGAAAAGCAGCAATTATAGGATTTGGTCTTAACCCTGAAATTTTTCTAAAAGATTCAATTGCATTTTAAAATTTGATAATTGGGGTAGGAAAATGTTAGCATATACGCTAGCATGGGCCGTTGGGCTTGGGCCTAATGTACGTATTGTACTTGTAGTATACTTATATCACTTATACTTCATACATATTATGCTTATATAAGATTCTTATTGTACAATGTTAAATACATAAAATATACATCAATATATAGACTATTTCCAGTTAGAGAAATTTAAACCTTAGATGTTTTCATTGGAAAAACTAAGAGATGCCAATTGAATTATAATGCTATTGACAATTCAATTGCATCTTCAAAAAGAGCAAGTGGGTGGATATTAGCACCTGAGAATAGCATAAATCATCTGCAAAGCATAGCTGAGTGAGTTTTAATACTTCGTATTATTTAGGATCAAATCTCAAGGCAGAAGAGTTATTGATAGCTGACCTGACTGCAACAGTTTTAAGAAAGTTTCCATTGCCAAGACTAATAAGCAAAGAGAAGGGTCTCCTTACCCAAGTCCTCTTCTGTTTTTTAAGTATAGTCGTTTTCCAAAACATTAATGAAAAAAGATTAGTAACGGTGCAGTACGTATGGGTCATTCTTCTTCTTTCATAGATAAATACAATAATGAGGGAAAGGGAATTTAAACCTTGAATGTTAGAAATACCAAAATGTGTTATTTGAGTTACAAGACTCTTGATATTTTTAAAATGCTTATTGCTAGAAGATTTATATATAATTTAAAGCAAACTGAAATTGTTATATGACTAAATCTAAGAAGGCTAATGATAAAATTTAATAATGTTCAATAACTCAAACTACACGTTAATACGAAGAAAACACCAAGGTAGGCTACACACAAAAGTCCCAAGTATTTTCAAAAGCTTTTATATATATATATATATATATAAAATAAGAGATTTAACTTTTTTTGGACTCTTCCATATTATGCCACATAAGCTTTGATAGCCTCACAATTTTTCACATAAATTTTATTTTTTAATTCCTTATTTATTTGACAAAAACTAATCAAATGTCAACCATTTAATACCTAATAAGTAACTTGTATTTAGAATCCCATTTGGAATTGTTTTCTATAGAGTGGCGTGCAAGTCTTTGACTTGCTTCCAAAGTATGTTTGTATATGTAACGCAAATTCCTTCACAATAAAAGATGGGTAGTAGACTTACTCTCCTAAAAGTCATATAAGATTAAAAGAACTAGGTTAAGCTCGACCAATACATCTATATAAGAAGCAAGAACCATCATAGAAAAATTAAACAACATTATAGTTATAGTTTCAACTTTCAAGTCATGGGAAACCCGTTGTGGAAACATCAATGAGACATATATAAGAAACACACCATGACCAATTACTGGAAGATCATCCAATCTTCACATGCCAAATATGCTTTAGAGCAAATGCAATCAAACCAAAAATTCAACTACAATAGCAACAATGTGCACCCTTTTTTATGATTCCAAATGCATCGAAACCCAAATTAACAACAAGGTGCCAAACATTGAATGTTTTATATTTATTTATGATGCATGAATTGCATTTTTAAGTTAAAATTAATAAATAAAACTTATTATCATGTATATTCTATATCTATATTTGCTACCTCACTTTGAAGGCTTCAAAACATCATTATTTTATTTATGAATAAATTTCATTTACACCCCCTGAGGTTTGGGCTAATGTCAACTAGGTTCTTGACTTTTCAAAACTAATCAATTTAGTCCCTAAAGCCAATTTAATCCCTAAAACAATTGAGAAAAAATAACTAACTGTTTAGGGACTAAGAGGGTCCAAATTGGTTAGTTTTAAAAAGTCTTGGATCTGGTTGGCATTAGCCCAAACCTTAGGATATGTAAGTGGAATTTATCCTTTATTTATTTGGTTTTTTAAACCAAATTTTACCACTACAAACATGCTTCTCTTATATTTCTATTGTGTGCTCCGGACCTTAGGTCCCATTTAATCCATTTTAGTCTTATTCGGTCCACTTCAGTCCATTTCAGTTCATATTGGTTCTAATCGGTCCTACTCTGTCTACATTGGTCCTATTTTGTCCATTTTGGTCCTATTCTATCCATTTAGTCTTTTTAGTCCACTACTGTTCTATTCAGTCCACATTGGTCCTATTCAATCTATTATATCCACTTCGGTCCAATTTGGTCTTATTCGGTCCTATTTTGGTTCTATTCGATCAAATTTGGTCCTATTCGGTCCATTATGTCCACTTCAATCCTATTCAGTCCACTTTAGTCCTATTCGGTCCTATTTTATCCACTTTGGTTCTATTCAGTCCACTACTGTCATATTCGGGTCATTCTGTCCACTTTAGGCCTATTCGGTCTTATTTGGTCCATTATATCTACTTCGGTCTTAAGCGGTTCAATTTGGTCTTATTTGATCTACTTTAGTTCTATTCGGTCCATTTTTTCTACTTTAGTCCTATTCGGTCCACTTTGGTTTTATTTGGTCCATTTGTTTTACTTTGGTTCTATTCGGTCTACTTAGGTCTATTTTGGACTAATTGAGCCTTAAATTGATTTTTTTTTTTTTTTTTTTTTTTTGTAAGTTGCCTTTTTAGTTTTGGGCTACAAATTGTATATATATATATGGATTGAAAAGTATGAATTTTATTCTATTTGCGCCAAACTCTTTAATTTTGGGTTAAAAATACAAATAAACTAGGCATCGGAAATTAGAAATTAGTGACATAGGCCATAAAAAAAACAATTAAAAAATGATAAATGTTCAAAAGATTACCTTAAAATTCCAGTTTTGATATATATATATATATATATATATTATGTTTATATTTGAAAAGGGAAAAAAAAAAGCTACAATTCTAAACTTATATAATAATTTAAACTTAATATAACATGTTACACAAGTTCCATGGAATGAGATGTACATTTTTTTTTAATATTTTTAAATGTGTTCAAATTAGCCAACAAATTATGGCATATTTATAAAATGTCATTTTAATAATATCTTCTCCATTTATATATAAGATAATATTATAATTATATTTATATGTAATTATGTTTTAGTTAAAAAGTTTTTTTTTTTTTTTTTTTGGAATACAAAATACATTATATGCTTCATTACATAAAACTTATAAAAATAAAAAATATTTATAAATAAAAAATACACTATTTAACCTACAAATTTTACATTATATTCTTATAAAATAAAACAAACAAGTAGATCAAGCAATATAAGAACAAAACACATAGAGGTTCTCAAGAAAGAGCAGTTTGGCTTCTCTGTAGCAGTTATGCTTCTCTTCCTTGTAGTATATGGTTTCCCTTCTCTTTGAGAAGGATGGTGGGTTCTCAAGTATAAATTTTTGCTTGGAGATTTGTTTTTTGCTTCTAAGTGTGTCAGTTTCTATTTTACTTTCCTTGTTTCACTTCAAGTCGTGTCAGTAAGCCATGTCAGTTAGTATCTATTTCTCTGTTTTCAAATTCTGTCAGATTGTACCTTGCTTTCTTTGTCTTATTTCAAACCGTGTCTGTTGTATCTGTCTCTTTGTCAACTTCACTTGTCTTAATGGAGGATTTATCAACTCATTGGAAGAAGTTGTCTTTGTCAGAATCTGAAGAAAATCGGGTTGCACTGAGAATTGATAGGAAGAAGAGAGATTTTATACTGGCAGGGAAATTCTTCACCCGTAGATCATTAAATATAGAGGTTGTTGCAAAACATTCAGACCTTTATGGCGTACAAAAGGAGGATTCAGTGTCACTGTGGGTGGTGAAAACATTCTGTTATTTGCCTTTGAATTGGAAGTTGATGCCGAAAGAGTTATTCAAGGCGAACCGTGGGCTTTTGATAGACATCTTGTGGTCTTTGAAAATTTTGAGGGTTATGCTCCTATCCACACATTGGGTTTTAAATCAACAGCCTTTTGGGTGCAAATTCATAATTTGCCTTTTCCTCTCCAAACTGTTGAAATCTCTTTTAGTATTGGAAAGACTATTGGACCTGTGATCAAACCAAAAGATTTGGGAGAAATGTTGGGGTCGAATTTCATGAGAGTGAGAGGGGTTGTTGATGTCTCAAAGCCTTTATATAGGGGAAGGAAGATCTATTGGGATAAGGATACTGAAGGGTGGGCTGCTTTTATGTATGAGAGATTGCCGAAAATCTGTTACTGGTGTGGGACTGTTTCTTATGATGATAAAGATTGTTCTCTTTGGCTGCGAAGTAAGGGTACTTTGACTGTAGCAAAACAGCAATTTGGTCCGTGGATTAGAGCTCCTCTTTTTAATCTAGAAAAAAAGTCTTTTGTTGCAGTTAAAGGATATGATCATGTGAACAGTGGTGCTACAGATGGTGTTGCTGGTGTAATGAACAATTTAGTTGCTAATGGTCCAGAATGGAATGAGGGCTTTGAAAACACAATCACATCTGATGCCCGTGCTACAAATGAGAATAGATTGATGCCTTGGTGTGTGGAGGGGTTTATGGATGATGATGAACACATTTCTTCCTCTTTCAAGCCATCTGGATCGCTGCAGATAGGGAAGAATGATGCAAGGGTGGTTCCGAATTTTGAGGGGCAGTTACAACTTTTAGATAGTGCGATTAACTCCTCTCCAAACCTTTCAAACTTGAAAACCGATAATCCTGGTGCTGTTTCAGCTGCTGTCCCTATATTTTCTCATGCCAAATCATGCATTAATATGTCAATGGAAAATCAAGATTTGAATAAGGTGGAAGTCAAATGTGATGTGGATGCTGCTCCTATTTTTTCTCAAGCCAAGTCCTTTAACGTCCCAATAGCAGCTCAAGATTTAAATAAGGAGGTAGTCAGTTATGATATGGACTCTTTGGAGGCAATCCAGATTGAGGAATTTAATGTTGGCCAAACTTCTACTCCTAAAGAAAAAAAGAACACATGTGGAAGACCTAGAAAATTTACACAGGGAGATTTGTTGCATATTGAGTATTCAAATCAGGGAAACTCTTCACAGATAGCCTATACTCCAAAAAGAACATGGAAACGTATTGTTGTTAAGAAAGAAACTTCTGCAGAGAAGGCAGTAGCAGGTCTTGACATTGGTGAGAAGAGAAAAAGTGTTGATTTAGATGGAAAGGAAGATCATTCTATTGAAGGGGAAAAAAGGAAAAAGCTTGAGGTATGTCCTACTACTCCAATGGCGGAGGTTGCTCAGCAACCCTGGCGAGCACAATGGGTCTTTTAAAGAAGAGCCCATTATTGTCTTTCTTTTGGAGACAAAGCTGGAAAAAGATTGGCTCGATTTGATTAAGGAAAAATGTAAAATGAAAAATTGTTTTGTTGTTCCTAGTATTGGAAGTAGTGGTGGTCTTATTTTGTTGTGGAAAGAAGAGTTGAAGGTAGATATTAAGACTTTTTCTCAAAATCATATTAATGCATGGGTGAATGGTGGGGAAGTTGGTTGGTGGCATTTCACAGGTTTCTATGGTCATCCGGATACGGCTAAAAGGCATGAATCTTAGGCAAAATTGAAGCATTTAAAAAGAACGTCTTCTTTACCATGGCTGGTCATTAGTGATTTTAATGAGATTACGGGTCTCTCGGAGAAGGAAGGCGTCCAAGAAAACAGATGGCAGACTTTGTTTCTACTATTGATCATTGTGGGTTGTGTGATATGGGTTTCGTTGGATCTAAATTCACTTGGCTATATCAAACAACTAGTGGGGTTCAAATACAAGAAAGATTGGATAGGGCTTTGGCTACATTGGAGTGGATGTCTCTTTATCCAACAGCTAAACTTCACCATTTATCCTCTTCGGTTTCGGATCATTCTCCACTATCACTTCATTTGTTTCAACAACAGAAGAAAAGGAGACAAAAGAAATTTTAGGTTTGAATTAATGTGGTTGAAAGACTTGAGATGTGAAAAGGTTGTAAAGGATGCATGGGAAAGTGGTCAATTGATAGAATCGGATTAGGTTCTTCACAATTGTTTGGAGAGGTGCAAAGTTGACTTGTCTTCTTAGAATGCTACGGAATTTGGCAATGTGGGAAGAATTATTAGGGAGCTTCAAACCAAATTAGAATGGTTAGAGATGCAGCCCACATCCATGGAAGTAGTGGAAGCAATGAGACATACTCGAATTGATCTAAACTGTTGGTTGGATAGAGAGGATGACATATGGAGACAGCAATCAAGGATTGATTGGTTCCAAAATGGTGATAGGAATACAGCTTTCTTTCGTGCCAAGGCTTCGGCTAGACATAGAAAGAATTTAATGGAGGGCTTGCTAGATAATGATGGAGCTTGGTAGATTGAAGAAGATAAAATGGAGGAGATAGCAATTGGGTACTTTGGGGATCTTTTTTCTACTAGTAATCCGGTGGATTTTTCTGATTTGCTCTTGGCTGTGCAACCTAAGGTGACTCATGCAATGAATGAATGGCTGGTTCGGCCTTTTGTAGAGTGTGAAATGAATGTAGCTTTGAAGCAAATGTATCCACTCAAGGCTCCGGGTCCTGATGGGATGCTACCTCTGTTTTTTCAACACTTTTGGAACACCTGTGGCGTGGTGGTCACCCAAACGGTACTTGATTTTCTAAACTTTGGTATTTCACCGCCCAATTTTAATGAAACTCACATTACTCTTGTCCCAAAAATTAAAGAGCCAAAAAAGATAACAAATTATAGGCCTATTAGTTTATGCAATGTTGTTTATAAAATTGCTTCAAAAGCTATTGCAAATAGGTTGAAAAAGTTTTTACCTTCAATTATTAGTGATACACATAGTGCTTTTGTCCATGGGAGATTGATTACTGATAATGTGTTGGTGGCTTTTGAAACTATGCATCATATTAGCCAAAAAAAAGGAAGTAAGATTAGGGAAATGGCTCTTAAATTAGACATGAGTAAGGCTTATGATAGGGTAGAGTGGGTTTGGCTTGAAAAAATTATGGAGAAATTGGGTTTTGTTGACCGGATTAGGGATTTGATCATGAGATGTGTTTCTACGGTTACTTATTCAATTAAAATTAATGGGACTCCAAGAGGGCATATTACTCAATCTTGGGGAATCCGTCAAGGAGATCCTTTGTCACCTTACCTCTTCCTCTTATGTGCAGAAGGTTTGTCTGCTTTGATTCAATCAGCAGTGGATAGGGGTCAAATGGAGGGTGTTAAAATTTGTAGAGGTGATCCTAGATTGTCTCATTTGTTTTTTGCAAAAGATAGCTTGATTTTTTGCAAGGCAATGTTAAAGGAGTGTGATGAACTACAACGATTGTTTGCTTTGTATGAGAAAGCTTCCGGTCAAAGTTTAAATCATGCAAAAACATCTTTGTTTTTCAGTAGCAACACTTCAAGGGAAGTTCAAGAGGAGATAAAAAAATCGGTTTAGTGCCCAAATAATTAAGCAACATGAGAAGTATCTTGGCCTACCTTCTTTGGTGGGGAAAAATAAAAGACTTACCTTCAATGCCATTAAGGAGAAATGTGGAAAGTATTGGCAGGTTGGAAAGAAAAATTGTTATCCAAGGCGGGAAAAGAAGTTTTGATCAAAGCCGTGGCTCAAGCAATTCCGGCTTACACTATGAGTTGTTTTAAAATTCCCGATTCACTTTGTGAGGAAATGATGGGGATGATTAGGAATTTTTGGTGGGGCCAAAAAAATGAGGAACGGAAGATCGCATGGTTTAGTTGGCAAAAAATGTGTGAGCCTAAATGTAATGGAGGATTGGGTTTTAAGAATTTAAAATTGTTTAATATGGCTTTGCTCACAAAGCAAGGGTGGCATCTTCAAATGAGGGGTGAGTCTCTTGTTTATAGTGTACTTAAAGCTAGATATTTTCCAACAACTAATTTTGTTCATGCTTCGATTGGACACAACCCTTCTTATACATGGAGGAGTTTAATTTCTACCCAAAGCTTAGTCATTGAAGGCATGCAATGGAGAGTTGGTAATGGAGCAAATATCAAGATTTGGCAAGATAAGTGGCTGCCAGAGGTATCATCTCATAAAGTACTTTCTCCAAGGTTATTTTTAAGTGCAGATATGAATGTTGCTGACTTGATTGACTCAGACACAGCAAGGTGGAAAACTAAAGTGCTTGACCATCTCTTTATTCCTCATGAAGCCGACTTGATCAAGAGTATTCCATTGAGTGTTACTCTACCAGCGGATAAACTGGTTTGGGCTGAAACTTCTAATGGAATTTTCACTGTTAAGAGTGCTTATAAATTAGCGGTTAATTTGTTTACATCTGCAACTTGTGGGACTACTTCTGATGGTAGTTTATTGAGGAAGTTTTGGAAGAAAATTTGGTCTTTGCCCATTCCCCATAAGGTGCGACACTTTTGTTGGCGTGCTTGTCGTGACACTTTACCAACCAAAGTCAAGTTAAGGAGGCGTAATGTGATTGCAGAAGATATTTGTGTTTGCTATCATGAAGAGGCTAAGACGAATGACATATTTTTTGGGGCTGTCCAAGAGCACAAGAAACTTGGGCTGCTTCAAAATTACAACTACTGCCTTTGGATGTTCATCTTGGTTCTTTTATGGATTTGTTATGGTTTGTTATGATGACTAATGCAGCAGGTGACGAAAAATGTTCACAGATTGTTACAACGGCTTGGGCACTTTGGAGTAACAGAAATGAAATTCTTTATGGTGGTGAAGGCAAAACAGGTCCGGCCATAGCTATTTGGACAGCACACTACCTCCAGGAGTACTGGTCTGTAGTAGATTCATGCATTCCTTCTACATCAGATCCGGTTCAGCACACACCTGATGCACAGCAACAGTTTCTGCCCTCGGCCTGGTGTCCTCCTTCAGTGGGTTTATTTAAAATCAATGTAGATGGGGCTCTTTTTTCATCAAAGAAGAAAGCTGGGATTGGTGTTGTGATAAGAGATGTTGAAGGCAGATTAAAGGCAGCTTTGTGCAGAAAAATTAAAGCTCCATTGGGGTCACTTGAAGTTGAAGCCAAGGCCTATGAGGCTGGTCTGCTGCTAGCAAGGCATTTGCGGCTGCGAGGTGTTGTGTTGGAAGGTGATTCCTTGATAATCTCTAATGCTCTCAGGTGACTTACACTGCCACCCTCTTCTGTTGATGCTATTGTGGAAGGCATTCATGAGTTAGGTGCTAAAATTGGTGTTGTTCATTTTTCTCATGTACGAAAAATTGGCAATAAGCCAGCTCATATTTTAGCAAGACAAGCTCAAAACCTTGTCAATGATGTAATTTGAATTGAAGAGATTCCTTGCTGTATTCAACAAGCTCTTATCCCGGATGTATATGTATTGTGATGTTGTTATAATATTAGTTTCAATGCGTTTTCTATTAAAAAAAAAAAAAAAAAAAGCAATATAAGAACAACAAGAAGCCATAAGACAGTGCCTTCCAACATATAATAACATTGATCCTTCAAAAAGTTTTGGTCTCCGGTTGATCAGCCCTCACAGGTAGGCCTTCAAAAGTCAACACCAAGACCATGCTAGTCCAATTGGAAGGGCACTGACATTATGGTTTCTTGTGCTTCTTATATTGCTCTGGAGGGAGATGGAAAAGATAAACTTGTACTGGAAATGTACAAATACTATAGGAATCAGTCATATTTCTCCATTGACTTGAAATTCATACAGAGGAAAAATATTATAATTACAATTTTGTATCAATTGCTTCAGCTAGACAAGTTGGTCCTAATCTAAACATTGGTTTGAGAACTAATTGGGAATTTTCATCAGATAATGTTCAACTCCGATAGGTCATCCATTGGTATTTCGAGACCTACACAATCAAAGTCTTGCAAGTCGTCATCAAAGTTCAACCAAGTACTCAGATCTTGAGGTTCAGTAATGTCATTGGGTACATCTAGTGCTTCCATTGAATCTAATTCATTTAGTGGCAACTTAGCAAAATCAATGGGTTCCTCTGACTCTTTAGAGGATTCCTGCAGAACATTACTGGGCATGCGTGACCCCCTTTCTCTGCTTATTTTATTGGTAACAAGAGCCACCGGGTGACTAGATGCCTGAGCTGGTGGACAAGCAGGTTCTGTTGCTTCTGTAAGCCTGCCATGGAAACTGCTTCCTGATGTTGATAGATGACTAATCTTTTGCTTGGGCTTTGCTTTTGTTTTTCGTTCACTTCGGAAACTGTCCATTGATGAACGACTGGCTCCAGAGACAGAATTACTCTTTACAATATCTCCGTTCTGATCCCTGTCTCTCTCACTTCTCTTTCCCTTTACTCCATCAAGAACAGGGTTGTCAAGAGCCGATGTCACCCTTGAGGAGGCACTTCCAACAACATCATCAATTAGCATTTCCCTCTTCTTTCCCTTAATGAACACTGAGCCATGCTTGGAAGAAGCTTGTTCAGAAGAGTGAATGACACTTTGGAGAGCATCTGATGAACCTCTGTCTATATTATCACTGAGGGAATCATACCTCTCAAAAGTGCTAGAAACGGCACCTGTGGCAGCAAACAATACCCAAAAGCTCCTTTTCATTAAACTGACACAAATAACCACAAATTACAGAAGCTACAGTTGAAAGATGTTTTTCTTAAAAAGGAAAAGTTACTGTATAACCCCTAGAGGTAGCACAATCAATTTAGGACCATGTCTCATGACGTGCCCATCACTAGTTTGTATCTCCCTACCCCTCCCTTGGGACCAACATCCATTAAAAGAAAAAGTTGCCCAAAAGCTTAGTGATAAGTCAAAGCATGCCATGCTACCCAAGCCAGAGATTTATAGAATACACTCTTACCAGAAGAAAAAAAAATTGTGGGGGGGGGGGGGGGGGGGGGGGAGAGAGAGGAGGAGAGAATAAAAGGCATGCATTTAAGGGATCACAAAAAGAGCATGTAAAGATTTAATTTGAGATATACCTGATCCCCTAGCTTCCACTTGGTGGGAAGCTTCATTGCACGTATTACTAGCACTTCCTGAGCCAACACAATCAACCGATTTTGCATCATTATTACATGGAGGTGGCGAAAATATGACATCCTGCAGTGCAGGCTCACTAAAGCAACTATTTCCAGTATCTTCAAATTTCCGACATCTAGCAAGAGTGCGCTTCACAAAAGCCAATGCAACTTGTTTCGAAACCTTACGGACTGCACTTTTGGAAGCATAACTCCCACGGCAAGCCTGTAAAAAGATTAATTTGATGGAACTTAATGGTTTATGATCATGAAATGCCTCCAGTTTACTTTACTTGTATGATCAGATTTTTTTTTTTTTTGGAATAAGATGTCTGAATAATGCTACTACAGTACTATAATGCTGAAACTATTATTATTCTTCATTATATAAACAATGAGATTATAATCCCAGGGCGTTTTAGTTATGAAGTTTACAAAAATAATCTTACTTGCATTTATTTATTTTTTATTGGTAAGTTACATATGCACCACCTAATAGGATTTTTGAACGCATAACCTCACCCTTAACGGCTCAACCTAGCACTTATAACTTATAAGGGGAGGAAGTACCAGTTGAGCAGAGCTACAGCTCATTGGCCCTTGCAAATTATTTATTGTACAGACATTTGAACCAAAGAAAGATACTCCATAAAGCAGAGGAATTTGTTCATCATACAAGCATGCATGCACCCTTAACAAACACACTGATTTAAGATACACCATAAGGTAAGACTAAAATATATAATATCAATGAGATGCTAGTGAACAATTTAGAAAAGGAAGCAGCAACAAAAATGAGATTTTGCAGCTAAATACAAGCAATACTCATGTTAGAAGACTATAATGATACATATTTACACACAAATATCTCCATATCCACCTCTGACATAAGATAATCAATTCGGCCTTAGCAAGCAGGCTATATTGCCAACCAATTTATAAGAAATATCACCACCATAGATTGTTAAGACAATCAACATATCAATGGTATACCATGTTGAAACTGTTAAGGATGACAGTATATATGGCAAAAGACCATCTAAAATTGAAATTCCAATCATCAACCAAATATAAAGCCATGATCCTAAAAATAAGACAAACCAATCACAGAAACGTCATTATATATATATATATATATATATATATATATAAGACGCTGCATTTTTCTCTATGACACTATCAAAACACAACTCCACGGTCTTTGGTTGGTTGGAGGGAGGAAAATTGTGGGGGTATAGAAAAGATTTAGTCTTCCCTCATGTATGTTTAGTTGGGGGGATGGAAAAGTGGAGGATAGAAAATATCATTGTATAAAGTTACTCTCATGCCCCTATTACAAATTTGTTTGATAGTTTATAATAAGTGTTTTTTTTTTTTTTTTTTTTTTTTTTTTTTTTTTTTTTTTTAATTATAAACTTACAAACACAGCTAATAAAACAGCTAGCCCAAAAAAAAACAAAAAAACAAAAAAACCTACCATTGGATTAAAAAAAAACAAAACATTAACGTAATTGTACACAGTGGAGGCAACATAATCACAAAAGGAAGGGGTAGTTTTGGTGTTTTACCATCTACCCCTTCCCTCTCCCATTTTCTCCCCAAATTGGGGGTGATTGGTTTTTGGTCCAAAGAGGCCCAATCTCCAAACCCCCCCACCACCCCCCCCCCCCCCCCCAAAAAGCATTTTTCCCACCATTTTCCCCTCCCCCAAATCACCCCAACACTAAATGAAATTGCTTAGGTTTTACCATATATGATGTGCACAATTTCTGACAGCAGACACATTGTGGATTTAAGATGGCATGGCCTAAAGAATCATCAATATCAGGCAACCACTATACCCTAAACAGCAGTGATACTATCCATGTAACCATATCATCTAGCCCTACAAACCCATCAAGGATGAATCAGTTGACGCCTCATGTTGCATTCACATTAACCAACCAATTGAAATAGTAGAGTCTATTTGGTATAGCTTATTTTTCAGCTTTTTAAAATATGGGCAGTTTGAAAACGGTGTACAGAAAAAATAAAAAAAGAGGTTTTAAAAAGCTATACTATGGAAAATTATGGTTTTCAACTGCAATTCCAAATGGACACTTGGACGAGGAAAATAATGCAAAAGGTGCAACAACAACAACAACAACAACAACAACAACAAAATTTAAGCCCCAGGCACCATAACAGACTGCTATGTCCATGAAGTACCCACTAAACCCCCAAACTATTCTTCTGCTACATGCCTGTTTTGCCTACAATGCAACAACTACACATAAGAAGTGGGGATTAGAACCTTCCCCACTATTATAAAAAGGTCATTACTCATAGCAACTACTATTACAACCCAACCATTTGTTCCAATACAAATAAAAATATATAAATACAATCTCTGGATCAAGAAGAAATTCTAAATTTCTACATGCATCCACAAAAACTGATACATACCCGAATGGCTTAAAATTATACAAATACAAACAATGATTGATAAAAAGGACTAAACCAATTACCATCCGTTTTTGGTAAGCAATCCCAATAAGTTGGTCCATCGCAACTTGCTCCATAGTCCTGTAAATGAATCAACATTATTTTGACAGAAAGAGAATTTTATAGTCTATGTCACCAATGCTGTGACAGCGCAAGAGTAACATCAAATGGTTGGCGAGAAGTCTTGGGTTTCTCCTACTATTGAACAAAAAAAAAAGGTTTAATATATGTAGAACATGGAAAACATTCTGAATCTTACTGTCTTTCCACATCTCTCCCTTTCTGAATAGCTTCATCAATCTTTCCCAGGTTTTTCCTCTTTATCCCAATCTACCATTTAGTCAAAAGCATTATAAAATGTCAGAAAGAGGAGGCCAGGAATAGAAAAGAGAGATTCAAGTTAATCAGGATTGAAAAAAAAAAAAACACCTAGAAAATATAGAAACTTCAAAACAAATTATGGTGAAAACACAACCTAACTTATGCTTAGATACTATTCATTGTATAGCCTGGAGAAATGAGAAAATTAGAGAAGGGCAACCTGTTGGTACAGTCCTTCCTTAAGGTCCATTATATCTTGTTTAATCACTTCTCCCTCTGCTAGATCAGGCTGCAAACAAGGCAAAAGAAGCACCACAAAAAAAGGAATAAAAAAAAGGAATATAACCATATATGAAATGAGAAAATAATTGCTGGCATGAAATTCATCAAGGAAACTTCTGAAATGCATCAACATAAAATTCTTCCACAAAGCTTCTAAATTGGAACAATATAAGGTATGAAAACCCTACCAATGTCTCTGGATATAGGCCAATACTCTGCAGTTCCAATAGAAGCCTGTCATCCATGCACAACAGCTGATATTGGCAGTCAGAGGAAGAAAAGCTGGCAACATTTAATTCCCTAGGTTGCAGCTGACCAAGATCATTTGAACATATTTCACTGGTGTGTCCCAGATCAGAATGTGAAATGTCATAATCTCCCCGCCACTGCTCAATGCTATTTAAAGGACTGGATATGCTTGGGTTCCTAAATGAGTTAGATACAACACTCTTATCACAAGAAACTCTGTCTAAGAAGCAATTCTTCTGCATCTGATAATCAACTTTCGACTCAACTTCTGATTCCATTCTGTCCCTGTCTTTGGGCTCAATATCGATCTGGTTACATGAACCACAATGAGAATCATCACTCGCATACTGCAGAGACAAAGTTTTCCCTTCACTGTGGGGGTAAGATTC
Organism: Quercus glauca; assembly: GCA_023736055.1. Taxonomy (NCBI): domain Eukaryota; kingdom Viridiplantae; phylum Streptophyta; class Magnoliopsida; order Fagales; family Fagaceae; genus Quercus; species Quercus glauca. The sequence goes on along the minus strand of CM043315.1, from coordinate 48,961,683 downwards.
TTCAATTTCATCTTCTTCTATCAGGGCAGAAAGAACTCTTTGGTATAATGGAGTAACCTTATCTGTCTTTTTCACGTCAAATCTTCCCCGTAGAGAGTCAGTCTCAGCTAATTCTTGATTGAAGTGGCTTCCTAGTCTTACACCAGAATAATCAATCACTTCTTTATGCACACCAACACCCTGTGAGGATGGATAAAGGTGACAATTTGTCAATACTTGCTCAAAAAATTTTGGCTCAAAATCCTAAATATCCATTTTTCCATTGTATTTTGTTTGAGATTGACATAAACTTATTTTGAGACATTTGATGTGTTTAATAACTAGGGATCAACATGAAAGCTTTTCAATTTAGCCAAAAAAAGAAACAGGAAAATGGAAACTTGATGAAATGTTCTGCAAAGTTAATACCAAGGCATTAAAATTGATGCCAAACATCTGAGACAAAGTATCGTCAAGCTCCTCTGCAAAACTTAGCTGATAAGACATCAAAAGAAGACAAATTGTAAGTCTCTGTCTGCAAGTTATTTATGAAGCCTCATATTCATCCCTGTATATCAATAACTACCTGCTGCTTCAAGTAGGACAAATCCTCTGAGCTGACAGAAGCAAAAATAGATTCCATTTTCTTCCAAAATGAACCAGAACAGGCAAGACCTACAGAAATAAGCTATATTTTGTAATAGGTACAAATAAAAATAAGATTGCTGCTTTTCTAGTGAATGGATAAAATTAGACAAAAGAAATAAAGGGGCATACTCCTAGCATTATGAGCAGCATTTGCAGCCACAAGCAGTTCTTCACGATCATCATCAGATTCACCTGGAAAATTAAAATACCAAAAAATATGACTGTATAATTGTGATAAATTCAAATCAAGGAGACACATACATATTTCACAAATAATTAATTACTGAGCCACATACATATGCATATAATAATTGAAATGAAACATGTTAAAAACATAATAAAAACAGTATGAAAACATAGAAAAAAGCATCAATTAAAAAAGAATGTAACAAACATACATGCATGAAAGCTGGTCTCAAACACTCATTAAAGACTACTTACACTTACAGTGATCTTGTAGGATTTCAGTGCAATAACTATGGTAAAAATTAACATTAAGATGTGAAAATAAGTAAAGCAGGGGTAAAAGGCTAATAGAATTTTGTTCTTGCCACTAAGTTTCAAAAGCTTCTAAGTATCATAAACATCTTGAAAAGTTTTAGATCCTAAGACAATTTGAAACCCTAAACTCTAAACACAATTAAGACGAATTTTTCATGGTTTAATTCAATCTTACCTGTATAATTCAAAGAACCATTGTTTATCATCGGCCCAACACGAATTGAAGCCTTGCGGTCTTTCAGCTTTTTTGAAGGTGGACGACCTGATTTACTGAATCCAAGAAATGGTAGTTGATTCAACAACAATGAGATTTCTCACAATAAAAGTATTTAATTTATATTCAATCCTTATTGTACAAAAGAAAAAATGATGTGTTAACCTTCTGTTCTTTTCAGAGCTAGGCTTCACGCTTTGCAGGGGCTTTGTGGTTGATAAATTCTCCAACTTCTCCCTCACTAAAGGAATTTCTGTCCTTGTTAAAGATGAACCCCTTCCACTCCTTCCTTGTCTACGCATGCCATCTCCACTTTCATTACTCAGTAGTTTATTCTTCTTTGTGGGCATTACAAAGGGCACAACTTTATGAGTTGCAGTTAAAGCAACTTCAACATTATCTATCCCTTTCTCTTTCAATTTGTGTTCGCCAGCACCTGATTCTTCACTTTCAGACAACCCAAATGGAGATGAAACATTCTCAAGTTCCAACTTAAATTTTGGGTTATTGTTATCTACACTGCAGGTCCCAACAACTGAAGTTTTAGCACTAAAATCAGTAGTTGATAAGCTTTGAGATGAAATCTGAGCTTCAGCATGGTTTGAGACAGGAGAAACTAAATTTGATCTCCTTGTGCGCGAGTTTTTATGTGGTCTCTGACCAACCCACTGGGTCATAGGAAGTATGGATGAACCTGACGACATCATACGCTTTTGGTTATTTCTCACACCTGCAACTGGAACTTTATTTAGACCTTTAGGCTGTTCCCAATCTTGAAAGGCTCCGGATGAAGGTTGAATATTAGGAGATGAGTCTAGCCCCATGACAGAGCTAGTCCGAGGTGCCCTAGAAACCTTTCCTTTTATCACTGTATTCGGACTGCCCACTGGGGTATCCTCCTGAATATTTGACCTAATAAATGAAGCCACAAACCAATTAAAAACATTATCATAACCACCAAATTGAAAAGCAAGATATGTTAAACACATCAAGGAAATCAGATGCAGAACATGATGGTCTTCAATCATATTAAGCACTACTGATACTGCAACTCCAGTGGAGACCTTAGAATGATAATATCAAGAAGAAAATACGAACTTGTTTCCTTTTGCTAAAAGTCTATGTTCAAATTGAACTGCACGGTCCCTTGGAATCGGCATACTTTCCAGCTCATTCCTGGGTAACGTGCAAGCATCTGAACTAGCAGGCTCAAGAGAACCATCCAACTTGTTGACTCCAACAAGTCCGGGGCTAGATTTCAATCTGCAATAAATGAAAACCTAAAACATCAAGGGAAAGAACAGATTGCAGGGGAAAAAAATCTTGAAATTCCCCCGTGCACAAAAGAAACAAGGGACAAACCACATTTTTATGTTGACATAATCAAGATCCCAAACTTTCCAGATCCTTCACCAAATTATCATTAAGGTTGTTTCAGGTACAAGGTTGAATATTAATTTTCAGTCAACTAAAAAGGACATGGATAATTATTTGGCCTATCTTACCTAGCACTACTGTAAGGCATGAAGGCCTGACCAAGTTTTCTGGGCCCAGTCCCTCCCAAAGACAATTTCACATGCATGGAGCTAGGCATCAAGCCCCATGATGCAAGCCCAAGGTCCAAGAAAAATTTTTCTGATTAGTAATTAACACATGCACCTAGCAGGTCTTGAGCGCATGACCTCACCTTCCACCTTGTTCTTACAGGAGAGAAGATGATGTTTGAGCTAGAGCTCATCGGCAAGCCTTAATAAATATTTCCTTGCTTAAACAGGACTAGTCTAGTAAAACTGATGAGAACAATTAACTTTAGCTAGTTGGCCAATATTTATGCCATATACGATACATGTCCAATTTTTTTGCTTAAAACAAATGGGAAAGGGTAATTTTAACCCAAATTCTCTGCCATGAGAGAACCAGGAAATGCCAATGAACCACAACGCTCTTGGCAAGATACATGTCCAATTAATTTACTTGAATATCACTAATTTTATATTTCTGCAAAAATCCTTCCTGCACAAAAAATAAAACGTACTGGTCTTATAACAAGAAAAATTACTGTATCAAGGGTTCTGTAAACATAAAAAACCTAGAAAGTTTCTCTCACAAATTACAAACACGTCCAACAAAATGAACCAAAACAACCAAAGAGTAACAATGACACAAACAAAAAATCCAGAAAACAACTCAATTACAATTAAAAAAAAAAAAAGCTGATGAAATTGAACAGAAAACCTCATCTTAAAACAAAGAAAATTTTTACCAAATTAATAGCATATCTGTACTAAGACTTCAGAAAAGCCACATACCAGCTATATCAAAATGAGGAGTATATAAAAATCAAGTAATTGTTTCTTCTAGATCACAATAAAATACCTGAAACCATGAGCATCACTAGATCGCAATTTAGACTCAGGATTCAACTTTGGATGTGTAGCTCGTTTTGTATCCCTTTCACCAGTTATTACTCTATTACCTACAGCCCCAACAGAACGCTTCTTCTTTATTTTTTGATCCAATCCTTCACCACCAGCAAGCAATCGGCGAGTCTTTTCTTCAATCCGAACAGAACCACTGCCAACTGCTTGGAGAAGATCTCCATCCTTATCAGTGACCATGTGAAGCCTTGATGTTGCAGCAGACCTACCATCTGCCTGGTAGCATTACAAAACAGAACAGAATCTTAATTAACCAAAGGAAAATGCCTTGCATTGATCCTTTCAAAAAGCATAAAGGCTAAGAATAACAAATGCTCCTAAATGCCCTATTACTAGCACCAAGAGGTTGGAAAAAAAGAGAGTCAAAGTCCTAAAATTTCCTATTTTTTCTTTCTTGATAAAAAGTGTAATAGTGTGATATTTTCTGGGAACCTTGGAAATAGGAGTCTGATTCCCAAAGTTGTTCCTAAATATATATTTTAAGGATATCACGGAGTTGTTCCTAGAGCATTAAGTTTGGTTTTCAGTCTTCTTTATAAAAATAAATAAATAAAATTATATCATTCTGCTGTATCTTTGGATAGGAGGCTATTCTATCAAGAGTTGGAACCTCTTTTCATTGTTCCCTAAATTTTTATGCTAGTTAATATCTTCCTTTGTTACTGGTGTTAAGATCATAAGGTTTTTTATTATACATCAAATTAGTAACCTTTGGAGCTACATCATTCTCATTGAAGAAACTAAAATTCAAACCCTTACTTAAATGGGGGGAAAAAATCCCTTGAAATTGAAAGAAGACTAAAGAGAGAATCTAAGCTTCACTACTCATGGATTCTAGAGGAGATCAACAGAGTTGAAGACTGAGTATCAGAGAAATAGATCACAGCTAAGAATTAACATTCAAATACTAACCCGCACATCCACAACTGAAGTACGAACACGCTTATTCAACCCAATGCCCTTGGTTTTGTCCTCCAATCTTTGAGTCACAGAGTCATGAGAGTTTCTGTGAATCTGGCTTCCCATCCTTGCTAAGTTTACTCCACCAGACCTCTCACCCGATGAAAGATCACTACGTTGTCGCTTCTTTGAGCCTATAACTTCCTTATACTTGTCCAATTTGAAAATGGAATCGCGTAACAATTTTGCCCTATCCCTGGTGGAAAGACATCACAGTCTCATTAACACACCACAACTCCATAGTCAGTAATACTCATTTCTACCATACATTACGCAAGCATAAGTTTAAAATAGAACTCCCATCTATCATACAAATATTAAACTCTGGGAAAAGAAAATACATGTGTTTTTTTTTTTTTTGGTTGGGGGGGGGGGGGGGGGGGGGGTTGTTGGGAGGGGGGGAGGGGAGTGAGGGTGTTTCCTAAGATACGTACACTTATTTTAATCTTTATCTTTAGATTGCAGTGTATATGTGTGTGTACACTATAGTTGGCATTTACAGTCTGTTACTTCTGTCTTTAATCAATTAGGATTTTGCAGTTTAGAACTTGTTATATGTAGAAGTCTTGGAGTTCCAAACTTTGCACTCGAATCACCAATAAGTATTTGTGCACATGATTTTTATGTTTCTGTTTTATTGCCAATTTTTCAACATTTTCAATTTACACACACATATTATCTATATTCCTTGTCCCATATTTTATTAACAACGCATAACTCAAAGGTCTTGTCAGTGCTTCATTGTAAAACAGATCACATGTGAACAAATTCTTAGATCCCCAATCAACTTTGAAACACAAATTTCCACAACAGGCAATAATAATTGATGAGAAGAATTTCAATGGTGTTCAAGGGTCTATGAAGACTTTCTAAACTAAAGGAAAAATGCAGGTTACCAAAGAACACAAGAAGCAAGGATCAAACAAAGTTTTTTTTCTCTCTTCTTTTAAACCTGTCATTGTGTCATACAATGTACCCTATTTAAATTATTAAGTTAAGTGAAATCTTTCATTTATACCATGATGTTTATACTATATACCGTGCATCAAGACTCATGGCCTTTTCAGTTTTCTCCCTCTTCCATTTCCAAATATATAATAACCACAATTGTCCCACTAAATTCAAAGTTTCCACTGCTGCCACATAATTTCAATCATGAAGCTTAGCATTCTTTTCTTCTTTAACGAAAGACACACATCATTGTCAAAAGAATAATATGCTTACAGAAACAAGCAGTAAAATGAATAAAAATATACCTGGCCTTTCTGGAGGCATCTTGGACACTTTCTTTAAAGTGCTTTAGCTCCTCTGTAGCCACTGGAGGTGGAGGTTTAGGATGGGCAACTCCAAAGGAATGGTCCTCTGATGTACTTCCAAGAGGAACACCCAGAACCCTTCTTAGCTCTCCTGAGCGTGTATATTTCTGACTGCCCAATATAATCGGGTCCAATGGTAAACACTGAGGCAAGGGAGGCATATCCGGTGATGGCGTTACACTCCCCCTGCTTGAATTATTCCCAGAATTAAACATGAAGCACTCAATACCCTTGGTGCAGCTTCCTAACCTGTATAATTGGATGATCCCAGACCTTTTTCTTAAACCAACTCAAATCTAGAACTTCCAGCCATCAAACAACAACACATGGATAATATAAGCATCCTTTTTTTATATATATAATTTGGATATTATAAGCATCCTATTGACTAGCCTCCAAAATTTATTACTAAAAGGAAAAAATTTTGGCTCCAAACATGTTTAGATCTATCTTGCTCCACGCTATGTGGCAATTAAAGAGACCATTCATGTGTAGTTTTAGTCTATTTAAATAATACATAATGATAATCTTATAATCTGCCACGTAATAGGTAGGAAAAGATAGTTTTGAACATGTTTGGAGCAAAACTTTGTTTTTACTAAAAATGCACGTATAATGCAGTGACCGGCCATACCCATTAAGGGAAGTTGAGAATACTAAACCCCTATCAAGTAAACCCCGGATGCACAACCCCACCTCACCTGCAAGAACCGTGTATTACCCAGAACTCGAACTGGAGATCTCATGAGGGGTTCCCATGAAGAAAACCAATTGAGCTATCTTGTACGGGATATTGAATTTTTCATATTTTGGGACAAAAAGAACATATAAGCTCAACTCCAACCCAATCCCCCTCCCCCTATATTTTCCTCCTTTTTCTTGGGAATTAAAAGTGATTTGCATTTGACTAAGCTTAGTTGCTTAACAATGAGACATAATGTAACTTTAACCAAATAAGTTGGTTTATGAGATCTCAATGCATTCCAAGAACTGTTATAATATGTTAGCTCCCTCCGGTGGTGTTCAATCCCATTGGAAAAATATTTGGAAGCCAGAAGTCCCCTCTAAAGTTTCTTTCTTCCTCCGGGTGACTTCTATGGGGGAACATTCTAACAGCAGAGAATACGAGGAAATGAAATATTATCTTGGTTAGTTGGTGTTGCATGTGTAATGCATTGTTCCTTGGCCTTGGTTTTTGCCCTGTTTGGGATTTATTGGGTAATGCTGAGGAGGGTTATTGATTTACTAGCTTGTTGGCAAAGGAGATTTGGGCATTATCGCAAGATTACTAGGTAACTGGTTCTGACGGGTGGGGTCAATTGCCCGTAGGGTGTTTGATTAACCGTGAGGATTGATGTACAGTATGCTCTATGATGTGGAATTAATCTTAGTGAAGTTCTCCTATTTCATCAAAATATATATATATATATATATATATATATATATATATATATTTAGAAAGCTATTCCTCATTGTTTGATGTGGTGTATTTGGAGGGAAAGAAACACAAGGAGACTTGATGGGTGCAAGAGGACTATGATAGAGCCGAAAGCTTTCTTTATGAAGACGCTTCTTGAGCGGATGTTAGCCTCAGGGATGTTTCCTTTCGTTAGTTGAGTTGATCTTCTTTATTTTTAGTAGTTTTAGAGCTTTACCATGATGCTCTGTTAGTAATACTTCCAGTCTAGGAAGCATGTACACTTCTTTTGGGGTGCCGAACCCACCCACCATGTCATATTATAATTTTTCAAAAATTGCTTCGTATCGCCATATCATCATAACTGTACCCGTGTCCTTGCTTCTTCCTAGCTTCCAGTGTACTTACAGCTATTTTTATTAATAAATTTTTTTATTACCTATCAACAAAATAATAAATAATAATAATAATAATAATAATAAAACTAGCTCCAAAAGCATCAACAGAACAAAGCTGTTACAGCAACCAGTAACCTCATCATATAACGAAAGCAACAAAAAAAAAAAAAAAACAAAAATTATATAAACTTTCAATATGATTAAAAAACTTCTACACGTGTTTTTTTTTTTAATTATTTAAATTAATCCCAAATTTGGAATCTGGAATTTTGTTTTCCACAGCTTTCCCGGGAACCAAACAGATCAAACAATAGGAAATTACAGATAAACTTAAAAAAAAATATCGAAATTGCAGTAGCAGAAAAAAGGAAACCCTAAGTGGAGGGGATGAACTCAAAAATTAGGGGTGTGTTAAATTATAGATCATTTTAAATGAAAAATACGTGAATTTTGAAAATCGAAGAGTTGCGTGAGTGAACAAAAGTACCTGAGAATTGGGAATTGAGATTCAGAATCGCGCCAATTTTCACTATGATTTTAGATAAAGACAAGTAGTTTTATTTTTATGTAATACTATATATAAACTAGTAAAGCGGGAGAGATCCGGGTCGGATTGCGGGTCAATGGAAATAAATAGAATACAGGCATAGGACTATTTTTTCAATTTTTACTTCTACTTTTTTTTTTTTTTTTTTTTTACTGATTTTAATAAGTTACCAAAAATAAATAAATAAAATGAACAAAATGGGAAGTACACAATATGCTCTAGGCAATTCTCAACACAGCCATTGAACATGACATGACAAAGACACGACCCTTGAACATGATACATACACAAATTTAGTAATTTAGGAATGACCCCTAACGAGTTTATGTTGGATTTGGTCAGCATTAATTGACTCATTTAATACACGTGTCAATTCAAGTCAGATACGCAAAACTTGTTTGATCCATTTAATTGAGAAACATTTTACCAATTTAGCCATTTAAGGACCTAGCTATATAAACTTATTTTCTCATCTAATCTCGTTCTTCTCATGTCAATGTGAATCCAATGTTTTGATATCAGAATTTCACTTTATCAATGAGTATCTTTTTTAATCTTGATGTGAGAAGTTATGACATGGCAACTTGGCCGAGGCATGAGAAAATCATTGACAAAGTTATGATGTGTCACCTCAACTAAATCTTGTGAGCAAGAAAAGTAATCAACAAAGTCTACCAATTCCAATACAAGAAAGTATTTAATTTGACATTCAAATCCTACCACTATCATTATGGGATAACGGCATAGTAATTCATATCCTAAAGAAGTATAACAAGGAATCAAGGCCCCCAAGGAAAGCATGAAAACACTACCCTACAAAACACCTCCTTAGCAACCACTTTAACCTATAGAAGTTCCTTGCTAACTTAGCCATCAAAGATACCCTTATCAGCACACCTCTAACATCACAACTCCTTTTGCAAGTATACAAGGACAATGTTGCACCACCTATCAACTGCATCATCAGTTGACATCATTTGTGGGAAAATGGTTATTGTATATCTCCCCATATAAAAGATTGAATAGAGGAGAAACCAATAATGTTCAACAAAAAGCAGGGCCCTCCCAACAAGCTAACCCCAATGTGATTGCCCTTAAGCAACAAGTAAGCGAGCTCACGCAAAGCATGCATGAGACACTACAATACAATAAAGAGCTCATGTGCCATGTCCTTTCCCAAGGCATGCATAACCAGTGACTCCTATCGACAATACCAACCCACATCATACATCACCTATAAGGTTGAGGGTGAGAAGAGTTGCCTATTAAGAGGGGATAAACAACCCACGAGAGACAAAAGTAAAGGAGGAATTCGAGGTCACTAGTAATTAAGGTGGATGAACAACTTCGTGAAATGCAACAACAATTAGTCGAAGAGTTACAAGCCTTGAAAATCAAGTCTACAACAACTGTAAATGAGCTCTTCCAGAAGATAGATCCCTCTTATACCACGCAAATCATGAGATATATCCATTACCTTCCAAGTTCAAGATAACGTAACTAAAAGTCTTTGATGGTACAAGATACACTCGACCATTTAGAAACATACAAGGTCTCGATGCACTTGCAAGACGTCCTAAATGAGATCATATGCAAGGTCTTTCCTACAACATTGAGAGGATCCGCCTAGGCCTGTCCACGGGTCAGGTTGGATCGGGTTTATGCTCAACCCGCATCCGACCCGAACAGATCGGGTGGACAAACTTTCAACCCGCCACTGACCGAGAGGATGATCGGTTCGGGCAGGTTGGAACACCAACGAACGACGATCGGGTTTAGGTCGGAGTCAAAATCTGGAAAATAGAGAAAATCCGACGAGGAAAACGACGAAAATTGGCCAAAATCCTCTGAGATTTTGCCGGAAATAGCCAAGATCTCGACTAGATCTGGGGAAATCTCACCAGATCTAGCCAAGAACTCAACTAGATCCAGCGAAATCTCGCCTGACTAGCCAAGACAAGCCAAAAAATGATCTCAAAACTTGCCGGAAGATGAAAATCGGCCTAAATCCTTTGAGATTTCGCCAAAAATAGCCAAGATCTCGACTAGATCTGGCAAAATCTCGCCAAATCTAGCCAAGAACGCGACTAGATCTAGCAAAATCTCACCGGATCTAGCCAAAAAACATCTCAAAACTCACCGGATTTATCAGATAACGCCAGAATATTTGTGGATCAGTCGGATTGGGTTTATCGAATTTTGAGGAAGGAGAACCGACGTCCGACCGGTCAAAGTTGGGTTCTGGAGGAAGTAATCTGTCGCCAATCGTCGGAGAAGTCGATCCGGTCGGCGGCGGGTCGTGTTCGGTCAGTTGAGGTGGGTGGGTCGGGTCCATCGATTGACTGGACAGCCCTAGATCATCTGCCCAAATCTTGTTTAGGAAGCCTAGATTTGGGTCAATTGCATTATCAAGTCTTCATTAATTGAAAGCTTATTTATATATTCAAATGTAGACAATCAATAAAGATAGTTATGGCATCACAAATTACACAATTGTAATTAGTTTATTTGGAGATTTGGCATACCGTCAAAGAAAGCTTTATGCTTCTTATTTCTACTGTCCAAAAAAATAAAATAGTTCAGAAAATTAATCCACCACTGATAAACCAATTCTTTAATCTATTACAAAATGGATATCAATAGCAACTATTGAAACTCACAAAAAGTGCCATGTTAAGGCAATAATGCTGAGAAGTTACCAAACCACTCGTTTGGGAAGAGGGAAAGCATTGAAAATAATAATTTTAGAATATTTCTTCAATTTTCTTTTTTGGGAGTTTCAAATAAGGGAATGAAAAGTTCATTCTCTTTTTTGAGAGTATAAGTAGAAGGAAATTGAATAAGTAAGAGAGAACACTCATTCATCTCTATTTCCTCAAAACTTCAAAATTTCATTCTCCTCAAATTGGGAGGGATAAGAGGGAATAAAATAAATTTTAGGTGAAAAAGCACTTTTAGTATCTACATTTTGCATTTTTTCCATTTTGGTCCCTACATTTTATTTTTACCACTTTTAGTCCCTAAACCAATTAACGCCTGACATTTAGGTCATTTCCGTCACCCAATTAACAATAAAAGCTGACGTGGCTAACGGTGAAATAAAAAAATAATATAATCACATAGAATATAATGCCACGCCAACATAAAAATTTTAAAAATTAATTTATTAATTTTAACTAAATAAAAAAACAGAATTAAAACCCAAAAATAACTAAAATTAAGATCTAAAAAGTATCTTGAACAAAGTTAAAAAAACAAAATATTCGAACAATTCGGAAAAACATGTTTTTTCCCCAATCTTTGGTTGGAAACATGTTTAGACTATCTCTTTCTTCCAATTCCATTTCCAATTACAATTCCTAACTAAAACCAAACAAATCCTTATAAACCAAATTCTCTTCTCCACTTGTCCAAATTTTTTTTTTCTCTTCTCCTTGTGAGAGTGCCTTTTTTCTTTAGCACCCGAGCCCAAGGATCCTGGGCCAAGATGATTGTGGTTTGGTGGACTGGGCTTGGTTCACCGCAGCTAAGGGGCTGTTTAAGAACCAAGTGGTGCACAGAGCAGGTTTCTTACAACACAAATAAACTAACAAGCGAGAATATCTGTATTAATGAGAGGCACTTTCTTAATTTTCTTTGATTATGATTTTGGTTACAGTGTGCTCACTAAGACGTGATATAAGGTTCAAATAAGCTAAAAAATTACAGACTTTGATGGCTATCCAAGCCTCTAAGACTTGCAAAATTTAAAATCTTTTGAGTCTGAGTATGTGCTATAGTGGCTATTTCTGGGATACCGGGAGATATTCCTCTATTTTTCTTAAATTTAACAGAGTTCTTTTTGGTGATTCTGTCCTGATCTTGCTCCCCCTTTTTCAACTTTTTTTGTTTCTTCCTTTTATAGTGTGACTCTAGGGCTCTGGGGTACCAGTGATTTCTCTATTTTACCCTTTCTTGGGTACCAGAGCTCATGCTGCGTTAGTTACCCAGAGGGTTGGTCCTTTCCTTCTTCTTCTTAATTTTCTCCTTTTGGTGCTGTTAAGCTGAAAGCTTCTAGCTAATTTTCTATTTCGGAACCCCCTTCAAGTTGTTGTCCTTAGTTATTTACCCTTTTCACCTTTTCAGCTTTTGGTTACCTTCTTCTCTTGTCATTTTTTCCGAATAGTTGGAATCTTTTGCTGTTGGATTGAAAGTTTCCTTCCAGCCACTTCCACTTATAGTTTCTTGTTCTGGGTTTCTTGAGATACTACTCCTCTGTTCATGAATGGTTGCTTTATACCTTCTGTATTACTGGGCGTTTGAGAGGGACTTGTCTCCCCTTCGTTCTTTGTACTCTTTGGTACTTTCCTTTAAGCCATTTCAATCATGTTTGAGCTATATTGTGTCCCAGGGATCTTGGGCCCCTGACAGGCTCTGGGATCCTGGCCCAGTTCTTTCTTTTAGGCATTTTTTTTTTTTTTTTTGTTGGCTTACTGATTTTGGCCGGCTGAATCTTTCTTTTCACTTCATGGGTTTTTGGATCCCCACTCTTTGGGCCCCTCATCTTTTTCTTCTTTTCCTTCTTCTTTTCTATTCATTACATGAGTCCAGCCCTTTTATTTCTCTAATTCTATTTCTTATGGGATTTTCCCAATATGTTATTTTCTTGGGCTTTGGGCTGTGATTTTTTGGACCTCAACACTCCTCTCTCTGAGCTATTCCACAGTAATCTCTCTAAACCTCTATCTCTACCTCTTAATCTCGCTCTCTCGGCAAGGGTGATGACAATGGCGAAGGCGACGACAGAGGCTTAAAGACTGACGGTGACAATGGCGGCGGCTTGAAGATTGGTTGTTCTGGGTTTTGCTCACATGGGTTTTGGATATAAATCGATGCTTCTGTGCTTGTTCTGAGTTTTTCTAGGTTTCGAACCGATGCTTCGTTGCTGCTGCTGTTGCTTCACCACAGCTTAGCCGAGCACTTTGACCCCTCTACCCATTTTTCCCTTCGCAATTTCTCTCCCACGAACCCATATTTGCTCTCTCTTTTCCAACCAAACCCAGTTGAGACAAAGAAAAAAAAAAAAAAACAACAAAAATCCATAACAATATCCCCGAACCCAGATTTGCTCTTTCTTTCTCACGAACCCAGATTTGCTAACAATATTTATCAGCTCCTAGAAAATTCTTTTTCTTATATATTATTATTATTTTTTGGTGTCTTTGGGTTCAGATCTGAGCTGCTGACATGTTTTTGTTTTCATTTGTGTGTGTGATTTCCATTGTAAGATGTCTGGGAAGTGTGTTGATGTATTTCGGATCAAATGTGTTTTTTTCATATGGATATTTGTAAAAATTTAGGATTCTGTGGTGTCTCGGTGGCGACGGCGGCTAGCTTTTGGTGGTTGGGTTGAGTTTAGGTTGTTGTTGGCTTTGGTGGGTTGTTGGTGGTGGTGGTGATTACTGGTCGTGAGCATGATGGATAGAGAGAGGAGAAGAGAGAAACGTGTGTTCTTGAGTTCTTTGATCTGGGTTCGAGTTCTTGTGATATTCATGTTCTTCCCAAATGAGTTTTTTTTTTTTTTTTTTTTTTAATTTTTATTTAAATTATTTATTTATTTTAATATTTGTTTTTAATTTAATTAATTAATGGGTGTGATTATATTATTTTTTTATTCCACCGTCAGCCATGTCAGCTTTTGCTGTTAGTTGAGTGACAGAAATGACCTAAATGTCAAGCGTTAATTGGTTTAGGGACTAAAAATGGTAAAAATAAAATGTAGGGACCAAAATGAAAAAAATGGAAAATGTAAGAACTAAAAGTGCATTTACACCTAAATTTTAATTATTTTTTTACTATAACTTCCAAAATACATATATGTTGCATTTAAAAAAAATAAAAGTCTAATAGCAATATTGTCATAAAATAATTAAATTTTTTTTCCTTCTACATTACTCCTAAATAAGATTATCTTTCATTCATTTTTATTCCCTTTATTTTAAAACAATCAAACAATGTTACTTAATTCCATTACATTTTATTCATTTATAATTTATGCATTCTATTTTGTTTTTTCCTTTATCAACTCCCAAATGAACTGTACTGTAAATAGGTTAATAATATTAAATAGAAGAAAAGTTAGGTAGCAACAATTATTCATAATTTCCCTCTATTTGGAGGATACAATTATTCTGGGTTGCCTCTATGGAGAATTGTCGTACCCTCTGATTATTATGCATAACTTTTGTCTTTTTGATATGTAGTAATGTCAATAGTGCATTTTGGGCTTTGTTACAAACACAAACAGGCCTGTTTGTTTACACAGATATGGTATTTATATTTCTATGTCCTGTGTGTTTTGTTTTTGGCATACAAGATGGTTGCCTCAATGCCTAGCTAACATTATGAGACTGACACACAAATTTATGAAGTGAGGTAGTCTGGGACCCTGGGTGCCTTGGCAATTAGCAGGAGATAAATACTTGTCTTGAATTTGCTTGCCTATTCTGCCTATGTTAAATTGCTCAAGCTTTCATTTCGATCAAATTTGACAAAGAGGTCAGTCAATGTGCATTGATCAAAATTTCAGCCTAGAGATGAAGGTGAACTATATGGTTGGTGGAATCTTCAAACAAATTCTATGCTCCAGCGGTCAATGTTAAGTGCTTCCCATCCTTGTTAAGTTTACTCCACCAGACCTCTCACCCGATGAAAGATCACTATGTTGTCGCTTCTTTGAGCCTGTAACTTCCTTATACTTGTCCAATTTGAAAATGGAATCGCGTAACAATTTTGCTCTATCCCTGGTGGAAAGACATCACAGTCTCATTAATACACCACAACTCCATAGTCAGTAATACTCATTTCTACCATATATTATGCAAGCATAAGTTTAAAATAGAACTCCCATCTATCATGCAAATATTAAACTCTGGGAAAAGAAAATACGTCTTTTTTTTTTTTGGTGGGGGGGAAGGGGTGGCCCGGGTGGGGGTGTTTCCTAAGATACATACACATTTTAATCTTTTTCTTTAGATCACAGTGTACGTGTGTGTGCACTATAGTTGGCATTTATAGGCTGTTACTTCTGTCTTTAATCAATTAGGATTTTGCAGTTTATAACTTGATATATGTTGAAGTGTTGGAGTTCCAAACTTTGCACCCAAATCACCAATTCGTATTTATACACATGACTTTTATGTTTCTGTTTTATTGCTGATTTTTCAACATTTTTAAATTACACACACATATTATCTATATTCCTTGTCCCATATTTTATTAACAATGCGTAACTCAAAGGTCTTGTCATTGCTCCATTGTAAAACAGATCACATGTGAACAAATTCTTAGATCCCCAATCAACTTTGAAACACAAATTTCCACAACAGGCAATAATAATTGATGAGAAGAATTTCAATGGTCTTCAAGGGTCTATGAACTTTCTAAACTAAAGGAAAAATGCAGATTACCAAAGAACATGTTCCATAAGAAGCAAGGATCAAACAAAGTTTTTTTCTCTCTTCTTTTAAATCTGTCATTGTGTCATACAATGTACCCTATTCAAATTATTAAGTTAAGTGAAATCTTTCATTTATACCATGATGTATATACTAAATACTATGCATCAAGACTCATGGCCTTTTCAGTTTTCACCCTCTTCCATTACCAAATTTATAATAACCACAATCGTCCCACTAAATTCAAAGTTTCCACTGCTGCCACATAATTTCAATCATGAAGCTTAGCATTCTTTTCTTCTTTAATGAAAGACACACATCGTTGTCAAAAGAATAATATGCTTACAGAAACAAGCAGTAAAATGAATAAAAATATACCTGGCCTTTCTGGAGGCATCTTGGACACTTTCTTTAAAGCGCTTTAGGTCCTCTGTAGCCACTGGAGGTGGAGGTTTAGGATGGGCAACTCCAAAGGAATGGTCCTCTGATGTACTTCCAAGAGGAACACCCAGAACCCTTCTTAGCTCTCCTGAGCGTGTATATTTCTGATTGCCCAATATAATCAGGTCCAATGGTAAACACTGAGGCAAGGGGGGCATATCTGGTGATGGCGTTACACTCCCCCAGCTTGAATTATTCCCAGAATTAAACATGAAGCAGTCAATACCCTTGGTGCAGCTTCCAAACCTGTATAATTGGATGATCCCAGACCTTTTTCTTAAACCAACTCAAATCTAGAACTTCCTGCCATCAATCGACACATGGATAATATAAGCATCCTTTTTCTTTTTCTTTTTCTTTTTTTAATAATTTGGATAATATAAGCATCCTATTGACTGGCCTCCAAAATTTATTACTAAAAGGAAAAAAATTTGGCTCCAAACATGTTTAGATTTATCTTGCTCCACGCTATGTGGCAATTAAAGAGACCATTCATGTGTAATTTTAGTCTATTTAAATAATACATAACGATAATCTTATAATTTGCCAAGTAATGGGTAGGAAAAGATAGCTTTGAACATGTTTGGAGCGAAACTTTGTTTTTACTAAAAATGCACGTATAATGCAACGACCAGCCATACTCATTAAGGGAAGTCGAGAATACTAGACCCCTATCAAGTAAACCCTGGATGCACCCCGCCTCACCTGCAAGAATCGTGTATTACCCAGGACTCGAACTGGAGATCTCATGAAGGGTTCCCATGAAGCCAACCAATTGAGTTGTCTTGTACAGGATATTGAATTTTTCATATTTTGGGACAAAAAGAACAGATAAGCTCAACTCCAACTCCAACCCACTCCCCCTCCCCCTCCCCCCATATTTTCCTCCCTTTTCTTGGGAATTAAAAGTGATTTGCATTTGACTAAGCTTAGTTGCTTAACAATGAGACATAATGTAACTTTAACCAAATAAGTTGGTTTACGAGATCTCAATGCATTCCAAGAACTGTTATAATATGTTAGCTCCCTCTGGTGGTGTTCGATCCCATTGGAAAAAAATTTGGAAGCCAAAAGTCCCCTCTAAAGTTTCTTTCTTCCTCTGGGTGACTTCTATGGGGGAACATTCTAACAATAGAGAATATGACAAAGCAAAATATTATCTTGGTTAGTTGGTGTTGCATGTGTAATGCATTGTTCATTCGCTTTTGTTTTTGCCCTATTTGGGATTTATTGGGTAATGCCAAGGAGGGTTATTGATTTACTAGCTTGTTGGCAAAGGAGGTTTGGGCACTATCACTAGATTACTCGGTAATTGGTTCTGGCAGGTGGGGTCAGTTGCCCGTAGGTGTTTAATTAACCGTGAGGATTGTGCTCTGTGATGTGCAACTAATCTGAGTGAAGTTCTCCTATTTCATAAAAATTAAAAAATTAAAAAATTAAAAAAGAAAAAAAAAAGAAAAGAAAAAAAGGTATTTGGAAAGCTATTCCTAATTGTTTGATGTGGTGTATTTGGAGGGAAAGAAACGCAAGGAGATTTGATGGGTGCAAAGGACTATGATAGAGCCAAAAGCTTTCTTATGAAGACGCTTCTTGAGCGGACGTTAGCCTCAGGGATGTTTTCTTTCGTTAGTTTAGTTGATCTTCTTTATTTTTAGTAGTTTTAGAACTTTACCATGATGCTCTGTTAGTATACTTCTAGTCTAGAAAGCATGGACACTTCTTTTGGGGTGCCGTACCCACCCACCATGTCATATTATAATTTTTCAATAATTGCTTCGTATCGCCATATCATAACCGTACCCGTGTCCATGCTTCCTAGCTTCCAGTGTACTTAGAGTTATTTTTATTTAATAAATTTTCTTATTACCTATCAACAAAATAATAAAATAAAATAGAATAAAACTAGCTCCAAAAGTATCAACAGAACAAAGCTGTTACAGCAACCAGTAACCTCATCATATAACGAAAGCAAAAAAAAACAAAAATTATATGAACTTTCAATATGATTTAAAAACTTCTACACGTGTTTTTTTTAATTATTTAAATTAATCCCAAAATTGGAATCTGGAATTTTGTTTTCCACAGCTTTCCCGGGAACCAAACAGATCAAACAATAGGGAATTATAGATAAACTTTTAAAAAAATATCGAAATTGCAGTAGCAGAAAAAAGGAAACCCTAAGTGGAGGGGATGAACTCAAAAATTAGGGTTGTGTTAAATTATAGATCAATTTAAATGAAAAATACGTGAATTTTGAAAATCGAAGAGTTGCGTGATTGAACAAAAGTACCTGAGAATTGGGAATTGAGATTCAGAATCGCGCCAATTTTCACTATGACTTTAGATAAAGACGAGTAGTTTTATTTTTATGTAATAATATATATAAACTAGTAAAGCGGGAGAGACCCGGGTCGGATTGGGGTCAATGGAAATAAATAGAATACAGGCAGAGGACTATTTTTTCAATTTTTACTTCTACTCTATATATATATATATATATATATATATATATATATATGTATATATATATATATATATATTTATTTACTGATTTTATTAAGTTACCAAAAATAAATAAATAAATAAAAAGAACAAAATGGGAAGGACACAATTGGCTATAGGCAATTCTCAACACAACCATTGAACATGACATGACATAGGCACGACCCTTGAACATGACACAAACACAAATTTAGTAATTTAGGAATGATTCATAATGAGTTCATGTTGGATTTGATTTTGGGTTGACATTAATTGACCCATTTAATACATGTGTCAATTCAAGTCAAACACGAAAAACCCGTTTGACCCATTTAATTGGGAATCATTGTACCAATTTACCCATTTAAGGACCTAGCTATATAAACTAATTTTCTCCTCTAACCTCATTCTTCTCGTGTCAATGTGATTCCAATGTTTTAATATCGGAATTTCACTTTATCAATGAGTATCTTTTTTAATCTTGATGTGAGAAGTTATGACATGGCAGCTTGGCCGAGAGAAAATCATTGTTTGAGGCATGAGAAAATCATTGACAAAGTTATGACGTGTCACCTCAACTAAACTCTTGTGAGCAAGAAAAGTAATCAACAAACTCTACCAATTCCAATAAAGAAAGTATTTAATTTGACATTCAAATCCTACTCCTATCATTATGGGAAATGGCTTAGCAATCCATATCCTAAAGAAGTATAACAAGGAATCAAGGACCCCAAGGAAAGCATGAAAACATTGCCCTACAAAACACCTCCTTAGCAATCACTTTAACCTATAGAAGTTCCTTGCTAACTTAGCCATCAAAGATTCCCTTATCGGCACACCTCTAGCATCACAACTCCTTTTGCAAGCATTCAAGGAAAATGTTGCACCACCAATCAACTGCATCATCGGTTGACATTGTTTGTGAGAAAATAATTATTGTGCATCTCCCAATATAAAAGATTGAATAGAGGAGAAACCAATAATAAGCTCATGCACTGCATCCTTTCCCAAGGCATGCATGACTAGTGACTCCTATCGACAATACCAACTCACAGCATACATCACCTATAAAGTTGACGGTGAGATGAGTAGCCAATTAAGAAGGGCTAAACAACCCACAAGAGACAAAAGTAAGGGAGGAATTCGAGGTGACTAGTAATTAAGGTGGATGAACAACTTCGAGAAATGCAACAACAATTGATCAAAGAGTTACAAGCCTTGAAAATCAAGTCTACAACGACTGTAGATGAGCTCTTCTAGAAGATAGATCCCCCTTATACCCTACAAATCATGAGATATATCCATTACCTTCCAAGTTCAAGATAACGTAGCTAAAAGTCTTTGATGGTACAAGATACGCTCGACCATTTAGAAACATACAAGGTCTTAATGCACTTGCAAGGCGTCCTAAATGAGATCAAGTGCAAGGTCTTCCCTACAACATTGAAAGGATTCGCCCAAATCTTGTTTAGGAAGCTTAGATTCGGGTCAATTGCATTATCAAGTCTTCACTAATTGAAAGCTTATTTATATATTCAAATATAGACAATCGATAAAGATAGTTGTAGGGATGAAGGACCTAGGAGTGTATATTGGGCCGTGGGCCCTGTCCGAAGACAAGTATACGTTTACAAGGAAGTACGAGTTAGTGAATTACAGACGGATTATGGTGATGAGGGTTTGGGAAGGCAGTCCGAGGAGAAAGGCCTCCTCAGCTTAATAGAGTAGAGGTCAGAGAGGTTGACCAGCCATCAGGAGCAACGCGTAAAGCAATTCTACTGGTAAGAATAAACATCAGGAGGGAATAGGACAAGGAGAGACTAAGAAATATCTAAAGGAAAGCTGCTATCACTGCATTAAATACTCTGTAGCTAACTCTTTGGCCGCATTAATGTGGAGGTGATACTCGAATAATAATATACAGCTTTACAGCTACCTTCAAAGACTTAAAGAAGGTGTTGATGGGACAGAGATCAAAGCATGCTATTTAGCATACACGTGGAGGGCGGAGATGAATCAAAAGAAGGGGATATAAGGAAGAAAGACACCATTATAGAGAGGCATATTAGAATCTGTATAAAGAAAAAGACTGTAGCACTGAGAACTGTAATTACTAATTATAATCAAGTTTAAGAGAAATATATTCAAGAACTACTCTCCTTAGATTTTGCCGAGAAAGGATTTCTTCGCATAAAACTTGTTTTTCTTTGTTTTACTTCAATCTTTAATCTATTGTGAGCATTTTCCAACTAATTGAAACTTAGTTTTCAACACATTCTCTACAAATTCTTTGTATTGGGTTTTTTAGGCCTTAGTCCTTTTACCTTTTGGGCCTAACATCCAAAAACCGCCCTTACAATAGTTATGACATCACAAATCACACATTTTTAACTAGTTTATTTGGAGATTTAGCAACCATCAAAGGAAGCTTTATGCTTCTTATTTCTATCGACCTAAAAAATAAAATAATTCAAAAAATTAATCCAACACAGATAAACTAATTCTTTAATATATTACAAAATGGATATCAATAGCAACTATTGAAACTCGCAAAAAGTGCCATGTTATTGCAATAATGCTGAGAAGTTTCCAAACCACTTGTTTGGGAAGAGGGAAATGAATGAAAATAATAGTTTTAGAATATTTCTTCCGTTTTCTCGTTTGGGAGTTTTAAAGGAATGAATGAAGAGTTCATTATCTTGTTTGAGAGTTTAAGTAGAAGGAAATGGAATGGATAAGAGGGAACACTTATTCCTCTCTATTTTCTCAAAACTTCAAAATTTCATTGGGGAGGAATAAGAGGGAATAAAATAAATTTTAATGATTTTTTTACTACCTCCCAAAAAATATATATTTAGTATTTAAAAAAAAAAAAAAGTCTAATAGCAATATTGTCATAAAATAATTCAATTCTTTTCCTTGTACGTTACTCCTAAATAAGATTACATTTCATTCATTTATATTCCTTTTATTTTAAAACAATCAATACTTAATTTCATTACATTTTATGCATTCTATTTTGTTTTATTCCTTTATGAACTCTCAAACGAACTGTGAACCGTAAATATGTAAATAGTATTAAACAGAAGCAGAAATTGGGTAGCAACAATTATTCATTATTTCCCACTATTGGGAGGATACAATTATTCTGGGTTGCCTCTATTGAGAATTCTCGTACCCTCTGCTTATTATGCATAAACTTTTGTCTTTTTGATATGTAATGTCAATAGAGCATTTTGGGCTTTCTTACAAACACAAACAGGCCTGTTTGCTTACACAGAAATAGTATTTGTATTTATCTGTCCTGTGTGTTCTGCTTTTGGTATACAAGATGGTTGTCTCAATGCCTAGCTAACATTACGAGACTGACACAAATTTATGATGTGGAGGTAGTCTGGGACCCTGGGTGCCTTGGCAATTAGCAGGAGATAAATACCTGTCTTGAATTTGCTTGCCTGTTCTGCCTATGTTCCAGGGTTCTTGACCAAATATTATGTATTAAACTTAATCTTCTTCTTCTTCTTCTTTTCAGTAAATGTTAACAATGGTTGCACAAGCTTTCATTTTGATCAAATTTGACAAAGAGGTCAGTCAATGTGCATTGATTAAAATTTCAGCCTAGAGATGAAGGTGAACTATATGGTTGGTGGAATCTTCAAACAAATTTTATGTTCCAGCTGTCAATGTTAAGTGCTTAGCAGAGTACACTTTTTTTCGTTTTTCAATAAATTCAATATCAACTTCAAATTGTCAAAAGGCTCTGTAATGGATGTTACTATCTATCTCAATAATGTGTATATGCTCCATAAGAATGTTCTAATTGTCCTAGTTGCTATCACAATAGTAAATAATGTCAAATGTGTTGAATGCCAAGTCAATGCCCAAATGTTAATAAGTTTCAGACATTTTCTGTGATAACCTATTTAGCAGTTATCTTGCACAATTTCAAAATGTTGGCTACTAGAAAATTTTCCTACATACAATGATTTGTATCTGGCATCCACACTTAAATCTTTGAATGAATTTCATGTAGTTTCAATTCCAGACTACCTTTTTTTGTCTGTATTGCTGTTGGTTTCTTCTGTTTGGTGTCTGAAAACAGATCCCAGAAAATGTAGTTACTAAATTGTTTTCATTGCTATGCTTTCAATATAATTGTGTGATCTCATATTATAATATGACCACCTCCTGATTCTTTTTAATCTTCTTCAAAATATGCAACCATGACCAAAATTTAAGAAGTGGATATTAGGGGTGCTATCAAATTTAGTTATGTTACTGTTATCACTAGAACACCACCAAAGGAAAGACCTTTGCAAATATATTATTCAAAATATGAAATATCCGGATATTCTGAATGAGGAATCTTTTAATGGAATATTCAGACCTAATATTCCTTCTGTTTTGTTTGAAATAGTGAATATTGGTCGCCTCTAAATCTCAAACTGCATATCCAAATTATACGATGACAAAGATGAGAATCTTTTAATAGCATATTCAGAGCTAAAATTCCTTCTGTTTAAGTAAAAGCTTGATATGTATGATTATTGTGGGATTAAAATGGTCCAGTCATGAGGTTTAAACAACCAAGTTGGTGCACACCACCTTCTCTGTATACCATATTGGTGCTAGTGCATTACTGTGGTCTTTAATTCCTTACTATGCCATATGGGTAAAACTCATTACAAACTAGCATGTACACTGTTAAATAACACTAAACTAGTGTATATACATGTTAAATAACACTAAAATCATGTCTTTCACTCACATTTTCAATTTCGAAATTGTGAGTTAGATTCACGAATTACACACTTGTGTGTATCCACACAGATGTGTAACAAACACTATCGGTACCATATTACCTGCTTCTTCTCATGCTGTCACAACTTTTAGGTCACTAATATTCTATTATCATACATGAAACATTTTTCTGTTTCAACTGTTCCCCCTAAATGAATCCACACTTCTATTCTAATACCTGTAGAAAACACGAAGCCCTTTCTTAATTTTTTTGTTTGATTGGTAAGTTACACAGTCAATGGGTGTTGAAGCCATGATCTCACCCTCCACTTAGAATTTATATGGAGAAGGAATGCCAGTTGAGCTAGAACTCATTGCTAGTTGAGCTAGACCTCATTCTAGGTAAGTTCAAGTTCAACATCACAGAAACCCAATTAGGCATTCAATTCTCTCCCTCTCTCTCTCTCACCAACAAATTCAAATCCCCCATAAATCTGTAATTAGAACAGTAGTCCTACATATCTGAGGAACAACTACAATATTTTAGGGAAGTCCCCTAAATCAATAAATGAACTAGGTTTTGATGCATAACGTCTATAGAAACAAGGATTATATTCCTCTAAAATTTTCCAGTAATAAATGTAATGTACATATTTGTCAATATCTGAAAGAAAAAAATCAATCACCTACACAATCAACAATTTAGATGGGGAGAAGAAGTTGAGACAACTTCAAGGTATGATTTAGGCTGTATTAGGTCTAAATGAAACTTGTTCTTCTCCAAGCAAAAGCGACCTTAAAATAGCTTCGCAAATACCATCATAATGCACTATCAAATGTCCACCATCTGGAACTTCATGATACCGAATCCAGGGTAGCTTCCCAGAAACAAATCTTTGAAGCTGAACAGGCACAACTTTATCTTCAAAACCTTGCCATATGTGCACAGTGCTTTCATTTTGAGGGTATGGATTGCGCAGATCCAAAGGGTCAAATTCCCATTTGCCAAAAGCCAGCATAAAGTCACGACGGAGAGTATCAAAAACACTTCTCTCCCTTAACTTATCCTGTAGGTTGAAACAAAAACTTTATCACAATCATCATGAAACACAACTCGCATGGAACTTGAACTTTGATATGTTTTATGCCTATACATTGTTGAGCAGAATTTGAATCACTTGAATTAACTGTAGCACCAAAAATATTTATCCTTTCTGCATTTGTGCAGAGTGAATATGTAGCTTACCTGGGTAAGCATTGGGAATCCTGATATAGTCTTCAAAACATCTATGTCTCGGTCATTGAAGAACATCGGGTTTCTTTCCAAGACAGAAGTTGAAGGGAGCCATTTTTGATTCACCCACCAGTGTAGTAGTCCAGGAGCATGATTTGCAAACCACATTGACCACCTCACAAGTTTCTTCCTGTAGTCATCCTTTATCACTCTATCGGGTAGAGAACGCCACCAGTAATTCACAACTGGGACTACAAAAGACACACCTGCTAGCCTGGAAAAATGGTTTTGAGACAACAATTAGGTTCATGACATCATTGAGCAGGAAAAAAAAGATTGAAACTATAATTTTGAAGTTGAGTATTTTGCCTGTCTGGTATGTATTTGAGGCAACTCCATATGGAGTAGGATCCCATTGAGACTCCAATCACATAAAACTTGGATCCTATCTGTAAATGATCAGCAAGTTCTTGAATGTCAAATGCTTCACTCTTTACTGAGTGCTTTGGGTCTGCATCACTTTCTCCATATCCCGCTCGATCAAATAGCAGAAAATATATCCCCAACTCATCTATTAGTTCCTGGAAACTAAAGCAGTGTAAAAATTCACATCATCTGACATTTGTACAATGTTATTTCTTTGATAGTTTGAACCTGGCACACTATTACTTCCTTGACTGGAAGGTATACCAGGGTTTTTCTTGTAAAATCACTCACGTATATGAATATGATGATCTCTTAAAAAAGAAGAAGA
The DNA here is from genome assembly GCA_023736055.1 of Quercus glauca. Lineage (NCBI taxonomy): Eukaryota > Viridiplantae > Streptophyta > Magnoliopsida > Fagales > Fagaceae > Quercus > Quercus glauca. Next base: position 48,936,179 of record CM043315.1, on the reverse strand, counting down.
AAGTAGAATTAACAGATAAAGGATCTTTGAAAGCATAGATAGAATGACACCTTTATATTCATTTATATGAAGTTTTAACATCTATGTTTGGCATATGTTTTCTAAACTAGTTTTAACTCAACTACACAACAACATCAACCAAACCTCAGTCCCAAAATTTTTGGGGTCGGCCTAATAAAACGACCCAACGTGCATCTGTAGTGGATCCATTCATAATAAAGTGACTAAATTTTAGTCTGCCCGTCAACCTACTGCAGCCCTCCTCCTTTTTCCGGGCTTGGGACCGGCTGTGAACATAATAATCACAGACACAGGCGGAGTTTAGTTCTAAATCAACTAAATTCATCAATATCAAGCATATTTTTTTTTGAACCATTGCAAACCCAACTGAGAATGTCTAACACAGTTTCAGATTTTCATAATGAAGGTTGAGAAGAGGGACTTATGTATGTACTTGAGGTGCCAGAAAATTCATCTCTTTGGAGCTCCCTAAGCCGTGGACAACAATGATCTTGAATTTAGCTTTGTCCTTGGGCACACCTCTCTCCCTGTAAGCCAGGTACCTCCCATCTTTGAGTTTGAATCTTGAAGAAACCTCAGGAGAATCTTCAGAGGAACCAGTCTCAGAAGTCTCTGAAGGAGTGGGAGGAGAAGGAAGTTGTTTTTTTCCTTGATAAACCATTCCTAGAAGACCCATCAACAAGGCAACTGCTGTTTTTGGAAAACATCGATCAAAAATATCAGAAGGTAGATCTGGCTAACAGGTACCATCATCGTCATATTGATCAACATGGGTGTGGCTAAAAAGTGAGTTAAGGTAAGGTTCATACCTGACACTGATTGTGTTTTGAGTTTGAAGGGACTCCAAAGGTTTAGCAGATGATGAGGATGATGTCTGAAATCCTTTTGTTTCTCGTTTGACTTGTAGACGGTAGCGAGCTTTTCAAAGGTATTAGTGAATAATGGGTTGCAAGGATTTTGAGTTTTACTGCCCAAAACTCTACGTTGTTGTTGATTACTTATAAATTTTTTAACTTTATTGGACACCCTGTGAAGGGTTTGATGAATAGGCATTTTTGTAGGCCTTCCTGTAGCTCTTGATTTTGTTTGTGCCCTCCTAAAAAACTTGGCACTTCAGCGAAAATAATATTAAACCAGCTAAGCAAAAATATATATATAGAATACCATATTTGCACAGTTTTCTACCTGAAGGAGGAAACGAAATTTTACCTTTAGATGGGAGTTTTTGATTTCGAGGGACTCACTGCCATTGGCTATATTTTCAACCTTCTTTTAACAAATACTAGGCATTGGCATGTTGGCCACCCTGGCTGGCTCTCTCTCTCTTGCATCTCTCTCTCTCTCTCTCTCTCTCTCTCTCTCTCTCCCACCCGTGCCTTTCTGGTTTGTAAGGTAAAAACAAGAATTCCCTTTTTTTTTTTTCTGTTTTTCTCTCTTGACGGTTACAAAAGAGTTTTAACTTATGGCGTTTGTTCTAATGATGATTGGGTAATTCTCTTTTATGATGTCTGCTTTGTGATGATTGGAGGAGGAGGATTAAACAAGCCATGGCCTCCCAATTTTTTTGAAAATTATGTAATTTCTCATATGATGTATATATATTTACAAGTAGCTCCTTGAAAAAAAATATAACTTGGCCTCTCAATAATAATTTTTTTTTTTTAACTATCTAAATTATTTTTAGTGTAAGCATTCTCATAAATAATACTTAAACAAATTAAGGTGATCATCCTCTCAGAATGTGTTTCATATCATATAAATGTAACTTAAAAATTATAAAGTACATGATAGGTGATTTGAGAATATACACACACATTACATTACAAGCGTATAAGATTCAGGTTAATCTCACCCCCTTCTAAAAAAAAAAAACTTTTATGACTCTGCAACTGATGTTTAACAATAAAAATTTTTACCAATTAAACTAACTGAAATTTACCATTATTTTGTGTTTTAAAGAATCAAAAATTGGGGGTATAAATAACATTAATTGTTTGATTGTTTCCGTCATAATATGTGACATAATTGTTGTTGTTGTTGTTGTTGTTGTTGTTGTGTGTGTGTGTTTTTTTTTTGCTGAATAATTGTTGCTGTGTGTTTAGCATTATACTTTTTCCCTTTACATAGCTGGCTGATATGAGAGTCTGGCAGATTCTGTCTTTGAAAACATACGGTCCTACACTTACACATCCAACATGCATTAGTGCTAAACACTAAACAAACAGGATTTTGACCCTTGAATGTGAATCATGCTATAGTTGATTAAAATTTACCAAATCCTTTGGACGGCAATAAAGGTTCCAATTCAATATGCTCTCATGGTTAATGGTTAAATTAATGGAACCAAGGCAATGCGATGTCTCATGTCTGAGTGTCTTTAATAACATACAATGCTTCGCGTTCAAAACATACTATTTAAAATAATTATAAAAATTTAGCTTTTTACCACTACGCACTCTTATTATAATGATGATCACTTTATAAATACTAAATTTGAACTGTAATTCTAATGATTTAACCTTTCTTTTTTTATCGAATCTAAAGATATAATTGGATTCTAAAGGAAAAAAAAAAAGAGTTATTGTAATTTGTAATCTATATTGAGTAAAGATCATTGGTTGAAATTTAAGCATGGGGAAGAAAACGTTCCTTTTAAAGTATATTAGATTAGATAGCGTGACAAGTTTTTGTTTGGATAAGTTAGCGTGACAAGTTAGTACTAAAGTTAGCGTGACAAGTTAGTACTTTCATTTTGTAAATCTAAATCCAGTTATTTGGGAAAGCTTAAACACTCCCAGAATAGATACTAAAAATAAATATCACTGTGACCATCATTGTGACTTCATGGGCTGAGTAAGTCCAGCGTCACAAATTTTTTCACAATTTTACCACAACTTTACTACTTGACGACTCATTAGTGGTAAAATCATAAACTCAGATGAATCGACTATTTTATTTCCACAACTCACAAGTCGCCACGTAAAAAAATTATGACAAAATTGTGAAAAAATTTGTGATACCAGGCTTATTACTCTCATGGGCTCCGAGGTCTATACCAAATTATGAGAATATTCTTTATAATTCCTTGCTGGATTATACTGCTTTGCCCACACACGATTGGACATCTTACAATGTATATTCAGCTCTTTTTTCGAATAAGACCATCTTTCATTTAATAATATTCTTGCTTAATAAGAATATTTTTTGTCAAAATATTCTCTTGAACAACCAGTCCTCCAGGCTAAAATCTAGTTACAATGAATATCTGGATCCACACATTCTTGATTCAACTCTCTTAATTCAACATTTAGATTTGGTAAAATATCTTGATGGTTAAATAAGAAATTTGGGGTTAAATTCCCGCCTACATAAAAAATTAATTGGTGTCTTAGTATAATAATAAAAAGCTATTATCAAGAACGAATGCCATAAATTGAAACTATCTAAAAAATATATTTGAATAATTTATTTTCATTAGTTTATTTTATTTAATAAAGATATAAGTGTATATGAAAAAAAAAAAAAGGATTTTGAGAAATTGCACATGAATTAACTTAAAAAATAAGCTAGCTAAGTTATATTTAACGTGTCCCTTAGATTTTTTTCAGATATTATTTTATTGGCTTCTTTTGTGAAAATCAATTCCTTCATTAAAATTTCCTTGAAGTAAGCCTCACAAAATGTACCTTTCACATGGATTTTTCTGGAAAGCACGTCGGTATAGCGGTGGCAGATAACGAGGCTTAATAACTATTTAGCCTCCTCTGGATAAAGTTGAAAAATTAAAATTATTTTATTATTTAATTTATTTTTGTTATTATTTATAAATTTTATTGTACTTTTTGGTATTATTTATAGATTTTATTGTATTATTTTAACTAACTTTTATCTTTATCTATAATATTTTTATTAATAAATTTTCAGTTTCAGTAAAATAAGCGGTATCTAAACAAACCGTTAATTTCTTTATTGTTTGCTATTTAAGTAAATATTTTTATTATAATTCAATATTTTTCTTTCTTTTAATAATAATAATATTATTATTATTATTATGTAGTGTGTGTTTGACAAAAATTAAAAAAACCATCTTATTTTACTATTTAGTTTATTTTTGCTATTATTCATGGGTCACTGCACTTTTTGGTACTATTCATGATTCCATTGTACTATTTCAGTTAACTTTTACCTTTATCTACCGTACTTTTAGCAAAAAAATTTCAGTTTCAATAAAATAAGCGAATCTCAAATAGAACCGTAATAATATTATTATTATTATAACTATTATTGTTATTTACGTAAACCGTAAACACCAGTGAGTAAGGATAAAAGGTTTGTCTTGATAAAAAAAATGAGAGGCAGAGAAAAATAAGTAAAACAGTAAAATAAGTGGATCTAGAGTTCTAATAGTGTGTGGCTGTGGGACAAGGTATCTTTGTAGAACGTAATGGAATCTACAAAGTTATATTCCACTTTTTCTTTCTCTTCCCTGGTCCTAGGCAACATGCCTCCACAATTTTTTTATTTTTTATTTTTTAAAAAACTTTCTTGAGGTTTACGACATTACTTTTTTTTTTTTTAATTCCCAGCTTCTTGTTTGACATTCACCTTCTGTGAATATAATGAATATAATGTTGATAAAGAAATATATAAAAGTAATATTATTCCAATCATAATAAATTTTGTCAACTGTTATGAAAAATATTGTTTTCTTACATTATTGTTTAGTATATGTATCATCTCTTTTACGTGTGAGTTCCATAAATATTGATTTTTATAGGCCCCTTTTTTTAATGCTTATTTGGCATTGCTCTAAGAAATATATATATATATATATATATATATATATATAATTTGATAAATATAATGGCATGTCAAAATTTAAATTGGAACTTTTAATTTGGAAATACTAGGAGGTCCAATTAACTATATAATGTTAGTGAATAAAGTTATAACTTTAGAGTGGATTTCAATTAGTTTAATTGATAAAATTTCTGATGGTTGTATAAAAGATCTGAAATTTAATTTCTGCCTACACCAAAAACTTATTTGTGTTTTGGTTTGATAATAGTAGATACCATAACTTGAAACTCTCTTAAAAAAAAAAAAGTTATAACTCTAGAGAATAGAGCTTGTTTACTGGTATTTTTATTTATAAAGGAAAACAAACAATTTTCTGCATTTAAAAAACAAATTGGTGGGTTGGACTTGGTGGGTCCAAACTAGTTGCGTTGTTTGGGAAATTATTTCCAAAACACTGAAACAGCTTTTAGAAAACTCTGTTCTCATAATCATTGTGGAGAACAATTCTCTTTTCATTTTCAGTGCGTTCCTCTCTCTCTCTCTCTCTCTCTCTCTCTCTCTCTCTCTCTCTCTCTCTCTCTCTCTCTCTCTCTCTCTCTCGTCTGCCAATGACGAGGTTAATTGAAATTCAGAGTCTGCTTAAGTACTCCAGCATACATTTGCAAGATAAGTCAATTTCATTTTAAGGAGCTATTTAGTTCAACCGGTACAAACTAAATTCATGATTTTGATCATTATTCATATGCATTTCTATTTGGTCTAGCAGCATTTTTAGCATATATCTTTGACTTCTCATTTTCCAAGTGTCACAGCATTTTAATCTCTTATGATGACAGATCCACAATAGAATAAAATACATATAATAATCCTGAACCCAAAATAGTTTGCATGACCAAATACATCCAATTTATGATTTTGGTCTTCATTGTACAAAACAGATAGTAGCTATTGCTAGCCAATTTTTTCTATGCTACGTGTCTATTTGCCTCAAGATTAAAAAGCTAACTTATTTTACTATTCAGCTTATTTTTTCTATTATTTATCAGCTCTATTGCATTTTTTGATATTATTTATAAGTTTCACTGTACTATTTCAACTAACTTTTACCTTTATTAACAGTACTTTCAGCAAAAAGTTTTTAGTTTCAGTAAAATAAGTAGATCCCAAACAAACGTTACATATTACACATGCACTTGCCAATCCACGAGGTCTAGAATTCTCATGAGCTTGCACCATATTAAAAAGTTAACTTATTTTACTATTCAGCTTATTTTTGCTACTATTTATGGGTTCCATTATACTTTTTGGTACTATTTATGGATCTCACTGTACTATTTCAACTAACTTTTACCTTTATTTACAGTATTTTAAAAAATAAAAAATTTAGTTTCAGCAAAATAAGTAAATTCCAAACATACCCTACATATTACACATGTGCTTGCCAATCCACGAGGTCTAGAATTCTCATGAGCCTGCACCAGGTATAGCAATTTGGTTTCCTATGGTCTTGAACCATTTTGTCACTTCACCATCCTAATGCATAGTTGAATGTTCAAATTTTTAGAAACCAAATTTTGCTTAAGAAATCAGTAATTTGACTTTTTGAATGTATTTATTTGAGAAATCTTATTGATTGAAACAAATCAGTACACACAACAATAGAGGGTGCAATAACAGCCACACAAGAATTGTTCAAGCAACAAACTAGTTACATCACCCTTTGAGATCTAATCTAAATCTCTAGGAAACATAAAGACTCTTACATTGACTCTTAGAGCAGCATCCTCATATAGCTCTAGAAAGCTGCCACCGACAATTCATCTAGCCCCAATTTCTTGCTACTCTAAACTGTGAAACAAGTTTCTTATTAAGAACTGGCATTCAGTTGCCCCATTTCTCACACAAGGCTTTGTTAAAACCAGAGTGTTCTAATGTGCTTTGTTTTCCACCATCTCTGAGATCTCACACGGGTAAAGGTTTTGCACATAACAAAAGTGTCTTTCAAAGAAATCATGAATTTCAATGCTAGTTAACTTCTAAGAAATTCAATGGGATCCACACAAAAAAAGGAATGTAGTGAGATAGATTTAAGAATTAGAAAATTGTTCTTGTCTTTGAACAAAACTTTTCACTCGTGTTTAACAAATACTTGACAAAGATTTTAGAAGTTGAGAAACAAAAACAACATAAACAAAGCAGAACAAAACCCAGAAAAACAAAACACCCAAAAACCAAGTCTATCCCACCATCATCAAACCAAAACAACAAGACCTCTAAGATCAGCCAAAACAAAAGGAAAATGAAAAGTTCTGAGCAAAATCTGATAACCAAAAAAAAATATATATATATTTGAACTCAAATATCAAATTTAATATAAAATACTAGATATGAGAATAGAGTGAATAAACATCAATCTCAAAATCAAGAAAACAAATTGAAGAGCTTGAAGGTCAACACAGAGTAGGGATCAATCCTTGAGTCTTTGCTCTTGGTTTCGAATAACTGACCAACTAACCACCAAGCCAACACAGAATGGGGATCACACAACACATGACTGCACATGGCAAAGTCAACTGTGGTTATCACATGCTTTTCTTTTTCTCTTTTTGAGGAGCCAATTTAAAATATATGATGAGTGAAATAGCAAGAAAGTAAATGAACAATGTTAAACAAGAAAATAAATTTTACAGAACATCAACTGCATGGAAAATGAGTTCATGTATCGCATCCACTTCGACTCTTCCATCACTTGTGTACGCATCTTGTAAAGTTGTTTATGAAATTGTCTTTCCCTACAAGCATGTCAACAATTTTCTTCATAATTAGAACTCTCTTTGTTTAGAAATACAAATATATTCTGAAAACTCAACTGCCCTTTTCTAGTCGTTTTTGCTACTTTAACAAAATTATCTTTCTTTGTTTTTCTTTACAGGCCTAAAAAATAGTTCTTCACTCCAGTCCTTGAGACAAAATTAAGTAATTAACATTACTTACTCCTGAAAAGGGCAACAGAAACATATGTTTATTCAAGAAAATTCTGACAACAAACACCAATTGAAGTATGACCTTCACATCAACACCTGCTGACATAATCTAACTATGGTCTCACATTTTACTCTCAAAGTTCTATTCTCCAGGAATTATGCATGAAATTCTCTACATGAAACAATTGCCTCCAATGGACCTTAAAAAACGTAATGAAGCAAAAGTAAAAATTAGAAGAATAACAAAGTAGCTAAAACAATTTTTTATTTATTTTTTTAAATTTTTTTGATATCAAGTAGCTAAAACAATTAAAACTGACAAAATGATGATACATTGATAGTGCACTAAAATAAGTTTTCCAGAAGAAGTTTCCATTATCAATGTATTTGATGGGAATGGAAATTAACCGCCTCACCAAGTGATATCAAATATCTCTGAAGTTAACAGTATTTCATGTAAATTGATGTGTATTATGGAGCTCAGGATTACACAGTTCAAAGGCTATTCTTTGTTGGATTATCATTCATCAAGGTTTTATTTTTTATGAATTTTGTTACTTTTATGTCTTGATGTGCACTTGTTGATCTAGCTTGCACATCTTAAACATGGATATTTACTTAAGACTTTTGATCACAGACACAATCATGATAGAAACACAAGCTGTCAGAAAAGAATACTGATTCAGACATGTGATGCAGCTATATATGTGTATCTTTCTGAATTTATGAACCTAACATATATGAGCGTCTCTATGATAGCCCATTTGCATGCATAGGAACCATAATTGACTAGTCACAAACTCGTATGATGCAGAAAAAAGGTTAGCATACGATTATGCCAACATTAATAAATATAATCTTATATGGAATCCAAAATGTACAAAGTTCTGAAATTGTAGATAGAGGTCAAGACAAAAGATCAAATACTTTTTTGGTAAGTAGATAAAAGATTAAATACAAAATACAAGATCATCTAACTCGATAGTTAAATACAATCCATATTACCAAACCACTCATATTTGATATTTATATGGGTGATTCAACCCTAAGTCAAAATTCACATTCAGCCATTGTCAGATAATCTACCATTACGTTTTAAACAACCATGCCAAACAAAATTTCATCAAGAAAATAAAGAAAGAAAAGATGAAAAAAATGGACAAAATTGTTCAGCGATGCAAGCACAACAAACAGAAAGGCCATTCATAAAGCATATGCCTTTTCTACAAAATAAAATGAGAAGGAAGAAATTACTTCTTAGCTGGAAGGTGAATGATTCTTTATCTTTTCCCACATGGCTGGACCTTCGGGATGTACATCAACAAAATATTTTACAAAGCGTGTATCTGAGCATGCAAGGATAGTACTCAAAGACAAGGTTGGCTTTGCTGCACCTCTCTCCCTCAGCCAAACATACATTGAAAATCTTTGACTGATTCTTTCCATATCATAACCTAGATATGCGGGGAATGACACCACAGATTCCAATGGGTAACCCAAATAGTTTCTTAAGTAATCAACCTTCCTTTCAATAACATCTTTGGACTGGTTAAGAACCGAAGGAGCTTGTTTAACTATATTTGTCACAATGTTGTAGTCCAAACCAGCTTCTACCAGGCAATCAAACCTCTCCTGTAATTGATCCCCTCTGCCTCGAAATTGCTTCAAAGCATTCATCATCTCATCCGAATTTTCCATGTACCCCAATCTCGACAAGAATGTAGTTTTCTCCTGGTGTTTACTAGGAACTTGGGAAGATTCCTGCTCATTGCTCTTTATTTTTGATTTAGACACCAAATTGAACAGCTTCAGTGGATCTTCCTTTATAACTTGACATAGACCATCTCTTCCAACTTTCAATTCTTTGCAGACAGATCTAGGTCCTTTCAAAGTACGTGAACCCAGAAGTTGTATGTGGTTAGATATAATGCTTGCAATGTACTGTGTCTCCATTTCAATCTCAAGTAGAAAATCCATTGCTCGCAAAAGATTTTTTATACACTTAACTGACAAAATGTTGGGATTTTGTATAAACAGAGAATAGATCTCATTCAACTTGAGACCCAATTTGAGTAATCGACCAAACAAGATATACACCTTCTTCCCAGAACCTTCAAACAGTATTGCAGGATTTGTGTTAAACAAATGGTGCATCTGCTCCTGAGTATAGCCCACTTTATCTAGAAAATCCACAGTATCAAGCATTCTGTTCCAATTGTAGGTGCTTTTGCCAGATAAACATCCTCCAATCCAATCATTTTCAAACCTCAATTCCTTCAATATTTCAAGAACCTTGACAAATTCACAGTTAACACCACCAATCAAAAGTGAGGGGCAACAACTAATGAGCTTAATAACTGTGGATTTACTCAAACCCAAATTTTCATAAGCTTGAAGTTTTAAAGCCAATATCCCGTAATCATATCCAAATATCTCTTTAGCTTCCTTGTACATTTTACCTATCTTACTACGCGGGATTCCATAACCACATAAAACATGAAAGTTGTCAAGCATAACATGATCATCACTCAAATACATCAAGTGTTGTGGGAGAAGCACTGAGAGCTCAGATGGACGGAGACCCAAACTCTCAAAAAAGGGTTCAAACTCATTAATGGGATTGTAGCGCAGGAATTTAGTTAAAGAGTGAGCAACATGTTTGTCAGTATCAATCTTGGATATCAAAGTCTGAAGAAAACGAGGGGAGTTCTTGCTAATGTGCTCAGCATCTGTGAAGCTGAAGCTCCTAGTACAGTGCAAATAATCAAAGAGCACGTTTTGAGCTTCATTCTTAGCTATTCGAGAGAATCGGGGAGTGAAATTGGGCGATTTTGCTAACTCAGTAACAGTAACTTTAGCATCATTGGTAAGCGTAGAAGTGGAAAAGCTTCTAACTTTAAACAAAATGAAAGATGGGTTTTGCCTAGTTATGGGTTTGTCATAGCCAACAGGTGAGAAAAGTACAGATTGATTAAGTTTGGCAATCATTTCAGAGAACTCAGAGACCCTTTTATGGTTTCTAGATAGTAACATGGCAAGAAGACAAAACAGAGTGTAGAGAGACAGAAAACAACCCTAAATCAACACCGGCAGTCCTCGTTACTGTTGATCTCTCTCAGTCATTATATCTGATCCTCCTCTCAATCTGGGAAATGAGGAAAGCATATAGATTAAATTACTTGTGTATGAAACCTTGTACAACAATTTAAGAATGAAAAGGTAAAGCTAAATAGGGTTTTCATCCAGGTTTATTACCCACAAACCACAACACATACAAACCCGTAACAAACACATACAACTCTATCACTTTGACACTAAGGATGAGATTCAATTCAGAAGCACAAGAAACAGACTTACTAGACTGAGAATCTTAGTATCACTTACATGAAAAAGATGAAAACTTGGGTACCCATAACCCCTAAACCAAAAATCAAAAGCTAAGGAAGCTCAACATAAACCCCCAAACCTTAGACATTCACAAAAACCTCAAAAGACACAAGTCACAACAGGCTCTCATACATCAAACATTTTAACCCACCACTTCCCAAAGCTTACATTTTTAATAAGAAAACATAAAATGCATCATTCATGAAATGAGTAAGTATAAAAAAAAAAACAGTGTAGTAAAATTTCAGTTCCAACAAAAAAAAAAAAAAGCGTTAAGTACCTTGGCACAACCATAACTATAATCATCTTTAAACAAAAAAGTTGCAACATGGGTTTGATTTACCTTCAAAGAATTGTTCTTTCTTATTCTTCTTCTTCTCAAAGGAATGTTCTTTGTTGAAGTGGCATTGCCGCCTATCCCAACCTCAATGGTTCAAGTAGGAAGGGAAAGATATGAATTGTTTATGTTTGGGTTTTTGGGTTGGTGGCACTGTCATGAAGCTTGAGCTTGGTCTTGGGCTTATGTTATTGGGTTGTTTGGTTGTTGTGTTTGAGACTGGTTATGGGTTCAAGTTATTGGGCAGTAAGATTGGCATGGCATTGGATTCGGGCTTGGACTTGGGCTTGGCTTGAGTCCAAATTCTTATACTTTCCGTTTGAATCAATGTAAATGGGGGGCTTCGTGCGAGGAATAGGGAAGAAGGTGGGGGAGTGGGTTGGCCTGTGCGTTAGAGAGAGATGGAAAATGTTTTCCAAGTTTTAACACACAAGTTTTCAATCAAACTGAAAATATTTTCCAAGTTTAATTAAATTTTTATAAGCAAACAAATACTTGAAAATGGAAAAATATTTTCCGTAAAATATTTTATATCGAAATAAACACAATGTTCTCTAAAAAAAAAACACAATGTTAATTTACTTTTTGAGGGTAAAAACTACTGATGTTTTGAATTTTGGGTGGTATAGGCATTGCCGCATTGGTATAATTTTTGTGTGGAAAAACTTGAAATGTTGTTGGTAGTTTAGTGATGTAGATTTTAGGAGTTTATGCTTGAAATTTGGGATAATTTGATTTTACTTTCCAAAATTTCAAAATTTTGATCAACTCCATTAACATTACAGAACGTTTGGGTTTGCTTTCTTCCATTAATCTCTGTTGTTGAGGTGGCCGTTAAGTGATGCATCAACTCAAAATGGCATGGTTTTTAACTTTAAATAGATTTGTTTCTTTGTAAATTTTGATCATTTTTTTAGTTTCAAGTAGGTCTCATGTAAATTTTATTGTTATCTAAAAAATTATTAATTAATCTTTTATAATTACTCTCATATAAAATCTTGTGACTCTAACCAAAAGACATTACTTTAGAAAATGTTAATTAATTAATTATCTAAAAAAAAGTTAATTAATTTAAACAATAATGCTTCTAAATGTTTGGTAAACAATTTCCTCTTTTAAAATTGGTTTATTTTAAATCAACTTATGCACACTTCCAAAGGACAATATATATATATATATATATACACACTTCAAAAATTCTTTTGATTTCATTCCTTGCCCCATAAACATTTTTTTTTTTTGAGAAACCAGACCCGAATTTGGGCTGGGTCCCTATAAAAATTTCAATAGAAGAGTGAAGGGGTTAAGTCATATGATATACTAAGAGGACTAATAAATCAAAAGAAAACTTATGGCTGAAGAATATATGAAAAATGTTATGTTTCTGATCATGGAGCTAATTATCCTTATCTATATCTATATCTATACATATCTAAAAGTTGAAACGTAACATTTATTATTACTACACTCCAATTGAGCCACATCAACTCCACGTCATTATCTTTTTTCTTTCCAATTTTCTTATAATTGTTTTTAACATATATATTTTTAAATATTTACACTTCTCCAACCTTTCTCCTTCCCTTACCTTTTCATCTCCTCACTACTTCTTCAACTTTTCTCCCTCCCTTACCTTTTCATCTCCCCACTACTCTCTACATTAATATCATTCTTCCTCTTTCCTTTCATCTTCTTTTATTTTTTGTCTCTTTTTATTCACACTCTCTTACTATCAATTTGTCACTACCTCTTCCATTCTATTCATAGTTTTCCCTCACAAAAAAAAAAAAAAAAAAAAAAAATGTTCTATCTCTCTCTCAATTTTTTGGTGGATTTTTTTTTTCTTGCATCTCTGCTTTAGGTTGATAATTTCTTATGTTCTTTAAAACTCAACTTTGGGTTAATGTGATTTAGTTTTATTTTTTAAATTGTTGTTGTTGTTGTTTTTTTTTGGTTCTCTTTGATTGTTAAATGTTATCTTATTGCATTATAAAGAATTAAATATAGCATATAAAATATATAAAATTATTATATTATATAGTATGATTTGGATAATTTGATATTTATTGTAGTTTGGTATCTATTCTACTACATAGCATGATTTTTTATAGTGCTCAATTTAGATGTTAAACTATGAGACTTTACTAATTTTTATATATTTTTTAATCCTTTGTGGTGGACAAAGTACTCTTAATAATTGTATTAGAAGTACTATATAATGCCATTTATTTAGAGAAAAATAAAGGTTAGCCAAACAAAAAAAATCGGATGGGTGACAAATTTTAGATTTTGCAATTTTATATTATTACAATGTGTGAGGGTGCCTTTTTTTTTTAGCACTATGGCCCAGGAACTCTGGGCCGTGTGAGATGTTCTTGGTGGACTGGGATTGATTCTCCGCAGCTAAAGGGGCTGTTTTAAGAATCAATTAGTGCACAAAACATACTTTCCATAACACAAATAGCTAACAAAAAAAGAAAGCAAGAATATTTGCATTGAACGACATTTATGCAGTAAAGGATTAATGCAAATGACAAAAATGGAAAATATAACATAAGAACAGGCTGGGGATCCTCTAATTAAGTGAGGTATATTTCATTGATTTCATTAAGCTATGACTACAATGCTCACTAAGACGTGATGCAAGGTTCAACTAAGCTCATAAGTTACAGACTTTGATAGCTATTCAAGCTTCAAAGACTTGCAAAGTTTGAACTTGTTGAATCCGAGCGTGTTCAATAGTGGCTGTTCTGGGATACTGGGGACAGTTCCTCTGTTCTTCTCTCAAATTACAGAGTATTTTCTGTAACTCTCTAGGACTTTAGGAAAACAATGGTCAACGCTCAAGATGGTCTGATCGTTCTGAAAATAAGTGAATGCCCCTGTAGCATGGATTCCTTCCTCCTTTTATAGCACAACTTCAGCCTCCCTGGTGAACTAGCGATTTCCCTGTTTTACCCTTTGAAGCCTGTATCGTGCCTGGTTGCTTCAGGATCGTGTCGTTTCCCCTTTCTTCATAGTTCCTTGCTTTTTGTTCCGACCAGATAAAAGTTCCTTGGCTCTTTTCCATTTCCAGATTTCCCGTTGGCTGGCCTGAGACCCCTTTTGGCTTTTTCTTCTCAGCGTCCCAGCCTTTCCCAGTTGTACTCTTCCTTGTCTTTATCTCCAAACAGTTGAAACAGGTTTCTGCGTTTTTTGCTCTGTACCTCCTCTGTGTGTCTGGGTCACAAGGTCCGCGTGCCCTTTGTCTCTTGCCTTTCTTTAATTTTTCTGTTATGATCGTCCTGCGCGCCCAAGGATCCTCTACCTCTGGGAGGCTCTCTGGAATTCCGGCCCAGCTTTTTCCCTTCTCAGTTTGGTCTGGTTCGCTGGTTGGGCCTCTTCTCTGGATCCCAGCCCTCTGGGCTTTTTTCTTTTTTTCTTTTTTTTCTGTGACAGCCCACCATTTATTTATTTTTCTCTCTTTTTTTGTGTGAAATGGGCCCAATACCTTTTCTATCTCTGTGGGCCTATTGGTGGGCTGTCTAATTTCTTTTTGAACCTCAACACAATGCATATATAGAAATTTAATTCTTAGATTTTGCAAATAATTTTTTATTTAATAATATGTTTTTGGTGGACGAAATTACATATTCTGCAAAGAAAATAACCTTAATAGATTATCAACAATTAATTTTTTTAGATTTCCTAATTGGTTCAATTAATCATTGTTAAGTTTTATTAATTTTTTTTAATTACGTTTTTCAATGTTTTGGATTATAGGCAGAAAAAATAAGGTTTGAGAAAGTTTGTTTAAAACTAAAAAAATAATTTCCAAATTTTATATTCTTTTTAATGATTCACAAAATGTTATAAATAACTTTTATAAAAATGAATATTTTCGTTGACTTGTATTTTGAATTTTTGATAAAAATTGTATTATTTTCATTTTGGTACGACAAAATTTATATTTATGAATTATGATTGTTCCTCTAGATTTAAAAATACATTACTCATTATTAAATTAGTTTAAATTGTAAAAAAAAATTAATAAAATTACTATAAAAATAATTATCACGTGCAACACGCGGTTTGCAACTAGTTTTCATTAAAGTGCAAGCTAATGATTATATGCTTAACGTTCATCTTCCCTCTCTCTTCATATCCACCATTCTCGTCCCACTCAACTTGATAAGACTGATAGTAATGAGCATAGACAATTAGGCCCTTGCCTCTTAGGACGTCTTCAACATTGTCGTAAAAATCAGAAAAGAAAGCAACCCTCCAAAAACCTCATATTTTGTATTTACTACAGCTTTATTGATTGCTTTGAAGATGCTGACCCTAGTGATCGAATGTATTTTACAGTTAAAGAATGGTTAGACATGTGTCACCAGAAAGAAGAATTAGAACATATTTCTACTTGCTTGATGGAATTTTTTGTAAGTTTAATCAAATAGCACATAAAAATGTTCATAAACGAAGAGCACTCATAGCGGTAGTGTTATATTGCTATATTTTAGCTCTTCAAACCCCAAAATCATACTCACAGTAGTGGAGCTAAATCTATAATTTTTAACTCCATTACTACAGTGCACATCTATAGATAGATGTGCACTGTTCATGAGAGCTAAAAAATTTTTTTTTTATTGAATTTCTCTCTCCTCTTCCATTAAAAAAATATTTTCTCTTTCTTTCTTTTTCTTTCTCTCTCTCCGGCTTCTCTTCTTTCTTCCTCTTTCTTCCTCTTCCAGTCCTCCATTTTAATCAGACCGTGCCTCTCTACTTAGTCCGTTGCTCCTCTCTACTCAGTCCTCACACTTCATCTTTGCCCAGCGCCGACTGAAGCCCCAGCCCAGAACCGACCACTCTTTGTGTTCTCCACAACTCCACCCCCTCTCTCTTTTCTATCTCATGCCTAGCGTCGACATGGGTCTCTATCTCGCATTTTCTCTCTCTAGATCTCCACCTCAAAGGCTGAACCTCCGAGCTCCACCTCAAAGGCCGAACCTTTGAGCTCCACCCTCTCTCTGCTATCTCATGCCCAGCACCGATGTGGGTTTGTGTTTGTGTTTTCCGATCTGTTGTGGGCAGTGGGCTTGTGTTTGAGTTTGTGGTAGTGGGCTTGTGTTTTCCGATTTGTGGGCATTTTGGCGCAATTGATAAAATTTTCGAGGGTATTTTGTTTACAGTGTTTTTCGATGTGGCTGTAGCGGAAGAGTCAGCGGTGGTGGAAGAGTCAGTGGCGGCGGTAGCGATTGCGGTGGTGGTGGCGGTAGCGATTGCGGTGGCGGCGGTAGTGGCAGCGATAGTGGTTGCGGGTGGTTGTGATTGTTGTTTATTGTTGTAGATATATTATTTTATTGTAGGGGATATATTATTTTATTGTGATGTTTATATTATTTTATTGTGTTGAAAGCTAAAATAGATCCACTGCTGCAGCACGTGTGTAGGTAAAATAGATAAAATAACTTTTGGTTGAGCTAAAAAGCTAAATTTTTAACTCCACTGCTGTGGATGCTCCTCCAGTTTTAGATGTTGTAAGAAAATTCCTAATTTGTCTCTCTCTTATTCATGCATATCAATTTAATTTTTTTTTTCAATTACATCAACATTTCCTATATCAAGTCACTAAAACAGATCAATTGATTATGCGGTTAATATAAATTGTTAAATGTTAAAAAAAAAAACTAAACTATGAGAAAAATCGTTATGCCAAAATAGCACACTTTATTTGTTGTTTTTTTAAGGAGAAAGACAAAAACTTTATTAAGACAAAAAGGACTAAATTCAGCCTGAATAACAGAGTAAACTTGTGGTGGAACATCCTCCATCGATCTACACAACATAATTTGAAAAATTGATTGCTAATCTAGCCAAATTATGAGCAACTCTATTGTCTTCTCTCTTGATATGAGAGTAAGACAATTTAGAGAAGGAGCTAGCATAGTTACAAGCATTTAGTATCAACAAACCATAAGAGGCCAAAGCCGTGTCCTCCTTGATTAAAGCCTTCACAACTAGCTCCGAAATCCGAATCACCTTCCACTATTGCTTTGTCTATTTCTACCGCTTGGTAGGCATGGGGCATTTGTTGGGACAAAGAGGCTATGACTAGGCCCTGGTTGTTTCGGATAACAACACCAATACTAGATTTATTTACCTCTTTGAATTTGAAGACAGCTCCGTCATAGTTGATTTTGAAGACATCTGGAGGGGGAGGTAACTAGCGGGCTCGAGAATGAACTTGATTTGGATTTTGATTTTAGTTCAACTTTATTTTACTATGCTTTGAAATGCATTGATTTCAGGCTCGATTCTTATTGAAAACAGTGGTGCATTTGTTTTAGTGATTTAATACGGAGGATACTCCTATAACTCACTTATTTCTTAGAAGTCGCCACGCCAAGGAAGATTGTTCCATTTCTATATTTTCTCCCCAGGGAATCAATTAAAGTTTGGTTATCCATTATTAATTTTATTCTCTACAAATTTTAATACTGAGAAAGTGTAAATTGCAGGTTAGGGAGCTGGATGTCAGAGTTGGTGTGGACAAAATCTTCAAATTTTACTGCTCATTTTATTATACTTATGCCTCTTATGTTTTGAAAATAAATGGACAAAGCTACTGCAATCAAATGTTATGTTTGAATTATCTGTGTTCTTGATGTGCGATTGATCGTAAGATTAATTTGTATCGGTGTTGTTTATGTCATTCAACCATGGAGACTCTTAAGTGTGTTGATGTTATTTTGCTTGGCTTATGTTATTATTTTTAAAGAGATTTATTATAATAATGCCTTTGATGCAAAGGTTATATTTGGTTACTTCCTTTTTTTTTTTTTGAGATAATACTTACAGTATATTTAATGTTGTTTGGTAATTATGATGAGCAAGTGTTTTTTTATTTTATTTTTTTATTTTTATTTTTTTTATCTACAAATATATCATTCTATTATTTTGTGTGCTTTTGATTAATATATATATATATTTTATGGGAACTATATTCTTCTAACTTTTGTTGTAGTGTGTTATATTTGCCTAATATACAACTAATGTCATAAATTTTAAATTTATTATTCAAATTTCTCATCTCTTAAAGAATAAGAAGATTATTATAATAATCAAAAATCATCACAAATTTACAATGTTATTTTAACCAAAATTAAAATGAAACTCAACGAATAAAATATAGACTTTATAATAGCTTATTATGGATGTTCGATTGGGTCCTTGGCGACGTGACTCTTGTGTGATTGTGTATCTAGAGTGGGGTGTGTGAGTCCCTTTTTCTTATTTTTATTTTAGGAATCGCTACCAACCATTGATTTTGTATTAGGTGTGATTGGTCACCTAGATGTCTAATTTATTTTAACTTACCTAATTAACTAAACCAAATTTTAAAGGTTTATTAATTAAGGTAAACCAAAAGTCTTTGAACCAAGATCTTGGACTCAGAAGTTTGGTTACGTGTGAGGAAGGTGTTAGACACCCCAGAGCGCCTATTTGAAAATAATACCTCATTTTAATTTATTCCAAACATTAAATTTTTATGAAGAAATGAAATTCTTGGCATCTTGATTTTCTTGAAAAGATTTTTTTGCAACTAATATACATATAAACATGTGAGTAAATATTTACATATAACTATCATGTGAATAATAACTCCAACAAAATATATTCAATCAAGGCATGTGAGATGTATATATAAGTAACATGTGAAAAAGCAAACAAGTATACTATACAATAACATGCGAATATCTAAAATTATATAGCTAGCATGTGAATACTAACAACTATACAAAAAATAAATACAATGTAATGAAAAGAGAAGGTTGGAAGTATAGCACATTGTTGTCATCCACCATTTTCTCATTTTTTGTTCATGCAAAAAGATGACAAAAAGAAATTTGTTAGTGCCAAGAATGTTAGGAACAAATGTAAGCTTATAGGGTGTTCAAAGAATTAATAGAAAGAGCTTTGAATGCAAATCCACTAACTACACCTATTCTAAGAAAAGCTTGGAAGGAAAAGTTACAACGTTAATTTTATTATTTTGGAAAAACACATATTAGAAAACATTTTTTCTTACATGGTAAAAGTGTTTCATGAAAACATTTTCTTTTTGAAAACATGTATTTTTTTGAAGGAAGCAATTTCTTTCAACATTTGAAAACATTTCATTTTTTTTTTTAAAATTTTGTTCCCAATGTTTTTTCCCTGCAACCAACACCATAACTAAAAATTCCTTTCATTTCTTTTTTCCTTCTCCTTTTCAACTATTTTTCTCAGCAACATAATATTTGTAATTGTTTTTGTGGGGGGTCAAAGAACTAAGGAGGATCATAAGGCGGAATAGCTTGCATAGTCCAAGCCCAAAGGGGTAAATAAGTTCTGAGGATTTTTCCCACCAAAGGATGGAAGTAGAATCAGGACAATTAGTATCTTGTGAAGGCCCAGGGAGAGGAGAAAGGACAATAATGGCAACAAGGATGGTGTAAGGAAGTTTCCTAAAGGACATGCCTCCCACCTCCGCATTCAATGCCCTACACCAACCTTATCAGCGGCATTAATGTGGAAATGACCCCTGAACAGTAACTCCACAGCTAACAACCCTTTCTACCACCTTCAGCAGAGTCCTGATGAGACAAATATCCTGGGAAAGGCCCCTTGGCTTACAAGAGGAGGGTTGGGATGCCTTGAAAGGGGATATAAAAGGAAGGGAACCCCCTAGAAGATTGGAGAGGAATCTTGAAAAAGCCATTAGAACAGGAAAAAGAAAAAAGAGTAGCTTGATGTAAACTTGAATTATACTTAATACAAATAGCTGACCCTCGGACTTGCTTGAGGAAGACTTTAGTCACAATTGCTGTTTCATTCATAACAATTTGTTACTTAGGCACCTTGGCCTTAAGCTTGGGCTTAGTTTAGAATTGCATTTGGATTTGAATCTCCCTCTCTCTACAAATTCTATTGTTTGGGCTTGATTAAAAGAACAAGGTGCCACTAATCTAAGTGGGCTTGGGCCTTTATTTTTTAAGTACCTACAATTTTTTTAGTTGTAAATATTAATAATTCTTTTATTTAATAATCTATATTTGTAGATAATGTGGCATATATAATGGTTTTGGATCAGCATCAGGTGCAATACCTCAATTTCCTTCACAATTTTTTTAACTTTTTTCACTTTTTAACTTTAACTTTTTTACTCTTTTTTAATATATTTTATTTAATGGCTGAGATTGAAAGTTGAAAAGGTATTGCACCAGGTGCAATACCCTAGGTATTGCACCTGATGTGAATCCAATGGTTTTAGGCTTATTTAGCACTTAATGGCCACCTCACCTCATCAACAAAAATGGATAGAAGGACTTAAATCCAAATACTGTGTAATGTTAAAAGAACGGACCAAAAATTTAGAACTTTAAGGGGCAAAATAAAAAATAAAAAATAAAGAAACCTCAAACTTTGAGGGAGTAATTTTGCGATTTAATTTTCATCAGTGAAGTTGAGAAGAAATAAATTGGATCCCCCCTCCCTGTTTTTCTAGTAGATTTTTTAAAATTGAATACTGGTCCTTCTAGAAAGAACATAGCATCGTTTTTAAATCATAGGTGAGAAGAGTGGGATTCAAACCTAGGTTTTCCAAGTAAGAAAACTTGATTTTTTTTTTTTTTTTGCTGAAAAGAAAAAAAAAGAAGAAAA
The DNA here is from genome assembly GCA_023736055.1 of Quercus glauca. Classification (NCBI taxonomy): domain Eukaryota; kingdom Viridiplantae; phylum Streptophyta; class Magnoliopsida; order Fagales; family Fagaceae; genus Quercus; species Quercus glauca. The sequence continues at coordinate 48,914,966 of CM043315.1, read as the reverse complement.
GAAAAGAAAAGAAAACTTGATTATACTATTAAGCCATAAGTCTATTGACATGAAACAACTATCTTTATAAAAATCAAGAAAGATACCATGATTATTATTTGTTGAAAGCCTGGTTCCTCTTACACTCTTACCACATTACCTTATTCATGGTCCAAAACCTACCTACCTACCTACCACTTTTTGTTTTTGTTTCGTACCTACCTACTACTTGTTCACCCCTTAGAATTTGCTATGAGACTAACGTAGAATTATAGATGTAGTAGCCGAAAATTGAAAACTTTAGGACTTCGATAACATACAAGCAGATGGCACTAAAAGTCGTTTTTGACAGAACTATTGCTATGCGATAATGGGTTCTTCTCCAAGCAAAAGTTCCCTGAACATTGCCACACACAAACTACTCTCGTGAATCATTAGATGACCACCATCAGAAACTTCATGATACCGAATCCAAGGCAGCTTTTTCGCCACATATCGTTGCATTTCATATGGCACAAGTTTATCTTCATGACCCTGCCATAGATGAACAGAGGCCTTATTGTTAGGAAATGGATTTTTAAGTTCCATTGGGTCGAATTCCCAGTTGCCAAAATGCACCATCATGTCTCGATGAAGCGATTCATAGACACCTTGCTGTCTTATCTTGTGCTGCAAGCGCAAAACATAACCTTGTCATAACCATAAAACACCACAAAAAAATCATGGAAGTAATAAAACCAACTCATTTTTGTTTATAGTACTAATTTTTGTGAAGCTCTAGTACCTCATTGGGCATTGGTTCTTGTGACATTTTCTGTACGGTTTGTAGGTCACGTTTGTTAAGAATTATTGGGTGCCTTTGCAAGATAGAAGAATATGGGAAAAACTTTTGGGTCATCCACCAGTACAATAGTGCAGGGGCATAATGTGCAATCCGGAGTTTGCATTGGTCTCTCTTTAGTTGTTTCTTGTATGCTTCATTTTTCAACTTCGGAGGAAAAGAAGGCCACCAATAATTGATCACTGGAACTACTAGAGTCACACCAGCAAGCCTACAGTTAAAGCATTTGGTTACAAATTTAGATTTATATGACTAGTACTGAGCAATGACAATTATTGATATGGTACTTGGCACCATTAATACCACTTTTAATATGCATTAATCACAACTTCACAACAGATTCTATCAGCAGTTATATACAAATTGTGAATCAGAGGGACGGGTAAACAAAATTGCTTGAAGTGGGATAACAAAAAGGCCATGAAAATTATAGAATTATAATGAAAGAGTAATTGACATGCCTGTGTGGTATGTATTTGAGGCAAGCCCAAATTGGATGAGTTCCAATTGACATTCCAATTACATAAAACTTCTGTCCTAGCTTCAATTGGTCAGCTAGTTCTTGAATGTCATATGCTTCACTCTTCACAGAGCGATTCGGGTTTGGATCACTTTCACCATATCCAGCTCTGTCAAATGATAGAATATATACACCCAGTTCATCCATGGTATCCTGCACACAGCCCCCAAATCCAATTATGTTCATTTCTTTCTGCTTTATAATTGAATTTTTTAAAAAATATGATCAATTTTACTTCAAAAAACTTACGAATCAATGTAACAAAGAATGTTACTGGTGCCACTTTAACAAATAATAAATAAATGTCACAAAATTTGTAATATCCAGACACTGAGAAACTATGACTAGTATTCAATGTGCAAAAAGATTGTTTTGGAGTAGAGTTTGCAAACCTGAGAGAGTGGCAAATATATGTCCTTAGAGCTGTCAAAGCCATGAACAAGGATGACTTTGTACTTAGCATGTTCTTTAGCAACACCCCTCTCTCTATAAGCCAAATGCCTTCCATCATTGAGCTTAATTCTTGGGGAAGAAACAGGTGCACCATTTGGTGTTCCACATATCTTTGGAGGTGGAGGCTTTACACTCCTATAAACGTATATCACAGCACTAACTACCAACACAGATGCTGCCACTGTAAACATCTCTGGATCAAAGAGAAAGTGACATATATAAAATCATCTTTTATAATGGAACATCTTTAATAATATCACTAGTTGTTTTGTGTTTTTGTTACTAAATCTCAAGGAAAAATCAAACAAAATGGCAAAAACCTTTACAAATATAATTATCACAGACTGACGAATGAAGAATATGAAGATTCATTAAGAACTAATTACCTGAAGAGGACATAGATAATTGTTTATGCTATACAATTGAAGCTTGTACCATATGCTATACAATTGTTTATGTAGCAAACAATGGCACAAGTTTATATATATATATATATATATATATATATCAATATGACAGTATCCGCTTATCCTCACTAGATAAAATACTGGTAAATAGACACAATTGTTTACTACAAGAAGATCCAAATTTGTGCCACGTCAGCAAATCCAGGGGTATTTTAGTAAGTTGATAAAGATTTGGGGCTAATGTACTTTTGCTTGGGTTGGTTTATCTGCTTTAAGAGTTGGTGAGCTAAAAGTCATCGTTATTGACCAGCACTGTTTGCTGTGCTGAGGACTAGTTGCTACAGCATGCACTACTAACTAAACTTGCATTTGATTTCTACCAGTACCAACCAAGAAAAACTGATAGAGGTCATCGTAGCAAAAATTAACAAAAACATACATTTGAGGCCCACTAATTTCCCAAAAGTCCTTGTGACTAGCGATGGTGAAAGTGCCAACATCAAGGATTTCACCAACACTTGAAAATTTTCAATATCTAGTTGATAGAGTGGTAAATAAATCAAGTTGTGAACAAACTTGTTATTAGAGTTGTAAATGAATCAAGTTGTGAACAAACTTGTTAAAGTGATAAATTAAGCTCTATTGTGTATAGGAACATTTTAATAATGTTGTTAAAATAAATATATTTTGCAAAGTCCCTCCTGATGGTATAGCTAATAGTCATGGATGTTGTAATGCCAAATTCAGGTTTGACAAACACTAGGTGGAGGCAGGGTACAAAGACTAAGAGCATTCCCATTAAGGGAGTCAAAATTTTTAGCATTTACCATCTCAAAACACAACTTTTAAGCTAGCAGGTTTTCAAATAGGGAATAGCAACAGGGTGGGGTGTGATTTGGATAGGGGTGTTTTGTCCTCTCCTCAGAATGGTAGTAGGGCTGGGGCAATAGAGGCGACATGGATTGTCATCAATAATGATGTGAAGTCGATATTAATGTAATAGAGATGAAAGAGAGAAAAATTGTCAATCGTGGTACTGTTAAGAGAAAGAGAGAAAGAATAAGGCAAGCAAAATCCATTTTTGTCCCATTTTCTCTTTACAATGAAAGAGACCCGCAAGGTAGATCAAGATAAATTAAGTCAAGCGGGGGGGAAACATTTTGTCACCTGAGCCCTTTCCAACTCAAGTTTTTAGTAATTTTCACTATTTTAAAAATCGAACTAAACCTACCCTAAATTGGCCTGATAAAAATTGAGAATCAGACCTAATTATGGTTCTTTCATCGTTTTGGTTTGTAAAATCATGGTACTTTTTCTTAGAGTTATAGCACATTCTTCAAATTTTTCTTTTTTCTTTTTTCCTGTAATTTTTAAATAAAAAATTAGCAAAAAGTTTCCTTCGTTTTCTATTAAAAAAAGAAAAAAAGAAAAAAAGAAAAGAAAAACAAACTTCTTATCTTCCTATAATCCCCTTTTCCTTTCAATTTTCTCCCTTACTTCTCTCTTTGTAATTCATTGCTCTCTCTCTCTCTCATTTCGATTTTTCTCATCTCACCATCTCTCTCTCAATCGTTGGCAGTGGATTGTGGGTTTCTTCAAATTTACAATCTAACTACTCGGATAAATCTGAGTTAATAACCATATTCATCATTTCAAAACCAACAAAAAACAGAAATTTTTTTAGCTCTCGTCCCTAAAAACAATCTTCTGAAAACTGAATACATTCTCTAACATACCCTTAAGATTTTTTTTGTTTCTTTTTGCAATAAATATGATTCCACCCAACATTTTATTTATTTATTTACATTACCACAATAGCAGTACGGATATCAAAGAGTTCATACTGAGGAAGATACCATAATATGGTTGGCCAAATAACAAGGAGTTTAGTCAAGCAGAAGTGCCCTGATAATGGTTTCACACACATTGCTGTTATTGATCATTAAATGCCCTCCATCCGGAACCTCATGATAACGAATCCATGGAAGCTCCTTTGAAAGATATCGGTTAAGTTGATATGGAATCATCTTGTCTTCGTAGCCTTGCCAAATGTGAACCGAGCCCTCATTGTCAGGAAATGGATTGCTTACGTCCAGGGGATCAAATTCCCATTTGGCATAACCAGCTAAAATGTCCCGGTGCAGTGATTCATAAACACCTTGCTGTGTCACCTTTTCCTGAATGGAGAAACATATATGAGAATTATCAGCTGAAGAATCTTCATGTTTTTACTGCTTGCCTCCACATCCCCCAAGGAAATACTAAATCAAATAACTGAGAGAGGAATAGCTTGTAAGGCTTTACAAGCTATTCCTATGAACAATGCCAAGAGAAAAATATGTTCAGATTTATAACAATGTGCAATGTGCTATCTTCTATGATGTGGTTAAGGTAAAACCATAAACTTGACAAGCAAAAAAGGTTTCGCAGTTTGGGATGGACCTTAGCAACTGCTGAATTCTAATAGCTTATGACACAAGCAAAAGCAAAAACACTAGAAAACATAGACTACTAATCAAATTTTGAGTCTAATGTGCTAGATATTAAATACCACCCAGATTACTCAATTAACTATAAACTTGAAACTAAATACCATGATTAATGTGTAATCCTTCTCACAAAATATTAGTGTGGTGTGATAAAAGAAAAATGCATAGGCTATGTGACTACCTGGCCAACACTAGGGATTTCTGACAACCTCTTCAAGATCTCAAAATCTTGGTTGGTTAAGTTTGCCGGACCCATGCTTAATGTAGGGAACCATGTCTGTGTCATCCACCAATAGAATAACCAAGGGGTGTAATGTGCAATTCGAAATGTCCTTTGGAATGATAGAGGCAACCTCCCAAGCGCCTCTCTTGCTAGATTAGCAGGAAAACAAGGCCACCAGTAGTGTACGAAAGGAACAACCAGGGCAACTCCTGACAACCTGCAAATAATGTCCCAGTAACATATGAAAAGCAACCAGTCAGAACATTAAAATAAAAATGAATAAAATAAGAAAAAAACACAAAGTTAGTAGTAGAAGTAAGGATCATGCCTGTGTGGTATGTATTTCAAGCAACTCCAAACGGCGTAACCTCCCATTGACATTCCCATTACATAAAATTTAGGCCCAATTTGCAATTGATCAGCTAGTTCTTGAATATCAAATGCTTCACTCTTCACTGAGCGTGAAGGATATGGATCACTCTCTCCATAACCTGCTCTGTCAAAGAACAGGATATATAGCTTCAGCTCCTCCGTAAGTTCCTGAAAATCAACACATTTTTCACCAATTTACTATGTCTTAGCATATTAAACAAAAAAGTGCACAATGAATTCCTTAATCAGGTTACAAAAAATAAATCACTTATATTAATTATACAATCGAAGATCAAAGAAAAACATCCAGGTAAATCCAGTACCTAGCACCACTTTAAAACTGAGGTTATAAGCTTTATTTTTTATCTTACTTTTGTCCAGTATTAGCTATCAGTCATACAACCTTCACATTGCAAATAAAGACTTCATATATTGTAATTAATCATCAACAAAACAAGTATGCACATTTTGATGTTTGGAGCAACGATAAAGTCTTGGGTAGTCAAGTGCAAGTGTGTGGGTCCAATTCATGAGAGCAGCCACTTTGTGAAAAAATTCTAAAGCTCAGGGTCGTATCCAGATCTCGCCTAAGGGCGCTATTTTGACAGGAACAACACTAGGTAATAACCTTTCTTTATTTTGTTTACATCCAACATAATTTAATACATTTTAGTGTGCATGGGCGTTCATTGCCAGAGTAAATAAATGGTAGTTCTAGAGATTGAAAAATAAATATACAAAAAAGTAACTTGAAATGCTAGAGTAGTTTGGATTGATCAGCCGGTTCCTAATTCACCATCTCAATCTTTCTGTGCATCCCAGTTGGGTAGATCTGCTGGATATAGTGTATTGGACACTTTCAGAGATCAAAAAGAACAGTGATTATGACATCCCCCTAAACAAATAAATGAATGACTGTTTACTGCATCTTGCAGAACAAAATATTTCTGTGTGCGCAAGTGGGTTTTCTACCTAGCCCTGTTATTCAAAAATATGTGTCTTAGTTAAATCATGAAAAATGAAACCACTTCAGATAACATGATTTTATTTTTATTCATCACATTTCTGAAAAAATCACATTTGAGTGATAAGTTTCTGTCCAGATAGTCTGTGACACAGGAAAATTCAACTAACTTTAGACAAGCTATCAAAAGTAAAAAAATAAAAAGAAATTAAAAATCAGAGCATGTTCATACTTGAGAGATAGGTAGATGCACATCTTTTGAGCTGTCAAAGCCATGAATTACAATGATCTTGAACTTAGCCTCTTCCTTTGGAACTCCAGACTCCCTGTAGGCTAAATGCCTTCCATCGCTGAGTTTCACTCTATTTGAAGTGACAGGAGGACCACCTGGTGATCCACATATCTTTGGAGGTGGAGGCTTCAATGCCTGATAAGCCCATCCCAGAAGACCCACTGCTAAAGCTACTGCAATTGGTGCAATCATTGCTGGGAAAGGTAATATCATACTTACTACAGTACTACCATGTTGATGACAATATTAAAGAACTTCATAAAGAATATTAATAAAATATAGGAGTCTTGAAGTTTGTGAAAATGTTATATGTTCATGAAATACACAGTACAGAGAGATATAAACAGGCAGGTTCTCCATATGATATATGGCGCTTCATGGCTTCAGATACTATGCCATTTGTTTAAGAACTTGTTCATTTTGAATATTTGACATCATCACTCTTTCACAAGGTTTATTCATAATATGTTTCATTTCTAGAAAGCACCATGTGCAACATTTTACTTTTCTTTGCTACTTGCAAAAACATACATCAATGGGAGAAGGATGATCATCAACTTTAGGTGGGAGTTTTGAACCTTAAGTCTCTCAAATTTCCAGTAAACTTATAATGGTAATTTGAAATGTCCGCCTGTATAACAAGGTAACACACATGAGGCAACAGGTGCAACATGCACCAAAGCAAGCCACCACAATGAATCTCACCCAGCTTTTTTGTTCATGATATGTGGATGCAAGAACACAGCATGATAGCCATTCAAAAGAAACTTGGGTGGCATAGTGGTTGATAAATGAATCACACCTGTATAAACTCACTGATTTCAACAGTGTCAAAATCAGTGAACACCAAATTTTTTATCTACCTAACCTCTACGAATCCCACTGCTCTCTCTTAACTATTTTCTGCTTCAGCATTATATAAGGGCAATGTGAGGGATTGGGAAGTTGAGGAGCCATCAAACAACGAAAATACAGTAGATGGGGATAATGAAGGTGGGGATATACAGTACAACCATTTATAGAGGCTGCCTTGCAAAAAGAGGATGTTGAAAAGGAAGAAGAATAAGAGGATTTGCCCTGTTTCAAAGTGTGAAAGGGGTGTCAGTAATGAGGTGAGTGATTTAAACTTACCACCTGACATGATATAATGAGTTTTTCAATATGGAATATAAGTTGCCTTGATGAACCCCTTAAACAAAGAGAAGGAAGGCTTCTGTAAGATTTGTTTGTCCATTACTGGCCTCGTTGAAACTCAGGTTAAGGAAAATTCCTTGAAGATCAAAGAATGTCTTGTTCCTGGTTGGGTTTCTTGTTAACAATATGATAGTCATCATTTAGGGGGAATTTGGGGTGCGTGGGAATGAAGATTTGATATAAGTCAGGAAGTTGTATAACTCAAATCGGTTGCTTCATTGTGTGGGCACTGATAGGAATGGGGATAGCCAGTACTGTGCTTCTTTTGTCTGGGTTCCTTCAAAGTCTGGAAGGTACACTTGCAATTCAGCATAAAATGAGATTAGATTTAAGCTTCCTAAGGCGGTTTGGGCTAAACTAGATTGGTTTAAAACTGCTACATGCAATCATGCTTCTATTTTTAAGCTTGCAATGAGAAATAGGCTATCAACATGCGACAGACTAGCTTCTTAGGTTTGTGATGGTGACCTTTTATGAGTCTTTTGTAGAAGCAAAGTTGAATGCTGCAGTCATTGTGCTTTGAATGTCCTGTTTCTTGAAGAATTTGGCAGCAAGCTTTGATCATGAATTTGGTGACCTAGAGTGAGTATAAAATGGATGCCGTTGTCCATTGGGGAATTCAATTTCTCAAAGGAATAATCTTGAAGGTTACTCTCTATAAACTAATTTAGTGGCTGTTGTGACACAGGACAAAACCAAACAGGATGCAATAACAAAATTGAATAACAAAAATAAAAGATAGGTAACCTAGGAGTTATCACCTGGGCTTGCTTGGAGTCAGCAAAAAGTAAGAGAGAACAATCTAGGAGTCAACATCTATGGAGTAAGCACCAACTATTGGAAAAATTCCAAGAGAAATTTTATTAACTAATCGAACTGTAAAACATAACTGAACTTTGGGTTCCTTAAATAGAGTTCCAAGCTTATTATCCTAGTAGAAAACAACTTTACTAACCCAGTAAGAAAAAAAAATCAGAAAAGAAAATAACCTATACATAAATAAATCCTAAACATTTAATGATTGGACTTATGCCTTAGGCCCAATTAATAGCAGGCTTCATCCATAAGGCCAAAGGTTGGGACGTAATCTTTTTGCATATACATTGATAAGTTCATGTAATTGGAGGCCTATATCTTGCGTCCGCACCATGTTGTTACCATGTTTAGTCTTAAAGGAATGCTTAGGTTCATAATGGAAAGCCTCTATACTCAAAAACTTATAAGAAAGGGACAAAGAATGTATGTTATGCAGTTCTAGGAAATTAAGAGTAACAAGAGAATGGTAACAAGTTACAGCATAAAGTACCAAGATGCACCATTTCGTATCTTAGATCAATTTTACACATGAGGGGAAAATTAAGAGATTCCCAAAATCAAGGCAATAAGTGGTGAATACAGGCTTATGAGGAGTTGGGATAGGTACACCAATCGAATGAAAGGGATAGAATAGAAATTCTCTCAAGGCATTGAGTAGTCAAAGTTGTGACTTAAAGAGTAAATATCGGCCCCAATAACATCATTTCAGAGAAATTATTTGCTATAAGTAAAATATTTTTGTGGGGATTAATTAAATTCAGAGTAACTACCAATCACCTCTCACACACCCTGCAAAAGTTGGGAATTTTATGCACTAGGAATAACTTTTTATTAATAATTCATAGGTTCTAAACAAATACTCAATTCTACTCAATCAAAAAAGGATCTTATTAAAGTATATACCACCCTCTAGCCAAGTTTATGTTTGATTCGTAGTTGAATCAAGTACTGCCTCATAATTAAACCAGACAAACCAGCAGTTTAAAATGGATTCAGACTTTAAACTGCTATACACAACTGGATAGGATAAAACCATTTTATAACTGCTTAAGATTACACTGGGTTAATTTCTTGACAAAATAAGAACATTGCATGTTCAAATTTCCCGACTACAAAAGTAACAATCAAGCAGACCAGATCAGGCCCAAGAGTAAGTACCAATCCAAAACACAAACTAGTTTAATTTACCAAGATTTTCAGTCATTTCTCAGATTCATTGAAAGTGAAAGTGCTACCTCTAAACTAATAAAGATCAAAACTTTTTAACAAAACAAAGTAACTAATAAATAGAGAGGACTAAACTTGCACTCTATCAAATCAAATGAACTAAATTCCAGCAAATGAAAAGAAACCCATTAACAAGAACTGAAATTCAAACAAAACAGGATAGAAAAGAGTGAAATTTTTTTTTGAGAAACTCACCTTAGGAAGTGGGTTTGGCTTTTTTTTTTTCCTGGTTTTTGATCTCCGGCTAATTCAGCTGATACTTTCATGTGTGTCCCAGCTCCCAACTGCCATTCATTTCAAGTTTCAAGTAGCCCCGTCATATGTAACGACAACTGAAGCTGACCCACTAGAGAATGTGAACCAGTGAGAGTCACCAAGTCTTTATTTTATTTATTTATTTATTTTCGCGGGCAAAAAAAAAATGACAGAGTTACAGTCTTAGCGTCTTACAGGCTGCAATGCAAACATATGCAATTATACAAATAAGGTTTTGAGGTTTTTGTTTTCGTTTTTGTTTTGGTCTCTTGTAAGACTAGTAGGTGCATATCATTTCAGGGGATTTATAATTCTATACATTTGTTGTGATAATTAATTTGCATGTATGTGAAATAATCAATTTTAATTTTTACTATTTGATTCTTTCAAAAGAAATTATCTCTTAAAAGTTAAAACTTTATATATAGATATGTAAGGCACATTGACATTAATTTAAAAAATACAAAATATCAAAATAAATGAGACACTTTATCATGTGGAAGTTGTATATTTACATCTTTGGAAAGAAAATCCAGAAGTTGGATATGTTATGTTGTAAAAAAAATTTCGGATTTATTATTATTATTATTATTATTATTATTTTTTTCTTTTTTTCTTTTTTTTGACTGAAAAGGTAGAATTAATATATTAAAAAAACAAAATTACAAAAGTATAGGAAATAGGGTCCTGAGCCACAAACAGGCCTATCCGCCTAGGCTACAGGACAAGAAGCAGACTAAACCACTGCCACATACAGAAGGCATGACTAAAGAAATGAATAAGAAATTGAAAGATGCTGAGGCAGACCAAAAACTTAACTAAAGCAAAGAATAAAAAATTAAAAAACTGCCTTAGACTAAATCATGTCCTCTGGTTGGCCATCAACGTTTGATACTCATGCATGAGAGATCTTGCATTACGTAAAATAGCCTTTGGGTGAGCTTGGGTATCCTCAAAACAAAACTTGTTCCTAGCGTTCCATATAGCCCACGTTATCACCGCCCATTCTGTCAACTCATTCCGAGTCAGTCGCTGCAACATGTTACGAGTTAACAGGAAAAAATCATGGACCACCGCTGAGCTCTTCTGAATTTTGCCTCTGACCAACGCCCAGACATTGCGTGCGAAGGGGCATTCCCAAAGGATGTGCACACTAGTTTCGGCTTGCTGGTTACATACACTGCATGTCGAAGCAACGCGCACTCTCTTCATGTGAAGGTTGTCACGGGTGGGTAATATGTTGGAGCAAGCTCGCCAAAGAAACGTACGCACTTTTGGAGGAACATTGAGGGACCACACTGCCTTCCAAAGTCGTCCATCGGCTATAGCATTTGAGTGGTCACCAGTTGAGGGGTGTAGCACACGAAGAGCCACAAGGTACGCCGATTTAACGGAGAAAACATTGGCTTTGTTCTCCTTCCATACTAGTGTATCGTTTGCCTGCATGTTTGGCATGGCTATGCTTAAGATATCCGCACAAGTATGGGGCTCAAACCAGTACGCCAACTTAGCTCTGTCCCACTGACCCGTTTCTATGTCCACTAGCTCCCTTACTTTCAAGGGCCCTGGTCCATCCCTGCGAAGGCATGGGGGTCTTGGAAGCCATTGATGACCAAAAATATTTATTAGGGCTCCACTTCCCACCTTCCATTTAGACCCTGCCAAAATGATATCCCTAGCTTTCAACAGACTTCTCCACACATATGACGGGTTACTTCCTAGTTCAGCTTCCACAAAGGAGACACTAGGGAAATACCGAGCCTTATACACTCTGAAGAACAGAGAATTTTGGTGGTTGAGCAACCTCCATGCCTGTTTCGCCAACATAGCCAGGTTAAAAGCATGAATGTCCCGAAAGCCCATACCGCCAGTTTTCTTCGGATCACACAGACGTTTCCAGTTAATCCAGTGTATTTTCTTCTCGTTACTCGTTTGTCCCCACCAGTACTTTGCCATGATCGAGTTAATATCATTACAGAGAGCTTTCGGCAGGTGGAACAAGCTCATCGAATATGTCGGTATCGCCTGCGCTACAGTTTTAAGCAAGACCTCTCTCCCTGCTTTCGAAATAAACTTTTCCTTCCATCCTGTGACTCGTTTAGCTATCCTTTCCCGGAGGTCTTTAAAGGTGCTCACTTTGTTTTTACCTCCCACCATCGGCAACCCCAGATACTTCTCAAACTCTGTCACGACCTGTGCATCAAGCATGGCCCGAATATCCTCCCTCACCCCTGGCTCAGTATTAGGGCTGAAGAACAGAGCCGTTTTCTGCCGGTTGATCGCCTGTCCCGAGGCTTGCTCATATGCAGCCAGTAAGTTTAGAAGGCGAGTGCACTCCATTGGAGTGGCCGGACAAAATAATAGGCTATCGTCAGCGAAAAGAAGGTGAGAAACATTTACCCCGTTGCGGCAAGATTTGATCCCTTGAAGCTGCTGTGTCTCTATAGCTTTCCGAAGTAAGGCCGAAAGGCCCTCCACACAGAATAGGAATAGGTAAGGTGACAGAGGGTCGCCCTGTTTTAAACCCCGGGTCGGGGAGATGAATCCTCGAGGTTCGCCATTGATCAGCACCGTATAGCTTGCTGACGACACACATTGCATAGTTAGGTCCACCCACCTGGCTGAAAAGCCCATTTTCAACATGATCTTCCTTAGAAACTCCCACTCCACGCGGTCATAAGCTTTACTGATATCCAGTTTGACTGCCATATGCCCCACCCTTCCTTGTCTTCTGTTTCTTAGTCTGTGAAGCATCTCATAAGCCACCGCCGTATTGTCAGTGATGAGTCTGTCTGGGACAAAAGCGCTTTGAGCATCTGAGATGATGTACGGCAGGGTGCACTTCACTCTATTTGCCAATACTTTGGATACCACCCTACTAACCACGTTGCTCAGGCTAATAGGGCGATAGTCCGACATAGATTGGGGGTCCTTTTTCTTTGGTATGAGCAAAATATGGGTGAAGTTCATCTTGGTTAGGATATGACCTGAGTTTAAGACAGATAGAACTGCCTCTGTGACATCCCCTCCAACCACATGCCAATATTTCTGAAAGAAAAAAGGAGACATACCGTCTGGTCCCGGCGACTTCGACGGGTGCATCTGGAACAGGGCTAGCCGAACCTCTTCACCCACAAACGGTCTAAGAAGGGACTGGTTCATCTCTTCCGTCACAACCCCGTCTACCACTTCAAGAACCCCATCAACATTACTTGGGTTTGACGTAGCAAAGATGTTTTTGAAATACTCCTCAGCTATCTCACCCACGTTCTGCTCACCCGTCCTCCAAACCCCTTCTCTATCCATCAACCCCTCTATTTGGTTTTTTCTTCGGCGTTGGCTTGCCCGTTTATGGAAAAATTTTGTGTTCTTGTCACCTGCAGGGAGCCATATTGCTCTAGAACGCTGTCTCCAAAACACTTCTTCCTGGTGTAGCAAAGTATTTATTTCCTCCCGAAGTATATTAATATGTGCCAAGTTGTTCTCGTATCCGGTGTTGGCCATAGCCATGAGTGCATGTTGTTTTTCCTCAATTCGAATTCTAGCATTACCAAACACCACTCTGCTCCATGCCACCAGATTCGATCTGCATCGCTTAATCTTCTCGAAGAGCTTGAACATAGGGCTACCATTGGGTGGTTGGTAGCTCCATGCCTCCCTGATCACCTCCTCACAATTCTCGTGTGCCACCCAACGTTCCTCAAAACGGTGGATGCGCTTACGCTTGGTTTGGCCCTGTTGAGCAAAGCATTGAGTATTCAGCAGAAGGGGGTCATGATCAGAATAAGATACCTGCAGGTGAGCTACTTTTGCCGATGGGAACATGCCTTGCCACTCTGATGATGCACAGGCTCTATCCAATCTTACTTCTACAAAGGCTTCACCGGGTCTGCCATTACGCCAAGTGAAAGGGTACCCATGGTACCCTAAGTCTTCTAGCCCACAGTGCAACAAGGTTTCTTTGAAAGCCAACATAGGCGCTAAGGGTTTTGGGGTACCTCCGTTCTTCTCAAAAGAGTGAAGTATTTCGTTGTAGTCACCTATGCAAACCCATGGCAAGGAAGCTCTTGCATGCAGGTGTCTAAGGATTCTCCATGATTCATGCTTTCTGTGTCCTTCCGGTCGTCCATAGAAGCCCGTTATCCTCCAAGGTGGTTTATCGGCAGACCTGATGTGTGCATCGATATGGTTCGGAGAGAACGTTTGAATGTGAAGATCACACTCTGCCTTCCAAAATAAGCCCAAACCTCCACTTTGGCCATCACTCGGGACAGCCATGACTGCTTGAAAATTCAGGTCATAGCAAAGTTTTCGCATTTCTGTGATAGACCGCTTTGTCTCCATAAGGAACAAAACGGTGGGTCCTTTACTACTCACCATGTTAGTGAGAACATCCACTGCACGTTGGTTCCCAAGCCCCCGGCAGTTCCAGCTTATAATAATCATTGCGATCGGCGGGGCTGCTTTGCAGCCTCCACCGTTGGTAAGGTTGGATAGGGAGAGCCCACATCCAGTTTGGTTTTCTTTTCTTTTCCATGAGTTGCATCTTTGTTCTCCACTCCACTCACGGCCCACTCTCTCTTGAGGCCCACCTTCGTTATCGTCTCACTTTCATGTTCCATGCCATCCCGATACGGTCCTCGTGCAAGTCTAGTCCACGTTGTTTGCTTTGTTTGAGAGTGTGGCTTAGAAACCACGTGACTTGCATGTTCACAACTAATGCACCCCTCCACGTGAGTTGCATGGGTCTTTAAGAAGTGTGGCTTAGTAACCACGTGACTTGCAAGTTCACAAATCAAGCTCCCTTCCACGTGAGTTGCATGGCTGTTTAAGTTCACCTTCACGTGCTCTTCGGTCCCTTGAGCCTCAGTATTATCCATTGCCATGATGGGATCATGGCTAGTAATCTCATGAGTATCGGCCTCTTTATTTGTGCTTGATCCGTTACTGTCCTTGACTATGGCTTTCAAAACTGGCGTGGTCTGTGGTACTGCTTTTTCCGTAACTGCCGCTGGAGTAATTGTACTTTCCTTACGTGTGTCATCAGAGGTTGTCGGCTCTCTTGGGATTCCCAAGTGTGACGTAGCCCTACGCATCTCGCCTCTATTGGTCTCCCCGCTATTCTTCGGCTGTTCATGTGGTGGAGTTTTGCTCGCTTCTGCCCGCCGGCGGCTCCCTGCCTTCATCCACTCACCGTACGGAGTCTCTGTTTTTGCTGTAAAGGTGGCCGTTTGGTCAGTGTTGGGGCAGGCTTTCATCTCATGCCCAAGTCTACCACAGGCATAACACAAACCAACTATTCTTTCATATTTGAACGCTACCCATGCCCTGTCTCCTTCCGGGCTAACCACCGGGGCTCCTCTTCGAAGAGGTTTGTTCAGCGGAATATCGACCCTTACTCTAAGGAACCATGCCTGTTCTGACTGGAAGGCTTTGGCATCCACCTGTAGAACTTTCCCAAGACCACCACCGATCTCCTTCCCTGTCTCCTCATTCATTAAGTCAAAAGGCAGTCCCCATACTTGGACCCATAACTCTATCGTAGGAAAAGTAATGTTCCTTGCCGTCATACCCTTCTGCCACGTCTTCAATACCAAAAGGTGATCATCGAAACACCATGGTCCATTCTCGACCACCCACTTAAGTTGGGATTCCATAGAAAATTTGAATTGAAGGAGGCCCTCTCCCACTTCAATAATTTTGATATCGCCTCCCATCTTCCATATGGATCTCAACAGGTTTTTTGCCGCTCGGAGGTTGAGAGGTTTTTCACTCAAAAAGCATCCAAGGACACTTAGAGAGCATTCCTCGAGAGTCTGGTTTCGTTGGCTTCCTCGTATGGCTATATCTGACGTCTCCTCTTCAGTCAAAGAGACCTTCTGCAGTCGCTCTAAAAAATCTGGATCCATAAGTCACCCACTACCAAGATAGTGGGTAAGGAGTGCTCACCCTAGGTGAGAAGGAAAAGAATATATTGGGTCAATTTTGACTAGTCTATTTAGGATCCACAGCTGAATCACCTTTTTTCGAATGTTTGAAACATGATTGTTAAGAAAGAACAAATTCT
Source organism: Quercus glauca (assembly GCA_023736055.1). Classification (NCBI taxonomy): domain Eukaryota; kingdom Viridiplantae; phylum Streptophyta; class Magnoliopsida; order Fagales; family Fagaceae; genus Quercus; species Quercus glauca. The sequence continues at coordinate 48,898,867 of CM043315.1, read as the reverse complement.
TATCTTTAATGTATTTTACAAGGGATCGGTTAACGAATACCCTTAGGGCATTTGCTAGTTTCTTCCAATTTGTAATTATATAATTTGCTTTTAATATTATTATTAACTAATCGCAGACCCGTGTGATGTGCAACAAAAATTTGACGGTTGGTTTTTTGTTAAGTGAAAAATAAAATATAGATGAGACTTTTAAGTATTAGTCTCAAACCTTTCTTAAAATGATACGATTATTTTCTTAAAGTATAGTTGTTACAATATATTAGATTTTTAAAATTAAACTACCTATATTCATTATTTGAATGTGTTTTAAATTTAGAGAGTTTTTTTTTTTTTTTTTCAAGAAAACATAATGCAGTTTACATTCAATTATTGTATAAGGAAAAATATTTTGTAAATAATGTAATGTGTAGTTGGGATTTGTTTCTAGTGTTTTTACAAATGGTTCATCCTCTATACATCTTGAATGACTTAAAGAGGAAAGATATAAGTAAATCCACAAATTATGTTATAAAAAAATACAAGACTTTAATAACATAAGAAAAATGTAATTTTATCAAGAACTTACCAACATTATACTGAGAATGTGACATTACATAATTGTCAATGATATTATTTAATTGATCATTTAGGGATTAAAAACCTATATTATTATTATTATGAGAAAAAGATATAGATGTTTGTCAATTACTATAAATTGAGTACATCTCTAACCACATGCCTAATAGTGTAAGGAGGATTTTCATCCATCCACACCATATAATTAGAGGTGACAACTTTTAATGGATCTAACCTTCATGACTGGTGAGATTATCAAGCTTTTTCAATTTAGGAAAAATGATAAGAACAAACCTCCTAAGAAATCTAAATCCTCTAGGAAGGGCAAAAATGAGAAACCCCTTATCCAGTGCCATGAGTGCAAATGTTTTAGTCATATGAGGATAGAGTGTCCAAACTATCTTATGAAGGAAAAAACCAAGAAGTCAAAAGATAAAAAGGTTGGTTGCTACTTGGAGTGATACTAAGAATGACTATTCTGATGAGTATGTGGATGAATGTGGTCATTTTAAGGCTTTTGCTGCCACAACCGATAAGGTGATTGTGGAGAGTGCTAGTGACAGTGAGGATTCTTCTAATGATGAAGTACCCAAGAAGTTGACCATTCAAGAAGCTTATGATAAGCTATGAACTGAATTTATAAAATTTGAAAAGACTTCTCATCTTTGTAGAAAAGAGCTTAATGAGGTAAAAACTGAAAAAACTGATTTGTTAGTCAAACTTGATAAGACTACAAGGTTAGTTGAGACTCTTATTGTGAAGAACACCTCATTGGAAGAGAAGGTCAAGAATCTTGAGGTAGAGCTTAGTCAAGAATCTTGAGGTAGAGCTTAGTCAAGCTATAACTCAAATAGAGAGGATGTCTAGTGCAAAGCTTGATGAGGTATTGAATGCTCAAAAGTCTAGTTCTAATAAGACTGGCTTAGGATATGTTGTTTCCTCCGGCCCCTCCTCTTTCACGGCTTCTGGATTAAGGACTGTCTTTGTGCCCCAATTTGAGAAAGGTGATAATAGTATGAAATCCAAAACTAATTTGTCTAATTCTAAATCTTTTGTTAGACCTTATGTATGTCACCGTTGTGGTGTTTTTGGACACATTCGTCCTAATTGTTTTAAGTTGTATCCTCAAAAGTAAGTGTTCAAACGGTCACAGGTTTCCTCTCAAGGATTTACACCTTTGTTTGGAGAGTTATTAAAATCTTTGAGCTTTTCAACTCAATTTCAGGAGAATTTTAATTCTTCTATGTCCTTTAGTAGACATATTAGGACACGTGCCTTTTCATCTTCACGGCCAAAGACTTGTGCTGTGTGGGTGAGAAAGGAGCCTAAGACTTAATTGTCTTTTCTATCTGTCCTCTGCTTTAATTCTTTCTATCTAAAGTAGGACTCTCTTTGCTTGATTTCTTATCTGCTTTTGGAATCATGCTTTCATGCATACGCATCTTTCTTTCATGCTTTCATATTGTTTGTCTGTTTTTGTCTGGTTGTTTAGTTTTTATTTTATTTTGTTTGTTTTTCAAAAAAAAAAAAAAAAAAAAAAGAAGGAAAAATCAGAAAAATACAAAAACAGTGTGTGTTTGTGTACATTGGTACTTGTGTACCTTGGATGGCCATTGATACAAAATTTTCTAAACTTTGTATCTTTTGTAGCTTAGATGAGCATCTTTATGCACAACTAAGCAAATGAGCTTTGTAGCTCGTGTTTGTGATGAGTAAGGTTAAGTAATCTCTTGTACTTAACACTCGTATCACTCTTTTTGACGGGAATGACTAGAAAATCCTAAAAAAAAGGCATAAATAACCATCTTACAACTGTTGCCCGCCAATCATGAAATGACATTTGTATGCTTCGGCATAGGAAAAGTGGAATGTCAAATGCTTAACTTCATTGGGCATTTCTTTTCTCTCTCATATATGCCCATGCATGGTTTACTTAAAAGAAAAATATGCAAAGAAAAATAAAAACAAAAAAGAACAAAATGTTTTATATATGATAGCAAGCGTGTATTCTAGGAAATGTGGGAGTTATAGGATGTACCTCGAAGGTGATAGTCCCCATCAAACAGTTATGATTGTGTGTGAGTTAAAGTGATTTTCTCATATCTCACTTATATCTCAAATCGTCATAACATGTAGACACTTATGCAATCTTGCGATGTTTTTCACATACAACATGCAATATTTTTTGCTACTTTTGATACACGTGCAAGTACAATGTGATTTGGGCATCACAAGGAATACTTGTGTTAATGTATGCTCACTAAACTATCTTAACTTGTTTTTGAAATATAAAATTGGTTAGACTTGTTTAATGTGTGTGTGTGTGTTTTGGGATCTTTGTACTTAACATTTTTTGTGTTGAGAGATGTTTTTGAGAGCTTAAAATGTTGTTTGAATCTTGGTTTGAGTAGCATGCTTGATTGCATTCATATCTTTGTTTTTCTCTTCTTTGAAAAATTGGTTTTAAGCAATCTCGATAGTTTCTCGATACCTTTCAACAGCTGGTCTATCTATTGAGTCCTTTGATCTTCTTTTTATCACATTCTTGATAGCTTCTTGACAGATTCTCGATCCATCGAGAAACCTTCTGTCTGCTCGATAGATGTTCGATCCATCGAGGTTGGCTTCTGCTCGATAGTTGCTTAACAACTTCTCGATTTGTCGAGATCCTCTTGCATGCATTGTTTTTAATATGTTTTGCATCTTTCTTTTATCTTGTCATCCATAGCATCTTTGTTCATTACATTCATGCATTTATATGGATTTCTTGTGCCCCCTTGATCATCCTTAATCATCTTTATGTCTCTTGGGTGAAACTTTCTAGTTTCTTGTACCCTTTGTCAATCATGACAAAAAGGTGGGATAAATTATGGAGAACATGTGATTTCTTTTTAAGATTCTACATGTTAGGGGGAGAAATACATGCTCTTGTAAAGGGCGATGTGTTTCATCTTGTTAGGGGGAGTGCTTACTTCCTTCTTCTTATACACCGGTCTTGTGACAATGTTTACATACATTGTGCTTATCTTTGACATATATATATATATATATATATATGATGATGTATGTCTTCTTTACCTACCTTTACATGTGTTATGTCTTTTCTCTCTTTATGTGCATGCTTCTTATTTACTGTATGCAATCTATTATTTTTGTTTCACACTAAGATGTCGTGATGAGTTTTGTTTAAAGTGTTTTAGAAATATAGGTTGTCAAAGTCTTTCTTGCCATGGACTGTCTTCTTGCAAAGTTTTCAAGAGTTTATGTTAGGATAGATTTTATTGTATTCAACAAGTGAATATGAGTTGAGTGATTTATGATTTCTCTCATATGTTCATTTGTTTGTTATGGTTTTGTCACGGATTGCCAAATGGGGAGATTGTTAGGACATATGTAAATCATGTTAGGAACATATGTCAATATTTCATGTAATTGGCTAATCTTTTAACAAAACGCACTTTACTTGTAATTGGGTAGATTTAGGATGTGTTTAATACTTCAAAGAACAAGAGTTCAAGTCTAGTATTGAAGCCATGCAAATCTGTTCAAGAAATAAGTAAAGAAGTGCTGATTCATTAAAGCTTGATAGCTGCTCGACAGATACTATCTATTGAGAATTACGAAATTCAAATTTTCAGATCTGATTTTCAGCCCATGCTTATGTATTTGTGTAGGGTTTCTTTTCTCACAACCCTAGATATATATAAGGCTTATTTTAAAGGCCGTCACATAAGAGAATACAAGGAGAACACATGCAAAAAGTGGCCGATACCTTATTCTCTTTGAAAGAAGCTACTACGTCTTTGCGCCTTAGAGTTTTGTAACCAAGTGCTTCTTGATCTTCATTGTTGATGAAGTGAAGAACTTTGCAGCCAACAATCTTCTTCAAGTTGGTGTGTTAGTCACTTACTGGAGATGTACATTATTGATTAGTCACGTACTGGGATCCGTGCAAAAAGGGTGGTGTTTATATATTGAAGAGTTCAGAGGTTCTGAAGCAATAGAAGGTTTTTGCTGTAAGTTCATCTATGGGGATTGTATAGTCTAGGGATAAAAGTTTTGTACTAGATCTGAAACTTCTCTTTATTATAGTGGATTGCTTTTCGAGAAGGTTTCCCCCCAGGTTTTTTACTATGAAACTATTTTGTTTCATTGGTTTTCCTGGGTCATCATATCTTGTCTTATTTAATTTTTGGTTGTGCATGATATTAACATGATATTGATATTTGTTTGTTTAACAAGGTTTATTTATAATAAATCTAATTGACAACTTGAGTTTAAAACTTGTTAATTTTATCAACCGGGGTCTAAATTTCCTTACACTATGGAAAGCAAGAAAATAAAACAAAACTCCCTTTGTTTGGGAATGGAACATAGCACAGTCAACACAGGGTAGTGGTGGTGGCTGGGCAGCTAGTAGACCAGTAGGTGGTCAGGGAAGGACACCTACAACAGGCCAAAAGCAGTTAAGGGGTAAAACGGTAAATCTTATCACGGCATGTGGTATAAAAAGGCCTTAGCTGTGCACAGTAAACAACAACAGGAAAGCAAGAAAGAACAGCAGGAAACATAGAAAGAAGAGAGAAATAGAAAGCAGAGAAAAACAGAGAGGATAAACAAAAAGAAAGAAAATAAGAGAGTAGGAAGTGAAGTGAGAAAAACAAAAGTGTGATAGGGCATGCACCAATAGGCTACTCCCTTCTCTGCCTCTCAATAGCCTATTCTCAAGCAAGTTAAAGGATTCGAGATTAAGCCAATATGTCAATTCTTTCAAAATAGACAATTTCTATGGCAAGATTTCCCTATGAGATTGCCCATGTTAGAGATTGGTTCCCTTCTTGGACTTAAATCTGCTAAGGAGACAAGTTTAGCGGACTAATCTCTTTCCCCTCTTTTATCATGATTGTTTAAGCATTAACATTATTCTTTTCATTATTGCTAACTTATTTTTGCCATACTCATATTATCATTTACTTTTCTTATTGCAAAATTGTTTAAAAAATATCTTTGGTACTTTAGTTAGAATATTTTAACCATCTTGTTGTATTATGTTTCTCCTGCCATAACGTTTTTGTAACAGTATTCCCTGCCGTGGGCACGTGACCAAGATCTTTGCCAAGGGTCTTAGCTTGTGTACAAACTGGTTTAAGGTGAGTTTCAGTTGAGCCAGTCTCGACTTTCCTACCCCAGAACTATTGGGCCACAGTACAGTAGGAACAGTCCAGCCCAAAATAGAAAAAGGCCCACCACAAGGATCAAATTGATTGTGACCCTAAAGGAGAGGAACTAGAATATTATTTTCGCCTAAAAGATAATGACAAAATTGAAATGTCAGTGCCATTGTGAGGTAGGAATACCTATTTACTCAAAAGAAAAAAAGAGTTTCATTTTATTAGGTAGGAGTTTCGTTTTATTAGACTGTGCCATCATCAGATTGTTGTTTGTTGTTTACTTCTTTCTTTGCTTCATTCTTTCCTCTTCGAGAACCAATAATACATGTAATGATATTATTGGTTTAAGATATATTGTCCTTGGTTAATTAATTTAATTACCTAAGTTGATTAATTAGGTCAAATTACGTGCAAATCGTGGGTACACCAACAAATCACCAAATAAACTAAATGGAACGGAAATTAAATTGACATAGTGATTTGTTGACAAATGGGGAAAACCTCTCGCAATACAAAAATCCCACCGGGTGAATTTAAGGTCACTACTCCTAAGAATCCACTAATCAATAATCAAGCGGTTACAAGTACGAGGAATCTTACCACTACTCTGGCCTATCCCAAAATACCAACCTACAATTGAACCTTCACTCTAATACCCAATTGGACTTGATCTTGTAGCAGCCTTCTTTCCTCTGTTGCACAAATCTCCAATCTATGACTAACTCCTGTTAGGACATATGTGTTTACGTGTTAGGAACATATGTCATATTTTATGTAAATTGGCTAATCCTTTGACAAAACGCACTCTACTTGTAATTGGGTAGTTCTAGGTGTTTTTAATACTTCAAGAAACTATGTTTCAAGATCAAGTGTTGAAGTCATCAAGTCTGTCCAAGAAAAAGCAAGTTGAAGTGCAGAAGTTTTAAAGCTCGACACCTTCTCGACACCTACCTCGACACCTGCTAGCTGTCGAGACTTAAAAAGTCAGAATTCTAATCTGATTTTCTTGGGATCCGTGAATGTGTTTTTGGGCCTTCTTTTCTTCTAACCCTAAACATATTTAAGGAGTGTTTTAAGAGCCGTCAACATAGACACAAGTTGCATAAGCATTGAGCAATCCTTGTTCAAGCAAATTGTGCTCTGAGACGAAGTTCTTAACCTAGATCATCTTCTTCAAGAAGTTGCTGTGTATTGTGCACCTTAGGGTTTTGTGACCAAGCATCTTCCTGATCTTCATGCATAGGATGATCTGAAGAACTCTGCAGCCAACCTCTCATTCTAAAGTTGGTGATTGAAGTCACGTACTGGGATCCGCGCATCTGGTTAGTCACGTACTTGGGAGCCGTGCATAAAAAGGGGGAACTGTCGCTACAGATCAAGTCCAATTGGGTATTGGGGCAAGGGTTCAACTGTAGGTTGGTAAGGTACTTGGGATTCCTTATTTGTAACCGCTTGATTTGATAATAGTGGAGTTTCGGGAGTGGTGACCTGAAAATCACCCGGTGGGGTTTTTGCCGTTAGGGTTTTCCCCATTCGTGAACAAATCACTGTGTTATTTATTTTCCGCTGCATATTTTGTTATTCGGTGATTTGTTTGTGCTACCACGTATTTGCATGATAAATTGATTAATTAATAACTTGGCTTAATTAATTAATTAGTTTAAAATCACAAGGGGTCATTCAGTTTGTGGCCTATCAAGTGGTATCAGAGCAGGCACACTCTGATTATTTATTAATCTTTGCTGTGATTGATCCATTGACCCCTGTTTGTCATGGCTATGACCAGCTTTAAGAGATCTATGTTTTCAAATACATCTTGTTTTTCTAATCACTATTTGTTTGAGTGTCTCAGAAAATACAAGTCTAAAAGTTATTTGAATTCACTTGTAATGACTATGGTAAAAGATCTCAGTTTGGCTAAGAAGAAACTAGACTGTCTCAGAATGAAAATGTGCAGAGGAGTTCGTCTGAGAAGAGTAAAAGTTAAAGGCTTAGCTAGAAGAAGGCAGTTGAGAGAAAGAACCACTCCCTATGATTTGTCATCCAAGCATGAAGTGTGTTTCATGATGAAATCTGCATTTAAAGTAATGGATACATGCCTTTGGTATCTTGACAGTGGTTGCTCAAGACACATGACTGGAGATCGATCTCTCTTCAAGATCTTCGAGCCTAAGAAAGGAGGTAATGTGACCTTTGGTGATGGAAGCAAGTCACAGATTAAAGGGAAAGGAATCATATCTCTGCCAGGGCTGCCAGATATTGCAAATGTTCTCTATGTAGAAGGACTAAGGGTGAATCTACTGAGCATAAGTCAGATATGTGATCAAGACTTTATGGTGCTGTTCTCAAAAGGAAAGTGTCTTGTCATGGATGAGTCCAGAAAGAAGCTCATCAGTGGGGTTCGAACTTTGGACAATTGTTATGGATTGGTTCCTGATGCTGATATAGTGTGTAATAGTATTCGTCTACCAAATGAAGATCTATGGCATCAACGAATGGGACATGCTAGTTACAAGCATCTATCTATTGTCTCTAAGCATGAATCTGTCTTGGGGATACCAAAGCTTAGTAGAATGAGCAATGTGGTTTGTGGACCATGTCAACTTGGAAAACAAACAAAAGCTAAGCATCCAAGCACTCAGGCATCCGCTACCTCCAGACCGTTGGAATTGTTACATTTAGATCTTATGGGTCCAACCAGAACTGAGTCTCTTGGTGGTAAGAGATATATCATGGTAGTGGTAGATGATTTCACTAGATACACTTGGGTCATCTTACTTCGATCCAAGTCTGATGCTCCTGAGCACATTGAGGCCTTGTGCACAAGACTGCAGAATGAAAAGAGTTTGAAGATTGATCGAATTCGAAGTGATCATGGTAAAGAATTTGAGAACTCATACATGGAATCCTTCTGCTTGAAATCAGGTATATCTCAAGAATTCTCTGCACCTATTACACCTCAACAGAATGGTGTGGTAGAAAGAAAGAATAGAGTTATTCAAGAAATGGCCAGAGCCATGTTGCATAACAAAGATGTGGCTCGAAACCTATGGGGAGAAGCCATAAACACTGCATGTCACACAGTGAATAGGGTGTACTTTAGACCCGGTACCAAAAAGACTCCCTATGAGTTGTGGAAAGGTAGAAAGCCAAATGTAAAGTATTTCAGGATCTTTGGAAGTACTTGCTTCATCCTCAAGGATAGAGAGAATGTGGGAAAGTTTGATTCTAGGAGTGATGAAGGCATATTTCTGGGCTACTCTTCTACCAGCAAGGCCTATCGGGTATACAACAAAAGGACCATGAAGGTTATGGAGACTGTTAATGTAGTCATTGATGAGTCTTCAGAGTCTAATTCTGAGAAAGGCAGTAATGAACTTCCCAAGGAAATTCTTCCCCCTGAACCTACGGAAGTTCAAGACATTGTTGACCGAGAACCCGCATCTCCTATTGCTCCTGGTACTCCCAGTGTTGTGGAAGAGTCAGCAAAAATCCCGACTTCACCTGAGACTGAATCTCTTCAGGAAAAAGGACCTTCCTCCAGAATTAAACTGAATCATCCTCCAGAAGTTATTGTGGGAAATTTGAATGAACTCACATTAAGGAAACGAACAGTTGATAAATGTGTTGCTAACTTTGTGTCTTATTCTTGCTACTTGTCACAGGTTGAACCAAAGAAAGTGGAGGAAGCACTACAAGATGAAAGTTGGGTTGAAGCAATGCATGATGAACTGCTCCAGTTTCAGAGGAATGAAGTTTGGACTCTTGTACCTAGACCAGAGGGCGAGCACATCATTGGTACAAAGTGGATTTTCTGCAACAAGATCGATGAAGAAGGCAATGTGATTCGAAACAAGGCTCGACTTGTGGCTCAAGGATACTCTCAAATGGAAGGAATAGACTATGATGAAACATTTGCCCCAGTTGCTCGTATGGAGTCCATTCGAATTCTGCTTGCCTTAGCATGCCAACTGAACTTCAAGCTTTATCAGATGGATGTGAAGACTGCCTTTTTGAATGGGCTACTTAAAGAGGATGTGTATGTGGCTCAACCAAAAGGATTTGTTGATCCACACTTTCCTGATCATGTGTTGTATCTCAAAAAGGCACTTTATGGGTTGAAGCAAGCCCCTAGAGCTTGGTATGATAGACTCACACAATATCTGGTGTCGCATGGGTTCACAAGAGGAAAAGCTGACCAAACTCTCTTCATCAAAAAGGAAGATGGCGAGTTGATAGTTGCTCAAGTGTATGTTGATGACATCATCTTTGGATCAACTAAGGATGAACTTGCTCATGACTTCTCAAAGCTCATGCAAGCCGAGTTCGAGATGAGCATGATTGGAGAGCTGACTCACTTCCTTGGCTTGCAGATTCGTCAGCAAGATTCAGGTATATTTCTATCTCAATCTAAGTATGCTAAGAATCTTGTGAAAAAATTTGGTTTGGATTCTGCTAGTTCTGTTCGTACCCCTATGAGCCCCAATGTTAAACTCACTATAGATGTGTTAGGCAAGAGTGTTGATCCTTCTCTTTATAGAAGCATGATAGGTAGTCTTCTTTACCTTACTGCTAGTAGGCCTGACATTAGCTATAGTGTTGGAGTGTGTGCTAGATATCAAGCTAATCCCAAAGAATCACATATGACTGCTTTAAAAAGAATTATAAAGTATGTCAAAACTACCGCTGAGTTCGGTGTGTGGTACAGCAAGGACACTAATAATGTCTTAGCTGGATATTCCGATGCGGATTGGGCTGGGAATGCTGATGATAGGAAGAGTACCTCAGGGGGTTGTTTTTATGTAGGCAACAATCTTGTCTCTTGGATGAGCAAAAAGCAGAACTCCATCTCATTATCCACTGCTGAAGCTGAGTACATTGCTGCTGGTAGCTGTTGCACACAACTCCTCTGGATGCAAAAACTCCTTCATGATTATGGTATTTGTCAAGATCATCTTACTATCTATTGTGACAATACCAGTGCCATAAATATCTCTAAGAATCCGGTTCAACACTCTAGAACTAAACACATAGAGATTCGACATCACTTCATTAGGGAGCTTGTCGAAGATGGTACTCTCACTCTTGAGTTTATTAACACCGATGATCAGAAGGCTGATTTGTTTACCAAACCTCTTGACAGTAAACGTTTTGAATTCCTTCGTCAAAACATTGGTGTTATCTCCATGGATTGATTTTCCTCTCTTCCTTCTCTTCCTCATGCATTTGCATCTAGTTTTATGCATTGTTTTGCTTGTTAACATGTTTTTGTGTGTTTACTTTCAGTTTTGTTTATTTTGTTTTTTGATATAAAAAAAAAAAAAAAAATTGAAAAATCAGAAAATACAAAAACAGTGTGTGTTTTGTGTACTTTGGTACTTGTGTACCTTAGATGGCCAATGAAACAAAGTTCTCTAAACTTTGTATCTTTTGTAGCTTAGATGAGCATCCTTATGCACAACTAAGCAAGTGAGCTTTGTGGCTCGTGTTTGTGATGAGTAAGATTAGGTTATTTCTTAGACTTAACACTCATATCACTCTTTTTGACGGGTAGTGTAACACCCCAACCTAATTACACACTTAATTTTATGGGTTTATATGCATGATATTATCTTAATTAATTTTAAGTGCATGAAGCTTTGATTTTGTACATATTATAAATAATTGAAATAGCTAGTTGCATTATAAATATATACTTAGTACGATGCATGGTTGGTATTTTAATTAGATATATGATGCATGGCATGTGATAGTGGAAATTCAATTCACATGCAACCAATAAGAATTCAAAACAACTAATACTTAAGCAACATGCAAGTTGACAAACCAAAAGGCCAAGGCTTGGCCGGCCATGCAAATTCACCAAGAGCCATTTTATTTGACTTTCTCAAGCATTAGAACATCCAAGAAGTTAAGCTTTTCCATTGTTCCACGGGTACACACACACAAACCAGAAAAATGTAGGTGTGAATGCAAGAAAAGTTGAAGAAAGTGGGTGTGATATTTTCTTCCCTAGTATCATACGTATCCCACCCCCAAAGTCAATATTCTTATCCTTCTTTGGCTGCCCAAAAGTCTCTCTTTATCTTTTCTTTTGCTGGAACCAGAAAGTTCAGCACTCATTCTCTTCTCCTTCTTCTTTATTCTGGTTTCTTTCTTCTTCCCCTCTCACACGGCTGAAACTCCCTTTCACCCTCTCACCAAAAATCATAAACCTCTCTCTAAGGAGAAATTAAGAGCCTAAACACTAAGGTTTCATCTTCAAAGTGTGTAGGTAAGTAAGTTAAAGCTCATCTGATTTTGTGTACTTGGAATGGTATGATTGTTTGTTTATTTTCATTCTTTATCCTCTGTTCTGTTTTGTGGGACTGAACTTGTGATTTTGTTTTTGTAAGTTTAAAGAGTGATGGTGTTATGAGCTATTGGATGCTTATTAGGGTTTTGTTAATATGTATTGTATAGGTATAAAAATACCCAAATGAAATTAAGGCCAATTGCTATTTGTTGATGATTTTAGAAAGAACATGCACTGAAGCTGTCCCTGTGACAAATTTGATGTTTACAAAAATAAAATTCTGTATTAAATCATGTTTTGTGAACTAGGATGCTAGGAGTAGTTTTTATGAACCCTAAGACATGTAGGGTTGTTATGGAAGTGGTCTCACAGTATTTGGATGAGTATAAAAATAATGGTGTAATTTCTAAGTTGCATGAGTTCCTGCCAGGACAGATTTGAACACGTTGGCTTGCATGATTTATAATAAATCATGGTTTTATGCTTTGACTACAAAAATTTTATGGTATATAATAGACATACAGGGGAGTAGTTCTGTAAATTTTCATGCCTTTTGGATGTGTTTGAACAGCCCATTCGTATTTTACAAATAGGGCTTTGGCTGCTGTAATGACCAGTAAACAGGGTAGTAAAACTTTGACTTTGTGGATTTAATTTTGAAGCTAGGGTGAATGTTTTGAGCTATAATTTTATATGCTCATCCTTTGTTATGTTTGGAGTATATATAAATTTTATGCCTTGGGTTCTCTTTGGTTTGGATGCATAATGTGTTTAATGATTGTAGCATATGCTTTGGGGAACTTATTGTGATGGGAATTAAGATTTTCTTGAGTTTGAGAGTTAGGTTATGATTGAGGATAAGTTTAAATACTTAGGAAGAGGTTGTCAATAATAAGTTTTGGTTTTCATTTAGGTGACGAGAACGAGAACACGGACACTTGAGCTCCTCTTGTACAATCTCTCGCGTCTTCGGCTTTCAGGTAAGGGATTTGAGATATGTGTCTTTGATAAGTATAGATATTATTTAGAAAAGTATTATGCATTAAAGCTTTTATTTAGAGATATTATGTATAAGCATGAGTTAAGCAAAATATGCGTTCGTGAGTTATTCAATCTTATATACATAATAATTTTAGCATATTGATGCTATTATTTATATCACGAACAAGATATTTAAGAATGAAGCGGATATGCTACTATTGTGATACGTTTATGTAAAAGCAAAGTTATCAGAAAAATATAGTTTTCAGTTATTCCATCGTTATGATCTGAACTCAGCCAGTAGGGGTTATAGTACTGGCATTTCCATGGAAATTCTGATTGGCCATTATAAGTGGGACTGGCTCTGCTGTACCCTCCCTTGTTGGTAATAGCCAACTTGTGGAGGATGTCAACCTACCCCCATGGTTGAAAAGATGTATTATGATATGATTCCGGAATGACCTAGCATTGTGGGGAATGCTGGATGCCTGGCACTTTGTGCTGGAAGCCTCCCAAAGTTGTGACAGACTTACAGTTGGATTAACTAATATATATGATAAATGAACTATGTTTATCCTTTTATTATTATATGAAAGGAAAATGAAGTACGTTCATCTGAAAGCTCGTAAATTATTTTGAGAACAATAAGAATAATATGAAGACTATTTTATCAAGTTGGCATATCCATAACGTATGTAATTTACATGCATTCTTATCAAGGGCCCATGGAGCTTAAAAACCTTACTGGGCTTCGCAGCTCACCCTTTTATATTTCAGTGCACAGGTTCTTCCTGGAAGCAGCGAGAGTATTAGAGGTGGCAAGGATTCGGTGTTTTCTCGTTTAGCAGAATGTATAGTTAGTTTTTGTTGTACGGTAGTTAGCTCTTCTTTTGTTGTATAGGTGGAATCAAGATGTACTTGATTCTAGAGCACAGATGTAATTCAGTAGCCTAGTTTGTTTTGAACCCCAGTTGTATGCCTTTGGGGTTAGGTTTGTAATAAGAGTTTGCTAAACGTTTAGCTCTGTAATATTTACACTAATACCCTAAGCTTCAGCCAGGTGGTAATCTTCGAAGTTAAAGGGAATGAAATTTCAGGGTTTTCATCATTTTGTGTATTATGGTTTTTATGGAAGAAAATAAGCAGGTATTCAAGAAAAAAAAAAAAATATTCTGAATAAGCCCCTTCAGTTTAAGTTGGTTCGTGTTAGTATTGAGATAAACTTGATATTAACATGCCGGTCATGCTCTAAATCCTGATGTACAGGTTTGGGTCGTGACAGGTAGGACTAGAAAATCCTAAGAAAAAGGCATTAATAACCATCTCACCACTGTTGCCCGCCAATCATTAATGACATCTGTATGCTTCGGCATAGCAAAAGTGTGATGTCAATGACATTTGTGTGCTTAGGCATAGCAAAATTGAAATGTCAAAATATAAATGGGTATTTTTTTTCTTTCTCATAAGCCCATGTATGATATGCTTAAAAAGAAAATATGCAAAGAAATAAAAAGCAAAAAAAATTAAAATGCTTTAATATGGTTGCAAGCGTGTATTCTAGGAGATGTGGGAGTTATAGGATGTACCTCAAAGGTGATAGTCCCCATCAAACAGTTATGATTGTGTGTGAGTCAAAGTTACTTTCTCATATCTCAGATCGTCATAACATGTATACACTTATGCAATCTTGCGATGTTTTTCACACACAACACGCAATATTCTTTGCTACTTTTGATACATGTGCAGGTACAATGTGATTTGGCCATCACAAAGGTTTTACATGTGCTTTTGTATGCTCACTAAACTGTCATGACTTATTTTTGAAATATAAAATTTGTTAGACTTGTTTAGTGTGTGTGTGTGTTTTGGGAGATCCATGTGCTTAAATTTTCATTGAGAGATGATTTTTGAGAGAATTATATGTTGATTGGATCATGGTTGAGGTGCATGTCTTGATTGCATTCATGTCTGTGTTTTTCAATTCTCGAAAAACTGCATTTCATTGCTGGCTCGACACCTTCTCGATACCTCCTCGATACCTGGTCAGCTGTCGAGCCTCCAAAGCTTTTTCTTATCGCAATCTCGACACTTCCTCGATACCTGGTCGATCGATCGATATTCTCTCTGTCTGGTCGATACCTTCTCGACACCTCTTCGATCGATCGAGCTTCTGATGATGGTTGAGCTGTTTGGTACCTCGATACCTCCTCGATACCTCAGCTGTCGAAGGCATTTTCTCTCGATACCTTCCTCGACAGCATCTCGATACCTCTCGACACCTCTGCTGTCGAGATTTACTGGAGATCCTATAAAAGCTTCGATTGTGATTTCTCCTTCATTTCTCGATCTCTCTTCGATCTGTCCGAGGCGGTTCAACTTCCAGAGCTCTTTTCTTCAATCCAATCTCGTTCTCAAGTGATTTTTCAGCCTTTCTTGCATCAAATCACTTGGTATGATCTTGTTTTCCTTTGTTTTTCATGCATATCATGTTTTAAAACTTAGGTTTTGGGTTTTTCTTTGAAAACTTTGGGTTTTTCAAAATCATTGAGTTTTTATTGAAATTTTGGGTTGGTTTTTCAATAAAAAGTATTTAGAATGTCATGCATTGCATTCCATGTGCATTAGAATGATATTTTCATGCATTTAGTTGTGTGATTCTTGAATGTGTGCTGTTAGGATTGGATTGGGCTGAGCCCATGATGTTTTTATTGTTTAGCATGTCACATGATCATGCATTCCCATGCATACGTCCATTTTGTTCATTATTGACATATTTGAACTGTTTGGGACTTTTCTGATTGTCTCCCTCTCTATCTCTTTTCTTTTTCTTTTACGATTAGTTGCATCTATGGCACCTAAACGTAAATCTACTCCGGCTCGGAACCCTCTGCGTTCTGGAGCCTCTTCATCTTCTGATCCTGCTCCTCATAACCTTCGGTTCCGTGATGGAGATGCCTACAAGGCATTTACTGAGAACTTCTCTAAATGAGGTGTTCATTCGGAACGCCACGTTGTTCTGGCGGACTTCGCCGATACTGACCTTCCCTCTGTCATTCACAGTAGGGGATGGGAGTCACTGTGTGACGTCCCGGTCACTTGTCCTCTCGTGCTGATTCAGGAGTTTTACTCCAACATGCACGGGATTGATCGTTCAGTACCTCTCTTTTTCACTCGCGTTCGAGGTACGCGCATTGCTGTCACACCGCAGCTGGTTGCGGATGTGCTTCATGTTCCTAGGATAGAGTTTCCTGACTATCCTACTTGTGAGCGACTGAGGACTGTGTCCAGGGATGAGCTCATTTCTGCTTTCTGTGAGCGCCCTTCTGAGTGGGGTGAGCATATGTACACATCATGTCGACCTTTTGCTAAAGGTCCTAGATTCCTTAACATGGTGATGACATTTGTACTTCATCCTCTCTCCCATTATAACTCTATCACAGAGCCTCGTGCTCGTTTCTTGCTTTCTCTACTTGAGCATCTCACTATAGATTTTCCCTCTCATTTTATTTTCTCTATCATAGATGTTCATCTAGATGCGGCGTCCCGTGATAAGCTCATCTTTCCTTCCGCTATCACGAGGATTCTACGCCATTTTTCCATCCCTTTCCCTGTCTCCGACCACTTCACACACATCTCTGCCATAGATGCCGCTACCGTAAAACGTAGCCAGGCACAGTTCAGGGCGAGACAGCCGGATTCCACTCCGCCCTCCCGTTCGGCTCCATCCAGATCTGCTCCATCTACATCGACTTCTCTTCCTTCCTCCAGCGATGTATCCCTTGGAGATATTATGGCGCAGCTGCAGCGCATGGATGCTCGCCTTGATACACTCACCACTGAGTTGTATCAGGTGAACGTTCGTGTTGGTCGTATTGCACGACGGCAGGCGACCATGGGTGGTTTTGCATCTGAGGCTTCTCCACCACCTCCTCCAGTTGCTTCCGAGTCTGATGCTGAGGATGATGATGATGATAGTGATGACGATGATGCTTCAGATGATGATGGAGATGCTAGCTCTACTGATGAGATGTCTACATGACACTCTACCCTTTGTCACTCGTGACAAAAAGGGGGAGTAGTTTTGGGATTATGAGAGTAGTCATCTTAGGGGGAGAGTTAGTATAGGACATTTTGATAGGGGGAGTGTTTATACTTTTTGAGGGATGTAGTGAGGCTTTAGATGTATCTTTTTCTTTTCCTTCTTTATAGATACATTGGTCTTGTATATCAGTTTTACATACATTGTAATTATCTTTCTATATATGTGGATGTATGTTTTTCTTTCACCTATCTCTTCATGTGTTGTTTCTTTTCTTTCTTTATACACATGTTCTTTATAATTGTATGCAATCTAATTATTTCTGTTTCACACAAGATGCCTTGATGAGTTTTGTTTATAAGTGTTTCAGAAATACAGGTTGTCAAAGTCTACTTGCCATAAACTCTCTTTTTGCAAAGTTCTTCAAGAGTTTGTGTTAGGATAGATTTTATTGTATGTAACAAGTGAATATGAGTTGAGTGATTTATGACTTCTCTCATATGCTCATTTGTTTGTTGTGGTTTTGTCACGGATTGCCAAAGGGGGAGATTGTTAGGACATATGTGTTTACGTGTTAGGAACATATGTCATATTTTATGTAAATTGGCTAATCCTTTGACAAAACGCACTCTACTTGTAATTGGGTAGTTCTAGGTGTTTTTAATACTTCAAGAAACTATGTTTCAAGATCAAGTGTTGAAGTCATCAAGTCTGTCCAAGAAAAAGCAAGTTGAAGTGCAGAAGTTTTAAAGCTCGACACCTTCTCGACACCTACCTCGACACCTGCTAGCTGTCGAGACTTAAAAAGTCAGAATTCTAATCTGATTTTCTTGGGATCCGTGAATGTGTTTTTGGGCCTTCTTTTCTTCTAACCCTAAACATATTTAAGGAGTGTTTTAAGAGCCGTCAACATAGACACAAGTTGCATAAGCATTGAGCAATCCTTGTTCAAGCAAATTGTGCTCTGAGACGAAGTTCTTAACCTAGATCATCTTCTTCAAGAAGTTGCTGTGTATTGTGCACCTTAGGGTTTTGTGACCAAGCATCTTCCTGATCTTCATGCATAGGATGATCTGAAGAACTCTGCAGCCAACCTCTCATTCTAAAGTTGGTGATTGAAGTCGCGTACTGGGATCCGCACATCTGGTTAGTCACGTACTTGGGAGCCGTGCATAAAAAGGGGGAACTGTCGCTACAGATCAAGTCCAATTGGGTATTGGGGCAAGGGTTCAACTGTAGGTTGGTAAGGTACTTGGGATTCCTTATTTGTAACCGCTTGATTTGATAATAGTGGAGTTTCGGGAGTGGTGACCTGAAAATCACCCGGTGGGGTTTTTGCCGTTAGGGTTTTCCCCATTCGTGAACAAATCACCGTGTTATTTATTTTCCGCTGCATATTTTGTTATTCGGTGATTTGTTTGTGCTACCACGTATTTGCATGATAAATTGATTAATTAATAACTTGGCTTAATTAATTAATTAGTTTAAAATCACAAGGGGTCATTCAGTTTGTGGCCTATCAACTCCTTTGCACAGATCCCAATACGTGACTAACTCCAGCAACTTGAATAATTGTTGTTGGCTGCAAAGTTCTTCACTTCATAAATGATGAAGATCATGAAGCACTTGGTTATAAATCCCTAAGGCATACAAACGCAGTAACTGCACACAAAGTATATGAGTTCTAGGTATCTGTTTCCGTACTTGATGACTTTTAAAATAAGCCTTACATATGACTAGGGTTGTGAGAAAAGAAACCCTAATCAAATAATTCATCATGGACCGAATTTTAGATCTGAAAATTTTGAAATCGTAGATCTCGATAGATCGAGCTTGTATCGAGCTTCTCCATTAATCTTCGATAGCAAACATCTGTCAAGCTTCTGTCGAGACTTAATGAAACAACTTTACTTCACTTGTTTCTTGGATCAATTTTCATGTCTTTAATGATACCATTTGATATGTTTGAACAACATACGTCTTGATATGTTTGAACAACATACGTCTTGATATATTAAACCCAACTTAGATCTACCTAATTACAAGTAAAATGCGTTTTGTTAATTACTTAGAAAATATGACCCTAACAGATATTATAGTTGATGATGTATGAAATCAGTTGGTTGAACACTTCGGCTTCGGTCGGCTACAGCGGTAGCGAAGGCGGTAGCGAAGGCCTGAAAAGAAGAAACACTGAAGGAAGTGACCGGGGTGGACCGGTCAAATACTCTCCGATGATAAAGTTAGTTTTCTTAACAAGGAAATGTAATTCCAACTTTTCGGGAGTAAAGTATCAGAGTTTTCATCATACCTTCAAAAAAGGTATGATGAAAACTCTGATACTTTACTCCCGAAAAGTTGGAATTACATTTCCTTGTTAAGAAAACTAACTTTATCATCGGAGAGTATTTGACCGGTCCACCCCGGTCACTTCCTTCAGTGTTTCTTCTTTTCAGGCCTTCGCTACCGCCTTCGCTACCGCTGTAGCCGACCGAAGCCGAAGTGTTCAACCAACTGATTTCATACATCATCAGTTGGCGCCGTCTGTGGGAAGCGACTAAGTTGTTTTACGATTTCGCTTTCTACAACAAAAGGTTGAATGGTTCGAACTAGGTCGAGGGCTACAAGCCCAGGCCATCAGGGAAGCAGAGACGCTTCAAGCAACCCCCTCCGCGATCGCCAATCAGCGCCTGTCATGCCGTCGCCTTCCATCCAACACATGCAATCCATGGCAGCCGCGATGGCGGAGTTAACTCGCCAGAATCAAGAATTGACTAGGGAGATGGAAAGGCAACGCCGTGAAGGACATGCTGAGAGACAATCCCAAAGTCAGGAAGACAGAGGAGGAAACGCTGAGCCCGAGGCTCAGTCAAGAGGCACCACTTCGCGAAGGGTGCCACATTTGGAGAAGGAAATGGACCAGATGAGGAAGGTCATGGACGAGATGAAGGAAAACATGAGAAGGGCAAATCCCATCGAGGATTTGGTTCACCGAACAGATTCCCCTTTCACGGCTTCCATCAATGGGCATCCCTTGCCTCCGAAGTTCAAAATGCCTTCCCTGGATTCATATGACGGAGCACGTGATCCTTTCGATCATATTGCTACTTTCAAGACAACAATGCATCTCCAAGGAGTTCCAGACGAGATTATGTGCAGAGCCTTCCCTACCACCCTCAAGGGACCAGCGCGAGTATGGTTCAGCAAAATACCTCCGAATTCCGTAAGTTCTTTTGAGGAGTTAAGCAAATTATTTGTCAATAATTTCATTGGAGGACAGAGGCACAAACGTTCTTCGTCCAGTTTGCTGACCATAGAGCAAGGAGAGAGTGAAAGCTTGCGTTCCTTCATCACACGCTTCAACAAGGAAGCCCTGACAGTAGACGAGGTGGACGACAAGCTACTATTGGCTGCCTTCCACAATGGGGTTAATTCAGACTTGTTCATTCACAAGTTGTATGAGAAAGAGCCCCAATCCATGGCTGAACTCGTCCATTCAGCCCAAAACTTTATGAACGCGGAAGACGCCATCATAGCTAAGAAGAGGAAGAGAGCTGAAAGAATGGAAGTCAATCCCCCGCGTCACTCTGATCAAGGGCCTCGTCCAAAGAAGGGACGAACGGAAGATAGGAAGGACCGAGACAGGGATAACAGGAAGGCAGGCCCATCAGCAAGAAGTCAGAGTTATACACCCTTGAATGCCCCACTCGACCAAGTGCTCATGCAGATCAAGGATGATCCTTCCTTGAAGTGGCCAGAGAAGATGAAGGGAGATCCTAACAAGCGCAATAAGAATAAATATTGTCGCTTCCATAGGGATCATGGGCATGACACGGACGAGTGCTACGACTTGAAGCAGCAGATTGAGAATCTCATAAGACAAGGAAAGTTGAGGCATTTCGTTGGAAGGGATCATAAAGATGAAAAGATGAAAGCAAAGATGGAAGAGCCGTCACGACCCCCACTCGGAGAAATAAGGGTTATCATTGGTGGGACATCGACAGGACAATCTTCCAAGGCAAAGAAGACGTATCTCAAAGCAGTGCAAAACGTCCAACTCTCTGGACGATCCCCAAGGACGAGGGGGACGGACGAGCCAACCATTTCTTTCACGGACGAGGAAGCTGAGAGGATCCATCATCCACATGACGATGCAATCGTCATTACCCTACTCATAGCAGATTACAGAACCAGGAGGGTGTTGGTGGACAATGGAAGCTCAGCAGATATATTGTATTATCCTGCCTTCCAGCAGATGAGGCTTGGACGAGATCAGCTTCGTCCAGCTTGTTCGCCACTGATTGGATTCGGAGGAATGAAGGTGCAGCCCGTAGGTACCATAACCTTGCCTGTAGTGGTAGGGTCATACCCGCAGCAGATAACTAGGGAAATAAATTTCCTTGTGGTGGATTGTTCATCCTCATACAATGCCATCATTGGAAGACCAACTTTGAACAGTTGGAAGGCGGTAACATCCACCTACCATTTATCAGTTAAATTCCCTACGGAGTGTGGGATTGGGCAAGCACAAGGAGATCAATTGGCAGCCAGAGAGTGTTATCTAGCCATGTTGGCTATGGACGAGCAGATGCAGACTATGAATATAGAAGAGAAAAGAGTTGTTTCGGAACCTACCGAAGTATTAGAGAATGTTTTGTTGCAAGAAGATGATCCTGAGAAATTCACTAGAATTGGAACAAGTATGAAGGAAAAGGCGAAAGAAGACCTCGTTCAGTTTCTAAAAAAGAATGCCGATGTTTTTGCATGGAGTCATGATGACATGCCTGGCATTGATCCAAGCGTAATCACTCATCGACTGAATGTGTCCCCCTCTTCTAAGCCTATTCGTCAAAAGAAGAGGGTGTTCGCCCCTGAGCGAGAGAAGGCTATCAAGGAAGAGGTTCAGAAACTAACCACAGCACAGTTTATCCGGGAAGTCTATTACCCGGATTGGTTGGCAAATGTAGTAATGGTAAAGAAGGCAAATGGCAAGTGGAGGATGTGCGTCGACTTCACTGACTTAAACAAAGCTTGCCCTAAGGATAGTTATCCTTTGCCTCGAATTGACCAACTGGTTGATTCTACGGCTGGCCATCAACTGTTGAGCTTCATGGACGCCTTCTCTGGATATAATCAGATAAAGATGGACGAGGCAGATCAGGAAAAGACATCTTTTATTACAAGTCAAGGATTGTTTTGCTACAAGGTGATGCCCTTCGGTTTGAAGAATGCAGGGGCAACTTACCAAAGGTTGGTGAATCATATGTTTCGTCCACAGATAGGACGGAATGTAGAGGTATATGTGGATGACATGCTTGTGAAGAGCTTAGATGAGGGAAGCCACTTAGATGATCTTCAAGAAACTTTTGAAACACTTAGGCGATACAAGATGAAGCTAAACCCAAGTAAATGCGCATTCGGAGTATCGTCAGGAAAGTTTCTAGGATTCATGGTATCAGAGAGAGGAATTGAGGCAAATCCAGACAAGATCCAAGCCATACTGAACATGGAACCACCGAAGAACATCAAGGAAGTCCAGTCACTAACTGGACGAGTGGCAGCACTGAACAGGTTTGTCTCAAAAGCCACTGATAAGTGTTTACCCTTTTTTAAGATTCTCAGGAAGGCGTTTGAGTGGACGGACGAGTGCCAAAGGGCCTTCCAGGACCTAAAGCACTATCTCACTACGGCTCCATTGCTAAGTCCGTCCGTGCTAGGAGAAGAATTATATCTGTACTTAGCAGTGTCCCCACATGCCGTGAGCTCAGCGTTGATCCGGGAGGAAGAAAAGGTGCAGAAGCCTGTGTATTATACCAGCCGGGCATTGAGAGGAGCGGAAGGAAGGTACCCATTAATAGAGAAGTTAGCCTTTGCGCTAATAACAGCTTCCAGGAAGTTAAGACACTACTTCCAAGGTCACGTCGTCATAGTCATGACTGATCATCCGCTCAAGAAGGCAATGAACAAACTTGAAGCTGCAGGACGACTAATCCAATGGGCGGTTGAGCTCAGTGAATTTGATATTCGGTATCAACCGAGGAATGCAATAAAAGCTCAGGCCCTAGCAGATTTCATTGCAGAATTCACTCCAAGCTATGAGGACTTAGATGAGAAAGAAGACAGTAAAAAATGGGTCGTCCATGTAGATGGATCATCTACACTGCATACAGGAGGTATAGGAGTTGTTTTGCAATCACCAGAAGGAGATAAATTGAAGTACAAAGCTCGCCTACAGTATCAGACAACTAACAATGAAGTGGAGTATGAAGCCCTTCTTAAAGGTTTAGAGTTGGCTAGATCTGTAGAAGCAAGCTCAGTACTCGTCCTGGGAGACTCACAGTTGGTCATAGGCCAAGTAAATGGAACATGTGAAGCAAAGGAAGATAGAATGAAGAAATATTTGAGGAAGGTGTTACGCCTTGTGAAGAAATTCAGGGAAGCTAATTTCGTTCAAATCCCGAGGGAAGAGAACACGGAAGCAGACACTCTAGCGAAGGAAGCCTCCGCTAATGAAGCCATGAACGAGTTAGATGAAATACGATACATGCCCAGCATAGACCTTCCAGAAATGTTGCAGATAGAAGGAGAGGAAAATTGGATGACCCCGATAGTCTCATACCTCAAGCACGGAAGGCTTCCAGAAGGGAAGGACGAAGCTAGGAAGCTAAGAGTCAAATCAGCCAGATACATCCTTATGGACGAAGTGTTGTACAAAAGAGGTTTTTCACAACCATACCTGAGGTGTTTAGCTCCAGACGAAGCGAATTACATGCTGAGAGAAGTTCATGAAGGAGCATGTGGAAACCATTCAGGAGCTAGATCACTCGTCCACAAGGTCATTCGTGCAGGGTATTACTGGCCGACCGTCCAAGCTGATGCTAAGGCATATGTTAAGGTATGTGACCAATGTCAACGTTTCAGTAACATTCCTAGACAGCCTTCAGAATACCTCACCCCAATGATGGCCCCCTGGCCTTTTGCACAATGGGGTTTGGATATTTTGGGCCCCTTTCCAACTGGAACGAGACAGATGAAGTTCTTGGTAGTTGGCATAGACTATTTCACTAAATGGGTGGAAGCTGAACCCTTAGTGAAAATTACACAACAAAATGTCAAAAACTTCGTCTGGAAGGACGTTGTATGCAGATTTGGCGTACCAAGAGTACTAGTATCTGACAATGGAAGGCAGTTTGACAACACCCCCTTCAGAGAATTTTGTGATCAGCTTGGAATCAAGAATCACTATTCCTCACCCTCCCACCCACAAGCTAATGGACAAGCAGAAGTAGCAAACCGATCCTTGTTGAAAATCATCAAGACTCGGCTTGAAGGGGCAAAGGGAATATGGCCAGATGAATTACCAGGTGTTTTGTGGGCTTACAGAACAACAGCAAGGACTCCCACAGGAGAGACCCCCTTCAAACTGGCTTATGGGAGTGAAGCGGTCATACCAGCAGAGGTACATATGGCTAGCCATAGGGTAATGAAGTACCAAGATGAGGAAAACAATGAGCAGCTTCGTCTTAACCTTGATCTTATAGACGAGGTAAGGATGGACGCGGAGCAAAGAACAGCAAGGTACAAAAATCTCATGGCAAGACAACACGATGCTATGGTAAAACCCAGGCGCTTCAGCATTGGAGATCTCGTCCTTAAAAGGGTCTCCTTGGCAACTAAAAACCCGGCCCATGGGAAGCTGGGACCAAATTGGGAAGGACCTTACAGAGTTATCAACTCCAAGAGACAAGGATCCTACTATTTGGAAGCCCTGGATGGACGAAAGTTAGAGCACCCGTGGAATGTTGAACATCTAAGGAGATACTATCAATGAAGGGTGGTCATGGACGAGCTCTGACATGGACGAGAACCTTGGACGTTTGAAGTAATGCTTAATATTATTATTTTCCAGTACTTGCTTATTACTAGTGTTTTAAGTGTGTATGCTATGCTACTCATGGACGAAGTTATGTTTTATGTATTTTTAAACACAAGCTCTTAAGCATGTGTCATGATTGTGGACGAATGATTACATAGTATGGATTTCTAAATATACATATGATGTGTTTTAAATATGTATGGGAATCCTTCATTTTCTATGATTCAAAATGATCCACGGAAGGCGAAAAAGCCAAGGACGAGTAAAATCCTTGCACGCAAGGAAGTATCGTCCAAAAGCTTTCCTTTAAAAAAAGGATAAAGCAAGAAAAATAAAAGTTAAGGACGAGTAAAATCCTTGCACGCAAGGAAGTATCGTCCAAAAGCTTTCCTTTAAAAAAAAAAAAAGGGATAAAGCAAGAAAAATAAAAGTTAAGGACGAGTAAAATCCTTGGATGCAAGGAGGTATCGTCCAAAAGCTTTCCTTTAAATAAGGATAAAGCAAAGAAAAATAAAAGCCAAGGACGAATAAAATCCTTGGACGCAAGGAAGTATCGTCCAAAAGCTTTCCTTTAAATAAGGATAAAGCAAGGAAAATGAACAAGGTATGTCCGTCTAAGCTCAAGACGAGACAATCTTGAATTATAATCGTCCACGCCTTGGACGAACAATGTGTATGTAAAAACACCTCAGCCCCAATAACAAATTCAACCAACTGATTTCATACATCATCAATAGTAATGTCTTCACTATGAGTGAGTGTTGTGATAACATGATCCCATGATTGTGAAAAACTATCTGGGATTATAGTCACTTGCATCTTGTAAGACAATTCATGGCCCACATCCGCTGTAATTCTTTTGCTATCAATTCTATTTTGTTAACATGA
Organism: Quercus glauca; assembly: GCA_023736055.1. NCBI lineage: Eukaryota > Viridiplantae > Streptophyta > Magnoliopsida > Fagales > Fagaceae > Quercus > Quercus glauca. Next base: position 48,873,062 of record CM043315.1, on the reverse strand, counting down.
TCACCCATGTAATCATTTTCATTCATGCGAGAGCCATTAAATTTATTGTATTTATTTTAAATCTTTCCCTACATAAAATGCATAAGGTTAATTAGTAAAATGAAAAGGTATAATTGTTCGGTGTTCTTAAATGTATACATGGCATAAATTTATGTAGACACGTGGCACACAATAAGGAGTGGTCAACAAAAAGTCAAATGTTTTGTTTGCAATTTGGTTATGTTTTATGTTTAGACATATGTTCAAAATAATATTTGAAAAATAAATAAATTTTGATTTGGAAAGAACTTATACAATAGTGGAGACAATCTTTGTTATATTTGTACTCATTACTACGTGTGAAAATATATTTAATCTACTCTTAGGGGGAAAATCCCCTATTTCAATTCTTAATTTTTTTTTTCTCTCTCTTAATTCTACTCCTTATGATTTTGGATCTACCATATGAGATTGAATGAAATTTGAATCAAAATTTGGTATGAAAATTGTGTTTACACAATGTAAATATTATTGCTTATATATTATAAACATGTTTAAGATTTTACATGTTTATAAATATGATTAATTGTTTTTGAACTTTCATCTCAAGTTGTGATGTTTATAGATTCAGACTAAAATGAGAAATTTATGAATAAAACCTTGGCCTATAGGCCCTATGTCTTTGTTCACCTAAGGCGGGGACCTTGGCCTCGTTCCTATCGTCCCAAGTTACCTAGATGAGGATTATGGCCTATAGGCCGAACTTAGGTTCCTACATCATTATTTACAAGCACGAAGACAAAGAACATGCGTGAACATGCATCTGATAGAAAGAAAAGGCAGCTCAAGGATTCCATAAAACATGGGTACCAACAAACAACAATTCAAAAATACAAAATGGCAAATCTCAATAGGTTGTTTCCGCTCAAAGTCAGAGTTTCAGTGCAGAGGCATTTGGCGATATGAGAGTAATTATAAACAGGAATAAGGACACGAAAAGGAGCAATTTGATTGATGAGGACGAGGATGAAATATCAGTGCTTGAAGTGAAGACGACTATTAAAAGCATACCACGCATGTCTGCATATTTGTTTAGGATAAAAGCAGTCATAGTTACTATCCTACGAAAGGGTTTTAGGCTTGAATTCCTTGAAACAACCTTAATTTTTGTTTCACCTACAGCCGACAACAAAACTACCGTCTTTCCTATCCATATTCTGCTCGGTAAAAATCCTTTCAACGTTGCATAAAGAACCATCAAAGAAGCAAATCTTACTACATATCAAAATAAAACCAACTTTCTCGGTGAATATATCTCGACTAGGTAAGCGACCAAGATCCCTGCATTCTCACCAAGATCCCTAGAAAGTAGTTTTAAGATGGGGAGACCTAGTAGAGATTGAAGAAAAAAAATTGTTATGTTTGTATCCCTATTTTTGCATACATGTGTGGAAATATGTTTAGGGTAGTCTTTGAACGAGAAAAATCCTATTTCAACTCCATTTTTCTCAACTATACTCCTTATAATTCTGGATCTACATATAAAAAGGGATGAAGTTTAAATTAAATTTTAGTATGGATATCGTATTTACTTAATAAAAAAAATTATCTTGGACATGTTTAATTTTTTATATGTATACAAATATGTTTAAGGGTTTTTTGTGCGTATAATATTAGAATTTTCTAGTGAAAATAAAGAGTGAGCATTCAAGATGTTGGTCTGTGATTATATTTCTGAGGCTTTTAGAAAGGTACCTATAATTGAATACCTCAATAATAAAAGATAGTGTCATTAATCTACTTATCATGTTATTAAGTAGAGTGATACAAAGTGGTCGAGTTTAGTATGTTGTATAAGATTAAGTTTTTTTTTTTTTTTTTTTTTTTTTTTTTGAGAAGATTAAATTATAATAGTTCCCTTTTTTTTTATTAAGTAGGAAATAATTGATTTGATTATTTCATCAAGGAGATGAATAGTATAAGATATGATATGGATGATAAATTTATGTAGAAGTTAAACTTAATAAAGGTAATTTGAAATAAAGATTCATATCTTTAAAATGGTGTAAATAATAAACTCACAAAGTTTCTGGGTGGTGTATGTTATACAAGTTTGAACTTTCTATGGCAGATGCCATTTATTAACTATTGCAAAGAGCAATTATATTATTTTGTTACTTTTTTTTTTTGGACACATTTTCACTATATGGAAGAGTTACTAAAATGCTTCCGGAAGAAGAAAAAAATAATTAAACACAAGACCGAATTAAGAAAATTTTAGATTGCCAACTTCGGGACAAGATCTTGAAGGATAACGAAATAAAAAAAAGGTCCTTGAAGGACTGGTTGAGGACAAAATTGTCATATGAATAGTAAGTCAGTAACATAAAAAGATGAAGGATATTAACATATATTTTTTTTAAAATTGTCTTCCAGGTATTTTGAAAGAAAAATTGCAAAAACTATATATTTAACTGTTGTAAATTCAGTACTTCCATAGAAATAGTTAATAACAATGATAGTTTAGGTATAATTAAAGGATAATAAGTGTATATAAAAAAGAGTGATAAAATAAATATTTTATTTATTTCTATTCTTTTAATCAGAGAAAATATTTTTATCAGTGTTATATTTGCAATCTTGTTATGTATTTAGTTTTAAACATATGTTCAGTATCATATTTGAAAAAAAAAATGAAATTCTAATTCGAAAAGAAATTTTACGATATTGGAGACCTATTAGAGATTGAAGATAAATTTTCTAACATTTGTACTTGATGAAGACAGTGAATCAGTGGGCTAAAACTTCCGAGCGTTAATGATCAATGGGCAAAATCCTGAAAATAATAAACAAGAAGTCAGAGGAGACCAGTGGAGGCCGGCCAAAAACCCTCCGATGGTAAAGTTAGTGAATTGAAGTAGAAAAGAACACACTTCAAAGACTTCACCAATTTTTCTAGGAAATGTCCAGTACCCCTTACCTTTGTGTAGAAGGGTCCTTATATAGTGTTGGTCTTGGCAGTTATTTTTCCTATCGTCGTAGTGTTTGAAGAATTCAGAGGATAACTTCCACAATTGTCATAGGAGTTACCTCATCAGAACTGGTGTTCAACAATAAACAAATAACTTGATACAAACAATATAACGTTTGGTTTTTGGAAGAGTATTATGAGTCTCGGTGAACTTTACTCGTCCATCACTGTGGACGGACGAGGTTCACTGCTCATACCTCCCCCATTGGACAAATGAATATTGGACGAGTGTAAGGGGATGGTTAGTGAAGGACGAGCGTGATAGCACTCCATCATGTACATTGTTATGGACGGCCATATGGACGAGAAATCAGCTTAGCATTTTTTATACACCATCAGTTGCCCCCTTGTCCATGGGTCGTCCAAGTTATCTACTTTTCTGGACGGACGAGGGTCGTCCAAGTAATCTACTCCTCTGGATGGACGAGCTTCTTTCAGCAATTGGAGATGCCATGTGTTCTAATTTGATTGGTGGTTCATTTCGTCGATTCATTTTTTCGAGACGAAGACCACGTGTCATCATCTGGTTGGTTGTGTCGTTTCATGTGCTTAGGTCAGCCACCTATAAATAGTGGGATGCCTCCATTACCCTCCTCACTTCTGAGATTTTTCTCCTTTGACCTTCATCGTCTAGAGCCTCGTCTAAGAGTTTCCTTGCGTCCATAGCCTCAGTTCGTCCTAGAGCCAGGTACTCCTTTTTTCCTCGTCTTTAGGTTTTCAAAATTTTCTTTCCAAAAATGTCAGAAATAGCCATCTCTTCATCTAGCGATAGTACAGAAAAAGCTATAGACGAGTATAATGACGAGATTAGTTATGATTCTAGCGATACCAGTAGTAATAGTAGGGGAAACACTACTGACGAGGAGTATGTCTCAGGGGTCCCTGGGCTTCCTTTAGAAGAAATACAGAAACAACTTAGAAAAACTTCAAGGTCCCAGGTAGGTACCTCGTCTTCCATCCCTCCGTCTAGTCCTTTGGACGAGACGGTGGTAATTGTATATAGTTGTGCTGTAGATATTCCTTTCAAGACGGACGAGGAAAGATTGAATATTCTTAGGGAATGGTACCAAATCCCAGATGAGTTTAATCCTAGATTACCCGTCCGTGGAGAATGGTGTTGTAATCCCCATTTTGGTATAGATGTATATGAAGCTTATCTTCTTGGAGGTCTTAGGTTTCCCTTAAATGCTTTTACTAGAGAACTGTTATTCAGGTTAGGTTTAGGAGTGTGTCAATTCAACCCCAATGCATGGAGATTGATTATCTCTATGCAAATTTTGTGGAGGGAAGTGTTTGAAGGGGATCGTCCTATTACTGTGGACGAGTTCCTCTACTGCTATAAGCCCTTAGAGATTCATCAATCTCCTGGCTTTTATCAATTCACAGCCAGAAGTAAAGATTGTAGATTGGTGAAATCCTTGGCCTCGTCTGACAGAAAATGGAAGAGGGAGTTTTTCTTCGTCTCTGGATTCTGGGCTGGAAATCCTGTAGACGTTGGCCGGGATACATTTGGTCGTTTTACCGGGGACCTAGGGAACCTTCGTCCTGAGGGTAAGTCCCTTTTTCCTTTTTTTTTTTTTTTTTTTGCACTTCTTTATTTTTATTTATCATTATATCATTTAACTTCAAGTTGTTCTTGTTGTAGCCGTTGGACGACCTGTTTTAAGCAAGTTGCATCGCGACCGTGTCCACAGGGCTCGTCTGCACCTAGACAGGGATTTTCATTCATTGGTTGATCTCAGACGACTAGCCAAGTGGGGGTTAGGTCTTAATCCATCTGAGGTTGCGCTTGCACACGAGATAACAGTAAGAAAAAGTAAGTATTGGACTTCTCCATTCTTAGTATTCTCTATTTTCCTTTTTCTGTCTTTTAAGTAAATTTTCTTCGTCCTTTTATAGGAATGGCAACCATGAGAGGCAGCAAGGGAAAGGAGGTAGTTGCTGAGGGGACCCGTCCTGAGCCTGATCGTCAAGCTCGTCCTGTAGCTGGAGATAAAAGGAAGTCCATATCAAAAAACTTGGATTTGGAAAACCTCCCAAGCAGGCGCAGTAAAAAGGTCAAGCATGGCTCGTCTCAAGTAGTTAAGCCTACTCCGTCGTCCCAAGAGCTTGCCAAAGTCTATGACATTGATTCGTCCACTCCTGTTGAGTCCACCCCGTCCAAGACTCCGCCACCCAGAACCATGCCCACCCCGGCCCAAACGTCTCAAAGGGCCCCTCCAAACATCATTGAAAACGAGGATCTGGCCTGGGAACGTTTTAAGAATGCCGTTTCGGACGAGGATATAAACGCCTGCTACGACATGTCCCTCAAGGACTTCGAACACTCTGGTGTTCACGACCTTTTTAAGGTAACATTTTCCTTCGTCTTATCCAAATGTTCATTTCCTTCTTTCTTTCTTTTTTTTTTTTTTTTTTTTTTTTATAACTTATTTGCTGTTGACTTTTATAGGGCATGTCCAAGTTTATAGCAGCGTCCAGACAGGCCACTGGGTTGGACATGACGAGGATTTTGTTGGAGACGAGGATACAGGAGTTAAAGGATGAAGCTAACCAATGGGTTGAGGTGGCTGCTAAGACGACGGAGGAGGCGAAGGACTTGAAAGCTTTAGTTGATGATCTGAAGGTTAGTGTTGCTGAAAAAGATGCTCGTCTTGAGGGCTTGCAGAAAAGAAGCGACGAGCTCAGCACTCTCCTCTCTAAGGCTAAGGAAGATGCAGTGGCTGAATTCAAAGCATCTAAACAATACACTGATGCTTTGGATTCCAACTATGGAGCAGGATTTGAAGACTTTAGGATGGACGCTGTTGAGAAGTTTCCTGATGTGGACTTCAGCTCCATCGTGCTTAATTTGAATGCTGCCACCACTAGCTCTCTCCTAAACCTCGACTCTGAAGACGTCAACATAGAGGACGACGCCTCGACTAAGCCTCAGGACGAGCCTAACCCAGATGCCTCAATTTAAGAAATATCTTGATAACTTTTCTTTTTTCTTTTATATGTAATTTCAGTACTTTTAGCTCGTCTACGTTTAAGGACGAGTTTTGATAAAACAGTAATTTACAAGGGTGTTTAGGACTTTTCTCGTCCGCCCTTGAAACAATCATATGAACTTCATTTGACTTATATATGCATGGACGAGTGTTTATTCATATACACGATTTCTTGTTTTACTCGTCTACATTTCATATACAAACCATTTTTACTGGAATTCCACCTGAGTTGCCCATGTGGAATGGTAAGTATTAATTCGTCCTTTGGATTCGTTATTGCATTTTTCTTGTCCATGGACAGCTTTTTAGCAAGTGATTTAAGTTCAAAACATCTATGCTCTTTCTTGCCCAGGGTATGGTTGGGTATTATGTTTTACCTGGCCCATCCCATGGACGAACATGCCTTGATCTATTCATGATTTGCTCAAGCATGGAATTTACTTCGTCCTTTTCTTGGATGGACGAGCATGCCTCAGACGTTTGTAACTTGCCCTTAGGCATGGGTTTTACTTCGTCCTTTTCTTGGATGGACGAGTATGCCTAGATTTTACTTTCTAGGAAAGATTGAGATTACATCTCCACGTCGAGAGAATTTTCTAGTCTTGAGCTTTTCAGCATTCTTCAAGAGTCAACATGAACAAAAGTGCTATGGAAATCATTGATTCACACAACATTATGTACATTTCACAAATATTGTTCACAACATAAATATTGTTCATAGACGAGGCATGCACTTTAGAGGCTAATGCCTTTATTTAAACAATACAAACTATAATGTTGTTCATAAATTTAACATAATAACAAAACCACACAAAATATGATAATAAAGTTTGTAAACCCTGAGTTCGTCCAGAGTCATGCTCCTCCAAGCTGGTATTCTACTGATAGTACTTCCTCAAGTGCTCCACATTCCAAGGATGCTCCAACTTCCTCCCATCAAGGGCTTCCAAGTAATAGGATCCTTGTCTTTTACAGTTGATGACTCTATAGGGGCCTTCCCAATTTGGTCCCAACTTGCCATGGGCTGGGTTCTTTGTTGCTAAGGAAACCCTTTTCAGGACGAGGTCCCCTATGGTAAATCGCCTTGGCTTTACCATCACGTCATGTTGCCTAGCCATCAGGTTTTTATACCTTGCCATTCTTTGCTCAGCATTCATCCTAACCTCGTCTATTAGATCGAGGTTCAAACGGAGTTGCTCTTCATTATCTTTGTCCTTATAGGCTGTCACCCTATGATTGGCCATGTGTACTTCTGCGGGTATTACTGCTTCAGCTCCATAAGCTAACTTGAAAGGAGTTTCTCCCGTCGGAGTTCTTGCTGTCGTCCTATATGCCCATAGAACTCTTGGTAACTCGTCTGGCCATAGTCCCTTTGCCCCTTTAAGCCGAGTCTTGATTATTTTTAACAAGGATCGGTTTGCAACTTCAGCCTAGCCATTTGCCTGTGGGTGGGCGGGTGAGGAGTAGTGATTCTGAATCCTAAAGTGTATGCAAAAGTCTTTAAAGAGTGCATTGTCAAATTGTCGTCCATTATCAGATATCAACACCCTGGGTATTCCGAACCTGCACACAATATTCTTCCATACGACGTTCTTGACATTTTGTTGTGTGATATTAGCTAAAGGCTCTGCCTCTACCCACTTGGTGAAATAATCGATATCAACCACAAGAAATCTCATTTGCCTCACCCCTATTGGAAAAGGGCCCAGAATATCTAGTCCCCATTGTGCAAAAGGCCATGGGGCTGTCATTGAGGTTAGATATTCTGACGGTTGTCTTGGGACGTTGCTAAACCGTTGTCATTGGTTGTAGACCTTGACATAGGCCTTGGCATCAGCTTACATATTCGGCCAATAATATCCTGCACGGACGACTTTGTGGATGAGCGATCTAGCTCCTGAATGATTTCCACACGCTCCCTCATGAATTTCTCTAAGTATATAGTTTGCTTCGTCTGGAGCCAAACATCGAAGATAAGGTTGGGAAAAGCCTCTTTTGTACAGAGTTTCATCCATAAGAACGTACTTAGTTGCCCTTACCCTCAACTTTCTTGCTTCATCCTTTTCTTCCGGAAGTCGTCCTTCTCTCAAGTATGATACAATGGGAGCCATCCAATTTCTTTCGCTCTGCACCTGTTGCACTTCTGGGATGTCTATGCCTGGCATGTACTGAATCTCGTCAAACTTGTCGACAGTTTCATTCGCTGAGGCTTCTTTCGCTAGCGTATCTGCTTCCATGTTCTCCTCCCTTGGGATTTGAACGAAGTTAGTTTCCTTAAACTTTCTCATAAGTCGTATAACCCTGTTAAGGTACTTCCTCATTCGTTCTTCTTTAGCCTCGTACATCCCATTCACTTGGTCCATGATTAGTTGAGAATCTCCCAGAACGAGTATTGACTTAGCTTCCACGGACTTGGCCAATTCTAACCCTTTAAGAAGAGCTTTATACTCAACTTCATTATTGGTTTTTTGGTATTGCAGGCGAACTGCGTGTTTCAGTTTATCCCCTTCTAGCGATTGTAATACCACACCTATCCCCCCGCCGTGCATTGTAGACGATCCATCCACATGGATGATCCATTTCTGGTTACCTTCCATCTTACTGACATCGTTATGACTAGGGGTGAACTCTGCAATAAAGTCTGCCAGAGCCTGAGCTTTTATGGCATGTCTAGGTTGGTATTTTATGTCGAACTCACTGAGCTCGACAGCCCATTGAACCAGTCTTCCTGCAGCCTCCAATTTGTTCATTGCCTTCTTGAGTGGGTGATCTGTCATGACGTTGATGGCATGGGCCTGGAAGTAATGCCTTAGTTTTCTAGAGGCTATCACTAGTGCGAAAGCCAACTTCTCCATTAGGGGATATCGTCCTTCCGCTCCTCTCAGTGCTCTACTTGTATAGTACACCGGCTTTTGTATTTTTCCTTCCTCTCTTATCAATGCTGAGCTCACGGCGTGTGGGGTTACTGCTAGGTATAAAAATAACTCTTTTCCTGTCACGGATGGACTCAGCAATGGAGCCGTAATGAGATACGTTTTCAAGTCTTGAAAGGCTTTCTGACACTCGTCCGTCCACTCAAATGCTTTCTTCAGAACCTTGAAAAATGACAAACACTTGTCGGTAGCTTTAGAAACAAACCTGTTGAGGGCAGCAACCCGCCCGGTGAGGGATTGGACTTATTTAACATTGCATGGAGGCTTCATGTCCAATATTGCTCGAATTTTATCGGGGTTCGCCTCAATTCCTCTATGGGAAACCATAAATCCAAGGAATTTCCCTGACGATACTCCAAAAGCACATTTGATAGGGTTCAACTTCATGCGATACTGCCTGAACGTGTCGAACGTCTCCTGCAGGTCATCCAGATTTCCTTCCTCGTTCTGACTTTTTACCAGCATGTCGTCGACGTAGACCTCCATATTCCGCCCGATCTGCGGACGAAACATGTGGTTAACTAGTCGTTGGTATGTTGCTCCAGCATTTTTCAAGCCAAAGGGCATTACTTCATAGCAGAATAATCCCTGACTGGTAACAAAGGACATCTTCTCTTGGTCTGTTTCGTCCATCCTTATTTGGTTGTATCCCGAGAAAGCATCCATAAAACTTAGTAGCCTGTGGCCTGCAGTAGAATCCATTAGTTGGTCAATACGCGGCAGTGGGTAACTATCCTTGGGGCAAGCTTTATTTAAATCAGTAAAATCCACACACATCCTCCACTTGCCGTTCGCCTTTTTCACCATTACTACATTGGCCAACCATTGGGGATAGTACACTTCTCGTATAAATTTTGCGGCCAACAGCTTTTGTACTTCGTCTTTAATAGCAGCATCTCTCTCAGGGGCAAACACCCTTTTCTTCTGTCGTACTGGCTTGAAGGACGGATCTACATTCAAACAGTGAGTAATAACACTAGGATCTATACCCGGCATGTCTTCGTTACTCCAAGCAAACAAATCAACATTTTTCTTCAGAAAATGGACGAGGCCCTTCTTCACCTTATCTCCAAGGTCTGCTCCAACCTTGGTACACCTTTCAGGGTAACACTCGTCTAGGGAAACATCTTCCAAAACTTTAACGGGTTCTGCAATACCTCTCTTTTCTTCAATGTTCATAGTTTGGACTTGCTCGTCCATGGCCAACATGGCCAAATAACATTCTCTTGCTGCCAGCTGGTCTCCTTGTACTTGCCCCACCCCATGTTCAGTTGGGAACTTCACTGACAAGTGGTAGGTAGATATGATTGCCTTCCAACTGTTCAAAGTTGGCCTTCCAACTATGGCATTGTAGGAGGATGGGCAATCTACCACAAGGAAGTTCACATCCTTGGTGATTTGCTGCGGGTATGCCCCCACTGTCACCGGTAAAGAAATAGTGCCTACAGGTTGTACTTTCATCCCACCAAATCCCACTAGGGGAGAGCTTGTTGGACGGAGCTGATCTCATCTCATCCTTATCTGCTGAAAAGCTGGATAATATAGAATATCAGCCGAGCTCCCATTGTCTACTAGCACCCTTCTAGTTTTGTAATTAGCAATAAAGAGAGTGATGACAATGGCATTGTCATGAGGGTGATGGATTCTCTCGGCATCTTCGTCCGTGAAAGTGACAGCATATTTTTCCGTGGTCGCTCTTGGTGATCGTCCAGAGAGTCTGACGTTTTGCACTACTTTTAAGTATGACTTCTTTGCTTTGGACGACTGTCCTGTTAAATCTCCCTCTACGATGACTCTTATCTCTCCGAGCGGTGGTCGTGACGGTTCCTTTACCTTTCCTTTCAGCTTTTCGTCTTTCTGGTCTCGTCCAAGGAAATTTCTCAGCTTCCCTTGCCTAATGAGATTTTCAATCTGCTGCTTCAAATCAAAGCATTCGTCCGTATCATGCCCATAATCTCTGTGGAAGCGACAATACTTGTTCCTATTACGCTTGTTGGGATCTCCCTTCATTTTCTCTGGCCACTTCAAAGTAGGCTTGTCCTTAATTTGCATAAGGACTTGCTCAAGTGGCACGTTCAAAGGGGTGTATTGTTGATTCCGCGCCGAAGAGCCTGGTTTCTTGTTATCTCGGTCTTTCTTATCTTCTGTTCGTCCCTTCTTTGGACGGGGGGCTTGTTCAGAGTGATGGGCGAGATTTGCTTCCATTCTGTCAATTCTTTTCCTCTTCTTAGCTATGATCGCGTCTTCCGCATTCATAAAGTTTTGGGCTGAATGGACGAGTTCGGCCATGGACTGGGGCTCTTTTTCATAAAGCTTGTGTATGAACAAATCAGAATTGACCCCATTATGAAAGGCAGCTAACAGTAGCTTGTCATCTACCTCGTCCACGGTTAGTGCTTCCCTATTGAAGTGTGTGATGAAGGAACGCAGGCTTTCATTTTCTCCTTGCTCTATGGTTAGTAAGCTAGACGAGGAACGCTTATGTCTCTGTCCTCCAATGAAATTATTAACGAATAGTTTGCTCAACTCCTTGAAAGAACTTACTGAATTTGGGGGTATTTTGCTGAACCAAACTCTCGCAGGCCCCTTAAGGGTAGTTGGAAATGCTCTACACATTATCTCATCCGGAACTCCTTGAAGATGCATGGTAGTCTTAAAGGTAGCAATATGGTTAAAGGGGTCACGTGTGCCATCATATGAGTCCAAGGAAGGCATCTTGAACTTTGGTGGTAAGGGATGGCCATTGATGGACGCCGTAAAGGGTGAATCAGTTTTGCGAACTAAATCTTCTACAGGATTAGTCCTCCTCATATTCTCCCTCATTTCATCCATAACCTTCCTCATCTGGTCCACCTCCCTCTCTAAATGTGGTACCCTCCGTGAAGTGGTGCCCCTTGATTGACTTTCTGGTTCAAAATTTCTTTCATCTTCCTGACTTTGTTCTCGCTCCTCTCCATGGGCCTCATGGCGTTGCCTTCTAAGATTAATCTCCCTCTGTAAATCTTGATTTTGGCGAGTCAGTTCTGCCATGGCAGCGGCCATGGATTGCATGTGTTGGGCTGATGAAGGTTGCATGGCAGGAGCTGATTGACGGTCATGATGAGGATTACTAGAGGCATCTCTGCTCGGTTGAGGGCTTGGACTGGTGGCCCTTGATCTTGTCCGGACCATTTCAGCCCTTTGTCGGAGAAAGAAATTGCAGAATTCAACGATGAAATTCAAACGTAAAAAATTCTAAATCTCAGATTTCCCACAGACGGCGCCAACTGATGAAGACAGTGAATCAGTGGGCTAAAACTTCCGAGCGTTAATGATCAATGGGCAAAATCTTGAAATAATAAACAAGAAGTCAGAGGAGACCGGTGGAGGCCAGCCAAAAACCCTCTGATGGTAAAATTAGTGAATTGAAGTAGAAAGGAACACACTTCAAAGACTTCACCAATTTTTCTAGGAAATGTCCAGTACCCCTTACCTTTGTGTAGAAGGGTCCTTATATAGTGTTGGTCTTGGCAGTTATTTTTCCTATCGTCGTAGTGTTTGGAGAATTCAGAGGATAACTTCCACAACTGTCATAGGAGTTACCTCATCAGAACCGGTGTTCAACAATAAATAGATAATTTGATACAAACAATATAACGTTCGGTTTTTGGAAGAGTATTATGAGTCTCGGTGAACTTTACTCGTCCATCACTGTGGACGGACGAGGTTCATTGCTCGTACCTCCCCCCTTGGACAAATGAATATTGGACGAGTGTAAGGGGATGGTTAGTGAAGGACGAGCGTGACAGCACTCCATCGTGTACGTTGTTATGGACGGCCATATGGACGAGAAATCAGCTTAGCATTTTTTATACACCATCAGTACTCATTACTAGATGTGACAAATGGGCAAGTCAGGTTTGGGTTTGGGTTGGGTCAATTGGGTTGCAAATCAATCGAATTACGGGTCAAAACGGGTCATTTTAAACTGGTTAGAAACTAGTCGGGTCAAACGGGTTGTAGGTCAAGTCGGGTGAATCCGTATTTTTCACATGAATTTTTTTATATAAGAAAATAACATGTATTTGTCATTTAGAAAGTCAAACAGCAAATTATTTTATATAAAATGCATTATTTTGAGTTCACTACTCATATAAAAAATGAGCTTAACTAAACAAATTAATACTTTTTCAATAATTTTAAATTTACACAAGTCCCAACATTACTAATTAAAACAAAATTGCACAAAGGATGAGTAAAACAAATACATAAGTTTCATTTTTACGCAATATCAACATCCCAAAACATAAAACAAAATTACAAATGTCTTATTGAATAACTAATTTGATAAAAAATAAAAGCATATAAGAAATTTACAATCTTGAAAACTAATTTTATAATCTATTATCAATTGTGGTTGGCACTCTATTTCAATTTGAGAATATACATTAAAATTAGATTATTTACTTATTTATACATAGTCTCTTTTATAAATATCTTGTCATTGTTAAGTAACACACACTCCAGGAAATATCATAATTTATTTTGAATAGCTTTTTATTTTGAACATGAATTGTTAAAAAAAAAATGGGCCTAAGCATTCATAATTTATGTTAATTTCATTGATACTTTGTATTCACTCTTTTCACACTTGTGAATATTTCTCATACATGTCTTTGAATTTAAATATATGTTTTTAACTCTATTGTAACTAGATTATGTGGTATGTACTTTGTTATTTGATATCTAAAACTCTTTACTGATTACAGAATACCTCAATCATTCATTTTTTGATTCATTTGCATGCAGTTATGTAAAGGTCTTAATTGTTTCCTTAAAGCTCACAACAAACAATTAAACCAATATTGTCTTAATTTTATTATTTTTAAAAAAAAGTTTTAAAAAATAGTTCAGGTTAGGTCGGGTTGACCTGCAAAAAAGGGTCGGGTCACGGGTCAACCCATTTTTGCATCGGTCAAAAAATTCGGGTTTAGGCCAAATATTTTTCAGGTCAGCAAATTTTGACCTGTTTTGCCATGTCTACTCGTTACCATGTGTGGAAATATGTTTAATATACACTTAGGGGGAAAATCCCCTATTTAAAGTCTTGATTTTTTTTTTCTCCTAGCTCTACTCTTTATGATTTTGGATCTACCATATAAGATTAAGTGAAGTTTAAATCAAAATTTGGTATGAAAATTGTGTTTACACAAAGTAAATATTATTTCTTATATATTACAAACATGTTTAAGATTTTACATGTTTGTAAATATATTTAATTTGTTTAAACTTTATTTTGAGTTGTGACGTTTATGGATTTAGACTAAAATGAAAAAGTTATGAATAAAACCTTGAAAGAATACCGTAATGGTCTACACATTAATACTTTTTTCTAAAACAGATTATTTTAATTCAAGAAGATCTTTTGCATATAAATAAGTGGGAGAGACTGCACCCTCGACCCGATTTGGAATTGATTTGTTTGGGCCAAACCCATGTTAATGGGTGGAGTCATGTGAATGGGTGGAGTCATGTTGGAAATGAATATACATATATCATAGGAAATTACATAGCTTTGATACTAGATACAATCTAAGATAAAATACATGGCTGGATAAAGACCCATTGAATAATCTAATTAAATTGGTCTAAATGGTTAAATCCACAATGTAACCAAGGGTTAAATCCATCTTTATTTATTTAATTTATTTTAACCTTCAACGTTGATAAGTAGAAAAATAAATTTTAAGCTCCTAAACACAGACACCAGTTTCCCTTCCCTCTCCAAAGAGCAAATCTAAACTCTAACTAGAAAATTTCTTATTGATTTTCTTGAGTTTTCTTCTCATTTTCCCAGCTACCAAGCACATCCTAAGATTGTCTAGTTTCTCTAAGTCTCTCTTTCTCTTTGACTAAGTGTCTATGTTGTGCTCTAAGATCATTAAGATCTGCTTCTTAAGCTCAGAGCTTGGCTAAGGTGATGGTGTTGCAGACCACTGTTGAAGACAAAGCCCCTCCATCCATAACATGAACAATGCTTTAGACCCATGCATACCCCATGCCCAAGCAATCAAAGCAGTTTACACTAACCTTTATGTCTACAACAGCCTCATCACACCCTCAACTACAAGTCCTAGCTGCTGCTGGAGGTGATGGCTGATTTTCGGGGAAGACCTATGAACCAGGTCTAGCTTGGGTCTTCCACATGGCATGCGTTTTCTAACGTGTAATTTTTCTTGGTATCCAAACACTGGGATAGGAGAATTTTATTGGTTTTTTTTTTCCTAATTTTCTTTCCAATCCTTTGGTTAGATTTGATTTACTAATTTTTCTTGGCAACGTTACACAGGGATATGAGCGTTTATTGGATTTTTTTTTTTAATTTCCTTTTCTGTCCTTTGGTTAATTCTTTGGGGCTAGATTTTAATTTTATGTCTTTGATCCATATGGTGGGTGTTTTGGTAAATTTGTTTTGGAGTGAATGTATTTTAGTAATTTTCTTAATAAATTTTTGGTATTTGTAAGTATGTATATATAATATATATGATAAAACTTAGGTATAAAATTTAGGTGTTGTTCTTTAAATTTCCTTCTTAAGATTTAACCATGAGAATTTTTTCTTATGAGAATGAAGTATATTTTTAGTTAAGTATAGCTATATGACTGAATGTTAAGAGAGGAACTTAAGGAACAGTAAGTACCTAAGTACTGTATTTAAATTTTGCCATAATATATAAATCAAATAATGGGTGGATTGGAGACTAAATGGGTTGGGTGGGTAATTGGTATTTAGTATTTATTTAAACGGATAATAAATAGATAAATGAGTGATTGTGTACCCAATCCATTTATGACTTAATCCAAAATGCACCCAATCCGCCGAATTGCTACCCCCTACATACAATGAAGAACTTGGGGGTTGTTTGATTTGTGTTTCTAGAGTGTGTTTATAGCACTTAAAAACAAACAATAGGTCTGGAGACACAAATTGTTTTCACTTAAACAAAAGTGTGTGGAGTCTACTAAAAAACCTTGTTTAGCTAACTGTTTTCTAAAAATTTGAAGCTAGTCCAAAAGTTACGTAGCCTATAGTTGATTCAAGCCATCAATAATACTATCCACACCAATGATTGCATACCAAATTCTCAAATGTGTGTCCAAACTCTAATTCATAAGACATGTGCAAAGCAATATTATTGCAAGCCTTGTCTACGAAGTACTTGTGCACTACTTTTTCAAAAAAAAAAAAAAAAAAGTACTTGTGCACTAATAGTGATTTCATGTGAGATAATCAATATAATTTTTTCTCCATTCTCCAATGCCTTCCTTTTATAACTATTAAAAAAAAAAAAGATTCAATGCAAAAATAAAGCAAAGGACAATGAATGCAAATGCAAAAACTAAACTACATATTCCTAGGACAAAGGATGACTCTAAAGATGTAACCCTATGAGCAAAACTTGATTACCTACGACATAGCACGAACATTAATTGCCTTAAGAACTCAAACTAAATACTATTTAGTGGTTTCGTAAATAGATCGGCTAATTGATTTTCAATGTAGAAAAATTCAAAAGATATGACTTGAGTTACATAAGATCTTGAATAAAGTAGTACCTAATGTTTATGTGCTTAGTCCTAGAGTGTTGAACATTGTTTTTGGTTTTAGGGTTTTTTTGTATTTGTAAGAATAGTAGAGTAGATGCACATTATTTCAGGAGAATTTTATAATTTCATATATTTGTTTTAAAAATTAATTTGTGTATAGATGAAATAATCAATTTTCCTTTTTGATTCTCTTAAAAAATTGATCTTTTAAAATTACATATATGGATAGGCAAGGCACATTGAAATTAATTTAAGAAAAAAAAAATCAAAATCAATAAGACAATTTATTATGTGTAAGTTGTATTGTATTTTCTTTGGGAAAAAATTCTACAAAATAGGATTTTTTTTTAAAAATTTATTAATATCATTGTTTTTCCCTCTAGATAATCGCAAGGATCATGGTTAAGAACTTAAGGGAATTATTATATATATATATATATATATATATATATATATATATAAAACCGAAATCTCTGAAACTCTCACAATTTCCCACATCATAATTTTAATTTATAAAAAAATTTTAATTTTTTTAAACTAAATAGTGAGAGATGTCCTAACAGAAGTCTTTTATTTTTTTTATTTTTTTTAATTTTTTACGTGAGTCTTTCTTTTTTCTTTTTCTTTTTGTGAAACCTAAAGTGAATCATTTAAAAAAAAAAAAAAAATTCTAACATGTGGTCTTTTTTTAAACTAAATAGTGAGAGAGTCCTAACAAGAGTCTCTCTCTCTTTTTTCCTTAATCCTAAAGTTTTTTTTTTTCTTTTTTTGAAACCTAAAGTTTTTCCTTAATCCTAAAGTTTTTTTTTTGGAAACCTAAAGTGAGTCCTTTAACCAAAAAAAAAAAAAAAAAAAAAAATCTAACACACTACAAGAATATGTATTTTTAGTGACGAAACAGTTTTTCGTCACTAAGAACCTTTAGTGACGAAATTGAACTTTTAGTGACGAAATTCGTTTCGTCGCTGTAGCCCCGTCGCTAAAAGTCCAATTTGGTAAAAAAAAAAAAAAAACTTTTAGCGACGAAAACGTTTCGTCGCTAAATGTTTTCCTCGCTAAAAACAGTATTTAGTGACGAAAATATTTCGTCACTAAAACCATTTCAGTTTATTAAATCATATTTAGTGACGAAACATTTCGTCACTAAAACTATTTTTGGGTACATATAGTGACGAAAATATTCGTCACTAAAACTATTTTTAAGAAAATACATGCACATATAGCGATGAAAATTTTCGTCACTAAAACCATTTCTTACAAAATTCCACTGCATTTAGTGGCGAAATATTTTGTCACTAAAACAATTTTTTGTTGCCATATTTGTGACGAAAAAATTCATCACTAAAACATGTTTTCTGTTTTTATTATTTTCATGATGTTGATATTAACCTGTAACCTGTCATTACATTATTAAAACCTCACATTTGATTAACACATTTATTTCAACAACACATTTATAAAAAATTGATCCATACATTCCACAAGTTAAAATTAAAACAAGTATCAAATTCAAACTCCTTCCATACAATAATTGTTTGCAACACATACAATAACTTAAAATGTTTTATAACAATACAAAAAATGTAGCATAATATAATTAGAAACCCCTAAAGCCAAAAGATGTCCTCATATATCTTCAAATAATGCCAAAAGTAAATCCCCTAAAGCCACCAATAAGAAATCTGCACAAACATAAAAACACTATTACATTGAAATCGTAAAGTAAAAACATTAACTATGTTATAAAAAAATTTCTAACAATTAGTTTCAAATGATACATAAAAAATGAAGTGTTACCAATAAGTGATTTAACTTGAAGATAAACCACCCCCATAGTTAAAACCGTCATCATAACCCTTGCTCCTAAAAAAAATTAAGAATATTCTTTTGGATCTCATCTTGCTTAGCTCGCGCCTCTTGCTCCTTAGCTCGCTCCTCTTCGTCCCTAACTCTTGCCTCTTTGAGCTCAATTATCTCATTTTCTAACCGATGAATATACTCTATCAAGGCACTAGATGAGGCAGTGGTTACTAGAGAAGAAGAAGGTCTTATGCCAAGTCCTTTTACAATACCAGATTTTTTCTTAAAAACCAAGTTTGAGATTTTCTCTTGTGTAAGGGGAATTGCATTAGAATCTTGACAATGATCCTCTTGCACTTTGATAATAGTTTCCTACCATTTGAAAGGGGGAAAAAAAAAAAACAGTGTGTATCGGTTGACTCCCCTATGTTGGATGCATTGCACAATTTTCCGCCCCCGACTTCTGGAACATCAAACACTCCCCTATGTTGGATGCATTGCACAATTTTCCAAGGGTCATGCAATTTCATATCTTGAAGGTAGAAAACTTGTTTCGCTTGACTAGGAAGTATAAAAGGGTCATTTTGATACCATCGACTTGTAACATCAATGCTCGTGCAGTGTGCATCAGTTATTATCGTTCTCCTTCGACCATTGGTACTAGTATTATATCATTCACACTGGAACAAAACAACTTTATGGCAAAACATATACTATAATTCCCAAATTTTGCACACATGACCATAGAAGTCGTGCATTTCTCCCTCATGGTCCCCTTTAGTACATACACCACTGTTTTGGGTTACACGACGATTGTCTAGGTCCCTTATATGAAACTTTACACCATTGTCCATACAAACGGTGTACTCCCTCACATACGGCTTAGGACCATTTGCTAATGACCATAACTGTTTAGTAGCTTCTGATGACTCGTTAACTTTCAATCTATTCATCTATAATGACATACAACAAATGATATCCTATTAGTAATAAGCAATGACGAATAAATTTAAATGTTTAAATTTATTAGTGTGTGATTAAATTTCAAATGTCTTACACGTTCTTTGAACCACTTGGGAAACTCTTGTCGTTGGATTTGAGTTATGGCTTCTCCAGTAGGATTATGCAATGTGTTTTTGTGTTCGCTGTTAAAAATAAAGTGATTTATTTTCAACTAAGCATTGCAAATAATATTCAAAACTTGATTAAACAATATATGCATATGAAATCATATACTTTAAATAAGGCTCTAGCTCAGGACTATTATACAGCAAGTACCAATGAGCAGTATCAAGCAATGCACGAGACAAGTTGCCATCATTCCGCCTACCACCTGTAGGTCGGGCGGTCTGTGAAAAAACTATCAATCTTTCGCTAGATTCACCAAAATCTTCATTTCTTTCTCTTCGGTTATGCACAGTTTCGATCCCATCAATATACAAAGACCAGTTGTTAATACATTCTTTAAGAATGTAAGCCTCTGCAATCGAACCTTTTGGTTGAGCTCGGTTGGAAACGTATCTTTTCAATTTTCCAAGGTACCTACGAGGAAAAAATACACATAGAATGTGATTGTATACCATGTGGAAAAAATGCAATTGATGAATGCATCAAAAGATCTAGTTACCTTTCAATTGGATACATCCACCGATATTGTACCAGGCCTCCTAGAATTGCTTCTTGAGGCAAGTGAACAGCAAGATGGACCATAACATCAAAGAATGCTGGAGGAAAGAATCTCTCAAGCTTGCATAGTATAAGAATTATACGTTCTTCTAGTTTCTCCAATTCACTTCGCTTTAAGGTCCTTGAGCATAAGTCTTAGAAGAAGTTGCCCAACTCAAACAATACAATACTAATGTCTTTATCTGCAAACCCTCGCAATCCAATTGGAAGAATTCGTTGTAGTAGCACATGACAGTCGTGACTTTTCAAACCAGATAATCTACCATTTTTTGCATTCACTGACCTTGATATGTTGGCTGCATAGTCATCCGGATACTTGACTGATTTCAAAAAGTCATAAAAACCATCCCTTTCATTGGGACTTAATGAAAAGAAAGCTCGAGGCTTGTCATATGATCCATCAGGACGTTGTTTCAAATGCAACGTGTGCCTGAAGTTCATATTTTGCAAGTCTATCCAAGCCTTGTCAGTGTCCTTGTTTTTCCCCTCAATGCCCAACAAAGTACCATAAGTACTCTCACTAATGTTCTTTTCCACATGTATGACATCAATGTTGTGCTTAAGCTTCTTATTTTTCCAATATGGAAGCTTATACAAAATACTTGCCTTTGACCAATTTGGCTCCCCAATAAGTTGTTTCTTCTTGTTACTTGGATGCTTTCCTAAAATTATATTTGGCATTCTATCTAGCTACTCTTGTATCTTTTCCACTTGTAACTCTAAAGATCTCTTCCGTTTCTCTGGTAAACCATTATGCAACCGACTATGTCTCCAACGATGTTCCATAGGTAAATAAGCTCGATGGTTAATGAATCCAATTTTACTTTCCAAAGCTTTTGAATATGGTTGATCATTGCAAGTGTAACAAGAATGATAACCCTTTGTCCTCCACCCGGACACGTTACCAAATCCAAGATAGTCATGTATTGTCCACAACAAAGTTGCACACATCTAAAAATTCTCTTTACTATAAGCATCATAAGTTTCTATACCTTCTTCCCACAACCCCTTCAACTCATCAACCAATGGTTTCAAATAAATATCAATCTCATTCCCCGGTTGATGGGAACCGGGAATAAGCAAGGACAACATAAAATACGGCTCCTTCATAACCAACCAAGCGGTAGATTATAGGGGATAAGTATGACAGGCCACATATTATAGTTGTTGTTCATATTTCCAAAAGGATTAAATCCATCTTTAGCCAACCCCAACCTTACATTGCGAGGTTCAAGGGCAAAATCAGGATGTTGCAAATCAAACTCCTTCCACTCCTCACTATCAGCCGGATGCCTTATTATCCCATCATCCACACGTTTGTCTATATACCATCTCATGTCCTTAGCTCTTTGGCCTGACATGTACAATCTCCTTAGTCTCGGAGTCAACAGGAAGTAACGCAATACCTTGTGAGGAATCTTCTTATCTTGGGTACGTGTATCTTTGTACCTAGGCGCCTCACACACCGGACATTTATCAAGATTTTCATTTTCCTTCCAAAACAGTGCACAATCATTTTTGCATGCATCTATATGCTCGTATGACATGCCCAAGTCACGTAATATCTTCTTTGCTTCATAAGTTGACCTTGGAACCAAGTTACCTTTCGATAAAACCTTTGTCAACAATTCTAGCATCATATCAAGTCCCTTATTACTCAAGTTGGTCATTACCTTTACATTCAATATCTCAATAACAAATTTCAAGATACTATAATCAGTGCAACTCGGATACAACTCACGCTTTGCATCTTCCTCAAGTTTGTCAAAATGACGCACCTCCTCATCTTCGGTTGCATTTCTTGGTTCCCCTCTAATTCAGTCATCTACCAAGGCATCGATACCATCCATATGATCACCATCCGACATTTCATTATCATGAATGTTCTCGTTCAATACACGAGCTTCTCCATGATTATACCAATTAATGTAAGATTGCATAATTCCACGATGAAGCAAATGGATACGCACAGTTTGAAGAGATTGTCGATAGCAATTCACACAGTGAATACACGGACACGAAATATTACTACTCAAGTCCACAACCGCTCTTGCGGAATTAATAAATGCATTGACCCCTTCAATATATGGACGACTTAATCTGCCATCGGGTGTCTTACCCATTGTCATCCAACTTTTATCCATGTTTGACTACAATTACAAGATGAATGCTACTTTAGTAAAATAAGGACAACTCATGCATAATGTATTCTAACATCTAAATCTATAAGCTACTTAGATAAAGTTTTATCCTATTCATGAATGCACAAGTTTATATTAATACTTAAATAAATATACATTGCACACACAAATATACACTCCCAATATGAATTTAAACCACCTTATAACATCATGCAAGCCACCCGCTTGCTCCAACACAACAACCCACCACAAAATAAATTTCCAACATCACAACTATGATGCTTACAAGTATTGAAATTGAATAAATGAACACAATTGCTACTAATCAACAAGTTTCATTCATATTTGCAAGAAATTAAAAACACTCCCAATATAAATTTAAGCCACCTTATAACACCATGCAAACCACTCGCTTGCTCCAACACAACAACCCACCACAAAACAAATTTCCAACATCACAACTATAATGCTTACAAGTATTGAAATTGAATAAAGGAACACAATTGCTACTAATCAACAAATTTCATTCACATTTGCAAGAAATTAAAAACACTCCCAATATGAATTTAAGCCACCTTATAACACCATGCAAGCCACCCGTTTGCTCCAACACAATAACCCAGCACAAAACAAATTTCCAACATCACAACTATAATGCTTACAAGTATTGAAATTGAATAAAGGAACACAATTGCTACTAATCAACAAATTTCATTCACATTTGCAAAAAATTAAAAACACTCCCAATATGAATTTAAGCCACCTTATAACACCATGCAAGCCACCCGCTTGCTCCAACACAACAACCTACCACAAAACAAATTTCCAACATCACAAGTATATATAGAGTTTTATAAGTTTTTAACTAGAATATACTTACTTTTCTCAAGCTAAGTTTACAACTTTTAGAAAAAATCCAAAGTTAACTTGTGTTCTTCACCTTGTTCCTCACAATTTCTTCAACCACAAAAGAAAGAGCTGAAAATAAAAGAAAGATAGCTTTTAGTGAACAGTTAAGTAGACCCAATGATAAGCACAAAAAGATGAGTGAAGCTTTACCTGCATGCAACACATAGATAAGTGCAACTTTACCTCTTGATGGAGACAATGTAAGAATTTCAATAATGAAGGAAACACAATATTATAGTAACTAAAGGTGTTAAACTACCCTCCTATCAAGAAGTTCTACAAATATAAACACACAAGGAAATCAATCTAAACTTTTCCTTTTAGAGCATGTAATCATGTTTAACTATTAGATATCCCCCTAAAAAAATTTGCTAAAGACATGACAACTACTCCACTATTCTTTACACCGCATCTCCATCCTAATAAGTACGCTCGTACATCAATGAAAACAACTCTTAAAACAAAAATTTCCATAGAATCCATCATTTCTATAACTTTACAAATGAATTATGGCTTTCCACCAAAAAAAAAAAAAAAACACCCATCTGCCCTGCAACTCAAACATCCACAATAATAAGCTTCAAATGTATATTTCATCAAATGGTTAACCATAAATACCCAAAAGAACCATCACTTTCACTTCTCACTAAAAAATAAATCAAACAAAACAAAAATAAGATTTTATGATTGATTTCAAAACTGAGACCCAAAACCATTTCACAACAATCACCATTCCTGTTCACAAACAACAACAGCACAACCCTCATCCAAAACAATCGGTACAAAATGAGAACGGTCTCTATTCAAACTTAGACAAATTATCCTACCACGGAGAACAAATTTCAAACCAAAAAAAAAAAAAACAAAACAAAAAGGAAAAAAAAATTAACATCAAGCAGAAAAATTAACATCAAGCATTTAGAAACAAAAATTAATAAAACAGTTTCACAACAAGAGCTTGAAGAAAGTCAAAACAACCTGAAGTGAAATCCAATTCTTTATAGTTCCAAGATAATTTCCAAGGTGAACTCCAAACACTAGTCTCTTCCTGTAAAACAAAAGGGTTCAAAATTGAATTTCATTAAAAAAAAAAAAAAAAAACTCAGATATTAGTTTTTTGGGTAATAATCAGTCATAACCAATAATCATAAAACTAAGAAATCAATTTAAAAAGAGAAGAAGATTAGCATTGGACTAAAAAAAAAAAGACTTGAATCGGTGAATGGAAGCTGAACCGTCGTCGGTGCGTCGCTGGGTGCGTTGCCAAAGCGTCATCGGTGGGAGCCGCATCGTAGTTGGGTGTGTCGCCGAAGCGTCGCCAATGCGCCGCTGAAGCGACGCTGAGTGCGATGCTTGGATTGTCGCGAGTGCGATGCTTGGATCGTCGCCTTTGCATTGCCGGTACGTCGCTGAAGTGTCGCCGGTGGGCCGCTGAGTGTGACGCTGAGTGTGACACTGGGATCGTCGCCTTCGCGTCGCCGGTGCGCCGCTAAAGCGACGCTGAGTGCGACGCTTGGATCGTCGCGAGTGCGTCGCCGGTGAATGGAAGCCGAACCGTCATCGGTGCGTCGAAGGAAGCGTCGCGAAGGTGAAGAGATCGAAGCTCGAATGCGACACCGATGAATGCGTCGCCGATGAGAAGCCGATGCGTTGCCGTTGCGAAGTGGGTCTCTCTTTTTTGACGGTGAATGCGTCGCCGATGAGTGGGTGTCTCTTTTTTTACGGTGAACGCGTCGCCGATGAGTGGGTGTCTCTTTTTTGACGGTGAATGCGTTGCCGATGAGTGGGTTTCTCTTTGGGTCTCTCTTTTTCGACGGTGAATGCGTCGCTGGAGTGGGTCTCTCTTTGGCTCTCTCTTTTTTGACGGTGAGTTTTTTTTTTTTGCTGAAGGGGTGAATGAGTACTGCTTTTGGTTGGGAATATTTATAGTGGGAAATAGCGACGAAACCATTTCGTCGCTATTTCCCACTTCTAGTGACTAATTTCTATTTCGTCACAAAGTGGTCTTTAGCGATGAACTATTTTCGTCGCTAAAGACCACTTTTAGTGATGAATTTCTGTTTCGTCACAAAAGTACCTAGAATTTGTTACACTTTTAGAGACGAATTTTATTTTCGTCACTAAAGAAACCATATTTTGTTAAGATTTTTAGCGACAAAATTTAAATTTCATCGCTGTATTATACTTTTAGTGATGAATTGTGATTTCGTCACTAAAAACATATAAGTGCAATACTATTAGTATTTTTAGTGACGAATATTTTTCATCGCTAATTCTTCCTTATAGCGACGAAAGGATTTTCGTCACTAATACTATCCACACCAATACCTACAGTGACGAAATATTTCGTCACTATAAATGAATTAAATTTGTGCCAAAATTTCCCTCCATGGCGCCTATTTTTCAGATCGCAATAGTGACGAAATTTATTTTTCGTCGCTAAAAGTTATAATTTTTTTAACTTTTAGTGACGAAATTCATATTTCGTCACTAAAGCTATATTTTTAGTGATGAAAAATATTTCCTCACTAATTTTCATTGCTAAAAATATATTTTGTTGTAGTGACATATGGCCTTTTTTTAACTAAATAGTGAGAGAGTCCTAACAGGAGTCTCTCTCTCTTTTTTCTTTAATCCTAAAGTTTTTTTTTTTTTTGAAACCTAAAGTGATTCCTTTAAAAAAAAAAAAAATTTTTCTAACATGAGGTCTAATTAAAAAATTTTATAATTATTTTTTTTATCCTAATTCTAACGTAAGTCTCTCAAAAAGTCAAAAATTTCGGTTTTATATTATATATAGATAATAATAATGATGTGGCAAGTTCTATAGATATGAGAATGCAATTTGTAGATCTACTATGAAAATAACATAGATTAGATTGGTGGTGGATAGTAGATTTAATTGCAGTTGAATATTATGTGAAGTCATCACCATGAAATAGCCCACGCCGGGATGTGTTATGTAGAACCAATGATATGAAAGAAAAAGAATTTTTCTAAACCATTATATTGAACAAAAAATTACTTATTTTCATTCATTTTCAATTTATACATTTTTTAAAGTTAGTCATAAGCCTTTAAGCAAAATAAGTACTTTTAATTTTTATTTAACTATCCCGTGTAGGGGTGTCCACAGGTTGGGTTTGTGCCCAACCCGAACTCGACCTGACTTTCTCGGGTTGGGAAGATTTCAACCTGCAACTGAGCCAAATGCAGTTTTAGATCAACTGGGTCGGGTCGTATCAGATTTCGGGTTTTCCTCGGTTAGTTTCGGGTTTTAAGATTTCGTCGGATTTTGGCCAAAATCTGGCTGGATCTCATAAGATCTGGCCTGATCTAATGAGATTTGACCGATATTCCTTCGTATCTATGGAAATATGGCCGAGATTTGGTTGAGATCTAAAGAGATTTGGCCGAGTTAGAGTCGGGCTTACCAGAGTTTGGCAGAGTTTGAGTAGATCTAGGCTAGATTCGCTAGATTTAAGCTTATTGGAGTGAGGATTTAAGCGGATCTGAGTAAAGGAAGGCCAAACGTGGCCAGATCGGAGCTAAAAAGCCCAAACGTTGCTAGATTTTTGCCTTCTTTTTGAGGTTTTGTCGGGCGGGTCAAGTAGATTGGGTTTTTGAGGACGGAACTCGCCACTCGACCCACCGGGGTCAGGTTCTGAAGATTGGGACCCGTCACCAACTCATCGGAGGTGTCAGTCCGGCCGTGACGGGTCGATTCCGGTCGAGTTGGTCAGTTCCGGTGAGTCATCGGGTACTCTGGACAGCCCTAATCCCGTGCATCGCATGGGTTAGCAACTAATTATTATTATTATTATTATTATTATTATTATTATTATTATTATTGTTATTATTATTATTATTATTATTATTATCATTATTAACTCATGCATCTTAATGGGCATATTGTACATAATGATAATAAACATAAACATAAAAGAAAATAACAATAAACATCAACATGATATTAAAACTATTAAAACTAATGATCCTTGTACTTAATTATGATTTTTTTTTTCTTCTAGAAATGCCATTAATTTAAACCTCTATGGATTATTGTTTTGCCAATATTTATTCTTTCACCATAACGGACTTAAAATGGTAAATTCAACAAGTGTTTGATTGGATTTATTGATTAGTATCAATTGCATTTGTGTTTGAGAGATTGAATAACACATACGAAGAAAAATGAATTATCAATATTACAATCAAACAAAAATTCATAATATTTCTTTCATAAAAAAAATCATAATATTTCTTTTAGTAAATCTACCTAGGAACTCTAAGTAAATAATTGGCATTATCCTACCAAGGTAGGTTGCAACTCTTAAAATTTTTATAGGGAGTCCAACTAATATATATACATATATATATATTGAGAAAAAGGAGTCCAACTAATACGAGGTTATGTTTTACTGTCTTAAAATATATTTGCGCAAATTATGGTAGCTATAATGATGATTAACTATTATAATAATAATCATAATCACCTTACCAGTTCTAACAAAGATGAGCTATAATAATGATGATAATCAATCGACTGAATTACCAAACTCATTTTTTGTATTTGTTTGACTTAATTATTCTCACACATTGCTTCTTTTTTTTTTCTTTCTTTTAAAAAAAAAAAAAAATCTAATAAAAGACAAAGTGTAACAAAAGTTTATAACTCACATAAAGTTTGAAAGTAATACCATTCAATATAGCAATGATACTTTTTTTTTTTAAATGTCAATTTTGTTAAGGATAGTTTTAATATAAAATTTCATTTATTTGAGAGTTTCTCTTTTAAGTCTATTCCTTATTCATATTGTCTCTTTTATTTTTCAATATCAATTATATTATAAATATTTTTTCTTTTGTTCAAATAATAATTGATAAATTTTTCAATATCAATGATTAATTACAATTATATATATTTCTAATATGTGCATTTTAGGGAGCATAGCGTCAGTAATGACAATTAACATTAACAAAATAACATAATAAAAAACATCAACATAACATATAAAATAGGGCAAAAATTGTCAGGTCCCACAACTTGATCTCTCACATTATCCTTTGTACCAAAAAGACTTTCTAGCCCAGGCTTCCTGTCTAAACTAAGTGGGCACCATGACAAGAAAATTCTTGAATTTTTATGACATTGGTTTCATAATCCAAGCCAACACAAGCAATTGAAATCCTGACATAATACATGCATTCCGCAGCAGTAAGGACATACATAAGGAGGGAATCAGGACTTAGAGTTAGGGGGTAGTTCTGTTGCAGGCTGCGTGCGTCGGCTTCGACCTTTGATCTTGCTACTTAATCATTGAAGTTTTTTTTTTTTTGGCCTTTGATGCGTGCATGTTCGATAAGGAATTTTTTTTTTTTTTGAAAATTTTAAAGGATCGGGTTGTTTGTTTTGGGTAAAATAGGTTGATTATGTTTAATTTATTTTAGTTTTACTATTGGTAATTGTTGGGGATATTATACAAAGTAATAATGGAAGAACAAGATTAACATAAAAGACAAACATAAAATAGATAACTTGGAGGCATTATATTGTTTTTCTTTGACAATATTTGCCCCCCACACTTTTGTTGCTAAAGGGTTATCGCAAATTTGTCTCCAGGATACAACCAAGATGTTGGGTTCTACAGATAGCAATTTTGGAGAATGATCACAGGATTTCTTGTGTTTCTCTTAAACTTACTATTTTTGTGGAGTTAATTTTTTCAAGGGAACATAAGCTTCTATTTATACTCATAAGGTTATGTTTCATGAAAATGTACGTATGGAGAGTTAGTTATTTTTTCATAAAACGGTTAACAAAGATTGAAACATTTTCAACCTTTCTGAACAGTCACCAGAAAATTCTGCAGAACATTCCAAAAAATTTAGATTTTCGAATTTTCACTTAGAAAATTCCTGAACTTGAATTTTCACTTTATGAAACCATATTCTCTAAACTCAAACATCATTATTACAACTTATCCTTGTATATACCTATATATTCAACAATCCTCCACTAGGTTGTAATAATATATGTCTCACTTGATTGATAGCATATCATGCATAATGGAAGGGTGTCTTTCAACTTAAACCTCCATTTAGTTTAATTGCTCAAGAAATCAATAGAGTTAATGGTGGCTTGGTACTTAAACCAAAACTCTTATGTGTTGAAATCAGAAACAACACACACATGAGAACACCCACAACACATTTAGAAATCCACTATTGTTAGCACTATTATGGTCTTGTGCTCTTCATGGTTTAGTGAGCATTTACAAGAGAAAACCCTTTACTCTTGCTAGAAGCGGCACCACTTCTATGTTCACAAAGGTGAAGTTCCTTCTTATATCCCTGTTACACAAACATTTATTTTTTATGAACTTCATTAAGAGTGTAAAACTCATCCTCAATTACATCATAACAGTCTGCACTAATTCATCCTGAATGAAACACAAAATTAGTGCTCTTACTAACCACATGTCAATAGCTTGTTGTTACCCTTTAAACATCTTTAGATTAAATCAATTTGAGGTTGGGTTCCCACTATTAGTGATTCTCTTAAAAGAAAGGTTTTAGTCCCATTCCAATGGATGTTATTCTTACCAAGTCTCGAGACACAATTCGGTAAAAGACCTATTTTATATATAGAATTACGTAGGCAATGGACTAGTCTAACTATATTTGACTTGCCTTACGTATTCTTGTCTTAGACTTTTAAGTTTAACTTCACTTTGTATACAACTCATGTATACCATACGCATTGTGGTTTTACAATTACAGTACAAAGAATGGCTTACTATGGTCGTGGCCACGACACTTGTCAAAACCTTAGCCATTTTCCTTCCTTGCCCGTTATAATTATAACCAATGCTTTCAAATTAATTCTATAGTAGAGTAAGAAATACATCTTATTTCTTTAATGCTTACACATAGAACATGTAGTGATTATCTAACTAGACATAGATATTATCACTCACATCAATAATAGAATTAACTTTGAATATTCTATATAATAGATATTCATCACAATTAAGTACTTTCTAGTAATCAACCTCAAGTTTTAGAAACTTTGAAAGTCTATATACTATGAAGGCAATGTCTAGTTTAGTTCCATGCATGATACGCAATATGTACTTAATACACTAGCAAACTCGAGCTGTGTATCCGCCCTTCCAGTAATCTCTTTAGTTAATATTGGAATTAAAGTGTCTTTGCCTCTTTAAAGATATTAAAATCTAAGAAGCAAGTTCTCAAAACTAATCTTAACACAATGAGATATCATAAATCTCAAAATGAGATTAATATAGTGCACATCTCCACTATATTTCTTTACTTGATTCTCATTCATAAAAGACTTTCATTTAATTAATTAAGGAAGTACAAACTCACAGGTCTTTCAAGCAAACTTCCTTACCAAGATCACTTTTTAAGAAAGTCACTTCATATCTATATGATGCATACTCAAATTATATATGGGAACACAATCCAATATTTCATCATTGATCCTTGAGTGTTCAATTAATGAACTCACTTGTACTCTATTTATTTCACAAAGAGGTATTTTCAAAATAGGATCACAATGTGTGCTTATTTAAACTCGATACATCTACCACACATGGCAGAATTTAATCACAGTGAATTTAACATCTCTCGATGTCAATTCTCAATACTTTTAACAAGCACATATTTGATGCACATTAGCATTCTTATGAGTCCATGACTCGTATAAGGGTTATACCCCTACACTTCTTGGATATCATAATTCCACAATTTGAGTTTCTAAACTCCAAAATTTGGGTTCTCAACCATTTCAAAATTCACATATATACACACACTATAATTGCATATATCAAAATGTAATAATAGAATATAGTGAATTTCTTTAAAATTATATGAATGGTTTTAAAGATATCAAACTAATAACACAAATAGTTACTAGTGTATAGATATCAAAAATCTATCTTTTCCCTTTGTTTCAAACCTTTTACTATTAACCTTAGACCAAAAGATTTTATATCTTATTCTAATACCCACTCACAACCAATTGATTTTAAAACTAGAGGTAGATCCATTAATACCCAATTATTATCAAATAATATCGAGTCTATCTTATCATTAATAACTTTTACAATAGAGAGCAACATCTTTTAGAAGCACAAAACTTTCTTAAACTTTAGGATCACTTCCCTCAAAGAATACTATGGGTATTTAATTAGGACTACACTTTTATTATCTTTAACAAGGTAAACAAGAGCTTCACATAAAATAAAAATTTGGATTAAAATCCTATTTATTTCTCAAAATTTGACTCCACCTTTGTTCACTTGGTGAACCATATTTAAATCTTTAATATCGCTTAATATGATATTTAAGATTGGAATTATTTACTTGTGTTTAAGTAAGTATCGGTGTATCCTTGAAATCATCTTTGATTTAAACTCGATAAATTCAATATCCATTGATTTCACTCTTATATTAGACATTAAGTCTAATAAACTACATACCCTCGAATGTACTCAAAGCCTACATATACACTTTATATAGTTTTTTGACTAATTAGTCCTCTTTGATCTATTATTTACAAAAGGTTAAACCCCCCCACAGTTTAAAATGATAAACATTTGGTCACTTTCTCATTTCATAACACATAAAATACATTTGAGATGAAACTCTATTATGCACATAGTATACACTAAGCAAAGCTTCTTCCTATTGATTAGATAAGAACTTAGCTGATTACACTCAAGTTTATGACATTTACCATATCAAATAGAGTTCACATCTCTTTTCTTTTGACCAAACCATTTTATTAGGCTGTATTAGGGATTGCATTTTGATGTATTATGACATGTTCCTCACAAAGAAGAATATACATTTAGAAATATTCACCATCTCTAGTTAATACATCATACAACGTAAATCATCATGCTTATTTAAAATATATCATGTTTTGACATGAATTTCAAGAATTTGAAATTTAAAAGTCTCAATCTAGCATGTCACAAATAAAGAATCAACAATATAAGCACAACCAAAACATATTAATAAATAACAATCAGATAGTAGCATATCCATTGCCTTCTAATATCCCATTCTTGGACAAGACCATTCTTAAATAACAAATTGGTTTTTCTTGATATTAGGTACATGAAAAACATTGGTCAAGAGAACTTCTTGCCAAAACTCAATTTCATTTCAACAATGTACTTTCTATGAACCTTTGCCTTACTGTAGATGCCCACAAGCATCTTTAGTTCTATGGAAGGCTTCTCATAAGTCATAAAATATGCCTTGTAGTTGCACACATGCAACATTGTACCCGAATCAAATCACCAACAGGAAGGATTTGTAATTACATCCATATAAAATATAATGATCATATTATAACATACATCACGCACCATAGCAATAATGTCCTTAATGACAATTGCTTCATTGGCATTTCCATCTTAACACTTCATATTCTTTAAGAACTTACCTTCTCAAATGTAATGGTTTTTCTTTCCTCAAGGAAACATGACATATTCTTCTTGTCATAAGAAGCACTATTCAACCTATGAATTAATATCAATTCTCAAAGGAATGATAAGTCAAATATATATACATATAAATGACTTAAAACCCATCATGCCTTTTAAAATCAATAAGATGTCTATGAAAACCATCAAAGTGGGTAGGTGTCCGTAGTGTTTTTTTTTTCATTCATATGGTTACTGATGAAAAATAGTGGCATCAACAATTCTGTTAAAACATCAATTAATATTTATACTCCACGTCTATTCAACACCAGAAAGACCGAACTTGTTGATAGCAATTTCAATAAGAAATCATAGAAAACACGACAACCCATATACCGAAGTTCTAACTTTCTTGTGATAACAAGAAGCCCACAAACCAAAAGCCTCCCAGAATTACTTAGTTTCAATACTAAGATTCCAAACGATGCAAAGAAACAATTATTTCACAGATATCATTTCATAAATGCTTCTATGTTAGAATTCTCAAGTTGTACATAAATCTGTAACACATGTAAAGATTCTAACAAAGAAACTCATCAATCAATTTGATATTCAAATTGCTTATGAACAAGAAATCCGTACCTTCAATGTTCAAACTATGAATATGGCTTTTAATGTATCTACAATGTGAAAGAATCATCACCTTGTCTTGCCAACAAAGAAACTTGTTTCTTTAAGCCTTATTCCATTGAATCCTTTTGTTCCATTGAATCTTCTTTATGATCGATTCATCATTTGAAGAATTCTTCAAATCCAAGCTAATTGCTCTTTCTACTGTGAAAAATTGGTTCCATAAAAATGATCCAATTTCACCAAACCATGATTCAAAATCTTCAAAGTTGTACCATCATTTACTCCTTGTCTTGTGGTCAAATATTGTCTAAGATTGTTGGGGATATTACATAAAGTAATAATGGAAGAACAAGATTAACATAAAAGACAAATAGAAAATAGATAACTTGGAGGCACTATATCGTTTTTCTTAGACAATATTTGCCCCCCACACTTTTGTAGCTAAAAGGTTATTGCAAATTTGTCTCCAGGATACAATCAAGATGTTGGGTTCTACAGATAGCAATTCTGGAGAATGACCACAAGATTTCTTGTGTTTCTCTCAAACTTACTATTTTTGTGGAGTGAGTTAGTTTTTTCAAGTGAATATAAGCCTCTGTTTATACCCATAAGGTTATGTTTCTTGAAAAGACACGTATGGAGAGTTAGTTATTTTTTCATAAAACGGTTAACAAAGATTGAAACCTCTTCAACCTTTTTGAACAGTCACCAGAATATTCTGTAGAAAATTTCAGAAAATTTCAGAAAATTCATATTTTCGAATTTTCACTTTATGAAACCATATTCTCCAAACTTAAACATCATTATTACAACATATCCTTGTATATATCTATATATACAACAATAATTTTTGTTGTTGTGATCATTTTTTTAGGCTTGTATTTTTTTTTGTTTTCTAGATTTAGATCTATTATTTTTTTAGGCCTTTAAAAGAAGAAAAATGCTAGAATTAAAAACCTTTTTTCTTTTTTACAAATTAATGATGTGGTGAGTGGTTATTAGTAAATAGAAAAGTGATATAAGTGGTATAGATGTGAACTATTAAGAATTTGCTACCTAAATAGTTGATAAAATTGTGGAACAACATAGGATCAAGGAGACTCCAATACATGTGAGAAATTTTAAGATAGTAGAAAAATTTCGTACCTCATGCCATTATTTTTCAAGTAAGGAAACGCACTTGAAAATAGTGATTTATGGACGAGTTCTTCTAGTTTATGGCTTACACCTTCGGAACCCTTTGATAGAACACAAGCTTCCTTTCCAAATTTAATTTAAACTAGGTCCAGCACGCCCCCTTGTCATGATGGTCATTCTATGAGCACAAATTCTTTTGGGTATAAAGGCTGGAATTCGAGTATATAGAAGAGAGTTTCACACACGTGCACTTAGATTATGTTTGAATAGGATTTCTATCTCATATATATATATATATATATATATATATATATATATATAAAAGTTAAACTAGGGACCCCTCAATTTAACTTTACTTTCCATTATAAACTCCTTCCATCAAATAGCTTCATTGATGGTTAATTGTCAAGTGATTGTTCATAAAAAAAATTGTCTATTTGCCAAATGATGTATTAAGTGAATGTTCACAAATATACACCTAATAGGATTGATCTTTATCTATCGCTCTAAACATACCTCTAGCCATTATTGTCGATAAAACTCATTGCAAATTGTGAATTAGAATTTATCCTCTTGTTTATGGTCTATGCCTAAGAAAATCCTTTGATGGGTAACAAACACAAGCCTTTTTTTAAAGGCTAGAGTAAGGACTCTTTTAATTTATCGTTGGTTTCTTATTTATACTCCTTCTATCAAGGAATATTATTGTCAAGTGATTGCTCACTAAAAAATAAGGTCTATTCATCCAATGAAGTTTTAAGTGACCATTCATAAATATACTTCTAAGAGAGTGATTTTTTTTATCTATCACTCTTATTATTTTTAAATAAAAAAGTAACTCCCATTCTACCTTCATAAAAAAAATCTAAGCATATAATAATTAAAAATTTCGTATAAATTTTATCTGGATGACATTTAGGGTCCATTTGATTAGAGGGGTAGAAAAGTAGAAGGATAAAAAATTGTGAGAGGATGGAAAAGTGGGACAATAGAAAATTTTTTAATTTCCCTTATTTTTGTTTGGTTGGGAGTGAAATAGTGGAGGGATAGAAAAAGTGAGTTTGTAAAAATTTACTTATATACCCTTGTTAAAAATTGGTGCCCAATGAAAAAAAGTGACAAAAAAAAAAAAAATACAACCACACAAATTTATTAAAAAATAAAAATCATGTCTAGAAAAAAAAATCCGGTCTAAACCCAAAAAAAAAAAAAAAAAAAAAAATTGGAATGTGAACAAAAGAAACGCTTAACAAGGGTATTGAAGCCCAAGAAAGCAAAAGAAAAAAAAATGAGAACAAAAATCAAACAATTACTAAAATGGAATTAAAAAAAAAAAAAAAGACACATTTACCGAAGCCCATGTGCAATTTGCACATAGGTATTTTTGTCCTTCACTCATCATATTTTCATTTTGAGGAAAAAACTTTTTGGTAGACCCACCATCATTTTCCTCTCTCCCCCTCTCAATCAAAAACTTTCCAAAAAGTTTTTCTTCATTTTCTCTCCTTTTTTTTTTTTTTTTTTTCTATCCTCCCTAAAATCCACTCTACCAAACACGACCTTAATCTTTCGATGGAAATAATTTTACATTGAATACTTAGGAATGAGATTCAAAGGATGGAAAATGTATGTTCTGTACCAATTAGCCTAATGGGCTTTCTAGTTTCTAAGGACAAGATAAAATATAAAATTTTAGAGAGGTGCTATACATCCACAACATTTTAATACATAACAGCATAAAAAAGATATTCTAATACTACAAATGAAGTCATAACTTTTGATACAACTATTTTACTTGACAAATTGTAATTACTTGTTTGTCACTTTCACATGAACCCACTACTTTCATATGGAAAATTATGGTTTAATTTGTGGTTTTGAAATTTTTGGGAAAGATGCTTAGACAAAATATATATTCAGTCAGTAGTTTAAATTATCGAGTGTAATTGAGAGTAGAATATGGAAAAAGGAGAGAGCTAAATTCAGCCAGTAGTTTACATTATCGAGTGTAATTGAAAGCAGAATATGGAAAAACGAGAGTGCTTGCCTGCTTGGTCCTCCAAATATAGAAACCCACTCTCTTCCATTTCTAATTCAAGAATAGGGGTAGCCCAACCCAACTGAGTTGCTTACTTTGAAATGACCCACACCACCAGTAGCAGTCTCTCTAGGTGGCATTTTGGTGGTGGAGTTCCTTTATACCCTTACCTCTCCTTATAATATCTCTAAAATTGGTAACTTCCTCAGTGAAATGATCAAAAGTAGGGAGGTTCTAACAACACCCAGCTCAGGAATTTATCCCTTTTTACCTTAAATATAAAAGGCCATGAGACTTTTTTTAGCTTGGGAATGTCATAGCATGATAAGCTAAATTCCTGTCTTTCCTTTATCTCAAACTAGCTAGTCCAGGAAATGTGAACTACTACAGTGGAATCCGACGTCAATCTTCATTCTTTTCAAGCTCTGGGAACAGGACACAGATATCACATGCAAAAGAGAGAGAAAGAGATACATTTTGAAATGGAAAAAGTTAATAGATGATTGAAGGATATTAGTTTAAAAACTATTTTTAAAAACTTTTTATGAATAAAGAAAAAAGAAACTGATTTTTTAACAATTTTTTACATTTCTTAAGGAAATGGTATTCATTTTTTTTTTGAAATAATCCATTGATAAATAAATAATTGTACCCATTAATATTGTTTTAATTCTTAAACCAAAAGTCTCAAAAAAAATTGATAATATTAATTAATAGTTGTAAAAAAGAATACAAAATTTTTATTACATCCCTAAAATAATTTTTCTCAACAAACTTTCCCAGCCTGCAGAATTCTCTTTTCCTCTGGTTGCTTTTTGCCTTTTTGGTTTCTTTTTTCTTTCCCCATTAGATTCGAAGAAAAATCACTGTCTAGTTTAGGCTGTTTAGCCATTTATACGATGACAGCACATAATGTACCTAGAGATATCAATCAATCCTATACATCAAATCCATATTATTTGCTTTCTTCTTTTCTTGTTCAGAAATGAGCCATGGGAATTGGTCTCTCTTATTGCATAGCTGATTAACTGTGTAGTGCCCACTTGTAATACCCCACTTGGAATGCATGCTCCATTGCTCTTGCTTGATGACACATAGAGAGACTGATGGTTCTACAATAGGAAGTGATATCAAAGAATCTATAATTTAGTTCTCCTCAGCTTTCTTCTTTTAATTAGAAGTGTGTTTGGGATTTACTGTCTTCAAATTTTACTCTCTCTCTTCTCTTTTTTTTACTTGCTTAATTAAAGAAAAAACCAGAAACATTTGAATCTTTGACTCCATACACCATCCATATTGTACTGTGTGGAACATGGATCTCATGCTCAAAGTTCTAAGCCCAGAGCTTATCAATATATAATTGAGTGCATGAACAGGATTTCGCTTGTTTTTAGTGACCTATTACCTTCAATTGACACTTGCTGGGTTATTTGGAGCTCAAATTTCTAACCATAATGTGATGACTTGACACCTGTGCTCAATAAATTTGTGATCAGAAAGCTTTTTTGTTTTTCCTTTTCCTTATTAATTTGTCTTATCTTTTATTTTAGATGAGTTTTTAAACTAAAAGTAGTTTTAGATAAGTTTTTTTTTTTTAATTATTTTTTATTAACTTGTTTAAAAATATAGTTATACTCAAGGAAAAGTGAGAAACATTAAAAAAGTGTATACATTTTTTGATGTAAAATTTTACTGATTACTTATTTATTTGATTAAAGGATAATT
This sequence comes from Quercus glauca, assembly GCA_023736055.1. Lineage (NCBI taxonomy): Eukaryota > Viridiplantae > Streptophyta > Magnoliopsida > Fagales > Fagaceae > Quercus > Quercus glauca. The sequence goes on along the minus strand of CM043315.1, from coordinate 48,835,009 downwards.
ATATTTAAAAAACTAAAAATAAGTAAATAAACTAAAAAAGAATGGAAAAAACATATGACAAACAGACACTAAATCAGAAAAAAACAAACTTAGCCAAACACACCTAAGAGTATTAACCATTTACTCTAAAAAAGCTTTACATGATAAAGAATATGAAGTAATTAATCTATATTTGAGCTGCCCCGTTCAAATGATCCTATATTAATTATTAGTCACTAATTAATGCTAAGAAACTATGAGTGATATATATATATATATATATATATATAAATGAACCTTATTTATATAGCTAGCTCCTACGAATCCTATATAGCTTGATGATAGGTTCTCAACGTTATAAATATGAGGCTTCCATTTCAAAGCCCCACAAGAAACTCTTAAACAAAAATCTTCAGCTTATTGTATCTATTAGTCCTTAAGTCCTCTTTAACTTTCCCTAGCTTCTCTTTCATGGCAAAGGTGTCAGATCCTCTTGTGGTTGGAAGAGTGATTGGAGATGTTATTGAATCCTTCTCCCCTACTGTGAAAATGACTGTAACTTACAACTCCAATGTTAAGGATATCAAGTCCAATTCTAGTCAAGGCCAAAGCCTCAAGCAGGTATATAATGGCCATGAGCTCTTTCCTTCGGCTGTAACAATGAAACCTAAGGTTGAGGTTCATGGAGGCGATATGAGATCCTTTTTCACACTGGTATATATATTTTTATGCCTAGCTATATCTATATATATATATATATATATATATATATTTTTTTTTTCTTTCTTTCTAGGTCTCTCTATATACTATCAAGCTTTGATTGAATTTCCCTATTGTAGATCATGACAGACCCAGATGTTCCTGGTCCAAGTGATCCATACCTGAGGGAGCACTTACACTGGTATGGTCTTTACCCTAGAAAACTATCAACCAGAGAAATAAAGAGAACAATTTTGTGTTAATTTTTTAATATATAAAAAATTAGGGTAAAATTGTCTACCAATCATCTCTCTAAAACTCTGCAAAAGTTTTGCAGAATTTTAAGCATTGGTACGACTTTTTATATTAAAAAAATCCTTTTGCCTTTACACTATAAGAATCTCCACCTGGACTCCATAAACATAACTCATGAAACCATAGCATATATAATATAATCTGAAAACAGAACCCCAGAGAAGCAGCCAATGAACAATAACCAAGACTTTGTTCTTCTAGCACAAATACATGGGGTGTAAGCATCTGCATGAGTTACCAAGCTTAACTGGACTATACTTTCATTCATGACAGGAGTATTTATTTATTTATTGGGTAAATATGAGTTGAAGAGTTCATAATTTTCTGATAGTGCATGCGTTTGGCCAGCTAATTTCATGCTAAATTTTTTGTTTAAGTCACTTTTTGACTCAATTTTAAGCAAATAAGCTGGTCAAATGTAAACAAATTTCAAGGAAGAAAGTTATAGTCAGGTATTTAGCAGGTTACGTACATTGCCTTAAACTATTTGAATTTCATCCTCTGGCAGGATTGTGACAGACATTCCAGGCACAACTGATGCTTCATTTGGTAAGCCTCATCATCATCCACAGGAGAAATTATTTTATGGGATTGTTTCATGGACACCCGTCTCATGTGGCAAGTCTCACACACCTGTGAGATCCACATGTTTTGAAAGAAGGGCTGTATAAGCGGGTCTCATAAGATAATTTTTTTTTTTTTTTTGCAGAAAGACAGATATGCTAACTATTTATGTTTTTTTTTTGGTTTTTGTTCCATGAACAGGAAGGGAAGTGGTGAACTATGAAATGCCTAAGCCAAACATAGGGATCCACAGGTTTGTGTTCCTCCTATTCAAGCAGAATCGCAGAGAGACAGTCATCACTGTTCCTTCTTCAAGGGATCGCTTCAGTACTAGAAAATTTGCAGAAGAAAATGAGCTTGGCCTTCCAGTGGCTGCTGTATTCTTCAATGCTCAAAGGGAGACAGCTGCGAGAAGACGTTGAAAACTGGTACAAAAAACCAGCTAATTAGCAGTACCACTACGTGCAAGTACTAGCTAGGAAGTTAATGACTTTAGCTAATAAAGCAGTACTGGGGTCTTTGTTAAAAGTCTGTCTGTAATATTATATATTGTACCTTGTCAATGGAATGGAATAACCTAACAGAAAGAGCATATCTTTTCTGTCAATCTTATTGCTTTTGACTTGTATATATCATGGTTTGTATGTTAACCCATATGGTCACAAATAGAGGGAAGAAGAAAAGGTTAAAAAAAAAAAGTATTAGGGTATATATGAGCCTTGTTGCAATGTGTAACTTTTGAGTTGTTTTGAAAACAAAAACAGAAAGCCTATGAGTTGTTGCTCATTTAGATGATAATTAAAAATGAAAAGGAATGAACAAAAGAAGGAAAAGTAGAAGCACTTTTAATGGTATGGGCTATTCTGTGCAAAATTACAGGTCTCTGTGTACTCACAGAGTTACTTAGGTCTCATAGCTTTAGGTGATGTTGGTTTGAGTTTACGTTTTAGGGTGCCTAGGCCTCAAAGACAAAGATCTTACCCATAATGAGCAACCCTTCCATTTTCCATTTTCTCCTCACAGGATTTAGTATAATCGGTTTTGTAATCCAAGTCTTTTATTTTACTGCTCAACCATAATAGTTTCAAATATATAGAAAAGTATTATAAATGGTTAGCTTATAAAATATATTAGGATATTATCATAAATTAAGTTATCAATAAATATATATATATATATATATATATATAATCATAAATTAATATGTGGGCCATGATTTTTTAGAATATTATAAATTAGAACAGTTTTATAATATCATGAGAGTATCATGAATTTAGAGTTATCATACCAAACCTAACGTATATTTCTATAAATCCTAGGCATGTTGGGTTCATTGTTACAAACAATTATGTATAGCAAAATGCTATGGACACATTAATTCTTTTGTTGCTTCTTTCCCCTGCTTCTACATCTTTTTATTTTATAATTATATTTTAACAAAAATGAAGCAATAATAGAATGTCATAGAAGAGTAATCCTTGAATCGTAGGTAATTGATTTTATTTCCATCTGTTGAGTTTTTAGACTCTAGAAAAACACTGATTAACCAATTTTAAGGCAAGTTCTTAATTAATCAATTTATGGATGGTCCTTGGTTATGCAATACTGACTCAAGTGCTAGATCAATCGGAAAGTTAAAGTCTCCATTGATTGACTAGCTGTTGAAATTAAAGAAAATTGAAACTGTATTGTATATCAGCTGTGCAGTTGTTTTAACTATTCTAATGCATCCTCAAGACGCTTACAAGACATGTTAAGCTCTATTTGGATTGGCGTTTGCGTTCATCGCGTCTGCGTTTTTTTTTTTTAAGTCCAGTGCCTCTTGCACTGTTCATGGGACATGAATAGTGCAAATAGGCAAATGAACAGTAATTGGAAATTATTTTTTTTATTGTTTTCAGTTTTCAGCAAAGTAAGCGGTATCCAAACGCACACTTAGAGTGAGAATGGATGAAATAGTCCACTGTTGCATAGGATAGTATAGTTATGAGGTCCTTTGACTTGAATTTAATAAATTTATTTAATTTTGGTTTGTACTGCTAGAATAACCCACCTTTTTTTCATGCTGTTAGAAATAAAGTCTGATTGGAATGTGTAAACTTTGGGCAATGAAAGGGTTATTTGGGATGTGTAAAGTCTGAAATATGTAAAGTCTATAGGGGAGATGTATATTCATAATTGTACTCATTATTGCAACCTTATCCTGTGAACTTTACAAGCATTCTAATGTTCAATATATATGTGGGATCGCTTTACTGTTATTGTACACATCTATGAGAAATCAAAAGGATTGTGAATGACCACTTGAATACAAGAGTTTATCGATATATATTTACTGTTTTCTTCTTATTTAGTTTTATCTATTTCTATTATTTTACAACACGTTATCAGCACGAGTCTCTACTCAATTTCGAAAGGAAGTTGTAATCCTATTGTTCTGTAAACATCAAAGGTTATTTGTGTTGTCCTCTTAACTTACTGTAAGTTTTCTTTTCTTCTTAAAGAATTAGTGTTTATTCTATCTCTTTGTTATTACATTTTATGCTTATAATTTTAGTGATTATTTTAATTGATTAAAAAATAATTATGGGTCTTATGTTATCCCTATATATATATATTGTTAAAATGATTAGTGATAAACCAACTCAATTATAGCTATAGCTATATGTAATGTATATCGATAAATTTTGAATGCGTATGTATTGTTTCATTACAATCAACTTTTGAATATGTATGTGTAGTATTGTTTCATTAAAATTGTGTATAAAAAAAATTAGTTATTTAATTTCTTTTGTAATTATTGATAAATTTTGAATGCGTATGTATTGTTTCATTACAATCAACTTTTGAATATGTATGTGTAGTATTGTTTCATTAAAATTGTGTATAAAAAAAAATTAGTTATTTAATTTCTTTTGTAATTATATATTTGATATAGATGTCAAATCTTACAAAGTTTAAATTTCTTATGTAATTAATTTCTTTTGTAATTATATATTTTAGGCAATCATTTCTTATCATGGATCCTTGATACTAAGATTTCATCTAGAAGCAATGAATCTTGATGAGATCTATGTTGATGTAATAAATTCTAAAGATATTATTATGGATGACAACAGAGTATCCCAGAAGGATCATTCAAAAGCAATAATTTTTTGTAATTAATTACATAAAAATTGAGTACTTTACTATAAAAGACCCCTTAGGAGAATTACAAATTCTAGAAGAACTTGATCATCTTAAAAGCTTAGTATGACTAAAGTTGCAATAAACAAAAGGTGCAAGTAAGTTAATCTGGCACTTTAAAATCAATCAACGATTAAAATTATATTAACACATATATTATGTTTCGAATATGCTCTTGCAGATGCAATATTGAATGCATATGTTTATAAAGTGTTATGAACTAATGTTTTATCTTCTAATGGCTTAACAAAATAATGAGCTGTTGCTGAAAACCATCAAAGGGCCATGAAATTAAGTGTTATAGGTGTGGTATGGAAGGTCATTGGTCACATACCTGTTGTACTCTTAAACATTTGGTAGATTTGTACCAAGCCTCCATAAAAGAAAAGGAAAAGTGAATTAAAATGAACTTTGCTAAACATAATGGTCCTGAAGATTCTATGAATTATCTTGATTTTTTCAAATGGAGTGGATATGACTCATCTTGATAGATCATTGATAGAAAATTTGATAATTTTATTAGTGATAGAAATCTCCATACAAATTAATTGTTTTCTTTTATTATATTATTGCATTGTAATAAGTATGTTTACTTTGCTATATTTTATTTACATTTAAAATAATAAAGTTTAATTTATGTTTTGCATATATGAAGTGTCATGGGTCTTACGGGTAAAAATTAATTCCAAGATGACTAGGGAAGACTTTTGTCTAGCAGACAGTGCAACAACTCATACGATCATTAAAGATAAAAAATATTTTCAAAATTTAAAATTATACAAAGCAAATGTCAATACCATATCAGGTTCATTGAACTTGATTGAAGGCTTAGGAAGAGCGATTATCATGTTGCAAAAGGGTACAAAACTTTATATTGATGATGCTATGTATTCTTCTAAATCAAGCAGAAATTTACTCAGCTTTAAAGATATATGTTATAATGGTTATCAAATTGAAACCAATAACGAAGGTAGTGAAGAATTTCTTTATATTACTTCAATAGTATCAGGCCAGAAGCTCATATTAGAAAAACTGTTTATTTTCTCTTCTGAGTTATATTATACTACAATGAGAACAGTTGAAACAAATGTTGCAATATACCAGAAGTGTTAGAAATCCAAAGGTTTTTAAACTTTGGCATGATCGTCTTGGACATCCAGGATCAATAATGATGCGTTGAATTATTGAAAACTCTCATGGACATCCCTTAAAGAACCAGAAGATTTTTTTACCTAGTGATTATCCATGTAGTGCATGTTCTCAAGGTAAATTAATTACTAAACCATCATATTCAAAGATTGTTGTTGAATGTCTATCTTTCTTAGAAAGAATTCAAGGTGATATATGTGGACCAATACACCCACCTTGTGGTCCATTCAAGTATTTTATGGTTTTGATTGATGCATAAACTAGATGGTCACATGTATGTCTACTTTCTACTAGAAATGTTGCATTTGCTAAGCTTCTTGCTCAAATAATTAGATTGTGAGCACAATTTCCTAATTATCCAATTAGGAAAATTCGTTTAGATAATGCTGGTGACTTCATATCTCAAACTTTTGATGACTATTGCATGTCAATTGGAATTGATGTTGAATATCCTGTTGCCCATACATATACTCAAAATGGTTTAGCTAAATCACTTATCAAGAGACTTCAAATTATTGCTCGACCTTTGCTTATGAAATCAAAATTACCAGTTTTTGCTTGGGGTTATGCTATTTTATATGCTGCATCATTAATTCGCATTAGGCCAACTGCTTATCATAAATTCTCACCATTGCAACTTGTACTTGGCCAACAACCAAATATTTTTCACTTACGCACATTTGGTTGTGTTGTATATGTACCTATTGCACCCCCACAATGCACTAAGATGGGTCCTCAACGTAGACTTGGAATTTATATGAGTTTTGATTTCTCATCTATCATCAGATATCTTGAGTCTCTTACTGGTGATGTTTTTAAGACACGTTTTGAGGATTGTCATTTCAAAGAAACAATTTTCCAACCATTAGGGGGAGAAAAGTCATTGCCTGAAGCATGACGTGAGATTATTTGGAATGTTTTAACGTTATCTCATCTTGTTTCTTATACAAATCAATGTGAACTGGAAGTTCAAATGATTATTCATTTGCAAGGAATTGCAAATCAATTACCGGATGTATTCACCGACAATAAAAAAATAGTGAAATCTCACATTTCAGCTGCTAATACTCCAACACAAATTGAAGTCCATGTAGGACAATCAATTAATACATCAGCAAATGAATCAAAGCCACGCATAAAGCATGGAAGACATGTCGTTGTTAAAGATAAAATTCACCGGAAGAGAAAAGTACAAGAAAAACAAGTTGCAGCTTATAAAGAGGCTATACCCAGGAAACAGGTCACAGAAATAATTGATCTATCCAAAGCTGTGGTGGGCGATGATAAGGCCCAATGGACTTCACCACGCCTTGTCTCACAACCTATTTGTATGGTGGGATAGTAATTTCTACTATGGGTCGTTCGCAGCTAGGAAACTCGACGAGAGCACCTCTAATCTCTATTCACGCACCACCTCACTATCCCTTTGTATCACTCTTCTGTTCCTCTCTTCTATATGACTTTTTCTCTCCCCTCTCATTAACACTTGTTCCTTCTTCCAATTTCATATTTATAGGAGATCGTTAGTGGGGTGATCATGATTGTCCTAATGGTTAATGGATTGAAAGGTCCAATCTCAAAAGGGTTTAGTGGGTGTTTAGGTGGGAGTGGCTTTGGAAATGATCCCCACTACAGCGGACATGTACGGCAGCGATATTCCTAAGATACCACCGGACAATCCAATTACTGTGTGCCAGGGCAAGTATAGTAGTGTTCGGCAGAACAATCTGGACAGCTACATCAGCAGTTACATTTGTGCTCGACAGAAGGGGTTGGGTCCTCGGATGGCATTTGGGCCGAGTCTGTTCGTAGGTGGGCTTTAGGCTGTGCCCCGGGGGCACCGGATGTTAGGCCCATGGCCCTCCTTGTTGGTCCCAAGGCCCAATTCACATGGGCAGGCTCTCACCACACTGGCCCGTACAAAAGCTTATGAACAAAAATCTCCTGAAAATAAATCTCCTGAAGAGGATCAGGTACCTGAAAATAACGAGATCTCGATAATATTATGTACATACAAGAGAAATATGGGATAGAAATAAAATTGTTAACGACAACATATTTTCATATAAAGTTACTCTTGATATTACCAAAAGTAATGATAATGAATATGAACCATAAACCATTGATGAATGTCAACGTAGAAATGATTGGCCAATGTGGAAAGAGGCGATTCAAGCAGAATTAAATTCACTAAGTAAACGTGAAGTTTTTGGACTTGTAATCCGAACACCTAAAGATGTGATGCCTGTTAGATACAAATGGATATTTGTACGTAAAAGAAATGAGAAAAATGAAATTATAATGTACAAAGCGTGACTTGTAGCACGAGATTTCTTGCAGAGACCTGGTATTGATTATAAAGAAATATATGTTCCTGTAATGGACACAATTAAATTGAGATTTTTTATTAGTTTGGTAGCAAAAGAAAATTTGGATATGCGATTAATGGATGTTGTTACAGCATATTTGTATGGATCATTAGATAATGATATCTACATGAAAATCCCTGAAGGATATAAAATGTCTGAAAATATAATCCTACATCCTAAAGTATGTAATCTATCAAGCTACAAAGATCCTTATATGTGTTAAAGCAATCCGGACGCATGTTGTATAATCGCCTCAGTGAATATCTTTTAAAAGAAGGATTTGAGAATAATCCAATTTGTCTATATGTTTTTATCAGAAAATCAGAATCCAGATTTGTTATTGTTGTGAATTCAGATTTGCTATTGTTGTAGTATATGTTGATGATTTAAATCTTGTAGGGACTCCAGAAGAGTTAACAAAAACAACAAATTGTTTAAAGAATAAATTTGAGATGAAAGATCTTGGTAAGACAAAATTTTTGTCTTGGCCTACAAATTGAACATCTTTCAAATAGAATTTCTTGTTCATCAATCAAGGAACACAGAAAAAGTCCTGAAGCAATTTTACATGGATAAAGCTTATCCTTTGAGCACTCCAATGGTGGGTCGGTCACTTGATATTAAGAAAGATCTGTTTCGACCACAAGAAGATGATGAAGAAACTCTTGGTTCTGAAGTATCATATCTTAGTGAAATTGGTGCTTTGATGTATCTTGCAAATTACACACGACTTGATATAGCATTTGCAGTTAACTTACTAGCAATATATAGTTTTGCACCAACTCGAAGGCATTGGAATGAAATTAAGCATATATTACGCTATCTTAGTGGGACTACTGATTCGAGGTTATTTTATCCAAATGGATCAAAACCACAGTTAGTTGGATATGCTGTGCAGGTTACCTTTCTAATCCACATAAAGGCCGATCACAAACAGGATATTTATTTACTTATAGAAATACTGCTATTTCATGGAGATCTATTAAGCAAACAATTTCTGCTACTTCCTCAAATCATGCAGAGATTATTGCAATTCATGAAGCGAGTCGTGAATGTGTTTGGTTGAGATTGGTAATTCAACATATTCGTGAGAACTGTGGATTATCATCAATCATAAATAGTCCAACAATATTATACGAAGATAATGCCGCTTGTATCACTCAAATTAGAGGAGGGTATATCAAGGTTGATAGAACCAAGCATGTTGCACCAAAATTCTTTTATACACATGAGCTCTAGAAGAGTGGCAATATTGATGTCAAGCGGATACGATCATGTGATAATTTGGCTGATAAGTTCACTAAGCCATTACCAACTGCTACTTTTAAGAAGATGGTGTATAACATTGGCATGCGTCAACTTAAGAATATTTTTATCATGACCAATGGAAGTTCTATGTATTCATGGGGGGAGTAAATTTTCTAAAGGATGTGTGCTGATTGTACTATTTTTCCTTCGCTAAGATTTTTTCCCACTGGGTTTTCCTTTGCAAGGTTTTAATGAGGTAATCTTAAGGCATTAGAAGTTATACAAGAATATTGTACTCTCTTTCCTTAGCCAAATTTTTTCCCACAGGATTTTTCTTTGGTAAGGTTTTAACGAGGCATATTCTTAGAAAGTGGTCATCCAAGGGGGAGTGTTAGAAATAAATTCTGATTGGAATGTGTAAAGTTTGGGCAATGAAAGGGTTATTTGGGATGTGCAAAGTCTAAAATATGTAAAGTTTATAGGAGAGATGTATATTCATAATTGTACTAATTATTGCAACCTTATCCCATGAATTCTACAAGCATTCTAAGGTTTTATATATATGTGAGATCACTTTACTTTTGTTGTACACATCTAAGAGAAATCAAAAGGATTGTGGATGACCACTTGAATACAAGAGTTTATCAATATATATTTCTTGTTTTCTTCTTATTTAGTTTTATCTATTTCTATTAGTTTACAACACATGCTTTTATTTCCAATTTTTTTAATAAAAAAAAAAATCAAATGATGGACACGAGTAACACAAGCAAGTATCAACTTTCACATGAAATCATTCTCCTTCATGTGTTGAACTGAATACTTGATCTTTTACACCATGTGTGTTGGGTTTTGTAGAGCCTAGTTGTGTTTGATCTGGATTATAACCCGATCCAAAATAATATTGTTACGGGTTTTTAATGGGAGATTTTCTGAGGCTAAGTCCATGGAGCGGAGGCTTGGGCCAATAGGCCCAAGTTGTGGTGCTCATGAAAATTTTTTGACCCATTTTTGTAGCTCATTGTGAATCCTGTGTACAGAATGTAAAAACTGTTGTTTTAGAAATTAGGGTTTTATGTTGTTTTGAGAGTGAAAACTGTACTGCCGCACTCTGTATTTTTTCCTTGAAAGTAGTGAAATCCCTGCAACTCCGTGGACGTAAGCCAATTGCCGAATCACGTAAATACTGTTTTATCTATGATTATTTTTTTTTTTTTTGGCGTATATTTTTCTCTATTTTTGCATCTCACAGATCTAGGAATTTCGTGTATATTCCCTTTAGTGTTTTGGTTGGAGGGACAAAAAGAGAAAAGAGTAAGAGCAAAGAAAGGGAAAAGAAAATGCTTCCCTCTAATACGTAATATGTTAGGAAGTAGGGAGGCAAAGAGAAGAGAAAAGAATATATTTGATATTTCCTTTGTTTAATTTGCAAATGGAAGAGCATTGAAAGGATAATGTGTTTTTTCCTTAAATGCCTCCTATAAAGTAAAGAGAGTAGGAGTAAAAGCTTTATGGGCAAAACCAAAATTTTGTTTGTCATTACGGTTCTACATTTTTTAATTGAATTTCTCTCCATTTGTGCCCAATTGTTGGTAGAAGATAAATATGGGTTTACATGCATGAGTTTTCCCTCAATTTTCACTTATTTCCCCTTCTCTTATGCCAAGTTGCTGACCAAATGAAGGAAGCTGTCGAGTCACCAACATTTTTTAATGCAAATTGGTTGATTGTGCAAAAAATAAATTTTAATATTTTATGTTGTTTCCACTTCCTAGTTAATTTAAGATCCCCACCCCCCCCCCTCCCCCTTTGTTTAGTTGAATTAGGATTTTATTCTATGTTTTTTTTTTCCCTTTTCCTAATTGAATTATGATTTTTTTTTTCTTTTCCTAGTTAAGTTATTTTCCTTTCTCTAGTATAGAAGTGGGATTTTGCTATTTCTTTTTCTAAAATGAGTAGGAGAAAACATCTTCCTATAAATATTCTTTGTAGAGAAGTGGTGATGTTATAAAATTTTCTTTTGAAGGCTTTTATATATTCTTTTGTCTACTAGCCTAGCTAGTATTCTTGTAAAACATCGATTTTGTAAAAGAGTTGTAATTATTGCATGTTACGAATTTTGCTTCTACATTACTACCCTACATGAGTAGGTTTGAAATTGTTAGAACAGGATAGCAAAGTCCAAGTAACTATGAATTATCAAGGAATATGTGATTGGAGTTGTTCCCCCGCGTGTGCTACAAAGCTCATGATCAAGACTGCCACCAAGCCTTTTATGACATAGGATGCATAGTAGGTAAAGATTCTTAATTTCAATTTAATTATTATTCTGTTAGATTCATTTTCAAGCTATCTCTCAATATTTTTGAGTTTCGCATATTAAAACATCATGTAAGTATTACACAGAATTTTGTGTTCCAATTCTATATGATTAGTTTTTCTTCATTAGTTTCATGTTTAAATCATGTTTCATTCATAAAACATGTTAAATCATGACTAACACCATTGGTTTCAGGCCTAACATTTGAATTTGATCGTATGTATGTGTAAAATTAGGGTTTTAGAATCATGTATATGCATGCAATATGGAGATGTGTTTTATGCTTTATGGTTTCTACTCATGATCCATCATGTCAAGTTCTATTAAGAATTCATAACTTTTTTTATCATCTCATGCATATTAACTTAACCATGTACTAATATGTTCAGTCTCATCTCATGAAATTTATCCCATCGAGCATGCATCATTTTAGGATTAGCTTAACATGTTTCACATAAAACAATAAGTTTTCACACGAATGACAAACTTTGAACTGAAATAATGAAAGCTACGCATAAAATAATGGATCTTGTATGAAAAAAATCAATTTTCAAGCATCTCACATGTCCATCGCATTTTCCATATTCATTCATTGTGTTAATTATGTTCATGCATATACTAAGTTAATTTCATGAAATTTAAATCGTCTTTTAGGTTTGAGTAAAAGTCTTGAATTTGATTTTTTATTGACTTTGTTACTAACTTGGTATGTTTTGAATATCTAGTGTGATGTCTTTTGTCCATCAATTTATTTTTATTCCTTGTGAATGTATATTGTATATTTGATTAGTAAATAAATTTATGCGTCATTGAATATTCAAAGAGTAAGCTTAAGACCAAATATCATAGATGTCTAACACCTTCTTACCTTTATATTTTCTTATATTAAAAATTAAAATGACAGCTCCATGTTACGCCCATAGTTATTTCTCATCTTCTTTAACTCTCCTCTAACCTCATACAATCTCATATAGCCTCCAAGATCTTAGGCACCAAAAATATTGAGAACTAGATCAGCCAATTCCAAATCAAAAGCAATAAATCCATCATATCCACTTCATAAACCTCATTTATTCACCAAAATTAAATCTAACAAACAATCAACACCCAAATTTTCAACCTCTAAGTTTCAAGCACTAGAATGGAAAGGGTGATAATTGGCATTAATAATTGTGACTATGACTGTGAGAACCATGATTACTGGACCTCAATCGCATTCTTGGGTCCCACAGTGCCCAACTCTCATGATAGAGAATCAACTATAGATATCGTAGGTGGGAGAAAGATAGATAACATTTGTTTGACAAAGATACCTCTGCTAGTCCAAAATAGTGGGAAGTAACAAAGAGATTGAAATATTAAAACCTACAAGAAAGAAATGATAGGGTTTTAATTTATGAGAACAGA